>JARPMR010000029.1:7532588-8782588 GCA_029955525.1 Oeneis ivallda
TAATAAGCACTGAGCTATTAATGGACCTATATAATTATATTTAAAAAAAAAAAACTTACTGTCCTAATCACCAAACCTATTTTTAATGTTTAAAGTGAATATATAGAAGTGTTGATTGTATGGGTTGTGTAATGTTTAAAATTAAGTTGAAAGAAATTGTAAATGATTATTTAAATCATACATTTTTTAAAATTTAGTAAGTAAGTAAATAAAGCTATATGCATATAAGAATTTCAAACATCTATGTATATTGTAAACTTGTGATTTGTGTTCTGTTTTCAGAAATAAAAGGCTTTATTATTATTATTATTATTATATAAATGTGAGATAGAGAACCAAAATATGTAAAACATGATGACGCAAAAAAAGTTAAATATTCGATGAGAAATCTAATATAATATCTACGCATTCTTGAGGATAGCATTTTGGCGCTGGCCAAGAATATTATATACTAGAAGTCTTTTAGTAAGTTAAGTATAGAAGTGTCTTTAAGTATCTATGAGCTATAAACCAGCTAGATGACATTTTCTGTCTATTTCGTTTTCCTTTAGAGAACACCTAAAGGTGGGAAAGACATTGGATAAGGGATTGTGTTTAGGGCTACCTACGTAAGGAGACTTCTTCTTAGGGGATGATTTAGGTATGGTTGGCGAAACTGCATTGGATATACTTTGCGATAAAAAATAGGGAATAATCATATAGGTACTCACCTCTCCTACAGGACTCATTACAACAACCATGTGCAAATTGCTTCGCACCCGTTTCTGGTAGCACGCGAAGAGATTCGCCTTTGTTGCTGGCAGGTTCATCTCCATAACTGCGTGTCTAACCGACATGTAGATCCCGTCTAAATCTTCAGCTTCGTATATGTTTGGAACGTCACCGGAACTTAGTATGTTGTTCAAGTCTTCAAGAAATGATTCCATTTTTATCTGGAAGATAATTTTATAAATGAGATCTAGGATTTTGTTCAGCTCAAAGTAGTGTTAAGCTTTTGCTGGAATTATAACCCGCGGGTCTGCGGTTCAAATTCCTTTTATGCCTATTGGGAAATCATGTGCTTTTTAAGATATGAAAAAATTGCTTTAGCGGTGAAAAAAAGTCGTGAGAAAACTAGCATGCTTGAGAGTTCTCCGTTATGTTCTCAAAGGCGTGTGAATCCAATCCGCTTTTTTCGTATTAACTGTGTACACTCAAGTGACTCATCATCATCAGCAACTCATCAACGACTCACTACTGAGCACAGGCCTCCTTTCAGAGAAGTGTTGTAGGCCATAGTCCACCACGCTGGCTGGCCCAATGCGAATTGGCAGACTTCACACACCTTTGAGAACATTATGAAGAGCTCTCAGCTGTGCAGGTTTCCTCACGATGTTATCCTTCATCGTTTAAGCATGTATTATTTAATTTCTTAATCGCATATAACTCCGAAAAGTCAGAGGTGCATGCCCGGGATCGAATCTGCGATCCCCCCGAAAAGGAAACCACAGTCCTAACCACTAGGCTATCACTGCTTACAGCATTTCTACTGCCTTGTTATTACGATGGGTCCTATGTATAAGGGCCAAAGTAACAATTTGGCCATTTTCACTTTTTGGTGTTAAATGCTTCCTTTTACTATAATTAATAACATGCACTAAAAAAAACTCATATTTATTGGTAGAAGTACTATTATTTATTGCAGTAAAAGGGCTCAAGTAGCACACTTCTAAACGTACAAGGGCCAAATGGTTGTTTGAGACTTATTCGTGGTGATATCCCGCCTGTTTTCCATTTTACCAACCTAAAAAAGGCCAATGTTATGTTTGTCATTCTTATAAATACGGTCATATAACGCCGAAAATTAAAGAAAGCTTTGATAATCATGTCTGATTGATGTTATATATTAAAATTTGGTACCATGTAATGATAATATTTCAAAGATTGCGGAGTAATAATGATGACGATGAGTAAATGTTTATTTTTTGATATTATTTTTGATTTATATGAATATTTTTTACTTTGATTGCAAATAGTCTTGGTACAATAAAAACGATTTGATTTGAAGTACTTACGTTAACATTAAATATATAAGATTTGAGATAGGATATTACATTATTGATTATTTATTGATCTATACTAATATTATAAAGAGGAAAGATTTTTTTTTCTTTGTTTGTTTGTACCGAATAGGCTCTGTAACTACTGGACAGATTTTAACCATTTTTTCACCAGTAGAAAGATAAGTTATCAGGAAGTAACATAGGCTACAATTTATTTTCAAAAAGTTAGAAATCCTTAAGAAAATTGCAATAATGTAACCCAAAGTAGCAAAATTTTGCCTATAAATTGCATTATTTGGCGTGTGCTGAAAAAACTATTGATGATACATAATTAAAGTACTCATTATTCTCTACAAAAAGTCTCCGAAGGAATATATCCAACTATCATATTTAAGTCTTATTATTATTTAAGTCAATAGTAGCTTTTGTGTTCTAAATTTAATTAGATCGCCATTTCTATCGTAGTATTAATTCTTCCTTACAAATACATATTATAAATGCGAAATTGTGTTTGTTTGTTGGTTTGTCCGTCAATCACGCTGCAACAAAGCTACGGATTAACGTGATTTTTTTGAAAGGTATAGTTGAGAACCTGGAGGGTGACATAGGCATCCCGGAAAATCAAAGAGTTCCCGCGGAATTTTAAAAACTAAATCCACGCGGACGAAGTCGCGGTCATCAGCTAGTTTTCAATAATATAAGTTTTAATTATTTTTCAGAAAAAAAAAATCTAAAAAATAGTCAAATAATTTTAATAGTTTTATTATTTTTAGGGTCTAACTGAGAGTTCAGAACATTATCTTACCAAGTAAGATAACGTATAAGTAACAATGTGACTTCTTACCAAAACAGTCACATAATTTGTGTTCTTTTTGATGATTTATTATATTTTAATCCATCAATATAAAATTGGGGCTATAAAAATCTAGAAAATATACAATTTTTAAATGTAAGCGTGTACCCAGTTAATCGTCCAGGATGGCACTTTGGCCTTTTTACTAGTTTTTTTGGCAGAGTAAAACTACTAAAAAAATGACGAATATGGGCATATGTGCAATAATTAAAAAACTAAAATATACATTTAAAAATATTATAGCTCAAATAACGGCCATAGGTGTAATAGCAAATATGCAAAATTTCATAAAATTCAGTTGTAGCATGTAAGAAATATATCAAATTGAAACTTTGAGAGCATCTACTGAAAAGTTACGATTTTGCACTTTGGCCCTTATACATAGGACCCATCGTTAGATTTCTATGGTCGTCACACTGACCTGTGCATCAGAAAACAAAAAGACGATGCCACGGTTTTCAGCACCAGCCTTAATCATCGTCTTCTTGAGATCATCTCGCCACTCCGCCTGTCCATAAGCTTTAGTAATTTCAATCTGCATACACTGCAACTCTGCCATGTTTGCCGCAAGTCGGGATAGTGATTGTCGACCTGTTCATGGTATAATTTAAGGTTGAAGACAAGGGTCTGCCCGCGAAATTCAAATTTAATTTGGTTTTTCGCAATTTGTAAACTAATACGACAAAGTAGGCTTATGGCCTTCTAATTGCGCCAGTGGAATTATCATCTTCACAGGTTTACATAAAAATCTTTACTTGAAAGTGACCAGTTTAAGAAATTAATCAAAATACTGAGTTGGACTTGGACCTGAGTTACTCACGAATTAAAATTAAATTAAATCGCCTTTATTATCGCAGTTTTAATTATTCCTTATTAAGACACATTTTTAATGCGAAAGTGTGTTTGTTTGTTGGTTTGTCCGTCAATCACGCTGCAACAAAGATACGGATTGACGTGATTTTTTGGATAGGTATAGTTGAAAATCAGGAGGGTGACATAGGCATCCCGGAAAATCAAAGTTCCAGCGGGATTAATCCACGCGGACGAAGTCGCGGGCATCAGCTAGTATAAAATAAAGTTAATTCCAAAAGGATTGGTACATTTACCATTACACATTTAGTAAAGGTTATTATACAGTTAGTGAACTTGAGGTTGGTTAGAAGCAATGTGCTTCAGCTGTCCAGAAGATAGGTACAGATAAGATAAGACTGGGTTTCCACGGCGCGGTTCGGCACCCACGCCCGCAGCGGTTGCGGGCCCGCGGCCTCCGTAGAATGCAGATTTGTATGGAAAATGAAGTTTCAATTTCCACGGCGCGGTTTACGGCCGCGGCGGGTGCAGTACTAGCGGTACCGCAACCGCTGCGGGCGCGGGTGCGAACCGCGCCGTGGAAACCCAGTCTGAATATTATTGTAACATCTTTGTTTTGAAAAGAGCAACTGCTGAGTTTCTTGCCGTCTCTTCTTAGAAGAATCAGCTTTCCGAACCGGTGGTAGATTATTGACTTGTCAAAATTTGGCCTAAGTAGGTACATGAAATAATTTTGAATTTGAATTTGATAAAGTTCTACAGTAACATACCTGAGCCTCCCATACCAAGCAGTAAAGCGTTGGCCATGGGTTGTCGCATGATCCGTGATAAGCGACACAAATGCGCAACAGCATCCTCGAACAGTACCAGATCAAGTGGTGCCGTCGAAGACAGGTTGTACTCGTTCAGATAATGAGCTAGAACTTCGTCCAGCTGTTAAACAAAATAATATATTTAAAGTAACTAGCTGAGGCCCCAACGACCATCAGCTCTTCGAACTATGTGCCCATTTGTGCCCATTTCCACTTCAGTTTCGCGACTCGCTGAGCTATGTCGGAGACTTTGGTTCTCCTACTGATCTCCTCCCGCAGGGATACTCCGAGCATAGCTCTCTCCAACGCCCGCTGAGCGATCCTGAGCCTACTTATGAGGCCCTTAGCTAAGTGCTGCTGTAGAGATGCTAGAGTGGCGACCCCGCACCGGGAAGTACAATGTTGGCGGACCCAACACTAGGTGGACCGATGACATCTAACGAGTCGCAGGGAGCCACTGGATTTACGCGGCGCAAGGCCGAGGCCTGTGGAAGTCCATGCAAGAGACCTTTGTCAAAGAAGAAGAAGAACTAGCTGATGCCTGCTTTGTCCATGTTTTTTTTTAATTCCTTGAGAACAAAACTTTGGAGACTTTTCAAGTAAATATAGAAAGAAACAAAGAAAAAGTATTTACTTAAAAGTTTTGCCACACATCACTATACCTTTAGGTAGATTACCCCAGCGCTTCCACTTTTCTGGCATTTTTTGTTTTAAAGAATTCCAGCCAAGTTGAAGTTGACTAATATTCTCCTCTCCCCTCCAAATAAGTGAAAACTTGTGTTAGGAGTGGGTACGACAGTAGTGCAACGGGTGGGATTCGAACCTGCGACCTTTCAGTTTTCAGTCCGCACCTTTAACCGTTGGGCTATTGAGGCTTCAAATCGTTTTTGGCTTGTGCCCACCCACCCAAACCCAAGCAACAGAAGTGCCGGGTTAAGAAATTATTAATCTAATAATCTGTTTTATGTATGTGTTTTTTTTGTCTGGTAGAAGACTTTGATCGTGGCTAGTTATCACCCCAACCGTCAATGGCGTGCCGCCAAGCAATTTAGCATTCCAGCACGATGGCATATAGAAAAAGATTAGGGGTTATGCCTTCAAGTTAGCTCCTTCCAACTTAGCTCACTACCATCTTAGACTACATCATCACTTACCAAGTTGGATAGAAGCAGGCGTTACTTTGCGAAATTCATGATTAACAGAAAAAATCGGTATGGTCAAACATGCAGTAACAAGCTAAGCACCGCTCACCTTCCCTAAGCAAGAAACCAAAGTTCCCAAGCAAGCAATGCCACCACCACTCACATGCACCACCACACATGACTTTTACACTTATTTCGACGCACGTGTCGCCCCGACACCGGAGCATCCTCAGGAGATGTCGACTTTACGATTCTGTATTGTCTTACCAAGTTACCATCAAGTGAGATTGCAATCAAGGGCTATCTTATCATCGAATATGTTTTTTTTTGTATTCTGAATTATAATAGTATTCACCTCCGTCTGGTCAGTTATCTCAACATATTTCCTATCATCAGCGCCGATGTCCATAAAGTCACCGAACAGCATAAGTCTTCCAGCAATAACATCCGCTGATTTCTTCTTGAACTCCGTTTGAATCTTCTTATTTAGCAAACTAAAAATGATATTATTTTATCATGTATTTGATCGAGATAATCTTGATCTGAGGACACAGTAGTGTCCCCACCACGACGAGCCAAATGAAGCGCAAGCGCGCCTACCTTTTCTCGAAGCGCTTCGTCGTTTTTTTGAACCCTACACTCTTTCTCTACACCTCAGTCAAATATGTGGCTTGGCCGTTTAGTTACTAAAAGAACTAATGTATAACAGAAAAGTAATGAACAGTGAATCTTTCACCTTACGCCCATGTGAATGTAGCAAAACGGCTGTCACATATTTGACTAAGGTGTAGAGTTTGTGAAGTTAGGGCTTGCAGAGTTAGGGCGTGTATAGTTAGAAGCTTGGCTCTACATGAGATCTGATGACTTTTTGATCTGATGACAGTGCGAGCCATATGGTCTCAGCAACATTTTACATGAAAATGTTTTTGGTGGGATTGAGTTTACGAGAACATAATATATCAATGACGTTTATCAGAGATCGTCTGATCCTTGCTTAAGAGCATATTTTTTTAAGCAGTGTCAAGATGCATCTCAGTTTAACTGATTGTGATTATTGGGATTGTTTAAACTTGATTTTTTTTTATTTAAAAAAAAGAATATCAACCAAGTTGAACTTGACTAATATTCTCCTCTCCCCTCCAAATAAGCGGAAAGCTTGTGCCAGGAGTGCGTACGACAATAGTGCAACGGGTGGGATTAGAACTTGCGACCTTTCAGTTTTCAGTCCGCACCTTTAACCGTTGGGCTATTGAGGCTTAATTGATTGATTGCTACTTTGTGACGATTGAAGTCACCACTGATTAGCCGAAAGTCTCTGTCTGTTAGCGTAAATGCGAGAATACATAAATTCAGCCAATCAGCAAAATTGTGAAAGTAGATTGATACATCTTTCCCGCAATCGACCAGCCGAACGCAACACGTTATTCTGACTTATAAAGGGTAAATCACATTTAAATTGGTTCAGGCAGTTTGGATGAATTGCATCAGGCAGATTTTACAATTTTTGTATGGTTATTTACATAAATGTGCCCGGTTTGGTTTAAAGAGTAGAAGAAAAGTAAAGATTTGAAACTTACTTCACAAACCACTTCCTGTCCTCGTTATTTACTAATCTATCCTGATACACCCGTTGATGCTCGTGATACCACAACCTTATCACATCATCTTCGTCCTAAAAGTATTAAAATTTTGGTAGCTCTTAAAAATAATTTCTATTCACAGGGAATACTTAGTGAATTGAAGGTTTGAAAAAGCTCTTCTCACATTGTTTTCTTTCACTGATTGAGATATTCCAATCCATCTCCCTGTATTTAGCCACTGCCAGCAGCCGTTTGGCCTTTTCGAGGGTATGTCAATAAATACGGTCTCCACCTTCATCCATGAGGAAGATCCCTAATCATAAAAAATGGGAATTTTTGATGAAGGAATCGTACGTAGTTCATAAGTTCCTAACCGTGATATGTGTCGGATCCACCATCAATATGCCCTGGAACACTTTGCTTAAGTCCCGTAGATTGAATGTATAATGCGATTTGGTGGGTGTAGGCAGGAGTTCTTCTACCAGCGAGTTGAACACTTCAATGGAGCTCTTGAGGAACGCGTTTTCGCGGATGGTAACTGCATTATTGAAGTTACGCGTCCAAGATTTTAATATTGTGTTGAAGATTCCGTACTGTAAAACGAAAGGGAAGAATTTTGGTATGGGCCCGAAGTAATTATCTTGAAACACCATGCTCAATCTTTTAAAACATGTAAGCGCAATGAAGTATGATGCCTTAAATCTACCGCCACCCTTTTCATGTGTGCGCTAGGTAAGATTGCGGTCAAAAAAAATGTTTTTGATGCAGATAATGTGTGATCAAACTGACTTCTCAAGTGAAATATTTTATTTATTTTATATCGTCATCATCATCATCATTAACAAGCCATCGGCTGACTATTGAGCGCAGGTCTCCGCTCAGAGAAGGGTGATAGGCCATAGTCCACCACGCTGGCCCAATGCGTATTGGCGGACTTCACACACCTTCAAGAACATTATGAAGAACTCTCAGGTGTGCAGGTTTCCTCACGATGTTTTCCTTCACCGTTGAAGCAAGTGATATTTAATTACTTAAACGCACTTGACTCCAAAAAGTTAGAGGTGCGTACCCAGGATCGAACCTGCGACCCCCCGAATAGGAGATCACAGTCGTAACCACTAGGCTATCACCGCTTCTTTATATTTATACTACATATTGTTTTGTCTTTTAAATATTCAACTGTGATACGTAAATATTTCAGATACCTTGCTATTATATTCCATTTCCGTGAAAGATATATAATGGAAGTGTCGCATTAAACGCATGGTGACCGGATTCCTTCCACCTCCAGGTGGTCCCATTGCCGCCACCATGCCAACGTCTATTAGCGTTTTAAACTCGCCGATATTAGTTCTGTCATACCAACCTGTAAAACAAAAGAATATTTTCATCATCATCATCCGCATCATCATCATCATCAGCAATTCATCAATGGCTCACTATTCACACCCACTCGCCTGAGAGTTCTCTATAATGTTTTCAAAGGTGAGTGAAGACTACCAATTTCCAGTTGGGCAAGCGTGGTGGTATACAGCCTTCCTCTTCTTCTTTCCTATCTCTTCCAATCTATTAATAAATAATAATGTCGTGAGGCAGTGATAGCCAGTGGTAAGGACTGTGATCTCATATTCAGGGGTCGCAGGTTTGATCCCGAGACATCTGACTTTTCGGAGCCACATGCGTTTAAGCAATTAAATATCACTTGCTTCAATGGTGAAGGAAAACATCGTGTGGAAACCTGCACATCTGAGAGTTCTCTGTAATGTTCTCAAAGGTGTGTGAAGTCCGTCAATTCGCATTGGGCCAGCGTGGTGGACTATGGCCTATAACCCTTCTCTGAGAGGAGACCTGCGCTCAATAGTGAGCCGTTGATGGGCTGCTAATAATGATGATGATGAATATCGTGAGGAAACCTGCACGTCAGAGAGTTCTCCATAATTTGTGTGGTGTGTGAAATCGGCCCTTTTGATGGGCTGCTGATGAAGAGGATGATGATGATTTAATTACCAGAGAAGTCCATGAATTGACGCAATAATTCTATCGGCGGTTGAGCACCGTACACCTCCAGTGCTGGCATATTGAGATCGTCGATGAAGAAAACTTGGCGTTTGGTTGGTGGAGGACCAAACACTCCCCGACGACGTCTCTCCAACTTGCTGTCTATTACGTCCTGTTATACAAGATTATCATTATAAGAATATCTCAAATTATAAATGCTAGTATGTTGATGTTGGTGTCTTGGTTTATCAATCACTAATTAATCACAAATCACGCTGCAATAGAGCGTGAATACGTATACAGAGGACCTGGATATCACGCAGGAGAAGTTGCATACAGCTAAGAAACTGATAAATAATAATTAATGAAACCATACGTTTTAAACTGTCTAATGAACATAATCTATAATATTTTAATTGAAAATAATTTCTATCTCTATTTCCGTTGGTCACGGCATCACGCGTGAACAGCTGTACCAATTTTGATGGGACTTTCACTGACTGATAGCTGATGTCATGAAGAGTAACATAGGCTTTCATAAAAAGGAGTTGTGTTGTCTAACTTTGTATATCGATAACTCCTTAATTTCTAAATATATTTGGGTGAATCTTTTTTTAATCGATACAGAAACTTTGCAAGATCGTTCCATAAAAACTTCGACTCAACTAAAAAACAATCCTGATGCTGCAGGGTTACTACACACATAAATTACTGTGGTGATTTGTAACTTTTGATTATGAATAGTTGTTGTAGCACGCTAAGACTACATAGTTAAATTCCAGGACCCAACTCTTCAATCCTTATGCTGCAAGGGTTTTGCTCACGCAAACAAAGTTGCGGGCATCAGCTAGGTTTCATATAAAATTGGACAGCTGCTTCTTATAATTACTGTATACAGAAGAATCTGATTTACTTACCTGTGTTTGATTAGCAGACGTGCGAGCAGAAAACACTAGAAATTCGCATATAAACTTTTTGTGCAATCCTCTCGAAAGCTTCGAGGATATGGTGACAGTCTTTCCCGTGCCAGTGGGGCCGACGCAAATCACGTGGTTGTAGTTGACGATCTTGTATCCGAGGATGGCCGCACTTCGGACGTTGTCTAGTGTTGGCACTTCAATATCTATGGAAAAGCAAGTTATTTAAAAATGCGCGAGTGTCGTGGAACTGTCGGTTGGAATGAAGTTCCTTTTAATACTTATTTAATAATAAAAATAAATAAAATAAGAAATAATTTATTCTGAAGTCAGGATTCTCTCCTTCGTTTAGCCGCTACGCCACCAAAGCTATGACGGAACGTGTGTAATAAACGGAGGCAACACACAAAGGTCGTGACGGAAACATATTTACACTTTTTTTCGCCTAGCCCCAAGACCGTACCGTCCGATAAGGAGCTTCGTTCCAAAAACCTCCAACTACGTATTTTTTTTTTAATTCGCCCACGCGTAAAAATGCTTGTATAATTTTTTTGTAGCAAGGGCGTGAGAATTTCAATAATATAATACAACAAGTTTTGTAAGGGTTTACAGCAAAGCTTTACAAGCGGCATAAGACCAAAGGTCGTGGAAATTCCTTTCAAAGACCTATCTCTAGCAGTTGACATGCATCGATAGGCAAGACAACGATTACTTGGCGAAAATCATAATATTATGCACTTGGTGAAACGCAATAATGAGATTTAGGTTTGAGGGCGATTGCTCAGAAGACGCCTAATCGCTGTCAAGATACTTTTTATAAGTGGTAGGAAACACGGACGCTAAGAGAGCGTTCCACTTCTTAGTGCCGATTTCACCAACGTCGAGTGACGTTTATCCTAGGAATTAATTGGGCGTTCTGACAGTTTTTGTACTGAAAATACTGTCAAAATATGAAATTTACGCTCGGATAAGACTTATTTTACGTTGGTGAAATCAGCCCTTAGTGCTTTCCTTTTCCTTTTTCCTCCTTTTAATTATGACATATTTCGACATTCTCCATTTATACTCATTGTAGGGTAATGAAAGGGTACAATATCACCTGCATATTGCCACTCTGGATCTACTTCATACTCTTCAAGGTTGTCCATCCAGTTATACCAATAAGGATTCGCAGGTTCGCCATCTTCTGTGGGGTCAGTAAAGCCACCATCATGAAGTCTGAGAAAAAATAAATTGCTGTTCTAATTGTATTTTTCAAATATGGAGGCTGGTTGGATTAGATGTGGCAGTCTTTATATAAACCCATTCTATTCTATTCTTGATGTGCGGCTATGCAGGTCCTGAGTCCCTGTAGCACGTCTACCGTCGTTGGTAGATTGTGCTCGCCACTATTTAGAGTTCTTCTCCGATACTTGTTTACTTGTTGCTGCCAGGAATATCAGCACTTTCTGGGCTGGAATAAGTGTAGCCTCCTCAGGATGCACCATATATTTCCCTTGATGGATACTACGTTTATGAATTAAAGCGGGGCATCATATAAATCCTCTATCAGTTTATAGTTTCTACGCGGCATCATAGTGTAACGGTAACATTAAAATTTTGGTCGGCACGTCTTTGTGGAACGCCAAACTTTCTTCAAGATTAGCCGGTAATCGGGCCTTTAATCTATTTATTTATTTATTGAAAAGGTACACAAAACAGGTTGCAACCAAATATAAACGTAATACAATAACAACAGATTTGGGTTCCAAGTAACAACCCTTAATATGTGTACACAGCGGTTATAAAATTTATGCATAGAATTTATACAGATTATAGTTAGAATTACACAGTTTACTCAGTTACACAGTTAGTAAAGATAACATAAATATTTAAAACTTATTAAAGCTTAAAGTGCATTTTTGAATATAAATATGCCTGTCTAAAACTAAAGTTGTAAGTTGCTTGATTATGAGGTCAGAAAAAGTTTATGTATTTGGTTTTTAAATATGTTTGCGTTATTATTGAAAATGTCAATATTATTGTGGTTAGTTGTGTTAAGATCATTAAATAGGCGGCACATACGAACAATGGGATTGTAAAAGGAAGTATTATTTTTGTGGACACTAAGAGCAAAAGTATTTGGATTTCTTGATCGGAAGTTAAAATTAATATTGATCAACGAGAGTAAGACAGGAGAATCTATTTTAGAATGATTAATTTTATATAAAATCTCTCATTGATCTGACTACAGTGCCAGGGAGAATGTCAAAATTGGTTGTAGTTGAGTTTGGAGCTTGATTCGAAGATGGTAAAAGATGATAATGAGTAAAGAATAATATCCCATTAAATATGGCTTACCAGTGATGGACTAGTGGTTAATACTGCGGTCTCCTATTCGGGGGGTCGCAGGTTCGATGCCGGGCCTCTGGTTTTTCTAAGTTTATGTGCGTTCAAGAAATTAAATACAACAAGCTTCAAGGGTGACGGAATTCCTCATCGTAGGGAAACCTGAGAGTTCTTCATAATTTTCTCAAAGATGCGTAAAGTCTGCCAATTTGTATTGGGCCACCATATTATTATCTGCCATTGGCATATCCTGCGCTCAGTAGTAAGCCATTATTGGGATCCTGATAATGATAATGATGATGAATATGGCTTACGTGTAATCATAAACTCTTCCTTCTTTAGGGAACAGTGGCTTAGCCCCACTTTCAGTCATCAGGTTCCGCAAGAAATCGGAGAACTTGGCTCGACCGTTATGGTCACAGGTTGCACCGACAGACCAGATGACCGACCAAATCACCCAGCAAGGTGCTAATCTTGCTGTGAAAAGAAAAATGTGTCTGCCAAAAGCTGTGTAAATTGTATGATGGATTGAAAACACGTTTGGGGTAATAATTTCTGCTAACTCGAACCGGATGTCATGTAAGTTTTTCTTAGTCTGCTAGCGTAGACTTATCAAGCAGTCAAAAATTGTTGTATCATCGTTTTCGTCGTTGTCTCAACCAATCCGACAACATTTGCTGCAAGCAGTCAGCGTCTGACATATTATGTCTCTTGCAAGGATAACCACAAAACACAGTCTCGTCTTAGAACTCTCAGACACTCAGGTTTCCTCACGATGTATTCCTTCCTCGATAAAGCAAGTGATGTATGATTGCTTAAAAGAAGCTGGGGTTTGAAATGCGTCTCTCTTAAAAGATACACAATGTTTTAAACTAGGCTCTCATTGCTAATGTTTTCAATAAGTCTTAATATTAGCGAGGATGACCACAAAACACAGATAACTCTCAGGCAATCAGTTTTCCTCACGATATATTCCTTCCTCGTTAGAGCAAGTGATGTATGATTGCTTAAAATAAACTGGGGTTTGAAACGCAACTTCCTGAAAAGATACACAATGTTTTAAACTAGGCTACCACCGCTAATGTTTTCAATAAGTCTTAGTCCCGATTTCACCAACGTCAAGTTTCGTTTTACCGAGGAATAAAATGGGCGTTCTGACAGTTTCTATATTGAAAATAGTGTCAAAATATCAAATTTACGCTCGGATTTAAGACTTATTTTACGTTGGTGAAATCAGCCCTTAATATTACAGATTTGCGCCTCTAAATTACGCGAATATTTCCAAGTCACTAACGCATCATAGCTAAGAAAGCTCCACCCGGCGGTGGTCTGTCGTCTTTTCCTGTGAGAGGTCTCAGCCTATAATCTAAGAGCTCAAGAAATTTCAACACGAGAGATGAATCTATGGATGTCACGATTTCTGTACAGCTTGAACGCAGAAGTTGCAGCGCTGGGTACAGATATGTTGTGATCAGACCAGGGAGTATCTTCCGTATATTATCAGCGATCTGCAAGAAGGTACATATATTATTTCAGTTATCATTTGGATTCTCAGACCAGCAGCTTGTGATGAAAATTTGGTAGTGTATTCTGGGGACACCTACGAGGGTTTCTGGCTCGAAAAAATTATAATAATATCTATCTATAATAATCTATAATATCTTTATACTTTACGTAGCATTGCAACGCATGCTGGGTACAGCTAGTAACCAATATTAAACAAGCATGAAGAATATTTGATAGAAGCAGGCGTTATTTTGCGGAAGTTTATGATCAGCAAGAAAAGGTTAGAATTATTTTGCTATAATCCGCCAACAGAAAAAATCTGTATGGTCAAACACAGTAACAAGTTAAGCACCGCTCACCTTCCCAAGCAAGCAAGAAAGCAAAGTTCCCAAGCAAGCAATGCCACTACCACTCACATGCACCACCACACAAGACTTTTACACTAATCTCGACGCACGTTTCGCCCCGACACTGGAGCATCCTCACGAGATTTTGACTTGGCAATACTGCATTGTAAAGTCGACATCTCCTGAGCTGATCTCCAGCTGAGCGGTACTTAGTTTGTTACTGCATGTTTGACCATTGATACAGATTTTTCCGTTTAATTTAATCCGTTGGCGGATTATAGCAAAATAATTCTAACCTTTTCTTGCTAATCATGAAGAAACTAATAGTAGCACAAAGAGAAACCAAATACCGGTGGAAGGTTGCTCTTCATCCAAGCGCTGACCAGTGGCGGTAGACCTACCACCTGCGTATCCAGGTACACCATACCACATCTCGATACCGTGGCAGGTGACGCGACGGCCAAGTCCGCCACTTCGAATATCATCCGCTGCCTTTCCGTCAGCTTCATTATCTCGCCGCTTGAAAGGCAGAGCTTCTTGTTGTCATCCAATACCTGTTACAATTATTCATTTTTAACCGACTTCAAAAAAGGAGGAGGTTTCAAATCATCGGAATCTTTTTTTGAAGTGAAACTTCTTTAGACACATTGAACACTTTTTTTGGTGAGCAAAAAACATGGATTTCGCAAAATCGTTACCGTCACCATCGTCTCCTGGAGATTTCAGTGAGCGTCCAACATTTTAGAGATTCTCAAGCTTTTAGACCGAGATCGTTTAATGTATGATGTCGCAGGTTCCAATCTCACTCACGAAACGTGGCAGTGCGTTTTTTTTTAAATTATTATTATTTATTTTTATTTTATTTTTTTTTATTTATTTTATTTTTATTTGTTTTTAATTATTAGCAAATCTAGTTTTCACTTCTATCGGCAGTCCCTATGACTGCCAATTTTTTTTTAAATGTATGTGTAGAAGCTGAACCGATTTGGAAAATTCTTTTTTGTTTTAAAGGGTATACTTTCCAGGTGGCCATATAAATTTTATCAAAATCGGCCGAGCTGTTTTTGAAATATCAACAATAAGTTATATACTTTGTAGAGGCGCGCGAGTATGAAGTCGGTGTTTTAAAAATAATTTTGTATATTAAACTAGCTGACTCGACGAACTTCGTACCGCCAACTTATCTATATAAATAAAAAACAAATAAACTATCCTAATCCAAAAAAACTATCCTATCTTTCAAGTTGGATCAAACCGCACACGGTGTGCAAATTTGATTAAAATCGGTTAAGTAGTTTAGGAGTCCATCGCGGACAAACAACGTGACACGTAATTTATATATATATATTAAGATTATAGATCTGTGTGATTGTCTTTGACGTAGTTGGAACGAAGTTCCTTTCAGACAAGGCAAGGCGAAAAAAGTGTAAGAATTTTCCGTCACGACACTTGTTGCCTTCGTGTATTACACACGTTCCGTTATAGGTTCGGTGACAAAGCGGATAAACGAAGGAGTGAAACTATCGGTTCGGGGGTTCAAATCCTAATTTCAGATTATTATTTTTTATTTTATTTATTTTTATTATTAATTTATTACTAAAACGCACGTTCCGACCGATTTTTCCACGACACCCACTCATTTTTTTTAAGTAAACAGCATCGTTTGTGAGAATTTGAAAATTTTCTTTACCAGAACCCTAGTGTTTTACCAACAGCTGGAGTTCGATGTTACTAGACCTGCCTATGATATAATAAAGTATAGTCGGATGTTGTAAACGAGTCGCAGGGAGCCGCTGGATGCAGGTGGCGCAAGTTCGAGGCCAGTGGAAGTCCATGCAAGACCTTTGTTCAACAGTGGACGTGTATCGGTTGATGAAGAAGAAGAAGATATTGTCTACTCATCAAAGCTCGTCTCTATAATGGTTTGGGTCTGCAATTATCCCTTTCAAGTAGGTAAGCTAGCCTCCATCTTAAGACTGCTTCGACATTTAACAGATGAAATCGCAAACAAGGGCTAACTTTTCGTTTAATAAAAACAAAATGGACAGTGAAATGAAATATATGTCTGGGGCAAGGTAATATTATGTCTTAATTAAAAAAATATGTTGTTAAAAGGTAAATAGGAGACACAGTCATCAGTTTTTCAGGGAACTGTTCATAATCTCTATACGAGAAGTTGTTGCATCTACTTACGGTGTTCATGTTTTCAATCCACACAGCATCCACTGGTCCATCGAAAACGTACCACCGTTTGTCCATGTCCTCTACGGCTATACCAGCGCGAACCAAACTTGATAGTATACCATCAGTCCTGTTAGAATGATCAAAATATTCCAATGAAGTCAATTACAAACCAGACAGGCAACACTATAATTAAATACATTGGATGGCTTCAACTTAACCACGAAAAGACAAACCAACACCTATAGGCCTAAAATGATGGACCTTTCGAATGAGAACGGTTTACTCCATAGTAAACCGTTCTCATTCGAAAGGAACGCTTTGACCAGTGACACGGCAATGGATTGAGATAATGAGGAGGATGATGACACTAAAGAATATTTCAAAAATGTCAACAAACCATTCATGAGTATTCAAATCAAACTCTCCATATAACTGTCCCATGGTGATAGACTTAGGGTTCACGACAAAGGTGTGCACAGGCGTAAAGGGAAACCCATCAGGAGCCAGCTTCCCTTTGATGGCTGTTAGAGCATCGCGGAGGATTTCGTAGCACTGTAAACACCAATAGAACTTGAAGATGTGATCTTATGATGTGATCTTGTGATCTGTGATCTTATTTTCCTTTTGGCGACTTTTGGACATGGTATTAGTATGAATCGTTTACTAGAAACGTCCAGTATTTAGCAAACAATTAATACTAATACCATGCCATATTAATTAATATTATCATAAATGCATAATTAACTCTTACTGTTCATTGCAAACTTTTTCACGTCTTATTCGCTCAAACAATTTGGAAATTTAGCAAGGAGGCTTGCGTAGACCTCCTCCTTGGAGGAAGAAAAACATAGGATAGGTACTTTTTATCCGGAATAGCAAGGAGTTTCCACGGGATTTTAAGAAACCTAAATTAATTCATGCAAATGATCAATGGCATCATATTGTTTGTTAAGTATTTTTTTTAAACTGATAAATCTTAATCGCTATAACACTGGTTTCGGCTTTATGGTACGCTGTTATGGCATTTATAGGTTCACTGTTAGGTTCAGGGGGAGCTTTTGGTTGACGGAAGGGTAAAATTTAGGTTCGATACCTCTCCCACACCGCATAGTTATCTCAGGACTCATCCCAGTTAAACGGTAAACCTACGTAAAACTCACAGGTTGGTGACCACGGAAAATTGGAAAAATTGAATACCTTTGTTTTGCCAACACCAGCAGGCCCTACCAACATCAACCCATGTCGCACTACCGTCGTCTCATACAACTGGATGATCTTAAATATAAACGCTGCAAAAAAAAAGTAGATTAAGAGCTGAAGATTTAAATATGCAGCAAGAGTAACTAAATTAATTGTGGAATCTACCCAAAAAAAACTTCAAGCGTTTACGATCATGAAGATATCAATTTCAGTATTTTTTAAACATCTAAACCCATCCTCCTGCCGCACCGGTGACAACCGCAATCAGAATGAAAAGGGTTTAGGCCAAAGTTCACTACGCTAGCTAATTAAGGGTTTACAGACTTAACACACTGAGAACATTATGGAGCCATATAGGTTTCCTCACGATATTTTCCTTCACTGCTAAAGAAAGGTGCTTAAAATGCTATGACAAAATTTTGGTGAAGTTGAATTTGGTTTGTAGAAATTATTGCGAACAGCCTTTTTGCAACCGATCGTTATTGTTGTTCGATACCTACTATGATTGTTAATATTTTATAGACTCACTGTACAAGTCGTCATATCCTCTTTTGACAAGTATATTTCTGATAGATTGTTCCATAATGCCGTAATCGACTACGGGGATCTCCACGCGTGGGAACAGGTCTGATATTATACCTGAAATTGAATAGAGATCTTGTAAACAATGATTTTTGCCTGTTTGAAATATTTCCTGCTATCCATATCTAGTCAATAATATAATTTTTCTGTCTATTTCATTGTCTTATCTTAAATTTTGTATTGTTCTTTTGTAATCTTAAACTTTTTCAATTCTTTGTATTGATCTTCAATTTTTGGGTAAGCCACATACGACTAACACTGTTTAGATAATATTGTGTAATCCATATCATCAGAAAGTATTGACTTATTCAGGTCAAGTTGCTTGTCTAGGTTCTTCCTATTCTACCTTTGCAAGTGCGACCCACGTATAGGTATGCAAGAACAGAAGTGTGTAAAAAGAGAATAAGTACTCTAATACCAGCTTTCATGGACCATACCTAAATCATCACCTAAGTAGGAGTCTCTTTACATAGGTAGCCCCCAAATACAATCTCTTACCCATTGTTATTTCCACTTTAAGGTGTTCCCTAAAGGTTTTTGTAAAAACAAAGTTAACAAAAAACTACGAAATAGCCCGAAAAAGTTAGGGAACGTTTTCACCAGAAAACGGGCATAAATGATTACCATAAACCATTGAGATACCATAAATTAATATGTAAATAAAAATTTATAACCGTTAAAAAGAACAAGGTCATCCGCGAGGAACTTAGGCACGTTAACGTCACGTAAAGCACGCAGCACGATCTGACGCTCGTCTCCATCCGGCATCTGACGGATCAGGTTACCAGCTACCAGGATCACTGTTTTGACTGCTCGCATTCCGAAGTCATAATGCTCCTGAGAAACGTGTCAAAATGAGTAAGTATTATTATCATCATCATCATCAGCAGCCTATCAACGGCTTACTACTGAGTGCAGGTCTCCTCTCAGAGAAGGGTTATAGGCCAGAGTCGATTACGCTGGTCTAATGCGAATTAGCAGGCTACGCACATCTTCGAGAATATTATGGATTCCAAAATATTCTCGAAGATATGTGAAGTCTTCATCATTCAACCATGTGATATTTAATTTCTTAATCGCACAAAACTCCAAAAATTCAGAGGCGGTAATTTTTTTCAGCTACTTTGTTTTAAATTGCTTCAGATTTTGTTTTCCAGTTTTAGTTTGGCAATATTGTCTTTTAACTAGAAATCATATGTTTTGCTCATGATTAAATGGACCAGAAGGCCACTCCCATCCCCCATAAGGTGGGTTATCCCAATCACTTTTGATTAGTCGAACTTCTTTCACTATTGTCTAAAATACATTGTTGCAGCGAGACTGTTGCTGCTTTGGCGCAATAGAACAGCTAATTTCTGGCTTTTTGCCTATAGATACAACAAATTCTGAGATAGTACGTAGCTGTTTGTCCGCCAATTCGCATTGGGCCAGCGTGGTGGACTATGGCCTATAACCCTTCTCTGAGATGAGACCTGCGCTCAGTAGTGAGCCATTCATGGGTTGCTAATGATGATGACGTAGCTGTTTAGTCACCTCTGATTTGCCAATCTTCTCTCACAATTGGCTAAAATGGATTATTGCAGCATTGAACGCTAGAATTCAGCCCATAACCGTAATTGAGACTGAAGCAATGATTGCTGCAACTTTTCCGCAATTGATCAGCTGTTTTTGGCTTTCTCTTTGGGATAATAGTATTGACTAAAATGCATTGTTGTAGCAAGAACGCTAGAAATTCAGCCCTTAACCACAATTGAGACTGTAGTCAGTAGCAATCATTGTTGCCGCTTTTCCGCAATCGATCAGCTGTTTTTTCACCCGACTGCGCGACGCAAATGAGTGGTAATGTGTTTATCAGTCTATGTATGTTTGTTCCTTTGTGGCACTCTAGAGCCCAAACGCGTGGACCGATTGTGATGAATGGCACGTCGTTAGATTCGCCATGCCAGCGCGAGTGTCAAAGAGAACATATCAAAATTGCGGATTTTGGACGCCATAATGTGGGGTTCAAAAATCTTTTTCTTCAAATCCTATTGAGTGGGGTATCAAATTAAAGGGGTTGAAAAGGTGACTACGAAAATATAATTTCCATTTTTTTTCTTATAAATTTGATAATTTATATTTTCATTGATATTTTTTAAGGCAGTCGGGTTGTTTATTCTTTTTTAATATTTTGCTTGTTTAGAATAGAATAGAATAGAAATATTTTTTATTCAAATAAACTTTTTACAAGTGCTTTTGAATCGTCTGGCTCTACCACTGGTTCGGAATGCCCTTCCTGCCGAGAAGAACCAGCAAGAAACTCGGCGGTTGCTCTTTTAAAACAAATTTACAATACAGTAAATACTATGCTATATATGCAGTGTTTCCACAATGAGGGAAGTTCCAAAAATGCATACTGACTAACTTCTATCTTAAGATGTGCAGACATAAAGTAGCCCCATTTCCGCCGGTGGCACCCGTTCACGAGCATGACGCATGACCCTGCCATTGCTTCGCTCAACCATATTTGAGGGAACGTAACACGTTTGCTTTCTCACTATTGATAAATACCTGAGACGATAGCTGTTCAGAGCTCAGCCTGAACGTAGTGGTGATCTTTCCGGCTAGGATCTTGGCTTCGAAGAAACCGTAGGAGAAGAGCGATATCTCCGCTATCAAGGCATAGTCCGGCACCATCATAGCTATTGGACGGAATAGCGCTTTCAAGTTGTCCGGTAATTCCGTGCGACCTGCGGAATTTTAATTATAATACACTAGCTGATGCCCGCGACTTCGTCCGCGTGGATAAATCCCGCGGGAACTCTTTGATTTTTCGGGATACCTATGTCACCCTCCAGGTTCTCAACTATACTTATCCAAAAAATCACGTCAATCCGTAACTTTGTTGCAGCGTGATTGACGGACAAACCAACAGACAAACACACTTTCGCATTTATAATGTGTTTTAGTAAGGAAGAATTAATACTGCGATAATAAAGGCGATCTAATTAAATTTTAGAACACAAAAGGGGTTAGCGTACCACTGGTCATTTTCCTTACTCGTCATTTTCACTAATTCGCCAGTTTACTTATTAGACAGTTTCTGAATTCGCCAATTTCCTTATTTGCCAGTTTCAGTAAGTTGTCAATTTCCCTATTAAGTTGGTTTCCTGGTTCGCAAGTTTCCTTGTTCGTCAGTCAGTTTAGATTGTCAGTTTTGCTATTTCGTCATGTTCCTAACCCGTTACTTTCCTTTCTCGCAAGTTTTCTTGTTCGTCAGTTAGTTTAGATTGTGTTTTACTACTCCGTCGTCTGATGTCATATATTAATGTCCTATGACATTATTTATTACATAAGTTCAGAAAACTAATTTCAGCGTTTGTTTTTATCACTCAGGCGTTAACAAGGACGTGGCTTGGACCCTCTAATTGTTTTTGTCACTGACTGTACCAATAATACTAAATATAATTTATAAAATATTACAAGTGCTTTTGAATGGTCAATGAGTCTACCACTGGTTCGGAATGCCGTTCCTGCCGAGAAGAACCAGCAAGAAACTCGGCAGTTGCTCATTTCAAAATAAATTTACAATATAACATATATATTATGCTATGTATGAAGAGTTTCCACAATGAGGGAAAGTTCCACAAAAGCATACGTAATTACATCTAATTATAATTCAATAAATGTTAAGACGGGCAGACAGAAAGTAGCCCATTCCCTCCGGTGGGACCCGTTCACGAGCATGACGCATGACCCAGCCATTGCTTCGCTCAACCATATTTGAGGGAACGTAAGAACCCGCATCCCACCCAGTAATTGTTGAGAACTCTGCACTCGAAATTGTAGACGATTATGTATACCTGGGACATAAGTACGGTCCAGCTAGGTAGGTCCAATTTCGAGAAAGAGATTAACCGCCGAATCCAACTCGGCTGGGCAGCGTTCGGGAAGCTCCGAGATGTCTTCTCGTCCAAAATCCCTCAGTGCCTGAAGACTAAAGTCTTCGAACAGTGCGTGTTGCCAGTGATGACTTACGGATCCGAGACATGGTCGCTTACTAGCTATGGAGAGAGCTATGCTCGGTATATCCCTGCGAGATCAAATCAGAAATGAGGAGATTCGTAGGAGAACCAAAGTCACCGACATAGCTCAGCGTGTCGCGAAACTGAAGTGGAAATGGGCGGGGCACATATTTCGAAGAGCTGATGGTCGTTGGGGTTCCAAGGTGTTGGAGTGGCGACCCCGCACCGGGAAACGCAGTGTTGGCAGACCCCCCCCCCCCCCCCCCCCCACCAGGAGGACCGACGACATCAAACGTGTCGCAGGGAGCAGCTGGATTCAAGCGGCGCAAGACTGAAGCCTGTGGAAGTCCATGCAGGAGACCTTTGTGCAGCAGTGGGCGTGTATAGGTTGATAAAGAAGAAGAAGAAGAAGAACCCGCATCACACGACACCACCACAGAAATGTTAAGAGAGCGTGACATACTTAGGCTACCCATCTTAAGGCATCGAATTGAAACTAATATTCAAATCAAATACTCATTAAAAAAGGAAACTAGAAAATTAACGAAACTAAGTCTAGCAAAACTAGTGAACGAGGAAACTGAAGGATTACGAAAACAGCAAACTGGCAAATCTGTCTACCAAGCGTAACTGACGAATAGGTAAACCGTTCGATTAGCGAAGGTGACAAATAACGAAACTAGCAGATCGCAATACTGGCAATTTCACGAAACTGATCTATAGCAAAACTAGCAAAGGAGGAAACTGAAGAATCGGGAAAATGCCTAACTAGCGAAATTGTCAACCTACCGAAACTGTATAATAAGTAAACTGGCGAATTAGTGAAAATGACGAGTAAGGAAAATGACCAGTGGTACGCTAACCCCACAAAAGCTACTATTGTGACTTCAATATGATAGTTAGATATATTCCCTTGGGCATTTTTTTGTAGAAAATAATGAGTACTTTAATCATATAGTACACAATTTTTATGTATCATCAATAGTTTTCTCAGCATACGCCAAATAATGCATTTTATAGGCAAAATTTTGCTGCTTTGGGTTACATTATTGCAATTTTCTTAAGGATCTCTAATTTTTTTGAAAATGTTACTTCCTGATAACTTAGCTTTTTATTGATGAAAAAATGGTTCAAATCGGTTCAGTAGTTACAGAGCCTATTCGGTACAAACAAACAAAAAATCTTTCCTCTTTATAACATTAGTATAGACAACAGAAAAAGAGGGGTGTTATTAGTTCGACACTGAAATGGACAGTTTAGTTTCGCCCAGAAATAGGCACGCATGTATCTATAAAATTCAAAATTATTTACTTATTACGATTGAACAACCTGTGTCTGTACTGATGAGTTTAGAATCTATCACTAGTTTGGAAAGCAGATTCTGCTCAGAAGAACTGGCAACAAACTCAGCATAATTGCTCTTTTCAAAACAAAAGGTTACAATAACATACTAACCCAACCTAACTATTAGTATTATGCAGCTCATCCAAATACTGCAGCATTATGCTAATGCATAGCCTTTCCAGGCTAAATACACAGTTGGTTTTGTTTTTTGTAATGTAAATTAATACATCGTGTATTTAGTAGCTTGGTTTTAAATTTCGTTTTAACCCTAGCGTCATCTTGTATAGTTTATTTTTCTCTTGTTTTTCGTTTTATGTTTGTTTAATAATTATATTTATTTATTGTTGCCACCGAGAAGGCACTGTAGGAGTGAGGCCATTTTACCGAAATGTGTGTAATTGAAACATGTCAGTTTACCTGCGTAACCCGGGTTCATAGTAATGAAAACAGAACAGGAAGCCTTAAGTGGCAGTTCAACGCCTTCAAACATAAATTTCTCCTGGCGAGCTATTTGAGCTTTCTGAATTGTCACCACCTGCAAGTAAATAATTCTATAGCTAAGATCTTCATCATCACCATCAACTTAACAACCAATATAACCATTAACCAATAACAATATAAAGTCCACTGCTGGACTTTCTCTTGAAGTGATCGCCACAGAACACGATCCTGAGCCGCCTGTATCCAGCGGCTGCCAGCGACTCGCCTAATATGGTACGCCCACCTTGTGGGGGGTCTACCAACGCTCCACCTCCCAGTGTGGGGGTCGCCATTCCTACACCTTTGTACCCTATTTAACATCGCTTCTCTAAATAATATATAAAAAATGTTATATAATAGTAATTGGTAGTTCTAGTGGCGTTTAAAGTCGGTTTTATTAAAAAGAATTTTTATATATTACTAGCTGACTCGGCGAACTTCGTACCGCCAACATACCTATATAAATAAAACAAATAAACTATTCCAACCAAAAAAAACTATCCTATCTTTTAAGTTGGACCAAATTACAGATAGTTACGAAGTTTGATAAAAATCGGTTCAGTAGTTTAGGAGTCCATCGCGGACAAACAATGTGACACGTAATTTATATATATTAAGATAAGATTATTTTAAGCTTTTCAGTGGTAGCTTCATAGAGCAATCTTCACATTCTCTTATCGCGAGCAGTTTGCTCTCATTCATTGAGGAGTTCCGTCCTCCATCACCGAAGTTACTCATCAAAGATCTTCACCAAAGGAAGATCTTCACCAAATTTAAATGGGACCAACCTGACGATAATATGACCTTTCAAATAAAAAAAAGTTATTGAAATCGGTTCAGATTTGACGGAGTTATGGAGTAACATAACAACAAAAAAAAATTAAAAAAAATTACGCGTCGAATCGAGAACCTCCTTTTTTTTTTGAAGTCGGTTAAAAATCAGGTAGATGTTCGTTCATTGCTGTGTGATTGAAGGACAACAAACCAATAAACAAACACTTTCACATCCTTTCTAATGCTATAAATGCGAAAGTGTGTGTTGGTTTGTCCTTCAATCAGGCAGCAACGGAGCAACGGGTTGACCTCATTTTTGGACGAATATAGTTGAAGACTTGGAGTGTGACTTATTGGTCCAAGATCCCAGTGCCGCCAGACCTAAGTTATTTTCTCAGCAATTATTTGTGTACGATAGAGTACTGTTCGAATGTCCGTTCAGTATATGCGTACCAGTTAGATTGTGCCGACGGCCAATTTCCAGATACCAGGTGCTAAAGGTAGGTAAAAACTAGAATAACTTATCTTAAATTCTCAGGGCTGATTTTCATATATGTTTTAAAGAATATTGTAAAAATTAATAAATTAATACTGCCAGACGCTTACCGCCGGCGGTTACTTTAGCCAGACGCTTTGAAGCTCCCAAAAAAATATATAATTTAAGTTAACTTATATTCTCAGTTCTGATTTTTATACATGATACTCAGGGAACTATTGCGATATTATCTGTAAGCTGCCAGACCTATTGGAAGGGTCAAACATCCCCCCAGACACACATTATGCGTCCGCATATGTATGAGCGCTAGAACATGATTCACTTGTTTAAGTGTGTGAGAGATAATATCATCATACTATAATATTATAAATGCGAAAGTGTGTTTGTTGGTTTGTCCTTCAATCACTCTGCAAAAGAGCTATGGATCGACGTGATTTTTTGTCTGGGTATAGCTTAGGATCTAGAGAGAGAGAACTATTGCAATATCTTCTGCAAGCTATACCCAGGCAAAAAATCATGTCGATCCGTAGCTCTGTTGCAGAGTGATTGAAGGACAAACCAACAAACACACTTTCGCATTTATAATATTATAGTATGATGATATTATCTCTCACACACTTAAACAAGTGAATCATGTTCTAGCGCTCATACATATGGGGACGCATAATGTGTGTCTGGGGGGATTTTTGACCCTTCCAATAGGTCTGGCAGCTTACAGATAATATCGCAATAGTTCCCTGAGTATCATGTATAAAAATCAGAACTGAGAATATAAGTTAACTTAAATTATATATTTTTTTGGGAGCTTCAAAGCGTCTGGCTAAAGTAACCGCCGGCGGTAAGCGTCTGGCAGTATTAATTTATTAATTTTTACAATATTCTTTAAAACATATATGAAAATCAGCCCTGAGAATTTAAGATAAGTTATTCTAGTTTTTACCTACCTTTAGCACCTGGTATCTGGAAATTGGCCGTCGGCACAATCTAACTGGTACGCATATACTGAGAGGACATTCGAACAGTACTCTATCGTACACAAATAATTGCTGATAAAATAACTTAGGTCTGGCGGCACTGGGATCTTGCTCTATATATGGTATCTTTATCCCGGAAAACAGTACCCGCTGGATTTTTAAAAACCTCATTGCACGGGGACAAAGTCACGTGTAAAAGCTAGTTTATAATATTTAGTAAGTACTAGTACTTCTAGAAACTCTTTACCTGTTGAGCAACCACCGACAGAACTTCAATATCAATTCGATTGAACTCATCAAAGCACGCCCATGCTCCCGATCTAGATTCAATTCAAAATCATTTATTTCACGTAGGCCAGATTTTAGCACTTATGATAAGTCATGAATCTACCACCGGTTCGTCAAGCTGATTCTGCTGAGAAGAGCCGGCAAGAAACTCAGCAGTTGCTGCTTTCAAATCAAAATAATAAAATATCGTAATAATACAATATCATAAAAAATACAATTTAGTAAGTTACACTCTTTAGTCCTGGAGGGCAGCTGATTGTTTCCATGCAACTATGTCATTCAGATCTAGAATTTCAATTTACACTAGGATCTGAATGAATGACTATTTGAATTAAAATAGTGCGTTCTAGGAATAAATGAAACTAAAGTTGTTACTTTATCGTTGTAAAAGTATTATTCTTGTCCTAAAAAGGAAATTGTACGGAAAGGAGGTCAGTACCTCATTAACCAAATAATATAGATTAGGTATTTAAAAAAAAACTGTTTTTGAAGAAACATCTACTGAGGCGACTGTGATAACTGAGGTCAATAATAACGAATCAATCGTCAAGCAAAATCTATAATTATATCGGATGTTATATCCAACTTTTCATAGTCGGGTTACAGTTTTTATACTTTTTTCTTGTTACCAATGATAATATAATATTCGCTTCCTCTGCGATAAAATAAGTTGTACGTCTTTATTCACTTTAACATTGATTTATGAAAAGTATGGCAGCAGTGATAGCCTAGTGCTAGTTCAAGCCGGGCACGCCTGACTTTTCGGAGTTATGTTCGTTTAGACAATTATTTATTTAGCACATGCTTCAACGATGAAGGAAAACATCGTGAGGAAACCTGCATGCATTAGAGTTCTCTATTTTCATATTCTCAAAGATGTATGAAGTCTGCCTGATTTCCCCCTTTAGTTATAGACTTTAGTCTACCACGCTGGCGTTGGGCCAGCGTGGTGGACTAAAGTCTATAACCCTTTTCTGAGAGGAGACCTGCGTTCAGTAGTGAACCATAGATGGGTTGCTGATGATGATGATGTCGTTCTTACGCTGCGAGCCCTTTGAAAAATTTCCCCATAGCCATAAAGTCGAGTTGGTCCGAGCAGTTGAAGACCACGCATTGTACTGCCAAGGCCTTTGCGAGGTCCTTCGTTGTCTCCGTCTTCCCGGTACCCGCTGGTCCGGCGGGGGCGCCTCCGAACTTGAGGTGCATTGCGCACATGAGGGTTAGGTAGCAACGATCCGTCAGTGGGGTGATTACTAGCCGACCACTGAAAAAAAATTGGATAGAAAACACGCGTTACTACGAAGTGGGAAGCGCAGTGTTGACAGACCCTCCACTAGATGGACTGACGGCATTAGACGAGTCACAAGGAGTCGCTGGATACAGGCGACGTAAGACCGCGACCTGTGAAAGTCCATGCTAAAGAAAGCCAGTTGCTTATTAAGAAGAACGTGTTACTTTAGGTGCGAAATTCCATGATACTCAAGGAAAAATAAAATTCTTTTGATAAGTATAATCCACCAAATCAGGAAAAATCGTTCGCCTTCTTGAGAGGGAACAGGTTTCCTCTTAAATGATTTCCCATTCAAGTTTAGGCCTATTTCAATACATTGGCCAAGTGCGGATTCGAAAGGAGACTTGTGCCCTGTAGTGTGCCGGCAATGGGTTGAGATGATGATGATTATGATGATGATGATGATGATGATGATGATGATAGAAATCAGTTTGAAAAAATAAATTTAGTACCTGTTTCCCAAATATTCATTCTGATACGTGAATACAGAGTTGAGCGCCCGCACATCGCAGTGATTCTGACTGAACTGCCGATAATACATGGATGTGTCCAACCGATTTTCGTCCTGGTATATCTCTGGCACTTCATCGGGCTCCAGTGGTATCATGTCTTTTATTATTTGGTAATATCTAAAATTTGATAGCGTAAAGTTTCATGTCCTCAGTATTCAATTCTACTTAAGCGTTTATCTAATGCTTACCTGTGTAGGACCAGAAGTCCCTGGTTAAAAATTATTGGGATCATTCCAATTCTTATTTCCTCTTTTTATGATGACACCTCGGTCCTTGTTGCCAATCAGATATGCCTTGCCCCTTCCAAGTTAGCCCGCTTCCATCTTAGACTGCATCGTAACTTACCATCATGTGAGATCGCAGTCAAGGACTATCTTATCATCGAATAAAACAATTAGAAATGAGGAGATCTGTAAAAGAATCAGAGCCACCGAACTATCTCAAAGAGTTGAGATTTGAGAAGATGATGGCAATGGTCGGGACACACAATTTGAAGAAACAATAGACGTTGGATTCCAAGTCGCTGGAGGCAATGAAAGCGGACAGTTCGCAGATCCTTATTAGGTGGACCATAAATATCAAACGAATCATATGGAAGATAGGGAACTTCAGTCGTGGCCAGTTACGGCCCTATCGGTAAAACCTTACCATCAAGTAGCTTAGTAAGCTCAGAAACTGATAAGTCTGGTGAATCTATTAAAATGCCATACCTTTATTGGTTAGTTCGTTACCATCGAAGACTACAATGTCATTAGCCGTCATGCAAAAGTTATCCTGTCATAAATAGAGTCATAATTATATGAAACCTTAATTGGCATATCCACTGGAAATCAGAAACGTTCTTGACATTTTCGTCGACGAGAGTCCTCGTCACATCACGGGCATGCACCTCGATTACAATCAGAGCACATAGCACTTCTCGTTGAAAGTATGTTAACTCTCCTTTTACCAAAGCACGCAGACTGTCCAACTGATAAATAAAAAAAATGTTACAATTTTGGGGAATTCAATTATTGTATGAATAAATATAAAAAACTGGGTGTTATAACACTGGATTACCACCCAGTTTTGGTAATCAATCGGTGGTGATTTGTCATGAGACGATACGCCTCGATCATAAAATAAGAGTGGAAGTTCATGAAAAAGAATCCGGGAACCCGTTTTGGACCCGTGACACCACCGGCATACACCACTGGTAGTGTAAAAGGTATTTTTAATACCCATTACACCACCAACAAATAGTGCTGTGCTGCTATTAACTGTAACTTATTCTATGTAAATAATATAGATAGGTACGTAAGGAAAATTTACCACACACCAGAGCTGCATTGAACACTTGACACAGCATTATTATAAAAGTAACCCAAACAAAACTTCTTCTATGATTTGATACCCTAAAAACTGCCTTAGCTTCATAGTGACCTTGACTGAGTTCTTTCAAGGATTCATGAGAAATTAGCGTTAGTTTAGATTCTAAACTTTAGAAGAAGCCAAGAGGATTTACTAACTTGCTGCAAATTTTCTTCGTAAAATAAATCCATTCTGTAATCGTTAATGGCAGCTTCTACTCCAGCAGTCCACGCAGTCTGAGAGCCTGCAATCACGACCTGCCCTGGCCACCTCAGCACCCACTGGTCACGCCGCATCGTATATATTTCATCCATTGCTGCTACTAGTGTTAGACGAACTGGAAAATTTTTAATTACAAAGGGGTTTTCAGAAAATTTTGGAACGAAGTTCCTTTTCGGACGGTTTAGCGGATGGAAGCTAGACGAAAAAATGTGTAATAATTTTCCGTCACGACCCTTGTGGCCTTCGTTTGTTATGCACGTACCATCAATTCTTTATGGCGCAACCGTAAAATGAAGGAGTGAAAGTATCGGTTCGGGGGTTCGAATCCTGAGTTCAGATCATGTCTTTAATTTTTGGAATGAAGTTTTATAGAAAAGAAAATCCAAACAAAATTATTACGGCAAAATTTTTTAACGCCATCTATTGTAAGCAGCGTGTACGTGCTTGAACTTGCTTTAATGTTTGTTATTTTACGAGATGGTTCTAACATGTGGCGAGATATGGCGTTGATTCTGAACTTCGTTCCAGCTGAGTGTTCCACGACACCCACGCATTTTTTTCACTTGTAATGTTTTCCATTGAATGCAAGTCGAGTTAGACCTATCGGTTTTGGAATCATAGGTTATTATGTCTGAAAGGTTTGGCCAAAAATATGGCAGAATGTGCCCTGATTATATTACCTGATGTATTAACTGTCTGCGGTTCAAAAGTAAGAGTAACTTTTCAAGCCAATATCTGTCATATGGTATGAAAATGAACTTTTTGAATAACTTCGTGATTTAACATCTCCATAATATTTATGGCAGATTTCCGTTCGATTAAGGTTAACTTGGAAAATACGAACCTCAGACATGGTGACGCTCCTATAGAACAGTCTAGAAAGTGACCAAAAATAGAGTGTGATGAACCACTAAGTGCTGATTTCACCAACGTCGAGTGAGGTTTAAACTAGGAATAACTTGGGCGTTTTGACAGTTTTTGTATTGAAAATACTGTCAAAATATAAATTTCACGCTCGGATTAAGACTTATTTTACGTTCGTGAAATCGGCCCTAAGTCATGTTGGTATGAGATCGTGGACAAAATGGTCACACATTGAACACTAAAAGTTTCTACCGAACGAAGGTCTATTAAAACAAAAGTTCTTTACTAACTGGTATGTCTCATGGTATCTTCTAGCAGCAAGAGCCATTGCTCCACGTTGGACGATGGGTAGAATCTGTACTTAAGATCAACGATTTCTCCTTCGCTGGAGTGCATTTGTGTTATCTTCAGATCAGGTTCAAACGTGACCTATCAATATAAAGATTCCGCTTAATTTACAGCACTTTTCGAGTGATTCATCAATCAATAAAAATTACCAACCAAATGGTTTTTTGCAAGGGTAATGCTACTAGCACTAATCCAGTACTGAGATTTTAATAGTGTTTTTTAATAGTAATTTTTTGAGCAGTGATAGATAGCCTAGTGGTTAGGACTGTGGTCTCCTATTCGGGGGGTCGCAGGTTCGATCCCGGGACCTCTGACTTTTCGGAGTCATGTGGGTGTAAGCAATTAAATATCACTTGCTTCAACGGCGAAGGAAAACATCGTGAGGAAACCTGCACATCTGAGAGTTCTCTATAATGTTCTCGAAGGTGTGAAGTCCGCCAATTCGCATTGAGCCAGCGTGGTGGACTATTGCCTATAACCCTTTTTTGAGAGACCTGCGCTTAGTAGTGAGCCGTTGATGGGTTGCTGATGATGATGAAGTAATATTTAATATTTTCGAGGCTCTCTATTTACAAACAATATTTTTATTTCCATTTATTAACAAGCCTAGATAATGAAGAGACAAATCGACAACATGTTTCGGAAGTTCATTAACTAGTAGAAGAGATTACCCTCCTACGTTTATGAGCTTTATCGCCTTGAGTAACCTTAAGAGATGAGCTGCCATGACAATAAATAGTTTGAAAAACTTTTGACCCTACTTTTTTGCACACCTACAAGTATTGTCTCACATCTCAAGGTTGACTGTTAGAAAATGCTTTAGCATTAAGTCCACCCTTTGTAATATTTTTGTGCAATAGTGTTAAAAAAAATCCCAAAATTTTTCATGCCTTTTTTTTCGAAATTACTCACTGATAGGCAAAAATTAGAAGCAGAAATTTTAATAACCTTAGCAATGTTCTCGAAGCATTTCCTAAGATGAGGTTGGACGGCCTTCGGGTTACGCGACTGTGACAATATCTCCAACAGCTCGTCGTCACTGAGGAAGAAGAACCTCGGAAACCGAAGTCGCTTCAGTTCCATGTACTCGTTCAGCCCTCGGGACACTACTGCGAGGAGGTGGCGGGCTTCTATGAGACTGTCGTACAGTCGACTGTCCGGGCATATTATCATAATCTGTGAGAAGAACAAGTATATTTTCAATATTGGATAGAAGCAGGCGTTACTTTGCGGAAGTTCATGATGAAAAGGTTAGAATTATTTTGCTATAATCTGCCAACAGAAAAAATCTGTATAGTCAAACATGCAGTAACCAGCTAAGCACCGCTCACCTTCCCAAGCAAGCAAGAAAGCAAAGTTCCTAAGCAAGCAGTATTGTCTAGCTAGAATTGACAATTGTCTAGTCTAGCTAGACAATACTGCATTGTAATGTCGACATCTCCTGAGGATGCTCCGGTGTCGGGGCGAAACGTGCGTCGAGATTAGTGTAAAAGTCTTGTGTGGTGGTGCATGTGAGTGGTGGTGGCATTGCTTGCTTAGGAACTTTGCTTTCTTGCTTACTTGGGAAGGTGAGCGGTGCTTAGCTTGTTACTGCATGTTTGATTTCCTTACAGATTTTTCTGTTGGCGGATTATAGCAAAATAATTCTAACCTTTTCTTGATAAGTATATTTTCCACAGTAAACTCTAATGTACACTAATTTTTCTTTGTTAATCGATAGACGACTGCTACATACGTCTCTTGTGTAGACTTCCACATGCTGCTGTCTTGTGCCACCAATACCCAGCAGCTTCCCGCGACGCGTCGTGTGATAGCCTAGTGTTAAGACTTCGGCCTCCTTTTTTTCCGGTCCGGGGTTCGATTCCAGGACTTTTCGAAGTTATGTGCGTTTAAGCAATTGAACATCAGCAAAGTAAAATATAGTGAGAAATAAACGCGATCGAACGCAAGCACGTCCATTAGATTGGGCTTTCTAGGACCATTAGCGTTCACGTAAGTTCTTTTTTTTTGGTTTTAATCAAAAGATCACACCTTTGGGCAAGCTTGGGCCGCAGACATAATCCTCCTCCATATCCTCTCCATAGTGCTGTACTTTTTAGCTTCCAGAGGAAGTTGTCGTGATATGTCTTCTGATGTGAAGATGGGCTCTAAATACATCCATTCTCTGAGAAAACATTGGACGAGGTAAGTAAGATTTGACGAACTTTCTGGCTTCATAGGGATCGCTGTAGTTTTGTTAGTGGTGGTGAACTCAGGTCTCAGCTTGTAATAGGGTATTTGACTACTTTTAGAAAATCATCTTAAATTGTTAAAAATGCTATGCTGAAGCTAAGAAAACGTATATTTCGGCATAATTTTCAGTATTTTTCATAAAAATCGAGAAATAAATTCAAAAAAATAAATTGCCGCCGAAACGTTCCATTTGCTCTCATGACGTCACAGTTCACATTTCAAACAATGATAATTCCACAGCCCATAGGTGGTGTGGACTGTGACGTCATTCGAGATCACGGAACGTTTTCGATCACGTGACCATGGCCGGAATTATAGCAATTTTATTTAATGTTTTCTAATTAAATAAAACTTTATTTTTTAGTTTTGTCGTATGGAATAATCTTTTTAGATAATAATCTTTTAGGATGACACCAAATGAAATGATATTTTTAATATAGTCAAATACCCTATTGTAAAGGTCCACATAGTTTACAACATCAATTGCGACGCAAATGTCTGACATGATTTCGCGAAATGAGATGTCGCAATAAATGTTGCAACTGACATTCAGATAGAGACATTCGATGTATACAATAAACTATCCTTTATAGAAAAAGACGGAACTGCGTATAGTTTGTCCACAAACTGCACGTCTAATTCAACTCCGTAATAAAAACAGAAGTTTAATAAAGCATGTGATAGATTAAATTACTTTTGACATTCCATCCATTCTTCCACAACTTTTTGCGTGAGGCGTATCTTGTCGTCCCACTCTTGAATTCGAAGTTCAAAGGCTGCTTTGAAAGGACTGAAGCCAAGCTGTTGGGTGGCTAGAAGATGCTCGTCCAGTAACTGAAGCGTATCATCAGGTATCTTCATTATGAAAGTTCCTGTAATGAAATGGATAGAATGAAATTGCCATTAGATTGTGCATAATAATAATTGTCTTGCAATTACAAGCAAAGAATGGTAGATCTATATCAGCGTCTAGACCTGACTGGAAAATAGATAAGTGTAAATGCTTTTAAATATAAACTGTTTTCGTAAATGTGAGCTTATGATTTCCAGTTTTATTCTCTACTTCTTTCATATGTAGGAAGTTTTCAATGTTTATATCGTCACGGTCAACTGGGTCTCTGTTTATAGTTCCACAGACTAGGGTCTTGTGCTACTTGCTTCCAGCGACTCACTGAAACTTATTTGTCTTTGTCTGCCCATTTAAGGGGGGAAAACACTGCGCTTTCCAGTGTGAAGTCCCCATTGCTTAAATGTTCCTTGGGAACCCAAATTCTATCGATTCAACTATTTACCATCTGTTTATATAACCACATTAGCTTCGCAGCCCTTCAATATATGTTTTGTTAACGAATTTAACTGGATTATACATATACAGTGACTTTGATTTAGCTCCTGAGATTGGCTGTATATTCATTTAAGATAACATGTAAAACAAGTTCTAGTTCTAGTTAGAAATTCTATTGAAGAATAAGATACAAACCAGTATTCTTATAAGGAGTAACCTCCATAGTCCGGGCAGCCCAGTCGTTAAGCATCTTATCCAATGACTGTTCGATAACGTACTCTTTGCTGGCCAGCTCTCCAATCTCGGCGATTAGATCAGCATGCTCCGCGACACCTTGCTTTAGACACATTGCGAATGTCTGTTTGTCATTCATGGTTACCGTTATACCTATTAAAACAGCATAATATATTATGTGTTTACTATTCTAATGATTTCATATGAACAAAATATCTCGTCTGGCAGTACGATTTGGCTTTTGCTAGTAGAATAGAATAGAATAGAATAGAAATGTTTTTTATTCAAATAAACTTTTACAAGTACTTTTGAATCGTCAATGAGTCTACCACTGGTTCGGAATGCCGTTCCTGCCGAGAAGAACCAGCAAGAAACTCGGCAGTTGCTCTTTTCAAAATACTTTTACAATATACTTAACAGATATTATTCTATGTATGCAGAGTTTCCACAATGAGGGAAAGTTCCACAAAAGCATACGTAATTATTTGTAATTATAATTCAACACATGTCAAGACGGGCAGACAGAAAGTAGCCCCATTGCCGCTGGCGGCACCCGTTCACGGGCATGACGCATGACCCAGCCATTGCTTCGCTCAACCATATTTTAGGGAACGTAACAACCCGCATAGTTGAAGAAGATTCATTATTGCCTAAAGGCTATAACTTACCAGCTTTCTCCATAAACTCATTCCAATGACGTTCTTTCATTCCTGGATTTCTGACGGCTTGTATCACAGGTATGAGTGGTCTGAACTCATCCATGTCATCCTAAAATAATTTTTTTAAAGTATTCAGTAACTTGAACATTTAGCTATATTTGTCTCCCGACCCCATTTTTCGTTATGTGGAGCCTATGTGGAAATTTTGTTTAGCTTTATGCTAAGCTATGCTATCTTTTATTATAATTTGTTTTATTTTATTAGATCTACCAACAGAATTATACATATTTTTTTTACATAATTTAGATCTTAGGTGCTAGGTCAACATATAATTCCTGTTGAGGCCAACGGCTTGGCCAACGAGTCAAGGCCTGGAACACGAGGTATAGGGGCCCATCAGCTATAACCTGAGTCCAGGGTCGCTGCCCTAAGGGCCTTTCACCGCGGTCAGATTTGTTCTCAACGTAGTGGTGACTTAATGATGGTAGGGTTGCACTGACCTTCCTTGCAGCAGTCAATCCTTGTACGGCCTGAGATGGTATGATAGTGGTGATATGTTAGTGTATTGTGAGAGAGTGTATTGTTAGGTTATGTGTAAGGTGAACTTCTCAGGCCACTCGCAGCAGCAGGCAGGCAGCCAGTTATGGCCTGCAGCTGTAGACGTTGGGCTGGCGTAGCACTGTACACTTGGTTTATCACTAAGAAGACCAACTAGAGGTGGTCGAAGTCACTTTTTCACACTTAACGTGGCGAGCAAAACCGCTTGTTAGGGGTCGCCTTTTGTTACAAATAACAGTCTGTAATTCTGCTTATAGCTAGGTCGACACATAGACCGCTTGGCGGCTCAACAAAACCGTAAAATAAACTAAATCTAGACACTTAAAAAGCAGCAAACGGTGCGCGAGGCGACTTGGGAATTTTCGTGAATACGTGTGATTTAGCTGTCAAACCAAAGGAACTTGCAAAAACCACGCCCCAAAAACGCGGCAAGTTTTAAACTAAGTATCTGTCAACTTCATTGCGAGCCAAAGAGATTGCCAGCGCTACGACCATGGAACAAGGAATTATGGACAGGTACATGGCGCGAACAACCCCCCCGCCTGTGGTCGTAAGGATTTACGTCCACTTACTAGTAAATAGGTAAACGTGATAAGGAGCAAACGGCTCGCTGCAAGACAGAGTCTCCGACCATTACCTCGGCAACCCTGGGAACCCCATCAGACCCGTAGATCAGCTTAAGAATGCGCCCACGGCGCCAGTATAAAGGCAACAAATTAGGTTCCTTAATCAGCACTAGGTCACCAACTTTGGGTGGATCAGATTTGTCAGCCCACTTAACCCGCTGCTGCAAAAGATGCAAATACTCTAGTGACCAACGGTGCCAAAAACTCTGAGTCATCTGTTGCAGCAGCTCAAACCGGGACAAACGTGAGACCTTCACGTCCCTGAAGGGGTATTCGGGTAGAGCGTTAAGGGGCTGACCAATCAGAAAATGACCGGGAGTTAAGACCTCCAGGTCATTTGGGTCAGATGAGAGGGGACAGAGTGGCCGAGAATTGAGTACAGCCTCAATTTTGCAAAACACGGTGGCGAGTTCTTCAAAGGTTAAAACAGTTTCGCCTATAACGCGCCGGAGATGAGTCTTGGCCACCTTAACCACAGCTTCGAATATTCCACCCCAATGAGGGCAAGCTGGGGGGTCAAACTTCCAGGTTACCCCCATCTTGGACAATGCTGTACTTAATCTAATCTTATTGCTAGACAGGAATTCGACAATCTCTTTTAAATATCTATCAGTGCCCTTATAATTTGTGCCGCAATCCGTGCGAATCAGGTCAGGCAATCCTCGACGAGAGACAAATCTACCTAGCGTGGCTACAAAAGCTTCAGTGCTTAAGGCACTCACAAGTTCTAAATGTACCGCCTTGGTAGCGAGACATACAAAAACACAGAGGTAGGCCTTGAGCGATCTGGCGTTGCGGAGGTTAGAGCTCTTGATGGCAAACGGGCCAGCAAAATCAGTGCCAACCCCAGCAAAGGGTCGAGTGGCTAGAACGCGGTCGGAGGGCAGATCACCCATCATCGGCTGTGAAGTATTAGCCTTCAAGCGGTAACACGGAATACATTTGAAAGTGACGTTCCGGATGGTGCGTCTCCCTGCCAGAATCCAAAACTCGCGCTGTAAAATAGCCGAGAGTGCATTACAACCAGCGTGGGCATTTTTAAGATGGTAGTGTGTCACTAGCAATTTGACAAAGGTGCCGTCCTTAGGTAGCAAAAGGGGGTGGCGAGCACCATAGGGCAGATTGGAATTCTTGAGGCGTCCTCCAACGCGTAGCATTCCGTTATTGTCCAAAAAAGGGCTTAGGCGATCTAGGGGGCCCTTCAAAACTAAACCTCTCTTTAGGGTGTCAATCACGGATGAAAAATGCTCCACCTGAACCACACGCACCCAGTAGTTCCGGGCGTCTTGGCGTTCAAGAGGGGAAAGCACAGGACTCAAATTTTTATTTTCTGAATTCCGCCCATTATGGATAAAACGTCGAATCCAACCGGTAACACCAATTAGTTTATCAAGGGAACTGTAACGGTTCAAAAGAAAGTTCAAGTCGGGGATCTGTTTATCCTCAACCACTCCGACTCTTAAGCCCGGCAATACTTCGGGAGCGGAAAACCTATTTTGAGGCCAAGTCGTCTCGGATTGGGATAGCCAACTTGGATCCCACCAAAGGTGATGGTGGACCAGTGAAGAGGCCTCACAGCCGCGGGAGGCGCAATCGGCCGGGTTCAGTTCTCCGGGTACGTGTCTCCAAATCACCGGTACTGCAGAGCTCTGAATTTGGGAGACCCGATTCGCAACAAAGACCTCTAAGTTGTGAGGCGCGGCTCGTAGCCAGCAAAGGACAATCTCACTGTCCGTCCAAGCATAAACGTCGGTCAGATCGACCGCAGATGCCAAAGAGGAGCGGACGTGGTTCAAGAGGCGTACCAGAAGGGCGGCGCCAGACAATTCTAATTTCGGGATAGTTAACCGTGACCGAATAGGGGCCACCTTGCTTTTTGCCAAGACGAGATGCGTCGCGACCTCACCGGCGACATCGACAGTCCTCAAATATACCACGGCGGCGTATCCTCGTTCGGAGGCGTCGCAAAACCCGTGGAGACTGGCATGACACCTTCCTGTTGGTAGGAAGCGTCGAGGCATGGAAATTCGGTTAACTTCAGGAAGTGAAGACACAAGGGAGTTCCACTCCTTCAATAACTTCCCAGGGAGTGGTTCGTCCCAACCGAGTTCAGCAATCCAAAGCTTCTGGAGGAAACATTTAGCCAAAAATATTACGGGAGTGATCCATCCATTGGGATCGAAAGTGCGAGCAACCGTAGACAATACGGAACGCTTAGTCCAGACCATGGGAGGTGGGTCTAATTTGACCCGGTAGGTGAAAACGTCTTGGACGGGCTGGTACTGTATTCCAAGGACCGTCAGCAAATTGGGATTTTCGGGATTTTCAAAAATATGAGGATCCTGCTGATCCTTTCCCGGAAGATCCTTCAAGACGTGAGGGGAGTTGGACAGCCACTTGCCCAACTCATAACCTCCGGACTTCAGTATTGCAATCAATTCATCGCGAAGAGTCAGAGCTTCCTCAACGCTCGAGGCTCCCGTGCAAATATCGTCCATATAGACTGACGATTCCAAGGTGGCTGATGCGCGAGGGTAATTCAGTCGCTCCCGGTTAGCTAGTTCTAACAAGGTCCTGATAGCAATATAGGGGCTTGACTTGAGTCCATAGGTCGTGGTGTTCAATTCAAAGACCCGCATTGGCTCATTAGGATTTTCGCGCCACAGAATCATTTGGTATCTCCGATCATCGCGATGTACCATCGACTGTCTAAACATCATCTTGATGTCAGCTACGAAAACAATTTGATGCCGGCGGAAATGCGTGAGGATATCGGAGATATCCTTGATCAGCTTAGGACCGGAGTGCAAGCATTGGTTCAATGTCACCCCGTTGGATGTGGCCGCGGAGCCGTCAAAAACCACTCGAATCTTCCCCCCAGGGGTCTTCAAGACGGCATGGTGGGGTAAGAAGTAGTGCTCGTGTGCGCGCCAATCAAAATTGGATGGTGACATATGCCCCAGGCCCTCGTACTCGCGCATAAATTCAACGTACTTGGAGCGGAAGGTGGAGTCGCGCCGCATGCGCCGTTCCATAGACAAGAGCCTCTTTTCCGCCAAGGCCCGCGATTGACCAAGCGGGGGGCGAGAAGCGAGAAAGGGCAAGCGAGTTACAAATCGCCCATCAACACGGCGGCCTGTGTTGTTTTGATAAAACAACTCACATTCAAGGTCAAGACTCTTGACCTTGAATGACCCTCTTGACTCAAGAGGGTCAACTCGTGCGGCATGCGGCGGCTCCTCAACTTCCCAAAAGCGCTGGACCACGTCCGACAGCGTCAAGCCGGCTGCTTGCAATTGGTCCAGCACCGGTAGGTCCGAAGACCATAGCACGGGTCCAAAAAAGCTAGAACCGAATATAGTGGACATGGCACATAGGCCGTCCTTCTGCAAAACCCTAATTTCCCCTGACAAGACTAGGCCCAACACGTCGGAACCCAACAAAAGGTCCGTAGGACCGGGTTCAGTCCAGTGGGGGTCAGCTGGGTTTAGGCCTGATGCACAGGACACCGCAGCGTCAGTTATTCGGACCTGCGGTAGGGGACCTAAGATATTGTCAAGGACTGACACCTTGACCAAGACCCTAAGATTGCCCGTAACGGGGCCAAACATTAATTCCGCTTCTCCGTTAGGAGTCGAGGGCTCTATACCCCCGATACCTATCACCCGTCCTGTTCGAGGACTCCAAGGGAGCCCTAGCTCACCCACCAAACGAGAAGAAGCAATACAGCGCTGTGAACCCGAATCCAAAAGGGCGCGAACGATTAAAAATTCACCCTTCGGGTTGAATACCTTCACTGAGACAGTCGGCAAAAGAATGGTCTGACAGACGGACTGCCGGAGATTCAAGGTCTCAGGAGAAGTTGCTGTGGTGGGGGCTAGGGCGGCAACTACCTATTGGTGGTCGTCCTCATCAAACCGGTCCTCTGACCGGGGAATCTCATATTGAGACTCAGGGGGGACCTCCAAAGGTGGGGGGGACGGACCTCCATTTGGGTAAACCCATGCGTCATCTCGTGGCGGCAGCACGGGCCTAGTCATACGGGCTGAGGTCGGTAGGCCGTAGTAAGGCTGTCGACCCGCTCGAGGTGGGCGGCGTTCGAGGCGTGGCCACTCATGAAGCGGAGGTGAATAGCGGGCAGGCTGAACCGTAGACGGAGCCGCCACAAATCTCCCATCAGAACGTCGAGGGGGGTTGGCGCCCCCCTCACGGGGGGGTGAAGCCCCCATAGGCGGGGTCGAAATCCGGACGCGTCGGGATTCATGGCCCTGATCAGGAGACCGACGCAAGTAATCCGGGGAGCGATCGGTAAGAGCGCCCCCGCCCGTGCGGGGCGCGCCCTCACTCTCCACCCGGCGGCCAACACCATTCTTGTTGGCGCACAAAATCTCCAGGTGGTTACCCCTACAAATTGGGCATGGCCGTTGCTGTTGGCAGTCCCGTTGCATGTGAGCTCCCAGACAGCTATAGCACCAGTGGCGGTCTCTTGCAATGCCCCTCCGATCCTTGATCCGCTTAGAGAGAAACTGGGGGCAAGAAAGCACCCGGTGGCCTGGACGCCTGCAATAGTTACAGGGGGCGGGTTCAGTGGCAGCAAGTCCAGTGTAAACGGGCATTGGTCTCCGGTCGGAGGCCCTTTTACCAGGGACGCCAGTGTGACCCTTTTCCTTCCTCAGCTGGGCAGGCCGCTCTGGGGTCCTTGAAGGACCAGCAATACCAGAGTTATCAGCCTGCCGGCACTCTTCCTCAAGGAACTTTAAAAGGTCCGAAAAGGGGGGCAGGTAGCTGGCCCCGTCCCCACCATACCTTTGCTCAAAACGCAGTTTCAACTCGGGAGGTAGGCGGGACAACACAATGTGTAATAAAAGGAAGGACCACTGGTCCACGGGAAGCTCTAAACGCTTAAGAGCGTTGCAGGCTACAATCAGTGGATTTAAGAGCGATTCTCTTAAATGGGACACCCCAGAGACACGTGGCAGCGCTAGAATTTGTGCCACGTGTGTGTCTGCTAACCGGCGCACGTTGGCATACCGCCGAGTCAGTAGTTCCCGCGCGGTGGTATAACTCTCCTCGGAGAGGTCTAGGTGGCTAACTAAACCCAGAGCCTCTCCCTGCAGGGAAGAGAGTAGATAGGCCAGTTTCTGGCAGGGAGACAGGTCCCTTCTCGCGTCCACCAGGCTATCAAAGAGGCTGAGAAAGCCTAGCCACTCGCTCAGGTTGCCAGAAAAGTGGGGCAAGTTTATTGTTGGCAACTTGCCCTGTAACGCAGGCTGCGTGGTGGGTCTGGTGGGAGACTCAAGAATAGAGCTCATTCTCGCCTCCTTCTTGAGCCTCGCGGCCTCCTCCACCAGACCGTCTGTCAGCTCAAAAAACTGTTCGTAGTCCCGCACTGAGGACTCCAGCGATTCCGGAGGTAGCTCCAATGCCATGAGGTCTCGGAAGGCCTCTTCGACGACCGCCTGCCTGGTCCGCACCTGCTCGCACCGCTGGAGCAGTGCGGATGCCCGGTCCACCCGGCCTACCAAGGCGTTGGCTGTAGCCGCCCAACGCAGCTCTGATTGAATTTGCACGCTCAATTTTTTGTGGGCTGCCATCTTAGGTAGGTACAAAACAACTTAAATAAAGGTAGTTACAACAAACAGATAACAAAATCAAAACAAAGTTATTTGTTACAAGTTATGTTTCAACTTTAACCAAACAAATTAATAATCAAACAAGAATTACCCACTTTAAACACAAACAAATTACTACTTAAATACTATTTATTAATTAGAATTAATTACTTTAAAACAAGAATTAATTATTTTAAATACATCAAACAAACCACGCTCTGCTACCAACTGTTGAGGCCAACGGCTTGGCCAACGAGTCAAGGCCTGGAACACGAGGTATAGGGGCCCATCAGCTATAACCTGAGTCCAGGGTCGCTGCCCTAAGGGCCTTTCACCGCGGTCAGATTTGTTCTCAACGTAGTGGTGACTTAATGATGGTAGGGTTGCACTGACCTTCCTTGCAGCAGTCAATCCTTGTACGGCCTGAGATGGTATGATAGTGGTGATATGTTAGTGTATTGTGAGAGAGTGTATTGTTAGGTTAAGTGTAAGGTGAACTTCTCAGGCCACTCGCAGCAGCAGGCAGGCAGCCAGTTATGGCCTGCAGCTGTAGACGTTGGGCTGGCGTAGCACTGTACACTTGGTTTATCACTAAGAAGACCAACTAGAGGTGGTCGAAGTCACTTTTTCACACTTAACGTGGCGAGCAAAACCGCTTGTTAGGGGTCGCCTTTTGTTACAAATAACAGTCTGTAATTCTGCTTATAGCTAGGTCGACACATAGACCGCTTGGCGGCTCAACAAAACCGTAAAATAAACTAAATCTAGACACTTAAAAAGCAGCAAACGGTGCGCGAGGCGACTTGGGAATTTTCGTGAATACGTGTGATTTAGCTGTCAAACCAAAGGAACTTGCAAAAACCACGCCCCAAAAACGCGGCAAGTTTTAAACTAAGTATCTGTCAACTTCATTGCGAGCCAAAGAGATTGCCAGCGCTACGACCATGGAACAAGGAATTATGGACAGGTACATGGCGCGAACAATTCCACTTATAGGTGGCTACAGCATGCAGATTTAGATATAAAATTAACAGCTTAAGTAAGAAACATAAATGCAAAAATCAAAAAAAAAAATAGTAAGAAAACACACATCTTTAATTTTATACCATGAAATTCTTCCCGTATTGTGACTTGTGATACCTAATTATTTAAATGGTACCTGAAAAACAGTGGAATTTCTTGATACGTACTCAATAAATGCTTCACTAACCCGAATCGTAAGCGCGACATGTTGTACTTTCGGCAAATCAGCAAAAGTGCGAACACACTTGACGATGGTTTTATAAAATTCATTAATGGTGGGTTCGATTGCATCGGCGTCCACATACATCAGTGGGTTGTCAAACCAGACTTCCTTTGATTTCAGGAAATCTGCAAAAAATGTAAAAAGTTAGTACATACCTACTATTGATAAATAAATTATAAATCGTGTATAAACAGAAGTAAACTACTGAAGTTAAAGCAATCAAGCAAAGAATGATTGATACCTACTAAAAAGAAAGAGGATGCACCTGAAACTAATTACGAATCTCGTAATGAAACGAGTTGTATGCAAGTGAAGCCATTGAATTTACATTGAAGTACCCACAAATTAGTGTTATTTGTTACGTTGCTAAATGTCAAAACAGTTTGTATTCGGAAAAGAGCAACTCCTAAGTTTCTTGTCAGATTTTCATATGAACCACCAGCTTTCCTATATGATTAAAATATTTTGAATGCTTGTTATAACAATGTAGCAGACAAAACAGTAGTAAAAAAAAATTAAGTGGCACTCGGGGACTGCCGCGGTAAAGCTATTGCATAGCATTTTTTATCAACTTATGCAATTATAATATTTATGCAATTTTTTTTTTGCCTTAAAAATTATGCAAAAAAAGAATTAAAAAACAAACAAACAATAAAAGCGCACTGTCACTACTTCGCGAGTGAGATTCGAACCTGCGACATCATACATAAAGCGTCCGGTCGCCCACTGCGCCAAACAGAGCTACTTGTGACCTTGTGTGTACTCTAAAATGTTGAACGCTTACTGAACGACGGTGTTAGGTTGATTTTCGTTACGGAATTTCTTGATTCGGTCGCCGCGCTCAAACTGTTTGTCCTTGTTCAAAGCCCGCGATAAAAGCTATGCAATAGCTTAAAATTTTAAGCATCAAGCAGCAGCAGGCCGTTCTATTACGATTTTTTTAATTGCAATAACACGGCCTGCAGATGCTTAAAATGTTTCATTAATTCATGCCATAAATTTAATATAGTGATAAAACTGACTAAAGTAAATAATGCAACATACCAGACGCAGTAACCCATAGATTCCTGTATGGTTCAAATTCTTTGACCAATCTGTTAAGATCTGCAAAAGGTACCACGGGTTGACCGAATAGCTTCTGCCTCTGATTGAGGATACGCCCCCAGTCTTGTGAGTCCTTCATTCCCTTCCAGGCTTTCTTTATATCGTTGGCTATTTCGTGTACCTGCGTAATTTAAGTGATCAAACTTGTTTTTTGCAATTTTCTTAACGTGGTTTGTAGCCCTTTAAAAATCTTTATGAAACTCTTTGATTTTTCAAGGTATAAAATCTATGTATAGGTCAAAATAGAAACTTTACCTATGTATAACGATGCGAAGAAACTGAATAGATGCAGTTAAGTAGTGTAACTGCCATATAAAGTATGTAATAGAATAGGATAAAGTTTGCCATCTTCCATCAGATTGCATTGTTTTTTAACAACGGTTGCAATACAACATTGCAATCAAGGGTTAACTTGTAATCTAATCTGAATCTCGGAAACGGCTCCAATGATTTTCATGAAATTTAGTATGCAGGGGGTTTCGGGGGCGATAAATCGATCTAGTTAGGTTTCATTTTTAGAAAAGGTCGTTTTATCCGTGTTTTCAGGCAATGAAAAACCCCTTACAATATCATTAGAATACGAAGGTAAATTTCGCCATCATCTATAAAGTTCCAGTGGCTCGGGAAATCGGGCGGTTCCGAAACCAGAAGACCCCGGTTTGAGTCCAGACGATTATATTTTCCCCTATGAATTTTATTATTATTATTTTTTTTAATAAGTATAATATAATTTCCAAAAAACAAGATTTACCAAAAAAATCCACCCAGTCATTATGAATAAAGATTGGTTCAGTTGCTAAGCCGTGAAAAGATAATAGAGTCACACCTTGAACTTCACCCATTTTCAACCGGTTATTAAAAAAAAATCTTTACCCTTCCAAAATCACTTTGCAATGTGAGCGCCATACATTGAGCGGTAAACATGTCAATCTTATCGTACAGAGTCTGCTCGTCTTGCTGGTGAAGTTTCCAGAACTTCTCCTGTTCTTCTTCCAAGAAATCAGTTGTAACTACAATCTAAAACAGAACACTGAGCTGTGAGATCTTCTACTAAAGAATCAACTTCCGGTAAAAGTGTATAAAAAAATAAAAATGAAATAGTAAGAATCAAAGAAAAAAAAGATACGTCAGATTAAACAAAGAAGTTTGGGAAAGATATTCTTCCCAATATACGAAATGTAGCCCATGGTTTACAATACAGCAAGTAAGACGGTCTCAGTCTTACTTGCTGTTTTGTAAGGAAGAAAGAGCAACATAATAGATATGCGAGTAACGTAGCATTTTTGCCGGCAGCCGTTCACATGTGCAAAAACAATCGTACTTAACATGTAAAAAAATTCGTAATTATGCAAAAAGTTTTCGCTAATTGAAGTGGCCGGAGTTACGCGCAAGTGAATTTTGAATAAATAATATTGTACTAACCTGTTTTGTTATGTTTAATGGCCAGCCTATAGCTTCCCATAGCGCTCTAAAATCTTCGTTCTCAAGAGGGGTAAAGAAAACGTCCAGCACTTCATAATCCTTGAAAAATATTAGACTTTATTTAATCAGTTTTCGATAGGCAATTATTATATTTGTTATCAGTGTCACGTAAGAGATTTCGACGTAAAAAGAAAATTTTAAAAGTAAAATATCATCCAAATCACTGGAATGAAGAAATGTGGCCAGAACACCGGCTGTGTTACTTGCTGAATTTTTAAACTTAAGTATATGTTTGCAAACGTAACTTCTCAAACCTCCGGTCACCAGTGGACACTGTGAGATGGAATGATACATTCTTATAAAAGAACCTAGTATCCATCTCCATGACCAGAAGGTCTCAATGCCAAGCAGCATAAATATGGAACTATTCTTCATGTTTTCATATCTTCGATGGAACATTTCCAAAATCAGGTGGTTTGAGTTAAATATGCTAAATGGTAGGAAATTGAATAAGCTTTCCAAAACACCAGTTTTGGAATTTGGATTTGTTTCCAGTCAAATTTTGGTTCTAACGGAGAGGAAACGACCATACAAAACATAACAAAACCTTGTAGAGACATTTTGATTTTACTTGTAAACTCGAAATTTTTAATAAACTTTGTGCCTATACTCGTAACAGTATATTTTGAAATGTTCCATAAATGAATTTGGATTGGCGATATTTGCGCCGCATGGCCCATTTTGCCTTAGTAGTAGCGGCCCTAAGTTTGAATTGTAAAAAATCAACGTGTTAAAGCGACTTCAAGAGCACTACTTCCCATAAATACAAGAAGAGAAGAGATAAAGAACTCACAGTGTGGACTTTTTTCATGATATCCTCTTGCGTTTTCAGGGCAAAGGGTATAGACTCCATCCATTCTCTCAACTCAAATACATGTTCTATAGAGTTCGGCTTCTCCCCCAGCTTCCTCATGATATTTTTGTAAGCTTGAATCACGTCGTCCACTACAATGCGGACCTCTTCCGCCCACATTGTTAATAGTGCTTTCATTATATCCGAACGCTTCGTTACCAATATTTGCTAAAATGTAAAAAAAAAAAAAATATTTCAAAATCCAAAATTATTTATTTTACGTAGGCCAATCTGTGGCTCTTGTTATACGATGCCCTAACCAATGGTATCTTCTGGTGGTGGTGGTCATAAGAGCCACTAGTTGGCCTACACAAAATAATATTGAATTTTGTAATTTTTTTGTAAAAACACATTAGGAAGCCAACGCTCATAACTTCTCGCAGTTCTGTAGTAGAAGTTATTCCTATACCCGAGACAGTTCTATGGTAGAATTTTTTCCGGTTTCCAAGCCCTGATTCGAATTACCTTTAATGTGTCAACATTGAGGGCAAATGGTCCAATGTTGATGTACTGGGGCAGGCGCCAGATCAAATCTTGTTTGGCGTCGTAATGCATCTGGATTTCCTCCCGCGTTTCTGATGCTGAATGCTTCTCTTCCCGGAATGTCCTTCAAAATAAGCAAGAAAATATTAAAGGAAATAGTGCAAAAGATATAGAAGTCCCAATAGCCCAATAGACCCAATGTTTTTTTTTGAATATCCCATCGGTTAGAGGTGAAAAAAAAAGATTTTTGATTTTGTTCTTTTTTAATGTCCTTATCTATAAGACATGGGTTTAAAAATAGTTGTCACAATAAATTCGAAGATTCACAACTCTCAAAATTAAGCAGTTTACCTTTACAAACATGATATTATACGAGTAACTACTGTAAAATGTAATTAATTATTGACAGACAAAAATGTTTGTACTTAATGTAACCTAATTAGAGAAGAAAAGATTTTACTTTGAATTTATATTGTAAAATATGTGAAAAACAAACAATTATTTAGATTCTTTATTTTGCTTGTTTTTATTGTGCAGATAAATATTTTTTAAACCTCTAGACGGGAAATCGTAAAAAGTAAACGAGTAAATATTTATTTAGGTTAAATTATAAAAATAGACGCATATTTTGTCAATATGTTTACGTTTTCTTAAAGCCTTGATTCTGGAAGTTTAATAAAGGAACTCACACAACAAATAAAATACTCCTTTTAACTGTAAATGTTATATGTACCTATACTATGTGACTCACTCTACATATGCCTCGATGTCCAAGACGAAAATATCTCGGTAACAATCGTACTCGTGCATATATGCAATCAATGGTATGATTGACTTTCTGTATGCTTTCAGTAACCGTTCTCTGTATTCAACGACGTTCGGCTCCATGAGACCTAAAATCAAGTTTAACTGTTAAAAGTCCAGGCACACATCGCACCTAGTAATCCTACAAAAGTTTGTGAGGATATCCGTCCTCACAACCGTTTCGTATTACTCAAGGATTTATTGATGGATGTTTGTTTTTTTTTCATTTATTTGCAGTTCCAAATAATTGTATTTTCACAAAAAATATTCGAGGACATTGAAAAAAACCACAGAGGTTTGGCCTCAATGCCGTCCGCACCCAGCGCCTTACATCGTACTTAATTACTTACTTACTTACACAATAGGTAGGTACATACAAAAAACGCTTATTACTATTAAGCCAGAGAACTATGTATTTCCAAGTATAGTTAGTCTTTCACGCCACAACGAATGAACCGATTTGGCTGAAATTTGGATTGGAGATAGCTTGGAGATGGAGATACCCAGGACTAACACATAAGCTACATTTTATACCAAAAAATTTAAGAGTTCCCGCGGGAATAACAAAACCTTAATCCACGCCGCCGAAGTAGATTATATTCGATTATATTAGATTAACTAGATGATGCCCGCGGCATCATCTAGTTAATCTATAATTAACACTGGACACTATACAAATGACAGCATAATTAGGGACCAATTTGAAGCGCCACATTTGACATACGAATGTCTCTGGAACTTATAATATGGCAAATGGCGCACCGATCGCTACAATAATAATAAATATATTTCATATGAAATCATAGATTATTTAGAAGTCGGTAATGAAATAAAAGCAGTGATAGCTGAGTGGTTAGTACTGTAGTCTCCTATTCGGTGGGTCGCAGGTTCAATCCCGGACACGCACCTCTGGCTTTTCTAAGTAAGATGCGTTTAAGAATTTAAATATCACAAGCTTCAACGGTGAAGGAAAACATGCACAGCAACAACCTGCGCTCAATAGTGAGCGTTGATAGGTTGCTGATGATGATGATGATGAATGAAATCTTAGATTAATTATAGAGGTTGGTGCGCCATTTGCAATGTTATTATTTCCAGAGATGCTCGTTTATCTGCTTACCTACAGCGCGAAAATGGCGTCAATGTCCAAAATGGCGTCATTCGAGTAGCTCCAAAAAAATATGACAGCAGCCTTAATTTATTATTTTATGTGCCAGTATTGCCATTTTGTGGCAGGAATAATAAAACAACTCTCACCAATCGACGTAAGGAACAACTCCTTATCGAAGACCAGGCCAGTCATGATCTTCGGATGGACTTGCGGTATGAAGTGGCAGCGGTACAACATTTCCCGAAACAACCGCTGGATTACTATCTATTTTACAATAAAAGAAATAAGGATAAAAGAAACAAGTGTAAATTAAAAATTTCATTATAAAAACAAGCTTTTAGTATCTGGCTACATCATCAGACCCTGGGTGTCTATCATCTAAGACCAGAGTACTTGTCAAGACGAATGAAACGAGCCCAAGTTCGATGGGGTTACGTCGTTTTATTACAGAGTTCCGATAGCCATCTTCCAGCTCCATCATCAAATCTGCTCCATGTCCCAATTATATTGCATTGTAATTGTCATCCGATTTACATATAAATGCAAAATTTAAGCTCAATCGGAAACCGGGAATTGGTTCTAATTCATTTTGAAAAATTTGATCTAAACATACTTAAACATAAATTGCAAGTTAAATAAAAGCTTGTAAAAACCCTCCGCTTGTAAAAATCGTGAAGAAAACGTTGAAGAAATCCGCTCAACATTGCAAAGATGAGGTTGCCTATGTCCAACAATAGATAAGAAAAGGCTTCTTCTACTTCTTTAGCAACTGATAGATGTCCACTTCTGTGTATAGGCAGGCTAGATGCACTCCGCAGTTTAGGTATAAAGGCCTCTCCACATTCCCGCGCGATTCACGGCGCAGTTCACGCCGTGCATCGCAGCGCGGATCGCAGCAAGAAACTGCCTTGGTTCCACTCTCGCAAACGTTCGCGTCAGGTTAACAGTATAGTTCGCGCACTAACAAATATGGACGCCAAAGTTGCTGTTGCGGGTGCGGGGCTGCTTTGGGCATTTAGAGATTCATAATTACGCTTATATTAAACAAAAGAAAGAAATTAAAAAGTGGAGAAAGTTAATTAAGAAGTTGAGAAAACGAAGATGGTGGATGGTAGCTATCCACCGAAATAGAACAAGGTAAGTAGATATTTTGAACATAGAATGGAATATAATATAGTAGAATTTATTTTCCGCCGTTAATGTGGAGCCTTGTCGCTTGTCGCCTTGGAGCCTTGTCGACATTAATCGGGGAAAAGGCCGAGAACGCGGCGCGGAGCCGTGAAGAATACGCGAAACGGTACTACACACATGTTTCGCAGGTGGTTCGCGGCTTCGCGTGCGATTCACGCGGGAATGTGGAGAGGCCATAAAGCTACAAGTACACGGCGGGCTCGTCTAAACGGGCCAATTCAGAGGGCTGCCGCACGCCGGCCGAGTCGCAAGCGATACAGTTCGACATTAATTAGTAACGCGCCGCGTCGTGCCGTCCGTTCAAATAAACCTAGCCTAAGTTAACCCAGAGTTAGCTGCTTCTTTGACAGATTTCATATAAAGCTTCTGTCAATGGGTTGAACCTAACACGGCGTCTCTGCAAGCGGGCATTAACGGTGAAGTAGTATAGAATAAAATAAAATAGAAATGTTTTTTATTCAAATAAACATTTTTACAAGTGCTTTGAATCGTCGATGAGTCTACCACTGGTTCGGAATGCCCTTCCTGCCGAGAAGAACCAGCAAGAAACTCGGCGTTTTCTTTTTTCAAAACAAGTTTACAATACAACAGATACTATGCTATGTATGCAGTGTTTCCACAATGAGGGGGAGTTCCACAAAAGAATATCTAATTATAATTCAACACATGTTAAGACGGGCAGACAGAAAATAGCCCCATTCCCGCCGGTGGAACCCATTCACGAGCATGACGTAGTAGTAGTACTTAATGTACCTCAAACTGTTCCGGAGGTGTAGTGTAATAAGGACCATCAGCGGACATCATCAGGTAGAAGTAGAAGAGGGTGATGGTCGGGGAGCGGAAGGGAGTGTTGATCAGATCCGAGGAGTCCCACTTGTAGTCGTCCTCACAGAAGTAGGTGCAGAGGCAGGGTGTTTCGGTCAGCGCGACGAACATTGCCATGGATTGCTCGATGGAGTAACGTAATGCGTACTGGAACAGAAAAACCCTTACAGTGTGACAAGTATAACTTGGCGCGGCTGTGCGCCACTGTGCTCAACGTTAGTTTTCCGTTGTATACCTACTTAGAACATGAGACTAAAATAGGAAAAAAAACATTTTTAATTTACACAATAAACTCAACAGCACACAACGAGATCCAATAGTGAATTTTCAAGATGGCCATGGAGTATAAAAATTGGATGATCAAATTAGTTCCTCAAAACGCCACCGCCAATTTATACTTGTGGCACTGTACCTATGAAGGAGCAAATTTATAGAACAGATTAGAATAGAATAGAATAGAAATGTTTTTTATACATAAATGTACACTCATTTATTGCATTTAAGACTGGCAAGGCCCGCTTGCAGAAACGCCAGGTTATCCTTTTAACCCAGAGTTAGCAGCTTACTCTGGGTTAAAAAGACAGATTTCGTATAATGCTTCTGACAAAATTACAAGGGTTAACTAACCCGGCGTCTCTCCAAGTGGGCCTTAGTGTCTTTAAACCTGTCTCCTGGAACAAAAAAATATCCAACCCACTGTACAGTTTTTACCAGAAGCCGTCATATACTGGTAACACCGTCATATAGTCCAGGCAAAGTACAGAAATACTTATAATATTATGATCACGAACGAATTATAACATATAATATAGCTGCTGGGGCTGATTGACTGACTGATTCACTCACTCATTGATCACCTCTCCTGTAAAATTTTGTATGAAAAATTTATTTTCACCGTTGGTTTCGTATAGAAGACAAAAATTCAATCGGAGGAAAAATATGGAAAGAGCTGATGATTGAGGATTTCGGAGAAGGGTAAGTGGCACGGCCAGGGTATTGAAGATAGGTGGGGGGTGCTCGAACAAATGTCACTCGAAACCTCATCCAATTCGAAGTAAGCTGAAAAAATATTCAAAATGGCGGAAAAAAATGGCCGCCATACAAATTTCGTCGGTGTCTATCTCGAGGAGTATAAGAGATGGAAGAGTGGTTTCTTGGCAAAAGATGATCAGGACCCAAAGGTCTATTGGATGAATAGAAAAAATCCAAGATGGCGGAATATTTTTTCTCTATACAAAATATATGGCGGATATTGAACAGGAAATTGGAAACTATTATGCAAGACTTTGATACGACTTCTTTTCAAAGTTTTTATAAAAAAATTCTCATTCTGAAAAATGATGAGATATGATGATCGAGGGTTTGGAAGGTGGGTGAGGAGCACGGCCAGAGTTTTGAAGATAGGTGCGATGTGCTCAAACAAAAAATACTCGGAACCTCATCCAATTGGCAGTGAGCTGAAAAAAAATTCAAAATGGCGGATTCAAGATGGCGGCTATACAAACTTCATAGGTGTCTATCTCAGGGAGTTTAAAAGATGGAAGAGTGATTTTTTGATAGAAAATTATCAAGACCTGAAAATCTACTTGACGAGTAGAAATACCGCGGTCCGCTTGCGGGCCGCGCACCCACGCGCCCTACTAGTAACATATAAAACTAATTTTCCAGGTTATTACGACTTTAATGGATTTCGAAAAAGTTGAATGGGAACAATCGGCTTGGCATCTAGCTGTTCACAAGCTGCGTAATTACTTATTACATTGTAAAAGCTATACGAGTATCGTTTTGTTCTGAAAAGAGTAATTGAAGAGTTTCTTGATGGCTCTTATCAGCAGATTCGCTAGTAATCCTTTTTTCATTCTCATCATTAACAACCCATCATCAGAGCTCACTACTGAGCGAGGTCTCCTCTCAGAAAAGGGTTATAGGCCATAGTCAACCACGCTGGCCCAATGTGAATTGGCGGACTTCACACACCTTCGAGTACATAATGGAGAACTCTCAGGTGGGCAGGTTTCCTCACGATGTTTTCCTTCACCGTTGAAGCATGTGATATTTAATTTAGTCCTTACTTATCATAAAAGCCATGGTTGTCCTGCGTTAAATAAATAATTTTGAATTTTCCTGCGGAGTTGACGTTACTCCAATCTTTAGAAACAATACCTACCTACCCTTGCCGGGTTGACATTTAAAAAAAATTAATCACCTGCATCCGGAATCTGACGAGTTGCATAAATCTGCACAGCTTACTGATGCCATAGAACTCCCAGCTCTTTTCGTAAATGTTGAACCACCTACAAAAATATAAGTTAATATAAGAAAAACCAGTTAAGTAAATCAAAGAGAAGAAGAAATAATTTTATCTATTCACTTGTTCAATATTATAAGCCCACAATTCCGCCCAGATGGAGTTAGATGTTTTGAACTTTGAAAATACCGTAGCAAGTCCTCGTTTTGCCTATCTTAAAAAATTACCATGAGCAGGCTTTTGCAGGCTTAGCAGCAATTCTTATGGAACTTCTATAATATTTTATTCCACGCTGACATAGTCGCAGGCTAGTAGACCAATTAAATTTATTTTAAAATTTTAATTTTACCACTTTGTAAAAGTTTTACAAATTATATTAAAAAAAAAAAAAACTATTAGGGTATATTCTGTTACCCCTTTCCAACATCTCTGTAAGACATCCGAATCGCATGCGCAGTGTTATTCAACCACGTTAAGTTTAAGTACTTGAGCATCTGCGAAAAGAGAAACCTATTTATATGAACTCGAAAACATTTTTTCGTTTTCCCGAATTTAAGGGGTGAAGTAGGGTGGTACTTGTTTAAGAATATTATCATGACAATTCAAAACATTATGCGTTTTAGACGAAATAACGTACAAAATATATTTCAAACGCTTTAAAATGATTATCTTCTACAATTAATATTTAAAACCTTAGTTTCTGAATGAGTTACTGTTATAAACATCTCTGAAAGAAAGACGAACAAAATCACAATATAAGCCTTAATAGCCCAACGGTTAAAGGTGCGGACTGAAAACTGAAAGGTCACAGGTTCGAATCCCACCCGTTGCACTATTGTCGTACCCACTCCTGGCACAAGCTTTCCGCTTATTTGGAGGGGAGAGGAGAATATTAGTCAAGTTCAACTTGGTTGATATTCTTTTCTAAAAAAAAAAAAATAAGTATACTTCTTCCTTTTGACGATTTTCTAAAAATTGCATTTTAATGCCAATTTTATCATCGCCAAATTACCTATAACCGACGAATAAATTTGACGTTCTGACAGTTTTTATATTGAGAATCAGTCACATAGTTAAACTTAATCGTCGGATAAACGTTATTCGACGATCATGAATTGGAAACGATGGGATTTGAAGTCACCATCCACCAGCAGGTGATATCTTACCATGGAGGTACAATGTTGTTGTGCTGCATCGAATTCTGCAAGGCTCACGTTACGTCCATAGTTAGACGTGAAGAACAGCATTGACTCCACCTAAAAGTTGAATGTAAGCAGTGATAGCCTAGTGGTTAAGACTGTAGTCTCCTATTCGGGGGTCGCAGGTTCGATCCCGGGCACGCACCTCCACTATTAACGTCTCACTACTGAACAGAAGTGCGATTGCATAGTGCGAAGTGCATAAAAGCATTGAATTAGAGCTCAATTTCGTGTATATGGATACCGTTTAGGATATCGTACCTACCTAAACGTATGAGAATGGATACACGAAATTGGGCTCTAATTCCATGATATTATGGTTTATTTTACTTTGACGCTAACTTTGACGATTTAATCGGCAACTTTTAGACAATCGGAGGCAGGTCTCTCAGAGAAGGGTTGTACACAACGCTGGCCCAATGCGAATTGGTCACAGAAATGGTAATACCAAGGTGATAGAAATGCTGTGTGCCACGTCGAACTATACAGAACGCATGTAGCCGTCTCGCAGCTACAACTACATTACACAATCATATTACTACACAATCACGCACACACATGTACACTGATTGCTGTGTAGACAGAATTAAGCCATAAAAGTGGCTAAAAGATGCAAATTCGTAGCTTATTCACTTACCTCACACATCACTGTATCTGTAGTAATGAATATTGTGATGCGGGTTGTTACGTTCCCTCAAATATGGTTGAGCGAAGCAATGGCTGGGTCATGCGTCATGCTCGTGAACGGGTGCCACCGGCGGGAATGGGGCTGCTTTATGTCTGCCCATCTTAAGATAGAAGTTAGTCTGTATGCATTTTTGGAACTTTCCTCATTGTGGAAACACTGCATATATAGCATAGTATTTACTGTATTGTAAATCTGTTTTGAAAAGAGCAACCGCCGAGTTTCTTGCTGGTTCTTCTCGGCAGGAAAGGCATTCCGAACCAGTGGTAGATTCATTGACCATTCAAAAGCACTTGTAAAAGTTTATTTGAATAAAAAATATTTCTATTCTATTCTATTCTATTCTAATATGTATATAATATTGCGCTGGAGACTCCCAGAGTCTTCAGCACAGCGACATGGTCACACGTACACAGCATTTCTATTGCCTTGTTATTACCATTTCTGTGCAATTGGCAGACTTCACACACATTTTGAGAACATTATGGAGAACTCTCAGACGTGCAGGTTTCGTCACGATGTTTTCCTTCACCGTTGAAGCATGTGATATTTAACTGCTAAAAAAATTTTTTTATATTACCTTAAGGCATTCATCCACAACCAAGTGAATGCAAGAAACTGATTCTGTTAGCACGTAAAGAGAATACCACTGGTTGTGTTTCAATCTTCCGGCGAAGTCCACCATATCGCACGGATAGCGGCCTGTGCGGTTAGGCGAGTTTTAACTCCTTTGAATGACATTAGCATCAAAGTAAAATGAACCATAATTGTATCGATTTAAAGTCACAAATTCAATACAGACGATTTTAATTTGGAGCATTTTCGGTACGTAGACGCATAAGAATACATACACGAGGCTTATTTTACTTTGATGGTAATGTCATCGTTTACTATTTATAGTTACAGTTTTTGCAATTCACGAAGGCGAGTGAGCTTTACTCGTGGTTACTTCGTGTACTTGCACATTGCATAAGTGTGCGTGCCTGTCAAAGTCTAGGTGGGAGCGGGCAGGCGCGAGCATTGCGCTCGGTCACACTTATACAGATACGACACACACACAACCATAAGTCAGTCACCCTCGTGAATTGCAAGAACTATAACTATCCAATCTTGTAATAAGCGTACTGATGTAGAAAAGTTATGACTATACTTAGTGTCGATTTCAAAAACGTCGAGTGCCGTTTAATCGAGGAATAAATTGGGCGTTTTGACAGTTTTTGTATTGTTTCTACCAAAATATCACGCTCGGATAAATAAGGACTTATTTTACGGTGAAATCGGTCCTTAGTTGAGCCGCCCCGATTACGCGTGGGTAGGTTCGAGGTAGGTTATTCCAGAATATTAAGATGACGCCTTGGACCAAAAAACATGAAAACGAGTACTTTTGAATGCGTAGTGTGAGTGCAACGAATGATATAATTAGAATTTTAAAAATATCGTAAAAAAGGGGAAAACCTGTATAATTTCTTAAATCGGACACAATTTTTAAAAATAGTCTTGACTTATTTTAAAAAAAAGTACAAACTTCACACCAAAAAAGTTCAAATGCTTGGAATTATCAGCGACAACATCCTATTATTTTTTACGAATAAAATAGCCAGACCGCTATTCTATTTCTTAGATCGAGAAGTTATTTTATTTTATGCTTATGTTATGAGTAATTACATAAAAACCCAGTCAAAGTCACCCGCTGGCACGGTCCGGTCGAGTGCGACGCGTACAACAAGTCAGGGTGAGCGGGGAGTGCGAGAGAGAGAGCGGTACTCGATTTTTTGAAACAATAGTTTATCAATGCGTCGCCTTAAATAATAAATACAACTTACTTATATTAAATAAATAAATTAGCTGTAAATATTCTGGTTTACATTTTGTGTTAATGTGATTTTTAGGGTTCCGTACCCAAAGGGTGCCAACGGAACCCTATTACTAAGCCTCCGCTGTCCGTCCGTCTGTCTGTCAGCGTGCTGTATCTCACGAACCGTAATAGGTAGGTACTTGAAATTTTCACAGAATGTGTATTTCTATTGCCGCTATAACAAAAATTTAATATAAAAAAATTCTTTTTAAAAAACTGACTTGAAACGCCCGCGCCACTACAAAGTATATAATTTATTGTTAATATTTTAAAAACCGCTCGACCGATTTCGATTAAAATTAAATGGGACCACCTGGGAAGTATATAAATTAAAACAAAAATAGAATTTTCCAAATCAGTTCAGGTGTCTTCGAGTAATCGGTGAACATACATAAAAAAATTTAAAAAAAAAAAAGATTCCAACGAATTGATAACCTCCTCCTTTTTTGAAGTCGGTTAACAAATAACAAAAAATAAAATTAAACAAGTTCGCCATACAATAAACATTTGTTTTTCACGATCTTAATAATAGGTGGTATTAAATCTTGTACGATGGTACGGAACCCTTCGTGTGTGGGTCCAACTCGCACTTGGCCGGTTTTTTATTTTATCTAAAACTATTTAAAGTCATCTCTATGATTTCACAGGCTGTGGTACAAATTATTACCATATTCAATGGCTTGATCTCTCCCGCTAACTTCACAACATAATGAAGTTTGGAGTGAAGTTAGCAGGAAGCTCCTAACCGCGCCCATTAGCATTTGAAGATGGTAATATTTGTTAACATGCTTACCATAATCTGGTACAGGCGCTACATAATCTTTGCTCGGCGGGTGAATGAAGTTATACAGAGTTGGATATTTCAAAATTGTGTTAATTATTTTCATTTTGCCCTCCATTTTCCAGTGATTGGTTTCCGCCTGGTGGTAAAATAATGGGTACAGTTTTTGCAATTCACGAAGGCGAGTGAGCTTTACTCGTGGTTACTTCGTGTACATGCACATTGCATAAGTGTGCGTGCCTGTCAAAGCCTAGGTGGGAGCGGGCAGGCGCGAGCATTGCGCTCGCTCACACTTATACAGATACGACACACACACAACCATAAGTCAGTCGCCCTCGTGAATTGCAAGAACTATATATTATAGTTATTTACGTGGACAAAGTCGCGGGCAAAGGATAGTAAAATTATAGTTTAGGCGCTCGCGAAAATTTGTGATCTCGACAGTCATGGCTGGTCGCAGGAATAGAATAGAATATAATAAAATGCCAATGCAAATGCAAGCCAGGTGCTTCCGTCTTCTTTACTTATGTTGTCTCGGCGAATTCAACAAAGCACACAGAAGTTCACAGAACAGAAGAAATACTTGACATAATAAACTTTCAGACATAATAATTACATTTACAACACATTTAGTTTTGTACGCGGATCTGATAAATTGCCTATTATTCAAAACTTTTAGTAGTTTTTGAAATACACAAGTCCGGATTAGGTTTTAGTGAATTAACAAGAAGTTAAAAATTTTACCTTATTTTCGCCAATCAATATTTGCACATACCTACTTTAAATCGTCACAAGGAACAATGTTTATTAAATCTGAACTCGTTTTGTACAAAATTTACTAAATATTAATTCACAATAAATTGTTACACACATCAAAAGTGTCTAGGGATCAAGCATTTTTATGCGGATTTCTTGAGATTGAGATGTGGCTTTGTAATAAATTTATGATTTTATAAATTTATATGGATCCTTTTTGGTGCATTTCATAATTTGAATCAGGAACTGTCAATCAAATTCGAGTAAAAGATGAAAATCAGCTGTCAATATTTTCCCTATAAAAACATACAACGCATTGAAGACATTATTAGTGCTACTGTTTCCCTACTACTGATTAAAACCAACGTTATTATGGAGCGGCGACGTCATTTAAGCAGGGAAGAAATGCTCAGAGCCGTGGGAATGATAGAAGCTGGTTCCCGGCAACGTACTGTGGCTTTAGCTCTGAATACAAGTCAGAGTGTTATCAGTCGACTTTGGACACGTTACCGAAGCACTTGTACCGTGGCTGAGCGCCATGGAGGACGGTATCGCTGCACTACACGGAGACAAGACCGATACATTCAAATCTTAACTCGAAGAGCTCCAACAATAACCGCCATGATGTTAGCCGTGAGGCTTCATCACTCTTCAGGGAACTTAATTAGCGACCAAACAGTCAGAAACCGCTTGCATGAAGTGAACCTTCATTCCCGAAGACCGCTACGGGTACCACCTATAGCAATGCACAATCGTAGGATTCGATATCAATGGGTTCTTGAACACAGAAATTGGGCAGAAGAACAATGGCGTTTCGTGTGCTTTTCTGATGAGTCTCGTTTTGGTATGAGACCGGATACAAGACGTATACGACACTGGAGAACCCCTGGACGCCAACAGCGATTAAAATCCTGCCAGAAAGTCCATCCTTAAGGTGGTGGAACCATCATGGTATGGGCGGGTATTTGGATCGGCGGAAGAACTGAGTTGATTTGGATCAGAGGCAACCTCAACGCTCAAATTTATGCTGAGACGATTGTATCAGACGTCATCGTTCCTCTACAAGTGCAAATCGGTCCCTTATTTCAGTTAATGCATGATAATGCACGACCGCACACCGCAAGAGTTGTAAGACAGACTCTCGCCGCAGCTAACATCAATGTCCTGCCCTGGCCTGCTCAGTCGCCAGACTTGAACCCGATTGAGCATGCATGGGATATGCTACAGAGAAGAGCTCTGCCGAATATGGAGGGTATCCAGTGGCAAGAAGACCTTTTTTTGTTGTTGCAACGAACATGGGCGGCCATTCCACAGCGTGATTTGGATGAACTCATTTTGAGTATGCCAAACCGATGTTCTTGTGTTGTTAGTGTTCGCGGTAGAAACACGGATTATTAATTGTTTAAGTTACCCAATAAAATTTTAAAGAAAATTGTTATTTCAGTCTTTTTTTCGAACTTTAATGTTAGTGGTTCAAATGTCAAAAATCCCTTTATTAGGAAAATGGCAAATTTCTTTATTAATGCAAAGGTGACTTGGTTTATCGTTACTGTGACAAACGAAAACACTTTATTTGATGAATCCTTAAAGAAAATTTTAATTAATATCAATCAGGAGAAAAGTTATTGCAAAAATATATGTTGATCCCTAGACACTTTTGATGTGTGTATTTTATTATGTATAGGAATATCTATCCCAATGAACGGACAATAATTGAAATATAATGGTATGATAGATTAGAGTAGTGCGACCCGCAAGCCAAGATCCTCTCACTCACTCACTAGGAGCGAAGCGAAGAAATTATAAAATATGTGAAAGTGTGTTTGTTTGTTGGTTTGTGGGTTTGTCCTTCAATCACGCCGTAACACAGCTATACGGATCAACGTGATTTTTTGCATGGGCATAGTTGAGGACCTCGAGAGTGACATAGGCTATTTTTTATCCCGGAAAATCAAAGAGTTCCCGAGGATTTTAAAAACGAAATCCACGCGGACGAAGTCGCGGGTATCAGCTAGTAATATAATAATATGCCTTATATCGAGTTGATATTAGGCAAACCTGGCTTTTTGGCTTGTAAAGAGAGTTCGCCACTAAATGGAATGGAATGGAATAGAATAGAATAGTTTTTAAATGACATGGTCGCTAACTATGGGCCTCATAAGAAGGCTCAGGGTCACTCAGCGAGCGATGGAAAGAGCTATGCTCGGTATATATATGAAATGAGGAGATTCGTAGGAGAACCAAAGTCACCAACATAGCTCAGCGTGTCGCGAAACTGAAGTGGAAATGGGTGGGGCACATAGTTCGAAGAGCTGATGGTCGTTGGGGTCCCAAGGTGTTGGAGTGGCGACCCCGCACTGGGAAACGCAGTGTTGGCAGACCCCCCACCAGGTGGACCGACGACATCAAACGAGTCGCAGGGAGCCGCTGGATTCAAGCGGCGCAAGACCGAAGCCTGTGGAAGTCCATGCAAGAGACATTTGTCCAGCAGTGGACGTCTATAGGTTGATAATGTAGAAGAAGAAGTTTTTAAATCAAATAAAAATTTACAAAGTGCTTTCGAATCGTCTGAATCTACAAGGTTCGGAATGCATTCCAACCGAGAGGACAGGTCACGTGGCATTCCACTAAACGCCGCGGGCCACTATGCGATTGCTTGCATATAATAGCAGCCGCGACCTGTCTGGTGAGTGTGGATGCGCCCTTTCTATTGATGAGAAGGGGTTCCGACTCTCAACCCTATAAGAGATGACTCAAAGAATTTGAGTGAGAGAGTGCGTACCTCTTCTTTGAGTCCTTTAAGATGATCTTGGTCCACTTCTTGAGCTTGGCGGTGAATTAAAACCATCTTCAATATAGACGGCATGAAATGCAGTGGCATTCTGGGGAGCCCTTCGAGGATCAGGCAGTCCAAGTACAAGTAGAATCTGCGAGTCATACGTTACTTAAAATACATCGCGAGCGCAGTGAGCCGAATTTTCGGCGACGTCAATTACGCAGGTGTGTTGAGACACTTTGAGTCATCATCATCATCATTAGCAACCCATCAACGGCTCACTACTGAGCTCAGGTCTCCTCTCAGAGAAAGGTAATAGGCCATAGTCCACCACGCTGGCCCAATGCGAATTGGCGGACTTCACACACCTTCAAGAACATTATAAAGAACTCTCAGAAATGCAAGTTTCCTCACGATGTTTTCCTTCAGCGTTGAAGCAAGTGATATTTAATTGCTTTAACGCACTTGACTCCGAAAAGTCAGAGGTGCGTACCCGAGATCGAACCTGCGACCCCCCGAATAGGAGACCACAGTCCTAACCACTAGGCTATCACTGCTTCTGTGCACACTTAGAGTGGATGATATTGTTATAGGGCGCTTGGCACCCCACTATCTTTAATGTATCGACATTTCAGCTCAATCGAAAACTGGGAAGTGGTTCTAATTCAGCTTGCAAGATTCGACGTAAACAAACAAACATACAAGCATACATACATACATTGCAAGTTAAATAAATCGTGTGAAATCGATTGCCGCATGTATGAAAGTTAATAATTTATTACTTGAAAACGGTTCGACCGATTTAGCAGATTTTTTTTTGTTGTCTTTGTAATTTGTGGACGAGGTTTGTAAGAAAAAATATTTGAGAAAATCAACCGGAAAAGTCAAATTTTGTATGACAATCTCAATAAAAAGATCAGCCATCTTTTCATTAAACATTGTCTTCATTTGTAATTGCACCATGCGAAGCTGGGAAGTTTGCTAGTAAATGTAAATATCTTTAAGAACAGAAAAGATTATTTCATTTACATAATATACCTACTAAAGTAAACTACAGCAATAGTAAAGTTACTACAATTGGGTATTTGTAGTCAAAATGTTGATATTCATTATTTGAAATCGAAAATGTAACAATAACAATAGTAAAAACAGAAAATAAATCGGTCCGAAAACAAATAAGTTATAGAGCTTTAAAGTTTCCTGTTCGACAGAGAGAGCGCTACTGAACTCTGATGTCACAATTCAGCAGCTCCATACGCGCTGCATAGAAAATTTCGTTTTAGAAAGAGACAGATACAGTCACAGAAAAATAGCTTATAATTCCGTTATTAGAAAAGATATTTAAAAAAGAGAAATGGCATTGTGTTATAATATTTAAAAACGTTAATAAAAATAAATAAAAAAATATCAGTCAAATACCCAATTACTTTATTATTAGAATTCAGTTGAATTAGAAGTTGACCCCAAAAACCTCCTAAATCCTTTCCTACGGCCTTGTAACGTGGGGAACATAATAATTAATGCAGTAGTAGTAGAAGATCCGAACCTCAGTCGACCTTCACCGAGCTGATAATAGAATAAAACTTATTTTATAATAAATTTAGTATATTAGAAAATATATTAAAAATGGGTTTGCTAAAAAAATCCTGGACAGAATATTTTTAATTTTTTTTTTTAATTTTTTTCATTAAAATGTTGCAACATCAAGATAATAAGAAAATGTTATCCTGAGTTAAAGTATAAAACATATAGAATGTGCAGACGTTGGATTGTCTATTAATTACGTGGACGAACTACTGGGTTGCCAGGTATAAACAGGTATGTCGATGCCTGTTACTTTCACTTGATTGGATTTTAGAAAAAAATGTATATCAACATAAGCGCTGTTTTATTGCGAACACGTTGATATAGGGTTATCATAATATAGGGTCATCATCAAATCATTTTTTTTAAATAATTAAAAATATTCTGTCCAGGATTTTTTTAGCAAACCCATTTTTAGGGTTCCATACCAAAATGGTAAAAATGGAACCCTTATGGTGAGACTTTCTCCGTCCGTCTGTCCGTCCGTCTGTCACAGTCGATTATTTCAGTAACTATTAAAGCTATCGACATCAAATTTGGCATAGTTGTGTATAATAGTGGCCCAAAATCATTGGAATAAAGAAAAATCGAAAATTATTTTTAGTTTTAATAAAAAAAGGGGGAAAATCGGGGGGTTGAAATTTCAAAGTAAAATAACTATATCGAGTGGGGTATCATATGAAAGGCCTTTATTTGTGCATTCTAAAACAGTTTTTTATTTATTTCTATATATAATAGTTTTTGATTAATCGGCCAAAATGTCGAAAAAAATACCGTTCCCCCCCCCCCCCCCCCTTATCTCCAAAGTTTACCAATCGAAAAATCTGAAATAATTATGGTCAATAGAGGTTTATGTATATTTTACAGGAAAAATAAAAGCAACGCGAAAATTATTTTAGTTTGATTAAAAAAGGGGGAAAATCAGGGGTTTGAAATTTCAAAGGAAGATAACTATACCGAGTGGGGTATCATATGAAAGGCCTTAACTTGTGCATTCTAAAACATTTTGTTATTTATTTCTATATATAATAGTTTTTGAGTAATCGGCCAAAATGTTGAAAAAAATACCGTTCCCCCCCCCTTATCTCCGAAGTTTACCAATCGAAAAATCTGAAATAATTATTGTCAATAGAGGTTTATGTATATTTTACAGGAAAAATAAAATGAACGCGAAAATTATTTTAGTTTAATTAAAAAAGGGGGAAAATCAGGGGTTTGAAATTTCAAAGTAAGATAATTATACCGAATGGGGTATCATATGAAAGGCCTTTACTTGTGCATTCTAAAACAGTTTTTTATTTATTTCTAGATATAATAGTTTCTGATTACTCGGCCAAAATATCGTCCCCCCCCCCCCCCCTTATCTCCGAAGTTTACCAATCGAAAATCTGAAATAATTATGGTCAATAGAAGTTTATGTATATTTTACAGGAAAAATAAAACCAACGCTCTAACTAGCATAGTTTTTTTTATATTAACAATAAACCTCTACAAACAAAGTTAACGATAAATAAGCAAATTAATATAATATTATCGTTTTACTTTTACTTTTGGAGTATGGAACCCTCGGTGCGCGAGTCCGACTCGCACTTGGCCGGCTTTTTTAATATATTTTCTAATATACTAAATTTATTATAAAATAAGTTTTATTCTATTACTAGCTGATGCCCGCGACTTCGTCCCGTGGATTTAGTTTTTAAAATCCCTCGTGAACACTTTGATTTTCCGAGATAAAAAGTAGCCTATGTCCTCAACTATAGTACCCATGCAAAAATCACGTCGATCCGTGGCTCTGTTGTGGCGTGATTAAAGGACAAACCAACAAACAAACACAATTTCGCATTTATAATATTAGTATGATTAGAATATTAAATTGCATAGGAAAACACTGTAGCATTAAGTCCATACGATGTATTACATCCATACCTACTATGTAGTATGTAGGTATAATGATCGTTTGGCAAAATCTGACGCCTTTGGACTTGGAGTAGTTTGACTTTGACAAAATAGGGCTATTCACGATGGCTATATACGATAAAGTACGCTTGCCAGCTTAAGATGAGCCGTACATTCAAAGTATCTTCTAGATTCCGGGGTTCAAGTTATTTGGACCTTATACTGAAGATCGTGATGTCTATAATTTCTGAACTACTAAATTGACGACCTTGAAATAATTACAGGACAATCTCTAAAGAACCTGCTTTCTAACAAAAAAAGAATGGATTAAATCGGAATACGCCTTAATGAATTACAGCGAAATACCCATTTGGACTTTCAGCCCTCTCCCAAGGGAACCGTGCTGAATTTCGGGATAAAAAGTATCCTATATTATACCTCGTAGTATTATCTTAAATCGTGCCAAGTTTCATTTAAATCCGTCCAGTAGTTTCGGCGTGATGCGCGGCCAAGATACAGACAGACAGACAGACAGACAGACAGACAGACAGACAGACAGACAGACAGACAGACAGACAGACAAAAAATTAAAAAAAAATTGTTTTGGCTTCAGTATCGATTATAGAGTGCCCTCAAACAAAAATTTTCAAAATATCTTCAATGTACAGAATTGGACCTGTTACAGTTTTATTATATTACTAGCTGATGCCCGCGACTTCGTCCGCTTGGATTCAGTTTTTAAAATCCCGAGGGTACCTACTCTTTGATTTTCCGGAATGCTTTACACTCTACAGGTTCTCAACTATACCTATCCAAAAAAATCACGTCAATCCGTAGGTTTTTGCAGCGTAATTGACGGACAAACCAACAAAGACAAAATTACGTTTAGCTGTCATTTACGTTTTGTTATTCCACTGTCATTTGCGTTTTGTTATTCCATGTCAGATGCGTTTTTGTTATACCACGTTTTATAGTGACTTGACGGAAACGCGGTCGAACGGGATAAAAAGTATCCTATGTCCGTCTCCTGGTTCTAAGCTACCTCTCCACCAATTTTCAGCCAAATCGGTTCATCCGTTCTTGAGTTATAAATAGTGTAACTAACACCACTTTCTTTTATATATATAGATAGATCAGCTCGGTGAAGGTCGACTTAGGTTCGGATCTTAGACTATAGGTAATTAAAGGTTAATCTCACCTGAAATTGTTTTCCACCTCTTTACGTAAGTTGACCGCGAACTTCACGCGTTCGGCGAAAGTTTCAGGGTCGTCTGCCTTAAATATCAACCTTATACGTGGAACACTGAAATTCGTAATTGAGTTTTGAGTTTCTTAAGTATACCCTTAATTAGAGATGGAAACTTAATCTCAGGAAAATTTCCATTTCTGGGAAGTTTTATTGAAAATTTTCCTTCCTTAGATTTTGTAAAAGTAATTTAACAAAATCTAAGGAAGTTTTTAAAATGTGTGGTTTAATATCGTCCACGAACCATCGACATTTAGGTGCTAAAGCTACTTTTAATAAAAAAATATTTATTTTTGTGTTTTCTTCTTTTTCATAATTTGTATCCCTTGTCGTTTTAAGTAAATAAACGTAGGTATTTTCTTTTTTTTTTCTTTTTTACTTGCTGAGTGTGTTGAAAATTGAGATGAATGAGTGAGTGAAATGAACGATCACTTTAGCAAATTAATTCTTCATTTGAAATAATGGAGTTTAATTTGAACGACTGCCTTAATTTTTGTTTCTATCGTAAATAGACATGAGTATGAAATATTTATGGTATTTTCCTGTTTGTTTTCTACTCGAAAAATAAATGACAAAATATCGTGTTCATAAAATATCGTATAAGTTTTTACAAAATGTCGTATTTTTACTTGGAGCGATACGACGGAAGTTGGGGAAGATTTCCGGAATACTTTCAGAAACTTTCCGAAAGCATGTCTCGGAAACTTCCGAAATTTCCACCTCCAACGGTTAAATCTTCACTTGCTAGGATGCGTAAACAAACACTTGTAAAAGCTGCGTAAAATCAGTGTGGAACGCCCTTCCGGCGCCTGTGTTTCCTGCCACCGTATAACTTGAGTACCTTCAAGGCAAGAGTGAATGAGCATCCTCTAAGCAAACGCGCTCCAGTATAGACCACAATAGCAAGTCAAGCGCAAGCCTATCTTAAAAAAATAAGGCCTGTAGCAGACTTCCTTCTATGATAACTTAGTATTTTTTTAGTCAAGATAGTCCCAGAGACTGCAATGTCATCTGATGGTAAGTGATGATGCAGTCTAAGAGGGTGGTGGACTAAATAGGAAAGGATATGTCAGTGTTAATTCGATCCAAACGCTAATCGTTTTCTACACGCCATCGTACCGAATCGCTAAATCGTATGTGTCGGTAGCGTTGTGACTGGCCACCAAAGAAAACCTCTGACACTCCTTAACTGCATGCTTTCAGCCAATTGACCATAATTGCGATTGCAGCAATGATTGATGCAGATTTTCCGCAATAGACCAGCAGTTTTTTTTTTAATATATAGACCAGCGCTTTACTGCAATCTCACCTGATGGTAAGTGAAGATGCAGCCTAAGATGGAGCGCGCTTGCCTAGAAGATGCCTATTCACTCTTGATTTAAAGGTACCCAAGATATAGGTAGTCAGTTGGAAAAACGGAAGCCGGAAGGGCATTCCAAATTTTAGCGGTATGTATTAGGAACGAGGAAGCAAAGCGCTTAGTGCGGGATCGTGGAATTTCGACCACGTAGCGGTGTAGCTTCGAGCGATTCCTTGCGGTTCGGTGGTAGAAGGGTGATGGAGGAACTAGTTCAAATAGTTCTTGAGCACACTCTCCGAAATATATCCTGTAGAATACCGACAGACAGGCAACCTTGCGCCGATGTTCCAGACTTTGAAGTTTGGAGTTAGTTAGCGATTCGTCGCCAATGAGTCTTCTGGCGCGTCTGTCCACCGAATCCAATGCAGCAAGCTGGTACTTGGCAGAGTTACTCACTGAAATCGCCGCTTGGATCCATCCAGTGCCATGATTTCCCATTTATCTGTTTCTTTGTCAAAACTGAACGCTGCTACGTTTGTCCACTAAAACGAAACATAGTTACTTATTAAAAACTAAATTATCACAATACTTCATCAATAGCTCATTAAAATGTTATCAAAGCACTCTAGCGTTAATCATTAACAAACCGTCAACGGCTCACTACTGAGCGCAGGTCTCCTTTCAGAGAAGGGTTATTGGCCATAGTCCACCACGCCTGCCCAATGCGAATAGGCGGACTTCACACATCTTCGAGAACATTATATAGAACTCTCAGATGTGCAGGTTTCCTCACGATGTTTTCCTTCACCGTTGAAGCAAGTGATATTTAATTGCTTAAACGCACTTGACTCCGAAAAGTCAGAGGTGCGTACCCGGGATCGAACCTGCGACCCTCCGAATAGACCACAGTCCTAACCACTAGGCTATTACTGGCCCAGATTTTGGCTAAGTACTTAAAAGTACCAGGTACTTATTTACTGTAAAGAAAATGAGAAGTGCTTATTGAGATTTTCAAACATGAATATCCAAATAACCGACATTTCTGGTGGATTATTTTCATACAAACCTTGCTCTGAAAATTATTACGAACAAAACAAAAGAAAATCTGCCAAATCCATAGATCCGATCTTTCATAAATGCGGCTATTGATTTTTAACCCCCTACGGAAAAAGAGGGGTGTTATATAAGTTTGACGTGTATAATTGTGTTTGTGTCCGATTTTTCTATTTGAAAGCTGATCGAGATGGATCTTAGCTATAATTTATGAAGATCTGCTCAGGCGTTTGAAGATCATCAGCACTTGATTAAAGGGTGTAAAAAAACTTTCATTGATGATTGATGATGGTGGTGTACTGTTTCTTCGGATCATTTCTTAGACATGAATAGAATAGAATAGAAATATTTTTTATTCAAATAAACTTTTTACAAGTGCTTTTGAATCTTCTGGCTCTATCACTGGTTCGGAATACCCTTCCTGCCGAAAAGAACCAGTAAGAAACTCGGCGGTTGCTCTTTCAAAACAAATTTACAATACAGTAAATACTATACTATATTTGCAGTGTTTCCACAATGAGGGAAGTTCTAAAAATGCATACCGACTAACTTCTATCTTAAGATGGTAATCTTGAGTTCATGCTGCAGCTTCAAGTAGTTCAACTCCTCAGCAACTTACAGCAGATATAGTGTGTTTGGGCTCATAGAAATGGTCCCAAAAAGTAGAGTAGGTGTCAGATAGATGATGATTGAGGATCGAAGAGGAGGATTTGATGATAGTTAACCTCATAAGAACCTCATAACTGATGGTCGTTGGTGTCCCAAGGTGCTGGAGTGACGACCCGCACCGGGAAGCGCAGTACTGCGCTTCCCGGTGTAGACTACAGACGTGTTAGCAGACTAGGTGGACCGACGATATCAAACGAGTCGCAGGGAGCCGCTGGATCCAGGTGGTGCAAGACCGAGGCCTGTGGAGGTCCATACAAGAGACCTATGTCCAGCAGTGGACGTCTATCGGTTGACAAAGAAGAAGAAGAGAAGAAGAACCTCATAAGAATTGTTGAGGTTCTGCACCAAGTCTGTGTACGGTTTCGTGGACTTCCCCTCCAGCTTGGGTATGAAGGCCAGCCCCGGGCATGGGTACTGCTCGCCCTCGATGAGACCGAGGCTCAGCCATTCTTCTGGAATCCTGGTAGAAAATAGAAAAAAATATATATTTTAAAGTTATTATTTTAATATAATATACTAGCTGATGCCCACGACTTCATCCACGTGGATTTAGTTTTCATAGTAACCTATTGTTACTCTCCAGGTCCTCAACTATACCCATGCAAAAAATCACGTCAATCCGTTGCTCTGCTGCGGCTCTCTGATTGACAAACCTACAAAGAAACCTATCTCGCAATCCATCGTTCGAGATTTAGGTTGCCTAGCAACATAATAATACTCGTAATAACATCGTTCGAAATCTAAGTTGCTAGGGCATATACAGATTGCTTTTGCGGTGTCGCTGCGGCGTCGTACACAGAAAAATCTTAGCCATTCGGTGCGCTGTGGGACTAATGCCCGTTTTTAAATTCAAGTTCAAAATTATTTATTGCACGTAGATCAACCTGTGACTCTTATAACACGTCATGACTCTACCATCGTCGGTTCGGAAAGCGGATTCTGCTGAGAAGAGCCGGCAAGAAAATCAGCAGTTGCTCTTTTCGAAATAATCATTTTACAATATTATTATGTAGCTATTACATTTTAATACGTTTTATACTATCTTGTGGGCACCTGGATGCCAAGCCGATTGATCCCATGCAACTTTGTTAGAATAGAATAGAATATTTCCACAATGAGAGGGAGTTCCAAAAATGCATACTACAATTATTATTAGATACATGTTAGTTATGACGGGCAGACAGAGAGCAACCCAATTCCTGCCGCCCATTTCACCAACCATACCTTAATAATTTCCTAAGTAGGAGTAGGGACTCCTACGGTACGGAAAGTATTTTTGAGTAATCGGCCAAAATGTCGAAAAAAATACCGTTCCCCCCCCCCCCCCCCCCCCCCTTATCTCCGAAGTTTACCAATCGAAATATCTGAAATAATTATGGTCAATAGAAATTTATGTATATTTTACAGGAAAATTATTTTAGTTTGATAATAAAAAGGGGGAAAACCGGGGGTTCGAAATTTCAAAGTAAGATAACTATACCGAGTGGGGTATCATATGAAAGGCCTTTACTTATGTATTCTAAAACAGTTTTTTATTTATTTCTATATATAATCGTTTTTGAGTAATCGGCCAAAATGTCGAAAAAAATACCGTTCCCCCCCCCCCTTATCTCCGAAGTTTACCAATCGAAAAATCTGAAATAATTATGGTCAATAGAAATTTATGTATATTTTACAGGAAAAATAAAAGCAACGCGAAAATTATTTTAGTTTGATAATAAAAAGGGGGAAAACCGGGGGTTCGAAATTTCAAAGTAAGATAACTATACCGAGTCGGGTATCATATGAAAGGCCTTTACTTATGCATTCTAAAACAGTTTTTATTTATTTCTATATATAATAGTTTTTGAGTAATCGGCCAAAATGTTCCCCCCCCCCCCCCCTATCTCCGAAGTTTACCAATCGAAAAATCTGAAATAATTATGGTCAATAGAGGTTTGTGTATATTTTACAGGAAAAATAAAACCAACGCTCTAACTAGCATAGTTTTTTTTTTATTAACAATAAACCTCTACAAACAAAGTTAACGATAAATAAGCAAATTAATATATTATCGTTTTACTTTTACTTTTGGAGTACGGAACCCTCGGTGCGCAAGTCCGACTCGCACTTGGCCGGCTTTTTTTCGTGATAAAAAATAACCTATATCACTCTCCAAGCCCTCAACTACACCCATGCAAAGTTCCGTTGCTGCGTGATTGAAGGAACGATAAACCCACTTTCGCGTTTATAATATTAGTAGGGTAGGGTAGGGTATACCTGCAGTCATATTCAGTATTGTCAAATGGCTCCAAATCCATCTTGGGGAAGATGCTGTAAAGGCTGTAGTACTCCGCGTCAGACAGCGGGTACTCGGCCGGCGGTATCAGTACAAAGGGCTGTATGCCACGCTCTCGCAACATTTTCTGAAAATAAAAAATGCGTGAGTGTCGTGGAACACTCGGTTGGAACGAAGTTCCTTTTAATAATAAATTAATAATAAAAATAAAAAAATTAGGAAAAATTCCACATGTAGAATTATTTAAAGTAAAATTGAAAATAGAAAATTCAGTCTGTCGAGCTGGGATTCGAACCATCGACCTTTATGCGACTGTAGAAACCACAAGGCTATGGAGATCTAATATTGTAGTGTGAAAATATTGAAAACAATGCCAAATTCACATTCAAAAAAGTGTCGGTTCAATTTAGTCTTAATTTTTTTCGTCTAGCCCCCTTTCGCATCGCGCGATAAGCAACTTCGTTCCAATAATGATTAGTCTCATTAATTGATTTATTCATTGTAGCAATGATAGTCTAGTAGTCAAGACTGCAGTCTCCTATGACTTTTCAGAGTTATGTGCCTTTTGTTTGGATTCAAAATCACAAACTAGATGGCGCTTAAATTATCTAATTCACTATAGTGTGCATTTTAATGAACACTACAGTGATTAATTTATGCATTTTAAATGCTAAAAAAACATTCTATAATACAGAATGTGCGAATTATTATCAAGACGCTTCTTTCTTTGATCAGCTGTAGCGCCATCTAGTCTAGCCCTAGCCAAAACTTCCAAGCGTTTACGATCGTAGACTTGGCTAGAGGGGCTGCTTACTGAAATCGAACCAATCAGGTATCATGATTGTCATATTTTATCTGTTTCCTTGTCAAAACTGAACGGCAGAGAATAAAAGCTGACCAAAGTTGAACTCACTTTTATGTTTGCAGCCAGAAATTTCCTTCGAAGCCTCTCAATCTTGACGAGTCGTGGAATTTCTTTGGGTAAGACCACGCTCAAAAACTGGAGTTTCGGGACAAAAGTTTCGAATGGGAATTGCTGAAAATATAATATAATTTAATTTATTTATTTATTCAAAATAATTTACACACTAATATCACAGAGTAACGAAGGTAAGGTTCACTAATATCCTTACTAATGATTACTATCGCTAGTAATATTATAAATGCGAAAGTGTGTTTTTTTATTTGTTGGTTTATCCTTCAATCACAAAGTAACGGAGTAAAGGATCGACGTAGTTAGGCTACGTTTTATCCCGGACAATTTCGTTTTGTAAAATTGTAAAAATAAGTATTAATTTAGTAAGTATTAAGTATTTTTTTTAGGTTAGGAATTTATAAATATCAGTAGGTACCCAAATATCAATTCAATTCCCAAGTATTGGCTTTTGGGCGTGCCAACTATCAAGTAATAAATAAGTGCCAGTTTGACCATCCTTACTCAGTACCTTTAACCAAGGAGTTTTGTCAGATTCTCAATTCAAAAACCGTCAGAAAGGCACCTCGGGTGTTACATTATTCGGATACGGTGAAATTGTAGGTTAGATATTGTAGGCACCCTATTCCCAGTTGCAACGATATGACGACCTACTCAATGTTATTAGAATTATAGGTAGCGGCACGAAAGTCTAGCGGTGACAGTTATTGCGCAGAAGTCGAACATAAGGTATCATGGCGCTGATTCATTTTTTGATTGGCTCCCAGCCGCATTCCGGCCGTCGTCATTGGTTGCGCGACAGTACCCCATGCGCAGCTATTTTGTTCAGCGCTAGACTTTCGTGCCGCGACCTATACTAGCATTTAATTAAATCTAGCTACTCACGATACTGTCATCTTCGCTGTAAGTAGTCCATCTCCCTGGCGGCAGCAGGAGTTTAGGCTTCTGCGGTTTCGGCAGAGACATCAGCATCGGTGCCAATTTGTCAGTTTTTGCCTGCAATAAATAAAAATTTAGCCTACCCACAGAACTTCTGAGATAATATTTTCATTTAGAATATCGTAAAGACCTCTTCTGAAATAATTTCGAAGAAGTTTCGATGACAAAACTACCCAAATTATTGAAAATAATCTTGACTGTTAGAAAGCAATGCTCTTGAGAGACCATCATCGGAATCTCTAATCGAGTTTTTATATTTCACTTTGTATTGAATAGGTTTGCCACAAAATTAGCTAAATAGGTTACTAGTTCGTCTGCATGGAATTAGGCTTTGCGGGTGTTGATGTTTTGTTAAAATATATTAAAATATGTCGGTAGCTACAAATAAAGTTAGTTCTCGGCAAGTGCTCGTTTCATTAATTGGTGTCACCAAATAATGAAACTAGCACTGAAACTAACACTAGCGGTGGGTTAGAATTTTCAAAAACTGTGAAACACGTACTTCTTTATTTTTTATCGAAAGCCAATATACCGAGTTTCATAGATATAACTTGAAAAATGACCGGACGGGTGGAATTTCAAAAAATCCTTCTTGGTGGGTGCCTAGTGATGAAAGGACCTACTGACAAAATTTCAAGTTTCTGACTCCTATGGTTTAGGCTGTGCGTTGATAGGTCAGTCAGTTAGGACAAGTGTTTTTATAAATATAGATTGACCTTTATTTTTATATGAATAGCGAGCAAACGAGCAGGCGGGTCACCTGATGTTAAGTGATTACCGCCGCCCATGAACACTTGCAGCACCATAGGCGTTGCCTGCGTTTCAGGAATTTATGTCCGCCCCTTGAATAACCCCATGATTTAATTAAGTTTCAACCTGTAATAAAAGTTTCATCCGTTTCTTAGCAAACCCCTGTTTAGAGTCATCGTCCTTAGTCAAGTTGGAGACCAGCTCGGAATAATAACCCCTCTTAGGGATAGCATCTCGATCCAAATTATCGTATACTATGTCGTGTCGTTTTATTTTCTTCTTCCTGCTATGCATTATTTATCTTGTATTTAAGAAATATTTTCGTATACTTAAACAAAATAAATATTTAACACTTTTCCATGAAAATTGACGGTTATGTCAAATTTTGCAAGATTTGACGTTGACAATTTCTTTTGGACCTTTTTTTTATCAACTTTGGTAAAAAGTGTAATAGCCAGTAAATTAAGGTAGGTAATAACACCGTAGTTGATTCTTAGATCATAGATTAGTAGAGTTAATTTAGCCTGGAGAATAACATAGTATGTTTTATCCCGGAATAACCAAGGGTTCCAGTGAGATTTTTATAAACCTAACTCCACACGGACGAAGTCGTGGGCAAAAAATAGTAAACCAAAACCATAAGGGTGAACAGGGTGAAGGTTTATTAAAACCAGTAGTAGGTATTACTTTTATTTCATGAAGCGACGCGAGCTTTATTTGTGGTAACCAAGTGTACAAACACGCTGTGAATGTGTGCGTAAGCGCGGTAGTACTGAGAGTACCTACCGTCTACTCGTCTTCACGCACACATTCGTACCGTGTTGTATGCGCGTCGCTTCGTGAAATAAAAGTACTATTTATGCTTTAAATTCAGTTTGGTTGGAAAGGCATTCCGAACCAGTTCAGTGGTAGATTCACTTGACGATTCGAAGGCACTTTGTAAAAATTTATTCGAATAAAAAAATCTATCATACTCTACTCTATTCTAGGTTTATTTTGCCGTAATACTCCCCTGACGCTGCAGTCCAAACTAGACCGCATGCAATTACTGGCAACATCGTAGGTTACAGCAAATCTTGTGCATTCATAAACGTACGGTCAGCAAATAAAGACATCAACATCAACATAATCAACAATAATTTTAGTTTGTACACGTATGTATGTTGAAGTCGGGCGGGAAGGTAAGTAAATAGAAACGATGAAACCGTTACGCGACGCTAGTGTGACTTCAACATACGTGTACAAAGTAAAATTATTTTTAACCGACTTCCAAAAAGGAGGGGGGTTCTCCATTCGGCCAGTATCTTTTTTTTCTATGTATGTCCACCGATTTCTCCGGGATTTCTGGACCGATTCGCGTGATTTTTTTTAATCGACAGAAGATGTTTGCGAAATGGTCCCATAAAAATGTTCACCTTCAACTCCTCAAGCCTGATGCTGCAGGGGTATTGCCCACCTAAACTATGGAGATTTAGGAAATGTCGATTACTAATTGATATTGTAGGTAACAAGTATGGACTACAATCTACATCATGGAGCTCCAGGTCTGCCCACCTAAAACTATGGGGATTTAGGAAATTTCGATTACGAATTGATATTGTAGGTAACAAGTAAAGACTACATCATGGAGCTCCAGGTCCCAGCTCCTCAATCCTGATGCTGCAGGATACAGCCTACCTAAAACTATGGGGATTTAAGAAATGTCGATTACGAATTGATATTGTAGGTGACAAGTATAGACTACATCATGGAGCTCTAGGTCCAGTAGGGCGGGGGGCGGAGGGGGCTGCCTGCCCCGGGCCTCTGGTCCAGGGGGCCCCCAAATGCTTCCATATTCCCTGGATCAAATCCTATACAAGGCTTAAATCTCCTATACCTGCCGATGCTCGCTCGACTTCTACAAACGAGTCTCTCATATTGTGTAGCGTCGCGCGTCGGTATCATAGTTTGTATTTAGGCCCGCCCGACTTCAACAAACGTGGACAAACTAAAATTATCTTTATACTTTGTAGTGGCATTAGAAGTCGGTTTTTTTAAAAGAATTTTTTATGTTTCATAGTGGCGTTTGAATTTTTTTTTATTTAAGTACTTATTTTAAGATTTTTAGTGCAGCTTCATAGGATCAATCTACACATTCTCTGATCGCGAGCGATTGGCTCTTATTCATTGAGGAGTTCGACGGAACTTCGAATGAATATCTTCGATAATGGATATTCATCAGATCTACACCAAATTTAAATGGGACCAAACCTGACGGTATTTCCTTTCCAATAAGAAAATATTGAAATCGATTCAGATTTGACGTAGTTATGGAGTAACATCGCCAAAAAAAATACGCGTTGAATTGAGAACCTCCTCCTTTTTTCAAGTCGGTTAAAAATAAAATGTCACTTAGATCATAAATGTGCACCAAGGTATCGAATTTCGTTTTTCCTTGAGAGTTTTATATGAGTTTTTCTGTTGACGGTACTTATTATGCCGGCTGCTCCCACAATATGCACGCTTGTGTGGCGTCCACTAAAGATTCTAATCTATATACAACACCAATTGATGTGCTACAATCCGTGTACGATAATAACTGTGTGTAAGTGCTACTACAAATAATATAAAACACTTAAAAACCGACTTCAAATACCACTACGAAGTAGAATTCTTGCAACGTATTTTGCAGTCAGGCGGCTAAAAAACGGAACGATCGCCCCACTTTAAAAACGAAAATAATAATAAAATGACTACACTAGCGGCACGCTATGATGGCCGGTTTGACGTTTGTCCGCTCATGAAGTTCCGTATTAATTGATAACGACTTTGAAGGAAATAATTGTATTACTTTATTGACGATAGTGATGTGCAGAGATTCATAAATTTTATCGAATGTAGTTTTAGGTTTAGGACTCAAAATTTATTTATTAAATTGATTTCTAAAATGTATACAAGTGTAGAAAAATCAGTTTGCACCATTTAAGGGGTGAATGTACTTGTGAATATGAACAATTTTCACTATGTGGACAAACCTCTGAAATCGCAAAAAAATATCAGCTGTTTCATACAAAAGGTAAAATTTTTATTTTTATATGATATATACCACAACTCGGCATTTGGTTTTCTAAATTGAAAATTTTTAAAAATGGAATCTAATACGATCGTCACATAGGATCGCTGGCTAGCACAACTACTACCTCCGGCAAACTCGCGTCAATGCTCAATGCAAAACAAAGCAGTTTCGAATTGACGTTGCTTCGAAAAGTATAAACTGTCAGTGCAATGCGATTGTGATATAGTTTTGACCTGGCTTTGGATTTCAAATATTGATACTGCATTACTGTTGACCCTTGCTCGTTAATTTGGACTCTGTTCAAGCCCTTTGTTGTGGATTTCGTCGATATGACCGAACGTACGCAGAGAACTGTTCTAAATAGTCAGACACGTGAGTTCGTAATACGCCTTCGTAACTATTTCGATCGTGAAGCTCAAAATGGAGGGCCAATTTTACCTATAACGTCAGTGGTTGAACTCGTAGCTGATGCGCTTAATATTGGACAACGAACTGTTATACGGATAACTAAAAAAAAATATGGCGAGACTGGCACAGAAGAAAATAAACTTCACACACCAAAAAAGAGAAAACGAGCAAAACCAGTCGTAGGCATCGATAGCTTTGATGCCGATGCTATCCGAAGACATGTTTACGGCTACTATTTACAGAAGGAGTATCCAACAAGAAAAAAGTTGGTGCATTCACTGAAGGAAGCTGGATTATTCTTCGGTGGGGAAAGTTCTTTAACGAAGATTTTGAAGACCATTGGATTTCGATACAAAAAATGTAACAAACGCAAAATATTGATGGAAAGATTTGATATAGCGATGGCAAGGTATACTTTTTTACGGCAAGTGAAAGAAATCAAAAATTGGCAAAATGTTGTGTTCTTGGATGAAACATGGCTTAATGCTAACCATACTGTAGGCCGTTCTTGGAACGATGACACAGCAGCATCTACTTCCAAAGTTCCTGTAGGAAAAGGATCGCGACTTATAATTTGTCACGCCGGAACCATCAACGGGTTTGTCGAAGGTTCTCTCATGGCTTTTGCGTCAAAAACCACTGGAGACTATCATGAAGACATGAATGGAGAAAAGTTTACTGAATGGTTTACCTCAATGTTGTGTAGCCTCCCTGAACCATCTATTATAATTATGGACAACGCCCCATACCACTCGATGCAAATTGACAAGCCACCTGCCCAATCCCAAAAGAAAGCTGATATCGTCGCATGGCTTCGTAAAAATGGCGTAGATGCAAACATGAATATGTTAAAAGCGGAATTAGTACGTCTTTTAAAAGAAAACAAACCAACCAAGATCCGATACGTCATTGACGAAATAGCATTAGAACATGGGCACAGAGTTATACGGTTACCGCCTTACCATTGTGAGTATAATGCGATTGAGTTGGTGTGGGCTCAAATTAAGGGATATGCTGCAAGACACAATACAGAACCCCCATTTACCACAAAAAAAATGCTAAAATTATTAGAAGAAGCTTGTGAACATGTGACTAAAGGAGACTGGGAAAAGGTTGTGAATAGAACTGTTAAATTAATAAGGGAAGATTATGAAAGAGATGTGAAAATAGATAATATTATAGAAAACGAACATATAATTATTAATGTAGGTGATGATAGCAGTGACGACAGTGAAAATAGTAGTATGGACGAATCTGATTAATTATGGCCTTTTGTGGCACCTTTTTTGGTATCTTTTGTATTCATATGTTTCTTGTGTGCATATAAAGTATGTATATTCATTTTCATTCAAATATTCAGTTCGTTCAAATAAATTAAATAAACATATACATTTTTGTTTTATTAAACCTATTTAATCAGGTACAAAAACAAAACTTAATTGTTTTTTGTTCGAGAATAAATTGACATTCCACATCACTATTGTAATGTGTCAAACCGGCCATCATAGCGTGCCGCTAGTGTAGGCTATGCTATCACCAATAGACATTTGAGTTCTTAATATAGAGTAAAGTTTATGGTTTCTACTAAAAGCTTGTACCTAAGTAATTTTATAAATTCAAAATTTAGATATAACAAAATATAAATTAAATAAATAAATTATATAATAATAATAGATAAATTTCATTTTTTTTAAATACGTAGGTATGACTCACAGAAAACGCAAGTGGCCAGTAACCACAGACCAGGAACAACAAGATAACAATTGGTTTTTTTTTTTAACTTTGTAATCAGTTAATATTTTATTTCATAGAATATGTATGTAATAGAATATGGAACCTCGTTTACTTATATAGTATATAGAATCCTCTTTATAAAGATTTTTATTAGTTATAATTTAGACACTATTTTATATATTTTTCTAATTATTTATTTATTAGATACTGTGCGGGACGATATAGTGCAAGTGTATAATAGTGGACTGATTAAATAGCATAATTAGTTAGTAATAGATGTGTCATATAGTTTAGCAATTGTTTATAGTTTTAAGTACATAAGTCTCATGTATTATCTCATAAGTGAATAGGGAAAATAATAAATAAAGATTGAAATAGAAAGCCCATAGGGAAATAGGCCGCGGCTCTCCTTACGGTACAGCTACGAGCCGAAAAGATACCTTATTAATTCCTAGAAATAGACCGCGGCTCTCCCAACGGTACAGCTAGGAACCGTAAAGACACCTCTGTAATTCCAAGAAATGCCGCGGCTTTCCCTACGGTACAGCTCATAGTAGTAAAGATACCTAATTATGTAATAATACCTATTATTATTACTAAATTGTGATTGGTTTAAAATAACGCTCTCTGATTGGTGCACTGATCAATAGCAAAATTTCACCAATCAGAGGGCCTACATTTTTTCGGCCAAATTTGTATAAATACCGGGCTGAATTGTAAGCCGGCACAGTTCCCACCGGCAAGCGGTAGCGGTACCCAATAAAAGAAGAAAAGTTCTTCGAGAGTTTTCCTTGCTACCCAACCAACCCAGCTACAGCGAATGTACAGATGCGTACAGATACTTACTATGAAAATAAAGAGTCTTGTTTGTTGAAACATATTTCAATTTTTTTTATATATTTTTTTAAGTATTGGTATTACTGAACTGATTATATCAAAAATTAAAAAAAAATCCAAGCGTGTAATGGATTTTCATACAACTTTTCAGCCCGCTAAAGCACGTAAGTAATGAAATTTCATACATTTTTTCAGCCCGCAGATTTGCCTCCACGTAAAGACGTATTTTCTTTCTCGCTCTTTGTCGATATGACACAAATCAGAAGGTACTTTCCGAGCAGGTGTAGTTTAAAAGAATTTTATATATAATTATTTTAAGCTTATCTCTATACTGCCCTTCCTCTCCAAAGTGCTTGAATCTTCCGTTTTTCATCAACTATCTAAACACTTGAATCTCCTCAATCCTCTCCAATCTGGTTTTAGAGCTGGCCATAGCACTACAACAGCACTATTGAAAGTCACCGAGGATATTCGTGTCGGCATGGATAGTAAACATGTAACAATCTTGTCTTGATCGATTTTAGCAATGCGTTCAATGCGGTCGATCACGATTTGTTGCTGGCCTTCTTATCTCAATTCAACTTGTCAGACAGCGTTCAACAATGGTTCTCCTCCTATCTTCGAGGGCGTCGACAATCCATTCGCACGGAGCAGACTAACTCTGACTGGTGTGAACTGGATGCAGGTGTTCCTCAGGGAGGTATTCTATCCCCGTTATTATTTTCCTTATTTATCAATTCAATCACTGCTATCCTTAGTTATCAGTATCATCTTTACGCCGATGACTTGCAGCTTTACATGCAAACCGAAGTTGAAGACTTGGAGGTAGCCATTAGCTCGTTAAATGACGAATTAGCTAAGATTGTTTCGTGGTCTAAACAGTACGGTATTATGGTCAACCCAGCGAAATGTCAAGCGATAATAGTTGGCAGCTCTCGCCTGTTAAACAGGGTTGATATCGAAATATTCACCAAACTGACTTTTGACAACACTGTAATTCCCTTTTCTTCCAATGTCAAAGACCTAGGCTTAGTCATCGACAGTTCTCTCAGTTGGCGGAGTCAAGTGAATGAAATTTCGCGAAAATTTTATGGTACGCTTCACCCTTTGTTTTGCTTAAAACATTTTTTGCCTGTTAACGCTAAAGTCCACCTAGTTAACCTTCTCTTACTGCCAATTCTGGACTATGGTGACACATGTTATACGGATTTGATCTCTTAAATACCTGCATACGTTTCAATTTTAACCTACGCAAGTATGTTCACGTCTCTCAGTATGGTGCCAAACTTAAGTGGCTACCGATACGAGAGCGTCGACAACTTAGAATTCTTTGCACACTGTATTCGATCCTTCGCGACCCTTCTACACCTAATTACCTTAAAAGTAAGTTCCCATTCAAATCCGAAGTCTGTGATCCTAGGCTTCGGTCCTCCCAAAGTGTTCGTCTGGCGATCACTAGGTACAAGACCGGCTTCATGGCCTACTCTTTTGAAATGGAGGCAGTTCGGCTGTGGAATGCATTGCCCGATTCCATAAGGAGTGCAAACTCAAAATTTTCATTTAAACGGCAAGTGAAAGATCATCTGCTCAAAACCATATTGTAACCCCTGTCTGTAACTTTTTTCTATATTTATTATATTTAATACTAATTTTATGTTTCATATGTACGGTATCATGTTAAGTAATGTATTTTGTATCATGTAATATATTTAGGTATCTATTTGTATATAATTATGTATATTATATGTATATTATTATTATATTCAAAATATGTATGTATTATATATTTATATATTATACTCTTTTTACCCTACTCTTTTGCACACCTACAAGTGTTGTCTCACACCTCAAGGTTGACTGGTAGAAAATGCTTTAGCATTAAGTCCGCCTTTTGTACTTTTTTGTGCAATAAAGTGTTTAAAAAAAAAAGCTTTTTAGTGTAGCATAGGATAAATCTACACATTCTCTGATCTCGAGCGATTTGTTACTATTCATTGAGGAGTTCTATCCTCAATCACCGAAGATATTCATCATATCTTTACCGATTTTAAATGGGACAAACCTGACGGTATGCGCTTTTCAAGAGTGTACTAGTGTGCTAGATATCTTGGCTGCAGCATCAGCTCATCAGCTCATTGCATTATATGTAAAATCAAATACTGATCTAAACGAATCCAAACACGCCATATCTGCTATATTTTTTCAAGACTGTACTAGTATGCTGCATATCCTGGCCGCAGTTTCAGCTTCATCATCAGAGCCATTCCATGGACATCATTTAAGACTACCTACTTATCAATGAGAATGGAACGAGCCCAAACTAAATATGGTTACGTAGTTTCATTACAGAGTGCTCATAACCACCGTTCAGCTTCATCATCAGACCCTGTATATTATCTAGGACCAGAGTACTTCTCAAGACGAATCATACGAGCCCGAACTCCATGGTGTTACATCGTTTTACTACAGAATTCCCATAGCCATCTTCCGCCTCCATCATCAGATCAGCTCCATTTTACAATAATATTGCATTGTAATCCGATCTACATGTATGTGCACATTTTTAGCTCAATCGGAAACCGGGAATGGTTCTAATACATCTTGCAAGACTTGACCTAAACATACATTGCAAGATAAATAAAAGCTTGTAAAAATAAGATGATGAATGGAAATTTAGCTTATGTAAATAAACAAATAAATAAACATTTATTCAGCTTATGTATGTAATATAATTATGTATGTATGTTATGTACTAGGCATGGGTAAAAGTGTATACATACTCTGATCGCGAGCGATTTCCTCTCATACATTGAGGAGTTCCGTCCTCCATGTCCGAAGATACTCATCAGATCTTCACCAAATTTAAATGGGACTTGACTGCAAATACACCCTTTCAAACAAATTTTTTTTATTGAAATCAGTTAAGATTTGATGGAGATATAGATGGACATCGACAAAAAAAATACGCGTCGAATTGAGAACCTCCTCTTTTTGTGTTTTTTGAAGTCAGTTAATAATAATAATATTATTCTTACAAGACGATGCCCGCGACTTGGTTCGCATGGATTAAGGTTTTCCCGCGGGAATTCTTTATTTTTCTGGGATAAAATATAATCTAAATTATAAAAAAAAGTTAAAAATTAAAGAGGGTTTTCATACGCTCCATACAATAAAGTATTAATTTTGCTCGATCCTAATAAAAGTTGGTGTTAAATCTTGTACAATGGTACGGAATCCTTTGAGTGCGGGTTCGACTCGCACTTGGCCGGATATTTAAGAGTGTGCCATACCGCCGCTACGATATGGATTTCGTGCCCCTCTTCGAGCGGGATGGTAGATTATTGTTTTCTCGTGAGTGAGAAATACAGAGCGATAGACGCGCGACGTATTTTTGACGACGTAAGCGCCAACTGCTCATTACTTAATTAAACCAAACCAATCCAAAAATTAAAACATGTAATTGAAAAACACTTCTAGTTTTCTTGACAAGACAAAAATCCAACAAAAATAGTTAGCTCCTCTTGAGATAAATAGCAAAATGTGTCCAAAACATGTATTTTTCAAAAAAAAAATACTATCGAGAAAATTTTCACCAATCGTGTTTTTAAAACACGTAATCCAAGATAAAAGGTCGAAGTATCATTTCTCCAAATATTAAAGTGGTAATTTTTACAAATACTGAGATAAATAACAATGACAATATACCAAATTTTCCAAATTTTACCAAATTTTACTAAAGCCTCAATAGCCCAACGTTTAAAGGTGCGAACTGAAAACTGAAAGATCGCAGGTTCGAATCCCACCCGTTGCACTAGGAGGGGAGAGGAGGATATGAGTCAACTTCAACTTGGCTGATATTATTTAAAAAAAATTGCATACTGTGGACTCTTAATATCACCACCAAGATAACAAATCATAAAAAAACACAGTCTCTATATTCATCTTTCTCTGGGAAAACTTTTGGTCAAAGCTTTTGCTGAAATGGCTAGTTTTGGAGCAAATTATGACGTTTAAACTCGGACCCACCTCATAAAATTGTCCAATTTATTGCTCTTCGAAGAAACCGACCACAAATGGTCACCAAATTGCTTCCAGGTTTTCACACCTGCATTATGTTAAGGCAATCTAGTGGCTAAGTTCAATTCAGTAACATTTTAAAGTTTTTTTTCTTAAAGTTTGTATATTTTGTTTTTAAAATGTGTTTATTATTATTAAAAATTTAAAACAAATTTACCGGAAAATCAAAGAGTTCCCGGGGGATTTTAAAAACGAAATCCTAAATATATGGTTCGTTTATTGAATTACTAGCTGATTTTAGCAGTGATAGCCTAGTGGTTAGGACTGTGGTCTCCTATTCGGGGGGTCGCAGGTTCGATCCCGGGTACGCACCTCTGACTTTTCGGAGTCAAGTGCGTTTAAGCAATTAAATATCACTTGCTTCAACGGTGAAGGAAAACATCGTGAGGAAACCTGCACACCTGAGAGTTCTTCATAATGTTCTTGAAGGTGTGTGAAGTCCGCCAATTCGTATTGGGCCAGCGTGGTGGACTATGGCCTATAAACCTTCTCTGAGAGGAGACCTGCGCTCAGTAGTGAGCCGTTGATGGGTTGCTAATGATGATGATGATGATGCCCGCGACCTCGTCCGCATGGATTTAGTTTTTTAGCCTATGCCACTCTCCAGATTCTCAACTATACCCATGCAAAAAATTACGCTCTTTTACAGCGTGATTGAAGGACAAACCCGCAAACCAAGAAGGTTTGCGGGTTTGCACACTTTCACATTTATAATATTAGTATGATGTAGGTTCGCGTCAAACAGCGAATTACGCTGAAAATGCGCTCGCATTTTCATACCTAATTCAGTATCTCAGAAGCGCGTCATTGTGATATTTGACACTTTTGCCAACTCGCTACTTTGTATGAGTTGTTTGTTTCTGCTTCTTGTGAGGAGTAGGGGTGCTTGTTCACTTGTTTACAAGCGCTGCTCGCGGCGCTATAAAGGGGAATGGTATATTTGCATTTCTAAATAATAAGTGTTGAGAAAACATCGTGTAAAAACATAAGTAGGTACTTTATCAATGTTATTCTTCTACGAGAGAGCTCAGAAGAGTTTGATAATGATTGTCCTAAAAATTATTAAGCTATTGCATAGCTTTTATCGCAGGCTTTGAACTAGGACAAACATTTTGAGCGTGGCGACCGAATCAAGAAATTCCGTAACGGAAATAAACCTAACACCGTCGATCAGTAAGCGTTCAACACTTTAGACGTTCATAAGTAGCTCTGTTTGGCGCAGTGGGCGAGCGGCCGCTTTCTTTACCGTATGGTGTATGATGTCGCAGGTTGGAATCTCACTCGCGAAGTAGTGACAGTGCGCTTTTCTTGTTTGTTTTTAATTATTTTTTTTGCATAATTTTTATTATGAAAAAAAAATATTGCTTAATAATATTATAATTGCTTATGTTGATAAAAAATGCTATGCAATAGCTTTACCGCGGCAGTCCCCGAGTGCCACTTAATTTTTTTACTTACTGATCTAATAATCTATACTATCTATACTTAATATTATAAAGAGGAAAGATTTGTTTGTTTGTTTGTACCGAATAGGCTCTGTTACTACTGGACCGATTTTAAACATTTTTTCACCAATAGAAAGCTAATTTATCAGGAAGTAACATTGGCTATAATTTATTTTCAAAAAAAATTAGAGATCCTTAAGAAAATTGCAATAATGTAACCCAAAGTAGCAAAATTTTGCCTATAAAATGCATTATTAGGCGTGTGCTGAGAAAACTATTGATGACACATAATAATTATGTACTACATAATTAAGTACCTACTCATTATTTTCTACAAAAAAGTCCCCGAGGGAATATATCTAACTATCATATTTAAGTCACAATAGTAGCTTTTGTGTTCTAAAATTTAATAGATTGTCTTTATTATCGTAGTATTAATTCTTTCTGCGAAAGTGTGTTTGCTTGTTGGTTTGTCCGTCAATAACGCTGCAAAAAATCTACGGATTGGCGTGATTTTTTTGGATAGGTATTGTTGAGAACCTTGAGGGTGACATAGGCATTCCGGAAAATGAAAGAGTTCCCGCGGGATGTTAATAACTAAATCCACGCGGATGAAGTCGCGGGCACCAGCTAGTATATTATTAATGCGTTTTGTTTATTGTTTTGTTGGTTTTTCCTTCAATCACGCTGCAACAGAGCTACGGGTCGACGTGATTTTTGATGGGTAGATATAGTTGGACCTGAAGAGCTTAACTTGAAGAGCGGACATAAGCTTCTTTTTGTCCCGGAAAATGAAAGTTCCCGCGGGATTTGAAAAACGTGTAAAATATATAAAAAATTGTATTCCAGTTCCCAATTCATTTATTTACTATAATACTAGATGATGCCCGCAACTTCTTCCGCGTGGATTTAGATTTTAAAATCCTTCGGGAACTCTTTGAATTTCCGGGACAAAAGTAGCCTATGTCACTCTCCAGTTCCTCAACTATACCCATGCAAAAAGTCTCGTCGATCCGTAGCTATGTTGCGGCGTGATTGAAGGACAAACCAACAAACAAACACACTTTCGCATTTATAATATTATTATTTTTTTATTTTTTATTACTAGAATAGGCTTGCCGCTTGACGACAGTCAGTACTGAAAATACTGGGATAAATAACAAAATTTGATTTGAGTCGATACGGGCAGATTGTATTGTCCGATTTCCGGCGGCCCTTTCTGCTTCCGGCAACAAAATAAACCTTTTGTAAGGCTTTATTGCTTGTAAGGGTTCCTTTTTGGGGTTTCGTAACTTTCAATAACTTTTCATCCTTCCGAGACGTATCATTGAAATAAAAATATTTCGATATTCCCTGTATATAGTATTACACATATTTATACTTTTGCTTGAATCCTTTTTAGGGTTCCGTAGTAAACTAGGAACCCTTATAGTTTCGCCATGTCCGTCCGTCTGTCTGTCTGTCCGCGGTTTAGCTCAGACACTGTTGGTACTAGAAATCTGTAATTTGACGAGGGTATAAATATCAATCACGCCGACAAAGTGGTGAAAGAAAATTGTGAAAAACAATTTTTTTTAGGGTACCTCCCCTACATGTAAAGTGGAGATGAACTTTTTTTTCTCGTCTATCCCATAGTGTGGGGTGTCGTTGAATAGGTCTTTCAAAAATATTGTGGGTATGGGAACACCATTTTTCAATTCAGAGATCCGTTTGTGAAATATGATATTTTAAAGTGCTAAATTTTATTAGAGTCAAGTGTCCCCCCTCTGCCAGCTAAATGGTTGTATTACAGGATACAAGAAAAAATTCCCAGCAGTAGTATATATAATGAATTTTAAAGGAAAACTATCACGGCTAAGTAGGGTTCATTAGTTAAGGAGTTATATCTGTTTTTTCTAAGTTAGGTATTACACGTAATGTAAGTTGCATATTTTGTGGTATATTTAAACCATGGAACTCAAAATGTATTCAATATTCATAAATAAAATAAAAGCACTATCCTAGGTCAGCAATAATATTTGAGACTTTCAACTACGGAACCCTACACTGCGCGTGGCCAGACACGCACTTGGCCGGTTTTATTTACATAAAAGAATTTCTTAGGTACAAAGACTACCTCGTGTAAATACCTCGTTGATTAGCTTGTTCGACTGTGGATGAGGTGGTTATGGGTTTGATTCTCAGGTACCCACCTGGTAAAATCAAATTTTTTGACATGATAACGTCTTATAAATCGATGAACACCGGCTGCACGCACGAAAAAGTGTCACGTTCCGCCTGAGCCTGCGCGTGCAAGCGAGAGCGCAGAACAAGCAATAGAGAGGCACATCGGCCCAAGCGTTGGCTTGTGAATAGAGAGCGCCCGCCGCCGCCCGCCAGTCATCGTCAATGTTTCTTTATGACGTTATCACGTAAAACTATCGTCCGTTAACCGACTTTACAGGCAATCAATTTTTTTTATTTATTTATTTATTGAAAAGGTACACAAAACAGGTTGCAACCAAATATAAACGCAATACAATAACAACAGATTTGGGTTCCAGGTAACAATCCTTAATATGTGTACACGGCGGTTATAAAATTTATGCATAGAATTTATACAGATTATAGTTAGAATTACACAGTTTACTCAGTTACACAGTTAGTAAAGATAACATAAATATTTAAAACTTAATAAAACTTAAAGTGCTTTTAGCTGAGCTAAAGCTAAAACTTTTGGTAAGTAGGTACTTAGGTATTTTATTTTCTGTTCATAAATTTTCAGTACTAGATCAGAGTTATGGAGTTGGTGGTGCTTTCGGTCTGCCCAGCGCCGACATTTAAGACGACATTTTGCCCACGACTTCGTCCGCGTAGAGTTCGAGCGCAGGTCTCCTCTCAAAAAAGGGTATGTAGGCCATAGTCTACCACGCTGGCCCAATGCAAATTGGCAGACTTCGCATACCTTTGAGAAAATTATGGAGAACACTCAGCCGTGCAAATTTCCTCAGGATGTTTTCCTTCACCGTTCTTTCATTTGATATTTAATTGCTTAAACGCACATAACTGAAAAGTCAGAGGCGCTTGGAATCGAACCCATTACCCCCAAATGGGAGACTAATCCTAACCACTAGGCTATCACGGCTATTTCTTGTACCTACCACGTCATAATTAAAGTGAGCGTTGAGTAATATAATTATGTATGTACCTTCAATGAAGTTAAGAACTTCGTGGCGTTCCTCGCAGTAATTAGTTTTCATGCGGGCCGCATTAAATTACTTGCAAATTTCTCATTAATACAGAATATTAACTCTGAATTCGCAATTCAATACCACATGCTTCAACGGTGAAGGAAAACATCGTGGGGAAAGCTGTACGCCTGAGAGTTCTCCGTAATGTTCTCGAGGGTGTGTGAAGTCCGCCAATTCGCATTGGGCCAGCTTGCTGGACTATGGTATATAACCCTTCTCTGAGAGGAGACTTGCGCTCAGTAGTGAGACGTTAATGGGTTGCTGATGATAATCATGATGATTTACTCTAAAGTGATCTTTTCGTCATCGTCGTCATCCAGCACACCATAGGCCCTCGAGTGAGCACGAGACTCCTCTCAGAATGAGAAGGGTATAGACTTTAGACCATAGTCCAAGACGCTGGCCAAGTGCGAAGGCTCATTTACCTTTGAGAAATTATGGAGAACTTTCAGGCATGCAGGTTTTCTGACAATGTTTTCCTTCACCGATAAAACAATTGAGATTTAATTGCTTAGAAGTGTAAATGAAAAATTCATCATGGATGGACGATCAAAAAACCTTAGGTAGATCCAGGTTTCTCATAATAAAATAAAGCTACATATTTTTTATTAATAATGATATCGCTTGCCCCCGCTCCCTAAATATTATAACACTTATTCATCACTCACCTTAAAATCCTATTATTTATACGATCACACTAAATAATTATTATGGATTCCTTATATTTTTCTCTATTGCGAACAGCTGTGAGTGCCGAAGGCCCAAATTAGACAGTGCATCGTTCATCGTTCATCGCTGCGAAAATTTTTGCGAAAATGAACCGTCTTAATTCGTCCTCAGGGTGAATTTTCTACGGTTAATTTTTCGAGATTTTTGCCTTGCGGTGAGCCATCCGTCTAAATTCGCCCTTAGGGCAAAGGGCCTTAGGGTTCATTTTCGCAAAAAATATTCGCAAAAATGAACGATGAACGAGGCACTGTCTAATTTGGGCCTAACGCTCGTGCGTGTCTCCTTCTGAAAGGTGCCAGCAGAATACCAGGTTATCCATGAACCTGCAGCAATAATGCTGAGCCGGTGCCTTTTTGCTTAAGCGACATATGGGTGCAAAAGCTAATATTTCTCAAATTGTATATTTTTAAACTATTGCATAGCTTTTATCGCGGGCATTGAACTAGGACAAACAGTTTGAGCGCGGCGACCGAATCAAGAAATTCCGTAACGAAAATAAACCTAACACCGTCGTTCAGTAAGCGTTCAACATTTTAGAGGTTCACAAGTAGCTCTGTTCGGCGCAGTGGGCGAGCGGCCGCTTTCTTTACCGTATGGTGTATGATGTCGCAGGTTCGAATCTCACTCGCGAAGTAGTGACAGTGCGCTTTTCTTGTTTGTTTGTTTTTTAATAATTTTTTGCATAATTTTTATTATGCAAAAAAAATATTGCATAAATATTATAATTGCATAAGTTGATAAAATATGCTATGCAATAGCTTTACCGCGGCAGTCCCCGAGTGCCACACGTATTTTTTATTATTGTTTATATATTATGTATCCACGTGTTTGTGTGGGCAAATAAATTTATTTTCTTTCTTTCTTCTGATGCCCACGACTTGGTCCGCGCGAATCACCTAAGGGTTTTGATTTCCGCGGTAATTATATCATTTTCCGGGACAAAATACTATAGCCTATGTGCTGTGTGCTATTCTGATGTATATTCAAATTCAAAATTATTTATCTCACGTAAATTATTTATTTCATGTAGGCCAAATTATTCCACTTACCTATATGATACTACCACCAGTTCGGAAGCAGATTCTGCTAAGAGCTGGCAAGAAACTCAGGTTTCTTACTAAAGAGTAACAAACACCAATCCATCCATTCATCCTGACACATTTTTGCATTTATAATATTAGTAGGATTATAATTTACTAGCTGATGCCCGCGACTTCGTCCGCGTGGATTAATCCCGCGGGAACTCTTTTATTTTTCGGGATGGCTATTTCACCCTCCAGGTTCGCAATTATACCTATCCAAAAAATCACGTCAATCCTAACTTTGTTGCAGCGTGATTGATGGACAAACCAACAAACAAACACACTTTCGCATTTATATTAATGTGTAATAATAAGGAAGAATTAATACTGCGATAATAAAGGCGATCTAATTAAATTTTAGAATACAAAAGCTACTATTGTGACTTAAATATGATAGTTAGATATATTCTCTTAGGGATTTTTTGTAGAGAATAATGAGTACTTTAATCATGTGCTACATAATTTTTATGTATCATCAATAGTTTTCTCAGCACACGCCAAATAATGCATTTTATAGGCAAAATTTTGTTACTTTGGGTTACATTATTGCAATTTTCGTAAGGATCTCTAATTTTTTTGAAAATAAATTACGAGTATAGCCTATGTTACTTCCTGATAACTTAGCTTTCTATTGATGAAAAAATGGTTCAAATCGGTCCAGTAGTTACAGAGCCTATTCGGTACAAAAAACAAACAAAAAAAACAAACAAACAAAAAAATCTTTCCTCTTTATAATATTAGTATAGATGAACTCCACTCACGATAGCTTAAACTCTAAAACAACCCTTTTGTTGGTAAAAATAAAACAGTTTTGCAACCGCGGTCGTTTCATCCGAGAGATAAATAGAGCACAGCTGTGAACGCTCCTGAGCTACTGTTTATATAAATTCCACTAAAGTAACTCTGGAATAGCGTATCTAGGTTTAATAATTTGGCATTTACAAGGAAAACTTGAGCCCTAGGGAATTTATTCAAATATAAATTTGATATACAACGGTACTTACTGAGTCTTACCATATTATAAGGACCAACAAATTCTTGTAAAGCCGGCAATGCATTGGTGGTAGCTCTGGTGCTACAAATTTTCATAGGCGGCGGTATTCACTTAACATCAGGTGACCCGTCTGCTCGTTTGCTTGCCAAACATATAAAAAAACTATCTAATAGGTACCTACGACCTACATAATAGCATTATCTTCGCTTAACCCTAACATAATCCCCGCATTCTCAACGCGTCCCAAATACACTTCAGCATTATTTCCGAGTGCCGATTTACTCAAGAGTCTGATATACTCTTAAGCTTGACTAATTCGACCCAATTTCTCCTAAAAGATAGGAGCGATTGTTCTAGTCACCGAACTATAGCGCCTAGAACAGAACTTCCTAACAAAGTTTCGCTCCAAACGTATGCTCAAAACAACCAATGAATGTGTGAGGGTCATATAATTAATTTAAGCCTCAATAGTCCAACGGTTAAAGGTACGGACTGAAAACTTAGAGGTGGCAGGTTCGAACCCCACCCGTTGCACTAATGTTGTACCCACTCCTAACACGAGCTTTCCATTTATTCGGAGGGGATAGGAGGATATGTCAACTTCAGCTTGGCTGATATTCTGTTTTTTAAACAAAAAAAATTGTTTGTCTGTAAAGTCGGTTTACGGACGATAGTTTTACGTGATAACATCATAGAGAAACATCGGCGGGCGCTCTCTATAAGCGCTTGGATCGATCGTGCCTCTTTATCGCTTGTTTTGCGCTCTCGCTTGCACGCGCAGGCTCAAGCGGAACGTGACACTTTTTCGTGCGTGCAGCCGGTGTTGATCGATTTATAATAAGGTCTTATGAATGGATGAACACCGGCTGCACGTCACGTCGAAAAAAGAAACAAAAAATGTTTTCTGGTACTGTGGTACTGATAACTACGTTTTTGATGGTTCTTGCGATGAATTATGACACCTTTTCACAGAACAGTACGTCATATTGAATCATTTTCTGCCAGTTCGTCTTAGTAACGCGAGTATACTGCGTAGACGGCCGCTTACTAAAAATTGCTTATCACCGCGTTGGCTATTGCGCTTCTAAGGGTTATAGTTCGATGGTTCTAGTTTTATGATGTGAGCCTAACTTGGTTTTTTTTTTGTTGTTAAGTAAAAAGGCTTTTACGTAAACTTTTCCAATAAGCAAAAATTTATATAGAAAGCAAAGGGCTTACGCGGATGAAGTCACGGATAAAAGCTAGTCCTTACTAATATTATAAATGCAAAAGTATATTTGTTTGTAGGTTTGTCCTTTAATCACGCAACTGAATAACGGATCGACGTGATTATTTGCATCGGTTTTAGAGTGTGACAGGCTACTGAAAAACCACGCGGACGAAGTAAGGGGCAAAACCTAGTAGAAATAAATAATTAATTAATTTAAAGTAGCATTTAGGTCAGACAAAACCACACGATAAAAACCTATTTTATGTACGCTGAAGAGAATGGAAATATTTTGTTACGGACCAAATCATGAAGTGTGTAATGTTGACACTGCCTAAACTAGCGGCACGCTATGATGGCCGGTTTGACACATTACAATAGTGATGTGGAATGTCAATTTATTCTCGAACAAAAAACAATTAAGTTTTGTTTTTGTACCTGATTAAATAGGTTTAATAAAACAAAAATGTATATGTTTATTTAATTTATTTGAACGAACTGAATATTTGAATGAAAATGAATATACATACTTTATATGCACACAAGAAACATATGAATACAAAAGATACCAAAAAAGGTGCCACAAAAGGCCATAATTAATCAGATTCGTCCATACTACTATTTTCACTGTCGTCACTGCTATCATCACCTACATTAATAATTATATGTTCGTTTTCTATAATATTATCTATTTTCACATCTCTTTCATAATCTTCCCTTATTAATTTAACAGTTCTATTCACAACCTTTTCCCAGTCTCCTTTAGTCACATGTTCACAAGCTTCTTCTAATAATTTTAGCATTTTTTTTGTGGTAAATGGGGGTTCTGTATTGTGTCTTGCAGCATATCCCTTAATTTGAGCCCACACCAACTCAATCGCATTATACTCACAATGGTAAGGCGGTAACCGTATAACTCTGTGCCCATGTTCTAATGCTATTTCGTCAATGACGTATCGGATCTTGGTTGGTTTGTTTTCTTTTAAAAGACGTACTAATTCCGCTTTTAACATATTCATGTTTGCATCTACGCCATTTTTACGAAGCCATGCGACGATATCAGCTTTCTTTTGGGATTGGGCAGGTGGCTTGTCAATTTGCATCGAGTGGTATGGGGCGTTGTCCATAATTATAATAGATGGTTCAGGGAGGCTACACAACATTGAGGTAAACCATTCAGTAAACTTTTCTCCATTCATGTCTTCATGATTGTCTCCAGTGGTTTTTGACGCAAAAGCCATGAGAGAACCTTCGACAAACCCGTTGATGGTTCCGGCGTGACGTTTGTTTTGCATTGAGCATTGACGCGAGTTTGCCGGAGGTAGTAGTTGTGCTAGCCAGCGATCCTATGTGACGATCGTATTAGATTCCATTTTTAAAAATTTTCAATTTAGAAAACCAAATGCCGAGTTGTGGTATATATCATATAAAAATAAAAATTTTACCTTTTGTATGAAACAGCTGATATTTTTTTGCGATTTCAGAGGTTTGTCCACATAGTGAAAATTGTTCATATTCACAAGTACATTCACCCCTTAAATGGTGCAAACTGATTTTTCTACACTTGTATACATTTTAGAAATCAATTTAATAAATAAATTTTGAGTCCTAAACCTAAAACTACATTCGATAAAATTTATGAATCTCTGCACATCACTATCGTCAATAAAGTAATACAATTATTTCCTTCAAAGTCGTTATCAATTAATACGGAACTTCATGAGCGGACAAACGTCAAACCGGCCATCATAGCGTGCCGCTAGTGTAGCGTCTGGTAAAAAGAGACTCTCTTTTGTATAATATTTATTTGAGTAATATTAGTACTTTAGTTTTATTTCTTTATTATTCTGTTTGTGACTTCGGGCATGAAATTTTGCACACAATATTAGTACACCACTACGAAATAAATTTAGGTACTACTGTAGTACCTAAATTTATTTGTTTAGTAGTAGTAATTACTATTACTACTACTACACTAGCGGCACGCTATGATGGCCGGTTTGACACATTACAATAGTGATGTGGAATGTCAATTTATTCTCGAACAAAAAACAATTAAGTTTTGTTTTTGTACCTGATTAAATAGGTTTAATAAAACAAAAATGTATATGTTTATTTAATTTATTTGAACGAACTGAATATTTGAATGAAAATGAATATACATACTTTATATGCACACAAGAAACATATGAATACAAAAGATACCAAAAAAGGTGCCACAAAAGGCCATAATTAATCAGATTCGTCCATACTACTATTTTCACTGTCGTCACTGCTATCACGAGCAAGGGTCAACAGTAATGCAGTATCAATATTTGAAATCCAAAGCCAGGTCAAAACTATATCACAATCGCATTGCACTGACAGTTTATACTTTTCGAAGCAACGTCAATTCGAAACTGCTTTGTTTTGCATTGAGCATTGACGCGAGTTTGCCGGAGGTAGTAGTTGTGCTAGCCAGCGATCCTATGTGACGATCGTATTAGATTCCATTTTAAAAAATTTTCAATTTAGAAAACCAAATGCCGAGTTGTGGTATATATCATATAAAAATAAAAATTTTACCTTTTGTATGAAACAGCTGATATTTTTTTGCGATTTCAGAGGTTTGTGTACATAGTGAAAATTGTTCATATTCACAAGTACATTCACCCCTTAAATGGTGCAAACTGATTTTTCTACACTTGTATACATTTTAGAAATCAATTTAATAAATAAATTTTGAGTCCTAAACCTAAAACTACATTCGATAAAATTTATGAATCTCTGCACATCACTATCGTCAATAAAGTAATACAATTATTTCCTTCAAAGTCGTTATCAATTAATACGGAACTTCATGAGCGGACAAACGTCAAACCGGCCATCATAGCGTGCCGCTAGTTTAAACCTATTCATATACCTACTACTACTGTAGTAGGTATAAGTTGTAGTAGGTAACGATTAGCACTATACTAAAACAGAGCAATTTTATTTACTTATACCACTATTAATTTTACACCTCTCGTTGGTCTTCATACAACCGCTGCAGTAATCAACACCAGCGTACTCTCGTAGATCCGTTGTTCCATTGCTGCGTGATTGAAGGACTAACCAACAAACTTCGCATTCATCGACCGAGCGAAAAAGCGAAGGTCTCTGAGTTTACTAGAGCGATTTGCACTTGTCCGTCCGTCCGTCTGTCAGAGCCTTATAACTTCTGAATTACTGAACGTAATTACTTCAATTTTAGATATGATATGTAAACCGATGGCCTCCAGCCGAAAATGGCTTAAAAAGTTATAAAAATCTTTATTTCAGGGGGGCTCTCATACGAAATGGGGGGCTTTCAAAGTGGAGATTGTATTCGAGGCTAGATCTCTAAAACCACTTAATTTTAAAACTTGAAACTTACACATAATTTGAGTTATATTCTGTACTTGAACAACAAATACTAAGATTAGATAAATATTATAAAGAAACGAAATTATTTAAGTTTTAATGGACATCAATGTTTTTAACAAAACTTCACTATACTGTTAAAAGATGGCGCTGTCTTTAATATTGTAAATACAGTTTTGCGTCAGCTATTCTTATTTTGTCTATTACTAATTACCAGGGTCACCAACGCTAAGTGCAGAAAAAGTAGTAGTAGAGTCTGTCAATAGAGGGCGCTAGAGGTAGCGATTTGAGATTTATTTCATGAAATTCAGCTTACTAGCGACAAGCGGCAATTATTTGAACTACATTGCAAGATGAAATTATGAATAGTTAGGTTAACAGATGGCGCTTTAAAAATTATTATAGATCAGAAGATTAACAGATGGCGCTTATTAAAAAATTGATATTTTATTTTATTTATTCATTTAATTTATATGTTTATTTTGGTTCTTTCACATGTATTATAATACTATTGGTACGTTTCAGAGTTATTTTTAAATTTCGTATTACCTAATCCCCTAACCACAGATATTATAACATCTATGTTTTGCCTGTGGTTTTACGATCCCCGTCGATGACAAAGCAATATTGCCAGTGTGACCACTTTTAGTAGATTTCATCTTTTATAGTAGATTTGAAGCAAATAAGACGATAATCTAGTAGGATATTTTAATGTCTGAGTAGAATTTAGTAGAATTAATGAGAAACACATCAGTAGGTTTTGCTATTAATTCGCTATCAAAGAATATTAGGCATCCATGTCCAAAAAGTTTTACTTAATTTTACAGTTGGCAACACTTGAAAGTGATTTGGGGGATTCCCTTATTATTGAATGAACGTTACTGTGGGCACAGACCTTATAATACTGACGTACTGTGGGCATAGCAAATTGAATTTAATTGTCCAATAGATAAATACAATTTTTATAAAATACCTAGGTCTTTCAATCATTTTTAAGTTGCTCCTATAATGACAACATAATAACAACAACATTTTTATTTAGTCGTTTGCATTCGCAGAATCATACATTTATGTATTTAAAATGCGACCTAGTATATTTCAGTAGATTTAGCAGTGTCTTTGGTAGATTCCCTCATTAAAAAGTGGTCACACTGAATATTCCCCAATGTCCATTCTCTTTGGTCTTTGAACTCGACCGCGCTTTTAACTACATAAAAGTTATAGTCGTTTTATTTTCAAAACAACAATATTGATAAGTAATTATTTGTGTTTAACCCTGTGACACAGTTTAACAAAATGCAAGAAACACACAAGCGTAATAAAGCGTATAAATACAAATGTTCATATTACAACTGCTCATCGGTAAATGGTGAAAAAACCATGTTTAAATTTCCATCGATGGACGCAAATCGTTTAAAAAAATGGCTGGAAAATAGCGGTAAGTAATTATTTTTCCACGACGTATATGCATTTATCATAACACTAACAGCACACATTAACTATTATAATATCTATGACCAATGACTATACAGTAATAGTCGGAGCGCGAGCGACGACCTATATAAATCTATGATTTAATGGTTTAAGTATATTAATAGATATCTCCCATAATTAAAATGCTTTCAGTGTACATTGCATTCCATATTACCTATATATCACAATATGCTATATTCTTATTACCCGACTGCAAGAAGGGTTATGTTTTTCGCGCAATTTCTTTATTACCTCGTAGGTATCTTCCAAATAGCTGGATGGATTTTGACGATTGAGGCATTGTTACGAGTAGATTCGTTTCAGCTACCCAAGTGTTCTTAGATAGGTTTTAAAAAAAAATATATCAATATGCTGGGTTTTTGGCGCCAAAATGTAAGTCATTCAAAAAAATATATTACATATCCAAACCTATCGAGTGGTGTATCAAAATGAAGGGAATTAAAAGGAGATTACAAGAATATATATCATATATTTAAATGTACCTAATTAGGAACTTGGAGTCGGGTTTTTAAAATTTACAGACTTAAATGATTGCCATAGAATCTAGATCTTATATAATCTAGATCTTATAGTAGTAGAAACACATAAAGTAAGTATAACGTATCTATTGTTGCTAGCTGTAGAATGGTGTTTTTTTTCTACACTTGCTATATACCTAACTTTCCTCGCGTTTCATCATCAAACTTGAATTGCTTAAGGCCCGTGTATTTCTCAACGGCCTTGAGGGTCGGGGCGGAGCGAGATGTTCTCCCCGCGCCAATCACGCATCCCCTCGAATGATAAATTTAAAGTATAACCACAGACTTTATAATAACAAAACAGAATTTTTTCACTATGGCACAGTATAAGAATATAATATACTAGCTGATGCCCGCGACTTCGTCCGCGTGGAATAAGTTGTTTTATATATATAATATACAATAGGCGGAAATAGCTGTACAATAGGCGGCCTTATCGCTAAGAAACGATCTCTACCAGGCAACTTAAAGAGGAAATAATAATAGAAATATTCGACGATAATATTGGACGTAAATATCTATGATAAAATATTGGTGTTTTTAAGCAAAACTAAAAAATAAAAAATACGTGTTAATTCAATTTCAATAATCTATACTTATAATAAAACTGTAACTGGAAGATTTCTGTACATTTAATATATTTTGAAAATTTTAATTGGGGGATGCTTGACTATCGATACTGAGCCCAAAACAGATTTTTATTTAATTTTTGTCTGTCTGTCTGTCTGTCTGTCTGTCTGTCTGTCTGTCTGTCTGTCCGCGCTTCACGCGAAAACTACTGAACGGATTTAAATGAAATTTAGTACAGCGGTAGCTGATACTGCGGGTCAACATATAGGATAGTTTTTATCCCGATAAAACATAAGGTTACTCCAGGATAGGTGATGAAACTTTTTGTTGATTTTACTCCATAACTCAGTCAAATCTGAACGGATTTTAATAATTCTTTCTTTATTTGTGAGTGTGTAGGACAAGAAATACAATGACCAATTTTGGTGAAGATCTGCTAGATTTTATCAGAGATAGAGGTCAAAACTTCTCTCGGATAGTTCCAGGTCACTCGCATACGATATATACGTATATAGATCTTATTACATTCATACCATAGCCATATGTTGACCTGAGCTATTCATTACATACTAATTTTAGACTATATCACTGACCTCCAGGCCCTAGCTCCTCAATCCTGATGGTGCAGTGTACTGCCCACCTAAATCATGGATATTTACGAACTGTCGATTGTGAATTGATATTGTAGGTGCCAAATATTTAAAATATAATAGTGTAGTGGAGCCATAAAAGAGCACTCAATTCTGATGCTGCTGGGTGCTGCTCACCAATGATAGGTAACAATTAGTATGAACTACTTAGGGTAGTGGCATAACGCAGCCGTAAAAAAATTCGCGTCTCCGTTTTCCGTTTACTAAAATTTCCCACAGTAGCTTTGTATTCTTAGATGGCATCAATCTATTCAGCTAATTTAATTATCGCTCGGTTCGGTTTAGGAATCATCCACCTCCCTTCTCCTCCCCATGCTATAACTACTAATGGTACCAACTTCTCAATCCCGATGCTGCTGATGATAATACCCACCTAAATAGTGGGTGTTTACAAAATGTCGATAATGAATTCATATTGTAGGTACCAACCAAGTGAAGACTACAAAGTGGCATAGTGCAATCGTAAAAAATGTCTCACTCGCTTCGTTTGCGAGAATGTCGATTGTAGATTTCTTTTTAACCGACTTCGAAAAAGGAGCAGATTCTCAATCCGTCGGAATCTATTTTTTCAATTTTTTATGTATGTTCACCGATTACTTGAAGGCGCCTGAACTGATTTGGAAAATTCTTACATTTTTGTTTGAAAGGGTACTTCCCAGGTGGTTTTTAAATTTTACCGAAATCGGTTGTGCGGTTTTAAAAAATTGAGAAAAAAAAATATATACTTTGTTTTGTAAAAAAATTATATTAAATTATGTACTCATTAGTAAATGGACTACACAGAGGCGTACCTTCGCGCTCGCTTCGCTCGCGAAAATATCAGTTTTCAGCTGCTATTGCGGGTGCCAAGTATGAACTACAAAGAAGCGTAGTGCAATCGAAAATTTTCGCGCTCGCTTCGCTCGCTAAAATGTGTCTTCTTGATTGGTATTGTAAGAACCAAGTATAACGAACCAATAAAGCAACGAAAACTGCAATATCTGGGACATATAATGCGTGGCGATAAGTACAAGTTGCTCCAACTAATAATACAGGGGAAGATACAAGGTAGGAGACCCCCTGGAAGAAGACGGACCTCTTGGCTCAAGAATCTCCGGACATGGTTCGGACTGGGTACTCGATCCTTATTCCGCGCAGTTGTGTGTAAGATCCGAATAGCCAATATGATAGCCGACCTCCGGTAGGAGATGGCACCTCAAGAAGAAGAAGAAGAACCAAGTATGAAGGAAACAGTTATGTAGTGCAGCCCTAAAGAATTTTGCGAAATGTCTGTTTTGGATTGCCAAGTATGGACTACATAGTGATGCAATGAAATTGTAAAAATTTTCGCGCTAGCTTCATTGGCGAAAATTTCTTAATTGTTGTTGTGAGTGTAAACCGAGTATGCTCGCTTCGCTCGCGAAAATATCAGTTTTCAGTTGCTACTGTAGGTGCCAAGTATGAACTACAAATATGCGTAGTGCAATCGAAATTTTTTGATTGTAGATTGCTTTTGTCTATACCAATTAGTATGGACTACACAGAGGCGAAGTGCGATCAAAATATTTTCGCGCTCGCTTCACTCGCGAAAATTTTGGTTTTCGCTAATGTAGGTGCCAAGTAGAAACTAAAAAGGAGCGTAGTGCAATCTAAAATTTTTGCGCTCGCTTTGCTCGCGAAATTATGTCTTTTCTTGATTGGTATTGTAAGAACCAAGTATAAAGGACACAGTTAAGTAGTGCAGCCCTAAAAAATTTGCGAAAATGTCCGTTTTCGATTGCCAAGTATGGACTTCATAGTGATGCAATGCAATTGTAAAAAATTAGGCGCTCGCTTCACTCGCGAATATGTCTTTTCTTCATTGTTGTTGTAAGTGTAAACCAAGTATGGAGTACATAGTTAAGTAGTGCAGTCTTAAAAAATTTCGCGCTCGCTTCGCTCGCGAAAATGTCGATTGTAGATTGCTTTTGTCTATACCAATTAGTATGGACTACACAGAGGCGTAGTGCGATCAAAATATTTTTGCGCTCGCTTCACTCGCGAAAATTTCGGTTTTCGCTTGCTAATATAGGTGCCAAGTAGAAACTAAAAAGGAGCGTAGTGCAATCTAAAATTTTTGCGCTCGCTTTGCTCGCGAAATTGTGTCTTTTTTGATTGGTATTGTAAGAACCAAGTATGAAGGACACATTTAAGTAGTGCAGCCCTAAAAATTTGCGAAAATGTCCGTTTTCGATTGCCAAGTATGGACTACATAGTGATGCAACGTAATTGTAAAAAAATTCGCGCTCGCTTCGCTCGCGGAAATGTCTTTTCTTCATAGTTGTTGTGAGTGTAAACCAAGTATGGAGTACATAGTTAAGTAGTGCATTCCTAAAAAATTTCGCGCTCGCTTCGCTCGCGACAGCGTCAGTTTTTTTTTTGGCTTATTTAGGTGCCAAGTATGGACTACATAGTGGCGTAGTGCAATCGTAAAAAATGTCACACTCGCTTTACTAGCGATAATGTCGATTATCGATTGCTTTTGTCTATACCAATTAGTATGGATTACACAGAGGCGTACTTAATGCGATCAAAAAATCTTTGCGCTCGCTTCGCTCGCGAAAATATCAGTTTTCAGTTGCTACTGTAGGTGCCAAGTATGAACTACAAATAAGCGTAGTGCAATCGAAAATTTTTGCGCTCGCTTCGCTCCCGAAATGTGTCTTTCTTGATTGATACTGTAAGAACCAAGTATGAATGACACAGTTATGTAGTGCAGCCCTAAAAATTTTGCGGATGTCCGTTTTGGACTACATAGTGATGCAATGAAATCTTAAAAATTTTCGCGCTCGCTTCGTTGGCGAAAATGTCTTTTCTTAATTGTTGTTGTGAGTGTAAACCAAGTATGGAGTACATAGTTAAGTAGTGCAGTTCTGAAAATTTCGCGCTTGCTTCGCTCGCGATAACGTCGCTTTTGTGTTGCTTATGTAGGTGCCAAGTATGGACTATATGGTGGCGTAGTGCAATCCTTAAAATGTCGCACTGGCTTTACTAGCGATAATGTCGATTATAGATTGCTTTTGTAGATACCAATTAGTATGGGCTACACAGAGGCGTAGTGCGATCAAAAAAATTTCGCACTCGCTTCGCTCACGAAAATTTCGGTTGTCAGTTGCTACTGTAGATGCCAAGTATAAACTAAAAAGAAGCGTAGTGCAATCGAAAATTCTCGCCTGCATCACAATGAAGACAGTTGCCAATCCATCATTGTCTTCAATTTTACCAGTTACCAACTCCTCAATCCTGATGCTGCTGGTCCTGCCTAAATTGTGGGTATTTACAAAATTTCCATTTTGAATTGATATTGTAGGTTTGCAGGTACCAAGTAGGTACAGAATATTATATAGTGGCGTAGTAAAATCGTAAAAACCTCACGATTAACATAAAAAAATTCTTTTTTATTACTTTTTCCACGCGGACGAAGTCGCGGGCATCAGCTAGTATATAATATATTGAAATTTGAGCACTAAAAACCAATTTCCTTTTAAATTTCCGTTATATTTCTTGTATAATAAATAGTTCGTCCTTCTGTCTATCTGCCAAGTAAAATGTTTTACAATATAACTGAATTTAAAACAGTCTGAATATTGCTACTGTTATTTTTGCCTGTACATCTGAACATGAATAAGTTTGTTTCAGGCAACATGACTATTGACCATCTACCTCCTAAGTGTTTGGAAAATAAACGCATATGTATTGATCACTTTGATGCAAAACACATAATTCAGAATGGCTTTAGAAAACTCCTGACACCATCAGCTGTACCCGAACCATATCTGAATTCTCAACAACCTCATGGTTTACATTCACGAACTCCTTCACCAGGTACCTATTCATTTTTTAAATTTATAGTTTCAAAAAATCTAAACAAAATTTTTTAAAATTTTAAAGATGTAACCTTTTGAATGCAAAATGAAGAGGTTATTTTCTTTAACAATGTTGAATTTTTTTTACAGTGAATTATGATGACACCAACCTACAAAGGCAACCTCATGAACATTCACGAACTCCTTCTCCAGGTACCTAGGCATTTAAATTTATAGTTTCAAAAAACCTGAACTAAAATTTTTTGAATTTTTAATTATTGTAACAAATATTCTTTCAATGCCCTTTACACACCCAAACCACAGATATTATAGCCCAAACACACACTCACTCACACCCACACACATGTACACAAAAACCACACCACCACCACATCAACCCATTGACGGCTCACTGCTGAAGACGGGTCTCCTCTCAGAACGAGAAGGATTATGCCATAGTCCACCTCGCTGGCCCAATGCGGATTGGTAGACTTTACACACCTCTGAGAACAGTAAGAACTCTCAGGTATGTAGGTTTCCTCACGATGTTACCCGTTCACCGTTCACCGTTAAATCAAGTGATATTTAATTTCTTAAAACGCACATAACTCCGAAAAGTCATCGGTCGTGCCAGGCTCGAACCCGCGACGCCCGATTAGGAGGCCGCGGTGTGTAACCACTCGGCTACCACGGCTTTTTTTACACCCGAAATTACGTTTTCACATTATATTCAGTTCATGGCCTTATTTAATGACTTTAATGTTATTATAAAACCTAGAGTTTTTCTAGTCCTCATTTTTGACTCGACTCTTAAAATTTATTAGTGTTTTTAAAGGTTGGTTGGATCACTTTTTTGTTTCGTTATTATTATTTGTAGGATCACCAGATCTAAAGGTTCTAACACCTAAAAAGGTATATAGTAATAAGCGACGATTTCACGAAGTCGCAGTCGACACAGCTGACGAATCACATGAGGAACTGATTTGGAGCACACCTAAGAAAAGACGGACACGGGAAAAAGATGAGTATACAGATACACCTAGATGTAAGAAACTAAAAACTTTATTAAAAGACACCAATAACAAATTAAGACGTTCTATTATGAAAAATAAATATTTGAGACATAGGGCTATAAATAAGAATATTGTAGATTTGTCAAAACACAAATTTAGAAGTGAATCGAGCAAGTTATTAGCTTTGATGCAATTTAAAAAACCTAGGACAAGTTGGACTGAAGAAGAGAAAAAATTTTGCATGTCCTTGTATTATAAATCACCTGCTGCGTATAAATACATGTTAAAATCGGGGACTGTCTTAGCTTCTATAACGTCAATACAGCGTTGGTTACAAGAAACCAATTGTCTACCTGGTATTAACGAAGAAGTTTTTGAGAATATTAAAAATAAATTTTTACATAAATCTATTAAAGAGCGTGCTTGTGTAGTATGTTTTGATGAAATGAGCATCATGACTAATTTAGAGTACACATCAAAATATGATTTAATTGAAGGGTTTGAAGATTTTGGTAATGGTGAGAGAAATGGAAAAGAAGCTAAATACGCGTTAGTATTTATTGCCAGGGGCCTTTATATTAATTGGAAGATCCCAGTAGCATACTTTTTGGGGTCAAGAACTATTGAGTCCAGTAAATTAAAAACAATAATTGAGAATGTAATTAGTAAATTGTTTGAATCAGGTTTATTACCTAAAGCAACTGTTTGCGATCAAGCAACGACAAACGTAAAAGTAATTAAAGATTTAGGTGCCACTATTAATTACCCTTTTTATTTCTTAAATGGACGTAAAATTTTTGCAATATTTGATGTCCCACATTTGATAAAAAATGTGAGGACTAATTTAATTAATAATAATTTTTATTTAAATGGAAATCAAATTTCCTTTTCCGACATAGTTTATGTGTATAATACAGATCAAAATAATAAAAGCAAATCTGTACATAAGCTCTCAGCTGCGCACATAAGCCCTAATAATTTTCAAAAAATGAAAGTCAAGCTCGCCACACAAGTTTTAAGTAAATCTGTGTCAGCGGCAATTCAAACTGCCATCCAAAGTGGAGAGTTGAATAACGACACTGCACAACACACAGCTCATTTTGTTAATCTCTGTAATGATTTATTTGATTGCCTTAATTCTAAAAATAAATTTAATAGAAATCCGTACAGATGCGCGATCACAAAAAACCGAAACTCGGAAGTAAATCTAACTTTGATTAAAGGCAAAAAAACTTTTTGTGAATTACAAAAAATAACAATTAATAACAAAAATGAACGGCAGCTAACTCGCCCCCCTTGTTTTGATGGTATGGTTCAGACAATTAATGCCGTTCTTCAACTCTCTGCTGAAGAATTTACACCGGGCACTGGCAATAAATTTTTATTAACATATCGATTAAATCAAGACGTAATTGAAAATTTGTTTGGAATTTACAGATTAAAAGGAGGTTGCAATAGAAACCCCACATCAAGATCACTACGATCAACGTTTCGTTCCAATTTGTTAAATAACTTGATGACATTTGAAAAAACAAATTGTGAATCAGATCAGGATTTGTTCCTACCTACAGCCACTACAAACCAAGAAAATACACGACAGTGTGATATTGAAGGCCCTTTAACAGAACTTCCAATCCTAACTCAAAGTAGCAATATTATAGAAATTACGCAGTCTCAACAAAATTTATCATTAGAAACGTGTTCTGTTGTGTATTTTGCTGGGTGGATAGGTAAATCTTGCATAGATAAATTTGATTGTTCAGATTGTAAAAAAATATTATTGAACAATCAAGTTGATTTAAATGATAAAAAACAATTACTGTTAATCAACAAAACATACTCCAATATTTCAGTGCCAACACTTAAATCTCCCACTGAATATTTAGTTAATTTAGTTGATAAAATGTTAGACTGTTTTCAGGAAAATATTGACCAATTACATAAAAGTAATGTAATATCTAACTTGATGAATAATTTTAAAAATAAAATAAACTTCCATACTCACTACCATAACCTTGATCATTTTGATTACCTAATTAGGAAATTAATGGAAGTTAAGATTCACGACTTTTGTAAAAGTCGGAAAAAATCTTTACAGTCTGCATCTAAATTAAGAATTCTTCAAAACAAATAATAAATTGGATCGATATGTTGATGGTTACATTTCTTATTTTATTTTAAATTCCGTTACAAAATCTTTAAACTTATCATCTGCAGTATGTCGTTATCGATGGTACGTGTTTCTTATATCATTTTATAGTTTAAAGGTACAGATCCCCCATTTTGCGTGTAGGACTCGCATAGACAAGTTTCCCAAATTTTTTTTCTATTAATTATGAAAATTAAAGTAAAATTATTTTGTGAAAATATGAACGATTGGATATCCTAATCCTAATATCCTAATATCCTTACTAATATTATAAATGGGAAAGTGAGTTTGTTTGTATGTTTGTTCCGCTTTCACGCCGTAACTACTGAACCGATTTGGCTGAAATTTGGAATGGAGATAGATTATACCCTGGAATAGGACATAGGCTACTTTTTATCCCGGAAAAATCCTCGGTTCCCGCGGGAACCAAGTAACCTCAATCCACACAGGCGGCGCCGCGGGCATCATCTAGTTTAAAATATAAGAAGCTATTATAAGTTATTAGTACACATTAAAACACAATATTATGAGTTTTAGAAATTTGCGACGTAGTTCACACCGTTTAGATGGTTTAGATTTAGACAGACGATCGAGATTGGAAGCCGAGGACATGCCGAGGAAGACTAGAATAGGATGGAAGTCCTAATGTGTTGTTTAACGCAATGATTTAATATGTTACTGTCGTAAAAGCTCACTGGTTTAACGTCTGATTAAAGTCATTTGAGAATTTACAAATCAAATTAGAGACATAGTTGTGCCCTTTGATGATAAACCACTGTAATATGGGCCTTATGGGTAGTTTAAACTAAAGGGTAGATGCCACCCAGTTTTCTTGCTGGTTCTTTCTGGCTAGGTTAAGTGGCAATTCCGAACCAGTGTAGATTTAGTTAAATCAAATTAATCAGTAAACCTTGTTTTTTTTTGAAGTCGGTTAAAAAAAACCTTCTGTTTTCACTTTTCACTGAGGTAGGCCTTACCGGATTAAAAGTTCAAAATTGTACGTGATTGTATAAAGAAAACTACTGTTTATTATCAAATAATATTTATTAATTATTTTAATTCAGTCAGTCCTCATTGGTACCTGTATTCTTAATAAATAGTTCGTAAGCTTAAATTATATTTTCAGGACAGTTTATTTGCCCACTATACCACAAATTTTGATTGATTATTATAATTATGCCTAAACAACATCAAGCATTGATTATTTATGATTTATGACATTTCTACTTAAAAAATCTACTTAAAATAATTTCTAAACATTAACACAGTTGAAGAAAACACGTGAATTATTTTGTTAATTAAACTTTTAATTTAACAGTTTATCTACGCATTGTTTTATTTCTGAAAGACCTCAATTATATCTTTTATTTTTTCATAGCGCTTACCGCCTTCATATTTTTCTAGCTCTTTTGCAACAAACTGACCAATAAGCGTGTTACCCATCTTTATGTTTTCAAAATTTTCATTGTTGAATGATACCATTATACCGACGTCATTGGATGTTTTCTGCAATGCTAATTTAACTGTACAGCCCGTAACCTTACTAGAATCATTTCCATCTTCCGAATCTGACCACTTTTGGGCGTTATGTCGAAATTCTTCACAATCATTGTTATCGGCCTTTTCGGGGCTCGGTGAAGAAAGACAGTGTGATGAATTTATTAATTACGATTATTATCGAATCGAACGATGGTTTACGACGGCTCTACTTGTAAGTTGTAATGATGAATTATGAAAATGAACGCGCGAGGCGGCGCGGTGAGAGGTGGCGGGCGGGTGGCGGGCGGCGCGGTGTAGAAAACATTTAAGGCTCCTATATTTCCCAACGGCCTTGAGGTTCTGGGCGGAGCGAGATGTTCTCCCCGCGCCAACCACGCAACCCCCTAAATTTTTGGGCGCGCAGTCGGCAGGTATAGAGGTAATGTTTATAATATGTGGAAATACGTAGGTATAGTTATATAATATAAGAGTAGGTAATTAAATAATATAATAAGTAAGGTGAGTGGGGGTAAGTCGAAATGGTTTTTTGATGAGATAAATGTAAACGAATTGCGTTTTGCATATTTTTACGACGTAAATGGCATGTTTTCTTCTTATTTGTTTCATAATAAAACCAACGATATCTTAGCTCAGGAACATAGCTTATCGACCGAGCGAAGCGAAGGTCTTTGAGTTAACTAGGGCGATTTGCACTTGTCCGTCCGTCCGTCCGTCCGTCCGTCCGTCTGTCAGAGCCTTATAACTTTTGAATTACTGAACGTAATTACTTCAAATTTAGATATAATATGTAAACCGATGGCCTCCAGCCGAAAATGGCTTAAAAAGTTATAAAAATCTTTATTTCAGGGGGGCTCTCATAGAAGCGAATGCGAAGTAAAAAAAAAAAATCGCGTTACATAAAATTGTTACGTATCATTTTAAAGATAATTTTGAACTGAGTACAAAAATATTTTTTTTTTAATTTTTCCCTTAAAATTGACGAAATGGGGGGCTTTCAAAGTGGCGATTTTATACGCTCGCTTGAAGACGCTCTCTAGAAAAATCCGCTATGGATTTTCAAACTGATTTTATGTTTTTAGGTCACTTATATCCTGTACTTGAACAACAAATACTAAAATTATATGAATATTATAAAGAAACGAGATTATTTAATTTTTAATGGGCGTCAGTAATTCATATAGCATCAACATAGCTTCACAATAATGCTAATAGATGGCGCAGTCAGTAACTATTCCCATGGAACTACGAGTTAAATTCAATGTTTGATAAATAATTCAATGTTTTCACTAACGTTCCCTAACCTTTACGGGCTACCTATAAGTTAGGTGATTGATGTTTTCTGTCAACTTATTTATCACGATCCTGTACGGGACACCTAAAAGGATATTGGGACGGATGTTAGGACTTAGGATTGTATTTAGGAGCTACCTACGTTAAGAGACTCCTACTTAGGGGATGATTTAGGTATGTTTGGTGAAAACGGGCATAATAATAATGTCAGTTTTGGTTATCATGTATCGATTGAATGAATAATCATGGGATACCGTTACCGCGAGGTCTCAGTTCGGGGCGAACCACTAGTATTGTTAAGTTACAAAATAACAACACGAAGTGAAAAACACAACAAATTTTCATTCATCATTTTTGGTATTTACGGAAAAAGACCAAATATTTAACAAATTCGGACGCTAAATATTGCTGTCGCACCAAGCATGGAGCCGCCTTTCTCAGCCAAATAGAGATAGCAATATACCGGCCGATTTTTGCACGCGCCTTGAATAATTGGAGTTGCGAACTATGTTCGCCGGACCCTTAATTGAAAATTATAGTTATAATACATGTCTGCTAAAATTAGGTACTTACATAGAAGTTTTATTATTATTGTGATTGCAGGTTAAGTTCAATAATGTTTTTTTTTCACATCATGAAAAAAAAAATGGCTGATTTTATGTATAATTCGTAAATGTATGATTGGTAGGTATATGATGAATAATATTATGGCACTAAAAACTATATTAAATATGAACGTTTTGTTATTTTCAATAATTAAATTATTTTAAGTATTATTAGTTTTTCGTATTAAATCAAGTGGTCGCCGACTAGACAAGGGGTCGGTCGTAACTCGTAAACTACCAAATGTCGTCTCTAACTTGCATTTCACGTAGTTTTTATAATTTAACTAGCTGACGCCCGCGACTTCGTCCGCGATGTTTAAATAGGTAAATGGGATAAAATGTAGGCTAAGTATGTGTTAAGTCAGGATATAATTTAGCAGGCTATCTCCATTCCAAATTTCAGTCAAATCCTATATAAACATGCTACATGCTCTAAAGGGCCATATTGATCTATATTAAATGCACAATTTATTTAAGGTACATAATGGAATAAGGATTAATACTGTATTGCTTAAAATCGCTTCGTAAATAAGCCATTATTTCTCGTAAAAAGTACCTAAAGGCTAAAAAATGGTTATTGTGAGTTATCCCTAAGAGATAGACATAGTTATATAACTTCGCGGACTTTTTTGTAGACCTTTTTAAGGTGTACAATACTGTAGTCACAGACCTTATAATACTGCTGTAGTACATTATTTTGATCTATCTAGGGTAGGGTAGGGTTCAGCCAGCGTTTGCAATGTAAGCGCAAAAAAATGTGTTTATTTACGACATCACATTAAAAACCTCTAAAATTATCAGTGTTTCTCTACTATATTATGCATGTTATAAACATAAAAACCTTCCTCTTGAAACACTCTATCTATTAAAAAAACCCGCATCAAAATCCGTTGCGTAGTTTTGAAGATCTAAGCATACATAGGGACAGACAGACAGACCGACAGACAGACAGCGGGAAGCGACTTTGTTTTATACTATGTAGTGATAAGTAGGTACATTGACCTAAAAAGTTGAATACTGCGCCATATATTATCTGCGCCACATCTGCGCTAATCCTATTTTGCCTATTTTCTTACTATCTTGCGAAATTGCGAAAAACGAAATAATTGTGATATTGTCCGAGCTGGCAACCTCGCAATACGTTCTAGGTATATCGTATACGAAAATAGACACTATTTCCATTCATGTTAGAACGATATCGCTGTGAAAAAAATACAAACACTTCCGAATATTCTATTGTAGGTACTTGCATACGCCATCTATTAGCGTTTTCATAACTGCAACGACAACAAAAGAACGTCATCTATCGGGGCTCGATCAAACTGTTCCCTAGAGCGCCATCTAATTGTAATCATATTAACTGTTATGAAGCTGCTCGCTACAACAGCGCCATTAATTCCCGTTTTAGCCATCGGGTGGTCCACCCGAGCAATTTAACAGTGTTTCGTTTCTTTGTTCCTGATGGAGTATCTGTACGTCAGTATTATAAGGTCTGTGCTAATTATGATATTCAATTAGCAAATTATTATCAATAAAAGTATCACGTTGTTTTTGCAAAAGTAAATCCATTTCTTTTTACAATAATTAGACGTTAGCACCTATTAACTAGTGGTTCGCCCCGAACTGAGACCTCGCGGTAACGGTTTCCCATAATTACTTATTCATTCAATAGATACATGACGATCAAAATTGACATTATTATTATGCCCGTTTTCACCAACCATACCTAAATCATCCCCTTTGTAGAAGTCTCTTTACGTAGGTAGCCCCTAAATACAATCCTAACATCCCATTGTTATTTTCACCTTTAGTTGTCCCGTAGAGGTTTGTAATAACAAAGTTAAGTTAGTAGTGTCAACTAACTTAACATTATGTAGCCCGTAAAGGTTAGGGAACTGTTAAAGTAAAATCCTCAAGGCCTCAATCAAACTTAGGTATAGTTTTTTGGAACATTCAAATTAAATTACTTGTACACAGCGTCAACTATCGACACGATCAGAAAACATGTATAAACAAACTGCAACGTGAAGTTTTATTGATGTTTGCTAAATGACTAAATAATAATTTTAATTGAATATATTATGTTACATAAAAGCTGCATTTGCTATATGAGATGAGAGCGCCATCTATTGACATCATTGTGAAGTTCTGTTGTTGCTGCTCATTAAAAGTTAAATAATTTAGTTTCCTTATTACATTTATCTAATTTTAGTATTTGTTGTTCAAGTACATGATATTACGCTAAAATTATAAAACTTTCAAGCCCCAGCTCTCAATGGTTATTCCGTTGTGAGGTCAAATATAATCTCCACTTTGAAAGCCCCCCATTTCGTCAATTTTAGGAAAAAAATTAAAAAAAAAATACTTTTGTACTCTGTTCCAAATTATCTTTAAAATGACGTACTGTAATCCTATGAAAAGCAAAAAATTTTTTTTTTCTTCGCTTTCGCTTCTATGAGAGCCCCCCTGAAATAAAGATTTTTATAACTTTTTAAGCGATTTTCGGCTGGAGGCCATAGGTTTACATATTATATCTAAAATTGAAGTAATTACGTTCAGTAATTCAGAAGTTATAAGGCTCTGACAGACGGACGGACGGACGGACGGACGGACGGACGGACGGACAAGTGCAAATTCACTCAAGTAGACTCAAAGACCTTCGCTTCGCTCGGTCGACTACCGTAATTATGATGGTACTGTGTCGCAAGCGCGCAGTCATGGCAGTTTATAATTTTTTTTATTATGAAATCGTATAATACGTTATACGTAACACCCGTTCAGCGAACCAGCTGAATTTTAGTAAAATACTGTAGGCATACGCATCCCATCCACGAAATCAGATGACGATTGACGTCATCAGATTCGGCGCGTTTTAATTACATTATAATATAGTTAAAACTACCTTATGGGAATTATGGGATACCGCGAGGTCTCAGTTCGGGGCGAACCACTAGTATTATTATTAAACTAGCGGCACGCTATGAAGGCCGGTTTGACGTTTGTCCGCTCATGAAGTTCCGTATTAATTGATAACGACTTTGAAGGAAATAATTGTATTACTTTATTGACGATAGTGATGTGCAGAGATTCATAAATTTTATCGAATGTAGTTTTAGGTTTAGGACTCAAAATTTATTTATTAAATTGATTTCTAAAATGTATACAAGTGTAGAAAAATCAGTTTGCACCATTTAAGGGGTGAATGTACGTGTGAATATGAACAATTTTCACTATGTGGACAAACCTCTGAAATCGCAAAAAAATATCAGCTGTTTCATACAAAAGGTAAAATTTTTATTTTTATATGATATATACCACAACTCGGCATTTGGTTATGGCGTGAAATACGTTAAAAATGGCGTAGATGCAAACATGAATATGTTAAAAGCGGAATTAGTACGTCTTTTAAAAGAAAACAAACCAACCAAGATCCGATACGTCATTGACGAAATAGCATTAGAACATGGGCACAGAGTTATACGGTTACCGCCTTACCATTGTGAGTATAATGCGATTGAGTTGGTGTGGGCTCAAATTAAGGGATATGCTGCAAGACACAATACAGAACCCCCATTTACCACAAAAAAAATGCTAAAATTATTAGAAGAAGCTTGTGAACATGTGACTAAAGGAGACTGGGAAAAGGTTGTGAATAGAACTGCTAAATTAATAAGGGAAGATTATGAAAGAGATGTGAAAATAGATAATATTATAGAAAACGAACATATAATTATTAATGTAGGTGATGATAGCAGTGACGACAGTGAAAATAGTAGTATGGACGAATCTGATTAATTATGGCCTTTTGTGGCACCTTTTTTGGTATCTTTTGTATTCATATGTTTCTTGTGTGCATATAAAGTATGTATATTCATTTTCATTCAAATATTCAGTTCGTTCAAATAAATTAAATAAACATATACATTTTTGTTTTATTAAACCTATTTAATCAGGTACAAAAACAAAACTTAATTGTTTTTTGTTCGAGAATAAATTGACATTCCACATCACTATTGTAATGTGTCAAACCGGCCATCATAGCGTGCCGCTAGTGTAGTAAGGATGATTTTGTAATTTTGTATTTTAATTTTGTACCAAATTATGTACACAATTAATTTATCTTCTATATAAATAAAAATGAATGTTGGTAAGCGCATAACTCAAGAATGGATGGACCAATTTGGTTAATTAATTTTTTTGTATGTTCCTTAAGGTCCACGGAAGGTTTTAATACTTAATAAAAAAAAAAAAACTAAAAAAAATTATAATAGATAAGTTGGCGGTACGAAGTTCGCCGTGTCAGCTAGTCCAAAATATAAAAACAAAGTTTAAAGCGGAGGAGCCAATTAGGGTAATTTTTTAGTGAAAAAGTTAAAAGGTTAGGTATTTCTTCATTCGAATAAATAAATGTATATTTAAGAACTCTACCATAGTTTTTTCAAGTTATAAATTCATCTTGTTTTTTGTTTTAACTATGTGGCTGTTTTATTCGTTATTAAAAGATTATTTATTTAACAGAGGCTCCTTGTATGAAGGCAACCCTACCTGGGAAGTGTGTTTATTGCACGAACTTCGAGTTTGGCTCTAACATTAATATGCAACATTTTAATGATTGAAGTCACTGAACGGTGAACATACATAATTAAAATGTTTCAGAGAGAAATGAGACAGGTAAGATAATTAAGTTTTCATAATATTTTAAACCTAACTATAAAGTAACAATACTTTCAAATTAATATAGGTAACCTAATTATTATCTCGCCAACAAACTGGCCCTTTGGCATACTATGGCGTTTGGCGACATAGTATGTTAAGAAACTTTTTTAATGAATTCATCATCATTATCAACCTTCAGATGTCCACTGCTGGACATAGGTCTCCTGCATGGACCTCCACAGGCTTCGGTCTTGCGTCGCTTGAATCCAGCGGCTCCCTGCGACTCGTTTGATGTCGTCGGCCCACCTAGTGGGGGGCCTGCCAACACTGCGTTTCCCGGTGCGAGGTCGCCACTCCAGCACCTTGGGACCCCAACGGCCATCAGCTCTTCGAACTATGACTCGAGTTTTAATGAATTAATATGAATAAATTAAAAAAAAATGCGTGAGTGTCGTGGAACACTCGGTTGGAACGAAGTTAATTTAATTAATCTTTTTCTTCTTCTTATCCTATTGACCTTTAACCTATTGACGTCCACTGCTTGACAAAGGTCTCCTGCATGGACTTCCACAGGCATCGGTCTTGCGCCGCTTGAATCCAGCGGCTCCCTGCGACTCGTTTGATGTCGTCGGCCCACCTAGTGGCGGGGTCTGCCAACTCTGAGTTTCTCGGTGCGGGGTTGCCACTCCAGCACCTTGGGACCCCAACGACCATCAGCTCTTCAAACTATGTGCCTCGCCCATTTCCACTTCAGTTTCGCGACACGCTGAGCTATGTCGGTGACTTTGGTTCTCCTACGGATCTCCTTATTTCTGATGATTTGATCATGATTTGATCCATCTCTCGCTGAGTGGCCCTGAGCCTTCTTATGAGGCCCATAGTTAGCGACTATGTCTCGGATCCGTAAGGCGAATTTTTATAATAAAAATAAATAAAATAAAAATCTGGTCAGGATTCGAACCTCCGAACCAATAGTTTCTCTCCTTCCCCCTTTAGCCGCTACTCCACCAAAGCTACGACGAAACGTGTGTAATAAACGAAGGTAACACACAAAGATCGTGACGGAAAAATTCTTACACTTTTATTTCAGTGTAAGCCCGATATTTTTTGAAGATGGGGATCAAAAATATAATTATTCTCAAGTACATAATTATAAAAGCAGTGATATATAGTGGTTAGGAGTGTGGTCCCTATTAGGGGGGTCGCAGGTTCGATCCCGGGTACGCACCTCTAATTTTTCGGAGTCAAGTGCGTTTAATCAATTAAATATCACTTGCTTCAACGGTAAAGGAAAACATCGTGAGGAAACCTGCACATCTGAGAGTTCTTCATAATGTTCTCGAAGGTGTGTGAAGTCCACCAATTCGCATTGGGCCAGCGTGGTGGACTATGGCCTATTACCCTTCTCTGAGAGGAGACCTGCGCTCAGTAGTGAGCCGTTGATGGGTTGCTAATGATGAAATGATGATGAGGATACTAGATCGTAGTCATCATCATCATCAATCATCAATAGCCTATAACAGTCCACTGCTGGACTAAAGGCCTCTCCCAACGGGAGGCTTTGCCCGTAATCACCACGCGGGGCAGACGGGTTGGTGATCGCAGTAGACGGTAGTAGTAGCACAGAGGACACTGCTGCCCGTTCTCCGCTATATTCCCTTAGTCGCCTCGTACGACACCCGCGGGAAGAGGAGGGGTGGTGACAACTGTATTCTGATCTGCCGTCACCACACGGCACTATAGAGCGTAGTACTATTATATATTCTGTGACTAGTCTGTTTTAATACTCAAAGGTTCAAGAAGAGACCGTCGTAGGATTTGTGAGCGCAGCTGTGCTTAATTACCTTTTTTGTTTAGCGGGCAACACAATAGCGCGCCTGTTGGCGTTAGTTCACTGTTTGGCCACGACTGTTCTCTTTTTGAAAAAACTCGTGCTCTACATAATGTATTTTATTGAAACTTCCTAAAGAAATTGTAAGTTCCTTTTCGTACAGTCTGGCGGATGGAGGCTAGACGAAAAAATGTGTAAGAATTACCGTCACGACCCTTGTTGCTAAACGTAAGAATTGTCCGGCACGACCCTTGTTGCCTTCGTTTATTATACACACTCTATTAATGCTCTGTTGGCGCAGCAGATAATGAAGGAGTGAAACTATCAGTTCGGAGGTTCGAAACCTAACTTCAGATCATGTCTTTGTTCTTTTTTTAATTTTTGGAACGAAATTTTATAGAAGAGAAATTCCGAACAAAATATTTGCAGCAAAATTTACTAAAGCCATCTATTGTGGGTAGCGTGAACTTGCTGTTGAAAACAAGTTCATGTTTTAATTTCTGTTTTTTTTACGGGATGGTTCTAACATGTGGCGAGAGATGGCGTTGATTCTGAACTTCGTTCCAGCCGGGTGTTCCACGACACTCAATTTTTTTTAAATTTATGGACGTACTTTAGCCAAAACCGAATCGAATGCTTAAAATCAAAAGCCAAAGTCGAACGGGCGTTTCCCTTTGACCATATTTACACACACATTACGATCTTTTGGAATCCGGAAGCAGAAATTGAGCAAGTGAAGCTCCCATCGTCCTAAAATACTCACTGGGTATAGCCGTAAAGTCGACTAATAGGCAAAGTTTGTAATTTGTCGCCAAATTACCGAACTGTTGCCTACGCAGTCGTTTAATAAATAGGGGTCCAAATAAATAGTGCGAACAAGGGTTTCTGAGAGTCTTCACGTTTGCCGACGACTTCGTGCGCGTGCAGTTAGGCCTTTACAAGAGTAAATTAAAAATTTAAAACACCCCCGACATATTATGTGAATCTATGGCTGGACTATGGGAAGACGATCATTTCTCGCTATTCGATATAAACTTATACCTAACTAGCTGATGCCCGCGACTTTGTCCGCGTGGATTTAGTTTTTAAAGTCCCTCGAGAACTCCTTGATTTTCCGGGATAAAAAGTAGCCTAGATGTTGACCCGAGTAATAAGCTACCACGGTATAAAATTTTGTAGAATACTGTGCGGTAGTTTTTACGTGAAAGAAGGACAAACAAAGACAAAAAAAATTTAGCTTCTGTTTTGATATCTGCATCTTGAACACAATTAGAAGCAAAAACCCTTTTTTGAATCTATTTCATGTACAGAATTGGTTTCGTTTCTGTTTTATTATATTATTATATATTATATATACCTAAATACCTAATACCTAATGAATGATTGGCCCATGCCAATCAAGGTATCAATTGTCTAACAGTTATTCCATTGATCGTATTCGTATTCAATGACATTAGCGTCAGAGTAAAATAATCCTTGATTGTATTGTTATTCGTTTTAGTCACAAATTTAGTACAACCGCTTTTAACATGGACCGTTATGGAGCCTATCGTACATACTTAATGTATAAGAATATATTCACGAAATTGAGCTCTAATCCAATGATGTTATGGTTTATTTTACTTTGACACGCATCGAGTACGATTACGATCAATGGAATAACTTTAGACAATCGCACCTCAGAGCTGATTGCAATCGTGGCACTGCCTGTAACAATCATTTCTAGATGATCCCCCTAAGACTGACATTTGAAATTTTAATCGACTTCAAAAAAAAAGGAGGAGGTTCTCAATTCGACGCGTATTATGCCGATGTTGATTTCAATATTTTTTTTATTTGAAAGGTCCATACCGTCAGGTTGGTCCCATTTAAATTTGTTAAAGATCTGAATTGGTGATATCATCGGTCATGGGGGACGGAAATCCTCAATGAATAAGCGAGCAAATCGGTCGGGATCAGAGAAAGTGAAGATTGATCCTATGAAGTTACCACTAAAAGGCTTAAAATAACAATATATATAAAAGTTCTTTAAAACAAAACCGACTTCAAACGCCACTACAAACTACAAAATAATTTTAGTTAGTACAGGTATGTTGAAGTCGGACGGGCCTCAACATAAACTATGAAACCGCAACGCTAGCACGACTTCAACATACCTGCACAAACTAAAATTATTTTATACTTTGTAGTGGCATTTGAAGTCGGTTTTTTTAAAGAATTTTTATTTATTATTATTTTTATACTTCGTCTTAATCCTATACTACGTCCGCTGTGTAATGCTCTCACAATAACGTGTAATTTATGCTGCCAGTGGGATACCCCGCAAATACCAATCAGATCCTAAACAAACATCCTGCCTCGTACCATAACGGTAACCTAAATTCAAATTGTGTTGTGTACCTTACACGCTTGCTGTCTCTAGTGTCCACCCGGCTTTGTTTAGTAGAGCCTTAACTTGATCCTCCAGTATATAAAAGGAAAAGATGACTGACTGAATGACTGACTGACTGACTGATCTATCAACGCACAGCTCAAACCACTGGATGGATCAGGCTGAAATTTTGCATACAGATAGCTGGGCGTAGGCATCCGCTTAGAAAGGGTTTTTGAAAATTCTACCCCTAAGGGGGTAAAATAGGGGTTGAAAAATCTAACTTAGCGTGAGCGAAGCCGCGCCGCCACGTTTGTTTGACCAACGCGCCAACACGATGGCAGACCTCAAATAAAATTTGACTCAAATTATTATTTGACAGTTTACAGGGCTAAGGGCTAAGCTAGGGCTTTTTAAAGTTTTTGGACGGAAGGGGGCTAGAGCCTAGGGGGTAAATTCCCTTAGGGTTATTTCCAAAAATCCTTTATTAGCGGATGCCAATGTCATAATAGCTATCTGTATGCCAAATTTCAGCCCGATCCGTCCAGTGATTTTTGCTGTGCGTTGATAAATTAGTCATTCAGTCAGTCACCTTTCTCTTTTATATATTTAGATAAGATTAGATACATAAACAGACGTTAAGGACGAGCAGATGGTAGAGTAAGCATACCAGGAGTTTTATATATGTAAAACAATAATTTGCAATGCAAAAAGTGTGAAATAGTAGAAAAACAGTGGAAAGTGTCACACCTGAAGTTTTAATTACTCCCCAAGCGTCGACTAACAGACTTTGCGAGCGCGAGTCTTTTACGTGGACCATGCTTTTGTATGGATAATTATTATTTTTGAAGACCTTTCGCGTACTCATTATAAGCTATCTCAATTTCAGTCAAATCGGTGCAGTCGTTGTGGTGTGAAAGAGTAACAAACACCCAGACATCCAAACTTTCAGATTTATAAACTATATGAGTACATAATATTAGACTCATACTACATTTTACCCCCGCAACTTCGTCCGCGTGGAATTAGGTTTTGGTTGGAATTTTTAAAAACTGTGAAACACTGTCTTCTTTATTTTTATTCGAAAGGCAAAATCTCATGGATATAACTTGAAAAATGACGAACTTTCATACAAAATTTCATCCCCTATTTATTCCCTTTGGGGGTGGAATTTTCAAAAACTAAATACGTATTTCTTCCAAATACCAAGTTTCATGGATATTACTTGAAAGATGACGGACTTTCATACAAACTGTAATCCGCTATTTAACCCCCTTGGGGGAGGATTGAAATTGCAGAAAATTCTTTCTTAGTGAGTGCCTACGTCATAAATGGAACCATATTTATTAGTTTATTGGTTTGTCCTTCAATCACGCGGAAATGGAGCAATGGACAGTGATTGACGCATATTTGGTATAGACTTTTTATCCCGAAAAATCCAAGATCCCATTTTTAAAAACTGGTTCTACAAAACCTACATAACGATCCCAAGGAAGCGAAAGTATAAATAATTCGATTTGACCAAAATGTCAAACCATAACAGCATTGAATTAAAGCTCAATTTCGTGTATGCAATCTTATACGTTTAGGTATGTATGATAAGCTCCATAACGTTCCATGTTAAAATCGGTTGTACTGAATTTGTGACTTTAATTCAATACAATCAAGGATTATTTTACTTTGACGCTAATAACATCGGATACGAATACGATCAATGGTATAACTTTTAGACAATTGGTATCCTGGTTCACAGATCTCCGCATTCCTGATTCGATCATTGGGACAAAGGGGACATCCCAGCGCATAGCGACGTCACCCCAATTTGCCTTGGCTCCATGCCAGCCGCTTTGTATGACGAGCTTCATTGTGGATTGCGTGAATTGTAAACTCCGTTGTCCTTGTTAGTTTTCATAATTCCGTTCATTCGGTACTGAGCCAATTTACAAGTGCGCTCGGGTTTTTACTTGCTTTCAAATGTAAATGTAGCTTTTTTTACCCCACTAAGTCAAATGGAAGGGCTATGATTTTGAATAGTATTTACGAATGTTCCAACGTAGTGCCTAAATTACTGAACCGATTTTGATGAATGAGGTGTCAATCGATTAGTTATTATTGTCCGGGTGAGATAGTCTACATTTTATACGAACATAATTTAATATAAAAATTCTTTTTAAAAAACCGACTTCAAACTCCCGCGCCACTATACAAAGTATATAATTTACCTATTGGATATTTTAAAAACCGCTCGATCGATTTCGATACAATTTATAGGGGACCACCTGGGGAGTATACCCTTTCAATCATAAAAGAATTTTCAAAATCGGTTCAGGCGTCTTCGAGTAATCGATGGACATACGTAAAAAAACCGATGATAATATTTTTGCAGCCTTTTTGCCGCATCGCCATATTATCCGTAGAGTCTACGAATAGCCTACAGCGTAGAGGGCGTAGCAGCCGTAGACGAAAGACATGTCAATGCGCGAGAAAATATTTGTCCGAAATTATACGTCGCCTGCCGCGTTTTCATTTCATCTTCCATTTCATAATAATTGACTTGTACATTGACAGACAAACTTGTGTTGCCAGTGATGTCTTACGGATCCGAGACATAGTCGCTAACTATGGGCCTCATAAGAAGGCTCAGGGTCACTCAGCGATCGATGGAGAGAGCTATGCTCGGTATATCCCTGCGAGATCAGATCAGAAATGAGGAGATCCGTCGGAGAACCAAAGTCACCGACATAGCTCAGCGAGTCGCGAAACTGAAGTGGAAATGGGCGGGGCACATAGTTCGAAGAGCTGATGGTCGTTGGGGTCCCAAGGTGCTGTAGTGGCGACCCCGCACCGGGAAACGCAGTGTTGGCAGACCCCCCACTAGATGGACCGACGACATCAAACGAGTCGCAGGGAGCCGCTGGATTCAGGCGACGCAAGACCGAAGCCTGTGGAAGTCCATTCAGGAGACCTTTGTCCAGCAATGGACGTCTATAGATTGATAAAGAAGAAGAAGAAGAAAACATTGACAGATAATTATACTTCACTGCATGTTCACTGCGATGAAAAAACATTATTATGACCACAAAAAAATCCTTAGTAGCAATAAAATTATCGACCGAGCGAAGCGAAGGTCTTTGAGTCTACTTGAGTGAATTTGCACTTGTCCGTCCGTCCGTCCGTCCGTCCGTCCGTCCGTCCGTCCGTCCGTCTGTCAGAGCCTTATAACTTCTGAATTACTGAACGTAATTACTTCAATTTTAGATATAATATGTAAACCAATGGCCTCCAGCCGAAAATGGCTTAAAAAGTTATAAAAATCTTTATTTCAGGGGGGCTCTCATAGAAGCGAATGTGAAGAAAAAAAAAATTTTTGCATTTCATAGGGTTACAGTACCTCATTTTAAAGATAATTTGGAACAGAGTACAAAAGTATTTTTTTTTTAATTTTTTTCCTAAAATTGACGAAATGGGGGGCTTTCAAAGTGGAGATTATATTTGACCTCACAACGGAATAACCATTGAAAGCTGGGGCTTTAAAGTTTTATAATTTTAGCGTAATATCATGTACTTGAACAACAAATACTAAAATTAGATAAATGTAATAAGGAAACTAAATTATTTAACTTTTAATGAGCAGCAACAACAGAACTTCACAATGATGTCAATAGATGGCGCTCTCATCTCATATAGCAAATGCAGCTATATGTAACATATTATTCAATTAAAATTATTATTTAGTCATTTAGCTAACATCAATAAAACTTCACGTTGCAGTTTGTTTTTACATGTTTTCTGATCGTGTCGATAGTTGACGCTGTGTACAAGTAATTTAATTTGAATGTTCCAAAAAACTATACCTAAGTTTGATTGAGGCCTTGAGGATTTCACTATAACAGTTCCCTAACCTTTACGGGCTACCTATGTTAAGTTAGTTGACACTTTCTGTCAACTTTATTATTACGAACCTCTACGGGACAACTAAAGGTGAAAATGACATTCGGATGTTAGGATTGTATTTAGGGGCTACCTACGTAAAGAGACTTCTACAAAGGGGATGATTTAGGTATGGTTGGTGAAAACGGGCATAATTATAATGTCAATTTTGATCGTCATATATCTATTGAATGAATAAGTAATTATGGGAAACCGTTACCGCGAGGTCTCAGTTCGGGGCGAACCACTAGTTATTATAAATGTGAAGGTATTTTTGTTTGTTGGTTTGTTCTTCAATCACGCAGCAAAGTAGCAATGGACCGACGTGATTTTAGTTAGAGAGTGACAAAGTATCTTATTTCGTCCCCGAAATACAAAGGGTTCCCGCCGCGTATATATAAAACCTCACTCCACGCGGATGTAGTCATGGCAAAAAGCAGAACTTGAAGATATATTGACAGAAAATAATACGCCACTATGACGTGTCTAATACATACCTAAACAGCTCACGCAAACTTCAAAAAGTTAATCTTCATGTCTCATCTCATCTGTAGCAACCCATCAACGGCTCACTACTGAGCGAGGTCTCCTCTCAGAGAAGGGTTATAGGCCATAGTCCACCACGCTGGCCCAATGCGAATTGGCGGACTTCACACACCTTCAAGAACATTATGAAGAACTCTCAGGTGTGCAGGTTTCCTCACGATGTTTTCCTTCACCGTAGTAGCAAGTGATACTTAATTGCTTAAACGCACTTGACTCCGAAAAGTAAGAGGTGCGTACCCGGGATGATCGAACCTGCGACCCCCCAAATGGGAGACCACAGTCATAACCATTAGGCTATCACTGCAAAAATGTAATCAATCAAAAAGATCATAATCGTGAAAAAATCTTTATTAATTCAAAAAAAAATCAAAATTCATAATTATTTATTTCACGTAGGCCAACCTGTGACTCTTATAACACGTCATGACTCTACCACCGTTTTGGAAAGTGGATTCTGCTGAGAAGAGCCGGCAAGAAACTCAGCAGTTGCTCTTTTCAAAATAATCATTTTACAATATTATTATACAGCTATTACATTGTAATTTGTAATAAGTTTTTTATACTATCTTGTGGGCAGCTGGATGCTAAACCGATTTAACCCATGCAACTTTGTTAGAATAGAATATAATATTTCCACAATGAGGGGAAGTTCCAAAAATTAAAATATTGACTATGTTTTCCATCAACGATGAATCACGTGAATTTTGATTGCTTAAACGCACATAACTCCGAAAAGTCAGAGGTCAGTATCGAACCTGCGACTCCCCTTAAAGCAGACCGCAGTCCTAACCACTAGGCTATCACTGCACCCTAACGGCTTAACGCATGTTTCTGTTAAAACTTTGAAAAAACAATCTCTTTATACCAAACCACTTAGGTCCTGAACTAGTTTTAACTGGAGCGAACTGGTTGAGAGCTGAATTGTGAAGCGTTGCACTTGTTTGACTCCTCTTAATATTTATTCGTGAAGTTTCTGCGAGTCTGGTGTATTTTCTCTACTACTGTATTAATAGTTAAACTATGATAATAAATCAGGAAGATAAGTACCACTATAAAGACATACATTAAACAACTGCAAGTATCTATGTTCGGTGTTATATAAGTTTTTGCCTAAGTTGCATATTTCTAAGAGCTTTTGCCCATGGCTTTGCTCACGTTAAGTTAAATTTTTCAAACCCCTATTTTAGGGGTTGAATTTTCAAAAATTCTTTATTAGCGGAAGCCTACGTCATACTTTCTTTATTTTAAACAGCAAGATCTATCAGTAGTTTGAGCTGTGTGTTGATAGATAGATAGTCAGTCAATCAATCACCTTTCCTTTTAAATATTTAGATTTTAGACTAATGCAGGTCATACATGATCAAGTTTACCGTCAAGTTTGCATACATAAAACCTAATTTCGACCTTCTGACAGTATTGTATGTATTGAATGTTTACCAAAACTTATTTATTACCCGGTTAAAACGTTAAAATACAGTTACAGGCTATAATATATAATAAATCAATTGCTAAAACTCAAAAACGGCTTGACCGATTTTAATAATGTTTTAAGCATAGTAAAAGCGGGTAAAAGCTAGCATAAATTCAATTTCAACATTGCACAAACATTAAAATTATCATTTTCAATTTATGACTAATATAATTTTCAGCGATTAATGCGCAAAATAATTATGTTTTAAACTTTGATTTCCCATTATCATTAAGGTTTTAACACAATTAACGTAGTCCGGTGAAATGATGAAAATAAACGACATTAAAATCCATACTTAATTAGAATGCAAATCTGACAGTTATTGTAGTTGTTTTCCAAATGAAACAAACACTTAATTATTTATGAAAATTCAGGTAGATTAAACCAATCAGCACTGAAATTCATATAATAATATTATAATTCGATAATAATGTTCCACTGACCGGTTTCAGCTAGATACAACAGTTAATAATAATAATTATATTCTTTAATTCTTCTACAAGTTAGCCCTGCTTAGTTACTGCTGATTGCGATCTCACCTGGTGGTAAGTGACGATGCAGTATAATATGATTATTTAGCTTTAGCTTAGTTTTGACTATCAATTAATGTGTCGTTAAAAAATTAAAGTGCTTCGTTTTTTTTTAAATAAAAAATAGTCATGAGTCACCGTTTAAATTAGTCACCAGCAAAATAATTTCTCTATTTTTATTAGGTATTATATGATGTGAATAAAGGTGAGGTGGCGTAAGGAAAAGAAAACTATCGATTTGAATTTTCTGTTTTTATATTTTAAAGAAGTCGAATTTTTAGGGTTCCGTAGTAAACAAGGAACCCTTATAGTTTCGCCATGTCCGTCCGTCTGTCTGTCTGTCTGTCTGTCTGTCCGCGGTTTAGCGCAGAGACTATTGGTACTAGAAATCTGTAATTTGACAAGGGTATAAAGATCAATCACGCCGACAAAGTCGTGAAATAAAATTGTGAAAAATAATTTTTTTTAGGGTACCTCCCCTACATGTAAAGTGGGGATGATTTTTTTTTTCTGGTCTATCCCATAGTGTGGGGTATCGTTGAATAGGTCTTTCAAAAATATTGTGGGTGTGGGAACACCATTTTTCAATTCAGGGATCCGTTTGTGAAATATGTTATTTTTTAAGTGCTAAATTTTATTAGAGTCAAGTGTCCCCCCCCCCCCCTCTGCCAGCTAAATGGTTGTATAAAGGACACAAGAAAAAATTCACAGCAGTAGTATATATAATGAATTTTAAAGGAAAACTATCACGGCTAAGTAGGGTTCATTAGTTAAGGAGTTATATCTGTTTTTCTAAGTTAGGTATTACACGTAGTGTAAGTTGCATATTTTGTAGTATATTATAGTATTTAAACCATGGGACTCAAAATGTATTCAATATCTATACTAATATTATAAAGAGGAAAGATTTTTTTGTTTGTTTGTACCGAATAGGCTCTGTAACTACTGGACCGATTTTAACAATTAATTTTTTCACCAAAAGAAAGTTATCAGGAAGTAACATAGGCTATAATTTATTGTTAAAAAAATTAGAGATCTTTAAGAAAATTGCAATAATGTAACCCAAAGTAGGAAAATTTTGCCTATAAAATGCATTATTTGGCGTGTGCTGAGAAAACTATTGATGATACATAAAAATAATTTACTACATGATTAAAGTACTCATTATTCTCTACAAAAAGTCATCGAAGGAATATATCTAACGATCATATTTAAGTCACAATAGTAGTTTTTGTGTTTAAAAATTTAATTAGATCGCCTTTATTATCGTGGTATTAATAATTCTTCCTTACTAATACGTCATACTAATATTATAAATGCGAAAGTGTTTGTTTGTTGGTTTGTCCTTCAATCACGCAATTCAACAGAGCTACGGATCGACGTTTTTTGCGATTTTTTGCATGGGTATAGTTGAGGACCTGGAAAGTGACATAGGTTCCTTTTTATAGCGGAAAATCAGAGTTCCTGAGGGATTTTAAAACTTACATCCACGCGGACGAAGTCGCGGGCATCAGCTAGTTCATAAATAAAATAAAAGCACTATCCTAGGTCAGCAATAATATTTGAGACTTTCAACTACGGAACCCTACACTGCGCGTGGCCCGACACGCACTTGGCCGGTTTTTTTTTTACCTGACATCGAAAATAAAAAAATGCGTGTGGCACTCGGGGACTGCCACGGTTAAGCTATTGCATAGCATTTTCTAGTCGCACGCACATAAACACCGTGCCGTAGTCTGCCGAACTGAAACGACGGTGTTAGGTTTATTTTCGTTTCGGAATTTCTTGATTCGGTCGCCGCGCTCAAAGTCTGCGATAAAAGCTATGCAATAGCTTAAAAAGGTAGGACTGGGATTTTAGCAGTCTATGTATGTATGTATGTGTGTAACTCTTTACGTACGTTCCGCCGAAGCGTCTAAACTACTTAGCCGATTTTGATGAATACGTTTCTTAGTTATGGTCCGGGTGAAATACATCGCATTTTATGCGACAATATATTATATATCATATTGTCATCCAGTATTTCTTCTATTACTATTTCGTCGTTAGGTTGCCTGGAAGAGATCGCTTCTTAGCGATAAGGCCGCCCATTTTACAGCTTCTACCCTTCTATGTATAATTATGTTCTTATGTTTTGTGTTGATTGGTGTACAATAAAGTGTATTTTCATTTCATTTCATATATTATAATATCTATCTATCTATCTTCTATCTATATAAATAAAAATGAATGTTGGTAAGCGCATAACTCAAGAATGGATGGACCAATTCGGTTAATTTATTTTTTTGTATGTTCCTTAAGGTCCACGGAAGGTTTAAAAAAAAACAAACAAAAAAAAATTATAATAGATAAGTTGGCGGTACGAAGTTCGCCGTGTCAGCTAGTACAACAATATAGCTGACGTTATATATCAGATTGTGTTACAGTTTATAGACTTTTTTCTTGTTTATTAATTTTATCATCATCATCATTATCAACCTTTAGATGTCCACTGCTGGACATAGGTCTCCTGCATGGACCTCCACAGGCTTCGGTCTTGCGCCGCCTGAATCCAGCGGCTCCCTGCGACTCGTTTGATGTCGTCGGTCCACCTAGTGGGGTGTCTGCCAACACTGCGCTTACCGGTGCGGGGTCGCCACTCCAGCACCTTGGGACCCAAACGAGTAACGACCATCAGCTCTTCGAACTATGTTTATTAATTTACTTGTTACTATTTTGGCACGGAACCTTAATAAAACATACATACACGTAAAACTGGAACATCAGTTGTTCTTGTCCGTAATAAATGTACCAATCGGACGGGCAGCGGAGCGTACATTTAATCCCGGATCGCTGAAATTGTTTTGTGACATTCCCCGGGTTGGTCCGAATTGGTACGAGCAAAAATAGGATAAAATACTTAACTCTTTCGGTACGGGGCTTAAAATATTTGGCAGGTAGATTTTTAGATACAATATTGATTTTATTTCAATTTTTTTCAGACATGGAGTTGTAAAGGCATATTTTTTCGGTGCACGTTCAATTAATTGGAACCACAAAGTCAGTGTGTGGCTTTTTTATGGTCTTTTTCTATCAAGATTATATCTTATTAAATAGCGTCGCTTTTCGGATGTAGACGTGTGGGTGTGCGGATCTATTTTCTGCTATAACAGTAGTGTGTAACGCTTAAGAGGGGGTGTGCGCTCGTTAACAGTAAACAGATTTGATTTTTACAGTAGTAGATCAAGTTTTAACTATCCGAAAAAAAACACGCAAGAATTACATCATACTGCCAAGGGACGTGTTTTGGCAAAAACATAAAATGATGAAATTTGTTCGATAATAAAAAATCGCGAAGTTAGGTCTAATTTTTAACCAATATTCATTTATTTTCAATGTGTTGCATATTACAGAGCCAAAATTTTTACATTAAATTCCGATTGATATTATCAAGGGAGTAGCCTAGCGAATTGAAAAGAAAATGAATATTTTACGAGTTACAAAGTATTTTGGCGCTTACTACACTCCTATTCCGCGCAAAACGCTATCTTTTGTCGCGCCTCACATGAGGTTGTGGCTATGCTTTAATCGCGAAATCTGATTTTTTTTTTGGGGTTACACGCGCTCTTAAATAGCACATGTGTCGTGTGTGTGTTTTGTGTGGGTCGCACGAGTTCGTGCTTGTATCGTGCGTGTGTCGTATGTGAGTTGTTCATGTGTAGTGCATGAATCGCGCGAGAGTCGCGCGTTTGTCGTGCGATAGTTGCACGTGTGTATTGTGTTAATGGTATGCGCGTCTTGCGTGAGTCGTATGTTTATCGCATTCTCAAAAGTATAGTATCCAAATCTTGAACGGGTGCCACCGGCGGGAATGGGGCAACTTTCTATCTACCCGTCTTAACATGAATTGAATTGTAGTACCTACTTTTGGAACTTCCCCTCATTGTGGGAAATATTATATTTTAGTCTAACAAATTTGCATGGGTTAAATCGGCTTGGCATCTGGCTGTCCACAAGATAGTATAAAAAACTTGAGAGGTGTCAAGGGACACCCGGATGGAACGTAGTTCCTTTCGATTACATTGTGTTCGGTATTTTCGCGATACAACATTAGGTCCCCGTAGCCTAGTGGCTCCGGCAGTCGCCTAAAAGTTCAACGTCGATGGTTCGAATCCCAGCTCGACAGACTGAATTTTCTATTTTCAATTTTATTTTAAATAATTTCTACATGTGGAATTTTTCCCTAATTTTTTATAACTTATAAGTTATAAAAAATTAGGCTACGGAGACCTAATGTATCACGAAAATACCGAACACAATGCAAAATTCACATTCAACAAAAAAGTGTCAGTTTCAAAAATATGTCGAGTGTCGGTTCCTTATATTTTTCCGTCTAGCCCCCTTCCGTACCGTGCGATAAGGAACTTACGTTCCAAAAACTTATTACAATGTAATGATAGCTACATAACTAGTGGTTCGCCTCGAACTGAGACCTCGCGGTATCCCATAATTCCCATAAGGTAGTTTTAACTATATTATATTGTAATTAAAACGCGCCGAATCTGATGACGTCAATCGTCATTTGCTTTCGTGGATGGGATGCGTATGCCTACAGTATTTTACTAAAATTCAGCTGGTTCGCTGAACGGGTGTTACGTAGTATACGATTTCATAATAAAAAAAATTATAAACTGCCATGACTGCGCGCTTGCGGATTCTGCTGCGAGCATGTCTAGATGCGCGCTCATCTTTACATTCATAGACAGTACCATCATACGGTAGTAAATAGGTGCTAACGTCTAATTATTGTAAATAGAAACGGATTTACTTTTGCAAAAACAACGTGATACTTTTATTGATAATAATTTGACATTGAATTACATAATTAGTAATAGACAAAATAAGAATAGCTGACGCAAACTGTATTTACAATATTAAAGACAGCGCTATCTATTAACAGTATAGTGAAGTTTTGTTAAAAACATTGATGCCCATTAAAACTTAAATAATTTCGTTTCTTTATAATATTTATCTAATCTTAGTATTTGTTGTTCAAGTACAGAATGTAACTCAAATTATGTGTAAGTTTCAAGTTTTAAAATTAAGTGGTTTTAGAGATCTAGCCTCGAATACAATCTCCACTTTGAAAGCCCCCCATTTCGCCAATTTTAGGAAAAAAAATTTAAAAAAATTACTTTTGTACTCTGTTCCAAATTATCTTTAAAATGAGGTACTGCAACGCTATGAAATGCAAAAAAATATATTTTACTTCGCATTCGCTTCTATGAGAGCCCCCCTGAAATAAAGATTTTTATAACTTTTTAAGCCATTTTCGGCTGGAGGCCATCGGTTTACATATCATATCTAAAATTTATGTAATTACGTTCAGTAATTCAGAAGTTATAAGGCTCTGACAGACGGACGGACGGACGGACGGACAAGTGCAAATTCACTCAAGTAAACTCAGAGACCTTCGCTTCGCTCGGTCGATAATAATATTGTAAAATGATTATTTTGAAAAGAGCAACTGCTGAATATCTTGCCGGCTCTTCTCAGCAGAATCTGCTTTCCGAACCGGTGGTACAGTCATAATGTGTCAGAGCCACAGGTTGGCCTACGTGAAATAAATAATTACGAACTTTGAATTTTTTTTTGAAGACCGACGGACAGGCGCATGGACGGAGCATTTTTGCCTGCGTTGATGATTAATAAAATCTTTATAAAAATCAATTAGGTTAAGACAACAGAATTAGCGCCATCATCAACTTTGTCTTGGTGTATAACATACCTACGTAAATAATATTAACGGAAACCGCATTGCGATTTTAAACAGCAATACAGAGAAGTACAAAGTCGAGCAACCCCTGTCAAGATAACGTCAATTACGTAAGAAATATACAGAGTTTTGTGCGCCCCGCTGTGACATAATTATGCTTGTATTTGCATTAAAAATGATTCTATCTCAATGTGGTGGTGGTGGTCTCAATCTTAGTGGTGAGCACTGTTGCCTTATAAATGTGCTAAGCAGGTTCGATTCCCAGCGGGGATAATTTGGAAAATAATTTCTTAATTTATGTGTGTGTGTGTTTATGTTAGTTTCTTAATTTACCTGGGGCCTCACCACTTACCACCAACGCTTGAAGTAGTATTATTTCAAAACAATAATGTTTTGACATGTGTTACGTGCCAGCGCTAGGGCAAATCGACAGCTCTAGAGGAAATTGATAACGCAAACGCAATAGGGTATTTTACTCTTTTTTGAAAAGTGTCTAAATTTGATTCTAAGGTGATAATAAACTACTACAAAATTTACTAAAATTTTATTCAATCGATAAGTACCAAAAAAATGCATTTAAAGTTTGCCTTTTAAATTTCCGCGCGTAAACGCTAGATGCCTCACTTCAAGTCACGTCAGACGATGTGGTGACGTCGTAAGGGCAGTAAATTCGTTCGCTCAAATGGTTGGCGCCTTTTGTAAAGCCGACACAATATAGCGACTGCCGGTACATGCCGAAGGCGGCGCGACTTATGTGACCCACTGTGTAGTGTGTACTTTAGTGCGTCACGTTAAATGTTTGTGTGTTGTATTGTGATGATATTATATGTCTATAAAGTGATGATTCAGATCTAAAACTACCAGTATTTTGATTCTTTATTGCCTTGTGACGAGCGCCGTCACAACGCAAGCAGCCTACACGGGCGGCGTGAATCATCACACGAGGGACCTGCGTGAACACGCCGTCACAGCGCAAGCAGCCCACACTACACGTGCCGCGTGACTCATCACGCGAAGCTGGCGTGAACGCACACGCCAGGGCAATGACACCAGCGGCGCGATCCCCACCGAACCGCGCCGAGGCCCACCGAAGCAGCCAGCAGAAAAGTATAAAACGCCGAACAAGAGCGCTCGCCGGCAGTTCGCCAGCGGCGCCCGTGCCATCAGGGTCGGTCTGATTCCCCTCTGGATCGATCCTGGTATCGTCGGCCTGATTACCCTCTGGGTTGACGATTGGTACGAGCTCTCTGGTAGGACCACAGGGGCTGTTGCTCGCGCCTGGCTTCGCGGCCCGGCCCGTCCAACCACCCCGAGCGTCCGCGTTCCCCCCGCGACCGCCGCGTCACCCGCGCTCCACCGGGAGTCCGTCGCCCTTCTATCAGCCGCCCGGGCGGTCCCGATTCGTACAGTATTGTAAACGCGTTTAGGCTCGCGTCAACGTCACTCGATGTAATGTAATAAGTTAAGAAGGTTGTAAATAAAAGTCATTATTGTTTATCGAGTATTTTATTCTTTGTCCTCGGATATATTGAAAGACGAGGTTCGATCCCTCACATCTAATGAACGAAGTGAGTCGCTCTCAGCCCGGCCGATCCACTCCGTTACAGCCTAAACTATCTTATTTTTATATTTTCAGATTATTTCTCACTAGGACTAAAATACCCTATTCGCGTTCTCAGCGACTGGACACCGGCGATCAGCGAAATCATCAGACACCGGCTCGGGTTCCCGATGGATTCCCACACTCCGTACCTACCATCGGGCGGAGTCACACGCCTTAGCTAGTAAGTGAGCTTTATGTTGTGGCTTCGTCTCTAACATCGAGCGATATAAGAACTATGTTAGTTATAGAGAATAAATTTAATTCTAAGCATACCCGGACTTTCCTTGTGTCCTCCACCTGCGACCTTCCGTAACTCATGTCATAAAACATATCAAAACAATAATGTTTTGACATGTTATACTTCATACATGTCCGAGGGGTCGCAGGTTCGATTCCAAGCACGCATCTCGGATTTATCGGAGTTATATGCGTTTAATTAAATATCACGTGCTTCAACGTTGAAGGAAAACATCGAGAGGAAACCTGCACACCTGAGAGTTCTCCATAATGTTCTTAAAGGTGTGTGAAGTCTATCATACGTATTGGGCCAGCGTGGTGGACTATGGCCTGTAACCCTTATCGGAGAGGAGACCTGAGCTCATTAGTGAGACGTTAATGGTTGCTCATGATATCATATAATGACGTCCTATATGTCACTTACTATAAGGTCGTCAGTAGACTAGACTAGATCCCCAAGTGGGGGCTTTGGCCGTGGCTACACTAGCGGCACGCTATGATGGCCGGTTTGACACATTACAATAGTGATGTGGAATGTCAATTTATTCTCGAACAAAAAACAATTAAGTTTTGTTTTTGTACCTGATTAAATAGGTTTAATAAAACAAAAATGTATATGTTTATTTAATTTATTTGAACGAACTGAATATTTGAATGAAAATGAATATACATACTTTATATGCACACAAGAAACATATGAATACAAAAGATACCAAAAAAGGTGCCACAAAAGGCCATAATTAATCAGATTCGTCCATACTACTATTTTCACTGTCGTCACTGCTATCATCACCTACATTAATAATTATATGTTCGTTTTCTATAATATTATCTATTTTCACATCTCTTTCATAATCTTCCCTTATTAATTTAACAGTTCTATTCACAACCTTTTCCCAGTCTCCTTTAGTCACATGTTCACAAGCTTCTTCTAATAATTTTAGCATTTTTTTTGTGGTAAATGGGGGTTCTGTATTGTGTCTTGCAGCATATCCCTTAATTTGAGCCCACACCAACTCAATCGCATTATACTCACAATGGTAAGGCGGTAACCGTATAACTCTGTGCCCATGTTCTAATGCTATTTCGTCAATGACGTATCGGATCTTGGTTGGTTTGTTTTCTTTTAAAAGACGTACTAATTCCGCTTTTAACATATTCATGTTTGCATCTACGCCATTTTTAACGTATTTCACGCCATAACCAAATGCCGAGTTGTGGTATGTATCATATAAAAATAAAAATTTTACCTTTTGTATGAAACAGCTGATATTTTTTTGCGATTTCAGAGGTTTGTCCACATAGTGAAAATTGTTCATATTCACAAGTACATTCACCCCTTAAATGGTGCAAACTGATTTTTCTACACTTGTATACATTTTAGAAATCAATTTAATAAATAAATTTTGAGTCCTAAACCTAAAACTACATTCGATAAAATTTATGAATCTCTGCACATCACTATCGTCAATAAAGTAATACAATTATTTCCTTCAAAGTCGTTATCAATTAATACGGAACTTCATGAGCGGACAAACGTCAAACCGGCCTTCATAGCGTGCCGCTAGTTTAATTACCACACTACCGTCAATGACGTGCCGCCAAGCGATTTAGCGCTCCGATACGATGGCGTGTAGAAACCGATTAGGGGTATGGTTCAGCCCGCTGTCAACATAGACTGCACAGTCACTTACCATCAGGTGACATCTACTGAATTAATATAATTAATCTATGATTGACACTGGACAGGCCGCCCTCACATTTTTTCGACCAACATGAATGACGCCATTTTGGCGCTGTAACAGTTGCGAGTGTCCAAGGAACTAAAATTAGTGAAAGCACTAGTTAACAACTTATAGTTGTTACTTTTTAGGGTTCCGTACCCAAAGGGTGCCAACGGGAACCTATTACTAAGCCTCCGCTGTCCGTCCGTCCGTCCGTCTGTCAGCGGGCTGTATCTCGTAAACCGTAATAGATAGACTATTGAAATTTTCACATATTGTGTATTTCTATTGCTGCTATAACAGCAAATAATAAAAATCAAATTAAATTAAAAAATAAAGGGGGGTCCCATACATGGAAAAGGAGTCGAAATTAAATTTTATTTTTTTACCCTGGCATGTGGGGTGTCATTGTCTAGAGCTCATTAAGTGGAGTTCAAATATATATTTTTTAATTTTTTAGCTACAAAAATGAAGAAATGGGGGGGCTTTCAAAATTTTCGGTTTTAGACCAATTTTGTTTAGTCATATGTACGGAACCCTAAAAGAGCGAGGCCCGACTCGCACTTGGCCGATTTTATTGGTATTTCCTGCATCCCTATATTATTAGTTCAAGAGACACTCGTATGTCAAATGTGGCGCTTCAAATTGATACATAATTTAAGCTGTCATTTGTATAGGGAGCCAGTCCAGTGTTAGTGTCAGTGTTAACCATAGATTAGGACAACAGAGTTGAGGTGATGATGCGAAATTAATTGATTCGTAAAACTCAATGTGAAAACAGATCTTTATCTCGCTTCATTGAATCCCGTATTAATCCATAATTTATTGAATGCGTCAATCAATTCGAAGCAAAATTCCGAAACACAATTCTGAAGCGACAGAGTGAAGCGAAAATTCAATACACTGCGCGCATCGAGTGTAAATGAAATTCCGACGAACCATTTAAAACCTGATTACTGGCTTTGTATGTATCTATACTAATATTATAAAGAGGAAAGATTTTTTTGTTTGTTTGTTCGTTTGTACCGAATAGGCTCTGTAATTACTGGACCGATTTTAACCATTTTTTCACTAATAGAAAGCTAAGTTATCAGGAAGTAGCTTATGCTATAATTTATTTAAAAAAAATTAGAGATAGATCCTAGATCTTTAAGAAAATTGCAATAATTTAACCAAAAGTACCAAAATTTAGCCTATACGCAAAATTTAGCCTAAAAAGTAACAACTATCAGTTGTTAACTAGTGCTTTCACTAATTTTAGTTCCTTGGACACTCGCAACTGTTGGTCGAAAAAATGTGAGGGCGGCCTGTCCAGTGTCAATCATAGATTAATTATATTAATTCAGTAGATGTCACCTGATAGTAAGTGACTGTGCAGTCTATGTTGACAGCGGGCTGAACCATACCCCTAATCGGTTTCTAAACGCATTATTTGGCGTGTACTGAGAAAACTATTGATGATACATAAAAATTATGTACTACATGATTATAGTACTCATTATTTTCTACAAAAAAGTTCCCGAGGGAATATATCTAACTGTCATATTTACGTCACAATAGTGGCTTTTGTGTTCTAAAATTTAATTAGATCGCCTTTATTATCGTAGTAATAATTATTCTTCCTTAACGAGCCTTTTCGCGAAACATGCTCTTTCGTTACAGTAGTTTAACATAGTAAACAGATATATTTTGAGGAAGAAAAAATTGTGTAGGCTATTTTAATAGTTGAACTACATTGAGCAACTTTCAGATTTGTCATAAAAATAATACTTTTTGAGTAAAAAAATTTCAATTACTCACTTAGACATGAAAAACCATAAAAAACTACTTGTGGCGTTCCCATAAGCGTGAAGTTTCTACTGGTTTAAATCAGAATAATAATTCCTTTTTGAAAAGTAAAGGAATCAAACTTTATTAAGCAATTTTTATTTATGACATAAATCATTTCAATAATTAATGAAAAATATAATAAAAAATCTTCGTTACAAATTAGTATGAAAGCGAGCTCGAGTCGTCATTTTCATTCAGCCGCTGGCTTTCGAAGAGGATCCACGTTGCTCGTCGCGCGCTCCGGCAAAAATAATTTTACGAGCGAAATAGTGTATTATAGAGGCACGTACAGTGGGACACCTGAATCGAGGACGAAGATTTCTAATAATATTCTGAAAGTACCTAGTCAGTAATTTATTTAAATTCCTAGCTCAGCAATAGTGCTTAGTCTCAGTAGTGTGGAGTCTTATTACTGGGGGGACCTGGGTTTGATTTCTGGAAGGGGCAATTTAAATCAATTAATTTTTTTTTATTCGATGATAAGATAGTCCGTCACTGCGATCTCACATGATGGTAAGTGACCATGCAGTCTAAGATGGTACGTGCTAACTTGGAAGGGGTATGGCAGTGTGCATTCAAGCCATACCCCTAATCTGTTTCTACACGCTATCGTGCCGGAACGCTAAAGCACTTGGCGGCACGTCTTTGACGGTAGGGTGGTACCTAACTGGTAACTAGCCATGGCCAAAGCCTTCCAGCAGAGATAATTCAGAAATTATAAATTCCTTAATTGACCCCACCGGGAATCGAACCCGAAACCTCCCAGTTTTAAGACCAGAGCGCTCACCACTGCGCTAGGGAGGTCGTCAAAATTATATTATGTAAGTAGGTATAATAATATTTATTTAAATTCCTAGCGCTCAGTGATGAGGGTCTTATTAGAGCCTCGGCCACACTGCGATCTTCAGCTGCGCGTTTTCACGTTTTTGCGTTTACTGCGATCGAGTTAGTCCGTGAGTGAATTTGAATGCCAGTCTACACTATCATTTTTTATAGATCGATTAGCTGATGCCCGCGACTTCGTCTGCGTGGATTTAGTTTTTAAAATCCCTGGGGAACTCTTTGATGTTCGGGGATAAAAAGTAGCCTATGTCACTCTCCAGGTCCTCAACCATACCCATTCAAAATCACGTCGATCCGTAGCTCTGTTGCGGCGTGATTGAAAGACAAATCAACAAACACACTTTCGCATTTATAATGATTCGGATCGAATCACAACCATACTATACGACACAAGGATCGTATCGAATAGTTTCGAATAGAAAGAAAGAGGAAATGGATGCCAAAATTAAAAAAGTCAGCGCCATATTGGAATTCTTTGTTATTAAACCGATTTCGTTCAAAATCGATATTTAGGCTTCCCTGGGGTCAAGAAAGAGGAAATGGTTGCCAAAACTTTCCCCGCCATACTGAAATTCTTTGTTATTGGACCGATTTCGTTCAAAATCAATATTTGGGCTATTCTGGGGTCAAGAAAGAGGAAATGGTTGCCAAAATTTAAAAAAAGTCCCCGCCATATTGAAATTCTTTGTTATTGGACCGATTTCGTTCAAAATCAATATTTAGGCTATCCTGGGGTCAAGAAAGAGGAAATGGATCCCAAAATTTTAAAAAGTCCCCGCCATATTGAAATTCTATGTTATTGGACAGGTTTCGTTCAAAATCGATATTTAGGCTATTCTGGGGTCAAGAAAGAGGAAATGGTTGCCAAAATTTTAAAAAGTCCCCACCATATTGAAATTCTATGTTATTGGACAGGTTTCGTTCAAAATCGATATCTAAGGTGCCCTAGGGTCAAGAAAGAGGAAACGGCTGTCAAAATTTTAAAAAGTCCCCGCCATATTGAAATTCTTTGTTATTAGACCGATTTCGTTCAAAATCGATATTTAGGCTTCCCTGAGGTCAAGAAAGAGGAAATGATTGCCAAAATTTTAATAAGTTCCCGCCATATTGAAATTCTTTGTTATTGGACCGATTTCGTTCAAAATCGATATTTAGGCTTCTCTGGGGTCAAGAAAGAGGAAATAGTTGCCAAAATTTTAAAAGTCCCCGCCATATTGAAATTCTTTGTTATTAGACCGATTTCGTTCAAAATCGATATTTAGGCTTCTCTGGGTTCAAGAAAGAGGAAATGGTTGCCAAAACTTTCCCCGCCATACTGAAATTCTTTGTTATTGGACCGATTTCGTTCAAAATCAATATTTGGGCTATTCTGGGGTCGAGAAAGAGGAAATGGTTGCCAAAATTTTAAAAAGTCCCCGCCATATTTAAGTTTTATGTTATTGGACAGGTTTTGTTCAAAATCGATATTTAGGCTTCTATGGGGTCAAGAAAGAGGAAATGGTTGCAAAAATTTTAAAAGTCCCCGCCATATTGAAATTCTTTGTTATTGGACCGATTTCGTTCAAAATCAATATTTAGGCTATTCTGGGGTCAAGAAAGAGGAAATGGATCCCAAAATTTTAAAAAGTCCCTGCCATATTGAAATTCTATGTTATTGGACAGGTTTCGTTCAAAATCGATATTTAGGCTATTCTGGGGTCAAGAAAGAGGAAATGGTTGCCAAAATTTTAAAAAGTCCCCACCATATTGAAATTCTATGTTATTGGACAGGTTTCGTTCAAAATCGATATCTAAGGTGCCCTAGGGTCAAGAAAGAGGAAACGGCTGTCAAAATTTTAAAAAGTCCCCGCCATATTGAAATTCTTTGTTATTAGACCGATTTCGTTCAAAATCGATATTTAGGCTTCTCTGGGGAGAAAGAAAGAGGAAATGGTTGCCAAAATTTTAAAAGTCCCCGCCATATTGAAATCCTTTGTTATTGGACCGATCACGTTCAAAATCAATATTTAGGCTATTCTGGGGTCAAGAAAGAGGAAATGGTTGCCAAAATTTTAAAAAGTCCCCGCCATATTGAAATTCTATGTTATTGTACAGGTTTCGTTCAAAATCGATATCTAAGGTGCCCTAGGGTCAAGAAAGAGGAAATGGCTGTCAAAATTTGAAAAAGTCCCGGGCCATATTGAAATTATTTGTTATTAGACCAATTTCGTTCAAAATCCATTTCCTTTTTCTTGACCCCAGAGAAGCCTAAATATCGAATTGAACGAAATTGGTTCAATTGTGAAGAACAAAACAGGGGACATATCTGATAAGTCCAACTACAGGCCTATCTCACTTGCCGCGGTTATTGCGAAAGTGCTTGACAGTTTGCTTAACAACCAGCTGAATAAACATATATCCCTACATGATAATCAGTTTGGCTTCAGGCCAGGTTTGTCAACTGAATCAGCGATATTATGTTTGAAGCAAACTGTTAAGTACTACTCGGTGAGACAGACACCTGTTTATGCATGTTTTCTGGACCTTAGCAAGGCGTTTGACCTGGTAAGCTACGATATCCTATGGCAGAAATTAAAAGATACGGGACTGCCCGAAGAAGTTACTAGGATCTTCAAATATTGGTATCGAAATCAGGTCAATGTCGTGCGATGGTCTGAAACGTATTCGCAGCCATATAGGTTGGAGTGTGGGGTACGACAGGGTGGTTTAACTTCCCCTGCGCTCTTTAACCTGTATGTCAATGAACTGATAGAGGCGCTTAGCACCACTCATGTCGGTTGTCATATTGATGGCGTATGTGTCAACAATATCAGTTACGCGGACGACATGGTGTTGCTGAGTGCTTCTGTGTGTGGCTTAACAAAACTGTTGAGCATATGTGAAAGATACGCTCACATTCACGGATTGACATACAATGTCAAAAAAAGCGAATGTATGGTCTTTCAGGCCAGGGGAAAATCCTTGCCCTCAACTGTACCACCCATTAAGTTATACGGTACCCCGTTGAAGAGGGTGTCGCAGTTCAAATATCTAGGTCATGTGATCTCCTTTGACCTGAAGGACGATGCAGATATAGAGAGAGAGCGCAGGGCGTTGTCTGTCAGGGCAAACATGATTGTCCGCAGGTTTGCTCGTTGTTCAGTGCCAGTCAAAGTCACCCTCTTTAGGGCATACTGCACCTCCTTTTACACGAGCAGCCTGTGGATCAGTTATACGCAGAAGCAGTATAACGCCCTGCGTGTACAGTACAACAATGCGTTCAGAATGCTGTTGGGACTGCCCCGATTCTGCAGCGCATCAGGGATGTTTGCCGACGCTCGTGTAGACTGTTTCTACACCACTATGAGAAAGCGGTGCACATCCCTGTTGCGTAGAGTCCGGGCCAGCTCTAATAGCGTCCTGAGGGCATTTGCTGACAGGATCGATTGTCAGTACTTGAACCACTGTTGCATGGTTCATGTGCTGACAAATCGGTGCCGTCCTAGGTTAAGTTTTAGATTTTAGTCGTACTAACATGTAGGTTTTAAGCTTATTGTTACTAACCCAATATGATCCCAGTTGGTCGAATTAAAAATATTTTATTTATTTATTTTTAATAACAAAGAATTTCAATATGGCGGTGAATTTTAAAAATTTTGGAATCCATTCCCTATTTCTTAACCCCAGGGAAGTCTTAATATCGATTTTGAACGAAATCGGTTAAATAACAAAGAATTTCAATATGGCGGTGACTTTTTTTAATTTTGGCATCCATTTCCTCTTGAACCTAGGGCTTCCCTGAAGAGGACACGGCTGTCAAAATTTTAAAAGTCCCCGCCATATTGAAATTCTTTGTTATTGGACTGATTTCCTTCAAAATTGATATTTGGGCTTCTCTAGGGTCAAGAAAGAGGAATTTTGGAAAATTTTGACGGCCATTTCTTCTTTCTTGACCCTAGGGCACCTTAGATATCGATTTTGAACGAAATTGGTTCAGTAACAAAGAATTTCAATATGGCGGTGAATTAAAAAAAATTTGGAATCCATTCCCTCTTTCTTGACCCCAGGGAAGTCCTTATATCGATTTTGAACGAACTCGGTCGAATAACAAAGAATTTCCATATGGCGGTGACTTTTTAAAATTTTGGCATCCATTTCCTCTTTCTTGACCCTAGGGAACATTAAATATCGATTTTTAACGAAATCGGTCCAATAACATAGAATTTCAATATGGCGGGGGCTTTTTAAAATTTTGGCAACCATTTCCTCTTTCTTGACCCTAGAGAAGCCTAAATATCGAATTTGAACGAAATCGGTCTAATAACAAAGAATTTCAATATGGCGGTGACTTTTTAAAATTTTGGCAACCATTTTCTCTTTCTTGGCCTCAGAGAAGCCTAAATATCGATTTTGAACGAAATCGGTCCAATAACAAAGAATTTCAATATATCGGGGACTTTTTAAAATTTTGGCAAACATTTCCTCTTTCTTGACCCCACAGAAGCCTAAAGTCAGAGGTGCTTAGCCGGGATCGAAACCACGACCCCCCCCCCAAATAGGAGCTATGCTATCACTGCTATTATACTAGCTTGTATGTATACTACATACAAGCTAGTATAATATATCTATATAAATAAAAATGAATGTTGGTAAGCGCATAACTCAAGAATGGCTGGACCGATTCGGTTAATTTTTTTTTTTGTATGTTCCTTATGGTCCACGGAAGGTTTTTAATAAAAAAAAATAACAATTAAAAAAAATTAATTTTTACTTTTAACTTTTGACAGAACGAAGTCTGTCCGGGCAGCTAGTATAATGATTATAATGTATCTAGCCCTAAAACATACCTAGTAGGTACCTAATTTTTATGACTTCAAATTAATTTATTTTATTTTATTTTATTTATTTATTTAAGTGCTAGATTTTGTATATTTTGTAATTTATTTAATGATGTAACATTTTTGACATTCGTAAGCGCTTTTGTAGCCTCAATCGAAGAAATAAACAATACAAATACAAATACAAAATACGTCCTCCCGACCGAATCCGACCACGGCGGTCGACCTCCTCAGAGAGATTAACGCGGCCGGGAGATATTGCGCAAACACAGGTTCACTCTCTATTCCCTCACTCTCATAGTCCGATGGGACGGAAAATCCGACACGACCAGAGAGAGATCAGGCGCAGAAGCAGGACCGACAGCTTTACGTGCTCTCCGAGGCACGGGGCCCGGGGCTCCGGGCTAGTACAGAGAATTTCTTGGCAAAAAACCCCAATACTTAATTTATTGTCCCGACCCAGGAATCGAACCCACGAACCTCGTCATCTGCTTTTGAACACGCTAATAACTACTTGACCAACGAGGCAATTGTATGTAGGTACATACTATTTTTAAACTTGCTTCCTACTATCTTATTACTAGTTGATGCCCGCGACTTCGTCCGCGTGGATTTAGTTTTTAAATTATTTTATTTATTTATTTATTTGCTTTCATATTTATTGGGTTACAAACATGAGGCCCGGTCAGGGCATTGCAAATGTTACAATAATTATTTTGTTATTACATTATAATATTCTATTATTAGTCAATTCAATAAAAACAAAATATTTCAAAATTAAAATTAAAATGTACATTAATGAAATGGTCAACATTAAGATGAGTCAGAAATAAAGTCAAAGTTACCTTATTACCTCGGGAACTGTAATTTTCCGGGATAAAAAGTAGCCTAAATGAGTTTTTTTACTTAAATTAATAAATTAGTAATTTGTAATTAATAAATTGTAATTTAACTCATCATTTTATTTATCGGTAGTTAGTTTTGCGAAATCTCGTAAACTGACAATAATTTTAATCATCAATTTGTTGCCGCATAGATTGTATCGGTTTCCCACTGTACCTGTATACAGGTGTGCGTGAGCGCGCGCCGATCACGCCGTTCAATGTGTGCATGCGCGAAAATGCCTACAATCGACAACGGCCGGCGCCACATAGGACCCTTAATAATACATATTATAAATGCGAAATTGTGTTTGTTTGTTATTATGTCCGAAAATCACGGACAAATCGTAACAAAGTTACGGATTGACTTGATTTTTTGGATAGTTATAGTTGAGAACCTGGAGGGTAACATAGGCATCCTGGTAAATCAGAGAGTTCCCGCGGGATTTTGGAAACTAAAACCACGCGGACGAAGTCGCGGGCATCAGCTAGTATCTTATGTATTGAATGTAATTACATGATGACTGTGGTATTATTATAAATCCTTAATTCCTTACTTCACACACAGAGGATCTATATACTGTGTTAATATTTTATTTTTATTAATAAGAAAATTAGTTTTTTGGTATGTTTTTCAATCACGCAACAATGGAACAACGGATTTAACTCTAAAAAAGTCGGGTTACAGCTTTTAAACTTTTAAGCTTTTGCATAGCTTTCATCGCGGGCTTTGAACTAGGACAAACAGTTTGAGCGCGGCGACCGAATCAAGAAATTCCGTAACGAAAATAAACCTAACACCGTCGTTCAGTAAGCGTTCAACATTTTAGAGGTTCACATTTAGCTCTGTTTGGTGCAGTGGGCGAGCTGCCGCTTTCTTTAGATGTCGCAGGTTCGAATCTCACTCGCGAAGTAGTGACAGCGCGCTTTTCTTGTTTGTTTGTTTTTTAATTATTTTTTGCATAATTATTATTATGCAAAAAAAATATTGCATAAATATTATAATTGCATAAGTTGATAAAAAATGCTATGCAATAGCTTTACCGAGGCAGTCCCCGAGTGTCACTTAATTTTTTTTTGTATGAAGAAGCGCACGTTAATATAAAATTTGAATAAAAATTTGAGTAAGTATTATGCAATCTACTTCATACCGTTAAGGATTCGATATCACAAGTTGGTTTAGTGAGCCACTTTATACGGCTTTGGTGCGGTTGTTAACTTATAAGACGCAGTAAAGAGAACTGAAGACTCATTGAAGCCATCTCCAAGTTATATTGGACTATTAATCTACGGATTTCCGTTAAAATTTTCGCGAGCTTTCGAGGATCGTTCGAGAATTTCTTCGCTTTGGCTTCAATTTTTATAATGCTGGGAAAAAATGACATAATAAAAAAAAATACAAAACATGCGAAAACAAAATATTATGCGAGCTATCCGACACTTATCAGAAGGTGGTGAAACAGGCCCTCAGTTTTACAAGTACTAGGTACCTAGAACTTGTAAAACTGAGATAGTAACTAGGTAGTAACTAGATAGTAACTAGGTACTTACTAACTTAAGTTATTTTGTAAGTTGTTGCCACAGATGTTTGTCACTACTGATAACCTACTGGTTCACTCAGCATTGTTTTGAAAATCTTGGTCTTTTGGTTGGTTGGATTTTGGACGAGAATACATCTCGAAGCTTTGTACACAACAAAATTTTTTATTAACAGAAAAGCAAAAAAACATTTATATGTTTTCATTAATAATAATAAATAATCGATTGGTGCCAAAATAAACGAAATTTATTATTATTGCCCTTGCCATTTCTTTGCTCTATTTATTCATTCATCATTTTTAAAACCTATCTCTAACGTACCCTTCAGAGAGCATGTTAGGAATTTTACAAGACAAAGGTATTTTAAATTAAAGAATTTCTCCTTAAGACCTCTCGCTTTTATAATATGACCAAATTCCCGCTTTTCAATTCCAAGCTTAAAGTATATAAATAATACGACACGGTGTGCTGGCATTTTGAGATTCTTTGCGGTCATTGAGTTGCAAACTGGACTCTGGAGCAGCGAACTTAGAGCATTAAAGTTTTAATTTCACCTTACTCCCTTTCGAGGGAAGCTGGATGGAACTATTTTAGAAATAAGCTTCACTTGTCTACTTCATTTAATATTATTCATAATACTGTAAAAATAAAAATAAAATAAATAAAATAAAATAAGCCCTTTATTTTTTCTAATACGTTATAAAATTACAAGTAGATCTATTCGCATAAAGTTACATTATTCTTTAATTTATTAATATAATCTTTTTAACTTTCACAATTTGATAAAATTTTATAGATTTCATAAATTAATATCACAAATTACAATTCATGTCAATATTTAAAATAATAAAATAATCAGGTCTAATATACATTAAAATACAATTCTGTAGGATCACTCCTATTCTGGACGTGAGAGAAACACCAACTTCACATTCTCATACTTTATTTGATTGCAATATTGCCCATCTGGCTTAAGTACTTTCACCGCGCCTAGCGTCCACGTCCTAGTTTTTTTTTTGTGTGTGTTGAGTGTACGCTTGCTTTTTCGTTTGACTACCACTGGTTCGGAATGCCTTTCCTACCGAGAAGAACCAGCAAGAAACTCGGCGGTTGCTCTTTTCAAAACATCAATACAAGTTTACATGACAATAAAATATAAATACTATGCTATGCATGCAGTGCTTCCACAATTAGGGGAAGTTCTAAAGATGAATATCTACTAACAATGCAATAAATCTTAAGATGAGCAGACATAAAGCTAATTCAGCTAATCAATTCTCAGATCAATTCTCAGACTTTTCTATGCTACAAATAAATCAATCAATTTACTAGTTACAATTCCTAGTTACACTAAAATAACGTCTCTTAATTACAACTTAATCGATCAATTCTTATTTATAATCCCTAATAGTCATTCACTACACTGCTTGAACCCTAAAGTAAAGTCCCTAATACTGATGAATAAGTAAATAAAGCTATATCATCTACGCCATGGCAGCACGCTCACTCCAATGGTCGCAAACTAATAGCCTTATAAACTACACTCCTTGAACCAATCCATTCTCAAGGAGTTCTCTACATTACAACCAAACCAATCAATTCTTGGTTGTACTAACTAGTTATGCTAAAATAACTTCTCTTAACTACAGCTAAACCGATCAATTCTTAGTTGTAGTCCCTAATACTCATTAACTACACTCCTTGAACCAATCCATTCTCAAGGAGTTCTCTACATTACAACCAAACCAATCAATTCTTGGTTGTACTAACTAGCTACGCTAAAATAACTTCTCTTAACTACAAGTAAACCAATCAACTCCTAGTTGTAGTCTCTAATACTGATTAACTACACTCCTTGAACCAATCCATTCTCAAGGAGTTCTCTACATTACAATCAAACCAATCAATTCTTGGTTGTTACTAACTAGCTATGCTAAAATAACTTCTCTTAACTACAACTAAACCAATCAATTCTTAGTTGTAGTCCCTAATTATGCTTTATATAAGCCTGTTTGTTTATGTTGCTGTGCCTGTGCTTTATGTTGCCTTGAAACAATCAATTCTCAAGGACTTCCACGTGACAATTCTTGGGGTCAATTTGCGAACCAATCAATTCTCGCTCCTGACCTGCAAAGATAAAATCACACTGTAGCTTGAATAGTTCGATCAAATTATTCTTAACTTAAATTTTAGGTACATCTTTAATATCAATTCCGTTATAAATAAATAGTTAAATTGTTGTTTATTGATACAGTCTTTAAAAGATCCATGGGAGACAAAAAGGGTATCTTTTCAGCTAATTAATCTTAACAATTTACTATCATCACTCTCAGTAAAAACATCAGTATAAAAAAATGTGATTGTGCGAATCTTGTCAATATGGATTTCGATAAAAGTTACGTCAAAGTGAGTTTTCATTTTTCATGAAACAAAGCTAAAAAGTGACATTGGTAATCCGCTAGTTAGCTGTTCACTATTTAATTAATTAACTATCTATTTAAGGTAATATATTATAGGGATTTTTTTGTATTTAAATGCTGAAATAGTCCGTATGCTAGGACAGCTAGCTTAGAAAAGGAACAGAGAGTTTTCCTTGCAAGTAGTGATACTTTATTCTCTGTCAGTGTTATCTACTTGGTTGCTATGAAACCAAGCAAAACTCATGTTTTAACTTTATGGCAATACCCCCTTTTTTTTAAAGTCTCATAACAGGATTTCTGGATGGTTTTCTGTTAATTTATCTTCTGCTTAAAATGATAAACATTGTTTTCTTATCCTCGATTGCATAAAAGAAATAAATATACATGCCCACTTTAAACAGTGTTTTTGTTCTAACTGTCCAAAAACCAATAGGACCACTTTGTCGTCCGCCTGTCTGTCCATGTGTCTAGGCCCTTTCTCTCAAAGACGGCTTGAACTATTAAGTTGAAGTTTATAGTAAATACTAGGGTCAATGGTCTCCTAATGCTGTGGAGTTTTCAAGCTTCTACTTTAATTCAATGAAAAGTTACAGCCTATTCCCATAGAAAAGTAAGTTGGATTTTACAGACAGGGTCGATTCACCAAAAGTCGATAGTAACTTGTGTGAGTAAACACAAAATATTGGAAAAGCCTGCATACGTGCTACCCTTTTCATAATAAAATACTGTTTTTGTTCTCTAGTCCTTGCCTATTCCTTTCCTAACTTCGTTATGCATTGCAATTAAATCAGGAGCTTCGTTACGTATATTATCGTAAATTATTCAATCCCCATTGGCGTTTAGCCTACGTATAATATCTTTTACCGTAATATTGAAAAATATTCATCATGTTTAAAAGTTTAGATTACATACAAAAATAATAGTTTAAACTGCAATTCAATTTTGAACATTAATGGATGTTGATGATGGATATAACTTTGGGCGGATAAAAAATTACAGAAAATTTATAAATGAGTCCACGAAAAAGCCAAATTAAACCACACCCATATCTCACCATGGAGACACCATCTCTACCCACATCATGGAGCATCTTCTAGTCAAATAAGTACAATAATTAACATATATAAAAATCAAAATAATAATATATATAATAAAATGAAAATAATATTAGAACCTTTAAGCGAAAACTAGAAGAATGGCTAATAAAAAATAGCTTCTAAACTTTAAGACCTCAATTGCGCATCAGGCTATGTTCCAAAATGAATTAGGCATTATCATAATGTTATGACGAACTATTTTGACATATGAATGACTTCCAATCTGTTAATGAATAATATTAATTCGACTTTTAACTAATTTATACTAACCTACTTATGTAACTTTGCAACGCCCTAAGGGGGCCTCATGTAATTTAACAATATATGTTATTAAGTGGATATACATGAATGCAAATAATAATAATAATAAATAAATAAATAAATAAGTCAGGAAAGAAACTGTGATTGAATCCGTTACATTAAATTAGCGATATTTAAATAGTAAGTAATAATTCAAGATGGCGTGCCCATGTTGTCAACAAGGTCAAATGTAAAATCGTGATATCTTTATCATTTCTAAAAATGATTATCAATTTTAAACACGAATTTGAAAGTTCGGCCAACATGTCCGTGTTTCCGACCTATCTCAGTAAAACCATTATTCGTCACGAGCAATCTTGCCCATGGTCAAGTCCGTCATCTACCAAAAAAACTTATTTTCTGGATTCTAAATTATTTAATCCAACACTTTTGTGTAGACAGCTCGAGAAAATCGCGACGCGAATCTATTCAAACTAGATTATTATGATTATCGGGACGGTTTAAAATATTCTAGCCATTTCATGAAATATCTACAAAGAATTTGCTAAAGTATAGGACACGGTTTTAACTAATATTAATATTTATATTACTTTCATATCGCAGTAGTTTAGATATAATTAATAGAAGGTAATATTAATTATGATTTAGAAAATATTATGCCCCGTTTAAATGTTTGGTTCAGTAATATTTGAGAAGAACGTTTTTCAAAATATAATTTTACAAAAACGTTTCAAAAACCGTTCCAGTGGTGAACGTATTCTGCAGACATCATTTCAAAACCATTTATGTTCCGATAAATAAAGCTCTGATTCAATGCATTTTATCAACCACTTTTAAAGGCTGCATTTTTAACAACAAAATTGAAAGAAAAAAGGAAAGACTACATGACCTGATGTGAGATGAGCGACGACCGCGGTCCATTTTTCCTCGTCGCACTCCGTTACTCCGGCGCAGCGCCTCCGACCCAGCGTTAGGTACCCGGCTGATGGCAGCCGGATACATGGGTATCTGCACGCGCGCCGCCTCTCAGTTGACGTCCGCCGTGAGCTTTTCTCGTGTTGCCGAAGAATTTCCGTTCTTGTTGTAGCTCTCGTTCCAACCTTTTTCATCATTTCTTCCTTGAAAATATTGAGGACGTGGTATCTTCACTTCTGAGATGTAGGATCACTCCTATTCTGGACGTGATAGAAACACCAACTTCACATTCTCATACTTTATTTGATTGCAATATTGCCCATCTGGCTTAAGTACTTTCACCGTGCCTAGCGTCCACTCAACTCACAGAAAGACTGCCCGTTTCGACGAGGTACACTGGTATTTATAATATGTTGACAGGTCACGTGGTTAAGGTATATTGACACTTTATATTGACTATCATGACAGTAGTATAATGACATACTCATATTAGCAACTATTTATCGAATGTTGACGGAAATGGACGACTAAAATGCAGTATTGTTTTTATAAAATACACTTAAAATCACATTCTACCCCCACAAATACAACCTTACAATTCAATTAATAATATGTACTGTAAACTGTAAACAAAAAATGAAGAGGTGTTAATGATAGGCAGTGGACTGTAAAAACTAAGTATAATTGCTTGCTTGAAACAATGGTTTGAGGTCTTTATTTTGATTGATTTTTGACGTCTTGTGTGGCTTGAAAGCGATTGCACTGTTACTGTTTTGCATACTGTTCTCAAAGGTGTGTGAGATTTATTAATGTTGACGTGGCTAGCGTGGTGTAGCACCTAAATCCTTCTCATTCTAAGCGGAGATCCGTGCTATAGTAGCCCGGCGATGGGTTGAAATCGTAATGAAAAAAGTGCATTACATAATGAGAACCAAACGTATTCAGGAATGTCCACTGCAAGTAAAAGCCGCAACTTATTTTTATTTTTATTATTAAAGTGTTAACCTACACTTAAGGAAATATCAGAATAAATTTATAAACACATTTAAAAAATCCGAGGCCAGCGGGATACGAACCCATTTATCTTGGGAATCGCGCCTGAGTGTGTTAGCCACTTACGCTATAGCCACGTCGAACTACACATCAGCATCGAAATTAGTGATATGTATCTACTTTTTCAGTTTAACTGTTTTACTCTGGCTATAGTGTAAGTGGCTAACACACTCGGGCGCGATTCCCAAGAGATGTGGGTTCGAATCCCGCTGGCCCCGGAATTTTTGATATGTGTTTATAAATTTATTCTAAGCCGCAATTTGTTGTAGAAGTCAAAATTAGACTAGCTTAACTTATAGGAATTGCCTTACCGTGAATGTTTATGATGATGCAAGTGACTTGTAAGAACTAAGAAAATGAATCTAAAGTAATTTATTTAGAAAGCATGGTACTGATATTTATTGCATTAGAGGGTCACCACGAAGTAATAAAGACTGTGTGTATATAGACACTCATTATCAGGGCGAGCAAAGCGAGCTCTAGCACTATCCCACAACCTGAGCATTTTTGAGGTTCACTTTACTAAAAACTATCACGCCTTTACTAGTAGATTTGTGCTTTAACATAGTAATTTAACTTCACATCCAGATGTTTTATCTGTCAAAAAAAATGTAATTTTATAACCAATAAAAAAATGAACATTAACAATTTTGTATTAATTGGATAGCATGTTATTGTACTACTAACGCCATCTGTTAGAAAAAAAAAAGATTACATAGCTGCAACAGAACATATTACCCGTTAGAAAAATTACGCGAGCCCTCACAAAGCTCAGCTTTTTGCTAGTATACTAGACATTCAGTCATTCATTCATTCCGTTTGAGCATTTCTTCTCTAGTCTAGTTATATTATGACAACTCTATGTCCTCGGTTAGAAAGGAATTTGCATTTTTAGCTTCGGAATTTTACTTCAGTCCAATACAGCCATGTCTTTGCATACATTTTGAAACTCGATGTATTGGAATTGTATAATTCGTGGCGATTTACAGAGGGTAAGTCCCGTTTCGTAAAAAAATGAAAATCTGATATCTGAAAGATTTTTGGGATTCCTATTATGTCTGCTTCTTTATTAACCAACAGACGTTCTCTGTTGGATGATGATTTCATGCATGGACTTCCACTGGCCTCGGTCTTGCACCGCCTGTATCTAAAGATCTCGTCGGTCCACCTAGTGGGGTCTCCACACCAACACTTTAACCCAACGCCCAACTCTAAACTATGTATGTGCCCCGCCCATTTCCACTTCAGCTTCGCGACTCGCTGAGCTGTGTCGGTAACTTTGGTACTCTTGTGAATTCATCATCAGTACCTTCCTCGCACACATACCATTCTCTCTTCACATAGTTCGAAGAGCTGATGGTCGTTGGGGTCCCAAGGTGTTGGAGTGGCGACCCCGCACCGGGAAACGCAGTGTTGGCAGGCCCCCCACCAGGTGGACCGACGACATCAAATGAGTCGCAGGGAGCCGCTGGATTCAAGCGGCGCAAGACTGAAGCCTGTGGAAGTCCATGCAGGAGACCTTTGTCCAGCAGTGGACGTCTATAGGTTGATAAAGAAGAAGAAGAAGAAGACGACCTTCCTCTCCGAACCCTGTGCATGAAACAATGTTGTACAAAATAAGTTACCTTCTATTGACCTGATACACGCACCATGCTGCAACGAAAAACTCTAGCACTGACATAAATAAGGATGCAAATTTTTCTTTGCCTAAAAGAAACCGTGGTTAGGTACTGTAATATATTAAATCAAGGAATGCGATATTGGTTTGCCACAAAAGGCGGGAGCGTCTGGGCCATACTTGTTCGATCGAGACGAGTGTTTTGCGTCAGAGAATGCAGATTTCTCGATAATGAAAAAGGAGACAAACTAGCTAGAATAGGAGCAAGTATCCAATTCCACGGACCTAGGCTGATTCTCGCCTACCCATTTCTGACAAATTAACAAAAGAAGAATCTGGAGAGTTACATAGGCTCCGTTTTATCCTGGAAAATCAAATAGTTCCCACGGCGGTTTTTAACAAATTAATCCACGCGGACGAAGTCACAGGCCGTAGCTAGTTTTTTTTCATATTCATGATATATGATTTAATAATTGCATTCCAATAGATTTACAATTATTCTTAAAAATAAATTACAGATCATTATTATATTTTTAGCCCTGTTTTCAATCTATAACGATCAGCCCCCCGATTGTCTAAAAGTTGCCGATCAAAATCGTATTTATTTGATGGCATTAGCGTCAAAGTAAAATATTCCTTGACTGTATTGATTTAAAGTCACAAATTCAGTACAACCGATTTTAATATGGAGCGTTATGGAGCGTATCGCACATACCTAAACGCACATACCTAAAGAATGCATACACAAAATTGAGCTCTAATTCAATGCTGTTATGGCTTATTTTACTTTGACGATAATGCCATCAAATGAATACGATTTTGATCGGCAACATTTAGACAATCGGGGGGCAGAACTTCATAGAGACAGACATTTAACCCCTAAAATTTATTTTGTGTCTGGTACTGAACTTTTGAGTGCACTGATAGCCTAGTGGTTAGGTAAGACAATAGTAGTCTTAGATATTCATAATAGGTACATAATAGTCTAAGACTATTAGTAGTACTTGCTACTACCTAAGGGTAGTTAGTAGCAAGCAGTAATAGTGGTAAAGATTGTAGTTTCCTATTCGTAGCATAGATCCCGCCCTCTGACTTTTATTTTTGGAGTTATGTTCGTTTGCAATTAAAAATCACATGTTTCAACGGTGAATGAAAACATCGTGAGGAAATATGCATGCCTGAGAGCTCTCCATAATGTTTTCAAAGGTCCAGCCAGGTCTATCAACCCTTCTCTGAGAAAAGTTCTGCTCTCAGGAGTGAGCCTCTGGGTTGCTGATGATGATGATGACTTCTCTAGGTACTTTTTAGACTCATTAGCCTTCTTCAAGAAAAGAAAATTATGAGCCGGCAAGAGATACCTGGCAGATGTCAAACATCGAAATTTATTTTGTACAGGTAAGTGTATGATTTAATGAGCGAAGCAACGGCTGGGTCATGCGTCATGCTCGTGAACGGGTTCCGCCGGCCGGAATGGGGCTCCTTTCTCTCTGTCCGTCTTAACATAATATATTGAATTGTAAGTAGGTATGCATTTCTGGAACTTCGCCTCACTGTGGAAACACTGCATACATAGCATAGTGCCTATTGTAAACTATTTTGAAAAGAGCAACCGCCGAGTTTCTTGCTGGTTCTTCCCGGCAGGAACAACATTCCGAACCAGTGGTAGATTCAAAAGCACTTGTTTATTTGAATTTTAATTAAAAAATTCCATTTTATTCTATTTATTATGTGTATAATTAGAGTGTGCTTAGTACACACATATTTGTGTGTGTACTAAGCACACTCTTATTATAATTTGCAACAGGCTGCTCACTTACACTTTCAGACATATTATATTGTTAAAATTATTTATTTTAAGTGAGACACAGGTTGCGTGTACCGTAGTAAACAACACTGTTTCGTACTACTACATACTGTTGGCGTGGCGACGCAACAGTCGGTCTGACAAGCCGCAATAGATGTTTCACTTCAAAAAACTTAAATTCTTCACATTAACTTCACTTTAAAGCGAAAATAAAGAAAATAGCTTAATTACAATACAGTTTCAGTTTGGAGTCGCGCCAAGGTAGATTTCCTCGCGCCGCGCCAGCAGCCGCTCGGAAAATAATTACAATTTTCCAGGTATTCCGTGATTCTACTTCATAACTTAAGCCTTATTTAAGTTCATTGCTAAATTACAGGATGTGGCGTGAGCACGAAATGGATTTTAAACTTTTCCGGCGTTTTTAGTGCGATGATACGCATAGATTTTTATCTTTTTTTTTTATTCCATGACAAGATGGTCCTTGACTGCGATCTCGCCTGATGGTAAGTGACGATGCAGTCTAAGATGGTAGCGGACTAACTTGGAAGGGCAGTGAAAATTCAACCCATACCCTTATTCGGTTTCTACACGCCATCGTGCCGGAACGCTAAATCGCTTGGCGGCACGTCGTTGACGGTAGGGTGTTAACTAGCCACGGCCAACGAAAGCCTTCCACCAGACCAGACCAGAGACAATTCAGAAACTATAAATTCCCAAATTGACCCCGCCGGGAATTGAACCCGAGACCTCCCAGTTATAAGACCACAGCGCTCACCACTGCGCCAGGGAGGTCGTCTGTATTAATTTGATGCTTTTTTCGTGACTTACCCCTTATACCTTGCCTACCTAATCCTTGATTACAATCTCACCTGATGGTAAGAGATGATGCAGTCTAAGATCTTGGAATAGGTATGGCAGTATCCCATCAAACCCATCATCATCATCAGCAACCCATCAACGGCTCACTACTGAGCGAGGTCTCCTCTCAGAGAAGGGTTATAGGCCATAGTCCACCACGCTGGCCCAATGCGAATTGGCGGACTTCACACACCTTCAAGAACTATGAAGAACTCTCAGGTGTGCAGGTTTTTTCACGATGTTTTCCTTCACCGTTGAAGCAAGTGATAGTTAATTGCTTAAACGCACTTGACTCCGAAAAGTCAGAGGTGCGTACCCAGGATCGAACCTGCGACCCTCGAATAGGAGACCACAGTCCTAGCCACTAGGCTATCACTGCTTACAATAATATCCAGTCATAGCGGCCAACCTCCTTAGAAATTCTCAAAAAACCTGCGCGGGAGATCCTATAGAGATCCACTCTCTATTCCCTCACTCTCATAGTCCGATGGGACGGCAATCCAACACGACCGAAGAGAGATCAGGCGCAGTACCGACCTCTCCGAGGCACGGGGGTGACACACCGCCAACTTTCTATTTCCGGGCTAGCACTGAGAATTTCTACACAAAAAAATCCAATGGCCTGCGCCGAGAATCGAACCCGGGGTTTCGTCATCCGCAATCGCACATGCTAATCACTAGACCAATGAGGAAGGCACTAGACTAGACTATACTCTATTCCCTCACTCTCATAGTCCGATGGGACGGATATCCGACACCACCACCAATATACATACTCAGTATACATCACGTTATTTCAGTGCCGTTTCTTTTATAATCATTTTTGACGTGATAAAGTCTCATAAATCGATGAACACCGGCTGCACGCACGAAAAAGTGTCACGTTCCGCCTGAGCCTGAGCGTGCAAGCGAGAGCGCGGAACAAGCGATAAAGAGGCACGATCGGCCCAAGCGACGAGAGTAGAGAGCGCCAGCCCGCCAGTCATCGCGTGCGCTGTGGTTAGCGGATGTGTCGCGAGCTAGTCTAGCAGCACACTGTTCATCGGGCGCGATCTAGTTTTTCATCAATGTTTCTTTATGACGTTATCACGTAAACAGACTTTACAGACAACCAATTTTCTTGATTTTTTACGACAAAAGAGCTTTCTTCAAGAGTCCGAGGCGTAATCAATAGGGGTTTATGAGCGGACCATTATCAGTATACAAAGGATCAAGGATGTGAGAGGGAATCTTATCTGGACCTTTCCGGCTTAGGTCCAGTGCGTATTAGGCGTTTTATCGCGCGTGTGGATTAGCCTTAATTAAACTTAATGTCCTGAAACATACTGAAGTACCTAATGTAACATTCTGTCTCTGACAAGGTCTTATTCTTCTACTAGGTTTGACCCGCGGCTTCGCTCACGTAAAGTTCTATTTTTAACCGACTTCAAAAAAGGAGGAGGATCTCAATTTTTTGTAGTGAAAACTTTTTTAGGCGCTCACCCAAAAAAGTGCTCACTTTTTTGGGTGAGCAAAAAACAAGGATTTCGTGTCATCGTGGCCGTCACGCGTAACGCTTTCCAGAAGCTATAAAGGTATACTGTGTTAGGGTAGGCACTTAGTTTTCACTTCTATCGGCAGTCCCTATGACTGCCAATTTTCTTTCAAGTTATTGTATAGCTTTTATCGCGGGCTTTGAGCGCGGTGACCGAATCAAGAAATTCCGTAACGAAAATAACCTAACCTAACTTAACACCGTCGTTTCAGTTCGGCAGACTTCGGCACGGTGTTTGGGTGCGTGCGACTAGAAAATGCTATGCTATATAGCTTAGCTTTATCGCGGCAGTCCCCGAGTGCCACACGTATTTTTAGGGTTCCGTAGTAAACAAGGAACCCTTATAGTTTCGCCATGTCCGTCCGTCTGTCTGTCTGTCTGTCTGTCTGTCTGTCTGTCCGCGGTTTAGCTCAGAGACTATTGGTACTAGAAATCTGTAATTTGACAAGGGTATAAATATCAATCACGCCGACAAAGTGGTGAAATAAAATTGTGAAAAATATTTTTTTTTAGGGTACCTCCCCAACATGTAAAGTGGGGATGAATTTTTTTTTTCTCATCTATCCCATAGTGTGGGATGTCGTTGAATAGGTCTTTTAAAAGCGTTGTGGGTGTGCGAACACCATTTTTCAATTCAGGGATCCGTTTGTGAAATATGATACTTTAAAGTGCTAAATTTTATAAGAGTCAAGTGTCCCCCCCCTCTGCCAGCTAAATGGTTGTATATAGGATACAAGAAAAAATTCACAGCAGTAGTATATATAATGAATTTTAAAGGAAAACTATCACGGCTAAGTAGGGTTCATTAGTGAAAGAGTTATATCGGTTTTTCTAAGTTAGATATTACACGTAGTGTAAGTTGCATATTTTGTAGTATATTATAGTATTTAAACCATGGAACTCAAAATGTATGTTGAGACTTTCAACTACGGAACCCTACACTGCGCGTGGCCCGACACGCACTTGGCCGGTTTTTTTTTAATTTTTTTATGTATGTTCACCGATTACTCGAAGACACCTGAACCAATTTGAAAAATTATTTTTTGTTCGAAAGGGTATACTTCCCAAGTAGTCCCATTTAAATTTTATCGAAATCGGTGTAGCGGTTTTTAAAAAATCAACAATAAATTGTTTACTTTGTAGTGGAGCGGGCGTTTGAAGTCGGTTTAAAAAAAATCAAATCCTTATATTACCGTTTTCGCACAGGCGAATAGCCGCGCGACGCGTCGCGGTGCGGCGATTCGCCTATGCGATAACGTCGCCTTAGGGGACCCGTAAATCCTTTCTTAGCGGATGCTTACGTTACAATAACTATCGGCATGCCAAATTTCAGCCCGATCCTTTCAGTGATTTAAGCTGTGCGTTGATGTCAGGTCAATCAGTCAGTCAGTCAGTCCGTCACCTTTCCGTTTTATTAGAAGAAGACAGATAAACTTTGACTTGATATCACTATGAGATAGTGATGTAGTACTTTAGGCTGGAAACACATCTGTGGCTTCTGTTTGAAGTCGTCCGTCTACCTAGTGGAGTTGTGTATCATAGATTGAAGTGATCCTTTCTACTATCCACTATTTTATGGAGCATTTTTTTCAGCTAGTAGCACATAGAATGAAAGAATAAGGCGTTATATACATTTGGATACGGCTTTAAACTGCCGAATTGGTACAGGATGAACGTACAGATTAACTACCATCAGAACTCAGTGAGTTGCGAAACTGAAGTGGAAATGGGCGGGGCACATAGTCCGAAGAGCTGATGGTCATTGGGGTCCCAAGGTGCTGGAGTGGCGACCCCGCACCGGGAAGCGCAGTGTTGCCCTGCACACTAGTTCAGTAGTTGGTGGACCAACGACATCAAACGAGTCGCAGGGAGCCGCTAGATACAGACAGCGTAAGAACGAGTCCTGTGGATGTCCATGTAAGAGACTTTTGTTGAGCAGTGGACGACTATCAGTTAATAAAGAAGTAGAAGAGCTCTACTTCGAGATGTCTTCTAATCCAAAATAAGTGTCTGAAAATGAATGTGTTGTTTGTTTTTCAAAATCCCTTGGGAACTTTTGATGTCCTGAAATAAAAGTATCCAGTCCCTCAACTAATACCTATGAAAAAGATCTCTTCGATCCATTGCTCCGTTGCTGAGTGATTGAAGGACAAACCAACAATCAAACTCACTTTCGCATTTATAATATTTATGTTACTTTTAATTTAGGTAGATGATATTTTTGATAGATTATGTGAATTAATTTTATTAAAAATAACAATTTATTAATATAATTATAACTTGTATATAGACGAATCAATTTATAATATTAGTAAGTAGGTAATACTCTGCAAGTAAATAATCTAGGTACTCTGTCTGATAAGCGTACGGTACCTCTCTTCGGATAATTTAACACATAGAATGTGGAAAACAATTATTTTGAGCCCCCGAGTGCTTCGCTAATGAGGTCAGGGTTTTCATTAACGCGTATGGGGAAGAAAATTTAATCTACTCTCCCGGAATATGTATTGTGTCGGTGAAATGAATACGTAAGAAAGTGATGTGAATCAACAGTCACAAAGTACTAGGTAGGTCATCATCATCTCCTTGTTCTTGTCCCACGCTATGTGGGGTCGGCACAACATGTCTTGTGCCGTAGATGTCACTGTTGACGATGTTATAAGGTAGTTCCTTGTTATTACTATAGGTGTCGTTGGAGATTAATCTGCAAATCTGAATTAGTAGTGAAGATTTTATGAAATCGTTACAAGATAGATAGATAACAATACAATGAGATAGGTATTATAATATTGTAATCGTATTTCCTGCAGAAGATATCCGTTCGTTGAAATAACGCTTGACCACAAGCTTGTTAAAGCAAACGAGCGTTCCTGGAAGTAAGTATTTTATTAACTTTACTGGCGAAGTTAGTTAGTTAGTTTGTGGGGAAGTTAGTTGACTAATGAAGCAGAATTCTGGGAACAGTAATCCGCTCCTATTTATCTTATTGAAATATTGAATATAATAAAATATAATAATAATACGACAATCTGTAAAAAGTTAAAAACATTACTATGAAGACTTCGTTGTTAACTATCTATCTACTTATCAGTAAAAGGGGATGTTGCCAACCTGTAATACTCGTAGGTTGCCAACTAATCAAACCGGCAACTCTATCATAAACATTGATGTTCTGTAGCATAATAGATAATTTAAAATCAATATCAAACTAAAAACTAATAGTGGACATGTATTTTATTTATTTTGAAAGATTTTGATTTTATATTAAACTCGCTGAGGCCCGCGATTTCGTCCGCGTGGATATAGTTTTTAAAATCCTTCGGGAACTCTTTGATTTTCCGGGAGAAAAAATAGCCTATGTCACTCTCCAGGTCCTCAACTATACCCATGCAAAAAATCACGTCGATCCGTGGCCCTGTTGCGGCGTGATTGAGGACAAACGAACAAACCAGCAAACCAACAAACAAACACACTTCTGCATTTATAATATTATTAGTAAGAATTAGTATAATACTATAAATAAAGATAATTACTATTGTCTGACCGAACCTTCGGTTTCGGTCACCTTCGGCCAAAAATACTAACTTTGGCCTCAGACAAAATCGTCCGAATTTTTGGCCGAAGTTGAAGGTTTATAAGGGTGCCAGTAAATAACCAAAACCAAAAAAGACACTATTTAAAAAAATAATCCAGCGGAGGCCTAGTAATAGGGTCCCGTTGGCACCCTTTGTGTACGTAGCCCTTAAAAAACTACATTAACTAGTGGTTCGCCCCGAACTGAGACCTCGCGGTAACGGTTTCCCATTATTACTTATTCATTCAATAGATACATGACGATCAAAATTGACATTATTATTATGCCCGTTTTCACCAACCATACCTAAATCATCCCCTTTGTAGCCCCTAAATACAATCCTAACATCCCAATGTCATTTTCACCTTTAGTTGTCCCGTAGAGGTTCGTAATAACGAAGTTGAGAGAAAGTGTCAACTAACTTAACATAGGTAGCCCGTAAAGGTTAGGGAACTGTTATAGTGAAATCCTCAAGGCCTCAATCAAACTTAGGTATAGTTTTTTGGAACATTCAAATTAAATTACTTGTACACAGCGTCAACTATCGACACGATCAGAAAACATGTAAAAACAAACTGCAACGTGAAGTTTTATTGATGTTTGCTAAATGACTAAATAATAATTTTAATTGAATGATAATATGTTACATATAGCTGCATTTGCTTTAAATGAGATGAGAGCGCCATCTATTGACATCATTGTGAAGTTCTGTTGTTGCTGCTCATTAAAAGTTAAATAATTTAGTTTCCTTATTACATTTATCTAATTTTAGTATTTGTTGTTCAAGTACATGATATTACGCTAAAATTATAAAACTTTCAAGGAACAGCTCTCAATGGTTATTCCGTTGTGAGGTCAAATATAATCTCCACTTTGAAAGCCCCCCATTTCGTCAATTTTAGGAAAAAAATTAAAAAAAAAATACTTTTGTACTCTGTTCCAAATTATCTTTAAAATGAGGTACTGTAACTCTATGAAATGCAAAAATTTTTTTTTTGTTTCGCATTCGCTTCTATGAGAGCCCCCCTGAAATAAAGATTTTTATAACTTTTTAAGCCATTTTCGGCTGGAGGCCATCGGTTTACATATTATATCTCAAATTGAAGTAATTACGTTCAGTAATTTAGAAGTTATAAGGCTCTGACAGACGGACGGACGGACGGACGGACGGACGGACGGACGGACGGACGGACGGACGGACGGACGGACGGACGGACGGACGGACAAGTGCAAATTCACTCAAGTAGACTCAAAGACCTTCGCTTCGCTCGGTCGATAAAACTATTAGTCCTTTGCCAACACCGCATAGAATAGAATAGAAATATTTTTTATTCAAATAAACTTGTACAAGTGCTTTTGAATCGTCAATGAGTCTACCACTGGTTCGGAATGCCCTTCTTGCCGAGAAGAACCAGTAAGAAACTCGGCAGTTGCTCTTTTAAAAACAGCTACAATAGGCACTATGCTGTTTATGCAGTGCATGCAGTGTTTCCACAATGAGGGGAAGTTCCAAAAATGCATACCTACTTATAATTCAATACATGTTAAGATGGGCAGAGTGTTTCCACAATGAGGGGAAGTTCCAAAAATGCATACCTACTTATAATTCAATACATGTTAAGATGGGCAGACAGAAAGTAGCCCCATTCCCGCCGGCGGAACCCGTTCACGAGCATGACGCATGACCCAGACGTTGCTTCGCTCAACCATATTTGAGGGAACGTAACAACCCGCATCACACGACACCACCACATAAATATTTAAAAAGAGCGTGACATACTTAGGATACCCATGTTAAGGTACCCATATGGTAGAAAAAAACATATGGGCCCTGGAGGGGAACTACCTTAAATCCTTAAGTTAGATAATTTTACTTAAAGGAAACATTCCCTTATTTTTAAAAAGAAACAAAACTGCATTCAAAGTTTTTCAAAAATTCGCTTGTCTCACCCGGGAATCGAACCAGCTAAAAATTAAAAAAAAAACACCCGCTATTTTATTGCACTAGTCGATACAGTCGAGAAAATTTCTCTAAGAAACATTATGTCTTACACTCGTCTGTCGTACAAGATATCCATTAAATCGAATATTTAGTATACAAGTTCTTTAGTCCACATTAATAGAACTGTTCACTTTCAACAAAATGATCTAACTTAAGCATTTAAGGTAGTTCCCCTCCAGGGCCCATAACTTTTTTCCACTGAAGCGGAATTTCCACTCAGTATTAGTAGTTGCGTAGTGGTTGTGCCCGAATTCAGGCCGAATTCCGCACACCAAATTTCCGCTAGATTTCTCCGCAGTCTAATAAGACCAAAGCAGCCTTTCACGGAAATATCTACTGTGTATTTAAATGCTGACTTCATTTTTGCACGTGACATCGTCCGCATGGGTTTACGTTTTTTAAAAATCCTGTAGGATTTCTTCGGTTTAGTAAAAGTAGCTCACGTCACAATGTAAACGTCCGTCAAAGACGTGCCGCTAAGCGATTTAGCGTTTCGACACGATGGCGTGTAGAAACCGATTAGGGGTATGACATGGGTTGAATTTTCACTGCCATACCACTTCCAAGTTAGTCCGCTACCATCTTAGACTGCATCGTCACTTACCATCAGGTGAGATCGCAGTCAAGGACTATCTTGTCATCGAATAAAAAAAAAAACGTTAACTACAGCGATAATGCGGTCACGCGGTTTGGAGTTGAGTAAACGATTTGGTAACATAATTCTGAAAGAATTTTCACACTGGCACAAAAAACAATATGTAAAATACGTTAATTAAGTCGGGTAATTCTACAAAATTTAATTAATTTCATATTAACAAAGTTGCATGTTAGCAATCGGCCTTGTAATTACTTTTTACATTGTAATAATAATTTTACTGTACACAATAGTATTGTAACATTTTTTTAAAGAAAATGGCTGAGTTTTTTGCCAGCTCTTCTCAGTAGATTCTACTTTCCGAGCCAGTGGTAGAATCTTGCCTTGTCATTAGAGCCATGGATGGGTTGGTCTACAAGAAATACATATTACAAATAAATACTACAAGAAATACATATAAAAGCAACTCGGATATATTGCAGTGTATTCGCTTGCACGCGCCGAATGATTATGCGGTTGCGCGTAGACGCACGTTATTTGCACTGCAACACCATAGAACTAAGCTAGTCCAGCAGGCGCCGCCGGTGTCTCGTGCGCTGCGCTTGCTCAATGATTGGGTTCGCGAGAATCCGGGACTGGATGTTTTCCACACCCCACCCGATCAGCTCACGAAAAAGATAAAATTACTATTAGAAAATAGGTAATATTCCTAGTATTTCTAATTTTGTGTCTTTATTTTATCTTTAAGTCTTATGTTATTGTTTATTATGTTTAGTTTTTCTTTTATTTTCCTTTATTAATGTTAATTAATGTTTTTTTTTAATTATTTGTATTATCTGTACTGATTATAGAAGCCCCCGGAGATGAATTGGGCAACTGTAATGCCTCCCGGGGTATGTCTTAAAATAAATAAATAATTAAAATAAATATTTTTTCTAATTTTAATAGCTTCTTAATAATAATGTTGTAAAGTTTTGTTTAGCAAAGAGCAACTTCTGAGTTTCTCGCAGGCTCTTTTTGACAGAATTTGGTTTCCAAACCGGTGGTAGAGTCTAAACTTGTGATAAGAGCCACAGCCACTTGGCCTACACGAGATAAATAAATTTGAATATGGTTCATAGGAGATAGTTATTTTGGAGCTACAGACAGACACTTCAATTTAATTAATTTTATGGTTTCAATAGTTCATTCAATTGGTGCAGTCCGTTTAGAACGCTTGCATTTCTGAGTAGGTATCTAATCGGATGAAGCTTTGAGTGAAATATACTCAGAGTGCTTCCACTCTAATTCAGTTCGCTCAATGGAATGATTGGAAATGGGAATCACTTAATTCATACCAATTAAACCATTTGTGTTTTTAGGCAATTAAATATCACATGCTTCTACGGTGAAGGAGAACATCGTGAGGATACCTGCACGCCTGAGAGTTCTTCATAATGTTCTGAAAGGTATGTGAAGTCTGCAAATTCTCATTGGGCCAGCGTGGGAGACTATGGCCTATAACCCTTCTCTGAGAGGAGACCTGCGCTCAGTAGTGAGTCGTTGATGGATGACTAATGATGATTAGGAAATAAACAGAAAAAAATATAACTGAATGGAAAACTCTGTTTATAAAGTCAGTTTAAACTAAAAAGGACGTTGTTATTTTGCATTTTGAAAGAAAATCCTTGATGTGCAATGGCAATAAATAACTGAAAATAGCCTTCATCCAAATTAATTCAGTTTATACGAATGCCTATTTTGGTATAACATTAATGCTTTTCACTGTATTTCATTTGAAACATTGCAGGGTAGTTTATTTTGAAATTTATGTCGACGGTTTGGGTTAATTATTATTATCTATTAATTATTTAAAGGTGGGAGTTTCATGACCCGCAGTTAGCACTTTCCCAGCGGGTCTCTTCTTCATCACATTATCGCGTTTTTTAGGCTTCTGTACCCAAACGGTGCCTACGGAACAATTTAAGCCTCCGCCTTCCGTCCGTACATCCGTCTGTCTGTCAGCGGGCTATATATCATGAACCGTAATAGGCAGATAATTGAGATTTATACAAAATGTGTCTATTTCTATTGCTGAACAAATAATAATAAAAAATCTCTCCATTCAATAAAGGAGGTTGGCGAATTTTGACCCAGCATTTTTAAAAACCGTTCAGATTCAGAAATAATTTAATTTTAATTAATATTTTTCAGAGTATTTTTCAGTGTAAGCCCGATATTTTTTGAAGATGGGGATCAAAAATATAATTATTCACAAGTACACATTATAAAAGCAGTGATAGCCTAGTGGTTAGGACTGTGGTCTCCTATTCGGGGGATCGCAGGTTCGATCCCGGGTACACACCTCTGACTTTTCGGAATCAAGTGCGTTTAAGCAATTAAATATCACTTGCTTCAACGGTGAAGGAAAACATCGTGAGGAAACATTTTGCGTTTGGCCAGCGTGGTGGACTATGGTCTACCCTTCTCTGAGAGGAGACTTGCGCTCAGTAGTGAGCCGTTGATGGGTTGTTGATGATGATGATGTTTGTCGTTTACCTTTTAAGCCAAAAAAGACGAATCTGTCAAAGTTGTTTAGAATTGTCGTTTCGCTATCGTTGTTCAATTAACCAGCAAAGCACTTAAGTGCACTAAAAGGGTTAAATTGTCAACCCGCAGTATACCCATTGGTAATAAATAACGAACTCAATTTATTTGAAAGGCCATTTCGGTTTCGTTAATTGCTTTTCGCTATTTAAAAAGCTCTTTATTGGGAATAATTTTTAATGGTATTTAAGTTCATTTGGCTTAATATAGTTTAATACCTTTAATACTGATATCACCCAAAGTCACCGACACAACTCAGCGAGTCGCGAAACTGAAGTGGAAATGGGCGGGGCACATAGTTCGAAGAGCTGATGGTCGATGGGGTCCCAAGGTGCTGCAGTGGCGACCCCGCACCGGGAAGCGCAGTGTTGGCAGACCCCCCCTAGGTGGACCGACGACATCAACGAGTCGCAGGGAGCTGCTGGATTCAGGCGGCGCAAGACCGAAGCCTGTGGAAGTCCATGGAGGAGACAATAAAATTTTTATTATCATCATCATCTTAACCACTGACCTCTTAAATCAATCTATGATCAACACTGGGTTGGCTGTTCCTATACAAATGACAGCTTAAATTAAGGATCAGTTTGAAGCGCCACATTTGACATACGAGTTGATAGGTAAAATGCGAAGCTTTTAGGGGATTTAAATATTATCCCACCATATCCGAAATGCGGATAGAAATTAATGGTTTTATTCCGTGGACTGTATCTTTTGCGCTGGTTTTTGCTTGAAATTCCCCTTGTTACAATCCGGGATATCGGGTGAGATGGATATAAGGAAGAAGGACTTACTTGGAGGTTTGGTGAACGAAATCCGCCGGTTTCTGCTGCAAGATGGCGGCGTCAGCAAGCGTCCAATTCACCATTCGTCAATCCATTGAACAAATGTCCATCACAACTACTAATCCTCGATTCACTGCGTCCATATTTTGATAACTTCAAACACTCATAGTATTATTTTGATTAAAGGCGTTAAGCGTTCTTTATTATACGAAACACGAGGCACGGTGCGGAATTTTGTAGGCGCGGCGCGTATGACAGTAAACGTCAATATGCCTTCACGTCGACCAGGAGACTAAAAAATGGCGCCGCGGTGCGCCGGCGGTGACGACGAAGCCCGAATGGTGGGAGGAAGGAACGAAGGAGTGAGGGTGATAGAATGAATAAATGAGGTGCGCATAACAAGGGCAGAGAAAAAGACGTATATAAAATGCGAATTCCCCATATTTACGAAGAAATATTGAATAAATAACGTTTTGAAATCAACCATCCCCCCCTGTATGAAGGCTTGGCTTCATTGAGACAAAAAACAAAAATGTAGAGCAGGTAAAAGGTAGAGACACAATAACTCATCAACAAGGCTCTACATGATACGTGTGCGTAATATTGCGGAAAACTAAACTAAAACTAAGCATAACTTAATTTAAAAAATTAATATAAATTATTGATTTGGCAAGGGACAAAGTTTTACTACGGGTCTACCGTAAATTCCGGACTTCGTTCGGACTTGAGCGACACGAACGACTCCGTCCTTACCAGGCATTACTTTGGTAATAATTCCAATCGGCCATTGTAATGGAGGTGCGTTTTCAACCATGATCAGTACGATAGTCCCTACTGTAACAGGATTACTTGGCGTATTCCATTTTTCATGCGTTTGTAAATTATGTAAATACTCCGTTTTAAATCGTTTCCAAAATGATTGGACAAGAGAGTCCAATAGAGAGAACCGAGTCAGAAGATTAGCGCGCTCTCCTGTAACGTCAGGAGCTGGAATAAACGTTATGTAGAGCGGGCCCGCGTAATCAACGCCGGTATGTGAAAAGGCTTTACTTTTTTCGACTCTACATTTCGGAAGATCTGACATAAGAGGAAAAGTAGGATTAGGATTTTGCCTAAAACATTTAGCACTTTCACTTGCATTTATGAATGCGTTGGCGTACCACACGACGAGCGGATAGTATCCAATATTTTTGTCGCGGTATCGATGTAATTAATAGAGGGCCAGCGTGTAACTGATTGCGATGATAGTGATCCACTAAGAGATCAATAATATGTCCTTTCTTGGGCAATAAAGCTGGGTGCTTATGTGAGTAATCCAGAGTGGATTGCGAGAGTCGGCCGCCTACGCGAAGAATGTCATTTGACACAAAAGGATATAATTTTTGTAATTTCGACGAACAAGATTTATTATTTTTAATGTTGTCTATATCAGCCTTGAAGGCTGAGCGCTGTACTGCGCGAATAATCACTAATTCAGCAGCCTCAATATCCTCAGTTGTGATAACATCTCTACGCGGAAGCTTTTTCATGAACCTAAGTACATAAACCACAGCGTGAACCAACTTAGTCCAAGAAGAACATTTCGACCCAAGCGTAATGATTGGATGCTCGTCCTGTGAGATAACTACGTGAGTCGTAGTTTTCCTCTCAGGTAGAGCAGAGTTGTCGCGCGGCAAAAATTTGGCTATAGGCCATTCGTCCGATGGTAATGAAATCCATGAGGGTCCTTCAAACCAAAGTGCGTTTTCTGACATTTGTGCGGGCATAAGGCCGCGAGATACACAATCAGCGGGATTTTGAACTCCGGCGATATGATAAAAATTCGCATTAAGAGGCGATAATAGCGTATGAATTTGAGAGATGCGATTAGCTACGTAAGTATTGAACTTATGTGGCGAAGAGAGTGCCCAACAGAGGGCGACTTCTGAATCTGAGAACACGAGTACCTCATTTATTTTTATGCGAGAAGACAAAGTGTAGTACACTGAGTTTACTAGACGAGCAAGCAATACTATTCCATTCAACTCTAGTCTAGCTAGTGTGACCGTGGGCTTTACGGGCGCTACACGTGACTTTGAACACAGTAGTGTAACTTTTGCGGTTTATTTTCATTTTTAACGTGTAAATATGCATTACACACAACCATATGCCTTCTCACTGGCATCTGAAAATGCCAGAAGCGAAACTTGAGAATTTTCCTCAATGCCTGTGTGACGAGGAAACTTGAGATTAGAGATAATAGGCAATTCAGATACATAATCCTGCCACTTATCAATTATGTGTTGAGGTGGAGAATCATCCCATCCCATATTCAGAAGCCATAAATCTTTTATGATTAGTTTAGCAAATAAGATAACTGGACCAACGAAGCCCAGAACGTCATAGAGACGTGCGGTAGCGGATAGAATAGCTCGTTTGGTACAAGCATTCGGCGGTTGCGATACTTTAAAAACAAAGTTATCGGATGCGGGAAGCCAATGGAGGCCGAGAATTTTAAAAGTGCTATCTGTGTCGAGAGAGATGGACTCACACTGGCGATGACTCGTAGGAATGTGACCAAGTAATTCAGTTGAATTGCTGGTCCACTTCACTAAGTCGAAACCACCGGCTTTAAAGAGCTCTATCAACTCATGCGCTATCTTTCTCGCTTCGTCGATAGATGAGGCAGAAGAAGCTAGGTCGTCCATGTAGACGTCTCTCTCAACAACAGAAGCGGCGAGAGGCCACTTGTGGCGCTCGTCGCTGGCCAATTGGCGCAGCGTGCGTAATGCCAAAAAAGGCGAGGAGCGTAAACCAAAGGTCACTCGAGTAAATTCATACATTTCGAGCGGGTCTTCAGGTGAAAAGCGATAAATAATGCGTTGATATTTGCGGTGCAGTGCGTTGACATAAATACATAAGTACATTTGCCGAACGTCGGCGAAAAATGCGATGCGAAAAATGAGAACATTCAAAAGAATGTCGAAAATATCTGATTGCAAATTGCAACCAGTGTGCAAAATATATATCGATAATTTTTTATCAGAAGAGTCCTCTCTTCTGTATTAAGAAGAGAAGAGTTAGTGGGAGAAGAACCATCTAGAACGATACGTATCTTCGTCGAAGTCTTATCCTCCCGAATCACAGGGTGATGCGCTAAATAATAGCCTGGTGAGACAGGCTCATCAGGTGGCAGGCGTTCAATGATACGTTTATCAATGTACTCTTTAATAACATCGTTATATTTAGAGTGAAGTTCAGTATCTCTATTGAATCTTCTCTCTAAATTAAAAAAGCGTTTCTTAGCGGTTATGTAAGAATCCCCTAAAACACAAGGATCAGTCTTGAAAGTGAGGTCTACTGAGTAAGAGCCATCCTGATTGCGGGTGGTTGAAGAAACGTAAATATCTTCACATTTTTGTTCATCGGGACTTAAGGATTTGCGTGCGGGAGGTTCTTCAATAGTCCAAAACATTTGTAGTAATTCATCTAACGGCTCGCTTGTGAAAAAACACATCGCGCGGGACTTAATATGTGGCGAAATAATAGGTGCATCGCCCATAATTAAATAACCTAAAGAGGTTTCGAATGCGGAGGGCGTATTCACATCACCGATTATTTTATTAGCTAGTACTATTTTGCAGTAAATATTTACACCTAGCAACAGATCGATTGGACCAGGTTCTGAGAAACTATCGTCAGCCAACGGTATATTTTTAATAAGATCGCTAAAGGCCGCGATATCAACATACGAGTCTGGCAGTTGTGAAGTGATTCGTTCTACCACCAGAGGGCGTATCAGGTATTCCTTCCCATCATCAAACCGCGACTTAAATTTAAACTCTGCAACACCAAGTATTTTTTGCGAAGCGCCGCCGATACCTTGAGCTTCAGTTAACCGGTTTTGAGAACTAATGGGCAATGAATACTTTTCACAACAATCGATAGATGTATAATCGTTTTGCGAACCTGGGACAATTAGGCACCTTACCAGATGCGGACGATTAATTTTGTCATACAATCTTATTTTCGCAGTGCCTAACAGCGTTGTTGTAATCATACGGTCTTTACAATCATACGAGACGGTACACACTGACGTATTATTCGCGTTGCTAACGTTAGGTTTAATTTTATTGGTAGCGTTTTCATTAGAAGCGTGTGTTATTTCTGCAGTACTAACTGAAGATATACGAGGCGTCTCAAGCGCGTTTGAAGTAGATGACGAATTATCTAACCTAGGTTTGGACGTTTTTAAATTATTATTATTATTGTTCCTTCGTTCAAAGTGGATCGTAGAGTGATGAGAAGATAATCCGCACCGTGAGCATACACCTTTAGATAAGCAGTTCTTCGTGCGATGAAGCGTGGACACACACCGGTTACAAAAAGAATTATTTTTTATAAATATATACCTATCTTGAGGAGATAGCTTCAAGAATGAAGGGTACGATATGCAAGTGTTTATTATTTTTACACAAACTACAAGTTCCAGCTTCCGACGAACTGACTGATTCAGTATTTACAAAAGTTTTAGTTGAAGGCTTCGGAGGCGAATTAACCTTGTTTCTATTTTTATTTTGTTGTGTGTCCAAGCCCTTATCAATAGAACGTGAAACTACTTTAGTTTGTTCTTTAACAAATTCTATAAGATTTTTATAAGTCGGAATTTGTTTCTTGCGATTAATAAGTTCGAACATTTTAATAGTCTCAGGATCCAATTTGAGCGCGGCCAAGTGAAAAAATATAAAGTTAGTTAAATCAATTTTTAACTGTTTGAGAGCTATCTAGCTATCTAGCGTGCTTGCACTTGTGTGAGTGAGCGGCTTAAACTGCAATAATTGGTTCAAATAAGCGCAAGCGAGCGAGCGAGGATCATCATATTTTTGAATTAATTTTTCCCATATAATAGGGTAATTTTCAGCAGTAGCTGGCAACCCTGCACAAACTAAAGCGGCCTTGTCCCTTAACCGACCAACTAAATAAAATACTTTCTCATTATTCGATAAATTAGGATTATCATGAATCATGCTTTTAAATTGTTGGTGAAACAAAGGGAATTTTGTAATATCACCGTCGAAACTCATTAACTCATTTGGCGGAAGGTGCGACTTTAATTTGGGAAAACTTGAAACAGGGCGAGAAACGCCATTCTCCAAACTAGCGGTATTCTTATTATTATCGTTAAGCGATAATATTTGCTTGACATAGCAAAACATAGCAAATTTCTTCAAATGAAGTCCATGCTTGATAATTAACTGCAGCCGTAGGGATTTACCTTGAATTGCGCTTCATTGTATAAATCTTTTAGAGATGGTCCACTTTGGGTGTACTCTTGTACACTATACCATGAAAAGCAGAAAAATACAGAAAGTTCATTAAAAATAAAATAAATTAGGACATCGCAATAAATAACTTGCTAAAATAAAAATAATTTCAAGTTTTTCGGTACTACTTGCAACACTTACAAGATGGCGTCCTTCAATCCGAGTTTAAGCTATAGAGAAGATAGGTATCATGTAGACGCGCATCTATTTTCAAATGGCTGTCTTATTTTTTAATTTATTCCTGTTCCAAGCTCATTGCTTGTAACAAATCACAGAGTCAAAGTACTCTGTGGCACAAGATAGCTTTCTGGTCGGATAATATCTCATGATATTTTGACAGCTAACCTCATTACGTCAAAAAACATGAATCCGCCCGCCATTATCCAGATTATACCTAGCTAGTTAAGTTATGTCACGTGGAGATAATAAATAATTTTTTGCTCCATAATTTAGATGAGTTCGTGGATTTGATTAATCAAAAATGGGTTCATATTCTATTTTCTTTTATTTTATCACTGGTACAAGACCAGACCCAGACTCAATACAATTTTGGACGTCTCCTTTCGTTCGAATTCCTTACGTAAGGTCTCCATATTGGAGGCCTGCGAAATGAGCGTAGGCAACTTAGTGACATCTGCTTCAACTTGTACAGCAGTGTCAAACAGACGTTGCATTCTCGCAAACATGACATCTCGTTTATTTTCTAATAGTAATAAAGTACATTCGTCTTTATTATACGGCTTGGAAGAGGGTGAACCCTTTTCCTTACTCATCTTGAAGGAACAATAAAATAATTATTACGAAGATATGAATTTATGGTAATTAATAGCGTTTTAATACTATATATAGCGTTATAAATGCGTAAAATATAAATACAACATGTGATTGCAGTTATTTATAATGTAAGAAGACACAATCACTAATTGTATCCAAGCGACGGTGTTCTAAAAATGCATTGAACTTAGCGAGCGAAAATGTAAACAAACCAAAGATAAGCGAGCGATGACCCTACATATGGTCGCGTGGAATTATTAAATACCTAAAGTGTGCCTACAATTTGAATAACGTTCACGATGTTTATTATTAAACACAGAATGTTAAACTACGATCTATACGCTTTATTATTATCTAGGTATGCGGGAATTAAGTAAATAATTTACTTATAAACGAAGTAATAAGAGCGTGCGTGTATGTAAGAAAATGAATTATAACAATAATTATAAAATCTTATTATTTCGATACCTAGTAAACAAACGACAGATTTACGTAGATATAACTTCACAATTCCGCAATATTACAGCACAGTAGGTATTCAGAGCGTTGCGATTATGTTATGAAATTATCAAAAAGAGATTAAAAGAAAAATATCCCGGTTGAAAAAGCCAAACTTATACGTTTGGTGAATTCCGGTTCGACAAAGAACCAACAAATCTGGCCAAACTTATATGTTTGGTGGAATCCGGTTCGTAAGGAACCAACAAATATGGTAGGTAAAATGGTAAAATGGTATGGTATGGTATGGTAGGTAAGCTTTTAGGGGATTTAAATATTATCCCACCATATCCGAAATGCGGATAGAAATTAATGGTTTTATACCGTGGACTGTATCTTTTGCGCTGGTTTTTGCTTGAAATTCCCCTTGTCCGGGATATCGGGTGAGATGGATATAAGGAAGAAGGACTTACTTGGAGGTTTGGTGAACGAAATCCGCCGGTTTCTGCTGCAAGATGGCGGCGTCAGCAAGCGTCAAATTCACCATCCGTCAATCCATTGAACAAATGTCCATCACAACTACTAATCCTCGATTCACTGCGTCCATATTTTGATAACTTCAAACACTCATAGTATTATTTTGATTAAAGGCGTTAAGCATTCTTACCTACATACTTACTCTGAGATTCTTTATGATACGAAACACGAGGCACGGTGCGGAATTTTGTAGGCGCGGCGCGTATGACAGTAAACGTCAATATGCCTTCACGTCGACCAGGAGAGTAAAAAATGGCGCCGCGGTGCGCCGGCGGCGATGACGAAGCCCGAATGGTGGGAGGAAGGAACGAAGGAGTGAGGGTGATAGAATGAATAAACTAGTGGTTCGCCCCGAACTGAGACCTCGCGGTATCCCATAATTCCCATAAGGTAGTTTTAACTATATATTGTAATTAAAACGCGCCGAATCTGATGACGTCAATCGTCAACTGCTTTCGTGGATGGGATGCGTATGCCTACAGTATTTTGCTAAAATTCAGCTGGTTCGCTGAACGGGTGTTACGTAGTATACGATTTCATAATAAAAAAAATTATAAACTGCCATGACTGCGCGCTTGCGGCTTCTGCGGCGAGCATGTCTAGATGCGCACTCATCTTTACATTCATAGACACAGTACCTGCTGCTAACGTCTTTATTGTAAATAGAAACGGATTTACTTTTGCAAAAACAACGTGATACTTTTATTGATAATAATTTGCTAATTGAATAACATAATTAGTAATCGACAAAATAAGAATAGCTGACGCAAAACTGTATTTACAATATTAAAGACAGCGCCATCTATTAACAGTATAGTGAAGTTTTGTTAAAAACATTGATGCCCATTTAAACTTAAATAATTTCGTTTCTTTATAATATTTATCTAATATTAGTATTTGTTGTTCAAGTACAGAATACAACTCAAATTATGTGTAAGTTTCAATTTTTTAAATAAAGTGGTTTTAGAGATCTAGCCTCGAACAAAATCTCCACTTTGAAAGCCCCCCATTTCGTCAATTTTAGGAAAAAAAAATACTTTTGTACTCTGTTTCAAATTATCTTTAAAATGAGGTACTGCAACCCTACGAAATAAAACCAGAATTTTAAAAATGATTATAATAGGAACAGCAAAAAAGGACCCTTTCTATGAAAGGGGACACCCTGTATATTAAAAAAAAAAAACCCTATGAAATGCAAAAAAAATTATTTTACTTCGCATTCGCTTCTATGAGAGCCACCCTGAAATAAAGATTTTTATAACTTTTTAAGCCATTTTCGGCTGGAGGCCATCGGTTTACATATCATATCTAAAATTGAAGTAATTACGTTCAGTGATTCAGAAGTTATAAGGCTCTGACAGACGGACGGACGGTCGGACGGACGGACGGACAAGTGCAAATTCACTCAAGTAAACTCAGAGACCTTCGCTTCGCTCGGTCGATGAGGTGCGCATAACAAGGGGAGAGAAAAAGAAGTATATAAAATGCGAATTCCCCATATTTACGAAGAAATATTGAACAAATAACGTTTTGAAATCAACCACGAGTGTCTCTGGAACTTATCTACTTATCTATATCTATCTGTATACTTATAATAAAACTTTAACTGGAAGATTTCTGTACATTTATTATATTTTGAAAATTTTAACCTAGGGATGCTTTATTATCGATACTGACCCCAAAACAGATTTTTATTTAATTTTTGTCTGTCTGTCTGTCCGTCTGTTCGCGCATCACACGAAAACTACTAAACGGATTTAAATCAAATTTAGTATAGCGCTAGTTGATACTCCGGGACAACATATAGGATAGTTTTGATCCCGATAATATATAAGGTTACTCCAGGATAGGGGATGAAAATTTTTGTTAGTTTTACTCCATAACTCTGTCAAATATGAACCGATTTTAATAATTCTTTCTTTATAAGAAAGTGTGTACTATAAGAAATATTTTATCCAATGTTGGTGAAGATCTGCTAATTATTATCGGAGATAGAGGACAGAACTTTTCTCGGATAGATAGTTTAGTATAGATTAAGATCTTACAAGTTACAATAGCCATATCTTGACCCGAGCCATTCATTACATAATAATTTTAATATACGGATGACCGAGCTTTGCTCGTTTTTTTTTGGTAGATCGTGTTTTTTGGAAATTATATATTAAAAAAAAATAATAATAAATAAAAAAATAATAATAAAATTCATAGGGGAAAATATAATCGTCTTTTACTCGAACCAGGGTCTTCTGGTTTCGAGACCGCCCGACTTACCGTCGAGCTATCGGAAATTTATAGATGATGGCGAAATTTACCTTCGTATTCTAATGATATTGTAAGGGGTTTTTCATTGCCTGAAAACACGGATAAAACGATCTTGAAAAAAACCCCGAAAAATGAAACCTAGCTAGATCGTTTTATCGCCCCCGAAACCCCCTGCATACTAAATTTCATGAAAATCGTTGGAGCCATTCGAGATATATATATAGGTAGGGATATTATATATATAGGTATATACAAGAATTGCTCGTTTGAAGATATTAGATAGATAGATAGATAGATAGATAGATAGATAATATAGGTGTTCGCGCCATGTACCTGTCCAGAATTCCTAGTTCCATGGTCGCGACGCTGGCAATCTCTTTGGCTCGCAATGAAGTTGACAGATTGTTAGTTTTAAACTTGCCGCCGTTTTTGGGCGTGGTTTTTGCAAGTTCGTTTTGACAGCTAACACTTACACGAAAAAATCCGGGTCGCCTCGCGCACCGTTTTGCTGTTTAATTGCCTAGATTTAGTTTTTTACGGTTTAGTTGTGCCGTCAAGCGGTCTATGTGTCGACCTAGCTATAAGCAGAATTACATACTGTTATTTGTAACAAAAGGCGACTCCTAACGGGCGGTTATTGCTCGCCACGCCAAGTGTGAAATAGTGATTGACCACCTCTAGTTGGTCTTACTAGTGACAAGCCAAGTGTACAGTGCTCCGTCAGCCCAACGTCTCCAGCGGGCCATAACTGGCTGCCTGCCTGCTGCTGCTAGTGGCCTGAGAAGTTCACCTTACACTTAACCTCACAATACACCCACATAATCACCACTACCATACCATCTCAGGCCGTACAAGGATTGACTGCTGCAAGGAAGGTCAGTGCAACCCTACCATCATTAAGTCACCACTACGTTGAGAACAGATCTGACCGCGGTGAAAGGCCGCTTTGGGCAGCGATTCTGGACTCAAGTTCAGCTGATGGGCCCCTGAACCTAGTTGTCCAGGTGTTGACTCGTTGGCCAAGCCGTTGGCCTCAACATTGGTAAGCAGAGCGCGGTTAAATTGATTCCGCGGACAGATTTGGCATTACTGTGACTTAACTTTGCCGTTCTAGGGTTAACTCATTAATTGTAAACTTATTAATTTATAACTTATTAATACACAGGCTTATTGAGTTACTAGTACATAGCCTACCTTGTCACATGTAGGCCTGTATAATAATTGCAATTATTGAGATTTTGTTTTGTTAATTTTTGTTGATTAATAATTAATAGTATCTAATTGTTGTTTGTGGCCCGTAACTGGCCAACAGTTAGATGTAGATTGTAATAAATAAACTTAATATTAATATAATTTGATAATTGTAGGTTCTTACCAAGCCAATTTGTAATTTGCAGTGCCTGGTATGAGTCTAGTGGCTTAGTACGGGTAATTAAAAACTTAATTTTTCTTTTATCTTAATTTATGTTATTGATTGACTTAACATAAATTATTGATAGCTTAATTTGTATCTTTTGGAACTTTTAACCAACAAATACTTTGTTTGTTTACTAGAACCCCTCGTGGTTAGGTAACAGAGTAGTTTGTTTGATGTATTTAAAATAAATAATTCTTGTTTTAAAGTAAATAATTCTAATTAATAAATAGTATTTAAGTAGTAATTTGTTTGTGTTTAAAGTGGGTAATTCTTGTTTGATTATTAATTTGTTTGGTTGAAGTTGAAACATAACTTGTAACAAATAACTTTGTTTTGATTTTGTTATCTATTTGTTGTAACTACCTTTATTTAAGTTGTTTTGTACCTACCTAAGATGTCAGCCCACAAAAAATTGAGCGTGCAAATTCAATCAGAGCTGCGTTGGGCTGCTACAGCCAACGCCTTGGTAGGCCAGGTGGACCGGGCATCCGCACTGCTCCAGCGGTGCGAGCAGGTGCGGACCAGGCAGGCGGTCGTCGAAGAGGCCTTCCGAGACCTCATGGCATTGGAGCTACCTCCGGAATCGCTGGAGTCCTCAGTGCGGGACTACGAACAGTTTTTTTGGCTGACAGACGGTCTGGTGGAGGAGGCCGCGAGGCTCAAGAAGGAGGCGAGAATGAGCTCTATTCTTGAGTCTCCCACCAGACCCACCACGCAGCCTGCGTTACAGGGCAAGTTGCCAACAATAAACTTGCCCCACTTTTCTGGCAACCTGAGCGAGTGGCTAGGCTTTCTCAGCCTCTTTGATAGCCTGGTGGACGCGAGAAGGGACCTGTCTCCCTGCCAGAAACTGGCCTATCTACTCTCTTCCCTGCAGGGAGAGGCTCTGGGTTTAGTTAGCCACCTAGACCTCTCCGAGGAGAGTTATACCACCGCGCGGGAACTACTGACTCGGCGGTATGCCAACGTGCGCCGGTTAGCAGACACACACGTGGCACAAATTCTAGCGCTGCCACGTGTCTATGGGGTGTCCCATTTAAGAGAATCGCTCTTAAATCCACTGATTGTAGCCTGCAACGCTCTTAAGCGTTTAGAGCTTCCCGTGGACCAGTGGTCCTTCCTTTTATTACACATTGTGTTGTCCCGCCTGCCTCCCGAGTTGAAACTGCGTTTTGAGCAAAGGTATGGTGGGGACGGGGCCAGCTACCTGCCCCCCTTTTCGGACCTTTTAAAGTTCCTTGAGGAAGAGTGCCGGCAGGCTGATAACTCTGGTATTGCTGGTCCTTCAAGGACCCCAGAGCGGCCTGCCCAGCTGAGGAAGGAAAAGGATCACACTGGCGTCCCTGGTAAAAGGGCCTCCGACCGGAGACCAATGCCCGTTTACACTGGACTTGCTGCCACTGAACCCGCCCCCTGTAACTATTGCAGGCGTCCAGGCCACCGGGTGCTTTCTTGCCCCCAGTTTCTCTCTAAGCGGATCAAGGATCGGAGGGGCATTGCAAGAGACCGCCACTGGTGCTATAGCTGTCTGGAAGCTCACATGCAACGGGACTGCCAACAGCCACGGCCATGCCCAATTTGTAGGGGTAACCACCTGGAGATTTTGTGCGCCAACAAGAATGGTGTTGGCCGCCGGGTGGAGAGTGAGGGCGCGCCCCGCACGGGCGGGGGCGCTCTTACCGATCGCTCCCCGGATTACTTGCGTCGGTCTCCTGATCAGGGCCATGAATCCCGACGCGTCCGGATTTCGACCCCGCCTATGGGGGCTTCACCCCCCCGTGAGGGGGGCGCCAACCCCCCTCGACGTTCTGATGGGAGATTTGTGGCGGCTCCGTCTACGGTTCAGTCTGCCCGCTATTCACCTCCTCTTCATGAGTGGCCACGCCTCGAACGCCGCCCACCTCGAGCGGGTCGACAGCCTTACTACGGCCTACCGACCTCAGCCCGTATGACTAGGCCCGTGCTGCCGCCACGAGATGACGCATGGGTTTACCCAAATGGAGGTCCGTCCCACTTACCTTTGGAGGTCCCCCCTGAGTCTCAATATGAGATTCCCCGGTTAGAGGACCGGTTTGATGAGGACAACCACCAATAGGTAGTTGCCGCCCTAGCCCCCACCACAGCAACTTCTCCTGAGACCTTGAATCTCCGGCAGTCCGTCTGTCAGACCATTCTCTTGCCGACTGTCTCAGTGAAGGTATTCAACCCGAAGGGTGAATTTTTAATCGTTCGCGCCCTTTTGGATTCGGGTTCACAGCGCTGTATTGCTTCTTCTCGTTTGGTGGGTGAGCTAGGGCTCCCTTGGAGTCCTCGAACAGGACGGGTGATAGGTATCGGGGGTATAGAGCCCTCGACTCCTAACGGGGAAGCGGAATTAATGTTTGGCCCCGTTACGGGCAATCTTAGGGTCTTGGTCAAGGTGTCAGTCCTTGACAATATCTTAGGCCCCCTACCGCAGGTCCGAATAGCTGACGCTGCGGTGTCCTGTGCATCAGGCCTAAACCCAGCTGACCCCCACTGGACTGAACCCGGTCCTATGGACCTTTTGTTGGGTTCCGATGTGTTGGGCCTGGTCTTGTCAGGGGAAATTAGGGTTTTGCAGAAGGACGGCCTATGTGCCATGTCCACTATATTCGGCTCTAGCTTTTTTGGACCCGTGCTACGGTCTTCGGACCTACCGGTGCTGGACCAATTGCAAGCAGCCGGCTTGACGCTGTCGGACGTGGTCCAGCGCTTTTGGGAAGTTGAGGAGCCGCCGCATGCCGCACGAGTTGACCCTCTTGACCTTGAATGTGAGTTGTTTTATCAAAACAACACAGGCCGCCGTGTTGATGGGCGATTTGTAACTCGCTTGCCCTTTCTCGCTTCTCGCCCCCCGCTTGGTCAATCGCGGGCCTTGGCGGAAAAGAGGCTCTTGTCTATGGAACGGCGCATGCGGCGCGACTCCACCTTCCGCCCCAAGTACGTTGAATTTATGCGCGAGTACGAGGGCCTGGGGCATATGTCACCATCCAATTTTGATTGGCGCGCACACGAGCACTACTTCTTACCCCACCATGCCGTCTTGAAGACCCCTGGGGGGAAGATTCGAGTGGTTTTTGACGGCTCCGCGGCCACATCCAACGGGGTGACATTGAACCAATGCTTGCACTCCGGTCCTAAGCTGATCAAGGATAACTCCGATATCCTCACGCATTTCCGCCGGCATCAAATTGTTTTCGTAGCTGACATCAAGATGATGTTTAGACAGTCGATGGTACATCGCGATGATCGGAGATACCAAATGATTCTGTGGCGCGAAAATCCTAATGAGCCAATGCGTGTCTTTGAATTGAACACCACGACCTATGGACTCAAGTCAAGCCCCTATATTGCTATCAGGACCTTGTTAGAACTAGCTAACCGGGAGCGGCTGAATTACCCTCGCGCATCAGCCACCTTGGAATCGTCAGTCTATATGGACGATATTTGCACGGGAGCCTCTAGCGTTGAGGAAGCTCTGACTCTTCGCGATGAATTGATTGCAATACTGAAGTCCGGAGGTTATGAGTTGGGCAAGTGGTTGTCCAACTCCCCTCACGTCTTGAAGGATCTTCCGGGAAAGGATCAGCAGGATCCTCATATTTTTGAAAATCCCGAAAATCCCAATTTGCTGACGGTCCTTGGAATACAGTACCAGCCCGTCCAAGACGTTTTCACCTACCGGGTCAAATTAGACCCACCTCCTAAGGTCTGGACTAAGCGTTCCGTATTGTCTACGGTTGCTCGCACCTTCGATCCCAATGGATGGATCACTCCCGTAATATTTTTGGCTAAATGTTTCCTCCAGAAGCTTTGGATTGCTGAACTCGGTTGGGACGAACCACTCCCTGGGAAGTTATTGAAGGAGTGGAACTCCCTTGTGTCTTCACTTCCTGAAGTTAACCGAATTTCCATGCCTCGACGCTTCCTACCAACAGGAAGGTGTCATGCCAGTCTCCTCGGGTTTTGCGACGCCTCCGAACGAGGATACGCCGCCGTGGTATATTTGAGGACTGTCGATGTCGCCGGTGAGGTCGCGACGCATCTCGTCTTGGCAAAAAGCAAGGTGGCCCCTATTCGGTCACGGTTAACTATCCCGAAATTAGAATTGTCTGGCGCCGCCCTTCTGGTACGCCTCTTGAACCACGTCCACTCCTCTTTGGCATCTGCGGTCGATCTGACCGACGTTTATGCTTGGACGGACAGTGAGATTGTCCTTTGCTGGCTACGAGCCGCGCCTCACAACTTAGAGGTCTTTGTTGCGAATCGGGTCTCCCAAATTCAGAGCTCTGCAGTACCGGTGATTTGGAGACACGTACCCGGAGAACTGAACCCGGCCGATTGCGCCTCCCGCTGCTGTGAGGCCTCTTCACTGGTCCACCATCACCTTTGGTGGGATCCAAGTTGGCTATCCCAATCCGAGACGACTTGGCCTCAAAATAGGTTTTCCGCTCCCGAAGTATTGCCGGGCTTAAGAGTCGGAGTGGTTGAGGATAAACAGATCCCCGACTTGAACTTTCTTTTGAACCGTTACAGTTCCCTTGATAAACTAATTGGTGTTACCGGTTGGATTCGACGTTTTATCCATAATGGGCGGAATTCAGAAAATAAAAATTTGAGTCCTGTGCTTTCCCCTCTTGAACGCCAAGACGCCCGGAACTACTGGGTGCGTGTGGTTCAGGTGGAGCATTTTTCATCCGTGATTGACACCCTAAAGAGAGGTTTAGTTTTGAAGGGCCCCCTTGCTCGCCTAAGCCCTTTTTTGGACAATAACGGAATGCTACGCGTTGGAGGACGCCTCAAGAATTCCAATCTGCCCTATGGTGCTCGCCACCCCCTTTTGCTACCTAAGGACGGCACCTTTGTCAAATTGCTAGTGACACACTACCATCTTAAAAATGCCCACGCTGGTTGTAATGCACTCTCGGCTATTTTACAGCGCGAGTTTTGGATTCTGGCAGGGACACGCACCATCCGGAACGTCACTTTCAAATGTATTCCGTGTTACCGCTTGAAGGCTAATACTTCACAGCCGATGATGGGTGATCTGCCCTCCGACCGCGTTCTAGCCACTCGACCCTTTGCTGGGGTTGGCACTGATTTTGCTGGCCCGTTTGCCATCAAGAGCTCTAACCTCCGCAACGCCAAATCGCTCAAGGCCTACCTCTGCGTTTTTGTATGTCTCGCTACCAAGGCGGTACATTTAGAACTTGTGAGTGCCTTAAGCACTGAAGCCTTTGTAGCCACGCTAGGTAGATTTGTCTCTCGTCGAGGATTGCCTGACCTGATTCGCACTGATTGCGGTACCAATTATAAGGGCACTGATAGATATTTAAAAGAGATTGTCGAATTCCTGTCTAGCAATAAGATTAGATTAAGTACAGCATTGTCCAAGATGGGGGTAACCTGGAAGTTTGACCCCCCAGCTTGCCCTCATTGGGGTGGAATATTCGAAGCTGTGGTTAAGGTGGCCAAGACTCATCTCCGGCGCGTTATAGGCGAAACTGTTTTAACCTTTGAAGAACTCGCCACCGTGTTTTGCAAAATTGAGGCTGTACTCAATTCTCGGCCACTCTGTCCCCTCTCATCTGACCCAAATGACCTGGAGGTCTTAACTCCCGGTCATTTTCTGATTGGTCAGCCCCTTAACGCTCTACCTGAATACCCCTTCAGGGACGTGAAGGTCTCACGTTTGTCCCGGTTTGAGCTGCTGCAACAGATGACTCAGAGTTTTTGGCACCGTTGGTCACTAGAGTATTTGCATCTTTTGCAGCAGCGGGTTAAGTGGGCTGACAAATCTGATCCACCCAAAGTTGGTGACCTAGTGCTGATTAAGGAACCTAATTTGTTGCCTTTATACTGGCGCCGTGGGCGCATTCTTAAGCTGATCTACGGGTCTGATGGGGTTCCCAGGGTTGCCGAGGTAATGGTCGGAGACTCTGTCTTGCAGCGAGCCGTTTGCTCCTTATCACGTTTACCTATTTACTAGTAAGTGGACGTAAATCCTTACGACCACAGGCGGGGGGGTTGTTCGCGCCATGTACCTGTCCAGAATTCCTAGTTCCATGGTCGCGACGCTGGCAATCTCTTTGGCTCGCAATGAAGTTGACAGATTGTTAGTTTTAAACTTGCCGCCGTTTTTGGGCGTGGTTTTTGCAAGTTCCTTTTGACAGCTAACACTTACACGAAAAAATCCGGGTCGCCTCGCGCACCGTTTTGCTGTTTAATTGCCTAGATTTAGTTTTTTACGGTTTAGTTGTGCCGTCAAGCGGTCTATGTGTCGACCTAGCTATAAGCAGAATTACATACTGTTATTTGTAACAAAAGGCGACTCCTAACGGGTGGTTATTGCTCGCCACGCCAAGTGTGAAATAGTGACTTTGACCACCTCTAGTTGGTCTTACTAGTGACAAGCCAAGTGTACAGTGCTCCGTCAGCCCAACGTCTCCAGCGGGCCATAACTGGCTGCCTGCCTGCTGCTGCTAGTGGCCTGAGAAGTTCACCTTACACTTAACCTCACAATACACCCACATAATCACCACTACCATACCATCTCAGGCCGTACAAGGATTGACTGCTGCAAGGAAGGTCAGTGCAACCCTACCATCATTAAGTCACCACTACGTTGAGAACAGATCTGACCGCGGTGAAAGGCCGCTTTGGGCAGCGATTCTGGACTCAAGTTCAGCTGATGGGCCCCTGAACCTAGTTGTCCAGGTGTTGACTCGTTGGCCAAGCCGTTGGCCTCAACAATAGGAATACAGGAAGTGCCAAAAAGTATCAAGTATCAGCTGCGATACTATCATTTGTCAACTATTGCATTTCCTTGAACACTCGTAACTGTTAAAATGTAAAATGGCGTCAATCAAGTAGGATAAATAGATATCCGGGACGAGCCCTCGCGCAAGGGAGGCACCGGTATGTGTTCGGAAGAGATCTCGGAGCCTTCCAATATGCGCTGAGGGTGGCCATCGAGGGGGTTTTAGTAGGTAAAAATCCTACATAACCCGATATTCTCCCTCAGGATATATCTTAAGAAGATTTCCCCTCGTTAACAAAAAAAAAAGTTATAAAGATATGTATATAGATTAATTATACGGGCCAGTGATTATATGACCAATCTTCTACCAACTATTCGACACGGGTGGACACGGGTGTACTCTAAGGGTTCGATACCATAGCCCGCTACGCCTGGCCAATTGTGAATTGGCGGACTTCACACACCTTCGAGAACATTATGGAGAACTCTCAGGTGTGCAGGATACCTCACGATGGTTTCCTTTATCGTTAAAGAATGTGATATTTAATTGCATAAAGATACAATTGTGTGTTTAATGGGTATGAATTGAGTGATTCCCATTGCTCCGAAAAGTCCAGAGCCCGGGATCGAACCTGCGACCACCCGAATAGGAGACCGCAGATCCTAACCACTAGGCTATCACTGCTTATTTTATTAATTGCTTTAATTAATTATTAATAAATAATGAATTGCACAATAATCGGGTGGGGATCGAATCTGTGACTTTTCATTTTTAGACCTTTAACCGTTGGGCTATTGTGCATTGCATTAGCTATTCAATGGGTAAAGAGCAATTTATGGATAGTGGCAAGACTAAACCATTGCAGGTACGTGATAACAATAGCTTAGCCGTTCATGCAATTCCATTCAAACTCATACAAATTGGAGTTGTTATTTATTACCTACCGAATGCGGAACAGCGTTCCTATTTCGCTAAGTTGTGGAGTAATCAAATAATTCAATACTATTCTAGGTTATTTGATATATCGCTCATTTGCCGAAACCATATTATAGATTTAGGATTTGTAATCGCTAACAATCCTGAATCCTATGGATGAAACAATATTTTACCTGAACAATAGGTAATGATTCACCATTTCATGCTCTATGAAAATTACGTTAGTTTAAAAGTAAATTCAAAGACATTACTATAAAATTTTCAAAATCTGCCACAAACTTTTACACTGAAAACATACTTATTTTACGTTGGTAACATCAGAGAGAAAAATCAGGATTTTTGTGATAAAACAGTGTTGAGCAAACGAGCTATATGTATTTGGTGTAATTTGTCCCATATATTAATAATACCTAAGAAGCGTCGTTGAACCAAACATAACAATTTTTACTCTATAACAAGATAACCCTTGACTGAGAACTCACCTCATTGTCCTCATGGGTCATTGGGGTCCCAAAGTGCTGGAGTGGCGACCTCCCACCGGAAAGTGTAGTGTTGGAAGACCCCAATAGGTGAACCAACGACATTAGACGAGTCGCAAGGTGCCGCTGGATAGAGGCCGCGCAAGACCGAGGCATGCGGAAATCTAAGCAAGAGACATAATATGTCCAGCAGTGTCGTGGTGTCGTGTGATGCGGGTTGTTACGTTCCCTCAAATATGGTTGAGCGAAGCAATGGCTGGATCATGCGTCATGCTCGTGAACGGGTTCCACCAGAGAGAATGGGGCTGCTTTCTGTCTGCCCGTCTTAACGTGTTGAATTTTAACTAGGTATGCTTTTGTGAAACTCATTGTGGAAACACTGCATACATAGCAGAGTATCTATTGAATCGTAGACTTGTTTTGAAAAGAGCAACCGCCGAGTTTCTTGCTGGTTCTTCTCGGCAGGAAGGGCATTCCGAACCAGAAGCAGACTCATCGACGATTCAAAAGCACTAGTAAAATAGTTTATATGAAAAAAAAATAACATTTCTATTCTATTCTAGTGAACATCAGCTATCGGTTGATAAAGAAGAAGGAAGAAAACATCAGGTACAGGTCAATCGATGACGTCAAAACTCTAATAATTACGGCCCCAGAAAATGGCGACCTAAGTATAATGAAAATTTCGATGAGAGTTTTCTGCAGTCGACATACCTAATTACTTTTTTGAACGTTACAAAGGAAGCGTTACGGTACGCTTTTAGCTCGCAGTACTTTAATTTGTCTGCTTTGAGTTGCACGAAATATAAAATGATACACAAAAAGACTCTATGTACCAAAAGGTCATAACTTAGAAATCGAAAATAAAAAGTGCGGCTGGTACGGGAAGTCCGACAAAAGGCAAACAACTCGCAAGAACACTCAAGGGAGTAGAGAATTACAGTGAAGAGAGAGCATGACGGCAATTCGACGGAGGAGAGGCAGAATGACGGCATAGGATAGTGTAATACCGTTTGCCGACATGGGTTAGCGACGGCGGAGAAGCAGCATGACAGCATTGTATAGTGCCATGCCGATTGCCGTCACGGCTGTGCGACGGCGGTAAGGTAGCATGACAGCATAGTATAGTGCCATGCCGTTGTCCGTCACGGCTATGCGACGGCGGTAAGGTAGCATGACAGCATAGTATAGTGCCATGCCGTTGTCCGTCACGGCTGAGCGACGGCGGTAAGGTAGCATGACAGCATAGTATAGTGCCATGCCGTTGTCCGTCACGGCTGAGCGACGGCGGTAAGGTAGCATGACAGCATAGTATAGTGCCATGCCGTTGTCCGTCACGGCTGAGCGACGGCGGTAAGGTAGCATGACAGCATAGTATAGTGCCATGCCGTTGTCCGTCACGGCTGAGCGACGGCGGAAAGGTAGCATGACAGCATAGTATAGTGCCATGCCGTTGTCCGTCACGGCTGAGCGACGGCGGTAAGGTAGCATGACAGCATAGTATAGTGCCATGCCGTTGTCCGTCACGGCTGAGCGACGGCGGAAAGGTAGCATGACAGCATAGTATAGTGCCATGCCGTTGTCCGTCACGGCTGAGCGACGGCGGTAAGGTAGCATGACAGCATAGTATAGTGCCATGCCGTTGTCCGTCACGGCTGAGCGACGGCGGAAAGGTAGCATGACAGCATAGTATAGTGCCATGCCGTTGTCCGTCACGGCTGAGCGACGGCGGTAAGGTAGCATGACAGCATAGTACCCAGGTAGCAGACTGACGTCAGAAACGTATAGGTGACGTCATTCATAGGTCAGTTTAAGGTCAGTCAGTTTTTCGTCAAGAGCGGACGCTACGGGCACGTCTTGCGAACGTCAATTTAAGGTCAGCATCTGGACGTACCATATTAATCGTAAATAGGACGTTCCGCTAACGTCACTTTAGGGTCAGCATCTGGACGTACCACATTGGTCGTAAAGAGGACGTTTCGCTATCGTCACTTTAGGGTCAGCATTTGGACGTACCATATTGGTCGTAAAGAGGACGTTTCGCTAACGTCACTTTAGGGTCAGCATCTGGACGTACCATATTGGTCGTAAAGAGGACGTTTCGCTAACGTCACTTTAGGTTCAGCATTTGGACGTACCATATTGGTCGTAAAGAGGACGTTTCGCTAACGTCACTTTAGGGTCAGCATCTGCACGTACTATATTCGTCATAAAGAGGACGTTTCACTAACGTCACTTTAGGGTCAGCATCTGGACGTACCATATTGGTCGTAAAGATGACGATTCGCTAACGTCACTTTAGGGTCAGCATCTGGACGTACCATATTGGTCGTAAAGAGGACGTTTCGCTAACGTCACTATAGGGTCAGCATCTGGACGTACCATATTGGTCATAAAGAGGACTTTTCACTAACGTCACTTTAGGGTCAGCATCTGGACGTGTGTTATTCGTCGTAAAGAGGACGTTTCACTTACGTCACTTTAGGGTCAGCATCTGGACGTACTATATTCGTCGTAAAGAGGACGTTTCACTAACGTCACTTTAGGGACAGCATCTGGACGTACCATATTGGTCGTAAAGAGGACGTTTCGCTAACGTCACTATAGGGTCAGCATCTGGACGTACCATATTGGTCGTAAAGAGGACGTTTCGCTAACGTCACTATAGGGTCAGCATCTGGACGTACCATATTGGTCGTAAAGAGGACTTTTCACTAACGTCACTTTAGGGTCAGCATCTGGACGTGTGTTATTCGTCGTAAAGAGGACGTTTCACTTACGTCACTTTAGGGTCAGCATCTGGACGTACTATATTCGTCGTAAAGAGGACGTTTCACTCACGTCACTTTAGGGACAGCATCTGGACGTACCATATTGGTCGTAAAGAGGACGTTTCACTGACGTCACTTTAGGGACAGCAACTGGACATACAATTGTAACACCGATTAGTTTCCCACCCGAGAACTAGACGGCGCTGCACAACGGTTAACTCGCGGGATCGAAGACACGGCGCCCAGATCGTATATAGGCTGACTAACCGATGTTAGTTCGCGTTCTCTCGCACTACTGCGATACCGTGGCAAGTGCTGCTTCCACCTTGATGGGACGTAACTTAACGTTATTGGCCATTGAACGATATTTGACGGCAAGATGACGTCCTCTCAAAGTCTGCAGAAACGTCCTACTGACGTCTTTAGAAGACGTCCATATTACGGTTCTACAAGACGTCCTACTAACGCCTCCAGCAGGCGTCCTATTGACGTCTTCAGAAGACGTCCTGATAACGATTTCAGGACGTCTTAATAACGACCTCAAAAGACGTCTTACTAACGCCTCCAGCAGAAGTCCTATTGACGTCTTCAGAAGACGTCCTGATAACGACCTCAAAAGACGCCCTACTAACGCTTCCAGCAGGCGTCCTACTGACGTCTTCAGAAGGCGTCCTGCTAACGACCTCAGAAGACGTTCATATTACGTTCTATTTGTAGTTCTATATGACGTTCATATTACTTTCTAATTATAGTTCTGTATGACGTTCTACTGACGTCTTATCGTCGACGTCCAATAAACGTCATTTAGAGACGTCCTGAGGGATATGACATATGTTGGTCATTTCGTACGTCCGTGCGACGAAGATTACGACGTCATTTACGTCGGAAATGACTGTGAATGGACGTCGTGATGACGAAAAATTGCTACCTGGGTATAGTGCCATACCGATTTCCGTCACGGCTGAGCAACGGCGGAGAGGCAGCATGACGGCATAGGATAGCGTAATTCCGATTGCTGTCACGGCATACGAGTCGCCCTTACCCCCCCAAGGCCCACATCGATGTTTTACATCAATTTCAAACTGGATAGTTAATAAAGGTTCATTGAACATTATGAAACCGCTACATCGAATAAACAGCTTATCAGCAGCTTTTAATTCCAGGATCTCCTTAGTGCTTTGCGAGCTTTTCTTTGCGCTTTAAAAATATTCTAGGAGTAGGACAGACAAGACTGAGTGAAATCGGGTTTTCTGAAGTTCGCTTTTAGGTTATTATTTTGAAACCTATTTGAAATCAAATTCAATTCTGTGCAGTAAAACCACAAACATATAAGCCGATTTCACCAACGTCAAGTGACGTTTATCCGAGGAATAAATTGGGCGTTCGAAGTTTTTGTATTTTGTATTAAAAAATCTGCCAAAATATCTTTACATTCATCATCATCATCAATAACAACACATCAACGGCTCACTACTGAGCGCAGGTCTCCTTTCAGAGAAGGGTTATAGGAAATAGTCCACCACGCTGGCCCAACTTCGGACTTCACACATCTTCGAGAACATTTTGAAGAAATCTCAGATGTGCAGGTTTTCTCACGATGTTTTCCTTCACCGTTGAAGCAAGTGATATTTAATTGCTTAAACGCACTTGACTCCGAAAAGTCAGAGGTGCGTACCCTACGTTCGTACGTATCTTTACATTCGGATAAGACTAATTATTTTACGTAGGTGAATTCGGCCCTTAAATAAACCAAACTGAAACAGCCCGTACGAGAAATGTACTCTTTAAATTGGTTATTTAGCAAAATTTTAGAAACCCCAATAATTGAAAACACTAAATATATCAACAGGTAACCAAAATAGTCTCAGAACGTTTCTAAACCCAGCTTTGTAGTCCGTGGGGAATTTTAGTGATTTTCTAATAAACTATACCTAGTTCGCAACTAGGCCACATCCATCCGTGATCAGATAAAACAAAGAGAAAATCCACTCGCTAAACCGCAATTTATCTAGATATATTAGACTACAGAGATCGACAGCTGTTCCGTACGTGTAATATATCACGTCAATACAGATATTTTTTTCATTAATTGTGTATTTAGGGTAAGAAGAATAAGAATATATCCGTGGTGTCAAGGTAAAAGGGTATGAGTCAGAAATTTTGAAAAATGAGTTAATTATACAGTTACAGTATTACTGTTACAGTATTACTGTAAAAATCGGCAAAGCACGAGTCGGGCCTCGCTCTTTTAGGGTTCCGTTAAAAAAAATTAAATAAAAATATTTCCATGTACCCATGGAAATATTTTAATTTAATTTTTTTAATTTAATTTAATTTTTATTATTTGCTGTTATAGCGGCAATAGAAATATATAATATGTGAAAATTTCATCTGTCTATCTATTACGGTTTACGAGATACAGCCCGCTGACAGACGGACGGACGGACGGACAGCGTAGGCTTAGTAATAGGGTCCCGTTGGTACCCTTTGGGTACGGAACCTTAAAAAGGAAATGAGTCAATGTAATGTATTTTTATTTCGTGAATCTCAAATATCAAATAGAGTCTAGTCATACTCTCTCTAGGTCTCCTCTCAGAGAAGGGTTAAAGGCCACAGTCCACCCCGCCGGCCCAATGCGAATTGGCGGACTTCACACACCTTCGAGAACATTATGGAGAACTCTCAGGTGTGCAGGTTTCCTCACGATGTTTTCCTTCACCGTTGAAGCAAGTGATATTTAATTGCTTAAACGCACTTGACTCCGAAAAGTCAGAGGTGCGTACCCGTGATTGAACCTGCAACCCACCGAATAGGAGACCACAGTCGTAACCACTAGGCTATCACTGCTTTGAGTCTATTCGTAATTAATAGCAAAACCTATTCAAGTAAAAAGGAGTTATGTGTAGTCAATAGACATCTTCCTTTTTATTTTTTAGAAGACTCTTTCCCCATTAACATTTTCAAGCGTTTTTTTATTAGCACTTGTTGAAAAGTTGTGTTTTTAGACTTATCCCCTTTTGCCTTGACACCACAGATATTATTATTAAGTTATGGTTTGTTTGTTATCAGGTTGCTCAATGGAGGTCATTTAATAATGGAGGTCAGTGATCGTATGCATGGCTTTGGAAGCTTTATCTATATTTCCGTCTCTCATCCTATGCAAATATGCAGGTGACAAACAAAATTGATGAATTATAAAAATTTTCTAGTAACATAAAACAAAAGACGTAGAGTAAATGTGAAGGGTGAAACCACATTTGTGAAGAACGATTCGGATTTGGTCCATACAAATTTTCCATAGAGTTGTGTACGCATCGAAAAGCCGATTTGATCCGTACACGTTTCTATTTAAAATGACAGTTTTGTATGGGGAAAATCCGAATCGATCCTCATAAATGTGGTTTCAGCCTAATCGACGAATAAATCACAGATTAATGATTATAATTGTATACCGAGCTTTTGACATTAAACTATTGACAGTTTTTGTGGTGACAATACGTCATTATGTCAAATTTATTCGACGGTCAAGTTAAACTGGGAATCTAGAAAGCTATTTAAAATTAATTGGGAATGGAGATAATTTAATATAAAAAATTCATTTTAAAAAACCGACTTCACTTTGGCGCGGTGCGCCAATACAAAGTATATAATTCATTGTTGATATTTTAAAAACCGCTTGACCGATTTCGATAAAACTTTAATGGGACCGCCTGGAAACCCTTTCAAACCAAAAAAGAATTTTGTAAATTGCTTCAGGCGTCTTCGATTAATCGGTAAACATACATAAAAAAAAAGATTCCGATGAATTGAGAACCTCCCCCTTTTCTGAAGTCAGTTAAAAAAGCCTTTAAAGTGAGCAATATTTTAATCTCCGTTTCTTTCAGGTATACCTACACGTTTCTAGCTTCTATTACATACTTATATAATACTAGCTGACCCGGCGAACTTCGTACCGCCAACTTATCTAGTAAAACAAATAAACTATATTAATAAAACAAACTATCCTATCTTTCAAGTTGGATCAAGCCGCACGTGTTGTGCAAATTTGATTAAAATCGGTTAAGTAGTTTAGGAGTCCATCGCGGACAAACAACGTGACACGTAATTTATATATATTAAGATGTTCTCAGTAAAAGAAAAAGGATTTGCTATCTCATTATTCTATTCCGGAAGATTTAACTTAAACATTACTTTTATTGTCCGGGTTATCACCCGGAAAGGCCTTTATTGCAATATATGGCCACATTACAGCAGCCACGCTTTCTCCAGCTAGAGGTGCGATTGTGATTCGGCAATCGGGATCGGAAGAGTTCAGCTGAAAGTTTTCAGCAGCGTCGTTAGTAACGTAAAAACGCTTTGCTATCATTGTAGCCTAGCCTAGCGGTTAATGTCCCTAATGAAAACTGAAGGTCGACGGTTCGATTCGCGCTCGTTGTAGGTACGACAAGGGTGAAAAGAATATTAGTCAAGTATGCTTGGTTAATATTGTTAGAAAAATAAGTGCTTATTATTACAAAATACACAGAATAGTCAATGAAAATTAAATAATTGATTACCTACATACTTAAAATGAAGATGTCAGGTTATACAATAAAAAATCTGTTTTATTTATTTACTAGCTGATGCCCGCGACGTCATACGCGTGTATATAGTTTTTAATATCCCTCGGGAACTCCGTGATTATCCGGGATAAAAAGTAGTCTATGTCACTCTCCAGGTCCTCAACTATACTCATGCAAAAAATCACGTCGATCCGCAGCTCTGTTGCGGCGTGATTAAAGGACAAATCAGCAAACCAACAAAAAAAACAAACTTTCGCATTTATAATATTAGTATGATTCTATTGTTAAAAATGTCAATGACTAACGATAGTCTGGATATAAGTAGTACAATCGTGCTTAGTAAATCGTGCTCGTGATCTTCGGTGAAAATGCATTACAAGTTGCAACACCATTACCGTAGAGAACATTGTGAAACAGCATTAGTTTTAAAACTTGTCAATAAGATAAGAGATTGTGTGCAGTCAAATTAGCACCAACGGCAAAATATATAGTGATTCAAGAAATTTTATTCCAAGCCGATCCCGATTGCCAAATAAAATCGCGCCCCTATTAAAAGAATTTAGATTAAAAATATATTTTATTATTTGTACGTGTATACAGACGCTTCGTCGAATTTGAACATTGACCTCTGAAAAGGGCGGGGCATATAGTTCGAAAAGCTGATGATCGTTGGGGTCCCAAAGTGCTGGAGTGGCGACCCCGCACTGGAAAGTGCAGTGTTGGCAGACCCCCACTAGGTGGACCGACGAGATCAGAAGCTGGTGGATACAAGCGGTGCAAGAAAAATCCATGCAAGAGACTTTTGTTCAGCAGTGGTTGTCGAATTCGTGTTTTATTTACTCTGTGCTTTCTAAGTGGGGTCAGTCTGAATAGGCTTTATGAATCTCACTTCAGTAGGAAATTGCATCAATTGACAATGAATTCTTCACATCGTATCCTGCGAAATTCAATATCCTGATTTTGAAAACGGAAACACCTGTTCCAATTTTGGAAGAGGCTTTTAGAAACGATAAGGCTCTATGAGTCTTTTTTTAACCGACTTCAAAAAAGGAGGAAGTTTTCAATTCGTCGAAATCTTTTATTTTAACCGACTACAAAAAAGAACCTCTTCCGGTTCTCAATTCGTTCAAATCTTTTTTTTTGTTTTTTTTTGTATATTCGAATAAGCCTGAACCGATTTAATAAATTATTTTTCTGTTTCAAAGTGTATACTTACCAGATGGTCTCATTGAAATTTCATCAAAATCGGTCGAGCGGTTTTTAAAATATCAACAATAAGGTATATATACTTTGTAGTGGTGCGAGCCGTTTGATGTCGGTTTTATAAAAAGACTTTTTATATTAAATTACTAGCTGATGCCCGCGACTTCGTCTGCGTGGATTTAGTTCATAACATCCCGCGGGAAATCTTTGTCACCCTCCAGGTTCTCAACTATACCTATCCAATAAATCACGTCAATCCGTAGCTTTGTAGCAGGAAACATTTGATCGTCTTGCTCGCGGCATTGTTAATGATGATTCAAACAGAAAACATAAATTACTGATGATATTATCAATTACGTTTAGCTATCATTTTTATAATTGTCAAATTTTTTACCATACTTAACCAAAGACAAAATTACGTTTAGCTGTCATTTACGTTTTGTTATTCCACTGTCATTTGCGTTTTGTTATTCCATGTCAGATGAGTTTTTGTTATACCACGTTTTATAGTGACTTGACGGAAACGCGGTCGAACGGGATAAAAAGTATCCTATATCCGTCTCCTGGTTCTAAGCTACCTCTCCACCAATTTTCAGCCTAATCAGTTCATCCGTTCTTGAGTTATAAATAGTGTAACTAACACCACTTTCTTTTATATATATAGGTAGATATACCTCTATATTTGTCAGAGAATAGTTTAAAACAAATCATAATTTAAAATAACTTACGAATAAAAAAAACTAGGACAAATTTTGAACTCTCGAAAAATTGTAAATGGGCACTTTGAAGCATAAAATGATCAGAGACATTAAGATTTTGAACTAAGTATTGAAATCTAAAACTTATAAGGTCAATAACGAAATGCAGATATCCCGATTCCACGTAGCCTAGAACAAGCAAGAACACTGACCAATCAGAAGAAGGTTCACAATATAACTAAATAAGGGCATTCCGAATCAGTGGTAGACTCATCGACGATTCAAAAGCACTTGTAAAAAAGTTTATTTGAATGAAAAACAGTTCTATTCTATTCTAACTGGCTATAGATTACACTGAAGCAGTGATAGCCTAGTGGTCAGGACTGTGGTCCCTCCAAAATTCAAAACGTTTGAAAGTATATTTTGTAAAAGAATTTACAAAGCGCCACCAAGACGCATGTGTGCGCGTCCTGAGATGACCGTCAAAGATCTGATGATGGAGCTGGAAGATGGCTGTAGAAACTATGTAATTTCGCGACGTTACCCCATTGAATTTGGACTCGTTTGATTTGTCTTGAAAAGTACTCTGGTCCTAGATGATATCCAGGGTCTGATGATGTAGCCAGCCACAAAAAGCTTGTTTTTAAAAATGTTATTTTTAATTTACACTTATTAGTATGGAGGGGGGGCGTAATATTTATTTAAGTACGTAATGAATGTTGCCATTCTCCGAGCTGAACAGAATAGCAAGAAGGGTCGAAAAATTACCATTTTAATAACATTTTACCACCCCGCTACATAGACGATCATTTTGATTAATTGAGGGTAGGTTATTTAATTATATTTTATCATGATCCAGCTAGGTCCAGTGTCGAAGAAGAGAACAACAGGTGAATCGAACTTGGCTGGGCAGCATTAGGGAAGCTTCGAGATGTATTCTCGTTCAAATGTATCATCATCATCATCAATAGCCTATAACAGTTCACTGCTGGACTAAAGGCCTCTCCCAAGGGGAGGGTTTGTCCATAATCACTACGCGGGGCAGACGGGTTGGTGATTGCAGTAGATGGTAGTAGTAGAACAGAGGACGCTGCTGCCCGTTCTCCGTTATATTCCCTTAGTCGCCTCGTACGACACCCGCGGGAAGAGGGGTGGTGACAACTGTATTCTGATCTGCCGTCACCACACGGCAAATGTATGTTATGTGGATTTAAAGAGCTGAGCTTAACTTAATAAATATTTTTTTCCCCTTCAAATAAGCGGAAAGCTCGTGTTAAGAGTGCAACGGGTGGGAATCGAACCATTGACCTTTCAGGTTTCAGTCCGCAACTTTAACCGTCGGTCTATTGAGGCTTTAACGGACTACGAGATTACAATGAAATAAGGAGATTCATCCGCATGAAGTTAGGTTTTGTCTCGAGAAAACTTCCCACGCGAGCATTGTTTGTTTTGGTTTTAGCCGACTTCAAAAAGGAAGAGGCTCTCAATTCGACTGTATGTCTTTTTTCTTGTATGTTTGTTAGGCGATTATTCCGCTAATTTTATGAATGAATTTTGACGATTCTTTATTTGTTTGGTAATTCAAATTCTTCAAATTTTATCGAAATCGAAACAGCGCTTTTTGAAAAAAAAATTCATTTATTATTTGAAATAAAAAGTAGCCTGTAATATGTCACTCTTCAGGTCAAACATGCAAGATATCAGGTCAATCCATTGTGCCGCGAGAGAATGAAGAGATCCGTAAGAGAACCAAGGTCGCCGACATAGCCTAAACCATTAGCAAGCTGAAATGGCAGTGGGCAGGCCATGCTAGTCGCAGAAGCGATGGCCGTTGGGGCCGAAAAGTCCTAGAGTGACTAGAGACCACGAACAAGTAAGCGTAGTGTGGGGCGCCCTCCAGCACGTTGGACCGACGATATAAAACGGGTGGCGGGAAGTGGCTGGATGAGGAAGTCTGAGGACCGGGTGTGGTGGCGTTCTCTGGGAAAGGCCTATGTTCAGCAGTGGACGGCCGCAGGCTGAGATGATGATGATGATGAATGTGTGTTTTCTAGTTAGTTGGACCTTCAATCACTCAGGAGGACTTAGCTTTTTTCTTCTAGTCTAGGTGCCTTTGGACCAACGCACTACGTCTTGACCTGATACCTATCCGTTAGGACCTATTTGAGAATGACATGCCATACTCTTGATTCCGAGTAAAGAGTTTTTTTCACGTGAACAAAAGCTAGTATTAACATAAATAACGTGAACAAATATTTCACTCCGAATTCTTACTCCCAAATACAGTAATAATTCCCTGTTTTCAAAAAAAGGGGTTGTTCCTGTCCTAATTTAAGACCATTACTGGAATTGCTTCGCTTTACTAATTATAGTCAGAAATGTTCAGAAGTCTGAGCATTGGGACCGGAGTTAACGAGAAATTAGGTTAAATATAACCTAAAGGTATTCGCTCTGGGTGCACAAGTTGTGGTTTAATTATAACGATGTATTTTAACTTGGAGTTAAGTTTAAATTAAGTCAACCTAAGTTATTTATATGGCTGTGAAATTATGTTTTCTCTCTGCGTCGTATTCCTTAATTAGGAGGGTCTTGACCCCTTATTAGGTTATTATCTTTTTTTAAATAAGTAATTATTAATCTGTGATCACTGAAGTAAAGATGTAGTCAAAATTAATTTATTTTTAAATAACAAGCTTTTAGCAGTTATTATTAAACTAAAGAACAAGTTTATTTAAATTATTCAAATTTTATTATTTTAAGCTATTGCATAGCTTTTATCGCCGGCTTTAAGCGCAGCGACCGAATCAATATATTCCGTAACGAAAATAAACCTAACACCGTCGTTCAGAAAGCGTTCAACATTTTAGAGGTTCACAAGTAGCTCTGTTCGGCGCAGAGGGCGAGCGGCCGCTTTCTTTACCGTATGGTGTATGATGTCGCAGGTTCGAATCTCATTCGCGAAGTAGTGACAGTGCGCTTTTCTTGTTTGTTTGTTTTTTAATTATTTTTTTTGCATAATTTTTATTATGCAAAAAAAATATTGCTTAAATATTATAATTGCATAAGCTGATAAAAAATGCTATGCAATAGCTTTACCGCGGCAGTCCCCGAGTGCCACTTAATTTTTTTCTCCTGTAGTAGGATTTATAATATTATCATCTTTAACAATAATTATTTGAATAGTAATTCCTTATTATTTTAATTTAATGGTTTTTAAAATAGGAGTATTATTTTTTTTATGTTGCAAAAGTTTAGGAGTAGGTACTGTTAGAACTCAAAAGTAAAAAAAATACTCGATGGGATTGGGTCATTTTAGTACAGCGTTCCTATAGCCAGCTTCCATAGGGCCACCTTCTGGCTACATCATCAGACCCTGGATATCATCTATGACCAGAGTACTCGTCAAGATTAATCAAACGGCCCAAACTCGATGGGACTACATCGTTTTACTACAGAGTATTCCTTTAGCCAATTTCCGTCTCCATCATCAGATTAGCTCCAGATTAGATTTGAATAAAAAACGATTCTATTCTATTCTAGACATTCCCACAACTGGTCACCTACATACACTTATCATATTTACCCTTTAACTATATATTGCCTTGAGAAACCCCCATAAAGTGTAATATCGGCACCCCATGAATTCCCATTGTGCTCGATAGTGCAAAGCGATAGTTTATACCTATGACTTATCGTACAGCTGTAATCCTAGCACTCGCTACTATTGGCATTTGTGGAAAAATATTTTAATTGTATATGTAGCCTAATGTAATTGGAAAAACGCTGAAGTTGGATAGTTCGGAATCAGCTGCTAATGTTATGAAGAAAAATTTCAGCACCTTTATAGGTCAAGTGAGCACAGTTTTGAACCCAGGATCTGATGATGAAGATACTGAAGTTATTCTGTCTTCAGGGGACACCGCCTTGCTATCCACGTATAAAAAAGAACTGTAAGCTCTCCAACGCGTGGTCGCCACATACTCGTTTAAAGTGCCGCGTACAGTTCAGAGTTCGAGGCCTGACGCTCGAGTCTGGAGATTGAAAAAAAAGGGATCCAACACTACCCTATTGAACCGAAAGGTGGCGGTTCTATCCTTTCCACCAACAAAAGCATTCCCAAAGAGAATAATAAAAAAAATAAAATGTCATGCCGAACCACTTACAACATGGCTTACAAGACATGTTGTGACTTGTGCCGACCCCACATAGTGTGGGATAAGGACAAGGAGATGATGATGATGATATTAAGCGTAAACAGACTCGCCAGACCAGACCAGACATAGAGAAGTGGATTTCAAAGAGGTATTCCGGATACCTCCTTGAAATCATAATCTTAAATTTTTAAATTCGGAATTCATAAAGCTCGTCAGTTTCATTCAGAACTAGCTGATGCCCGCGACTTCGTCCGCGTGGACTTAGTTTTTAAAATCGCGCGGAGACTTTGATTTTCCGGGTAAAAAGTAGCCTATGTCACTCTCCAGGTCCTCAACTATGCCCATGCAAAAAATCACGTCGATCCGTAGCTGTGTTGCGGCGTGATTGAAGGATAAACCAACAAACACACTTTCGCATTTATAATATTAGTATATTTGTATGATTATTTTTTAAATGTATTCCTAATTCAAACATATTCTGGCTTATAAAGCCTTTTTAAGGCTTTAAATATTTCAGGATACACATGTTACGTCAGGCAATATTATTTAGAGCTTACAGAGTTCCGCCAGGGTACAGCGGGCGTTAATAAAAATGGTAATGCACGTCATGAAAATTTATAGTCACTTATGAATATTAGTCTGTATTTTTCGATAATACCTTTTTAGGATCTACGTGATTTTGAAGAGGCATAACTGAACATGTGTTTCTAGGTATTCATTCATTTCATTCATTAGCAACCCATCAACGGCTCACTACTGAGCGCAGGTCTCTTCTCAGAGAAGGGTTATAGGCCATTTTTACAGTTATAGGCGCTGGCCCAATGCGAGTTGGCGAACTTCACACACCTTAGAGAATATTATGGAGAACTCTCAGGTGTGCAGGTTTCCTCACGATGTTTTCCTTCACCGTTGTAGCAAGTGATATTTAATTGCTTAAACGCACTTGACTCCGAAAAGTCAGAGGTCCGGGATCGAACCTGCGACCCCCCGAATAGGAAACCACAGTTATAGGTATTGTAAGTATTTAATTTAACACTCACTGCCAGTAATAAATAACACTATACTAATTCAGCAGGCCACGCTGGCAAAGAACGGATTGGCAGATTTCCCACACCTTTGAGAACATTATGGAGAACTCCCAGGCATGCAGGTTTACTCACTATATACTTATTCCTTCACTTTTAAAACAAGTTCAACGTTAGGGCACGGCTCTCTTTTCAAAATCAGAGGGGTTTGTAAATTGTAACCATTTATTAACACCTATTCCATAATAAATAGAAAACTCGGCAAAATTCCGCTAACCTCTAAATAACGTCAGACCTAAGTAAATTTATTCAGGATTCCCGTGTCAAGTATGAAGGTAAACCTACTTTTCATTTTACACACCTTTTTGTTATGTGTAATATTATTTACTGTTTGGCTCCTGAAATCTATATAATATCCTTACTAATAATATAAATGCGAAGTGTGTTTGTTTGTTGGTTTGTCCTTCAATCACGCCGCAACAGAGCTACGGATCGACGTGATTTTTTGTATGGGCAAAACATGCTTTTGATCCCGGAAAATCAAAGAGTTTCCGAGGGATTTTAAAAACTAAATCCACGCGGACGAAGTCGCGGGCATCACCTAGTCTTCTATATCTATCTATATAAAAAAAAATGAATGTTGGTAAGCGCATATAACTCAAGAATGGATGGACCAATTCGGTTAATTTATTTTTTTGTATGTTCCTTAAGGTCCACGGAAGGTTTTAATACTTAATAAAAAAAAACAAAAAAAAAACAAACAATAGAACAATTTATAATAGATAAGTTGGCGGTACGAAGTTCGCCGTGTCAGCTAGTTTCAAAATAAATGTAAATGTAAATGACGTTAAATTAATGTAATACATAACACAACCGAAGTGACGTCCGCAAGCCAATTAAGCGTAATTAAAAGCAATGACACGTCCGACCGCTTGACGAGATCGCATTAATCAACGCAAAATGGACGGGCGTTTTGCGGATTTAAGTTAAGCGCTTTTTTTGCTTCAATGGTCAAATTAGTTTGGATTCCACTTAGATATATCTAATTAACGGGACACATTGAGAAAATGCATTATGATCCCTATTAATATTATAAATGCGAAAGTGAACTGGAAAGTGAACTGGAATGCGAAAGGAAGTTGGTTTGTCCTTCAATCACGCAGCAACAGAGCCACGGATCGACGTGATTTTGCATGGGTATAGTTGAGGACTTGGAAAGTGACATAGGCTAGTTTTTATCCCGGAAAATCTCAGAATTACCGAGGGTTTTTAAAAACTATATCCACGCGGACGAAGTCGCGGGCTAGTTTACCTATAATATTAGTATTAAGGTAATATATACCATACCATATCATGGATACCATAGGTTCCAAGATTCATTTGCAGAAACACAATTTGCCCCTTGTAGTAGCAACAGAAGGGCATAGATTCAAATCTCAATAGTCGTTGAACGAAGTTGATTAATTGGACGGCAGAAAAAAAGGTATATAGAAACAAGGCATGCTTCTGGCTCGAGGCCATTTCCGTCCTTGTGTTGATGGCCAGCGACTTACATATTCAGGCGGGGTTGCTTGGCACCACTCCAATGGATTAATATTCCCTTTTCAACCGAGATTTTTTAGTGTAAATGTCACACATTCTACCTATATACTATGTGAGTAGTGAGCGTTTTCATCCTAATGTTTTATCCTAACGAAACGTTTCTGAAACGTATTTTTTTTTATTCGATGACAAGCTAGTCCTTGACTGCGATCTTACCTGATGGTAAGTGACGATGCAGTCTAAGATGGTAGCGGGCTAACTTGGAAGGGGTATGCCAGTGAAGATTCAATCCATACCCCTAATTGGTTTCTACACGCCATCGTGCCGGAACGCTAAATCGCTTGGCGGCACGTCTTTGACGGTTGGGTGGTAACTAGCCACGGCCAAAGCCTCCCACCAGGCCAGACCAGAGACAATTCAGAAATTATAAATTCCCAAAAAGACCTCGCCGGGTCCCGAACCCGGGACCTCCCAGTTATAAGACAACAGCGCACACCACTGAGCCAGGGAGGTCGTCAAGATTCTCGTATATGCCCTTCCCGCGCTCGTAGGTATTTCCTGCCACGTAAATATAACTTGAAGCAGTGATAGCCTCGTGGTTAGGACTGTGGTCTCCTATTCGGGGGGTCGCAGGTTCGATCCCGGGTACGCACATCTGACTTTTCGGTGTCAAGTGCGTTTAAGCAATTAAATATCACTTGCTTCAACGGTGAAGGAGAACATCGTGAGGAAACCTGCACACCTGAGAGTTCTTCGTAATGTTCTTGAAGGTGTGTGAAGTCCGCCAATTCGCATTGGGCCAGCGTGGTGAACTATGGCCACCCTTCTCTGAGAGGAGACCTGCGCTCAGTAGTGAGCCGTTGATGGGTTGCTAATGATGATGATGATTACTAAAATAACAAAAGATTTTCCAACTATACTTATTTTAAAGAGCTAGAATAGAATAAGTAAGGAAAAATCTTAAAAATTCTATTCAAGAATAGAATAAGTTTTGAAAAATCTTAAAAATAGTAGGTCCAAGGTCATAAAGACTTATTATATCCGTAAGTGCCCCAAAACTCGAGCCAAAGAGTCATAAATCTTAAGAATTGTTGGAAAATCTCTCGCCCAACCGTTCCGAGTGCTTGAGTACACGTGTTTCTGAGAACTGCACCGAATAATGTAAAATCGATGCCAATTGACCGTTATTCTAACATTTACTTCTCGCATCTGTGAGTTGAACCTTTTGGAACGACCTCTGTAAATAAACTGTGTACGTAGCTTATATTTATTGAAGAACACCTTGATACCTAGCTAAGTCTGAGTAGATGTGTATATTATGTCACCCACAGATGTCACAATATGATACAGTACGACAAACGGGTGGGGATCGACCGGTCGACCATATAGTTTTTAGTCCACACCTTTAATCAAGGCTATTTTTAACCGACTTCCAAAAAGGAGCAGGTTCTCAATTCGGCCGGTATCTTTTTTTTTTTTTTTTCTATGTATGTCCACCGATTACTCCGGGATTACTGGACCGATTCGCGTGATTTTTTTTTTAATCGACAGAGGATGTTTGCGAAATGGTCCTATAAAAATATTAACCTTCAACTCCTCAAGCCTGATGCTGCAGGGATATTGCTCACCTAAAATAAAGAGATTTAGGAAATGTCGATTACGAATTATTATTGTAGGTAACAAGTATGGACTACATCATGGAGCTCCAGGTCCTAGCTCCTCAATCATAGGATACTACACTTAAAAGCTTAAAATAAAAATTCTTTTCAAAAAACCGACTTCTAACGCCACTACAAAGTATAAAAATAATTTTAGTTTGTCCACGTTTGTTGAAGTCGGGCGGGCTTAAAATACAAACTATGAAACCGACTCGCGATGCTCGCTCGACTTCTACAAACGAGTCTCCCATATTGTGTAGGCCCGCCCGACTTCAACAAACGTGGACAAACTAAAATTATTTTTATACTTTGTAGTGGCGTTAGAAGTCGGTTTTTTGAAAAGAATTTTTATTTTTGGAGTTTACTCCTTAAGAATCGATTTTAGGCGCCCGGTATGATAAAAATTCGAGGAGTAAAATCTACTTATGAATGACCTCGTTACGTTTTTCACAACGATGCAAATTTCTACCCTAACGCTGAGTAAATAAGGTTGGTTTTCACTTGAGTTGTCGAATGCCCTCGTTACGTTTTTCACAACGATGCAAATTTCTACCCTAACGTTGAGTAAATAAGGTTGGTTTTCGCTTGAGTTGTCGAATGCGAAAGAGCTTTCGCTTCGGGAAGCCGAGCGCGTACCGATCGGGTCCGAGCGGCGCCGAGACGCAGCGAGCGCCACGAATGCATTACGACGTTTTAAGGAGTAAACTTCAGTCGTGCGTCGGAGCTGACACACACACTTTTTTTTTTGTAAAAAAGAATATCAGCCAAGTTGAAGTTGACTAATATTCTCCTTTCCCCTCCAAATAAGCGGAAAGCTTGTGCTAGGAGTGGGTACGACAGTAGTGCAACGGATGGGGTTCGAACCGGCGACCTCTCAGTTTTCAGTCCGCACCTTTAACCGTTGGGCTATTGAGGTTTATATTATCTATTAAATCTATAATGAAAAATAAGAGCAAGTCACCGGTAAATGATATTCGCAAGCTCATTTCTATATCACGCAAGCCAACTGGGAAATCGCTGAAAATGTCGAGAGCAGGAGGCGGCATTCGTATCACGCGTGCTGCCTTTAAGCTTTTAGTTTGATTGTGGATGGATATGTCACAGAGTTATTGCGAAAGCCGTGAAATTATATAATTTCACTAGCAAATAAAGCTGTTTCATCTTTCTGATTTGATCTCGCTGGGATACTCCCAACATAGCTCTCTCCATCGCCTTCTTATGCGGCCCATAGTTATCGACTATGTCTTGGATACGTAAGTCATCACTGGCAACACGCACTGTACGAAGGCTAGTCTTCAGGCACTGAGGAATTAAAAAAAAATTAGGGACTTTGTTACCTTTGCAAAAAATCACGTCAATCCGTTAATTCGTAATTGAAGGAAAAATCAACAAACCTCCAGCAGGAAGGTTGTCAAAGCCAACTGGCTTGACAAACTCCAATCAAATCTTTTTACTTCATCAATCAATAATTCGCGGGAAGAAAATTTCGTCACACTGCCAAATTTCCACTTGACAGCTGTGAAAAATTCCAATTCAAATTGGAATGAAAAAGTGAATTGAGGACGCAATTAAAAACAGAGTTCAGAACGAGTCTAAACTAGCGGCACGCTATGATGGCCGGTTTGACACATTACAATAGTGATGTGGAATGTCAATTTATTCTCGAACAAAAAACAATTAAGTTTTGTTTTTGTACCTGATTAAATAGGTTTAATAAAACAAAAGTGTATATGTTTATTTAATTTATTTGAACGAACTGAATATTTGAATGAAAATGAATATACATACTTTATATGCACACAAGAAACATATGAATACAAAAGATACCAAAAAAGGTGCCACAAAAGGCCATAATTAATCAGATTCGTCCATACTACTATTTTCACTGTCGTCACTGCTATCATCACCTACATTAATAATTATATGTTCGTTTTCTATAATATTATCTATTTTCACATCTCTTTCATAATCTTCCCTTGTTAATTTAACAGTTCTATTCACAACCTTTTCCCAGTCTCCTTTAGTCACATGTTCACAAGCTTCTTCTAATAATTTTAGCATTTTTTTTGTGGTAAATGGGGGTTCTGTATTGTGTCTTGCAGCATATCCCTTAATTTGAGCCCACACCAACTCAATCGCATTATACTCACAATGGTAAGGCGGTAACCGTATAACTCTGTGCCCATGTTCTAATGCTATTTCGTCAATGACGTATCGGATCTTGGTTGGTTTGTTTTCTTTTAAAAGACGTACTAATTCCGCTTTTAACATATTCATGTTTGCATCTACGCCATTTTTACGAAGCCATGCGACGATATCAGCTTTCTTTTGGGATTGGGCAGGTGGCTTGTCAATTTGCATTGAGTGGTATGGGGCGTTGTCCATAATTATAATAGATGGTTCAGGGAGGCTACACAACATTGAGGTAAACCATTCAGTAAACTTTTCTCCATTCATGTCTTCATGATAGTCTCCAGTGGTTTTTGACGCAAAAGCCATGAGAGAACCTTCGACAAACCCGTTGATGGTTCCGGCGTGACAAATTATAAGTCGCGATCCTTTTCCTACAGGAACTTTGGAAGTAGATGCTGCTGTGTCATCGTTCCAAGAACGGCCTACAGTATGGTTAGCATTAAGCCATGTTTCATCCAAGAACACAACATTTTGCCAATTTTTGATTTCTTTCACTTGCCGTAAAAAAGTATACCTTGCCATCGCTATATCAAATCTTTCCATCAATATTTTGCGTTTGTTACATTTTTTGTATCGAAATCCAATGGTCTTCAAAATCTTCGTTAAAGAACTTTCCCCACCGAAGAATAATCCAGCTTCCTTCAGTGAATGCACCAACTTTTTTCTTGTTGGATACTCCTTCTGTAAATAGTAGCCGTAAACATGTCTTCGGATAGCATCGGCATCAAAGCTATCGATGCCTACGACTGGTTTTGCTCGTTTTCTCTTTTTTGGTGTGTGAAGTTTATTTTCTTCTGTGCCAGTCTCGCCATATTTTTTTTTAGTTATCCGTCTAACAGTTCGTTATCCAATATTAAGCGCATCAGCTACGCGTTCAACCACTGACGTTATAGGTAAAATTGGCCCTCCATTTTGAGCTTCACGATCGAAATAGTTACGAAGGCGTATTACGAACTCACGTGTCTGACTATTTAGAACAGTTCTCTGCGTACGTTCGGTCATATCGACGAAATCCACAACAAAGGGCTTGAACAGAGTCCAAATTAACGAGCAAGGGTCAACAGTAATGCAGTATCAATATTTGAAATCCAAAGCCAGGTCAAAAATATATCACAATCGCATTGCACTGACAGTTTATACTTTTCGAAGCAACGTCAATTCGAAACTGCTTTGTTTTGCATTGAGCATTGACGCGAGTTTGCCGGAGGTAGTAGTTGTGCTAGCCAGCGATCCTATGTGACGATCGTATTAGATTCCATTTTTAAAAATTTTCAATTTAGAAAACCAAATGCCGAGTTGTGGTATATATCATATAAAAATAAAAATTTTACCTTTTGTATGAAACAGCTGATATTTTTTTGCGATTTCAGAGGTTTGTCCACATAGTGAAAATTGTTCATATTCACAAGTACATTCACCCCTTAAATGGTGCAAACTGATTTTTCTACACTTGTATACATTTTAGAAATCAATTTAATAAATAAATTTTGAGTCCTAAACCTAAAACTACATTCGATAAAATTTATGAATCTCTGCACATCACTATCGTCAATAAAGTAATACAATTATTTCCTTCAAAGTCGTTATCAATTAATACGGAACTTCATGAGCGGACAAACGTCAAACCGGCCATCATAGCGTGCCGCTAGTGTAGTGATTGCTTTTCAGGTTTAAGCTGCGTACACAAAATATTGAGTATGTTTTTTGCTACACAACCCCTTATGCCCTTATGTCGGACCACAATTTATACAGAGTGCAAAAGACATGTTAACAAAACTTTGTGAATACTACACGTTCAATTCAAGTGGGCCCCTGCCTCCCTCGCACTTCCCCGCACCGCACCTCAAGTTAGACCCGCTTAGTACAGATAGCAACGTACTGCTCGCGATTGTCAATAACGTGATGGTTTATACTTTTTGTTCCGTTTTAAATTTTAAGCTATTCCATAAGCTTTTATCGCGGGCTTTAAACTAGGACAAACAGTTTGAGCGCGGCGACCGAATCAAGAAATTCCGTAACGAAAATAAACCTAACACCGTCGTTCTGTAAGCGTTCAACATTTTAGAGGTTCTCAAGTAGCTCTATTTGGCGCAGTGGGCGAGCGGCCGCTTTCTTTACCGTATGGTGTATGATGTCGCAGGTTCGAATCTCACTCGCGAAGTAGTGACAGTTCGCTTTTCTTGTTTGTTTGTTTTTATTTATTTTTTTTGCATAATTTTTATAAAGCAAAAAAAAATATTGCATAAATATTATAATTGCATAAGTTGATAAAAATTCTGTGCAATAGCTTTACCGCGGCAGTCCCCAAATGTCACTTAATTTTTTTGTTTAGTTTTAATTAGTTATTTATTGTTGTTTGGTTACTAAACTTGTTCGCGTCTAGTTTTCCACGATGAGTAAAAAAAAGAAAAGTTTTGCTTAGCGCAAAATTTATATTACTTTAATCTTCAAGTAAATTTATGTTAATTTAAAAGTTGTTTTTCAATTAAAGTCAAGTTCAGATATAAATTACGTACATAATTCCATGTTATAGTTACTTAATTAAAATACTGAAAAAAATTGTCAAGTCATGAAAAGATCGATGAATAATAATTTAATATAAAAAATTATTTTTAAAAAACCGACTTCAAACGCCCGTGTCACTACAAAGTATATAATTGTTAATTTTTTAAAAACCGTTCGACCGATTTCGATAAAATTTAAATTAGAAGTAGGAAGTATACCCTTTTAAACGAAAAAATAATTTTCCAAATCGCTTCAGGCGTCTTCGAGTAATCGGTGAACATAGGTACATAAAAAAAAACCGACGAATTGAGAACCTCCTCCTTTTTTGAAGTACATCCTGTATATTTTTTATTTATGATCAGAATATAGTCGACTCGACTTCACACCTGGTGGTAAGTGATGACGCAGTTTAAGATGGTAGTGCGCTAACTTGGAAAGGTATGCCAGTTTTAATTAAAACCATACCCTAATCGGTTCCTGTGTGCCATCGCACTGGAACGCTAAATCCCTGGGAGGCACATCTTTGACGGTAGTGTGGTAACTAGCCTCAGTGTGATTATATGGGCACGAAAGTGACGGCGAATTTTTCTATTGCTTTTCCCCTCATTTTCGCACAGTATACTTCAAAAGCCTACAGTATAATTATCCTCACGACCGATTCCGGTCATGGCGGCCAACGGAGAACGGCGGAGATATTATAGTGCACAAGTGTGTGCGTGAACATAGTTGCACTCTCTATTCCCTCATTCTCATAGTCCAATGGGACGGAAATCAAACACGACCGGAGAGAGATCAGGCACAGGACAGACGGCTTCACGTGCTCTCCGAGGCACGGGGGTGACTCACCGCCAACTTCCTAACTCCGGGCTAGTACCTACTGAGAGTTTCTTGTCAGAAAAACTCAAAATATTTTTTGTCCCGACTCGGTAATCAAACCCGGGACCTTGTCATCCTTAGTTGAACATGCTTACTACTAAACCAACGTGGCACGTCATCCTTAGTTGAACATGCTTACTACTAAACCAACGTGGCACGGCTCCTCCTTATACTGTGACTGTATAGTAAAACCTCAGGTCTCAAATTATCGCGCACGAGACGTCGAGTCGACGATCATTAGAAGATCGTGATCAAAGATTTCATCGACAAAAACATAGATCCCATTCTTCTACCGTTTAAAAAACTGTTAACTCAACGAAAGTCTCAAAATATCCGGTCGTTCCCCTAATTCTTTTGTTTTACAGAAATAAAGGAATTTACATAAATCGATATCGTGAAAGGTCGGACTCAACACAAAGTTCAACATTATGAGGCATCTACACACGAGACTAACTTTCAAATCCAATTTATATAAACCACTACTTGGATTTTGAAGTTGGTCTTTTTATATTCGATGACAAGATAGTCCTTGACCGCGACCTTGCATAAGTGTATAGCAGTGTAAAAACCCATACCGCTAATCGGTTTTTACACGTCTTCGTGCCAGAATGCTAAATCGCTTTGGCGAAACATCTCTGACAGTAGGGTGGCAACTAGGTGACAATATAATCTGATGATCATGATAATATTTAGTTTGTCTGATAATAGAGGTAAGAGCTTGGCACTGCCTTGATGGGGTATAATAGTAAAATTGTATTTTATGAGTACTAGACTAAGAAAAAAGCCTGATGAAGGAGATAAAAGCCAAGAGCTCACTTATGTAATGAATTAATTAATTTACTTTTATGATACACCACATAACAAAGAAAACAAAACAAAAAACATAACAATGTATCGAACATAACTATCACTACCTAGCAATCTCTTCTAGGCGAGCAATGATGCAAAATAATAATATGATATCATGACAAGTGATTTTGGATTAATTGGCAGTATATTTACTTGGTATAAAAGCTTGTCATTAAAAAGATTTTTGTCATAACTCGATTGGAACTTAAGTCAGAATTGAAGTTGGTCCCGTATGTAGACTCTTTATTACATGCCCTTTTGACCTTTTTTTCGTTATCGTGTAAAAGGGAACTTTTAATTTAAAATTCTTTATTTTACCACCCAATTTAAATATAGATTGCAGATTGCTAATCAAGATAATTGCGAAATTAAGCGAACAACATTGAATTTTAAAGAATTAAGTAAGTGGCAAATGTTAATTATTGTATGTTAATGGTATTAGTTTTTAATTTGGTGAGAGAGTAAAGCCTCTTACACACGGTGCTTTTTCTATCAATCGATGAATCAATAAGCAAGCGCGCTTCAACCAAGGTTTCATGATTGCTTGCTATCAAGCATGATTGTCGCCAATCGCCAAGCACTTGTAATAAAGGCTTAGTGCAATAAAAAAATCCTGCAGCAAAGATGAGTTTTGTTATAAAAAAAATTAAGTGGCACTCGGGGAGTGTCGCGGTAAAGCTATTGCATAGCATTTTTTATCGAGTTATGCAATTATAATATTTATGGAATATTTATTTTTGCATAATAAAAATTATACAAAAAAATTAAAAAAACAAACAAGAAAAGCGAACTGTCAGTACTTCGCGAGTGAGATTCGAACCATCATACATCATACGGTAAATAAAACGGCCGCTCGCCCACTGCGCCAAATAGAGCTCCTGAGAACCTCTAAAATGTTGAACGCTTACTGAACGAGCGACGGTGTTTTTTTTCGTTACGGAATTTCTTGATTCGGTCGCCGCGCTCAAACTATTTGTTCTAGTTCAAAGCCCGCGATAAAAGCTATGCAATAGCTTAAAAATAGAGCAATAACTAACTTTTAAGCTGATTTTGATGAAAGAGGTGTCAAAATTTTATAACACACGGTCGTTGCGTCGCCAGTTCCTTTCTCCATTCTTGAACTTGGCTTGACACGCTTCCGCGTGTCTTGATACACAATCATTATGACGGATGCTATATTAAATTTATTATAATCGGGTTACAGTTTTTTCTTGTTCTAATTTCATTACAAACAATTGAGCTATGAAGCTTCAAAACCTTAATCTATGACTACACCTCAACGACGGAATGAAATGTGGGAATACCTACTCGTGCCGTCAAAGGTAATCCGCATCTAATTGCCAATCTGCCACGATCCGACTCATGGCTTTCGCAGCCATTCGCTTGGACTTTAGTTACAGTGTTTCTGATGTCACTAACGAATTCTATCCCTACGAGAACCTGTGATGAAGTTTTGAGATATGAATACTAATGTCATAAATGCGAAAGTGTGTCTATCTGTCTATCTATTTGTTTGTCTGCCAGACTGTTACCTATAAAACAGTTTTTTTACCGACAATGACACCTCACCCTGATGAAATTTGGGAATACACAGGTGCTGTCAAAGGTAATCCGTATCTAATTGCCAATCTGCCGCTCTCGGCTTTCGCAACCATTCGCTTGGACTATAGTTACAGTGTATCTGTTGTCACTAACGAATTTTATACCTACGAGAAACTGTGATGGAGTTTTGACTTTTGAGATATAGAATAGAATAGAATAGAAATGTTTTTTATTCAAATAAACTTTTACAAGTACTTTTGAATCGTCAATGAGTCTACCACTGGTTCGGAATGCCGTTCCTGCCGAGAAGAACCAGCAAGAAACTCGGCAGTTGCTCTTTTCAAAATACTTTTACAATATACTTAACAGATTGGCTCGCGCACTTTTTTTAGAGATATCAAAAAAGTGATCGAGTCTACCGGGGATCCAAGAGCTGGCAGCTACCTTGGCCAAAGGATTAGCTTGGCTATCCAAAGAGGTAATACTGCCAGCATCTTGGGTACTATGCCACACTGCGGTGGCTTGGATGGGGTTTTAGATTTTAATTAGTTTTTATTTTAGTTTTAATTTTAGAATTAAATTTAGGTTTAATATAGTATTGTATAAATGAAATTTTCTTAAGGATCCTAAATAAAATATATAATCACGGATCTTAACAGATATTATTCTATGTATGCATATGGATACAATAATAACCGTACTGCATTCCAATCCGGTAGTAGAGTCCAGACGTGTCATAAGAGGCACAGGTTGGCTTGCATAAAATTAATAATTTTGAATTTGAATGCTAATTTCATGTGAAATTCAAAAAATGCAATATTCAAAATTATTTATTTCACGTAGGCCAACATGTGGCTCTTATAACACGTCATGACTCTACCACTGCACCGGTTCGGAAAGCGGATTCTGCTGAGAAGAGCCGGCAAGAAACTCAGCAGTTGCTCTTTTAAAAAAATCATTTTACAATATTATTATGCAGCTATTACATTGTAATAAGTTTTTCATACTATCTTTGGGTGGAGCTGGATGCCAAGCTGATTTAACCCATATGCAATTTTTGTTAGAATAGAATAGAATCGAATATTTCCACAATGAGGGAAGTTCCAAAAATGCGTACACAATTCAACACAATATGTTATGATGGGGAAACAGAAAGCAGAAAAATTCCCGCCGGTGGCACCCATTCACGAGCATGTCGCATGATCGAGCCGTTACTTCACTCACGTCATAAAAATCACAAAAGTCCTACGAACGTAATAAATCCACATTCACAGTTTTCGCAGCTACATTTTCAGGCTTTGGTCTGTTCATGTGTTGTTTCTTTGTTGTTGCCTCGATTTTCCGAAGTTCAATCTCCGATTAGGCCAAAAATAGCTAGATCCCTCCCATGCCTCGGAGAGCACGTAAAGCCGTCGGTACTGCGCCTGATCTCACCCCATCGAACTATGAGAGTGCTTCTGTGTTTGTACAACATTCATAATTCAGCGGAATTCTTTTCGTGTTTTTCCGCTCACAGAATAGATGAATTAATTGAGAATGTTTATCATTTAGGTATTAATAGAATGTGTCCGATTTCAGTCGGAGAGAATAAATTCTAGACCTTATGGACATTATAAATAGATTGGACACGGGCATGTTTTTTGAATATACTTGCCGGTCAAGCATCCAAAGATGCTATAACTATATATATTTTAATATATCTGTTCAAATCCCAACAACACAAGCTAGCAATCCACAATCTATGGTTGTAATCATAATTTTGTTCAATTTTTTTGAAACGTAGTTCCTTTTCGGACGGTTTGGTGAATGGAGGCTAGCCGAAAAAATTGTTAGAATTTTCCGTCACGACACTTTGCCTTCATTTATATCACATGTTGCATCATAACTTTGGTGGCCTAGCGATTAAATGAAGGTGTGAAACCATCGGTTCGGGGGTTTGAATCCTGACTTCAGATTATTATTTTTTATTTTATTTTTTATTTATTATTTATAATATAATAATAATTTGGTAAAAAATTAATAATAATTTACACTTCACTTGTTCAGGCACACTTTAGGAGTGAAACTATCAGTTTCGGGGGTTCGAATCCTGACTTCAGATTATTATTCTTTATTTTATATATTTTTATTATTAATTTATTATTAGAAGGAACTTCGTTCTAACCGAGTGTTGAGTGTGATTTTTTTTTTTAAATCTTAGTATCCGTCGAATTATATTCTGTTTTGCATACATAATTGTATTCTGATTATAATGGAGCTGAAATATACCAAATTATACCTTGGTACATTTTAGCTCCATAAATTAAAAAAAAAGAGTACCGGTATATTTGACCCTGCCTTTAAAATAATAATATATGTATTAAGCCACAAATCTCCCCAAATTGTTGGATTTATTCGCGACGTGGTGCGATTCCGGGCTCGTAATTTCCCCGTCGGGAGAGTATCGCGCTAGTGTGTAATATTACTCGTATATTACAGGGAACACATCTGTCTTGTGATATACACTGCTATATATGTAATATGCTTGTAATATGTAGCTTAAATTAGTTTATTAAGGTTGATTAGGTATTTTAATTTGGTTTTTTGCAATTTGTAAACTAATACGACAAAGTAGGCTAATGGCATTCTAATTGCGACGATGGCAGTATCATCTTCACAGGTTTGTTCAAAAATCTTCACTTAAAAGTGTCCAGTTTAAGAAATTAGTCAGAATATCGAGTTGGACGTGAGTTACTCACAAATTAGTCTAAAATTAGACTAATTTCTTAAATACATACATGCGGGCATACCCATATAATCAATCTTAAAGCTAGCGGGGGTATTTTAAACTAATAGTCGAAACTAAGGGCCGATTTCACAAACGTATTTTAAGTCATATCCGAGCCTGAATTTGATATTTTGACGGTTTTTCTTTTGAAAATCTGCCAAAATATCACGCTTGGATAAGGCTTATTTTACGTTGGCGAAATCGGCCCTAAAAGTCTTATCCGAGTCCCCGGGTTCGATTCCCGGGTTGGGCCAAAAATTGGGCCAATATCAAAAAAAATTATGTCAAAAGAAAAATCTTCAGTTGGTAAGTAGGTACAAGCCCGGAGTTAGGAAGTTGGCGGTGCGTCACCCCCGTAACTCAGAGAGCCCGTAAAGCCGTCCCATCGGAATATGAGTGTGAGGGAATAGAGGGTGCACCGTATTTGCGCACATACATGTCATCATCAACATAATTAGCAACCTCTCAACGGTTCACTACTGAGCGCAGGTCTCCTCTCAGAGAAGGGTTATAGGCCATAGTCCAGCGCGCTGGCCCAATGCGACTTGGCGGACTTCACACACCTTCGAGAACATTATAGAGAATTCTCAGATGTGCATTTCCTCACGATGTTTTCCTTCACCGTTGAAGCAAATGATATTTAATTGCTTAAATGCCCATGACTCCAAAGTCAAAGGTGCATACCCGGGTTCGAACCTGTGACCCCCGAATAGGAGACCACAGTCCTAACCACTAGGCTATCACTTCTATCATATACATGTGCACTATAATAGCCCCTAAATACAATCCTAACATCCCATTGTTATTTTCACCTTTAGTTGTCCCGTAGAGGTTTGTAATAACAAAGTTGACAGAAAGTGTCAACTAACTTAACATTATGTAGCCCGTAAAGGTTAGGGAACTGTTAAAGTAAAATCCTCAAGGCCTCAATCAAACTTAGGTATAGTTTTTTGGAACATTCAAATTAAATTACTTGTACACAGCGTCAACTATCGACACGATCAGAAAACATGTATAAACAAACTGCAACGTGAAGTTTTATTGATGTTTGCTAAATGACTAAATAATAATTTTAATTGAATATATTATGTTACATAAAAGCTGCATTTGCTATATGAGATGAGAGCGCCATCTATTGACATCATTGTGAAGTTCTGTTGTTGCTGCTCATTAAAAGTTAAATAATTTAGTTTCCTTATTACATTTATCTAATTTTAGTATTTGTTGTTCAAGTACATGATATTACGCTAAAATTATAAAACTTTCAAGCCCCAGCTCTCAATGGTTATTCCGTTGTGAGGTCAAATATAATCTCCACTTTGAAAGCCCCCCATTTCGTCAATTTTAGGAAAAAAATTAAAAAAAAAATACTTTTGTACTCTGTTCCAAATTATCTTTAAAATGACGTACTGTAATCCTATGAAAAGCAAAAAATTTTTTTTTTCTTCGCTTTCGCTTCTATGAGAGCCCCCCTGAAATAAAGATTTTTATAACTTTTTAAGCCATTTTCGGCTGGAGGCCATAGGTTTACATATTATATCTAAAATTGAAGTAATTACGTTCAGTAATTCAGAAGTTATAAGGCTCTGACAGACGGACGGACGGACGGACGGACGGACAAGTGCAAATTCACTCAAGTAGACTCAAAGACCTTCGCTTCGCTCGGTCGAAAATAAATTATGGGATGAATGTTGCGTGAATTACAGTACTAATTAAAAATGGTTAAACTGTGACAATGTTTACTAATAAAATAAATGCGACAGTGTATTTGCAATGGATCGACGTCGATTTTACGTTTTACGTTTCGATTTAACAGCATGCGATAGGTGTAGAAGTAGATCAGTGCTCAAAAATCCGTCGACACTATCCTTTTTCAAAGGTAGTAAGAGTAACTAAAACATTTCATGAAACAAGTTTCGGGTATACCAGCATGAGAAATAGAGCATTACAAACAAAAATCCGTCGATACAGTGTATGTAACAGTTTGCATTGTCGCCGACTTTACTTGCTGATTTATGCCGCTTGCTTTGCACACGGGTTTTTCATTGAAATTGGATTCAGATGTTACATATTTAACAGTAAAATAGTTTTGAAGTGAAAACTTCTTTAGGCGCGTTGAGCACTTTTTGGGTGAGCAAAAAACATGGATTTCGCGTCATCGTCACCTGGAGATTTCAGTAAGCGTTCAACATTTTAGAAGTTCCCAAGCAACCTTGTACAGCGCAGCGGGCAAGCAGCCGCCTTCCTTACCGTTTAATGTATGATGTCGCAGGTTCGAATCTCACTCACAAAATCGTGACAGTGCGCTTTCTTATTTGTTTTTAATTATTAGCAAATCTAGTTTTCACTTCTATCGGCAGTCCCTATGACTGGCAATTTTTTTTTTGTTAGCCAGCGGAGTTCTTCTACCAAAGGTCTGTATTATCCTGTTTTTGGAACGAAGTTCCTTTTCGGACGGTTTGGCGGATGGAGGCTAGGCGAAAAAAGTGTAAGAACTCTCCGTCACGACACGTCTTGTTGCTTTCGTTTATTACGCACGTACCATTACAGCTTTGGTGGCGTAGCAGATAAATGAAGGAGTGAAACTATCGGTTCGGGGGTTCGAATCCTAACTTTTCCTAACAGATTATTATTATTTTTTTATCTACTTAATTTATTATAAAAAAAAGCACTTCGTTTCAACCGAGTGTTCCACGACACTCAAGCATTTTTTTTTGTTGGATTATAGGTACTGCTCGGTAGAATGACGTTCTAAAGCACAGAATGCTTAAATTAAAAATACGAAAGAGTGTTTGTTTGTTGGTTTGTCCTTCAATCACACCGCAACACGGCTACGGATTGACGTGATTTTTTGCATGGGTATAGTTGAGGACCTGGAGAGTGACATAGGCTACTTTTTATCCCGGAAAATCAGAGAGTTCCCGGGGGATTTTAAAAACTAAATCCACGCGAACGAAGTCGCGGGCATCAGCTAGTGCTTAATAAAGGTACAGAAGATTCAATTCACAAAATAATTTAAATAAATAGTGACTCCTGCTACCACACAATAAAGTGCAATTCAGGTCGTACAGCGCTAACTTAACTACAGTCATACCGATTCACTTAGAAGTCGCCTCCCTTTCTATCGCGTAACTCTTTTCCCTCCGCACTACGTTAGTCCATTGAGTTGGCCCGTCCGGACGGAACGACGCCGGTACTTGTAGCTTTATAAGTACCCAAAATGCGGAATGCGCTAATTAATAATGTTGGGCCACTATTATATACAACTATTCCAAATTTTATGTCGATAGCATTAATTGTTACCAAAATAATCGACTGTGACAGACAGACGGAAGGAGAAAGTCGCACCATAAGGGTTCCATTTTTGCCATTTTGGTACGGAACCCTAAAAACTGTAACCCGACTTAAGAACTTCAAATACTAAACTACTAGACTTAGTCGTAATTCCATGAAACTACTAAGTCTATTTTTCAAACGTGATTGCCCGAGGACAAGTCTTTATGTCCTTTAAACAGTTTTACGTTATTATCTTTAGTCAGACAGAACTTGTTTAAAAATTGAATTGAATCAGTTCATAAGAAAGTTATATTTTTATGTGAGTAGATTTTTATTCAAGCGTCTTTGAGAATATCTTGTGAATAGAAATTCTGTATTTTCTAAGAAATCTGGGGTCTTATTATTTCTAAAGCATGCCCGCGATTTCGTCAGCGTTGATATATCTACGTGGGAACTCTGTAATTTTTCGGGATAAAAAGTATCCCATGTTCGTTCCGATGAAACTACCGCTTTAGTTTCGCGCATACATAGTGCAGCAGGTCGCGAACTGAAAACGGAGAGGTCGCCAGTTCAATCCCCAATGGCAAGGAAGCCGGCTCTTAGGCTGAGTTTCCACGGCGCGGTTCGCGGCCCGCGCCCGCAGCGGTTTTGGGCCCGCGGCCCTCCGTAGAATGCAGATTTGTATGGAAAATGAAGTAGCAATTTCCACGGCGCGGTTTGCGCCCGCGGCGGGTGCGGTAATAGCGACCGCAACCGCTGCGAGCGCGCGCGGGTGCGTCCCCTATATATAATATGTCCTAACATAAATCTGTCTCGGCTTAACTCAGTCTTGAGTCTGAGTTGAGTGAGAGTGCCATGTATAGATCTCACCCTTAGATCACAACCTTTGCACTATAGTCGTACCATTCCTAAAGGTAGACTTCCGATTATCGCGTCAAGCGTCAGTGACGAAACGACAGTGACGCGTGACGCACGCGTAAGTGGCGGTTGGGCGGTCCACCACGCTGGCCCAATGCGAATTGGCAGACTTCACACATTTGTGAACATGTTAACGATGTTTTCCTTCACCGTTGAAGCATGTGATATTTAATTGCTTATAAATTATTTTTTTTTTTAAAGAATATTAGTCGAGTTGAAGTTGACTAATATCCTCCCCTCCCATCCAAATAAGCGGAAAGCTTGTGTTAGGAGCATAGCATAGTGCAACGGGTGGGATTCGAACCTACGACCTTTCAATTTTCAGCCCGCACCTTTAACCGTTGGGCTATTGAGGCTTAAACGTAGGTATAACATAATTTCAGTCTACGTAGATAGGTACTCCCTTATCAAAGTAGTTCCATAAATCAATGAAACAGTTCGGAAAACAATTCCGGAACGCTTTCGGGCGTTCTGCAACACGTGTTGCAAGTTTCGGTGCAATTTCCGGAAATATCTAGCCTTTGTTGCGTTGCTTTAACCTCCGTAATTTTCAGTTTATAAGCATGAAGCAGTGATAGCCTAAAAATTCAAATTCAAATTCAAATTCAAATTCAAAATTCAAATTCAAATTCAAATTCAAATTCAAAATTATTTATTTCACGTAGGCCAACCTCTGTGGCTCTTATGACAAGTCATGACTCTACCACCGGTTCGGAAAGCGGATTCTGCTGAGAAAAGCCGGCCAGAAACTCAGCAGTTGCTCTTTTCAAAATAATCATTTTACAATACTATTATGAAGCTATTACATTGTAATAAGTTTTCTATACTATCTTGTGGGCAGCTGGATGCCAAGCCGATTTAACCTATGCAACTTTGTAAGAATAAAATATAATATTTCCACAATGAGGGGGAAGTTCAAAAAAAAACTACAATTCAATTCATGTTAAGACGGGCAGACACAAAAGTAAAGAAAAGCATATAAATATTCATTCGGCAAAATATGGTATTGTATGTTAGGATTGTATTTAGGGGCTACCTACGTAAAGAGACTTCTACAAAGGGGATGATTTAGGTATGGTTGGTGAAAACGGGCATAATAATAATGTCAATTTTGATCGTCATGTATCTATTGAATGAATAAGTAATTATGGGAAACCGTTACCGCGAGGTCTCAGTTCGGGGCGAACCACTAGTATTATCTAGCTATATTATTAGCTAGATAAAAACACACGCATATTTTATCGTTACCCACGTCCAAAAAACGACGTCCTAGTGGTTAGTTCTACGGTCTCCTGTACGGGGGGTCGCAGGTTCGATCCCGGGTACGCACTTCTGACTTTTCGGAGTTATGTGCGCTTAAGCAATTAAAAATCACATGCTTCAACGGCGATGGAAAACGTCGTGAGGAAACCTGCTCGCCTGAGAGTTATCCATAATGTTCTCAAAGGTGTGTGAAGTCTGCCAATTCGCATTGGGCCGCGTGGTGGACTAAATTTAAATTAAAATTAAATTTAACTAAACTGAAATACTAAAAAAATGAAACGTACGAGCCTAGATTAAGGTGTACTGAATCTAATGAGACCAAAATTGTCTAATTTTGTAAACGTTTAGGGGGGTAAAAACGTTATGACCCGAAACAATATTTCAAGAATAAAATTTAGGCAAATAACTCCTGGACTTGCAACTCTCTCTATCGCACGATGCGGGTCGGGCAGCGAAGCGTTGTGAAACAGATAGCATTTTGGAAAATACCTACTCGCGTCGCGTTTGGTCACTAGACACTCCTCTTTCTTAAGAGGATTGTCTAGTTGAAAATTTTCATACAAAAAGCTTCAAAAAGCGATAACGTTTTGCTACCCGTAAATGTTGTCCAATATTCATAATTTTTTGAAATGTTGCAGATACAATGAAAAACTATGCCCGTACGTTTTAATTTTAAAGAAATATTGCTTATGTTAAAAGTTATTAGTGACTAAATATCCATATTTTTGACTAAAAAACTACCTCGACTAATTTTTATTTTTTTAAATTTAACTAAACTGAAATACTAAAAAAATGAAACGTACGAGCCTAGATTAAGGTGTACTGAATCTAATGAGACCAAAATTGTCTAATTTTGTAAACGTTCAGGGGGGTAAAAACGTTATGACCCGAAACAATATTTCAAGAATAAAATTTAGGCAAATAACTCCTGGACTTGCAACTCTCTCTATCGCACGATGCGGGTCGGGCAGCGAAGCGTTGTGAAACAGATAGCATTTTGGAAAATACCTACTCGCGTCGCGTTTGGTCACTAGACACTCCTCTTTCTTAAGAGGATTGTCTAGTTGAAAATTTTCATACAAAAAGCTTCAAAAAGCGATAACGTTTTGCTACCCGTAAATGTTGTCCAATATTCATAATTTTTTGAAATGTTGCAGATACAATGAAAAACTATGCCCGTACGTTTTAATTTTAAAGAAATATTGCTTATGTTAAAAGTTATTAGTGACTAAATATCCATATTTTTGACTAAAAAACTACCTCGACTAATTTTATTTTTTTAAATTTAACTAAACTGAAATACTAAAAAAATGAAACGTACGAGCCTAGATTAAGGTGTACTGAATCTAATGAGACCAACATTGTCTAATTTTGTAAACGTTTAGGGGGGTAAAAACGTTATGACCCGAAACAATATTTCAAGAATAAAATTTAGGCAAATAACTCCTGGACTTGCAACTCTCTCTATCGCACGATGCGGGTCGGGCAGCGAAGCGTTGTGAAACAGATAGCATTTTGGAAAATACCTACTCGCATCGCGTTTGGTCACTAGACACTCCTCTTAACTCCCAGAAGTGCAGGTTTCCTCACAATGACTCTTCACCGTTGAAGCATGTGATATTTTAATGCTTAAACGCATATAACGTGCCGTGCGCTTCCGATCAATCGGATCTTTATTTACTAACATTAAAAAAAACTTGAGAGGTGTCAAGGGACACCCGGATGGAACGTAGTTCCTTTCGATTACATTGTGTTCGGTATTTTCGCGGTACAACATTGGGCCACCGCAGCCTAGTGGCTCCGGCAGTCGCTTAACAGTTCAAAGTCGATGGTTCGAATCCCAGCTCGACAGACTGAATTTTCCATTTTCAATTTTATTTTAAACAATTTCTACATGTGGAACCTTTCCCTAATTTTTTATAACTTATAAGTTATAAGTTATAAAAAATTAGGGAAATATTCCACTAGGCTACGAAGACCCGATATCGTACCGCGAAAATACCGAATACAATGCAAAATTCACATTCAACAAAAAGTGTCGGTTTAAAAAATGTGTCTAGTGTCGGTTCCTTAATTTTTTCCGTCTAGCCCCCTTCCGCACCGCGCGATAAGGAACTTACGTTCCAATATTATGAACAATATGTCACTGACATAAAAGTAAATATTACCTACCTATCAAACTTAAGACAAATTAGATGACAAGGAAATTAACAATTTAGTAACGTCCCTCACTCGAGTTTAATTTAGTGTTAATTACTTTTAATAGGACAAGCGTTGACGTTCACAGTTAATTGTTACCTGTCTGTACATAGTGATTAGACAATGTTTACTTCTAACAAATAGTGTAAGTTTAATTAGTCACTCCCTGATGTAAACTATTGACAGAACACGTTTGAGAACACTATGGAGAACTCCTGGCATGCTAGCTCCTTTATAAATAAAATTTTATAAAATAAAAAAGGAAAAAAAAATTGCGCGCCCCCGGGAGGGCTCGAACCACCAATCTTTCGGTTAATAGCCGCACGCGAACCAATTGCGCCACGGGAGCGATGCACAACTCGTTGAAATTATTATATAAGATATTTTTTAGGTCATCAAAAATGTATAAAAGTGTCGTTACAACTTTTGGTCTTAATTTTTTTCCGCCTAGTCCCCTTTCGCAACGCGCGATAAGGAACTTCGTTCCAATGATTTAATAACATGTATAAGTACAAAAAAACTTAAACTTTAATTATTGATAGCAAGGCGAGAGGTGTAACACAGCCCATGACGCTCAAGAGAGAGAGCGACCATAGAGCGAGTCTATCAAAAGATAAAATTTGATAGCAAACTACAATGTATATTGTAGAGCTGTAGCAAACCGTATGTATTCGTTACTGAGTAACGGGTACGCCATCTAGTACCGAGTAACGAAACGTTACTCACGAATACTTTTCGTTACCCGTGTTCACTATATTAAGGTTCACTTTTCTGTGGCAAATCTATTAGAAAATAAAATGCGGGTGTCTTCTTAACTTGTTTATTAGCGACTGACGTACTGAATTGATGCAAAATTGAAAGTGTCATTGATATATTATTAATTAGACAACTTGAATAGAACACATTGATATAGTTACAAAAATATAGATGAATCGACTTACATACCGCCCACCAAAACGATAGTTTTACATGTAACTCCGCCCACCGTGACCTTTGTGATTGATACTTGTTCATAAAGGAAGGTAAAGGAAATCCTTTACCTAATTCTTCAATGTATGATGTATCCCAGATCTCTTTATTCTCATTTTAGGTATTTACTATTTTATCTATCTCAACTCTGAACCCCTTTTTATACTTGTATCACCATGTCTTTTATGTTCAGCTATCCTCAACAAGTTGAAGTTTTCTCAATAATAAATCTCCATAAAAATAATTTAGATCTTTCCTGTGATGACACTGTTTCTCCTAAATAAGTGAACTGTATATAATTATACTGTCTTTCTTTGACTATAAATAGTTCTGCTTTCTCAAATCTTCTTTTCCTTTCCTAAGATGTCTCAATATTGCGATCCCTTTTATACTTGAATTGTTGTTGACCTGAAATAATCCACCCCAAACATGTTTTTTGTGCTATTATACCGTCAGGCATCTTTATCAAGCCATCTTCTATAATTTCAGAGAAGACATCGACACCGAGTAAAATATCGACACCGCCTGGTGTAAAACAGGTAGGGTCCGCCACCTGTAAGGTTTTATGTTCTGCCCAGTCCGTAGCGATATGCTTCGAGGGTAATATTGTCGATAGTGTCTTCAATACACAAGCCTTCACTTGGATCTCTTTACCTTCATTAAATCGTGAAGTAATCGATAAATCAACAGAATGTTTGCTCCTTATCTGTTCTCCTTTTCGCACTCCAGAGACTACAGTGTTGATATTGTTTCTCGACAAACCCAAAAGTTTAGCTGCTCCAGTAGATATAAACGAAACTTCAGATCCTTGATCAATTAGTGCACGAAGTTTGCATCTCTCTCCATCCTTTGCCTTAACCTTCACTTGTGCTGTGGGTAAAATCAACTTACTATCAGATTGTCCTCTTGATAAGTGTGCTGTTGTGATTTTGTACTCTGGATGTGTTTCTTCTAATCTCTCCTTCTCTTCTTGTTTCCTTTGGTGTAAAAGAAAGTGATGTCTTCGTCCACAAATTCTGCATGTCCCTTTGCATAGGTTCTCATAAACTCTGTGGTTAGGTGCAAAGCAGTTGAAACATATGCTATTATTCTTTACAAAGGAGTGACGTTCTTCTACAGGTTGCTGAATAAAATACTTACAGTTTTGGATACAGTGCTCACTAGTCTTACAATAAGTACAGATTCTTGACCTTTCTGTAGACACATGAGCAGACTTGAATATGTCCGTTTCATTTTCTTTGGTTGTAAGATGGAATGATTTGGACGTAGATGGCCTTTCTCGAGTAAACGTGGGTGCGATGAGTTCTAAAGTCCGAAACTTAGCTTGAAGAAACTTCTTCATATCTTCCCAGGTTGGCAAATCTTCTCCACTCTCTCTATAAGCCTCTTCTTCCCAGTCCTTTAAAGATTCTGGGTCCAATTTTTGACTTACCAAAAATATTATTACTGGATCCCAAGAATCCGTGTTTACGTTCAAATTCTTTAAGCTACTCAAACACTCCGTTGTAGTATCCAATATAGCCTTGATTTGATTCGCTGACTGGTTAATTGCCCTTTTTTGCCCAAATAATCTTTTAAATATCGAATTTGTGATCATTCGCTTGTTTCCGAACCGCTGTTTAAGTAAATCCCAAGCCTCTGTATAATTACTTTCTGTTATTTGTATGTTTCGGAGCAGCACTTCCGCCTCACCCGAAACGCTTGTCTTCAAGTAGTGCAGCTTCTGAACATCATTGATGGAAGTGTTGTGTACAAGTGCTAAAAATAAATCTTGAAACGAAGGCCACTCTTCATATTTCCCTGAGAAAGTAGGAAGTTGTATACGAGGTAGCTTAGCAAATGACAGCTGACCGTCCTGTGATATATTAGATAATGTCAAAGGGTCCGTATTTCTTTGTTGTAATTTCAATAATAAGTCTGACAAATCCGCGTGAATGCACAGGTATACGTCTTCAAATTTATAAAACTCCTCGTTTAAAAAATAAGGCAAAACTCCCTTTTGATCTTTCGGGGTGCATTTCGTTAGACTGTTATGTGCCTGCTTAAACGTGTCCCAATAATCTTCTATGGTTTTTAATCTAGCTTTCACATAACCTTGCGTAAGTCTTTGCTTGGGGCATTTTTTCATGATTATCTGTGCCTTTTGTAGCATATTAGCTACATCTTCGAGGGTCGCTAAATATCCACTTTGTTCAAACGTTATAGTGGTCATTCTTTAAACGTCGTAAAACAACAATAAATAAACAAAACACACTTCGAAACACGTAAATACGCGTTAATCTAGTACCTAATTGTTGTTTACGAGTTCAGTCTTCTTACAACCCAATTATTTTTCTACCTGCGAAAGGTTGCCCTTTGTTCTCGAGTCCCTTCACTAATAGTTCGTCCCAAAAATCCGGTTCGTTATAACCATTATGTTCACTATATTAAGGTTCACTTTTCTGTGGCAAATCTATTAGAAAATAAAATGCGGGTGTCTTCTTAACTTGTTTATTAGCGACTGACGAACTGAACTGATGCAAAATTGAAAGTGTCATTGATATATTATTAATTAGACAACTTGAATAGAACACATTGATATAGTTACAAAAATATAGATGAATCGACTTTAACAACTCGCATGTTTCGTATCATGGTTACATACGCTGTTTCAATGACGCAATGTTACGCTGCGTTGATGCGTGTATTGAAACGTTTCTTACTGATCGTTTTGCGCATGCGGGCATATTTTCCGCGAATTAAAAAGGTAATGTAAAGTTTATTGACAATAAATAATTTTGGACGCCTATTTGTAGCTTTTTCATTATAACATAAACATAAGTCTGGTTTCAACTACGGCAAAGTGAAAAATGCAGTTTGGCATGTAATGAATATGTATTATTTCTACAAATTGAAATTATGAATGCTGCGATGCCGCACCTAGTACATAAGTCATATCTTATAATAAAATTATAGAAAGAACAATACGACTCGATTAACGATTTGTTTCTCTAGCATAACATAGCATGTTATGAGGTATTAGGAGTAACGAGTAACGATACGATAGTAACGAGTACTAAATGTATAGTAACGAATACATACGGGTACGTTTTTTTTTCGTTACTTTTACACCTCTAGTATATTGTTTCTGGTTTATAATGACTGATAATAATAGACGGGACGATAATTATTATGTTAATACCAGACAATCCGTTTTCAACATAGTAAAATCCCCTCTACCTTGATAATGGTAAAGTTATTAAAAGCTTTATGAAGAGGATAGCCTATACTGCGATCTCACTTGATGGTAATTGACAATGCAGTCTGAGATGGTAGTGGGTTAACTCGGAAGGTGTATGGTAGTGTAATTTAACTTACTCCCAATTGATTACTGCATACGTACAACTTTTTTGACGGTAAGGTGGTAATAACTTACCACTGTCACAACCTCCCAGCATACAATTACATATTCCTATTACTATTTATATTTACTTTCGTCTGTAATACATAGTTAAATAATCATACTTTGTACTAATATTATCAATGCGAAAGTGTGTTTGTTAGTTTGTTGGTTTATCCTTCAATCACACCGTAATAGAGCTACGGATCGACGTGATTTTTATATGGGTGTAGTTGAGGACTCGGAGAATGACATAGGCTACTTTTTATCCCGGAAAAATCAAAGTCTTCCCGAGGGATTTAAAAAAACTAAATCTACGCGGACAAAGTCGCGGGCATCAGCTAGTATTTTTATAAAAATAACTTCGTTCCTATCTGGTGTCCCACGACACCACACGACTTTTTTTTATTATAATAAGTCCACCTTTTTAATCGGCTTCTAAAAACCCATCATACCATTTGAGGATTTTACAATATGAAGGTAAAATGAGAATTTGATTCTAAAATCTGAGTATGAACGGTTGGCCCAGTTTACCCCCACCTTGTGACGTCATAACTAAGCTATTGGACAGTGACGTATTGGGAGCACGCGCGGGAAGAAAGGGGGGAATAAACGCAGATGTGTTATTAATGTTGAAGGGGCTTGAGACGCGAACGTTATATATTGCATTTCCGATAGAATTATTAATCAAATAGCTAAGTAGAGGGGCCTGGTTGTAATTAAATATTGATTAACATCACCACAGGGTTTTAATCGTTTTAAGTCGCAAAACTGAAGTGGAAATGGGCGGACACATAGTTCAAAGAGCTGATGGTAGTTGGGGTCCCAAGGTGCTGGAGCGGCGACCCCGCACCGGGAAGCGCAGTGTTGGCAGAGCCCCCACTAGGTGGACCGACGACATCAAACGAGTCGCAGGGAGCCGCTGAATGCAGGCGGCCGGCACAAGACCGCAACCTGTGGAAGTCCATGCAAGAGCTACCTTTGTCCAGCAGTGGACGTTTATCGGTTGAAAAAGTATTTTTAGTTCCGTACCCAAAGGGTGCCAACGGGACCCTATTACTAAGCCTCCGCTGTCCGTCCGTCCGTCCGTCTGTCAGCGGGCTGTATCTCATAAACTGTAATAGATAGACAGTTGAAATTTTCACATATTGTGTATTTCTATTGCCGCTATAACAACAAATAATAAAAATAAAATTAAATTCAAAAATAAAGGCTATAACAACAAATAATAAAAATAAAATTATTTCAAAAATAAAATATAAGTACATGGAAAAGGAGTCGAAATAAAATTTTATTTTTTTACCCTGGCATGTGGGGTGTCATTGTCTAGAGCTGATTAAGTGGAGTTCAAATATATATTTTTTTATTTTTTAGCTACAAAAATGAAGAAATGGGGGGCCGTCAAAGTTTTCGGTTTTAGACCAATTTTGTTAGGGGGTCTATCTCAAAACCTAAACTAGTCAGGAATTTGAAATTTTGGTATATTATGTACTATGATATAGTGTATTTAAACAACAAAATACGGAAAACACCGATTTATAATGCGGTTTATAAGTTGTGACCATAACAATCGAGCATTTTTTTCCCCTTAAGAGTAGTGTCTAGTGACGAAACGCGACGCGAGTAGGTATTTTCCAAAATGCTATCTGTTTCACAACGCTTCGCTGCCCGACCCGCATCGTGCGATAGAGAGAGTTGCAAGTCCAGGAGTTATTTGCCTAAATTTTATTCTTGAAATATTGTTTCGGGTCATAACGTTTTTACCCCCCTAAACGTTTACAAAATTAGACAATTTTGGTCTCATTAGATTCAGTACACCTTAATCTAGGCTCGTACGTTTCATATTTTTTGGTATTTCAGTTTAGTTAAATTTAAAAAAATAAAATTAGTCGAGGTAGTTTTTTAGTCAAAAATATGGATATTTAGTCACTAATAACTTTTAACATAAGCAATATTTCTTTAAAATTAAAACGTACGGGCATAGTTTTTCATTGTATCTGCAACATTTCAAAAAATTATGAATATTGGACAACATTTACGGGTAGCAAAACGTTATCGCTTTTTGAAGCTTTTTGTATGAAAATTTTCAACTAGACAATCCTCTTAAGAAAGAGGAGTGTCTAGTGACGAAACGCGACGCGAGTAGGTATTTTCCAAAATGCTATCTGTTTCACAACGCTTCGCTGCCCGACCCGCATCGTGCGATAGAGAGAGTTGCAAGTCCAGGAGTTATTTGCCTAAATTTTATTCTTGAAATATTGTTTCGGGTCATAACGTTTTTACCCCCCTAAACGTTTACAAAATTAGACAATTTTGGTCTCATTAGATTCAGTACACCTTAATCTAGGCTCGTACGTTTCATTTTTTTAGTATTTCAGTTTAGTTAAATTTAAAAAAATAAAATTAGTCGAGGAAGTTTTTTAGTCAAAAATATGGATATTTAGTCACTAATAACTTTTAACATAAGCAATATTTCTTTAAAATTAAAACGTACGGGAATAGTTTTTCATTGTATCTGCAACATTTCAAAAAATTATGAACATTGGACAACATTTACGGGTAGCAAAACGTTATCGCTTTTTGTCACTTTTTGTATGAAAATTTTCAACTAGACAATCCTCTTAAGCTAATTTAGTCCTTTCTATGAACTAGGCAAGATATCTAAATATGTACTTATCTAGTTTTAAAAAAATGATTTGGTCATATGTACGCGAAAGAACACATGAACAAAGTGTCTAAAAACTATTATCAAGAAAAACTAAGATGTGTCATTGGACAATCTCTTAGTATATAAGATAATAATAATTTATAAGTTTAGGTTAAATTAAAATTACTCATTAGCCAACTAAGTTAGGCTAGATTGTAATCGAATTGAGCACCACTTTGGTACTCAGTATCAGGAAAAAAAAAATATGTACGGAACCCTAAATGTGCGAGGCCCGACTGGCACTTGGCCGATTTTTTTATATTTTCATTCTAAAATATCAGCAACCCTTATCAACTTAATTTAAACCTTATTAAATGCTTGAACGAACTTGTCCTAACATGTTCCGCACGGGTATTTGCGGTTAACCCCCATGTTGGCAGACATTGACGTATTGGGGACGATTGCGTGTTGGGGGAAAGGGGTAGAAAGGGGGGCTGTGGAATTAAACAGGGGCATGCGATGTGATTAATATCGAAAGGATTATGGAGCGGTATTTATTACATTTGTGCTGGAAAAATTGTGGATTAAATAACTGACATGGTAGGTCCAACGCATTCCGCATTATAGGGACATAGTTACAAGTATCTACGCAACGTCATCCCGGCCCGTTGGGACGGGCCAATTAAATGGGTTAACGTAGTGCAAAGGCATAAGAGTTACGCGATAGAAAGAGAGGCAACTTCTCGGTGAATATAACTGTAAGTAATCTCTGAAGACTCATCAGCAACCCATCAACAGCTCAATACTGAGCGCAGGTCTCCTCTCAGAGAAGGGTTATAGGCCATCATGCTAGCTCAATGCGAACTGGCGGACTTCACACACCTTCGAGAACATTATAGAGAATTCTCAGGCGTGCAGGTTTCTTCACGATGTTTTCCTTCAACGTTGAAGCTTGTGATATTCAATTGCTAAATCGCACATAACTCCGAAAAGTCACATGCGTGCCCGAGATCGAACCTGCGACCCCCTGAATTGGAGACCGCAGTCCCAACCACTAGGCTATCACTGCTTCTAGAAGTGATTGCGGTCATCCATTCACATCTTTAGACAATCCTACTGCCGATGCAACTATAATGAAACAAAATTGCTTTTAATAGGTAATAGTGGTATTTAAGCTGTAACAGCAATACGTAATGGGAACTGAATGGAGCTTACATAATTATTTATGCTCCATTCAGTCATAATTGATGACATGAGTATGTACCTCCATTAATATCTCATTAATGACAACATTGTACGTGGTAATGATTGATTCGAGTCCCTTTGATATTAATGAACATGGCAGGTAAAGTTCTTCGCGCACTGCGTATGAGCTCTGCGTCCACGATGACGACCAGTCGTAGTCGAGGCCATCTATCGGAGTGCGGGTTGTTACGTTCCCTCAAATATGGTAGAGCCAAGCAATGGCTGGATCATGCGTCATGCTCGTGAACGGGTTCCACCGACGGTGTACAGTGTGTGCCTAGCCTTATTTATAAGTAATCTAGCCTATAAGTACGTACATGTCTTGTAATACAAAGCTACTAATAAATCAGTCTAACACCGACTCTCGGGTTGTTCATTCATTTACTCACCTGACCCTTACCATTAGAATGGCAACCTTAGATGGCGACCCTGCCATGGGACTCAAATTGGAAATATTTTAAATATATTAAGGCCTATAAAATATTATAAAAATGTGCAATTCAAAAGTTGAAAAAGAAGACATATTTATAAACCAAAATGGACAAAACAACGCCGCCAACATAGAACAATTACATTTTAACATCAATAAATATAATAATGTTCATCATCTGCACAATTTTACTTCTTGGAGTACTATATTTATTGTACAAGTTCTACAAAAAATGCCACGAGAACTGGATAAGAGATCAGCTAAGCCGGCACGTGCTTAGAAGGTCACGTCGATCCCGCAGCGGAGGACCAGTGCCATGTGAAAACTGCCGCGCTCCTAAAACGTGTGAAATGTGAAGTGTAAAGTGTAATCAATGTACGACGATTTACTAAACTTGTATCAGGAACTTTCTAAAATAAAAGTGTACTTAATAAACATTGGACCAGCTCGGAGAAAAGGAGAAATAACATTTAAAAAATTAAGTGAAGCGGATGATTTAGTCAGTAAGTTTAATTGGATTTTAGAAAAATTAGATTCATTATCAGTATCTTTTAAAGTTGATGAAAGCATACGATTCGACAAATTAAGAAGTGATTTTTTCAATTTATATGACGACATTTTAAAATTGTGCAGTACCCATAGTAAAGTTACCCACCCGTCTTGTGAAAATTATAGCATCATGGCTAAATTTGAATTAAAAGTAGCGTTACAGTTACTCCCAGTCATCGATGATACTGAAATATCAGTAAAACAATTAATTGACAATATTATATATTATGATTCTTTGCTTTCAAGCTCAGATTGTAAAAACAATCTTATTCAATTTATACTAAAAAGTAGACTGTCACAAAATGCTAAACTACAATTACAGCCAAATTACACAGATATCAATGACTTGGTTACCGATATGCAGCGTGTGTTACTGCCACAAAAATCGCCCATAGCTATCCAAAATAAGATACAACAATTGAGGCAAAATAATAAATCTATACAAGATTACGCGAAAGAAATGTCTGAACTTTTTGTTGATCTTACGATATCGCAGGCAAAAGGTGATTCAAATTCTTATGCGGTACTTAAACCCTTAAACGAAAAATTTGTCATTAAAAAATTTGCCGACGGGTTGCGAAATCGGACACTCAGCACCGTAATTACAGCTAGGAACTACGATTCGCTAAAAGACGCGGTTCAAGGACCCCTTGATGAAGAAATCTCGAGCCCTTCAACAACAGGTGATTTACTAACTATGAAGCATCGTTCATACTATCGGTCTAGGATTTTTAATAATTACAGAGGTAGATGGAATACTGGTAAGTATACAGGTTCAAGGTCATCATACTATGTGCCAGGCAGAGGACGGCCAATGGAGCATCAGGCCCCAGTGAAATACCAGAGAGGAAACCAGAACGGCGCTCGTGGGATGACACGAGGTAAGTTTCCTAACAACTATTACAGAAATCGAGGAGTTAATCGTGGAAATGCCATACATATTTTGACCGACTCGGATCAAACTAAAACATCTCCCGAAAACCAGTTTTTTCGAGGATAAAAGTGTTGTGTGTACTTTACAGAACAATATAAAGTACGTAGAATTATATTTGAATAATAGAAGATGCTTTTGGTTATTAGATACCGGAGCTTCAATATCAGCGGTTAGTAACAAAACATGTCATAATACACCTATTAGCGACAGCCGTATTGTAATCAACGGCGTGGGGGGTCAAATCCAAGCGAAAGGCTCTGTTTATTTAACACTATCTGCTCCAAGCGGTGTAGAATTACCGCACGAGTTCTATGTATTTGATTCGTTACCTTGTATGGCTGATGGAATTTTAGGGCTAGATTTTCTTTCTTTGTACGGAGCTCATATTGACTTAGAAAATTATATTTTGACATTGAGTTATAATGGAATAAAACAGATTTTACCATTAACCGACACATGTAAAGTTGAGAGACCCGACTTTTTGACTATACCTGCTAGGTCTGAATCTACTCATTACATTAGTAGTAGCATGACTGAAGAATGCGTAGTCTGCGCATCCGAATTAAAAGACGGAATTTTTATTGCGAGCATGCTTGTTACCCCTAAGGACGGGAAGATACCTATAAGAGTTTTGAATACTACTGAAACCGATTTTTATTTACAGGGTATAAAGCCTATTATACACAAAGCCAGTGATTATGATATTTGTTCGTTTGAAAATCCCTGTAGAGACGCAGATAGAGTGAAACGTTTATTCAAATTATTAAATATAAATCACTTAAATTTGGAAGAGCAGGCTAGTATTGAAAATATATGTGCAAAATATAACGATATATTTTATCTTGAAGGTGACCAATTCACCACGACTAAGCTTTATAAGCATTCAATTTCTTTAAAACCTAACGTGACACCGGTGTATTCCAAGCCTTATAGACTTCCACACTCACAAAAGAATGAAATGGATAAACAAATTGATAAGATGCTTAAGCAAGGCATAATAGAACCATGTAACAGTGAATGGTCTAGCCCTATTCTATTGGTACCGAAAAAATCAAACTCGAGTAGTACGAAAAAAAAATGGAGATTAGTTATAGACTATAGAAAATTGAATAGCTGTATTATTGATGATAAATTTCCCCTACCAAATATGACAGACATTTTAGACTCTTTATCAGGCTGCATATACTTTACCCACTTAGATTTAAATCAAGGTTTTTATAATGTTGAACTAGATCCAGCTAGTAGAAAATACACAGCTTTTAGTTCAGGCCAATATCAAATGACTAGAATGCCTATGGGTCTTAAAACAAGCCCAAGCTCATTTTCACGAATGATGAATATGGCAATGGCTGGTTTATCCTATGAAAAATGTCTCTGTTACCTTGATGATTTAATTATTTTTGGACGGAATTTATCAGATCACAACAAAAATTTAATCGAAGTATTTGAAAGAATACGCAACGTTAGTTTAAAATTAAATCCAACTAAATGTGATTTTCTCAAAAAGGAGTTACTTTATTTGGGACATGTAGTGTCAGGTGATGGCGTCGTACCCGACCCTCAAAAAGTTAGTGTCATAAAAAACTACCCCATACCGAAAAATGCTGACGAGGTAAGACGATTCGTCGCATTAGCTAGTTATTATAGAAAGTTTATACCCAATTTTGCAGAAAAGGCTTACAACTTAAATCTATTATGTAGAAAAAAGGTTCAATTTATTTGGGATGATAATTGTCAAAAATCTTTCGATATTTTAAAGGAAAGTATGATGACGCCACCAGTCCTACAATACCCTAACTTTTCGGAAAAGAATCAGTTTATTGTCCAAACAGACGCGTCAGGTTACGCGATAGGTGCAATTTTGTCAAACTCGGACGGTCGGCCAGTCGCTTATGCAAGTAGAAGTCTTAACAAAGCTGAATTGAATTACCCGACTATTGAAAAAGAGCTTTTAGCTGTGGTCTGGGCTGTAAAATATTTTAGACCATACTTATACGGTCGCACTTTTAAAATTCTTACCGACCACAAGCCTTTAATTTATTTATTCAGTATGAAAGACCCTTCGAGTAGATTGCTTAAATTTAGATTGACTTTGGAAGAGTATGACTATATGATAGAATATGTGAAAGGCAAAGATAATGTGGCTGCAGACGCATTATCTCGAGTGATTTTGAGTTCGAAAGAGTTGAAAGAGATGAATGATAAGGTATGTGTGATGACGCGTGCGCAGAAGAAACGGTTGGAAGCAGCTTCGTCTTCGGATGATATGGTCTCTACCGACGACAGGTCTGATCAGCCAATAGTCGTAGACACTCATATTAAACCGAAAAACGCAGTTGAACTTCGATTTATAGAATCCAAAATTTTACACAAATTACGAAAAGAAAATAAAATAAATTGCGAAAATAATATTTTCTCATACGTCAGTAGCCAAATGACGATATATATAAACCCTGCTTCTCAATCGCAATTGACGCGAGCCGCATTTGTGAGAGAGCTAGGTGAATTTTGTGAAAGAATAAATATAGAAGAAATATATTTTATAAAAAATAATAACAATAATATATTTGTTAAGATGTTGACAGAGGAGATAAAAAATACAGTCAAATGGAAAGGACCTCGTTTATGTATTTTAGAGGACGTTAATAGAGTAGATAATATAGACGACAGAAAAGTTATATTGAATGACTTTCATCTTTTGCCCACTAGTGGCCACGCGGGCATAAGACGAATGTTAAATAACATAAAGAAATATTATTTCTGGCCAGGACTAGAAAAAGACATAGTTAACTTTGTTAAAAAATGTCCCAAGTGCCAAAAACAAAAATATACTACTATGGTAAAAGAACCTATGGTCATTACTTCAACAGCTCACTCAGCTTTTGAAAAAATATTTTTAGATATAGTTGGACCTTTAGACAGAGATAATAATAATTATAAGTATATCCTTACGCTACAATGCGAATTAACAAAATATGTATGCGCGTTTCCACTAACTACAAAAACAGCCACAGAAGTAGCACGAGTTTTTGTAAATAATTTTATCCTTGTTCACGGAATTCCAATGACTATCGGAACAGATCGGGGATCAGAATTTTTATCAGAAACATTTAAAGAGGTTTGTAAATTACTCAATATTTCTAAACTTAATTCAACGGCATACCATCATGAGAGTATAGGCGCCCTAGAAAACTCACATAAGAACTTAGGAAGTTTTCTAAGAATACAGACAGAAGGTAAACCGGATTTTTGGAGTACATGGCTTCCCTTTTGGTGTTTCGCGTATAACACAACAGTACATACATCAACAAAATTTACACCTTTTGAATTAGTCTACGGGAAAAAGTGTAATTTACCAAGCAATCTTTCAACAAAAATAGAACCTCTATACAATCATGATAGCTATCCTCAAGAATTAAGATATCGCTTGCAAGTTTCACAAGCAGAAGCGCGTAATAATTTAATAAATAGTAAATATAAACAAAAAACTAGATACGATAAATATATTAATCCTTTAGTATATAAGCCTAATGATTTAATTTTAGTTAAAAATGAAACGGGAAATAAACTAACAGATTTATATTTAGGACCCTATAAAGTAATCGAAGATTTGTCGCCGAATGTAAGAATAGAATATGATAATGCAAAAACAGATGTCATTCATAAAAATAGAACAAAACCATTCATAAATAATTAAATATAAGGAAATTGTAACTACATATAAGGAATATTATTGTTGCCCGATTTTGTACTTAGCTATTAAAAAAAAAAATCATAATGTAATAAATATTAATTTTTTTTTACCACCCCATGGGAGGTGTACAGTGTGTGCCTAGCCTTATTTATAAGTAATCTAGCCTATAAGTACGTACATGTCTTGTAATACAAAGCTACTAATAAATCAGTCTAACACCGACTCTCGGGTTGTTCATTCATTTACTCACCTGACCCTTACCATTAGAATGGCAACCTTAGAACGGGAATGGGGCTACTTTCTGTCTGCCCGTCTTAACATGTGTTGAATTATAATTAGGTATGCTTTTGTGGAACTCATTGTGGAAACACTGCATACCTACCATAGTATTTATTGAAATGTAAACTTGTTTTGAAAAGAGCAACCGCCGAGTTTCTTGCTGGTTCTTCTCGGCAAGAAGGGCATTCCGAACCAGTGGTATAGACTCATCGACGATTCAAAAGCACTTGTAAAAAAGTTCATTTGAATAAAAAACATTTCTATTCTATTCTATTCTATTCAAGTTTCATAGTCTATTAGTGCGTTAGGACCCTAATTGTTACAGTTTAAAATATCGGTAACGAGAGTCAACACATCGGGTGCGCTAGAGAAATTAAAGAAAAAATTCAAAATTACTACCCGTTCACTGCAAGTAGGCCGCTACATCACGTCGCACTCTCCCGTATCGCACTTCGAGCTTTTAAATGTTTGTGTTAAGTTTTAATTATTTTTGTTTGGTTACTACTGAAAAAAAGGTAAAGTTTTGCAAAGCTTTCTTTGAAGAAGAGAAAAATTAAAAATCACGCCCTTCGACTTTCAAGACGTCATTGCCATGAAAAGCATTGCCATTCAAGAAAACTTCAGTCACAATCGTGGTTACAGTAAAAAAATACAATTACCTATTTATTTTATTTTCAACGGTACCTACCAATGTAATGTACTATCTATGACGTTATTTTGTAACGACGACGCGACGGCCAACTTGAAGTGAACAAGTAGTATTTATTTCATGTAAGCCAACTTATGGCTCTTATGAGAAGTCAAGACTCAACCGCTTTGGAAAGCAGATTCTGCTGAGAAAAGCCAACAAGCTCTTTTCAAAACAAAATTGTTACAATATGACTGGTATGGCATTTCCAAAGTGTATTTATTTATTGATTTGTCCTTCAATCACCCAACAGATCAACGTGTTCTTTTAACTCAACGTCAACTTTATTCTTACATGGAGAGGGAAATTCAATTTATGTGACTTGTCTTGCCTTAGAAAATTCTAGTTCAATATTTTTCGTGTCACAAACCAATGTTTTCGTGTCATCTTGCTGCATTGTGTTTTGTGACAAATTGCCTTGTTAGCAAGCTATAAGCGCTGTATTGTTTGGGTGGCTTGCAAGCTGACAGAAAAATAGTGTGCGGTCTAAATTAACAATTTCTTATAATAAATCAACATTCAATTTATTGTTATGGCTTTATTTGTCCACGCACGTATTTAGTTTTTAAAATCCTGCGGGAACTCTTTGATTTTCCAGGATAAAAAGTAGCCTATGTTTTTCTCCAAACTCCAGATGCTCAACTATAACTATGCAAAATATCACGTTGATCCATAGCTCAAGCGAAAAGATTAATATTTTTAAGACCTTTTTTTTGTGTAAGAACGAATTAAAACGCTTGTGCGCTTTTGGAGAAATTTCGCAAATTATTTCAAAAATAGGTTGTACTCTTTGGGGATTTGTTATTTAAAAGGGGGTTGACAAAACAAATTTTTTTACAACGCAAACCTGAATTTATTGAATCTTTATCTTTCATTCTAAATTTTTTCGTTACAGCGTTATGTTGATATTTTGAATTAAATTTAGGCATTTCACACCTGTTAGCACCTTAAGTTTCGTTCTAAGGCACGAAACACTTGCTATTTAAGCTGACTCGTACTTGAATGGTTTTTGAAGTTAAAAAGATTTTTCTAGCTAAGATAAGCTAAAAACTTCTGACTAAAGTTTCCCAAAGCCTTATCGACTTCAGAGCGTAGAGAGCACGAGGCCACTTGACGAATTTTCTTTCGGCAAACTTCAGATCGTCTCATCCAGATTCCTAGAGAGGAAAACTGGTATGAAGGAAAAGTGAATAAGAATTATAAAATAGATAAGAGAGTTAAAACGAAGTTTACCTACGGAATACTCTGATAAGATGTGACAATTTTTTTACAAATTCTCACAAAATCTTGCAGGAGGATTTGTTGTGGTATTGTCTAAAAATGATTGCATGAATGTGACAATTACAATGTCGCAATCAGCTCTGTGCAATGATGCCTAGTAAGCAGTGATAGCCTAGTGGTTAGGACTGTGGTCTCCTATTCGGGGGTTGCAGGTTCGATCCCGGGTACGCACCTCTGACTTTTCGAAGTCAAATGCGTTTATGACATTAAATATCACTTGCTTCAAGGGTGAAGGAAAACATTGTGAGGAAACCTGCACATCTGATAGTTCTTCATAATGATCTCGAAGATGTGTGAAGTCCGCCAAGCGTGGTGGACTATGGCCTATAAACCTTCTCTGAAAGGAGACCTGCGCTCAGTAGTGAGCCCTTGATGGGTTGTTAATGATGAATCACCTCTGATCGGCTGATACTTTTTCGCTACAGGTTAAAATGCATTAATGCAGCGAAACCACCATCATCATCATCAGCAACCCATCAACGGCTCACTGTTGAGCACATATCTTCTTTCAGAGAAGGGCTATAGGCCATAGTCCACCACGCTGGCCCAATGCGAATCGGCAGACTTCACACACCTTTGAGACTTTATGAAGAACTCTCAGGCATGCAGGTTTCCTTACGATGTTTTCCTTCACCGTTGAAGCATGTGATATTTAATTTCTTAAACGCACATAACTCCGAAAGGTCAGAGGTGCGTGCCCGGATTCGAACCTGCGACCCCCAGAAAAGGAGACCACAGCAACCACAGTCCTAACCACTAGGCTATCACTGCTTGTTAAAACACCATCAATTCAGTCAATTAGAGGTGGTGAATCAGATAAGGAGTGGCTGACAAAATCATTTTTAGAAAATCTCACATTTGGGAGACCTCGCGGAAAATCTAGCATTATTATCCCAAAAAACTCCTACCATGATGTGAATAATGACTGAAAGAGGTCACAACCTTCAGCAATCAGGAATAGGATGCAGAATAAGAGAGCTGTAGGGTTACTAGGGACATTACCATCAAAGTAAAACAAACCATAACAGTATTGAGTTAGAGCTCAATTTAGTATATATATGTATTCTTATACGTTAACGCACAGAATATAATAATAGTAATATAATAGAATATATAATAGTACTACGTATAACGTAACGAAAACGCTCCAAATTAAAATGGTCTGTATTGAATTTGTGATTTTAAAATCGATACCATTATGGTTCATTTTACGTTGATGCTAATGTCATAGTTAACTATTACGATCAAACGAATTAAAACTCGGACTAACCACACTGATGCCCGTGACTTCAATTGCGTGAACGTTTCAAACATACTGTAGGAACTCTAATTTTTCAGAATAAAATGTACTCTGCCCCTTTTCTCCAGCCGTACCTAAATCACCTCCTAAGTAGTAGACTCTTTACGTAGTTAGCCCCTAAATACAATCCCTTACCCAATGTCATTTCAACCTTCAAGTGTTCCTTAAAGGTTGGTGAAAACAAAATCGATATAAAGCGTCACCTAACTCAGCTTAGGTAGTCCTTAAAAGTTAGGGAACGCTGGTGAAAACGGGTATAAGTTCTTCCTCGAAAACCTACGCTTCCTTCTGGAAGAATAATATTGTCGATATCAGTTTAGGCGTCAAAAGTTAACAGAGACGAGACAAGACAAACTTTTAAGTAGGTATGGATTAATCGTTAGTTAATTTCTATTGCTGGTATCCCACTGTTGGGCAAAAGTCTTCAGTTTTTTTGTAACATTAAAAAAAACTAATCTCGACTAATCCCTGTTGGCTCGATGAGCGCAGGAATGTCAATGGTGGCAAGAGCCCTTTTTAACGTATCGTTAAGAGAACCATGCTGAAATAGCCTACCAGCGCTCCTCTGGCAAGAGAGTCCGTGAATTCCAAATGTATCAACCTCCTTTCCACACGGACATCTGTGCTCGTGGCACAGCGGTGTTCCCAATCTGAGACCTAGAGCACGAAAGCTTTCGTTATCGAGCAGAGTGCCTAGATTTTTGGATGGCAAGGCATGAAGCCAAAAGCCAGATTCTTTTTTAGATAAAGCTAGAAGCCTAGCCCGAGTGAGTTATTGTGAGTTATTTATTGCGTATTCCGTCCACTACCTACTTCAAAACATGTGCATAGAGTTCCCTCACCGAATTGGCTGTAGAACCGCCTCAAACTCTAAACAAGATCCGTATATTGTATTCCATGTATAAACATAGTTTACGCTAGTTGAAAACGTTCACCGCACTGCACAGCTCGTGGCTTTATAAATCTGTGAGATGTGAAACGCTCTTCGCGCGTGTGAATTGTGTTTGTTTGAGAATTACCTCCCTGCCAGGGATGTACTTAGTCAGGACTTTTGTTTGGGGGGGTTGAACCCAGGATATTTACAGTTTTATTTTAGTATAGTTAGAATAGCCGCCAGCGAAATGGCTGTAGAAGTGTTTTAAATTATAAAAAACTAGATTTGTCTATTATATTCCTCATTTATATATGTACACATAGTTCACGCAAGTAGAAAACGTTCACCGCACTGCAAAGCTCGTGGCTTCATAAATCTGTGAGATGTGAAACGCTCTTCGCGCGTGTGAATTGTGTTTGTTTGAGAATTACCTCCCTGCCAGGGATGTAGTCAGGGATTTTGTTCAGGGGGGTTGAACCTAGGATAATTACAGTTTTATTTTAGTATAGATAGAATGGCCGCCAGCGAAATGGCTGTAGAAGTGTTTTAAATTATAAAAAACTAGATTTGTCTATTATATTCCTTATTTATATATAGTTCACGCAAGTAGAAAACGTTCACCGCACTGCACAGCTCGTGGCTTCATAAATCTGTGAGATGTGAAACGCTCTTCGCGCGTGTGAATTGTGTTTGTTTGAGAATTACCTCCCTGCCAGGGATGTAGTCAGGGATTTTGTTCAGGGGGGTTGAACCTAGGATAATTACAGTTTTATTTTAGTATAGATAGAATGGCCGCCAGCGAAATGGCTGTAGAAGTGTTTTAAATTATAAAAAACTAGATTTGTCTATTATATTCCTCATTTATATATAGTTCACGCAAGTAGAAAACGTTCACCGCACTGCAAAGCTCGTGGCTTCATAAAATTTAATCTGTGAGATGTGAAACGCTCTTCGCGCCTGTGAATTGTGTTTGTTTGAGAATTACCTCCCTGCCAGGAACGTAGCCAGGAATTTTATGCAGGGGGTTTGAAATCCGCTGGTCTTTTGTGGAATAATTGCCTCAAACAAGAGGCAAGTAAAAAAAAGTCCTGTGGTGTCGTGGGACACCAAATAGGAACGAAGTTCCTTATTATAAAAATATTAATTTCAAGTTCTATTTGAGGTATAAAGAAAATAATTATTCAGGTATACATTTTTTATCATGATTTTCTTATCGATAAAAATAAAAAAACTACTTTACAAAATTATCTTAACATCTTTATTTTGTTTACAATGATTTATAAAAATACATAATAACAAGTGTAATTTTTTTTAATTTTTTACCTACCAAATATTATAAGTAAATTATAAAATTATAAAGACTAATAAATTAATAATAAAAATAAAATAAATAATAATTATCTGAAGTCAGGATTCGAACCTCTGAACCGATAGTATCACTCCTTCTTTTTACCGCTGCGCCATCGAAACATTGATGGAATGTGTAAAATAAACGAAGACAGCAAGGACTGTGACGAAAAATCTTACGCTTTTATTTTTTAACATTAGGGACGTTTTTTGCCGGCTAGGGTACCCCTCCGCAACGCCTCATAAGGAACTTCGTTCCAATAAAACAGTGGTGTGGTTACGCCATATTCAGTGATGGAGTTTGTTGGTGCTTAAAAGTCCTCAATGATGTCCAAAACACAACCGCTGTACAACCGGCGACCTTATATAGCGAAATAATGATATATCTCACAATCCTACTAATATTATAAATTCGAAAGTTTGTGAGGATGGATGTATGGATGTTTGGATGGATGGATGTTTGTTACTCTTTAACGCGACAACGAATGAACCGATTTTGCTGAAATTTGGCACAGACATAGATTACTAATATTATAAATGCGAAAGTTTGTGAGGATGGATGTATGGATGTTTGGATGGATGGATGTTTGTTACTCTTTAACGCGACAACGAATGAACCGATTTTGCTGAAATTTGGCACAGACATAGATTATAGTCTGGAATAGCACATAGGCTACTTTTTATCCCGGAAAAGCAAATAGTTCCTGCGGGATAGCATCGCTATTTTTTACGCATTTGTCCTTCAAAATACGCGCAATGGAGTTTTAGATTGACGTAATTTTTTTGCATAGGTGAAGTTAAGGGCCTGAAAAATGACAAAGGCTACTTTTTATCCCGGGAAAACAAACGGTTCCTGCGGGATATTAGTATACTACTTTTCACACATTCATCTTTCAATTATGCGCCAACGGAGTTACAGATTGACGTGGTTTATTGGATAGGCATAGTTGAGGACTTGAAAAGTGACAAAGGCTACTTTTAATCCCAGGAAAACAAACAGTTCCCGCGGGATATTCGTATGCTACTTTTCGCATAAATTAATCCTTCAATTATGCGCCAACGAAGTTACAGATTAACGTGGTTTTTTTGATAGGCATAGTTGAGGACCTGAAAAGTGAAAAGGCTACTTTTTATCCCGGCAAAACAAACAGTTCCCGCGGGATATTCGTATGTTACTTTTCACATACTTATCCTTCAATTATGCGCCAATATGCATGCATGCATGTATGTATGTATGTATGTATGCATGTATGTATGCATGTATGCATGTATGCATGTATGCATGTATGTATGTATGTATGTATGTATGTATGTATGTATGTATGTATACATAATATTATTAACTATATCCTATTCTACTAATTATTACTCATACTATCCCACTAATATTATTAATGTGAAAGTTTGTGAGGATGGATGTATACGGATGTATGTTTGTATAGATGTCGTATACGGATGGATGGATCTATGTTCTCTGAGATAGGGGTCAATCAATATAATTTAATTTAATTTTTATTATTTGTTGTTATAGCGGCAATAGAAATACAAAATATGTGAAAATTTCAACTGTCTACCTATTACGGTTTACGAGATACAGGCCGCTGACAGACGGACGGACGGACAGCGGAGGCTTAGTAATAGGGTCACGTTGGCACCCTTTGGGTACGGAACCCTAAAAACCACGTTGACTATATGCACTTACACTTTATATGGTGAAATATTATAACTGCGAAAGTGCGTTGGTTTCTCCTTCAATCACGCCCCAACAGAGCTACGGATCGACGTGATTTTTTGCAGTGTACCTATAGTTGAGGACCTGGAGGGTGACAGGCTACTTTTTATCCCGCAAAGTCAGAGTTCCCAAGGCATTTTAAAGGCTAAGTTCACGCAGACGAAGTCGCGGGCATCAGCTAGTACTATAATAATTATAGTTATGAAGAAATGTTCCACTAATGAATTAGACCGACGACACAGACTCTCTGAGGCTTCTCCGCAGATCGCCATCGCAATACCTTAGCATCGGAAAGAATCTATAGATCATCTGTATAGAGATCAAGAAAGATTTTATAGGACAACTAGCTTTTCCCCTAGCTTCGCTCACGTTAAGTTCGATTTTTTAACATTTTTTTTTCGATTTTACAGTCGGGTTTCAATTTTTAAAAATCCTTTCTTAGCGGATGCCTGATTTATAATAGCTGTATGCCAAATTTCCGCCCGATCTCTCAAGTGGTTTGTGCTGTGCGTTGATAGATCAGTCAGTCAGTCATTCAGTCAGTCACTTTTGCCTTTTACATGTGTATTTGGATTTAGATTTAGATTTCATTCATTTTATTAAACGTAATTTAGTTTCTTGAGACAGATCTTGGTGGCATGGGGGGGATTTAAAACTCTAGCCCACCTCTGGCTACGTCCACGTAACTAACTGCAACATAGCGTGCAAAGATAAACTATAATGTAGTTTTAGAGTTAATAATATATAATACACAATGCGAGAAATACCCGACAAAGGATCAGCAGAGTTATGTAGAGATAGACGACATTAAACGAGATCCAGGCGCCGGACACAAGCGGCACAAGTCCGTGCAGTGTGGGAATCTGTACAAGAGACACGTATGTGCAGCTGAGGCTTTCCCTCTTCGGGATGACCACAATGTCTAAGGCCCGGTTGCGTGAGGCGCCGTTATAGTTAAGTTATCGTTAAAGCTAAATGTGACAGCCGAAACACATTGTTTCGGCTTTTCGGGCCTTAGCGTTTTGGTTTAATATTCTAATGAGTCTAAGCTGAGTGATAAGTTGCTTTTTTGAAGTCGTTTTTGACAGCATGCTATTTCAATACTAAAATTTTTATCACAACAATACGGCGTTACATCCCTACTAATATTATAAATTTGAAAGTAACTGTCTGTCTGTTTGTCTGTTACGCTTTCACATCAAAACCACTGAACCAATTTTGATAATTTTTGGTATAGAGATAGATTAGAATTGAGAAAGGTCATAAGCTACCTTTTGTTGCAAAATCAAACTTGATGGGGGTGAAATGGGGGATGATATTTTATCTCAATTTTGCCCCATAACTTCGTCAAACCTGAGCTGATTTTGATAATTCTTTCTTGATTAGAAAGGGTATACCGCAAGGCAAGTTTTGTCCAATTTTGGTGAAGATCTTATTAATAATTATTATCATAGAAGTTAGAACTCCTTACGACGGATGGACGAAGTCGCGGGCATCAGCAAGTTGGCCAAAAGAAAAAATGGCTTCCCGGAAAAAGTGTAGGTAGTAGATATAAATGTGTGTATGTTTGTTTATAGGTTTGTCTTTTAATCACGCAACAACGAATCAACGGATCAACCTGTTACATGGTTTGCATGGATGTAGTTAAAGACCTAAAAATGTCATACGATACACATTATCCTGGTAAATCATACGATTCCCGCGGGGTTAATAAAAATACAACTTATGAACGCGGGCAAAAAGTAATAAGCCATAACTATAACCTTTAGAAGCGCAATAGTCGACGCGGTGATAAGCCATAACAATTGGAACGTAGTTCCTTATCGCGCGATGCGGAAGGGGGCTAGACGGAAAAAATTGACAAATTGACGGAAAAAGACAAAATTGAACCGACACTTTTTTGAAACCGACACTTTTTGAATGTGAATTTGGCATTCTAATATTGTACTGTGAAAATATTGATTTTCACAGTACAATATTAGATCTCCGTAGCCTTGTGGTTTCTGCAGTCGCATAAATAAAGGTCGATAAGGGTCGATGGTTCGAATCCCAGCTCGACAGACTGAATTTTCTATTTTCAATTTTATTTTAAATAATTTCTACAGGTGGAATTTTTCCCTAATTTTTTTGTTTTTTTATTAATTTATTATTTAATCTATATATATAAAAGAAAGTGGTGTTAGTTACTCTATTTATAACTCAAGAACGGATGAACCGATTTGGCTGAAAATTGGTGGAGAGGTAGCTTAGAACCAGGAGACGGACATAGGATACTTTTTATCCCGTTCGACCGCGTTTCCGTCAAGTCACTATAAAACGTGGTATAACAAAAACGCATCTGACATGGAATAACAAAACGCAAATGACAGTGGAATAACAAAACGTAAATGGCAGCTAAACGTAATTTTGTCTTTGGTTAAGTATGGTAAAAAATTTGACAATTATAAAAAGTGTTATAATAAAGCATTACTGATATTATAAATGCGAAAGTGTGTTTGTTTGTTGGTTTGTCCTTCAATCACGTCGCAACAGAACAGCGGATTGATGCGATTTTTTGCATGGGTAATGGATGTAGTAATGGGTTTTTAGTAATGGATGTAGTACCTAGTGGTTCCTCAGAGCGGGAGAGCTACTTTTTATCTCGGATAATGAAAGAGTTCCCGCGGGATTTTTAAAAACTAAATCCATGCGGACGAAGTCGCGGGCATCAGCTAGTAAATTAATAATAAAAATAATTTTATTTTTATATATCCACATGTAGAAATTATTTAAAATAAAATTGAAAATAGACAATTCAGTCTGTCGAGCTGGGATTCGAACCATCGACCCTTATCGACCTTTATGCGACTGTAGAAACCACAAGGCTACGGAGATCTAATATTGTAGTGTGAAAATATTGAACACAATGCCAAATTAATTAATCGAAAGGAACTTCGTTCCATCCGGGTGTCCCTTGACACCTCTCAAGTTTTTATTTTAGTATACTTACCTATAGGCCGACTATCTAAGCAGTGTCGTCCGTTATTACGATGAATTCGTAGAAAATCATAAAAAATTTACGTACTGTTCTGTAAAAGGGTGTCGTAATTCATCACAATAACCATGAAAAACGTACTTATCTGTACCACTACCATGAAATAATAACATAGCTCCCATAAATTCATTGGTTATTTTGAAAGCTTACGTTTGGAGCGAAATTTTGTTAGAAACTTCTTTTCTAAGCGTTATAGTTCCATGTAACAAGCATTAAAATACAATGCTATACAAGTATTACCATAATACAAGATTTAATCTCAAAACTTAAGTGTTCGTCAAAGCATGGAAGTAGAAACAAAAGGAAATGACTAACGCCTTTCTATGAAAGGATTTTGTGGTACGTAACACGCCATGTTTCTTTTTCCGCCCGACAAAACTAAGTATAAGGTACCTAAGGTAACTACGACTTAATGATATTATTTTGACCGCACACCAATTTAATTATTTTTGCTTTCTATGCCTGGATTCTTGTTGACGTAGATCTCAGCCCTGCGATTGTCAAGTTATTCCATTGATCGTTATCGTATTCGATGACATTAGCGTCAAAGTAAAATAAACCATAACAGCATTATATTAGAGCTCAATTTCGTGTATGCATTCTTATACATTTACGTATGTACAATACGCTCCATAAAGCTCCATATTAAAATCGGTTGTACTGAATTTTTGACTATATCAATACAATCAAGGATTATTTTACTTTGACGCTCGACTTTCGAATACGAATACGATCAATGGAATAACTTTTAGACAGTCGGGGGGCAGATCTTTATTTGTTATTATTTTTATTTTAAAATGGCAACCATAACAGCCAACTTCTTTAAATAATTCCAAGCAACGTTTGTTCAATGACTTAAAAAAATACTTAAAAGATCGAGCAGAACAATCATTAACATTTAAATAAAAACTTTCACCAACATCGAGTGACGTTTAGCCTAGGAATAACTTGGGCGTTCTGACAGATGGAACGTAGTTCCTTATCGCGCGGTGCGGAAGGGGGCTAGATGGAAAAAATTAAGGAACCGACACTCGACACTTTTTTGAAACCGACACTTTTTTGTTGAATGTGAATGACTTTTAACTGTTAGGCGACTGCCGAAGCCACTAGGCTACGGAGACTCAATATTGTACCGCGAAAATACCGAACACAATGTAATCGAAAGGAACTACGTTCCATCCGGGTGTCCCTTGACACCTCTCAAGTTTTTTTTGTATTGAAAATCTGCCAAAATATCACGCTTGGATAAGATGTAAAATAAATTTTACGTTGGTGATCTCGGCCCTTAATGAATCTCTCGCCTTCGTCTTGGGTATTAAAATTTGGGCCTGGACTTTGTTCAACAACTTACTGCAGTTATAACATAATAGTATATTTGATTACAAGTGCGGAAAGGCTGTCATTGCAAAGAGTTCCGACAAATGTCTACCCGAGCCGAGGCGCAGCCGAAGGCGAGGATTGACAGTCGGAACAAGTTGCAATGACGGTTCCGCACGTGTACTGAACGACTATTTTTAATACAGTTGCGAAAAAATGAAGCAATTTAATAAAATAATAAAAACACAATAAACTCAACTAACTTAACATTTATTTCTTATAAAAGTTATAATTCACATTGAAATTGGTACAGTTTTTTATACTAACTGGGGAAGTTTTAGGTTGCATATTTACTGTTTGAGACAAACTATTATTAATTTCGTATGATTGTTCATGTATATTTGTCATACAATGGCGTTTGCTAGTTGATGGAGTTGGATCTGATGAATTATCACTATCAACGAAGGTAGATGTATTCACTTATATCCACGTTGTTCCTTATTTTCAGCATACTTTTTATCATCGAAAACCTCGACCATAACGTAGAAGGTTTTAATTTTGCTGCGAGTTCGGAGAAGTATGCCAACATAACATTTTCTGAAAAACTATTTGTTTTTTTCTCTTCTCTCCACGCAATAAATTCGTCGTATGTAGATATGTAGCGACTTTTTGACTTTTCCGGTAAAATGTTATCCGAAGCATTTTGTGCAATTATACTGAGTTCCGGTGGTGTTAATTCAAAAAAACTAGGGTCGAAATTACTCATTTTGTGCAACAAACAACTAAACTCGCAAAGAAAATTTCTGAAAAATGGCGCCAACCGTAGAATATAAGCAGAGTTTTTTTTTTTTCACCCATTCTGGTAGGCAAAGGGCTATGCCCATACAGCCAAGTCTTCAGTAGAATTTTTTTGTTGATATGAAATGAAAATGAAATTTAATGAGATGAAATGAAATGAAACCTAACCAAACTCATTCAATCAAATCATTAAATCTGATATTGAAACAAATTAGTAGGTTCTTTTTAGAAATATACGTATTTGCATGAATTATAAAAACTTCTATGAATTTTTTTAGTAAAAACTTCATGGTTGGTTTTTCTTTTTAATAGACTTTATTTTGACAGTTGGGAAAGAGAACGCACGAGTTCGGGAAAGGTTAAAAAAAAGCACGAGTGTGTAATAGCTCACATCCCGAACGCTATAGGTCCCTGCAATACGCCACTTTTTGAGCAACTGTATTAAAAATTAACTATTAAACCATTATAACTGTAATAAATAAAAAGCTACCGTCAGAATAATCTGACCCAAGTATCCCGTAGGAACTATAAATTTGCGACATGTTTATAATATCTTATTTATCTTCAACATCTATTAATAAATAATTTATACTTTTAATAATACTTATCCTGACTGACTGAATAGCCTAAACCGCTAAAGTTTATTTATTTATTTACAAATAACTTAATCCATCCTTACAAGTTAGAAACTTGAAATGTCAGTAGGTTTCTTTTATGATGTAGGCTCCCACTAAAAATATTTTTTTGAAATTCTACCCCCAAGGGAGTTAAATAGGGGATGATTTGAATGATAATTATAGTCCGTTATATTTCAAGTTATATCCATGACTTGGTATTTGGTTTGTAAGAAAGTCCGTCATTTTTTCAGTCCGTCAGTTCAAGGTATATCCATGAAACTTGGTATTTTATCTTTGGATTAAAAATAAAGAAGTACTGCATGTTTCAGTTTTTTAAAAATTCCACCCCAAAGCGTAATTCTACGTGGACGAAGTTGCGAGGGCAAAAACAAGTTTATAGACCAAAGAAAAACGCAAGATCGGATAATATGAAAATGAAAAAAGTTTAATCTCACCGAGTCTAGTCGTATATGTTGGCGCAATTTATTTCCGTTTAATTTATAATAATTAATTAAGAGTATTGTTTTGACTTCCGTTTCCTATTATTTATTAAAATTAGTTTAATCAAATTGACATTTGACTTTGACAGCGCGGGTACGCCATTTTGCGTGCCATCTTGAAATATTAGTATAAAAGAGCTGTTTCGACGATATGAAGGCAGTCTCTGCCCAGAGACCACAGAGTACTATTTATATATAAGGGAATAGAGGACAATCTCGCTAGCCAAAAGTGGCAACATATTACAGCTCAGTGGCGCCTCTGTATTCGGCGAACGGAACTAATACTCGTAATACATACCTACCGTAGATGCCTATATTGTTACTATATAATCTATAACCTACGTTTCTATAGTATCACTGCTACTTGTCTATAGGTAGCTCTAGGAAGGTAGGATTAGGCGTTCAGATTAATTGATATTATTTTCTTAATTATTGCTTCACAATTTAACGTAAAGAATAACTATCAATTAATCTGAATATAATTAAATAAAAGAAATTTGTTGATTTTTTCTTTATTTTCACATTAATCCAATTTTAATCACTCATTATATATAATTATTAGGTACAAACAAACAAAAAATAAACAAAATAATCTTACCTCTATAAAATATTAGTATAAATAAATAATTTAAAACAAAATAGAGCTTATAATAATAATAAACTACTAGATCCAACTCAATTTACTTTTTTACAGAAGCTTTTTACAGTCTGCTAATTCAATTTTATGCTTAAGTAGATACAATACGCCTTGACTATACGTAAACAAAGTTAGTCAACTAAAAATAAAGTTATAATATTATAAATATGGTGTTATTTTAGGGGCAATCAGTGAAACAGAACTTTAAACTATTGGATCATGTAGGAATTATTTCTAACGCACCATGAATCAACTTTTAAATCCACATGGATTTAAAAAAAGATAGCAAGCGTTAACGAACCTGCGGTTCCTGAACAGCCTGGAACACAGCACCTCTTGTAAGACATGTTTAACAAGTAAACCCAACCAGGTATAATAAATATTACGAGTCTTGTTTCACAAAAACACTAGAGTCCTACTCAAAACACTGGAGTCCTGTCTCAAATACTGGAGTCTCTGTCTCAATTTTAATGCACCAACACAAACGTGGGTTCACTGGTTCGGAGGAGGAGGCTCAACTCAACAAACTTAGCGTGAAAAGCACCAAAAACAGACCAAAAAGTAATGAAAAAACACAACCAGAAAAGTAACACGACCAGCAGCGCAGCGGTTATTTTTCGGAGTATTTATAAATGTTGCAAGAGTTAAAATGGTCATTTCAACCATTTACTTCTAAAGCATAAAAATAAAGTCCGTATTATTTACATTTTGAAGCATAGAATGCATTTCTGAGGTACTTTGTTAGAAAAACAAATATATTTTATAGAGTTACAATATTTTTTACATTAAAAAAAAAATTAACTGAAGAATTTTCATGAAACTTAACTACTAATTTGGTAGAAAATTTAAACATGGGCTGCCTTGACCACAAAATAATCCGCCTAATTAATAGTGTCTTATTAATCATTGCACGTCGAGTATTTTCACTTGCTTTCTAATTTCTTAGCGTAATAGCTAAAGTAGCGCCATCTTTATTTCTCGTTCAGTACTTTTATACATAAAATACTACCAAATTCAAAATACGTTCCAAGTATGGCATTTTTAGACTTTCTGAATACTTATCAATTTTGTCGGATTATGACTGCCTTGTATACCAGACAGTTTGTTCGAAGATTGATGACCCTGCCAGAGACTCATTCGGCTAGTAGATGCCTTCGCGTCTAGGTCGTTCTATTTGATTGAGGGATTGCGGTAGCAATCGCTTCCTAATCAAATAAATATTGTCTATACGCTTAGATTAGTGTTAATGATTAATTTATACTTTGGCAGTCTCTGCCCAGAGACTCATTCGACTAGTAGAGATGCCTTCGCGTCTAGGTCGTTCTATTTGATTGAGGGATTGCGATAGCAATCGCTCCCTAATCGAATAAATATTGTCTGTACGCTTAAATTACTGTAAATGATAAATTGATACTTTGATAGTTTTGATAACTACCCTCATGTTTAGATATTGGTTTGATTAATTAATATTTTGATGTTTTGATAACTACCCTCACGTTCAGATGTTGTTTTGATTAATCAATACTTTGATATTTTTGATAGTTACCCTCACGTTCAGATGGTGGTTTGTCTGTCGTGCTGTGGTTATTAGCTGAGTGGAAAGGGGCCGTTATTGGGGATGGTGGCGACGGCTTTAGGTAGGGTTTCAGCGTTTTAAGAGACGCGTTCTCTTAAAGCCTGATTAGTTTTGAGTAATAATTCCCGCTTTTGGTCCATGGCTAATAAATGTAAAAGAGGGGCTTTTGAGGGTACTTTGTCCGAACAATGAACATCCTAAGTAATGAATTTATCTTTCCACGCTACCTACCCTCGTCGCGCAGCAAACGTGTCTGACTTTGTTGCCGACGAGGATACCCTGGCTCCGACAGCAGCGGTGGGATAAACCTCCCCATAATTTCGATCACTATGTAAGTTAAGGATGGACGAGCGATTATTTCCCGAAATTAATCTTATTGGATTTTTGCTTTATGTATCCACTTTTCCAACCTAAACATTTGATGAATCACTATGCGTATCCTTTTCCAGGTCTTGTCCAAAACATCCTTCCTTAAGCGCTGGTTGTTTGCCAAGCGTATCCTTTTTCCCGGTCTTAGGGCTATATCCCAGGCGGGTGATGCCATGAAGTGATATGGCTAGATCCAAGGCGGGTGATGCCGATTAGTCCAAAACATCCTTCCTTAAGCGCTAGCTGTTTGCTAAGCGTATCCTTTTTCCCGGTCTAAGGGCTATATCCCAGGTGGGTGATGCCGAATTTTCTAAAACATCCTTCCTTAAGCGCTAGCTGGTTATCAAGTGTATCCTTTTTTCCGGTCTTAGGGTTATATCCAAGGCGGGTGATGCCATGAAGTGATATGGCTAGATCCAAGGCGGGTGATGCCAAGTTGTCCAAAACATCCTTCCTTAAGCGCTGGCTGTTTGCCAAGCGTATCCTTATTCCCGGTCTTACAGGCTATATGCCAGATGGGTGATACGATTCAGATACTAATCTACAGCGCAGAGAGCGCGCTGGATCAGAATGGCCGTGTGGGCGCAATTTATTTCCGTTTAATTTATAATAATTAATTAAGAGTATTGTTTTGACTTCCGTTTCCTTTTATTTATTAAAATTAGTTTAATCAAATTGACATTTGACTTTGACAGCGCGGGTACGCCATTTTGCGTGCCATCTTGAAATATTAGTATAAAAGAGCTGTTTCGACGATATGAAGGCAGTCTCTGCCCAGAGACTCATTCGGCTAGTAGATGCCTTCGCGTCTAGGTCGTTCTATTTGATTGAGGGATTGCGATAGCAATCGCTTCCTAATCAAATAAATATTGTCTATACGCTTAGATTAGTGTTAATGATTAATTCATACTTTGGCAGTCTCTGCCCAGAGACTCATTCGACTAGTAGAGATGCCTTCGCGTCTAGGTCGTTCTATTTGATTGAGGGATTGCGATAGCAATCGCTTCCTAATCAAATAAATATTGTCTATACGCTTAGATTAGTGTTAATGATTAATTCATACTTTGGCAGTCTCTGCCCAGAGACTCATTCGACTAGTAGAGATGCCTTCGCGTCTAGGTCGTTCTATTTGATTGAGGGATTGCGATAGCAATCGCTCCCTAATCGAATAAATATTGTCTGTACGCTTAAATTACTGTAAATGATAAATTGATACTTTGATAGTTTTGATAACTACCCTCATGTTTAGATATTGGTTTGATTAATTAATATTTTGATGTTTTGATAACTACCCTCACGTTCAGATGTTGTTTTGATTAATCAATACTTTGATATTTTTGATAGTTACCCTCACGTTCAGATGGTGGTTTGTCTGTCGTGCTGTGGTTATTAGCTGAGTGGAAAGGGGCCGTTATTGGGGATGGTGGCGACGGCTTTAGGTAGGGTTTCAGCGTTTTAAGAGACGCGTTCTCTTAAAGCCTGATTAGTTTTGAGTAATAATTCCCGCTTTTGGTCCATGGCTAATAAATGTAAAAGAGGGGCTTTTGAGGGTACTTTGTCCGAACAATGAACATCCTAAGTAATGAATTTATCTTTCCACGCTACCTACCCTCGTCGCGCAGCAAACGTGTCTGACTTTGTTGCCGACGAGGATACCCTGGCTCCGACAGCAGCGGTGGGATAAACCTCCCCATAATTTCGATCACTATGTAAGTTAAGGATGGACGAGCGATTATTTCCCGAAATTAATCTTATTGGATTTTTGCTTTATGTATCCACTTTTCCAACCTAAACATTTGATGAATCACTATGCGTATCCTTTTCCAGGTCTTGTCCAAAACATCCTTCCTTAAGCGCTGGTTGTTTGCCAAGCGTATCCTTTTTCCCGGTCTTAGGGCTATATCCCAGGCGGGTGATGCCATGAAGTGATATGGCTAGATCCAAGGCGGGTGATGCCGATTAGTCCAAAACATCCTTCCTTAAGCGCTAGCTGTTTGCTAAGCGTATCCTTTTTCCCGGTCTAAGGGCTATATCCCAGGTGGGTGATGCCGAATTTTCTAAAACATCCTTCCTTAAGCGCTAGCTGGTTATCAAGTGTATCCTTTTTTCCGGTCTTAGGGTTATATCCAAGGCGGGTGATGCCATGAAGTGATATGGCTAGATCCAAGGCGGGTGATGCCAAGTTGTCCAAAACATCCTTCCTTAAGCGCTGGCTGTTTGCCAAGCGTATCCTTATTCCCGGTCTTACAGGCTATATGCCAGATGGGTGATACGATTCAGATACTAATCTACAGCGCAGAGAGCGCGCTGGATCAGAATGGCCGTGTGGGCGCAATTTATTTCCGTTTAATTTATAATAATTAATTAAGAGTATTGTTTTGACTTCCGTTTCCTTTTATTTATTAAAATTAGTTTAATCAAATTGACATTTGACTTTGACAGCGCGGGTACGCCATTTTGCGTGCCATCTTGAAATATTAGTATAAAAGAGCTGTTTCGACGATATGAAGGCAGTCTCTGCCCAGAGACTCATTCGGCTAGTAGATGCCTTCGCGTCTAGGTCGTTCTATTTGATTGAGGGATTGCGATAGCAATCGCTTCCTAATCAAATAAATATTGTCTATACGCTTAGATTAGTGTTAATGATTAATTCATACTTTGGCAGTCTCTGCCCAGAGACTCATTCGACTAGTAGAGATGCCTTCGCGTCTAGGTCGTTCTATTTGATTGAGGGATTGCGATAGCAATCGCTTCCTAATCAAATAAATATTGTCTATACGCTTAGATTAGTGTTAATGATTAATTCATACTTTGGCAGTCTCTGCCCAGAGACTCATTCGACTAGTAGAGATGCCTTCGCGTCTAGGTCGTTCTATTTGATTGAGGGATTGCGATAGCAATCGCTCCCTAATCGAATAAATATTGTCTGTACGCTTAAATTACTGTAAATGATAAATTAATACTTTGATAGTTTTGATAACTACCCTCATGTTTAGATATTGGTTTGATTAATTAATATTTTGATGTTTTGATAACTACCCTCACGTTCAGATGTTGTTTTGATTAATCAATACTTTGATATTTTTGATAGTTACCCTCACGTTCAGATGGTGGTTTGTCTGTCGTGCTGTGGCTATTAGCTGAGTGGAAAGGGGCCGTTAATGGGGATGGTGGCGACGGCTTTAGGTAGGGTTTCAGCGTTTTAAGAGACGCGTTCTCTTAAAGCCTGATTAGTTTTGAGTAATAATTCCCGCTTTTGGTCCATGGCTAATAAATGTAAAAGAGGGGCTTTTGAGGGTACTTTGTCCGAACAATGAACATCCTAAGTAATGAATTTATCTTTCCACGCTACCTACCCTCGTCGCGCAGCAAACGTGTCTGACTTTGTTGCCGACGAGGATACCCTGGCTCCGACAGCAGCGGTGGGATAAACCTCCCCATAATTTCGATCACTATGTGAGTTAAGGATGGACGAGCGATTATTTCCCGAAATTAATCTTATTGGATTTTTGCTTTATGTATCCACTTTTCCAACCTAAACATTTGATGAATCACTATGCGTATCCTTTTCCAGGTCTTGTCCAAAACATCCTTCCTTAAGCGCTGGTTGTTTGCCAAGCGTATCCTTTTTCCCGGTCTTAGGGCTATATCCCAGGCGGGTGATGCCATGAAGTGATATGGCTAGATCCAAGGCGGGTGATGCCGATTAGTCCAAAACATCCTTCCTTAAGCGCTAGCTGTTTGCTAAGCGTATCCTTTTTCCCGGTCTAAGGGCTATATCCCAGGTGGGTGATGCCGAATTTTCTAAAACATCCTTCCTTAAGCGCTAGCTGGTTATCAAGTGTATCCTTTTTTCCGGTCTTAGGGTTATATCCAAGGCGGGTGATGCCATGAAGTGATATGGCTAGATCCAAGGCGGGTGATGCCAAGTTGTCCAAAACATCCTTCCTTAAGCGCTGGCTGTTTGCCAAGCGTATCCTTATTCCCGGTCTTACAGGCTATATGCCAGATGGGTGATACGATTCAGATACTAATCTACAGCGCAGAGAGCGCGCTGGATCAGAATGGCCGTGTGGGCGCAATTTATTTCCGTTTAATTTATAATAATTAATTAAGAGTATTGTTTTGAATTCCGTTTCCTTTTATTTATTAAAATTAGTTTAATCAAATTGACATTTGACTTTGACAGCGCGGGTACGCCATTTTGCGTGCCATCTTGAAATATTAGTATAAAAGAGCTGTTTCGACGATATGAAGGCAGTCTCTGCCCAGAGACTCATTCGACTAGTAGAGATGCCTTCGCGTCTAGGTCGTTCTATTTGATTGAGGGATTGCGATAGCAATCGCTCCCTAATCGAATAAATATTGTCTGTACGCTTAAATTACTGTAAATGATAAATTAATACTTTGATAGTTTTGATAACTACCCTCATGTTTAGATATTGGTTTGATTAATTAATATTTTGATGTTTTGATAACTACCCTCACGTTCAGATGTTGTTTTGATTAATCAATACTTTGATATTTTTGATAGTTACCCTCACGTTCAGATGGTGGTTTGTCTGTCGTGCTGTGGCTATTAGCTGAGTGGAAAGGGGCCGTTATTGGGGATGGTGGCGACGGCTTTAGGTAGGGTTTCAGCGTTTTAAGAGACGCGTTCTCTTAAAGCCTGATTAGTTTTGAGTAATAATTCCCGCTTTTGGTCCATGGCTAATAAATGTAAAAGAGGGGCTTTTGAGGGTACTTTGTCCGAACAATGAACATCCTAAGTAATGAATTTATCTTTCCACGCTACCTACCCTCGTCGCGCAGCAAACGTGTCTGACTTTGTTGCCGACGAGGATACCCTGGCTCCGACATATAATATTGTGAAGCAGCATAATATTGTTTTGAAAAGAGTTCAAATGTTGAGTATCTTGCCTGATCTTCTCTTCAGAATCTATTGTCCGCACCGGTGGTAGAATTATGACGTATCAGAGCCATAGATTGGCCTACATGAATTTTTTTTTAATTTGTGGTTTTTATTTCAAAACAAAGTCCTTAAAAACATAGCAAATGCTCCATGGTTCATTAAGATGTCGGAACTGCACGAGCATCTGAACATAAAAACGATAAAAGAAGAAGTCGAACACAGAGCAAAGAACGGTTGAACACTCACCAAAACAAATTAGCTACATCACTTGGATTCCCAATGGAATTTAGAAGGCTTAAACGCGGTTGCATATGGGACTTTACAGATTGAGCAAAACCTATTAATTACCTAAGAGGCAGATCCATCACTGGATGGACAGCCTCCCATGCCACCAAAACCCTGAAAAGATGTAGCTGTTGTAGCTGATCGCATGATATAACTAATAAAAAAAAATTATGGTTTAAATCTGTGGTGGTGTCGCGTGATGCGAGTTGTTACGTTCCCTCAAATATGGTCGAGCAAAGCAATGGCTGGAGTCATGCGTCATGCTCGTGAACAGGTGCCACCGGCGGGAATGGGGCTACTTTCTGTCCGCCCGTCTTAACATGTGTTGAATCATAATTAGGTATGCTTTTGTGGAACTTCCCCTCATTGTGGAAACACTGCATACATAGCATAGTATCTATTGTAGTGTAAACTTGTTTTGAGAAGAGCAACTGCCGAGTTTCTTGCTGGTTTTTCTCGGCAGGAAGGGCATTCCGAACCAGTGGTACAGTCATCGACGATTCAAAAGCACTTGTAAAAAAGTTTGTTTGAATAAAAAGCATTTCTATTCTATTCTATTCTAATTTCAAGGGAAATTCTAGCAGAGAAAGCTCGTAGAGGAGTAGCGTAAGGTAAAACAAGGTAAATAACGAAACATCCCAAACGCTTCTCGAAATGTCATGTCATTTGCTTTGAGCGTGGAACGCAATTCGCTCACCCAATCTGTCGTGTAATGGACCCAATTACACCCCAATTGACGAAGTTCGGTAATGTATCGTTGGCGATTTGCACCTCGTCCGCCATCAGTGGTGCTATTTCTCTTCTACTTAATTGTTGCGTACGTGAACGGGGAAATAATTTTAAGTGGCTGGTAAATTTTTGGTCAAAGGACAAATGGGCAGGACTGAAAACCGACTGTAAGTTTTCACTGTTTGTTCCCCAACCGTTTCGCTATCTTCGTACCTGTTCCTAGCAAAAGCGAGTACGATTCCCGCGTCGGGCCAAAAAAGGACCTACTTAGGGTTTTCTACCACCTATCTACACATAAAATTAGAATAAGAATTATTAAAATATTATTTTTGCATGCCTACCCGGCATATTGTAAGCACTTTATTATAATGTAACACCAATGTACAATGTACTACTCAATCTAAATGCAAATAAATGATTTGATTTGATTTGTTTTCTGTCGAAGTCTTTCTTATCGAAGTTAGGAAGTAGGAGGTGTGACACCCCCGTGCCTCGAAGAACACCTAAAGCCGTCGGTCTTGTGCCTGATCACTCTCTGGTCGTGTCGGATCTTCGTCCCATCAGACTATGAGAGTGAGGGGATAGAGAGTACACCTGCGTTCGCGTACACACTCGCAACTCTCAGGTGTGTGGTGGCCTCAAGATGTTTTCTTTCACCGATGTGATATTAATTGCTTAAAAGCACTCATGACTCCGAAAAGTCAGGTGTGTTCCCGTGTTCGAACCTGTGACCCCCCGAATAGGAAACCGCAGCTCAGTACTAAGTTAGTACTACTAACCACTAGGATATCACTGTTTTTGATCGACTGCAATATCTCCCACGCAGATGGCTAATCTCTGTGAAGATTGGCCACCTTGACCGGATTCGGACGGGATATAATAAATGCCTAGAGCGAAATTGTTTGGTACATAAATAAATGTCTAGAGTTAAATTGTTTGGTACATAAATAACAATGGAACCGATATTTTGCTCATAAATAAAAAAGCAAATTGAAATTCAACGGAAACAAGGAGCGGACTTTGCATTTCAATCGTGAGTTATACGGAAAAAAGGTATTTGCGCGTATTTATGATATTACTAGTTTCCAAGCGTCCGCGAGCAAATTGTTTTTCAAATTTTCAATTTTTCTGTTTTTTTTTTTCAATTTCAATTTTCTCTATTGCGAATTTGGGTAATGTTGAAAATATACAAAAATACATGAGCAGCCAAACTCTGCATAATTACAGCATGCAACATTAAAAAGCATATTAATCTATTACAAAATATTCAGCTAAAATGTAAAAGTATCTACACTTGAAAGAAATCTCTTCGAGAAGATTCTAGAAGGGAATTTTTAATAACATTATTAATTTTTGATAGAGATTAACTGCGATAACATGGCGCGCCTCTCCATACAAAGTAATAATAATGAGCTATTAATGACGTCACTAGTCTAGCAACCAATCCTTGGATTTATTTTTATTTGACGGCCGTCTCAGCACGCACACATGCGTTGTGAGTGTTGGTGGCGCTTTGTAAATACTTTCACAAATACTTTCAAATGTTTGGAATTTTGGTGGTAAGAGCCATGGTATGGTAGTAGATCTCTATGTACTTATTTAAAAATTATTGTATGATGGTCGTTGGGCTCTCAAGGTACTGGAATGGCGATTTCGTACCTAAAACGAATCATTAACGAATACCTTAATTAAATATTTCGAAGTAAAACATTAACGTTGTACCTACCGATTAAGTTAAAATGTTTTCTTATTACTAATTTCTCAGTGACATAATATTATTTTATTTTTATTAATTATGTTTTATTGACATTATAAATAATGAATAGTTAAAGTATGTTGCGCGCCAGACTTTGGCAAACTGTTTGAGCCAACTATATTTTAAGACCTTTGATTGTAACAGTTTATGCAACGAATAAATGAATAAATAAAATAAATAAATAAATAAAAAACTTAGTGTTAGAAGGGAGACGCTGGATACAGGCGATGTAAGACCCAGGCATGTGGAAGGCCATGCAAGGGACCTTTGTCGAGCCATGGACGTTTATGGTTGATAAAGAAAAGTCTAATGCTGAAGTGAAAAAATTGGTTATTTAAAAATTCATGGCCACTGCAATGCGGACATACGTTTTATCGCGGCACATCGCATGTCTTAGGCCCATATTAGACGGTGCCTCGTTCATCGTTCATTTTTGCGAATATTTTTTGCGAAAATGAACCCTAAGGCCCTTTGCCCTAAGGGCAAATTTAGACGGATGGCTCACCGATGACCCTCGAAAATGAAAGCAAAAATCTCGAAAAAGTAACCGTAGAAAATTCACCCTTAGGGCGAATTAAGACGGTTCATTTTCGCAAAAAATTTCGCAACGATGAACGATGAACGGGGCACCGTCTAATTCCGGCCTTACTAGTGCGGTCCTGGCCTAAGCCCAATAAATCCGAAATACCTATGAATCGCTGCCTGAATACCAAACGAAGATGTATCATAAACACCCCTGAGGTCTTTAGCACACACCCGCCGCAAAAACAGAGCAGCGGAATTAAAGGGATTCCTTCTTTTTCTTTATCAACGTCTACTGTTCGACAAAGGTTTCTTCCATGTACTTCCACAGGTCGCGGTCTTGCCCCGCTTTATACAGCGGCTCCCTGCGACTCGTCTGATGTCTTCGGACCACTTAGTGGGAGGTCGCCAACACTGCACTTCCGGGGATCCCCACTCCAGCGTCTTGGGACCCCAACGACCATCAGTTCTTCATGCCCCGCACATTTCCACTTCATCTTCGCTGAACTACGAGTATGTCGAGAAAGGGAAGAGAATGCTATGTTCATGTACATAATAATCCAATAGCTATGCTTAATCAATTAATGTCAGAATCTGAATAAGCAGCTGTGGCATTGTCTATTGTGTTGAAATCTCGTTCTCTAAGGCCCGCTTGCAGAGACGCCGAGTTAGTTAACCCAGGAATAAATTTGTAATTTTGACAGAAGCTTTATAGACAAAATCTGTCAAGTCTGTCCTTTTAACCCAGAGTTAGCAGCTAGCTCTGGGTTAAAAGGATGACTCGGCGTTTCTGCAAGCGCACCTTAGTTGATTCGATTGCGGAATTATCTGGAAACCCACCGGCCAAGAAAACTTCTATGATTATAAAAATTACTTGTGGACTGCGGTCTCCTGTTCGGGGGGTCGCAGATTCGATACCGGGCACGCACCTCTGACTTTTTGGAGCTATGTGCGAGCAATTAAATATCACATGCTTCAACATTGAAGGAAAACATTATGAGGAAACCTGCACGCCTGAGAGTTCTTAGTAATGTTGTCAAAGGTGTGTGAAGTCCACCAATTGGCATTGCGCCAGCGTGGTGGACTATGGACTATAACCCTTCTCTGAGAGGAGACCTGCGCTCAGTAGTGAGACGTTAATGGGTTGCTGTTGATGATTATAAAAATAATAAAAAGGATCATGACCCTCAACAATGTGGAAGGGAGACAGAGAGACACTGAAAATCATACTAATATTATAAATGCGAAAGTGTGTTTGTTTGCTTGTCCTTCAATGACGCTGCAATAGAGCTACGGATCGACGTGATTTTTTGCATGGGTATAGTTGAGAAACCGGAGAGTGACATAGGCTACTTTTTAAACTAGTGGTTCGCCCCGAACTGAGACCTCGCGGTAACGGTATCCCATGATTATTCATTCAATCGATACATGGTAACCAAAACTGACATTATTATTATGCCCGTTTTCACCAAACATACCTAAATCATCCCCTAAGTAGGAGTCTCTTAACGTAGGTAGCTCCTAAATACAATCCTAAGTCCTAACATCCGTCCCAATATCCTTTTAGGTGTCCCGTACAGGATCGTGATAAATAAGTTGACAGAAAACATCACCTAACTTATAGGTAGCCCGTAAAGGTTAGGGAACGTTAGTGAAAACATTGAATTATTATGTAGGTACTAACGAGTGAAACCGGGTTACGGGCATCTGTACAAATCGTCATCTATCGACGCGAATAGAAAATATACAATATTTAACTAAAATTTAACTAAAAAATAATTTTAATTGAATAATATGGTACAAAAAAAATTACAATACAATTATTGTATTATATTATGTAACTAAATAATAATGGTCGACGCAAAACTGTTTTTGGGATAGGTCGTAGTCGTAACTCGTAGTTCCATGGGAATAGTTACTGACTGCGCCATCTATTAGCATTATTGTGAAGCTATATTGATGCTATATGAATTACTGATGCCCATTAAAAATTAAATAATCTCATTTCTTTATAATATTCATATAATTTTAGTATTTGTTGTTCAAGTACAGGATATAAGTGACCTAAAAAAATAAAATCAGTTTGAAAATCCATAGCGGATTTTCCTAGAGAGCGTCTTCAAGCGAGCGTATAAAATCGCCACTTTGAAAGCCCCCCATTTCGTCAATTTTAAGGGAAAAATTAAAAAAAAAATTTTTGTACTCGGTTCAAAATTATCTTTAAAATGATACGTAACAATTTTATGTAACGCGATAAAAAATTTTTTACTTCGCATTCACTTCTATGAGAGCCCCCCTGAAATAAAGGTTTTTATAATATTTTATCCAATATTCGGCTGAAGGCCATCAGTTTACATATGATATCTAAATTTGAAGTAATTACGTTCAGTAATTCAAAAGTTATAACTTTGACTTTATAGGCTCTGACAGACGGACGGACGGACGGACGGACGGACGGACAAGTGCAAATTCACTCTAGTAGACTCAGAGACCTCGCTTCGCTTCGCTCGGTCAAAAACTAAATCAATGCTGACGAAGTAGTGGGCATCAGCTAGTAAATAATAAATGTACGAGTTATATGAGAACGGTTCCCGATCAAATGCTCAGATAGTTTGGTTCACGACCGACTTCACTAAGAAATGCTTTGTGGAGCCTTTCCGACTATTTCCATATCAATGAATAGAAATGCTGGCATCTTAAGTTGCTGAACTTTCTGACAAGATTGCATTCTATCTTCGTCTATTTCCATTCGAGTATTACAATTTATGCAGTTTCAGATTTACAAAAGCTACCGATTGAAGGACGACCAAAATCTTCGAACAGAGCGTGTTCGGTGTTGCTAGTGATGATTCCAAAAACATACGGGCGAAGGTCGTATTCCCACCGAATTGTTCTACTGCTAGGACCATGTTAAACCACTATGTACTCGTGGTTCAGTTGAGAAGAAGAAGAGGTTCATTACGAAGGCTTAGACGGGGTTAGTAAGAAAACGTTAGAATTATTTTGCTATAATCCGCCAACAGCAAAAATCTGTACGGTCAAACATGCAATTACAAGCTAGCACCGCTCACGTAACCAACCAAGTAAGAAAGCAAAGTTCCCAAGCAAGCAATGCCACCACCACTCACATGCACCACCACACAAGACTTTTACACTACTCTCGACGCACGTTTCGCCCCGACACCGGAGCATCCTCAGGAGATGTCGACTGTCGCATTTGACACGAACGTCACTAGACAATACTGCATTGCAGGCCACTAGATACAGGCGGCGCAAGACCGACGCACTTGGATGTCTATGCAAGAGTTCTATGTACAGTAGTAGATGTCTATCTATACTAATATTACAAAGAGGAAAGATTTTTTGTTTGTTTGTTTGTACCGAATAGGCTCTGTAACTACTGGACCGATTTTAACCATTTTTTCACCAATAGAAAGCTAAGTTATCAGGAAGTAACATAGGCTATAATTTATTGTCCGAAAAACTAGAGATCTTTAAGAAAATTGCAATAATGTAACCCAAAGTAGGAAAATTTTGCAATTGCAAATTTGAAAAATGCATTATTTGGCGTGTGCTGAGAAAACTATAGATGATACATAAAAATGATGTAAGACATGATTAAAGTATTCATTATTTTCTACAAAAAAGTCCCCGAGGGTATATATCTAACTATCATATTTATGTCTCTAATCGAAAATTTAATTAGATCGCCTTTATTATCGTGGTATTAATTCTTCTCGTCATCGGGAAGCGTAGTGTTGGCAGACTCCCACCAGGTGGACCGACGACATTAAAGGAGTCGCAGGGAACCGCTGGATTCAGGCGGCGCAAGACCAAGGCCTGTGGAAGTCCATGCAAGAGACCTTTGTCCAGCAGTGGACGTCTATCGGTTGATAAAGAAGAAGAAGTAGAAGAATACGTCATACTAATATTATAAATGCGAAAGTGTGTTTGTTTGTTGATTTGTCCTTCAATCACGCCGCAACAGAGCTACGGATCGACGTGATTGTTTATGTGGGTATAGTTGAGGACCTGGAGAGTGACAAAGGCTCCTTTTTATCCCGGAAAATCAAAGAGTTCCCGAGGGATTTTAAAAACTATATCCACGCGGACGAAGTCGCGGGCATCAGCTTGTTGGTAGATAAAGAAGAAGAATCTAATACTAGGTCTAAGCATATAATTTGATCAGTGGAAACCGGTGCCCAGCGATGATTTGAGATGATGATTATTTTCTAAATCAATCTCTTCGGATGTAAGTGATTAAAACGTCATCAAACTGTCCAACAGTGGGGCCCGTTGGCTACAAATCATTAGCGAGTGTCAGAGTGCTCGGAAAGACACAAATCTGAATGGGACCCGCACAAAGCCTTAGCTACCCGAAGTAATTTATCAAACGCAATAATACCTGTCGAAACAAAGAGACTCTTTGTTTGATTGTTTGAACAAGACAATAATTAATTTAACAAGAATTAGATTTTTTTCCTTCTATAAATTGAGTTGCAATTGAAGAGGGGTTGAACTTTTAGAAATCATTTCTTAGCGGATGCCTACGTCATACCTAATAGCTATTTGTATACCAAACAAGTCCTAGTGGTTAGGACTATGGTCTCCTATTGGGGGGGTCGCAGGTTCGGTCCCGGGTACCTCTGACTTTTCGGAGCCAAGTGCGTTTATGCAATTAAATATCACTTGCTTCAACGGTGAAGGAAAACATCGTGAGGAAACCTGCACACCTGTGTTCATAATGTTCTTGAAGGTGTGGGAAGTCTATGGACTATGGCCTATGACCCTTCTCTGAGAGGAGACCTGCGCTCAGTAGTGAGCCGTCGATGGGTTGCTAATGATGATGATGATACCAAACAGCCCGATCCGTCCAGTGGTTTGAGCTGTGCGTTGATAGATCAGTCAGTCAGTCAGTCAGCCGGTATATTAATAATTTCTACATGTGGAATATTTCTACATGTGGAATTTGTAGAAATTATTTAAAATAAAATTGAAAATAGAAAATTCAGTCTGTCGAGCTGGGATTCGAACCATCGTCTTTTAACTGTTAGGCGACTGCAGAAGCCACTAGGCTACGGAGACTCATTATTGTACCGCGAAAATACCGAACACAACAATGCCAAATTCATTAATCGAAAGGAACTACGTTCCATCCGGATGTCCCTTGACACCTCTCAAGTTTTTTTTTTTTTAAACCGACTTTTAACTCCCGCGCCACTATACAAAGTATATAATTTATTACTGATATTTTAAAAACCGCTCGACCGATTTCGATAAAATTTATATGGGACCACCTGGAGAGTATAAGGCGTCTTCGAGGAATAGGTGGACATACATTAAAAAAAAAAGATTCCGACCAATTGATAACCTCCTCCTTTTCGAAGTCGGTTAAAAAATAAATCACATATCCAATTCAATAGTAGGCAAATAAGTAAATAATTTAAAACAAATACGCCAGATGCAATGTGTACAAAAACGGCTTTTCGCTGCCATTTTTAATTGCACTGACGTTGGAAGGCCAATTTCCATTTGGATTTGAATTTTTCACAACTACGAGTAGGTACACTTTCAAAGTTGGAATTGGCCGGTGGGGGTCAAGGTTTGAGGGCAAATAAATGATTTCACAGTAGTTTGTAGGTAGTATTTATTTCATTTGGCTAAAAAAAACACTCGATCGTCGACGTCGCCTTCCTATCCATGCTAATGTTATAAAATATGCAAAAGTGTGTATGTTTGTTAGTTTGCCTTTCAATCACGCTGAAATAGATCCACGGATCAACATGATTTTTGCATGAATTGCTATCCTAACCTACCTATAGTTGTACCTGGAGAGTGACATAGGCTACGCTTTATCCCGGAAAATCAAAGAGTTCCCGCGGGATTTCAAAAACTAAATCCACGCGGACGAAGTCGCGTGCAGCAGCTAGTCTTCTATAAATATAAAAAATAATTTCTGTTTGTAATTCTCACTAAAACTCTAAAACAGCTTTAACCTTTTTTTTGTTTTTTCGCCGTAATACCTACAGGGGTCGTTTAAAATAAAAAAAAATGGGAAGACCCAAAAACAACTGAAATATCAAAATTGCAACTTTCGGATTAAGTTATTGTTCCAAAATAAACACAATACAATTTTGACTGTTTTTTTTTTTTATTGGATTTTAACTTTAAATTCTAACCTCGCTTGGTTAATCCGCCGCCAATGGTCGCCAAATGTGCTGCCAGATCAAACTTAGGGATACCAGATAATGTTGTTTATGTTTTTTAAACAGTAATCCGAATTACATGTATAGGTACCTAATAGATATACTTATAGCGGATAGCACATAGTTCGAAGAGCTGATGGTCGTTGGGGTCCCAATGTGTTGGAGTGGCGACCCCGCACCGGGAAACGTAGTGTTGGCAGACCCCCCCCCCCCCCCCCCACCAGGTGGACCGACGAAATCAAACGAGTCGCAGAGAGCCGCTGGATTCAAGCGGCGCAAGACCGAAGCCTGTGGAAGTCCATGCAGGAGACCTTTGTCCAGCAGTGGACGTCTATAGGTTGATAAAGAAGAAGAAGATAGCGGGAGCGAAGCCGCGGGTTAAAAGCTAGTCATCAAATAAAATAAATAAATAATTCGCGGAATCTCATTAAATGTGTTCCTAGTAGAACAAAGGGTTGAAATATCAACAGCTAGGTTGTGTCCCCAATGGAAAATTGTGGTTGGAAACCTACGGCTGATGTATTTTAACATTGGCTTTCAGAATGGTTTTTGAATAATTGAGAAAAGCCGCACGCCATTCATCAGACCCTGTCCGGCCCGGTATACATAGGAAATGAAATGAAATGAAACTTTATTTGCTGAATATGAGTACAGTATAGTTAGATGTTATTAACAATGTCATAAAATTTCCTCCATATTCTGCGATGATGCACACGGGCTACTTCTAACGGCAGCGATCGGCGTTTTTATGGCATTTTGCGACTGCATCGCGATTTCAAACTAAACTGTATGTATCTAAATCTTTTGTACATGCCAGTTATTGATATTTTTGCTATGTTTCTCTTAGTTGTAAGTCTAATTGTTTATATCTTCATATTTGTGCATGAATATTGTTGGCTTGTCAAATAAAAAAAAAATATAATAATAATAATTTCGCGACTCAAACGCGTTCAATCGTAAAAACTCCTAATCGCACGATTTAACTATTCTGCGATTTTCGATCGATCGCGTTTGATGCACGATTTTAGCGATCGGAAATCGCAGAATCGCGTTATTTAGCGGTTTTACGAGCTACGGATTGACGTGTTTTTTGCATGGGTATTAGTATAGGACCTGGAGAGTGACATAGGATACTTTTTGACATAGGATTATTTTTACTTTTTATTCCGGAAAATCAAAAAAATCCAAAAATTAACTCCACGCGGACGAAGTCGCGGGCATCAGCCAGTCTATTATATAATTCAAAAATATTTTGATTTATTTTTTCGGTATATTAGCAAGAAGATATTATCTTGCTATTGGCTTCACGATTATCGTTTTTAATCTAAAACATAACCCTAGCATTCTTGTTTCAGGTAAAAGCATAAAAATATGACGGTATTTCGACATAGTGATGTCCTACGAGTATTCTAGAGCAGGCCGGGTTCTTAACCTTTACTTTAGAAGAGAGGAGTTTCTAAAACAAACCGCTTGATGTGACGCTCTCTTCCGGCGTCCGTGAATTCTGCCACGTATAATTTAAAAGTAGAGATCAACTAGAATAACAAGGCGCGCCCCTTCATTGTATTAATTATTTGTTTTTAAGCTATTGCATAGCTTTTATCGCGGGCTTTGAACTAGGACAAACAGTTTGAGCGCGGCGACCGAATCAAGAAATTCCGTAACGAAAATAAACTTAACACAGTCGTTCAGTAAGCGTTCAATATTTTAGAGGTTCACAAGTAGTTCTGTTTGGCGCAGTGGGCGAGCGGCCGCTTTCTTTACCGTATGGTGTATGATGTCGCAGTATCGAATCTCACTTGCGAAGTAGTGACAGTGCGTTTTTCTTGTTTGTTTGTTTTTTAATTATTTTTTTGCATAATTTTGATTATGCAAAAAAAATATTGCATAAATATTATAATAATTGCATAAGTTGATAAAAATGCTATGCAATAGCTTTAAATTATTAGGCAGTCCCCGAGTGCCACAGACTTTTTTTTTGTATTCGTATAGGCATAGACAATAGACATACTTACGAGTAGATAAGGTGAATCATCTCTAAGGTCTATAACTCAGCGGACTTGAACGTTTTCTAATCTAGAATGCTCCAGTATTTTTATTGCGAGCAGTTTGGATGCGGGTTATGGATAGCATTTCATGGATTTGATTTTAAGTTTTGAATACGAACTATAATAATATTTACTGTCTCCACTATTGATTTTTTGACGTGATAACGTCTTATAAATCGATGAACACCGGCTGCACGCACGAAAAAGTGTCACGTTCCGCCTAAGCCTGCGCGTGCAAGCGAGAACGCGGAACAAGCGATAGAGAGGCACGATCGGCCCAAGCGTTGGCTTGTGACTAGAGAAAATTGTAATTTTCAATTAACTCCTTCTTTGTATTATACAAAATAATGATAATTCAGCGATAATAATTCAATTCAATTCATAAAAGTATGCAATTTTTCATCAATTTTTCTTTATGACGTTATCACGTAAAACTATCGTCCGTAAACCGACTTACAGACAATCAAGTTTTTTTCTTTCATACGTCTCCACTATTGATTTTTTTAAAGAATCATCATCATCATCATCAGCAACTTCAACGCGCGCCTCACTACTGAGCACATGTCTCCTTTCAGAAAAGTTATAGGCCATAGTCCACCACGCTGACCCAATCGAATTGGCAGACTTCATACACCTTTGAGACCATTATTGAGAACTCTCAGGCGTGCAGGTTGTTTTCCTTCACCGTTGAAGCTTGTGATATTTACCTAATTGTACGATTAGCACATAGCTCCAAAAAATATGCGAACCTGCGACCCCCCGAATAGGAGACCACAGTTCTAACTACTAGGCTATCACTGCTTCTCATTTGAAGAAAGTCCGACTAAAATTCGCAATATGATAAAGGTTTTGAATTATAGTTCCATTGATTTTAATGTACATAATTGTGCAATGACAGATTCAGCAGAATCGATCGCATCGGAGAAAAGCTGATGACGTCAGCAGTTCATGACCCCCCCCCCCCCCCTCTTTCCACAGAAATGATAGGTACACCTCATATTTCCACAGGTAATTATGTAGAGGTGAAGGGACCTCATTTATCATACAAACTGACACACCCTTAAAACATATACTTACGCCTGAAAAGTTGGTTCTGATAAATCACACTGTACTCTCATTAGCTTGCATATTTATAAATTTACAAGCTTCTGTCTGCGACTTTATCCTCGTGGGCTTAGGTTTTTGAATATCCCGCGGGAGTTATCTGTTTTTCCGGGATAAAAGTAGTCTATGTCACTCTTCAAGTTCTAAAATTATACCCATGTAAGAAAACTCAATCTCCAGGGTAATCAACTATACCCAAGCGAAAAATCACAACAATCCGTTGCTGCATGATTAAAGGACAAACCAACGAACAAGCTCACTTTCACATTCATAATATCGACGGACGCAAAAGCTATCCATAATATGTGCGGTAAAAAAATATATAAATATATGTGTGGCCGGTAACTTCTTCTTAATAAATATAAAAGGAAAAGGTGGGTGACTGACTGACTGACTGACTGATCTATCGACGCACAGCTTAAACCACTGGATGGATCAGACTGAAATTTGGCATACAGATAGCTATATGACGTAGGCACCCGTTAAGAAAGGTGTTTGAAAATTCAACCCCTAAGGGGATCAAATACGTGAGCGAAGCCGCGTGCAAAAGCTAGTTTCATGTAAATGATTGAAAATGTAATTACAATAGTGTTTCTTTTTTAGCAACCCATCAACGGCTCACTACTGAGTGCAGGTCTCCTCTTAGAGAATTGTATGTATAGGCCATAGTCCACCACGCTCGCTAGCCCGCTGCGAATTGGCGGACTTCACACACCTTCGAGAACTAATGTTCTCTTAATGTTGTTTCTCTATAATTATACCCTGTCCAACCGTTTATTTTCTTTTTGACAGCTCAGTCTCAGTTTTTTGACAGCTCAGTCAAGTCTTTATTAGTCTCACTCACTCTCATTATGTGAGAGTGAGTGAGACTAATAAAGACAAAAAGAAAATAAACGGTACGACAGGGTACAGAGAACTCTCAGATGTGCAGGTTTCCTCACGATGTTTTCCTTCAACGTTGAAGCAAATGATATTTAATTGCTTAAACGAACATGACTCAGAAAGAAAAGTCAGAGGTGCATACCCGGGATCGAACCTGCGACCCCCCGAATAGGAGACCACAGTCCTAACCACTAGGCTATCACTGCTTATATGAATAACGATTACTGCTAGAGAACGGGTGCCACCGGCGGGAATGGGGCTGCTTTCTGTCTGCCCGTCTTAACATGAATTGAATTGTAGTACCTACGCTTTTTTTGGAACCTCACCTCATTGTGGAAATATTATATTATTCTAACAACGTTGCATGGGTTAAATCGGCATGGCATCCGGCTGCCCACAAGATAGTATAAAAAACTTTTTACAATGTAATAGCTGTATAATAATAAAATGATTATTTTGAAAAGAGCAACTGCTGAGTTTCTTGCCGGCTCTTCTCAGCAGAATCCGCTTTCCGAACCGGTGGTAGAATCATGACGCGTCATATTAAGAGCCACAGGTTGGCCTACATGAAATAAATAATTTTGAATTTGAATTTGAACTGCAATAATGATTGTGATTCATATTTTAACCACATTTCCTGAGTGAAGTATGGCAATGTATTCCACCTTAGTATTCCACATTCACTCTACGGGAATGGGATGGGACCATCTCACGCTTGAAATATGGCGCCATAAAACAACCGATATATTGACGTTTTTATGCTTACAGATGGCATTCGATATTTCAGGAGGCGTGAGTACTGGAATTCACCTGTAATCTTACATGATGTTATTTGATAGTTTTATGAGCTTGAGTAGTTTTAATCCAAAGATAAGGGAATAGGAGGTTTGTGTCTGCATAGACAGCTTCCTAGGATAATAATTTTTTTAACAGACTTCAAAAAGGAGGAGATTCTCAATTCGTCGGAATCTTTTTATTTTTAGGGTTCCATACCAAAATGGTAAAAATGGAACCCTTATGGTGAGACTTTCTCCGTCCGTCTGTCCGTCTGTCTGTCACAGTCGATTATTTCAGTAACTATTAAAGCTATCGACATGAAATTTGGCATAGTTGTGTATAATAGTGGCCCAAAATCATTGGAATAAAGAAAAATCGAAAATTATTTTTAGTTTTAATAAAAAAAGGGGGAAAATCGGGGGGTTGAAATTTCAAAGTAAAATAACTATATCGAGTGGGGTATCATATGAAAGGCCTTTACTTGTTCATTCTAAAACAGTTTTTTATTTATTTCTATATATATAATAGTTTTTGATTAATCGGCCAAAATGTCGAAAAAAATACCGTTCCCCCCCCCTTATCTCCGAAGTTTACCAATCGAAAAATCTGAAATAATTATGGTCAATAGAGGTTTATGTATATTTTACAGGAAAAATAAAAGCAACGCGAAAATTATTTTAGTTTGATTAAAAAAGGGGGAAAATCGGGGGTTTGAAATTTCAAAGTAAGATAACTATACCGAGTGGGGTATCATATGAAAGGCCTTAACTTGTGCATTCTAAAACAGTTTTTTATTTATTTCTATATATAATAGTTTTTGAGTAATCGGCCAAAATGTCTAAAAAAATACCGTTCCCCCCCCCTTATCTCCGAAGTTTACCAATCGAAAAATCTGAAATAATTATTGTCAATAGAGGTTTATGTATATTTTACAGGAAAAATAAAATGAACGCGAAAATTATTTTAGTTTAATTAAAAAAGGGGGAAAATCAGGGGTTTGAAATTTCAAAGTAAGATAATTATACCGAGTGGGGTATCATATGAAAGGCCTTTACTTGTGCATTCTAAAACAGTTTTTTATTTATTTCTAGATATAATAGTTTCTGATTAATCGGCCAAAATGTCGAAAAAAATACCGTTCCCCCCCCCTTATCTCCGAAGTTTACCAATCGAAAAATCTGAAATAATTATGGTCAATAGAGGTTTATGTATATTTTACAGGAAAAATAAAACCAACGCTCTAACTAGCATAGTTTTTTTTTATATTAACAATAAAACTCTACAAACCAAGTTAACGATAAATAAGCAAATTAATATAATATTATCGTTTTACTTTTACTTTTGGAGTATGGAACCCTCGGTGCGCGAGTCCGACTCGCACTTGGCCGGCTTTTTTTTATGTATGTTCACCGATTACTCGAAGACGCCTGAACCGATTTGAAAAATTCTTTTTTGTTTCAAAGTGTATACTTCCCAAGTGTATTTTTTTGTCTGTATTTTTTTAATGAATAAATGAATTTTCTTTCTTTCTTCTTTCTTTCTTTCTAGGAGATAATGTTCGTTTTCACCAAGTAACGTACCCTAACTTTTACGGACTACCTAAGCTAAGTTAGGTGACGCTTTCTGTATATAATCACGAACCTCTATGGAACACCTAAAAGTGGAAATGATATTGGTTATAGGGGATTGTATTTAGTTATTTATTTTCTACTACGTAAAGAGATTCCTACTTAGGGGATGATTTAGATTATGATCGAGGTCCAACAAAATCCTTACTAATATTATACAAGCGAAATTGGGGTTTGTTGGTTTGTCTCTCAATCGCGCAGCAACAGAGCACACCGGGATCGACGTAGTTTTTTGCATAGGTTTAGTTGAGAACTTGAATTCGAAGAGTGACAAAGGCTAATTTGTTACCGACTTCAAAAAGGAGGAAGTTCTCTATTCGGCTGTATGTTTTTTTGTATGTTTGTTACGCGATTATTCCGCCAATTATGAATTGATTTTGATGATTCTGTTTTGTTTGGTAGGTCAGACTTCAGAGGTGGACACATACCTACCATATCGAAAAAGAATCAACGCTTTTTGAAAAATCATTAAAGGTACTTTGTAGTGTCGATTGAAATCGGTTTTTTGAAAAGAGTTTTTCATTTAATATTATTAGCCGAAAAAATCAAGTTCTCGCGTGATTTTCAAAACTAAATCCACGCGTACTAAGTCGCGGGCATCATTTAGTGAATAAATGATGCCATGATGATAAGGTAGCTTACAAAGTTTCCTTTCTATTATGTATATGTATATATAACTCACGCCACTATTTACCTAAATGGAAAAGATCCTACGTTAATCCTTTATGTACCTATAGTTTGCTTACTGAAAGAAAAACTCGTTTCTGTGGAAACTCGTGTTGCAATTAGAAATGCAATTAAAAATTCTTAAGAAGAAAAGGTGTTGGTAGTACGTGGTAGTGTATAGAGCATACGTAGAGATTTATAATAACAAATTCCCCCATTCGCAGGATCGAACGTAATGTGTCTCCTAGTTTATGGCGATGTCGAGAAAACGTATTGAAATTCTATTTGTAGGTGCAATTTTCCATTCCTAAGCAATTTCAAAGTGAAGTTTTATACGCAAAATAATACTCTGAATTTTCTTCGAGCGATGGGACTGAACTATTACACAATACCTATAAATTACTACTATTATTACTATCATCTTTATTTACTTTTTATCATACTCTTTACATTTTTAAATATTTCATTATAAAACTTAAAAATAAAAAAAATATTTAAAAATATAAAAAATAGCGGTCCACCGGCCTCGGGAACAGGGTCCAAGCAACCGGCGGTCAGGGCCACAGAGAGAGGAACCTCCTGACGATTATTACTATTATTATTACATATTATGACGACCTCCCTGGCTCAGTGGTGAGCGCTGTTGTCTTATAACTGGGAGGTCTCGGGTTCGATTCCCGGAGGGGTCAATTTGGGAATTTATAATTTCTGAATTGTCTCTGGTCTGGTCTGGTGGGAGGCTTTGGCCGTGGCTAGTTACCACCCTCCCGTCAAAGACGTGCCGCCAAGCGATTTAGCGTTCCAGCACGATGGCGTGTAGAAACCAATTAGTGTAACCAAATAGAATGTTCACTGCCATACCCCTTCCAAGTTAGCCCGCTACCATCTTAGACTGCATCGTCACTTACCATCAGGTGAGATCTGTAACTGATGGATGTCCACTGCTGGACAAAGGTTTCTTTATACTTCCACAGGTCTCGGTCCATGACTGATTTACACGTGTTTAGTAGTTTAGTAAATCTTTAATTAATCTTTAGTGACTTAATTGTTTAGTGGCCGTTTACACGTACTATTTAGTAAAGCTCTTTAGTAGCCCAATATGCGTAGGCCCTTTCTCTGAGAATCGTATTTAAGGCGACGCATTGATAAACTATTGTTTCAAAAAATCGAGTACTACTCTCTCTCTTGCACTCCCCGCTCACCCTGACTTGTTGTACGCGTCGCACTCGACCGGACCGTGCCATGAAATAGAATGAAATAGAATAGCGGTCTGGCTATTTTATTCGTAAAAAATAATAGGATGTTGTCGCTGATAATTCCAAGCATTTGAACTTTTTTGATGTGAACTTTGTACTTTTTTTTGAAAATAAGTCAGACTATTTTTAAAAATTGTGTCCGATTTAAGAAATTATACATGTTTTCCCCTTTTTTACGATATTTTCAAAATTCTAATTTTATCATTAGTTGCACTCACACTACGCATTCAAAAGTACTCGTTTTCGTGTTTTTTGGTCCAAGGCGTCATCTTAAATCAGATTTCGCGTTTCAATATCTGATTTCATCATCGAAAATGCAAAAAATATTATTAAATATGTGCACAAACTATAAATGGCTTTGAAACGAGCACGACGTTCTGCTAACTTATGCGGCTACTAAGCAGTTTACTAAATCGTACCCGTCCAAACGCGTCAAGTGATAAGCCACGCCCACCTACTAAACCGAAAAATAGATCAAATTCTATTTTTCCTGTTTAGTGCGCTACTAAATTGTAACTTGCGACTTGCTACTAAATTGGTCGTAACCAATAAATATTTACTACTAAACACGTGTAAATCGAACTTTACGCCTTACGCCGCTTGCGACCTGTTTGATGGTTTCGGTCCACCTAGTGGGGGTCTATCGAAATTGGGTTGCCAACTGCCTTAATGGTGTAGTGAGTCTCCGGATGAGGAGATCCCGGGTTCGATTCCCGGGTCGGGCCAAAAATGCATTGGGTGAAAGCCCAAGTCAAGAAATTCTCAGTTCTAGTCAGGGGTTAGGAAGTTGGCGGTGTGCCACCACCGTGCTTCGGAGAGCACGTAAAGTCGTCGGTCCTGGGCCTGATCTCTCTCCGGTCGTATCCGTCCCATCGGACTATGAGAGTGAAGGAATAGAGAATGCACCTGCCACCTATTGTGCGTACACCTGTGCACTACCAACCAGATCAGACCGACGAAGTTATATCACAGAGTTACGCCCAAATTAGACAGTGCATCGTTCATCGTTCATCGTTGCGAAACTTTTTGCGAAAATGAACCGTCTTAATTCGCCCTAAGGGTGAATTTTCTACGGTTAATTTTTCGAGATTTTTGCTTTCATTTTCGAAGGTCATCGGTGAGCCATCCGTTTAAATTCGCCCTTGGGGCAAAGGGCCTTAGGGTTCACTTTCGCAAAAAATATTCGCAAAAATGTACGATGAATGCTCGTATCGTCTAATTTCAGCCTAAGACTAGGTTTCCACGGCGCGGTTCGCACCCGCGCCCGCAGCGGTTGCGGTACCGCTAGTACTGCGCCCGCCGCGGGCGCAAACCGCGCCGTGGAAATTGAAACTTCATTTTCCATACAAATCTGCATTCTACGGAGGCCGCGGGCCCGCAACCGCTGCGGGCGCGGGCGCCGAACCGCGCCGTGGAAACTCAGTCTGAGGAAGGTTATCTCCTCCATAAACTGTGGTTATATCGTCGGTCAAACATTGCTAAAGGGCGTCCCACATTGCGCTAGCTTAAAGAAAATGCAAATGATTTCAGCTTCTCATTTAAAAGCTTTTGCACTTTCGATTTCTTCGCGTTTCAATGAAAAACTAACGAATATCTTTCTCATTAAAAAAGGCCGTCGTAACTGGGGCAAGCTTAATATTCTATGATATATAATCTTTAAAGTTTACGTCTAGAATTTAGGCTTTTTATTTATACTTTATATTAAACTTTTATTAAAAGAGACTACAATTGGACACTTTCTGGATGTATACGAGTAATTATTTAATATAAAAAATTATTTTTAAAAAACCGACTTCAAACGCCCGCGCCACTACAAAGTATACAATTTATTGTTGATTTTTTAAAAACCTCTCGACCGATTTCGATAAAATTTAAATGAGACCTGTGAAGTATAATATCCTTTCAAACTAAAAAAGAATTTTCCTGATCGGTTCAGGCGTCTTCGAGTAATCGGTGAACAATGAACATACATAAAAAAAACCGGCCAAGTGCGTGTCGGGCCACGCGCAGTGTAGGGTTCCGTAGTTGAAAGTCTCAAATATTATTGCTGACCTAGGATAGTGCTTTTATTTTATTTATGAATATACATTTTGAATTCCATGGTTTAAATACTTTAATATACTACCAAATATGCAACTTACACTACGTGTAATACCTAACTTAGAAAAAACAGATATAACTCCTTAACTAATGAACCCTACTCAGCCGTGATAGTTTTCCTTTAAAATTCATCATATATACTAATGCTGTGAATTTTCTCTTGTATCCTATATACAACCATTTAGCTGGCAGAGGGGGGGGACACTTGACTCTAATAAAATTTAGCACTTTAAAATATCATATTTCACAAACGGATCCCTGAATTGAAAAATGATGTTCCCACACCCACAATATTTTTGAAAGACCTATTCAACGACACCCCACACTATGGCATAGACGAGAAAAAAAAATTCATCCCCAGTTTACATGTAGGGGAGGTACCCTAAAAAAAATTATTTTTCACAATTTTATTTCACGACTTTGTCGGCTTGATTGATATTTATACCCTTGTCAAATTACAGATTTCTAGTACTAATAGTCTCTGAGCTAAACCGCGGACAGACAGACAGACAGACAGACAGACAGACGGACGGACATGGCGAAACTATAAGGGTTCCTTGTTTACTACGGAACCCTAAAAAAGATTCCGACGACATGAGAACCTCCTCCTTTTTGAAGTCGGTTAAATGTGAAAATGGAACCTAAGTGCCCGGCTTCTGGCCGGGCACCTAACTGTTCATGTCGAACCCCAACCTAACCTAACTTTAGATTTTGGCAAACATAGTACTTCTATAACCATTTTACTAGATTAGTCAAGTCACATAGCTATATTACTAGATCGCGTTCGTATTATAGCTATATTCCTAGTATAAATCGAACTCGTATAGCTATATTCCGGCATATAGCTATAAACCTAGGTTTATAGCTATAACACGGCCTCATTAATCTTACTGCGACATATTATATACCTATATATCTTCATCCATCCATCCATCCGTTCATGCATACATAAATATATAAGTACGTCATGTTATATTATACATAGACACATACTTAAAAAAGATACATACATACATAGACTGCTAAAATCCGAACCCTTCGTTTTGTCTTCGGCGAAGTCGGGTGAAAACTAACGAATAAGTATCTTTCTCATTAAAAAAGGCCGTCTTAACTGGGGCAAGCTTAATATTTAGCTTTAACATTCGCTGGGGCGTCACGTCCTGCGCCGTCTCGCACTAGTTAATATTTCAATTTAAAAGTTTTCCTCGTTTACGTCTAGCTTTTAGATCTTTTTAATTATTACAAGACTGTTAGATAACATAGAGATACAACTTACAAGACGTGTACATTAACAATTTAAAACACCTCCGACCAGTGAATCTATGCCCGGACTATGTACGATATACCTGACATCTTGTTACCCAGTTTTCTGCTCCACCATCAGATCCTCCCCCTCGATTCTCGATCATCGTTTACTTAATACTTACTCTTTGTGACCATTATAATGAGCCCAAGCCCCAAACACAATATAGGTATCTGCTGTAAGTTGCTGAGGAGTTGGGTATCATTGCATTTAGTCAGCATTCACTGATATAAATGTAGTACCTACTAGATGACGTGTTCCGAACACTTACCATGTTCAACTGAGTTAAACCGTATGCCGAACAATGCAGTTTATTGTGGTCGGTGGCACTCGCGACGTACGGACGCGGACCCTATTTATGCGATTAAACTGTCTAGGTACCTAATTGTGAATTGGAAAGCCAACAAAGCCAATATTCAAGTAAGTGACAAAAAAGTATAGTTATTATAGTGCATAATTAGATAATATCAATTATTTCTTGATATATTCAAAACGAACGACCGAGCAGTGAGTGGGGCGCGGTGAGCGGGGCGCGGGGCGCGGCACACCTCTGCGACCGCCGCGGTCGCGCCAATTGCAACCTTATTTACCATGCCGGCTCCCCTCTCTACCTCAGCCCGCGCGATTGAAACTGTACACAGTTCTTATTCCGAATTGCCGCTCTATACGTAGAACTCTTTGTCAGCATTGTAAAAATAAATTGTGTCTAAATTCTAAATGTTAAGTTTCCAACGCTGCGCTAATAAACGGTTGTGGTACTTTCTAACTATATTGATCCCCATCGTCATTTTATCTTCACGAGTCGATGAGCGAAGTCGAAAACTCTGGTTTTTTCGATACTCGTTATATAACATAGGTAATCATCATGAGCAAACCATTAACGTCTCACTACTGAGCGCAGGTCTCCTCTCCGAGAAGAGTTATTATAGGTATATAGTCCACCACGCTGGCCCAATGTGAATTGGTAGACTTCACATATCTTTGAGAATATAATTATAATCTGGAGAACTCTCTCTCTGGCGTGCAGGTTTCCTCACGATGTTTTCCTTCACCCATTGAAGCATGTGATATAATATTTCAATTGCTTAAATGCACATAACTCCGAAAGTCAGAGGTGCGTGCCCGGGATCGAACCTGCGACCCCCCGAACAGGAGACCGCAGTCTTAACCACTAGGCCATAACATATTTACTATGAAAAAAAATTAAGTGGCACTCGGGGACTGCCGCGGTAAAGCTATTGCGTAGCATTTTTTATCAACTTATGCAATTATAATATTTATGCAATTTATTTTTTTGCATAATAAAAATTATGCAAGAAAATAATTAAAAAAAAACAAACAAAGCGCATGTCACTACTTCGCGAGTGAGATTCGAACCTGCGACATCATACATAAAGAAAGCGGCCGCTCGCCCACTGCGCCAAACAGAGCTACTTATGAACCTCTAAAATGTCGAACGCTTACTGAACGACGGTGTTAGGTTTATTTTCGTTACGGAGTTTCTTGATTCGGTCGCCGCGGAAAACTGTTTGTCCTAGTTCAAAGCCCGCGATAAAAGCTATGCAATAGCTTAATAAATTGATAATAATATATTATATCAGCGTTGGAACAGTTCCCTTATGAATCGTTAGTTGACATATTTATGGTTACTCTACACGATTACATTTGAAATTGTGATTTGTGTTGACTTTAATAAGGAAAAATAAATCCTTTATTTTTGTTGCCGTTCTTTTTGCCAGTGAGGCCGGTCCATAAACTTCAAGCCGCTCTGCGTGCTCGGAAAACTCTTTGAGGGAAAAAGTGCGAAAGTTTTTCACCAGAAGAAGATTCTCGAAGAGTCGTCAAAGAGCTATAGTAACCGACGTAGCTCTCAAAGCACGTTGAAGTGGCAGTGGGCTGGACACATTTTCGGGGGACCGATGGCCGTCTCGGCAAACGGAGTGTAGAATAGAATAGAAATATTTTTTATTCTAATAAACTTTTTACAAGTGCTTTTGAATCGTCTGACTCTACAACTGGTTCGGAACGCCCTTCCTGCCGAGAAGAACCAGCAAGAAACTCGGCGGTTGCTCTTTTCAAAACAAGTTTACAATACAACAAACACTATGCTATGTATGCAGTGTTTCACAATGAGGGGAGTTCCAAAAATGCATACCTACCAAGTACTAACAATCCAATATATCTTAAGATGGGTAGACATGCAGTAGCCCCGCCGATGGCACCCGTTCACGAGCATGACACATGACCCAACCGTTGCTTCGCTCAACCATATTTGAGGGAACGTAACAACCCGCATCACACGATACCACCCCAGAAACGTTTAAAGAGTGCGCCCCCGGCTAGATGGAGTGATGGCATACAGTTCCCGATTTCTTGCGTAACCTAGACGTGGATCATGACAAAGGTTTTGGGGGCGTAGGGACTGATCTAGTCCAACAACCTCATATCCTCCAACGTCAGCCTAAGCCGAGGTCTGAGCCTAACAGCAATAGAACAGAAGAGAAAGGAGGCAACCCTTATTAAAATTAATTCGAAGTGGGGATTCTTATACAAAACTAGCTTTTGCTAGCAAACGCGTACTTCTTTATTTTCAATTGAAAGCCAAAATACCAAGTTTGATGGATATTACTCGAAAATTAGCTTAAAAATCTGGACTTTTATACAAATTTTCATTCCCAACTTGAAGTCTATATTGGTGGTGGTGGATGGAATTTGCAAAACACGTATTGCTTATTCTTTTGTCGAAAGCCCAAAAATCAAAGTTTCATGGATATTACATGAAAAATTATTTGATAAATGACGGACTTTTATACAAACTTTCAACCCCAATTTAACCCTCTTGGGGTTGGAATTTTCAAAAATCCTTTCTTAGCGGACGTCTATGTCATAATAACTGTCTTTGTGCAAAATTTGAGCCCGATCCGTCCAGTGGTTAGAGCTGTGCGTTGATAGACCAGTCAGTCAGTCAGTCACCTTTGCCTTTTATATATTTAGGTTATCATTTATCAATTTTAATTTTGTCAATTTTGCAATTTCTTTCTTATTCGAATATTCTATATTATCAGATCCAAACGGCCTAGGAGCGGTGATAGCCTAGTGGTTGGGACTGTGGTCTCCAACCCGGGGAGTCGCAGGTTCGGTACCGGACTCGCACCACTGAATTTTCGGAGCTATGTGCGTTTAAGCAGTTATATATTACTCGCTTTAACGGTGAAGGAAAACATCGTGAGGTAACCTGCACACCTGAGAGTTCTCCATAATGTTCTCAAAGGTGAGTGAAGTCCGCTAATTCGCATTGGGCCAGCGTAGTTCACTACGTACGGCCTATAACCCTTCTCTGAGAAAAGACCTGCGCTCAGTAGTGAGACGTTTATGGGTTGTTCATGATGATGACGATATCAGATTCATATACCTACTTACAGACTATGCCAATATATCCATATGGGTATATGGGCATAATAATATGTATATTCAAGGGATTTCTTTACACCCTGTATACAATCCGAAAAAAAAAGAGATACAACCAATCTACTCTCTATAATGTACTCTTACCCCGGCTAAAACATATTAATTCTGGGATGAGCGTGGGGTCCGCATTCTAAGACTATAATATCAAGTACGGAATTCCCCATTTCACAGATCCCAGCTTAGACGTGACCTGAAACCAAGACTTCTATTAATGAAAAAAAAAAAAAAATGTAACGCGTCACTTCTATAAATTACTAGCTTTTGCCTGAGACTACACTAGGCGTGAATGATGTTGAAGAAAACTTAATTGTGATTGTTAGGATATGCCGACGCCTCCCAACTTAACCAACCAGAGATAAAGTTCCAAAAACAGAACCATAACCTATTACCCGGGATTTCCGGTTTATCAAAACTACTATTTTAAAGAGCCTCAATAGCCCAACGGTTAAAGGTGCGGACTGAAAACTGAAAGGTCGCAGGTTCGAATCCCACCCGTTGCACTATTGTTGTACCCACTCCTAACACAAGCTTTCCGCTTAGTTGGAGTGGATAGGAGGATATTAGTCAACTTCAATTTGACTAATATTCTTTAAAAAAAAAAAAAACATCATAGTCATCAGCAACCCATCATCAGCTCACTTCTAAAGGCAAATCGCCTCTCAGAGAAAGGTTTAATAGGTTAAAGTCCATAACGCTGTCCCAGTACAAAGCAGACTTCACAAACCTTTGAGAACATTATGAAGACCTCTCCGGCGTGTAGGTTTCCTCATAATATTTGCTTAAACGAACATAACTCTGAAAAATCAGCGGTCCGGGATCGAACCTGGATCCCCCGAGTATGTCCTAAATATAACTAACAAGCCGATACCCGCGAATTCGTCCGCTTGGATTCCGTTTTTAAAATCCTGCGGGAACTCTTTGATTTTCCGGGATAAAAAGTAGCCTATGCCTGTGTTATGCTCCATGTCCCCAACTATACCCGTGCACAAAACCACGTAGATCCGTAACTCTGTTGCAGCTTGATTGAGGGACAAACCAAGAAGCCAACAAACAAACACACTGTCGCATTTATAATATTAGTAAGGATTTATTTACCTTTGCTCACAATCGAAACGGTCTTTCAAAAGTGCAGTAGTGTAGAAATCGATATTGTCTATCTCAGGTTTCCTAAGTTCTAAGAGCAACTTTAATTTCAGATCGGTTAAGTTTAGAGACTCGTATATAACTTCCTAAGTTTACCTGAGTTAAGTTAACCAGGTCCAGTTGTCTGGCTTTGGTTAAATAATAATAATAATGTCCTCCCGACTAAATTCGACCATGGCGGCCAATTTCTACAGTGATAAGCCATCTGTGCAGGAGATATTATAGTACACAAATACTTGCACTCGCACGAAACTCTTCAACGTTTTTCAACGTTTCTGAAACAAACCGCTATAAGGTGTGAAACGCACTTCTGGCGTCTGTGTTTCCAGCCACATATTATGTGAGTACCTTCAAGGCAAGAGTGAATAGGCATTTTCTAGGCAAGCGCTTCAACCTGTACTTTATCGGAGCTTTCCATCATTGTTTGTCATCAAGCCCATGCCTATCTCGCAATTAAAAAAAACACAAACGTGTGCGCAAACGCAACTGCACTCTCTAATCCCTCACTCTCATCGTCCGATTGCATGGAAATCCAATACGACCGGAGTGAAATCAGGCGCAGCATCGACGGCTTTACGTGCTCTCCGAGGCAAGGGGGTGACTCACCGCCAACTTCCTAACTCCGGGCTAGTACTGAAAATCTCTTAACAGAAAACCCCAATATTGGCCCGACCCAGGATTCGAACGCGGGACGTCGTCATCCACAGCCGAGCATGCTAACCACTAGACCAACGAGGCAGTCAGAGAACGAGGTACTAATGATCGATGATGATGAACTGAGAGTTGGGATAGCTGATGGTCATGTGGGTCCCAAGGTGCTGGAGTGGCGACCCTGCTACGGGAAGCGCAGTGTTGGCAGACCTCCCACTAGTTGGACCTTCGACATCAAACGAGAAACGAGCCGCAGGGAGCCGCTGGATTCAGGCAGCGTAAGACCGAAGGCTGTGGAAGTTCATGCAGGAGACCTTTTTCCAGCAGTGGACGTCTATCGGTTTTTTTATTCGATGACAAGCTAGTCCTTGACTGCGATCTCACCTGACAGTAAGTGACGACGATGCAGTCTAAGATGGTAGCGGGCTAACTTGGAAGGGGTACGGCAGTGAACATCCAACCCATACCCATTGGTTTCTACACGCCATCGAGCCGGAACGCTAAATCGCTTGGCGGCACGTCTTTGACGGTAGGGTGGTAACTAGCCACGGCCAAAGCCTCCCACCAGACCAGACCAGAGACTTAAGAAATTATAAATTCCCAAATTGACCCCGCCGGGAATCGAACCTGAGACCTCGCAGCTATAGGACAACAGCGCTCACCACTGACGCTCAGGTCGTCAAAAAAAAAACTAATAAAAGGTTGATAAAAAAGTAGCATAAGGCGATGAACTTGATCTTAAATTTTACTTTAGATCACGAAAATCTTTTCATAGGCGCTGTCACACATCTCTCGGTTCAAGAATAAACAATCTAATAAAATAAAATATGGGGAAAAAAGGAAAATTTACCTTTTCCATGATACATTTTTCCGAGTCCGCGAAAACGGACCACAGGTGTGAACGCGTTGTGAAAATGTGTGAAAGGAAACCTCTCTTGAGGCACTCTCATCAAGATCTGACGCTGACGTTGATATTTTTCCACAACTTACACAGATATAGAGATTTTTTTCATTAGTCCACAAAACCGACTACAATTATTGTTTGGATAGTAGGTATAATATGAAAAAACTTGAGAGGTGTCAAGGGATACCCGGATGGAACGAAGTTCCTTTCGATTAATTAATTTGGCATTGTGTCCAATATTTTCACACTACAATAGTAGATCTCCGTAGCCTTGTGGTTTCTACAGTCGCTAAACCGTTAAAGGTCGATGGTTCGAATCCCAGCTCGACAGACTGAATTTTCTATTTTCTATTTTATTTTAAATAATTTCTACATGTGGAATTTTCCCTAATTTTTTTATTTTTATTATTAAATAATAAATTAATAATAAAAATAAAAAAATTAGGGAAAATTCCAAATGTAGAAATTATTTAAAATAAAATTGAAAATAGAAAAATCAGTCTGTCGAGCTGGGATTCGAACCATCGACCCTTATCGACCTTTATGCGACTGTAGAAACCACAAGGCTACGGAGATCTAATATTTTACTGTGACAATATTGAATACAATGCCAAATTCACATTCAAAAAAGTGTCGGTTTCAAAAAAGTGTCGGTTCAATTTTGTCTTAATTTTTTCCGTCTAGCCCCCTTCCGCACCGCACGATAAGGAACTACGTTCCAAAAATACCTGATATCTTCTAGATATGATTTACAATAATGTGTTAAAATGCTTAATTTTGTATTTTGTAGATTTTACAAAATACAAAATTAAGCAATTAAGTTTACTTGTGTAACCAAGTATACAACACGGTAACGAATGTGTGCGTGAAGACGAGTAGACGACACTCTCAGTACTACCGCGCTTACGCACACATTCACAGCGTGTTTGTACACTTGGTTACCACAAGTAAAGCGCGCGTCGCTTCGTGAAATAACAGTACTATACTAGTGTAGTGTACTATTAGTAAAGTAATTCCGAGCCAAGAACCAGAATCACAGACTAAAATTAAATAGGTCCACAAGGAACGAAGTATAGTTCTTGCAAATCACGAGGGCGACTGACTTATGGTTGTGTGTGTGTCATATATGTATGAGTGTGAGCGAGCGCAATGCTCGCGCCTGCCCGCTCCAACCTTAGGCTTTGACAGGCACGCACACTTATGCAATGTGCATGTACACGAAGTAACCACGAGTAAAGCTCACTCGCCTTCGTGAATTGCATAAACTGTACCTAAATGAACGATGTACTATTTAGCATGTCCTTTCATATGGGCACGAAGTGGTATTTCTAGACTTCCGTATATCAATGAACGGGACGAGGGAATTCGGTGAAGTGATGCTGCAAATAGAATAAGCGATTTGGTGTGTGATAAATGTTACATGAGACTAGTCCGCGAGATATTTATTACAGACACAAATTGTGGTACCTAGTAGGTTATTAAGCTATTGCATAGCTTTTATCGCGGGCTTTGAACTAGGACAAACGGTTTGAGCGCGGCGACCGAATCAAGAAATTCCGTAACGAAAATAAACCTAACACCGTCGTTCAGTAAGCGTTCAACATTTTAGAGGTTCACAAGTAGCTCTGTTTGGCGCAGTGGGCGAGCGGCCGCTTTCTTTACCGTATGTTGTATGATGTCGCAGGTTCAAATCTCATCTGGCGAAGTAGTGACAGTGCGCTTTTCTTGTTTGTTTGTTTTTTAATTATTTTTTTGCATAATTTTTATTATGCAAAAAAATATTGCATAAATATTATAATTGCATAGGTTGATAAAAATGCTATGCAATAGCTTTACCGCGGCAGTCCCCGAGTGCCACTTAATTTTTTTATTTAATCTGAGAACCCACCACATCATAATCCCAAGAAAACTCCTACCATCATATGAATAATGGAAATTACGACCTTCAGCAATGAGGGATACGATGCACAGAGACAGAGAGTTCTTAATCTATAATTTTAAGCTAAGAATAACTAACGAAAAATATAAAAAGCTGCTGGGAACTATCCTAGTTAAGGTTGGTTTCGAATTAAAAAACCTCCCTGGCGCAGTGGTGAGCGCTGTGGTCTTATAACTGGGAGGTCTCGGGTTCGATTACCGGCGGGGTAGATTTGGAAATTTCTGAATTGTCTCTAGTCTGGTCTGGTGGGAGGCTTTGGCCGTGGCTAGTTACCACCCTACCGTCAAAGACGTGCCGCCAAGCGATTTAGCGTTCCTCCACGATGGCGTGAAGAAATCGATTAGGGGTATGGGTTGAATGTACACTACCGTGCCTCTTCCAGGTTAGCCCGTTACCATCTTAGACTGCATCGTCACTTTCCATCAGGTGAGATTGCAATCAAGGACTATCTTGTCCTCGATTAAATAAAAAAAACCTCATCGGTCCATCCGTTTGAGCGCTGCGATGTCTCACAAAGACAAATAGACAAAGCGGTCAATCTTTTAACACCCCTCATTTCCGTTAGGGGTTAAAACTACCCTTAATTACTACTTTTTAAATAGGTCGTGTCAAAGACGGGACCGTCCTCTTGCGATAGATAGAGTTCAAGGTCGTGAAAACTATTGCATATCTATGAGTATAGATATCGATTAGTATAGATAGATATGCAATAGTTTTCTCATCTCAGATTGTAGGTTAAGGGTAAAAACAAATAGAATTTTAATGTCGCGTCCCACAGTCTGCGGTGAAGTAGCTTCGAGAGTGAAAATTAACTTCTGTATCATTGATATTCAACCGTTAAAGATACGCATCCCTTATGAAAAAAAAAAAACTAAAATGTTAATAACAAAATTAACTAAAAAGTTTGCCTCTGTACATTTTGAATACTCAAATTGATTGCTCTGCAGATAAATGAACCTGATTCCATTTTAAGACACCCATTATAAGACTCCAGTACAGTTGCGAGGTAAAGATATACTGAACATTGAATTATAATGCTTAGAAGCGCAATAATCGACGCGGTGATAAGCCATTTTTAGTAAGCCTTTGAAGATCGTCTACGCAGTATCGTCGAGTTAGTACGAGTTCGCAGAAAATTATTAAAAAATGACGTACTGTGCTGTAAAAGGATGTCATAATTAATCACAATAACCATCAAAAAAGTTAAACTGCCCACGAAAAATTTATTACAATGTAATAGCTTCATAATAATATTGTAAAATGATAATTTTGAAAAGAGCAACTGCTGAGTTTCTTGCCGGCTATTCTCAGCAGAATCCGCTTTCCGAACCGGTGGTAGAGTCATGACTTGTCATAAGAGCCACAGGTTGGCATACGTGAAATAAATAATTTTGAATTTGAATTTGAAACTTCTGTTCTAAGCATTACAGTTCAATGTGTGTATCTTTGTATTTTGTATATCAATAATTTGAATCAAAAATGTTATCAATCTAAATTCGAAAACCTTGAATTAATTCGGGAGCGAGTCTGTTCGCAAAGTTTCATTTGGACCGGGACTTTTCAATTATTGAATCCAACTTTGTGTTTCCAAGTTGTGGAAAGTTCTAAATCCTTTAGCATAATATTTTGATTGAGAAACAAAATATTGAATGGAAATAGAATTATCTAGTACCATCATCAGATTGACTCAGTATGGTTGAGCGAAGCAACGGCTGGGTCATGCGTCATGCTCGTGAACGGGTGCCGACGGCGGGAATGGGGCTACTTTCTGTCTTCCCATCTTGACATGTATTGAATAATTGTAAGTAGTATGCATTTTTGGAACTTCCCCTCACTGTGGAAACACTGCATACATCACATAGTATCTACTTTTGATTTTGGGAGCGTAAAAAGAAAATACTTTTTTGTGCAGCCGATTTGAAGGCTGGATGTTTAATGAAATCCCACGAGACGCACAGCGCTCATCCGGTGAACATTCCGCTGAGCTTTCACTTACATTCTAAGAACTTAATCTAATACAGATGGGCGAGGTGTAACCATAACTCCTCCAACCCTAAGAGGAAAATTATCGGAAGGATCGTTTTGAGATGTGTTCCGATAATTTTGCTTAAATTTTAAACATTTTGGCGATTTTAGCCAGATTACATAAAATAAGAAAATGAAAATACACAAAGTTATTAATCCTAATGTTACGTATCCTAAAATTTCACTGAAGTTATAGTCTTTCTTATCATTTAAAACACTTTCAACTATCGCACTATGTTTTAACGAAAAGGCCATGTATTTCACTTCATCTAAAATAATTCCTTTCAAATTGACTACACTTGCACCGGGAGTAGTATTTGCGTTTAACTGGGGTAGTGTAATAGCTGGAATTCTCTCTATGTCATCTGCTTCCATAAGGCTACGATGGTTGAGGCGAATTCCGTGAATTTGGAGTTCACAAGGTTCGTCGATCGTCATCAGGTAAGTACCAAATACAAGTTGCTTACTGACCTCGTGACCGCAGCGTTTCGTCAGTGTGGACCTCAGTCTACTGTAGAGGAGCCAGCTATCTGCGTTAACTTGCTGGGCCTTGACGTTTTCAATCTGGACTTCATGCTGCTTACAAGGAGTAAGATCATCCTCGAATTTCATAAGCTGCTCTATAAATGTAAGTTCATAATATAAGGCTTGATTATCTGCAGTGCACAGGAACTTATCGCCGGTAGAGATTGAACGACATGGTTTTACGAGCGGTAAGTACTTTGTTCCTTTCGCCAGAAGGTAAGGATATTTAGGGATAATGGCGAAGGTTTTATTTTCAGGTTCATGGAAAATTGGCAATGAATATATCTTAAAATAGTTATATGTTGAATTGTCAGTAAGTGGTATTTCCATTACAAATGTTATCTGATTATTTTTAATAAATGATTTTACACAAATGGTCTCTTCTATTTTTAATAAATTTGTTCCTGTTGGTGGATACACCAGGCTTTCAGATTTAGAAATTAATTCTAAATGATATAACAATTCTGTAGAGTTTACAATTGACTGATGTAATATAGAGACTCTACTTAAGGCTAATGCTGTTTCGATTTCACTCAATCTAACAAAGATGGTACGAAAACTGCTTGTAAATACACTAAACAATCCCGTAAGATAAGTTAAGAAAATCCAATTATTTTGCTTGGAAGCTAAATCTTTCAGTAATATTTCAACCTTTGTTAGACGATTGTGAAAATGAACAGAGTTCTGATTCATCGTTTCAGTTAAATTAATAAAGCTATCAAACATTTTAGAGACAATCGTCAATTTCTTTGAAATAATAACTTGATTATGATCTAAGTTAGAAATAAGTTTATCGTACTTAACCGCATCGTTATGATCCAAGTTACCGGTTATAATTTTTATAACTGAACCCAATGGATTTATAAGACCTCTCTTAGAACGTTTCTGTGGAACTAACTGACTATATTTTTCTAAAGTTATATCACTCTGTATGCATTTTAGTACTTATTAATTCTTGAGAGTATGACGCATTCCAATCGATCATTCTACACATCTGCTGGTATGTCGTGAGTACGTAATTAATATCATTGTAAATTTGTTCCAAACTTATGACCTTAATTATAGTCCAATGATCGGTTTGAATGTATGCATGACCTTCTTTTACCGGAAAGATACCTGGGTTTTCTTCAAGTTTTTGCAGATGAAGGGCCTGCGACTGCATCGCTACTAGCAGGACGCAGCACAACCTGCGGAGGGCGTTTTACGTTTTTAATAGGGGTTTTGGTGTTTCTCTCTCCTACTTGTATGGGTAAAATATTTCTTTCAGGTCGGCCTATGACTCTTGCTTTGACATATCTTGGTTTATCTTTACTTTTACGCTTGTTAACATCTTTTGCAAAAATAACTTTTCCTTCTTGAAACCTAATATCAGCTTCACCGCCTTTCTTTTTCCTAATCTTTTCTTTCATCGCTACCATCTTATCAGTTAAATGTTTGTATAATACTCCGACTCGTTTTGCATGATCCTTAACCATTTTTTGAAAATATTGTTTTTCTAACTCTACACTATATGGGCTACTTGTGTCCGTGTGTCCAAAAACAACTTCAAATGGAGTAAGTTCAGTAACAGAGTGAATGGAATGGTTGTATGCCATAACCGAATAGGTCATCACAGATGCCGCATCAGTACATCGCTGTTCATATTTGGCTAATCTGTATATTTCGAATATTGTAGAGTGAAAACGTTCTATTAAACCCATTGAATTAGGGTTATTGGGGGTGCCAATGTGAAGTTCAACTTTATGTAAACTTAGAAATTCTTTAATCAATTCGTTGTTAAACTCAGTACCTGAGTCAGCGCTTATTTTTAGGGTTCCGTACCCAAAGGGTACTAACGGGACCCTATTACTAAGCCTACGCTGTCCGTCCGTCCGTCTGTCAGCGGGCTGTATCTCGTAAACCGTAATAGATAGAGAGATGAAATTTTCACATATTATGTATTTCTATTGCCGCTATAACAACAAATAATAAAAATTAAATTAAATAAAAAAAATTAAATAAAAATTTTCCAAGGGTAGGTACATGGAAATATTTTTATTTAATTTTTTTAACGGAACCCTAAAAGAGCGAGGCCCGACTCGCACTTGGCCGATTTTTTTAGGTATGCCGTAATATGAGAAGTATTTCATCAAGGCACGGACTACCTCAGGGGTTGACTTGTTTTGAATTTCGATAGCCTGACCTAGTTTGCTAAACGCATCAATAAGAGTTAAATAAGTTTTCCCTTCAATGCTAAAAAGATCAATAAATATTTCCTGAAACGGAGCATTCTGGGTTTGTGTTAACTGTAAGATAGGTTTGATGGGTTTTCTATCATATTTCATTTGTTGGCATGCTTCGCAACTATTTGTAACTGCTGTGACTGTTTCTTGCATCCTATCCCAATAATAATTTCTACGAATCCTAACTATTGTCTCTTTAATACCACGATGGCATGTCTTTCCTGCATGATGTTTCTTTATTAGAGCTTTTTGTTCTCCTTCATCTTCTACATATACTACTCGTTCTGTGCATTCATAAAAATTAACCACGCCTTCCTTAAAAAGCTGAATTATTATATTACTGAATAATCTGCGATGTTCCTGCTCTTCAAAATAAATGAAATACTTAATTTTTGGTTTTATGTGCTGTTTTAAAAATTCTTTTATCAATTCAGGATTGTCTATTGGTAAGAACACTTCTAAAACTTTCTGTTTATCACGCGAGAGATCTCTTACTTGTATTTCGTTTTTGAACCATGAGAAAACTAAAATTTGATTAGGCTTTGTGTCTATGGCCTCATTCAAGATTGGTTTTCCAGTCGACTCTGGATTTAGAGCTGAGTGTATTGTATCCGTTTTACTAGATTCCGATGGTATAGGGTAATCATTAATGTTTTCATCGGTAAACTCTATAGGACTAGCAGTTGCAGTTCGACTCGAATCTGATATAGTTATAGTTGATGAGTCACTACGAGTTAATCTCCTATTAGTTCCTATCTTCTCTGTATCGATAACTTTACTATTTAGATTTTTCCTACGATTACCTTCGTTTTCATCAATGTTAACTATAAGTGATGCTGATGGATTTTCTTCATCAGAGTCTAAAGCGTTAATTTTAATTCGGGATAGAGCGTCAGCATTAGTATTCTGTTTGCCATTTTTGTAAATTATTTCGAAGTCAAAGTCTTGTAGTCGTAATCTCCAACGAGTAAGCTTGCTGCTAGGGTCTTTCAGTGATTGGAGCCAAAGTAAGGGACGATGGTCAGTGTATATGTAAAACTTGCGACCATACAAGTACGGCCTAAAGTGCTTTACAGCCCAGATGATGGCGAGCAATTCTCGTTCAATTGTGCTGTAACGTGATTCCGTATCGCTGAGTGTACGGCTAGCATAAGCGATAGGTTTGTCACTTCCAATCTGTCCTTGCGATAGTACTGCGCCTAAAGCTACGTTTGAAGCATCAGTCGTAAGTATAAAAGGTTTGCCATAGTCAGGGTATTGTAAAAGAGGGGCGTGTGTCAAGAGTTCCTTACACTGGTTAAACGCGTCAATGTATTTCTGATCTATTGTAATTCGGTTACGCTTTTTCAAACAATTTGTCAATGGTTGGGTAATTTTTGCAAAGTCTTTGATAAATCGTCGGTAGTAACCGATGAGTCCTAGGAAACTTTTAATCTCAGTCGTTGTTTTTGGTAGTGGGTAATTAAGTATAGCTGTAATTTTGTCATCATTAGGTTTGAGACCGTCTTTTGTAATGGTATGTCCAAGGTAGAGCACTTCTTTTCTCAAAAATTCTGATTTGTCTAATTGAATTTTCATGTTACTTGCCCTAATTCTGTCAAACACAGTTCGTAAGTTATGTATCATATTGTCAAGGCTATTTCCGTAGATTATGATATCGTCTAAGTATACCATGCAGTGTAATCCTTGTAATCCACGTAAAACGTTATCCATTGTCCTTTGGAATGTGGCTGGGGCGGTTTTAAGCCCAAACGGCATTCTGAGGAATTCGAAATGTCCATTTTGCGTGGAGAAGGCTGTCTTCTGTCTGTCTTTCTCGTCTACTTCTATTTGATGGTATCCGCTTGCTAAATCAAGCGTAGTGAAGTAAGCGCTCTTCCCTAACTTATCAAAAAGATCATTTATGTTTGGTAGGGGGTACTTATCATCAAATGTAATATCATTAAGTTTTCTGTAGTCAATGACCATTCTGTATTTAACCTCTCCTGATGCATCCATCTTTTTGGGCACGAGGTGTACGGGGGCACACCAAGGAGAATGGGATTCTTGTATAACATTTTCTTTCATTAATTTGTCAACTTGTCTATTAATTTCGTTTTGAACAAATGGCGATTGTCTATAAGGTTTAACATATATTGGGTCCTCATTTTTAGTCCTGATCTGATGTTTGACCAAATTAGTAAACGTCAAAGGTATTTGGTCACAGTAAAATATATCTTTATATTCATGGCAAAGTCTGTAAATTTTTTCTCGCTCTTCGTCATTGGTATGGTCAAGTCTGAGTTTATTTAAATTTTCTTCAAGTAGTTTATCAGTCTCTATGTCACTATCATTTTTCGTAAGATTTATATCGCATTCTGTATTTTCGTACTTAGTCACTGTAAATGGGTGTCTAATAGTGAGTCGTTTTGGACTATCTGTGCTATTCTGGACTACTGTATATGCATAACCATTTACGCAATTTACGATAGCGCTAGGCATACGCAATCCAGTCTCAAATTCTTGAAAGTCTAGTATAGCATCTCCTGAATATTGATCGATGGGTAACCTAACTCGTTGTTCTGACCTACCAGGTATGTCAATTGTATAATTTAGGTTATTATTAATAATTGGGATACAAGTGGTGCTTGTTTTTAATAATCGTTCTTTTAAATCTATAACTGCACCTAATTGTTGTAACAGGTCATTACCGATAAGTCCGTCGTAACGGGCTTCCACGTCATATAAATAGAATTTATGCCAATTTTCGCTAACAAAAGTGGGTAAGAGGGGAATCTCTATCACCTCATCGTGTATACTAGAAGCATGTGTGCTGACTACCTGAAATTGCTCTTTCCTAATAAAGTCTCTGAAATACTCATAAGCTTTTCGAGGACTAAGGAATGATCGCATACTGCCTGTATCAATCATCATTTTTGCGTCTATTTCTTCTAAATAAATGTAAGGCAGTTTTAGATTAGGATCGCAATTTATTTCTAAGATTTATTGTCTACTCTCGAGGCTTTTTCCTGAAAATCCGAAAGTGGGTTTTGACTATCATTCGTTGGTTCCAATTCGTCACAGGGTACGTTAGGGTTTTCCATGTAATTTACGTCAGCGTCATAACAGTAGTTAATGTCATTTGAGTAGTCATTGTCATCATAGTAATATTCGTCACAGGGGGTATTGTCTTCATAATCGGTCATAGTCAGTTCGTTTAACTTAAAACCTTGTTGCATATTAGGCTGTGCTGTCCTCATGGACACATCAGTATGTTGATGGGGTCTTTGAGTTGGATTAAGTCCAACCTGTGGTGGCTTATACCCAAATGGTTGTGGGGCCCTGTACCCGAATTGTTGCGGGGGCCTGTACCCGAATGGTTGTGGGGGCCTGTACCCGAATTGTTGCGGATGCCTGTAACCGAATGGTTGCGGGGGCCTGTACCCGAATGGTTGCGGGGGCCTGTACCCGAATCGTTGCAGATTAATGCCTTGCTGTTGGAATGGCTTATTGCTAAACTGTTGTGGTTGAAAACCGAATTGAGGTCGGTACCCGAGCACTGGCTTCGGTGGTTGACCTTGACCCTGAATTTGAGGCATCCTAATTTGTGAATTATTAAAATTGAATTTAGGATGAATAGTTGGTAAGTTTGGTTTGTACCCAAACGGCTGGTTCATTGATGACCTTGAACCTGAACCCATAATTTGACTATTACCATGTACACGATTTCGCATATTATATTGGTCTAAGAAATTTACTTCTTCGAGTACGATACTTAAAGCTGCTTCTAAAGTTGCGGGCGATTTAAGCCTAACGATACGCACCATATTTTCGGGAAGATTGTACAAAAACACATTCAGAGCTGTATTATTATAAATAACCGACTTCGCATGTTTTAATTCCGGATTGTCAATTGAATTTACTTTCGACATTAATAATGAACGAACACCTTGGATCCTATTACAAAAATCAAGGAAACTTTCACCAGGATGAATTTTTAACGATTCTAATTCGATATTAATGCACTCTTCACTGCGAGGGTCTCCAAAATGTTGGATTAACAATTCTTTTAATGTGGACCAAGTAACAATGTCTTCTTGTTCAGACAAGAGCGCAGCTGCATCATCTCTTAATCGACTCGTTAAAACATTAAATACGTAAAGATTTTGTTCTTCACTACCCTTAAATCGATCAATTACGTACTGACATTTTCTCAAATAAAGATTTAAGTGTCTTTTATCACCACCATAAAGCGGAATTAATTGTATAATTTCTTTAGGTATCGATTCAACGGTTGTGGTTGCCATGATGATAGAGTAATGAAGTGTACAGAGGATGCAACTGGCTTTATATAAAACACTTAAAAATAGCACACATATAACACAAAGACACACAATAAAGCACAATGTAAAATATAAAGTTAAAATGTAAAATGAAAAGAAAATTTGCAATTAAAAGTTGTAAAATAATGTATGAGTACTTTAAAATATTTTTTTTTTGTAAAACGAAAATTAATCGTTATATGTATAGTAAAATAATTATTTAATCGATGTATAGATTAAAAGAATTTATTTCACAAAAATTAAAAATTTAAAGTTCGATTAAAATAAGTCTCTATGTTCGAAACTACTCTATGTTATACTTTTCTAAGAATAGAGATAAGACCATAAAATTTTATATGGAGATATCTGCTTACATAAAGTTATAAAGAGCGAAGTTTGATCTCATTTATAACACACATATTATTTTATAATAATTAATATAAAGTACATGAGGATGGGGGAACAAAGGAATGGCGAAAAGATTTACTCACCGAACCGCTACCACCATACTCGGTTTTTTTTTACACTCTCACAAAAGTTATTTTTTTGTTTTTGGTTCTAGGATGATTTTTTTTTTAAATCATCCCCAAGGCTGCGCCACTTTTGATTTTGGAAGCGTAAAAAGAAAATACTTTTTTGTGCAGCCGATTTGAAGGCTGGATGTTTAATGAAATCCCACGAGACGCACAGCGCTCATCCGGTGAACATTCCGCTGAGCTTTCACTTACATTCTAAGAACTTAATCTAATACAGATGGGCGAGGTGTAACCATAACTATCTATTGTGTTGTAAACTTGTTTTGAAAAGAGCAACCGCCGAGTTTCTTGCTGGTTCTTCTCGGCAGGAAGGGCATTCCGAACCGGTGGTAGACAGATCGACGATTCAAAAGCCCTTGTAAAAAAGTTTATTTGAATAAAAAAACATTTCTGTTCTATTCTATTCTATTTGGTATTATATATTTACTATTCTATTTGGTATTATATATTTACTTTGACGCTAATGTCATCGAATACGAATACGATCAATGTTATAACTTTTAGACAATAATTGGTACCCAGATTTTCAAAATCGATCATCATGTCTATTATCTAGCACCGTCGTCAGATGCGCTTAATTAATCATTTATTCATTTCAACTCATCACCGGCCCCCACTTACTACAGGTGAGTACAGGTCTCGAATCGACGGACTTCACAAACCTTTGAGAACATTATGGAGAACTCTCAGGTGTGCAGGTTTCCTCACGATGTTTTCCTTCACTGTTGAAGCACGTGATATGTAACTACCACTAAAAATTTTAAAAACTGTAATCCGACTACGCAGAAGTGAATGTTTTTCTTATTGATTTTGTTCGTAACCTATTTCAACCAAACGATAACAACGGATCGATTCAAAATTCAAATTCAAAATTATTTATTTCACGTATGCCAACCGGTGGCTCGTATGACACGTCATAACTCTACCACCGGTTCGGAAAGCGGGTTCTGCTGAGAAGAGCCGGCAAGAAACTCAGCAGTTGCTCTTTTCAAAATATTCATTTTACATTATTATTGTGTAGCTATTATTATATTATTATTGGGCCTAATGACCTGAAATAAACCAATTTTATTTTATTCTATTTATTTTATTACTTACATTGTAATAAGTTTTTATACTATCATATGGGTAGCTGGATGTCAAGCCGATTTAGAATAGAATAGAATAGAATAGAATAGAAATATTTTTATTGATATAAACTTTTACAAGTGCTTTCGAATCGTCAAATGAGTCTACCACTGGTTCGGAACGCCCTTGCTACCGAGAAGAACCAGCAAGAAACTCGGCGGTTGCTCTTTTCAAAACAAGTTTACAATAAATACGATGCTATGTAAGCAGTGTTTCCACAATGAGGGGAAGTTCCAAAAAATGCATACTTACAATTCAATACATGTTAAGATGGACAGACAGAAAGTAGCCCCATTCTCGCCGGTGATGGAACTGACACCCCATTCATCATAATTAGCTCAGTTGTGTAGGCGCTAAGGTGGAACAAACATATTTAAATACAAACATACATGCATATACTGCTAAAATCCTTCCTTTTGGCTTGGCCATAGTCAGGTAAAAATGCACATAGCTCCGAAAAGTCAGACGTGCCTAGGATCGAACTCCGGACCTCACGAAAAGGATAACGATGTGTTAACCACTAGACTATCACAAGGCTGGCTCTATACCCTCTCGTAGATAAATAAAACCGGCCAAGTGCGAGCCAGACTCACACAGGAAGGGCTCCTGATACATATACAAGATTTAACAACACCAGCTATTATTTAGATCAAGCAAGTGATAGTAGAAGCAGTGATAGGTTAGTACTGCGGTCTCTTATTCAGGGGATATCAGGTTCGATCCCGGGCACGCACCTCTCGCTTTTCTTAGTTATGTGCTGCGTTTAAAAAATTAAATATCACAAGCTTCAACGGTGAAGGAAAACATTGTGAGGAAACCTGCCGCCTGAGAGTTCTTCATAATGTTCTCAATGGTGTGTGATGTATGCGCATTTGCATTGGGCCAGCATAGTCCACTATTGAACGTCTCAGAGAAGGGTTGTAGGCCATAGTCCACTATGGCCTGCAACCCTTCTCTGAGAGGAGACCTGCGCACAGTAGTGAGCTGTTGATGGGTTGCTGAGAGTGAAGACCCTCTTTAATTTTTCCTTTTTTTATTTGTTGTTATAGCGGCAATAGAAAAATTTCAAGTTCAATTTCAATTTCAAAAGACGGACGGACGGACTGCGGAGGCTTAGTTATAGGTTCCCGTTGGCACCCTTTGGGTACGGAACCCCAAAAATCTTTTGTGCTTGGATTAATCATTTTCCATAAAAGGCCCAAGAACAGGGAAAGACACTTGTTTTTAAGTGGATAATGTATGACTGGAACAGAGGGTTTTGTTTTACGGGAAAATGGCGGCATGTCGTTCGGCGCTCCGGTGTCATTGTGCCATAAATAATAATGGTTAGCCAAAAGAGAAGGGTCAAAAGTTCAATATTGTAAGAGAATTTTGGAACGTAAGTTCCTTATCGTATAAGAAGGGGGCTAGACGGAAAAATTAACTAACCTAAATTAAATTCAACAAAAAAGGACGCTTTTTTGTTGAATGTGAATTTTGCATTGTGTTAGGAATTTTCGCGATACAACATTAGGTCTCCGTAGCCTAGTGGCTCCGGCAGTGGCCTAAAAGTTCAAAAAGGTCTGTCGAGCTGGGATTCGAACCATCGACGTTGAAGTTTTAGGCGACTGCCGGAGCCACTAGGCTACGGAGACTCAATGTTGTACCGCGAAAATACCGAACACAATGTAATCGAAAGGAACTACGTTCCATCCGGGTGTCCCTTGACACCTCTCAAATTTTTTTTATATTGCTAATGCAGAGATTCAAAGTGCTGGAGTGGCGACCCTGCACTGGGAAGCGCAGTATTGGCAGACTCCCCACTAGGTGGTCCGACCACTTCAGACGAGTCGCAGGGGCCGCTGGATTCAGGCGGCGCAAGACCGAGATCTGTGGTAGTTCATGTAAGAGACCCTTGTTCAGCAGTGGAGGTCTATCGGTTGATAAAGAAGAAGACTTATTCAGATTATTTCATCATCATCATCATCATCATCAGCAACCCATCAACGGCTCACTACTTAGCGCAGGTCTCCTCTCAGAAAAGGGTTGTAGGCCATAGTCCACCATTCTGGCCCAATGCGAATTGGCAGACTTCCCACACCTTTGAGAACATTATGAAGAACTCTCAGGTTTCCTCACGATGTTTTCCTTCACCGTTGAAGCTTGCGATATTTGATTTCTTAAACGCACATAACTTAGAAAAGCCGCAGAGGTGCGTACCCGGGATCGAACCTGCGACCCCCCGAATAGGAGACCGCAGCACTATAACCACTAGGCTATCACTGCTTTACTGCATTTATACAGTACTGTTATTATACTTAAAACTAAGGTAACTTTATTATTGTTGCAAATCTTTGGCGTACAAAGTATAATTATAATTATTGCATTAAACCTAAATTTACTCTAAAATTAAAACTACCTACTACATTAAAATTAAAATTATTCTAAAATTAAAACTAAAATAAAAAATTAAATAAAATCTAAAACCCCATCGAAGCCACTGCAGGTAACTTATACATAATTTTTCCTCATACCTATTCGAAAAACGAATATTGGCTTCAGAGGATAGCGGGAGCAAAATTCCATTTTAACCCCATGCGACTTTTCATTTCTCTCTTCTGATTGGTCCGCGTTCGTGCCTTAGTATGTGTTTATTACTACTGCGTTCGTTGCAGAAACCTGTCAATCGCTCATTCCGTTTGACATTCAAAAATGTTTGACAAGCTGTTGTCTTCGATAAGTCACGTGATCAATTTGTCGATCGGATAATACGCGCATACTGTATCCAACATAAATATTAATGTTGATTTATTATTTTATAATAATTTATTTGTGTTTTATTTAAACTTTCAATATACGTATAGGTACGTTTCAATATACGTCTATACATAATAGGTTGATACTCCGAGCTTATTCTTATAGGTAATGAAGAAAAATAGTGTGTGTCATTCGGGGCCAAATATTTTGTTCTCGGGCGGCGTATATTGAATCCCTCGCTACGCTCAGGATTCTACTTTAGATTCCTTCGCTTCGCTCTGAATTCAAAATAACGCCCTCAGGGAACAAAAAAATTATTTGGCCCCATATAACACAAATAACTAATGTTGCTAGATCGACGCGTCAGATAAGAGATTATTGGAGTTGTCGAGACCAGGCTTTCATAAACCATGACAGATATGTGCCTGTGTAAATACTACAAGAGTCGTATCAAAGCGAAAACATGCCAAAAGGGTCGCCATACACGCCCGGAACCTTTTTGTGATCGATAGGATATGGGGACAGGAAAATACGAGTAAAAGCCACTTACACGAATAAATGCTGGGAGAGTCATATTTCTAAACCTTTTCGGGTATATTTGTGTTATTTATGTTTTATTCCCGTATAGACAATAAAATGCTCTAAAGCCAAATTGTATGACCTAGATTTTTATTTATAGTTACTTATACTATACAGGTTTATTTTTTATATTATTTATTTATTTTAGTAACCCAATGATAATACTATTTTGTGTAATATTATTACATTGTGTATAAATGTTTTGGGTATATTTAGTATCTCTTTTTGAAGGTTTCTTCTTCTTCTTCCTTATCAACCGATAGACGTCCACTGCTGGACAAAGGTCTCTTGCATGGACTTCCACAGGCCTCGTTCTTGCGCCGCCGGAATACAGGGGCTCCCTGCGACTCGCTTGATGTCGTCGGTCCACCTAGTGGGGGGTCTGCCAACACTGCGCTTCCAGGTGCGGGGTCGCCACTCCAGCACCTTGGGACCTTTTGAAGGTTTACTTGAATCTTACTCCTAATATTATAAATCTGAAAGTGTGTTTGTTTGTTGGTATTGTTGGTATGTCCTTCAATCACGCTGCAACAGAACTACGGATCGACGTGATTTTTAGGGTTCCATACCAAAATGGTAGAAATGGAACCCTTATGGTGAGACTTTCTCCGTCCGTCTGTCCGTCCGTCTGTCACAGTCGATTATTTCAGTAACTATTAAAGCTATCGACATGAAATTTGGCATAGTTGTGTATAATAGTGGCCCAAAATCATTGGAATAAAGAAAAATCGAAAATTATTTTTAGTTTTAATAAATAATAATAAAGGGGAAAAATCGGGGGTTTGAAATTTCAAAGTAAAATAACTATATCGAGTGGGGTATCATATGAAAGGCCTTAACTTGTGCATTCTAAAGCAGTTTTTTATTTATTTCTATATAATATAATAGTTTCTGATTAATCGGCCAAAATGTCGAAAAAAATACCGTTCCCCCCCCCCCCCCCCCCCCCTTATCTCCGAAGTTTACCAATCGAAAAATCTGAAATAATTATGGTCAATAGATGTTTATGTATATTTTACAGGAAAAATAAAAGCAATGCGAAAATTATTTTAGTTTGATTAAAAAAGGGGGAAAATCGGGGGTTTGAAATTTCAAAGTAAGATAACTATACCGAGTGGGGTATTATATGAAAGGCCTTTACTTGTGCATTCTAAAACAGTTTTTTATTTATTAATATATATATAGCTGTTGGGGCTGATTCACTCACTGACTCACTCATTGATCACCTCTCCTGTAAAATTTTGTATGAAAAATTTTTTTTTCATCGATGGTTTCGTATGGAGGACAAAAATTATGAGAGAGAAATTATGGGAAAAATATGGAGAGAGCTGATGATTGAGGATTTCGGAGACGGGTGAGGGGCACGGCAAGGGTATCGAAGATAGGTAGGGGGTGCTCGAACAAATGTTAATGGAAACCTCATCCAATTGGCAGTGAGCTGAAAAAAAATCCGAAATGGCGGAAAAAAGATGGCGGCCATACAAACTTCGTCGGTGTCTATCTCGAAGAGGATTAAAGATGGAAGAGTGGTTTCTTGGCAAAAGATGATCAGGACCTAAAGGTCTACTCGATGAACAGAAAAAAATTCAAGATGGCGGAATTTATTTTTCCCTATACAAAATCTAAGGCGAATATTGAAGAGACTAGAAGCTGAGAACTATGCAAGACTTTGATGCGGTTCCTTTTCAAAATTTGTTTTTATAGAAGAATTTTCATTGTGACAAATGATGAGAGAAGATGATTGAGGGTTTGGAAGGTGGGTGAGGAGCACGGCCAGGTTATTGAAGATAGGTGGGGGGTGCTCGAACAAAAGTTACTCGAAACCTCATCCAATTGGCAATGAGCTGAAAAAAAAATCCAAAATGGCGGATTCAAGATGGCGGCCATTCAAACTTCGTCGGTGTCTATCTCGGACAGTGTAAAAGATAGAAGAGTGGTTTTTTTTGTAGAAATTGATCAGTATCTGAAAATGTAATTTAGGAGTAGAAAAACCGCGGTCCGCTTGCGGGCCGCGCACCCACGCGCCCTACTAGTTTCTATATATAATAGTTTTTGAGTAATCGGCCAAAATGTCGAAAAAAATAGCGTTCCCCCCCCCCCCCTTTATCTCCGAAGTTTACCAATCGAAAAATCTGAAATGCTGATGCCTGCGACTTCGTGTAACGGCCCTTCTCCAAAAGTCTGAAATCTAGAATTTTGGAGAGAAGTCCCGTTATGCACGGATTTCTTCACGCAGGTGAAATTCACTTTCTCTACTTTTCACTCTATAAGTAAATGTCACTAAATGGAAATACCTACAGAGTTATCAGTTATCACACAATAAGGGTTCAATTTAATTCTTCAATTTATTGAAATCCTTTTAACACCAAAAGGGAAAAGGTTAAAAGGCATGTAATAAAGTCAACCCCTTTGATGGCTTCGACCTTTCGTGTTCGAGTGGTTATCGACCTATCCGGGATTTTCTGTAAAAGCTAAAAAAAATTTTTTTATAGTAATACTAGCTGATGCCCGCGACTTCGTCCGCATGGATTTAGTTTTTAAAAATCCCGCGGGAACTCTTTCATTATCCGAGATAAAAAGTAGCTCTCCCGGTCTGAGGAACCACTACTACATCCATTACTATACCCATGCAAAAAATCGCATCAATCCGCTGTTCTGTTGCGACGTGATTGAAGGACAAACCAACAAACAAACACACTTTCGCATTTATAATATCAGTAATGCTTTATTATAACACTTTTTATAATTGTCAAATTTTTCATACTTAACCAAAGACAAAATTACGTTTAGCTGTCTGTTTACGTTTTGTTATTCCACTGTCATTTGCGTTTTGTTATTCCATGTCAGATGCGTTTTTCTTAAACCACGTTTTATAGTGACATGACGGAAACGCGGTCGAATGGGATAAAAAGTATCCTATGTCCGTCTCCTGGTTCTAAGCTACCTCTCCACCAATTTTCAGCCAAATCGGTTCATCCGTTCTTGAGTTATAAATAGTGTAACTAACACCACTTTCTTTTTAGGGTTCCGTAGTAAACAAGGAACCCTTATAGTTTCGCCATGTCCGTCCGTCTGTCTGTCTGTCTGTCTGTCTGTCCGCGGTTTAGCTCAGAGACTATTGGTACTAGAAATCTGTAATTTGACAAGGGTATAAATATCAATCACGCCGACAAAGTGGTGAAATAAAATTGTGAAAAATATTTTTTTTTAGGGTACCTCCCTTACATGTAAAGTGGGGATGAATTTTTTTTTTCTCATCTATCCCATAGTGTGGGGTGTCGTTGAATAGGTCTTTCAAAAACGTTGTGGGTGTGGGAACACCATTTTTCAATTCAGGGATCCGTTTGTGAAATATGATATTTTAAAGTGCTAAATTTTATTAGAGTCAAGTGTCCCCCCCTCTGCCAGCTAAATGGTTGTATATAGGATACAAGAAAAAATTCACAGCAGTAGTATATATAATGAATTTTAAAGGAAAACTATCACGGCTAAGTAGGGTTCATTAGTGAAGGAGTTATATCGGTTTTTCTAAGTTAGGTATTACACGTAGTGTAAGTTGCATATTTTGTAGTTTATTATAGTATTTAAACCATGGAACTCAAAATATTGTATGTTGAGACTTTCAACTACGGAACCCTTCATTGCGCGTGGCCCGACACGCACTTGGCCGGTTTTTATATATATAGATTTACCTACATGCTCAAAACTTTGGACGATTCTCACCAATAAGCCTATAGTTCTGCGAAATTTTTTCAGGTGTATTCTTATTAGGCCCGCTTGCAGAAGCGCCGGGTTATCCTTTTAACCCAGAGTTAGCTGGTGCTTTGACAGATTTCGTATAAAGCTTCTGTCAAAATTACAAATTTACTCCTTGGTTAAACCTAACCCGGCTTCTCGTCAAGTGGGCCTAAGTAATATAAATGCGAGTGTGTGAAAATTTTTTCGCAGTACTATGGGTTTATTGGTGAGAATCGTCCAAATTTTCAGTTTTGAGCGCGTAGGTAAATATTACTATAAATTTTTTTTTTCACAAGAACAAACTCTTCCACTTTATTATACCTATTAATATAGAGTTAATTAGATCTTCAAAATGTACTCCCGACAGAATCCGGTCACAGCGGCGAACCTCTTCAGAGATTAGCCAACTGCGCGGGAGTTATTATAGTGCACAAGTGTGTGCGCAAATACAGGTGCACTCTCTGTTCCCTCACCCTCAGCTCGATGGGGCGGAAATCTGACACGACCGGAGACAGATCTGTGTGGTTATGCCGAGTTTTGACTCGTTTGACCGTAATAGTTACCTATAAAATTAGCATCATAGTAAAATGAACCATAATATTAGCGATTTAAAGTCACAAATTAAATACAGACGATTTTAATTTGGAGCGTTTTCGTTATGTAAATGTATAAGAATACATACACGAAATTGAGCTCTAACTCAATACTGTTATGGTTTATTTTATTTTGATGGTAATGTCATAGTTTACTACTCATAGTTACCTATCCAATCTTGTACTAACCTTACAGGCGCAGCACCGACGGCTTTACGTGCTCTCCGAGACACGGGGGTGACACACCACCAACTTCCTAACTCCGGGCTGGTACTGAGAATTTCTCGACAGAAAAATCCATTACATTTATTGGCCCGACATGTCAAACATGCTAACACTTAGACCAAAAGGCAGTAAAATATATGAAGTAACAAACAGTCCATTGACAAAAATTCAGTTGTATGTAGGTGTACATGTGAAATACAATTACCGTTGACAAATGAAGTTGGGAAACGTGTCGAAAGCACTGAAGCTCTGCAGTTACTTTTGAACGCAGAGTGCCTGAAATGCTGCGACATAACTTGACGTGTGGTCCAAGCACTGAGCTCTAGAATTAACCTATGATTAACACCGGAGAGGGTGCCGTCATATTTTGGAACGAAGTTCCTTATCGAAAGGGGGCTAGACGGAAAAAATTAAGACTCAATTGAACCGACACTTTTTTGAATGTGAATTTGGCATTGTGTTCAATATTTTCACACTACAATATTAGATCTCCGTAGCCTTGTGGTTTCTACAGTCGCATAAAGGTCGATGGTTCGAATCCCAGCTTGACAGACTGAATTTTCTATTTTTTATTATTTTAATTTAATTTTAAATAATTTCTACATGTGGAATTTTTCCCTGATTTTTTTATTTTTATTATTAATTTATTATTAAAAGTAATTTCGTTCCAACCGAGTGTTCCATGACACTCACGCATTTTTTTTTTAACCTACTTGATTGACGCCATTTTGGACTTTGTTGACGCCATTTTAGCGCTGTAAGCAGATACGACGTTTTCTGGAACTAACAATAACAATTATTTATACTTCCATAGGTTAAGGATAAAATCAGAAATGAAGAGATCCGTAGGAGAACCAAAGTCAATAACATAGCTCAGTGAAACTGAAGTGGAAACGGGTGTGGCATATACTTCGAAGAGCTGATGGTCGTTGGGGTCCCGAGGTGCTGGAGTGGCAGCCCTTCACCGGGAAACGCAGTGTTGGCAGACCCCACTCTAGGTGGACCGACGACATCAAACGAGTCGCATGGAGCCGCTGGATCCAAGCAGCGCAAGACCGAAGCCTGTGGAAGTCCATGCAGGAGACCTTTGTCCAGCAGTGGACGTCTACAGGTGGATAAAGAAAGAAAAAGAAGAGAATATTTAACGATAAATATTAATTTACTTCTAAAGTTAAAACTAAAATAAATCTAAAACCTCATCGATGTTACCGCAGCGTGGCATAGTACCCAAAATGGCAGTATTGCCCCTCAAACTAATACCTTGGTTAAGGTAGCTACCAGCACTTGGATCCCCGGTAGACTCCACGAGCATTTTTGGAAAGTTATTCAAAATAAAAGCCGGCCAAGTGCGGGTCGGACTCGCGCACCGAGAGTTCCATACTCCAAAAGTAAAAGTAAAACGATAATATTATATTAATTTGCTTATTTATCGTTAACTTTGTTTGTAGAGGTTTATTGTTAATATAAAAAAAACTATGCTAGTTAGAGCGTTGGCTTTATTTTTCCTGTAAAATATACATAAACCTCTATTGACCATAATTATTTCAGATTTTTCGATTGGTAAACTTCGGCGATAAGGGGGGGGGGGGGAGGGGAAATAAAAAACTGTTTTAGAATGCACAAGTAAAGGCCTTTCATATGATACCCCACTCGGTATAATTATTTTACTTTGAAATTTCAAACCCCTGATTTTCCCCCTTTTTTAATTAAACTAAAATAATTTTCGCGTTGATCTTATTTTTTCTGTAAAATATACATAAATCTCTATTGACCATAATTATTTCAGATTTTTCAATTGGTAAACTTCGGAGATAAGGGGGGGGGGGGGGGAACGGTTTTTTTTTCGACATTTTGGTCGATTACTCAAAAACTATTATATATAGAAATAAATAAAAAACTATTTTAGAATGCACAAGTGAAGGCCTTTCATATGATACCCCACTCGATATAGTTATTTTACTTTGAAATTTCAAACCCCCGATTTTCCCCCTTTTTTAATCAAACTAAAATAATTTTCGCGTTGCTTTTATTTTTCCTGTAAAATATACATAAACCTCTGTTGACCATAATTATTTCAGATTTTTCAATTGGTAAACTTCGGAGATAGGGGGGGAGGGGGGGGGGAACGGTATTTTTTTCGACATTTTGGCCGATTAATCAAAAACTATTATATATAGAAATAAATAAAAAACTGTTTTAGAATGCACAAGTAAAGGCCTTTCATATGATACCCCACTCGATATAGTTATTTTACTTTGAAATTTCAAACCCCCGATTTTCCCCCTTTTTTTAATAAAACTAAAAATAATTTTCGACTTTTCTTTATTTCAATGCTTTTGGGCCACTATTATACACAACTATGCCAAATTTCATGTCGATAGCTTTAATAGTAACTGAAATAATCGACTGTGGCAGACAGACGGACGGACGGAGAAAGTCTCACCATAAGGGTTCCATTTTTACCATTTTGGTATGGAACCCTAAAAAGCTTGAGCCCCGGGTCGCACGGCCCAGGGTCTCGAAAAGTCACAAATAAGCTATCATCAAGGCTTACCATACTTGCGTCTTTTGGCATGTTCGGCACTAGAAGCCACCGCACCCGCCATAGAGGAGGTTGCCTCTAGGTATGACTGAAGTGCTTTGCTGCATTATCTATAACTTGTTGATATTTAAATAAAACTACATGTCACTTATGAGTGTTCCATGACGCCGTTATGACATGGAATTCGTGCCCCTCTTCGAGCGGGATGGTTATTGTTTTATCGTGAGTGAGAAATACAGAGCGATAGACGCGCAACGTATTTTTGACGACGTAAGCGCCAAAACTGCTTATTACCTAATTACAAGTTAATTAAACATCGAAAAATTAAAACATGTAATTGAAAAATACTTCTGGGTTTCTTAACAAAACAAAAACCCAACAAAAATAGTTCATTGCTCCTCCTGAGATAAATAGCAAAATGTGTGCAAAACATGTATTTTTCAAAAAAATATACTATCGGAAAAATTTCACCCATTGTGTTTTTAAACCACGTAATAATTTAGAAGAATCATTTACTCAAATATTAAGGTGGTAACTTTAACAAAATCTGAGTTAATTAACAATGATTAAATACCAAATTGCATAAGGACTCTTACGTCTATTAAACTGTTTATTACATCAGTACAAAAACCAGGCCTATTTCTGGGCAGCGAAGGACGGCAAGTCTGTGGTGGGACTACGCCACATGACCTCCAGAATAGATTTATAACTAGTGGTTCGCCCCGAACTGAGACCTCGCGGTAACGGTATCCCATGATTATTCATTCAATCGATACATGACGACCAAAACTGACATCATTATCATGCCCGTTTTCACCAAACATACCTAAATCATCCCCTATGTAGGAGTCTCTTTACGTTAGGTAGTTCCTAAATACAATCCTAAGTCCTAACATCCGTCCCAATGTCCTTTTAGGTGTCCCGTACAGGATCGTGATAAAGAAGTTGACAGAAATCATCACCTAACTTATCATAGGTAAAGGTTAGGGAACGTTAGTGAAAACATTGAATTATTATTTAGGTACTAACGAGTGAAAACGGGTTACGAGCATCTGTACAAATCGTCATCTATCGACGCGAATAGAAAATATACAAAATGTAGTAATTAATAGTTTATTGAAGTTTGATATTTAACTAAAGAATAATTTTAATTGAATAATATGTTATTATATTGTGTACCTAAATAATAATGGTCGACGCAAAACTGTTTTTGGGATAGATCGTAGTCGTAACTCCTAGTTCCATGGAATAGTTAATGACTGCGCCATCTATTAGCATTATTGTGAAGCTATGTGAAAATTACTGATGACTGATTAAAAATTAAATAATCTCGTTTCTTTATAATATTCATATAATTTTAGTATTTGTCGTTCAAGTACAGGATACAAGTGAAATAAAAAAATAGTTCACCTTGAAAATACATAGCTGATTTTGCTAGAGAGTGTCTTCAAGCGAGCGTATTAAATCTCCACTTTGAAAGCCCCCCATTTCGTGAATTTTAAGGGAAAAATTTAAAAAATTATATTTTTGTACTCTGTTCAAAATTGTCTTTAAAAAGATACATTGCAAGTCTATGAAAGGCAACAAAAAATATTTTCCTTCGCATTCACTTCTATGTGAGCCCCCCTGAAATAAAGATTTTTATAATTTTTTATGCAATATTCGGCTGAAGGCTATCAGTTTACATATCATATCTAAATTAAATAACTTTTGAATTACTCAACGTGAAGTAATTACGTTGAGTAATTCAAAAGTTATAAGGCTCTGACAGACGGACGGACGGACAGACGGAGGGACGGACAAGAGCAAATTCGCTTTAGTAGACTCAGAGACCTCGCTTCGCTCGGTCAATTAAACCGCTGTAATTTATGAATCAGCCCAAACGCCACTTGCACGTCACGTTTTCCACTAGACTTGCTGTCAGGAAACAAAAAGGAGAGTTGTCGTCTAGACTTCAAGTCCGTTGCACGCAGGAGTCTAGTGCAGTGATGCAGTTTTGTGCAGTCAACTAACAAGGAAATAGTATAAAGGTTAAAGCAAATTCTACCCGGGGCACCGTTTTTACCCAATTACGGCGAAGCCAAAATAAAAGGGCAATGATTTATAAGTAAATTAATATAACTAAGAATCATTTTTAACCCCGAGCAAAAGTTATAAATGTGACGTCTGTTTGTTCCATCGTAGCTCCCCAACGAATAGACCGATTTTGATGCAGTTGGTTTTTTTTGAAAGCTGACGTTATCGAGATGGATCCTAATAATTTATTAAGATCAGCCCCCCAATTGTTTAAAAGTTGCCGATCAAAATCATATTCATTTGATGGCATTAGCGTAAAAGTAAAATAATCCTTTATTGTATTGATTTAAAGTCACAAATTCGGTACAACCGATTTTAACATGGAGCGTAATGGAGCGTATCGTACATACCTAAACGTATAAGAATGCATATTATGTCGCAGTAAGATAGTTGAAGCCGTGTTATAGCTATAAACCTAGGTTTATAGCTATATGCCGGAATATAGCTATACGAAAGCGATTCATAGCTAACTTACTAAAGTCGGAATTTTAATTCGATTCCAGATTTGACAATTTCAGTGTTGCAACGTTATGACAAGTACTAAATAGTGACGTTACGAAATTATTCGATACGGAAATGGAATATTTCCGAATCGATTCCTCTCGTTTATAGTAGTATATCTAAACAACTACTACTTTAATAGAAACTAAGTATATCAGGAAATTAAATATTTCTGAACGGATAATTTAGTTATGACGATTAATTTTATTAAGGATCTGAGAGTTTTCTTTAATAATTGTGTGTGAAATAAATAAAAAAATGTGATCATGAAGGAACATGAGAAATAAAACAAATAGATGTATTATGGTAATATTTTGGTGAGGTTATTCCCAATATGTCAGCAACTTTGCTCATACATTCATTTTCTTCCACTACTTCAAAGGCCTCCAATTGCGCAGAAGTTTCATTTTTCACGTACTTGCAGGCATTGCGGATCATTACTTTTTCAGTAACAGTGAAAGCTTTTCGTGGACGTTTTTTTCTTGGGGACAAAAAAACATCCACGTCTTTTTGTGATGTACTTGGCTGAGGATCCATCTTGATGAAAAACCAAAACAAATAGATTCACTCAAAGTTCACAAAAAAACTATAAACGTAACAACAAACACAACGTAACAAAACTTTAACAAAAACCCAACAAAATAACAAAATATCGATTCGCAATGAAACAAGATATTCGTGCAGTCAGACTGGGAGAATGAAGCCGAATGACAAGATAAACAAAATGGCGATAGCTGCACGAGCGCGCACGGGTTGCCAATACAGAAAACTATCTAGGTTCTTTTATTATAAGTTTTGTTTTTAATATAAAAAACAAAAATATTAACTTTTTATAAAATAAAGCAGCGGTTACTAATTAATAAATAATTCTTCTTCTTCTTCTTCTTTATCAACCGATAGACGTCCACTGCTGGACAAAGGTCTCTTGCATGGACTTCCACAGGCCTCGGTCTTGCGCCGCCTGAATCCAGCGGCTCCCTGCGACTCGCTTGATGTCGTCGGTCCACCTGGTGGGGGGTCTGCCAACACTGCGCTTCCCGGTGCGGGGTCGCCACTCCAGCACCTTGGGACCCCAACGACAATCAGCTCTTCGAACTATGTGCCCCGCCCATTTCCACTTCAGTATCGCGACTCGCTGAGCTATGTCGGTGACTCAGGTTCTCCTACGGATCTCCTCATTTCTGATTCGATCCCGCAGGGACACTCCGAGCATAATTAATAAATAATTATTATGAGTAATTATGTATTTATTTAAATAAAAATCAATAATTTAGTCTTTAATTGGCACACCAATATTATGATTACATAAACATAAATCGCGATTGTTTATCGATTTTTGTGTTCATCACTACACTATTATATGTGGTATCATTATTTTACAAAATGACAGTAGCTAATGTCAAACGTGGAATCGAATTATAATTCATACGTTAGGAATATAGCTATAATACGAACTTGCGTGAGCTGATGATCTGCAAACACCTGAACAGATTTTCATAAATTATAGCTAAGATCGATCCCGATCACGTCAGCTTTCAAACAGGAAAAATCGCATCAAAACACGCCTCCTTTTTATCGGGGCTTAAAAACGAGTAACCAGTTGTGCAAATCAAAGAAATGTATACTTCTATAAGCATTTTACTAGACTAGTCTAGTCAGATAGCTATATTAAAAGATCGCGTTCGTATTATAGCTATATTCCTATTTCCTAGTAAGATAGCTATGAATCGCTTTCGTATAGCTATATTCCGGCACATAGCTATAAACCTTGGTTTATAGCTATAACACGGCTTCAACTATCTTACTGCGACACATACACGAAATTGAGCTCTAATTCAATGATGTTATGGTTTATTTTACTTTGACGATAATGCCATCAAATGAATACGATTTTGATCGGCAACTTTTAGACAATCGGGGGGCTGTTCGGGCATCTGAAGATCATCAGCTCATTTCTTACTTCTGATTAAAGCGTTTTACAAACTTTAGCAGGTGCGATTGATTTGAAATTTGGGTAGGTACTGTTACTTTGGATTATTTTGAAGACATAAGCAGTGTTAGCCACTATGTTACGACTGCGGTCTCCTATTGGGGGGGGTAGCAGGTTCGATCCCGGGTACGCACCTCTGACTTTTCGGAGTCAAGTGCATTTAAGCAACTAAATATCACTTGCTTCAACGGTAAAGGAAAACATCGTGAGGAAATCTGCACTCTGAGAGTACTCTATAACGTTCTTGAAGGTGTGTGAAGTGCGCCAATTCTCATTGGGCCAGCGTTGTGTACTATGGCCTATAACCCTTCTCTCAGAGGAGACCTGCGCTCAGTAGTGAGCAGTTGATGGGTTGCTATGATGATGATGATGATAATATAAGTACTACGCGTTCGTTTGAAGTTGAGCCCTGCACCATAGAGTAAAGTAATCAACGTAGTCGTAATTCCTAGTTCCATGCCGACGGTACGGACACAGTATAGGATATGCAGTAGTTTGACGCCTTTGATCTAGTGGTACTACGCGTTACAAATTTCCCCTAGCTCTCTCGCGCTTCCCTGCACCGCACCTCAAGTCAGACCCACTTAGTAAACCGCTCGCGAAGCACCGCTTATTAAAAATAAATTTCAAATTCAAATTCAAATTATTTATTTGCACAGATTGAGTAGTACAATGGTGTTACATTATAATAAAAGTCCTAACAATCTGCCGGATAGGATAAAAATAATATTTAATAATAATTCTTATTCTAAGTTTACGTATTAAAAGTTCAATTTATTAAATTGAACTTTGGATATTAGAAGTTTTGGTAGGTTTGGTTAAAAAAAACTAAGAATGTTGTATATCGTAAAGCATTAGAATAATAAACACTTTTTTTATATATTTTTTTATTATTTATACCAATTCGAATTCAATATTCATAGTTAAGACAGGTCAGCTAGTCTATCTATATATATAAAAGAGAGTGGTGTTAGTTACACTATTTATAACTCAAGAACGGATGAACCGATTTGGCTGAAAATTGGTGGAGAGGTAGCTTAGAACCAGGAGACGGACATAGGATACTTTTTATCCCGTTCGACCGCGTTTCCGTCAAGTCACTATAAAACGTGGTATAACAAAAACGCATCTGACATGGAATAACAAAACGCAAATGACAGTGGAATAACAAAACGTAAATGACACCTAAACGTAATTTTGTCTTTGGTTAAGTATGGTAAAAAAAATTACAATTATAAAAATAAAGCATTACTGATATTAAAAATGCGAAAGTGTGTTTTTTTGTTGGTTTGTCCTTCAATCACTTCGCAACAGAACAGCGAATTGATGATTTTTTGCTTGGGTATAGTAATGGATGTAGTAGTGGTTCCTCAGACCGGGAGAGCTACTTTTTATCTCGGAATGAAAGTTCCCGCGGGATTTTTAAAAACTAAATCCATGCGGACGAAGTCGCGGGCATCAGCTAGTACTTAATAAATAAAACAATAGATAAACTATTATACTGCATCTTCTTATACTGTGTCTTTACTGTGGGTCTGACTTGAGGTGCGGTGCGGGGAAGCGCGAGGGGTGAAGATTTCTTTACTCTATGGTGCAGGGCTCAACTTGAAACGAACGCGTAGTAAAATACTTATTATTGTTATTACTGCATCCTTAAAATCTAAGAATCAAAGTTATTGTCAGTCAATAATAATAATATAATTTGGTATTACAATACCCACATAAGTTTTACCTCCTCTTAAATGAAAATAATAGGTAATATATTTCACGTTACAAGATATTATTAACGATATGAAAAAAAAAGAAAGCTTACTCTCTCCTCTGGAGCCTTTTATGAATAATTTATTGCTTTATTTCATACTCCTCGAGGGATGTATTTATATTCCTAAATTGGACGCAAAATATTATTATGATGATATCGGTCGATTATATTATATTTTAGCTATTAGTCCAGGGTAGATAATTTTTGAAAACAAAAAAAATTATAGTAGGATGAAACGCATTGGAAAAAGAAGAGAATGCAACACAAATGAAAGGAAAAATAAATTACGGGCGATCTGAGGTCGGGAAGTGGGGGGGAGGGGGGGTTTAAGGGTAAAAAACGGTTTATCTCAATTTCTGGAAAAACTACAATTCCTATGGAAAAAAGTTAAATGGCAAAGTTGTAGGTAATAAAAAGATCTACAACTTTTGTATTTAGACTTTTTTCACATAACCTCAAAATGTATGTGAAAAATTCAAATAACCAAGTTTACGTTGATATTTAACTTTTTTCCATAGGACTTGTAGTTTTTCCAGAAATTGAGATAAACCGTTTTTAGGGTTCCGTAGTAAAAAAGGAACCCTTATAGTTTCGCCATGTCCGTCCGTCTGTCTGTCTGTCTGTCTGTCTGTCTGTCTGTCCGCGGTTTAGCTCAGAGACTATTGGTACTAGAAATCTGTAATTTGACAAAGGTATAAATATCAATCACGCCGACAAAGTCGTGAAATATAATTGTGAAAAATATTTTTTTTTAGGGTACCTCCCCTACATGTAAAGTGGGGATGAATTTTTATTTCCTCGTCTATCCCATAGTGTGGGGTGTCGTTGAATAGGTCTTTCAAAAATAGTGTGGGTGTGGGAACATCATTTTTCAATTCAGGGATCCGTTTGTGAAATATGATATTTTAAAGTGCTAAATTTTATTAGAGTCAAGTGTCCCCCCCCCTCTGCCAGCTAAATGGTTGTATATAGGATACAAGAAAAAATTCACAGCAGTAGTATATATAATGAATTTTAAAGGAAAACTATCACGGCTAAGTAGGGTTCATTTGTTAAGGAGTTATATCTGTTTTTTCTAAGTTAGGTATTACACGTAGTGTAAGTTGCATATTTTGTAGAATATTAAAGTATTTAAACCATGGAACTCAAAATTTATTCAGTATTCATAAATAAAACAAAAGCACTATCCTAGGTCAGCAATAATATTTGAGACTTTCAACTACGGAACCCTACACTGCGCGTGGCCCGACACGCACTTGGCCGGTTTAATTATTTACCCTTAAACCCCCCCTCCCCCCCACTTCCCGACCTCAGATCGCCCGTAATTTATTTTTCCTTTCATTTTTGTTACATTCTCTTTCCTTTCCAATGGATTTCATCCTACTATAATTTTTTTTTAATTTTTCATCATTTTCAAAGGTATCTGCACTGGTCTATAAAAGCTAAATCGATTACAATCTGAGCTTCGTTATTGAAAAAAAAAAACTTTTTTAAGTTCATGGTGGGCTTAAAAAAAGTTTTTTTTCAATAATCAGTACCTATAGTAGTAGATTTTTATTATCACTAGCTGAAGCCCGCGACTTCGACTCGGGAACTCTTTGATTATCCGGGATAAAAGTAGCCTATGTCACTCTCCAGGTCCAACTTTACACATTATTTTAAAAATCCACGTTGATCCGTAGCTCTGTTGTGGCGTAATTGAAGGACAAACCAACAAAAAACACTCTCGCATTTATAATATTAGTATGATTTTGTTTAACTTCGAAACTATAAGTACTAAAGAGCTAAAGTTTGACATGGTTACATAATATTAATCCAAAGTTGTGAAATAAAATCTTGGAAAAAGTTTGGGTGCCTTCCTTATTCGTAAAGCGGGGAGGAATTTATACTATTTCTATTGCTTCTGCACTTCTAAGCGTTATAGTTCGATGGGGTTCGTTGGACAGGTCCAACTTCGTTTTTGTTGGAGTTACGTGACCCTCGAAGAACGAAGACCCGCGAAGTAACGGCTGGGTCATGCATCATGCTCGTGAACGGGTGCCACCGGCGGAAGTGGGGCTACTTTCTATCTGCCCGTCTTAACATATATTGAATTGTAAGTAGGTATGCATTTTTGGAACTTCCCCTCACTGCGGAAACACTGCGTACATAGCAGAGTACCTATCTGTTGTAAAATATTTTGAGAAGTGCAACCGCCGAGATTCTTGCTGGTTCTTCTCAGCAGAAACGGCATTCCGAACCAGTGGTAGATTCATCAACTATTCAAACGCACTTGTAAAAGTTTATTTGAATAAAAAATATTTCTATTTCATTTTATTCTATTCTGTCCCTCCCCCCATCCCCTACAAACTAAACAACGCTTTGCAAATCGCGCTAGCCATGCCCCTCGAATAAAACAGAAACACATTTTTCTACTACTAATCCTTAGCCAGACTGGTGAAGTCCACTCTCCGACCTTCTCGTGCTCATATCCAAAATCCCGAAAACTTCCAACTCGAACTGCAGAACCGATTCGAGTGCCTAGCAGACTGCGTTTCTGTGGACGATCTAAACAACAGGTTCGTGGAAACTGTCCATACTGTGGGCTCTAAATTCTTTAAGACCCATCGCAGGAAAAGAACCGAAAAGTTCTCTGACCATACTCTCAAGCTGATGAAGGAGAGACAAGAGATGAGGCTGCAGTCATCGGCAGGCGCGGCTGCCTACCGGCGGATTAATAGGCAGATCTCTAAGGCACAAACTCGCGCCCTCCGTGTCTTTAATACCAAGTGTATTAAAGATACCATTGAGCGGAACAAAGGCTCAAAAGTGTTCGCGAGAGATCTGTCTATCGGACAGAGCCAGCTGACGCGGCTGAAAACTGATGACGGCCGTCTCGTCTCTTCTCGACCTGAGGTCTTGGGAGAGGTTGAGAAGTTCTATGGACAGTTATATACCACGACACAAAAACCTGTTGAAGATTTGGCGAAGATCCCAGAGCCAAACTGACCCGACACTATACCGAAGATATCCCGGACGTCAGCCTATACGAGATTAGAATGGCTCTCAAACAGCTCAAGGACAACAAGGCGCCAGGTGATGACGGAATCACTGCGGAACTCCTGAAAGCGGGTGGAAAACCGGTACTTAAGATCTTTCAGCGATTGTTCAATTCCGTCATCCACGAGGGCACAACGCCGGAAGCATGGGACAGGAGCTTGGTGGTTCTGTTCTTCAAAAAGGGAGATAATACCTTGTTGAAGAATTATAGACCCATCTCGTTGTTGAGTCATGTTTATAAGTTGTTCTCGAGAGTCATTAAGAATCGTCTCGCTCGTAGGTTCGACGACTTCCAGCCTCCCGAACAAGCTGGATTCCGAAACGGCTTTGGTACCATAGATCACATTCATACGCTGCGGCAGGTTATACAAAAGACGGAAGAGTATAACCGGCCACTTTGCTTAGCGTTTGTGGACTATGAGAAAGCCTTTGATTCGGTGGAAACTTGAGCTGTGTTGAGGTCGCTGCAGAGATGCCGAATTGACTACCGGTATATCCAAGTGTTGAAGTGCTTGTATGAAAACGCCACAATGTTAGTACGTATACAGGACCAGACTACGAGGCCAATCCACTTGCAGCGTGGAGTGCGACAGGGAGACGTTATCTCCCCGAAGCTCTTTACCGCTGCGTTGGAGGACGTCTTTAAGCTTCTGGATTGGAACGGGCTTGGCGTCAACATAAACGGCGAGTACATCACTCACCTGCGATTTGCCGATGACATAGTAGTCATGGCAGAGACTCTGAGAGACCTCAATACAATGCTCAACGATCTCAGCAGGGTTTCTCAACAGGTGGGCCTGAAAATGAACATGAGCAAGACGAAAATCATGTCCAATGCTCATGCACCGCTCCACCCAGTAATTGTTGAGAACTCTGCACTCGAAATTGTCGACGAGTATATTTACCTGGGACACACAGTCCAGCTAGGTAGGTCCAATTTCGAGAAAGAGATCAACCGCCGAATCCAACTCGGCTGGGCAGCGTTCGGGAAGCTCCGAGATGTCTTTTCGTCCAAAATTCCTCAGTGCCTGAAGACTAAAGTCTTCGAACAGTGCGTGTTGCCAGTGATGACTTACGGATCCGAGACATGGTCGCTAACTAAGGGCCTCATAAGTAGGCTCAGGACCGCTCAGCGTGCGATGGAAAGAGCTATGCTCGGAGTATCCCTGCGGGATCGAATCAGAAATGAGGAGGTCCGTAGGAGAACCAGAGTCACCGACATAGCTCAGCGAGTCGCGATACTGAAGTGGAAATGGGCGGGGCACATAGTTCGAAGAGCTGATGGTCGTTGGGGTCCCAAGGTGCTGGAGTGGCGACCCCGCACCGGGAAGCGCAGTGTTGGCAGACCCCCCACCAGGTGGACCGACGACATCAAGCGAGTCGCAGGGAGCCGCTGGATTCAGGCGGCGCAAGACCGAGGCCTGTGGAAGTCCATGCAAGAGACCTTTGTCCAGCAGTGGACGTCTATCGGTTGATAAAGAAGAAGAAGAAGAGAATCCTTAACCTAACATAAAACCGGCCAATTGCGAGACGGACTCGCACAAGAAGGATTCCGCACCATCGTATATAAAACATAAAATGTTTTTGACAAACAAAAAAAACGGCCAAGTGCGAGTCGGGCCTCGCTCTTTTAGGGTTCCGTTAAAAAAAATTAAATTAAAATATTTCCATGTACCCATGGAAATATTTTAATTTAATTTTTTTATTTAATTTAATTTTTATTTTTTGTTGTTATAGCGGCAATAGAAATACATAATTATGTGAAAATTTCATCTGTCTATCTATTACGGTTTACGAGATACAGCCCGCTGACAGACGGACGGACGGACGGACAGCAGCATAGGCTTAGTAATAGGGTCCCGTTGGTACCCTTTGGGTACGGAACCCTAAAAATTAAGTAACAAAACAACATTGTCGAGCATAGAGCGAGAAGTAGGCTAGCCCCGACCCAGCGTGGAGATGTTTTGATGCACTACCCCCCGTTCCGCTTAACGTGAGTTCAGACTGAGTCAATGCGTTTAGCCACGGCCCCTTCATCGAAAACACCTATCAATACTGTACGTATTTATTTACATTTTATTTTTTGACCGACTTCAAAAAAAGGAAGAGGTTATATTGGTTATAGTGATAACGTTTTATAAATCGATGAACACCGGCTGCACGCACGAAAAAGTGTCACGTTCCGCCTGAGCCTGAGCGTGCGAGCGAGAGCGTGAAACAAGCGATAGAGAGGCACGATCGGCCCAAGCGTTGGCTTGTGACTATAGCCCGCCAGTCATAATTGTAATTTTGTGATAATAATTCAATTAAATTCATAAAAGTACGCAATTTTTCATCAATGTTTCTTTATGACGTTCACGGTAAAACTATCGTCCGTAGACCGGCTTTACAGACAACCAATTTTTTTTTTCAGTGTTTAGATCTCAGCCTTAGTAATAGGATCCCGTTGGCACCCTTTGGGAATCCTAAAAATACAGCGATCTAGATTAATGAAAAGATACACAGCATCGACAAGATATATGACTAGTATACAGTCGATCGATCTCCGCCGGATATATTGCGGCTTAGCCGGCTCGCTGAAAGGGCTATTTATCTATTTATTTGACGATAAAATTGCTTAGTGTTAAGCTATTGCATAGCTTTTATCGCGGGCGTTGAACTAGGACAAACAGTTTGAGCGCGGCGACCGAATCAAGAAATTCCGTAACGTAAATAAACCTAACACCGTCGTTCAACAAGCGTTCAACATTTTAGAGGTTCACAAGTAGCTCTGTTTGGCGCAGTGGGCGAGCGGCCGCTTTCTTTACCGTATGGTGTATGATGTCGCAGGTTCGAATCTCACTCGCGAAGTAGTGACAGTGCGCTTTTCTTGTTTGTTTGTTTTTAATTATTTAATACAAAATATTGCATAAATATTATAATTGCATAAGTTGATAAAAAATGCTATGCAATAGCTTTACCGCGGCAGTCCCCGAGTGCCACTTAATTTTTTTGTATAGGTAGTTACTAGCTGATGTTACCCATACCCATTTACCCACCCGCGCCACTACAAAGTATACAAGTTATTGTTGATTTTTTAAGACCGCTTGACCAATTTTGATAAAATTTAAATGGGACCACCTGTGAAGTACACCCTTTCAAACAAAAAAGAATTTTCCAAATCGGTTCAGGTGTCTTCGAGTAATCGGTGAACATGTATAAAAAAAACTTGAGAGGTGTCAAGAGACACCCGGATGGAACGTAGTTCCTTTCGATTAAATAATTTGGCATTGATGTGTTCGGTATTTTCGCGGTACAATAATGGGTCTCCGTAGCCTTGTGGCTTCTGCAGTCGCCTAACAGCCAAAGGTCGATGGTTCGAATCCCAAATACCACATGTAGAAATTATGTAAAATAAAATTGAAAATAGAGAATTCAGTCTGTCGAGCTGGGATTCGAACCATCGACTTTTAACTGTTAGGCGACTGCAGAAGCCACAAGGCTACGGAGACCCAATATTGTACCGCGAAAATACCGAACACATCAATGCCAAATTCACATTCAAAAAAGTGTCGGTTTCAAAAAAGTGTCGATCAGTGTCGAGTGTCGGTTCAATTTTGTCTTAATTTATTTCCGTCTAGCCCCCTTCCGCACCGCGCTATAAGTAACTACGTTCCAAAAAAGATTCGGATGAATTGAGAACCTCCTCCTTTTTGAAGTCGGTTAAAAATCAATATGACGATTTTACCTAGTTAATTTTACCTAGTCGAGTTCATAAACTTTTTTTCTTGTTATTTTGTACACATTAATTCTACAAGTACGCAGAAAATATTTCTTGCGCATCAATACATCTCATGGCTATAGGCTATAGACATGGCTAGTGGAGTCTGTTGCGTATAATTGTGGCAATTCATAGTACGCCTGAACTGGCGTACCCACATAGTCTCGTAGCAACCAATGTTTGACGTTTTCAAACAAACTATGTTACGTTGCCGCATTAATGGAGCTATTGTTTGTAGGAAGGGCGGTGTCTAGTAGCGACGAAGATACCAATCCTAAATCTATGGTATCGACATTGAAAGAGTCGTTGATGCTGAATGAAATAATTAGTTTGATGATTTACATAAAAATAAATCTGATCTTAATTGAAATAAACTATGCACACATCTCAGCAGGGTTTCTCAACATGTGGGCCTGAAAATGAACATGAGTAAGACGAAAATCATGTCCAATGCTCATGCTCCGCTCCACCCAGTAATCGTTGAGAACTCTGCACTCGAAATTGTGGACGAGTATATACACCTGGGACACACAGTCCAGCTAGGTAGGTCCAATTTCGAGAAAGAGATCAACCGCCGAATCCAACTCGGTTGGGCAGCGTTCGGGAAGCTCCGAGATGTCTTCTCGTCCAAAATTCCTCAGTGCCTGAAGACTATAAAGTCTTCGAACAGTGCGTGTTGCCAGTGATGACTTACGGATCCGAGACATGTTCGCTAACTAAGGTCCTCCCTCATAAGTAGGCTCATAGCTCGAAGAGCTGATGGTCGTTGGGTTCCTAAGGTACTGGAGTGGCGACCCCGCACCGGGAAGCGCAGTGTTGGCAGACCCCCAACAGGTGGACCGACGACATCAAACGAGTCGCAGGGAGCCGCTGAATCCAGGCGGCGCAAGACCGAGGCCTGTGGAAGTCCATGCAAGAGACCTTTGTCCAGCATTGGACGTCTGTCGGTTGATAAAGAAGGAGAAGAAGAAGATGCACACATTAATATGGAAAGGTGGAATAAATAGAAAAACTCTTGACTCTGAAAACTAATTACTTTAATTACTATTAATTACTCATTGACTTATTGAAAGGACTTCATAAAGTGTTGCTTTATGTCAAATCAATCAACTCTATGTTTACAGGTATTAAGCTCCAAAGCTATATTATGTAAGTCCGCGAGTAATGTATTCGCATTCTACGAAGTAGGGTAGAGTTTCAAGCAAACGTCCAACTTGTTTTTATGTGCATGTAACTTTAATAGCATCCGACGCAAAGCTTCTCCGTATGTACATTGTTATGTACCTATATATGGGATAACGGTCTCGTTGGTCTATTGGTTAGCGTTATCGACTGCAAATGACGATGCGGCTTCGATTCCGGGTCGGGACAAAAATGTATTGGATTTTACTCAGTGCTAGCCCGGAGTTAGGAAGTTGGTGCTAAGTCACGCTCGTGCCTCGGAGAGCACGTAAAAGAGTCATTCCTGCGCCTAATCTCTCGTCGGATTTCCGTCCGATCGGACTTTGAGAGTGAGGGAATAGAGAGTGCACCTGTGTTTGCAAACACATTTCTGCACTATAATATCTCCCGCGCAGATAACTAATCTCTGTAGTGGTTGTCCTATGTGACAGGGTTCGGCTTCAATCACGCCGCAGCAGAGCTACGGGTTGACGTGATTTTTAAATGGGTATACCTAGTTGAGGAACTGGAGAGTGTTAGGCTTTTTATCCCGGAAAATCTAACAGTTCCCATGGGATTTTAAAAACTAATTCCAGGCGGATGCAGTCGCGAACATCAGCTAGTAACTACCTATACAAAAAAATTAAGTGGCACTCGGGGACTGCCGCGGTAAAGCTATTGCATAGCATTTTTTTAAAAATCGGTTTTTTAAAAATAATTTTTGTTCGTATAAAATGTAGCCTTCGTCACCCGGACCATCTTACCAAATCGATTGACTTCTCATCCATCAAAATCGGCTTAGTAGTTTACTCGCTACGGTGGAACACTCGTAATAGTCTACTCGTAATAAATAGTCACATACATACATATATAGACTGCTAAGAACATAACCCTTCCTTTTGGCTTTATGTTACATGTAGCTAAAACTGATGAAAAATATCTATATAAGCATTGCAAAGTAATACCCATTCATGAGAAGGTCCAATATCAGCTGCTAAAGGAGCAATTTTTTAATTTAAATATACAATATATTATTCCAATTAAATGAGATACACGTAGAGTAAATCATAAAACATTACAAACTATTAAATCTATAATATAATAAAACTGTAACAGGTCCAATTCTGTACATTGAAGATATTTTGAAAATTTTTGTTTGAGGGCACTCTATAATCGATACTGAAGCCAAAACAATTTTTTTTAAATTTTTTGTCTGTCTGTCTGTCTGTCTGTCTGTCTGTTTGTCTGTCTGTCTGTCTGTATCTTGGCCGCGCATCACGCCGAAACTACTGGACGGATTTAAATGAAACTTGGCACGATTTAAGTTAATACTACGAGGTATAATATAGGATACTTTTTATCCCGAAATTCAGCATGGTTCCTTTGGGAGAGGGGATGAAAGTCAAAATGTGTATTTCGTTGTAATTCATTAAGGCGTATTCCGATTTAATCCATTCTTTTTTTGTTAGAAAGCAGGTTTTTTAGAGATTGTCCTGTAATTATTTCAAGGTCGTCAATTTCGTAGTTCAGAAATTATAGACATCACAATCTTCAGCAAAGGTCCAAATAACTTGAACCCCGGAATCTACAGGATACTTTGAATGAACGGCTCATCTTAAGCTGGCATGCGTAATTTATCGTATATAGCCATCGTGGATACTATTTTGTCAAAGTCAAACTACTCCAAAGGCGTCAGATTTTGCCAAACGATCATTATACCTACATACTACATAGTAGGTATGGATGTAATACATCGTATGGACGTAATATTACAGTGTTTTCCTATGTAATTTAATATTCTAATCATACTAATATTATAAATAGTCCGCCAATTCGCATTGGGCCAACGTGGTGGACTATGGCCTATAACCCTTCTCTGAAAGGAGACCTGCGCTCAGTAGTGAGCCGTTGATGGGTTGTTAATGATGATGAATGATGAATATTATAAATGCGAAAGTGTGTTTGTTTGTTGGTTTGTCCTTCAATCACGCCACAACAGAGCCACGGATCGACGTGATTTTTTGCATGGGTACTATAGTTGAGGACAAGGGCTACTTTTTATCCCGGAAAATCAAAGTGTTCACGAGGGATTTTAAAAACTAAATCCACGCGGACGAAGTCGCGGGCATCAGCTAGTACTTACTAATATTATAAATGCGAAAGTGTGTTTGTTTGTTGGTTTGTCCTTCAATCACGCCGCAACAGAGCCACGGATCTACGTGATTTTTTGCATGGGTATAAATGAGGACCTGGAGAGTGACATAAGCTACTTTTATCCCGGAAAATCAAAGTGTTCCCGAGGGATTTTAAAAACTATATCCACGCGGACGAAGTCGCGGGCATCAGCTAGTCTAAAAATAAATATGGTAAACGCACCACTGCATAAATAGTCCCTCGCCTAATAAACAATTTAGATAGTAAAGTAAGATTACAATTTACTGAAAAAAATTTAAAACGTAAACTAAAATCATATTTTTTGGATAAGTTGGTTTGTTAATGTTATTATAGGTATTTGTGTTCAACAGAATCGGCTTATAGCTCACAATTTAAACCTAAGTGGTTTCTCGTGTGCTCATAAGAACAGTTTTGTATATTCCTCTTAGTTGATAATAAAAAAAAAATCGGCCAAGTGCGAGTCGGGAATCGCTCTTTTAGGTCTCCGTACATATGACCAAATCATTTTTTTAAAACTAGATACATATTTAGATATCTATGTTCTTAGAAAGTACTAAATTAGCATATGGGGAAAAAATGTTGGATTGTTTTGGTCACAACTTACAAACCGCAATATAAATCGGTGTTTTCAGTATTTGTTGTTTAAATACACTGTATAGTACATAATATAAAAAAAATTCAAATTCCTATCTAGTTTAGTTTTTTTTTTTGAGATAGACCCCCTAACAAAATTGGTCTAAAACCGAAAACTTTGACGGCCCCCCATTTCTTCATTTTTGTAGCTAAAATATAAAAAATTATATATTTGAACTCCACTTAATGAGCTCTAGACAATGACACCCCACATGCCGGGGTAAAAAAAGAAAAATTTATTTATACTCCTTTTCCATATATGAGAGCCCCCTTTATTTTTGAATTTATTTTTATTATTTGTTGTTATAGCGGCAATAGAAATACACAATATGTGAAAAGTTCAACTATCTATCCATTACGGTTTACGAGATACAGCCCGCTGACAGACGGACGGACGGACGGACGGACAGCGGAGGCTTAGTAATAGGGTCCCGTTGGCACCCTTTGGGTACGGAACCCTAAAAAATGTCACTTTTGCTTTATATGACGCCAGTTACTTTGAACCCCTATTGATTTCCTGTTTGCGGATTCGTCATTCCGTTAGAACATTTATATGCAAATGAGGGTATAACATCACATCAAAGGGGCGCGAAAAAGTATGAAAAGGGTCTGTTCGAACGGTTATGTGAACAGTGATTGATAGGTTAAGGAAACACGCGAAATAAAAGACTGTAGATATGAGACATTTATGAAATTTCATCAAAGGGCCTAAACGCCTACATAACTACAGTTAAAAGTCAGAATTTCCAGTAAAAGTGCTAACTAGTATATGATAATTTAATAATATAAAAAAATTCTTTTTAAATAAAAAAAACGACTTCAAACACCCGCGTCACTACAAAGCGCATAATTTATTGTTGATTTTTTTAAAACCGCTCGACCGATTTCGATAAAATTTAAATGGAACCACCTGGAAGGACTTATGTCCTATACCCTTTCAAACAAAAAAATAATTTTCCAAATCGGTTCAGGCGTAATCGAGAAATCGGTGAACATACATAAAAAAAATTGGCAGTCCTAGGGACTGCCGATAGAAGTGAAAACTAGATTTGCTAATAATTAAAAACAAATAAAAATAAAATAAAAGTAAATATAAAAACAATAAAAAAAGCGCACTGTCACGTTTCGTGAGTGAGATTCGAACTTGCGACATCATACATTAAACGGTAAGGAAGGCGGTTGCATTCAGACTGCGCTGTACAAGGAAGAGAGAACCTCTAAAATGTTGAACGCTTACTGAAATCTCCAGGTGACGATGGTGACGGTGACGATTTCGCGAAACCCATGTTTTTTGCTCACCCAAAAAAGTGCTCAACGTGCCTAAAGAAGTTTTCACTTCAACAAGATTCCGACGAATGGATAACCTCCTCCCTTTTTTGAAGTCGGTTAAAAACAGATTCACACTCTACTTGCTCATTTCATAGTCTGGACACGTACATATAGATTACGTACTAATAATTTTATTAGATGACAACACCATCTTCATTGTCCATAGTCCTTGACTGCGATCTCACCTAATGGTTAGTGACGATACAGTCTAAGATGGTAGCGGGCTAACTTGGAAGGGATATGGCAGTGTACATTCAACCCATACCTCTAGTCAGTTTCTACACACCATCGTACCGGAACGCTAAATCGCTTAGCAGCACGTCCGCGTCGGTAGGGTGGTAACTAGCCACGGCCAAAGCCTATCCACCATAGCAGACACGAGAAAATTCAGAAATAATAAATTCCCAAATCGCCCCCGCCGGGAGTCGTATCTGAGACCGCTCAATTTAAGACCACTGCGCTCACCACTGCGCCAGGAAGGTCGGCAAAAAGATATCACGAGATATATTAAGACAGCTTCGCACTCAATACATCATGTCCGGTGTTTGTACGCAGCCATTAGGAAAAGGTTCTGCCGGATCATTAACCAAGTTTTTGGGTAATTTAACGCTTGTGAACTTACTCGAACAAGATACCTCTATTAAGTATTATAATATCTGGGTGATATTTTTTTTTTTTGGTAAATCGTGTTTTTTGGAAATTATATATTACAAAAAATAATGAATAAAAAAATAATAATAAAATTCATAGGGGAAAATATAATCATCTTGGACTTGAACCGGGGTCTACTGTTTTCGGGAACGCCCGACTTACCGTCGAGCTATCGGAAATTTATAGATGATGGCGAAATTTACCTTCGTATTCTAATGATATTGTAAGGGGGTTTTCATTGCCTGAAAACACGGATAAAACGACCTTTTCTAAAAATGAAACCTAGCTAGATCGATTTATCGCCCCCGAAACCCCCTGCATACTAAATTTCATGAAAATCGTTGGAGCAGTTTTCGAGATTCAGATTATATAATTATAGGTATATATATACAAGAATTGCTCTTTTAAAGATATTAGATAGATAGATAGATACATACATACATACATACATACATACATACATACATACATACATACATACATACATACATACATACATACATACATACATACATACATACAACATCATCATAAAATATATTATTATAACTTGCTTTAATGGTGAAGGAAAAACATCGTGAGCACGCCTGAGAGTTCTCCATAATGTTCTCGGAGGTGTGTGAAGTCTACCAATTTGCATTGGGCCAGCGTGGTAGTCTTTTTTACAAAGAAAACCTGTGCTCAATAGTGAGTCTTTGATGGGTTGCTTTTTTTTTATAATTATATAGACCAGCGCTTGACTGCAATCTCACCTGATGGTAAGTAAAGATGCAGCCTAAGATGGAGCGCGCTTGCCTAGAAGATGCCTATTCACTCTTGATTTAAAGGTACCCAAGTTATAGTCAGTTGGAAAAACGGAAGCCGGAAGGGCATTCCAAATTTTAGCGGTGCGTATTAGGAACGAGGAAGCAAAGCGCTTAGTGCGGGATCGTGGAATTTCGACCACGTAGCGGAGCAGATTCGAGCGATGCCTTGCGGTTCGGTGGTAGAAGGGTGATGGAGGAACTAGTTCAAATAGTTCTTGAGCACACTCTCCGAAATATATCCTGTAGAATACCGACAGACAGGCAACCTTGCGCCGATGTTCCAGACTTTGAAGTTTAGAGTTAGCTGTTAAAGTTAGTTTGCTGATGATGATGAGTAAATAAGACGAAAAATAAGTAGGTAGTTTTTTGTTCTATTAGGTAATCGAACCTGGTACGAACACTTCTGAATTCAGTCCTGCAAGTAATCAACCTTTTATTGCCTCCCCTCAAATAGCAGTAAAGTTAGGAACGATTGTGAGTAGCTTCCTTATCGGCCGATGGATCGTTCGTGAAGTGCTGATTCATGAAAGCGTTTTGTACGAGTAGATAATGTACCCATTTGAACGGTATTTTATGACTGCATCTACGTTAATTTTACTCGATGAAATTTTCACTGAATGTGTATTTCTACAGCCTTTTTATAACAACAACAACAATTTAAAATAATTAAATATAAAAAATTATTTTTAAAAACCGATTTCAAACGCCCGCACGATATTTTATAAACCGCTCGACCGATTTCGATAAGATTTAAATGGGACCACCTGGGAAGTATACCCTTTCAAACAAAAAAAGAATTTTCCAAATCAGTTCAGGCGTCTTCGAGTAATCGGTGAACATACTTACTTAAAAAAAATCGGCCAAGTGCGAGTCGGGCCTCGCTCTTTTAGGGTTCCGTTAAATAAAATTAAATAAAAATATTTCCATGTACCCATGGAAATATTTTAATTTAATTTTTTTAATTTAATTTAATTTTTATTATTTGTTGTTATAGCGGCAATAGAAATACATAATATCTGAAAATTTCATCTGTCAATCTATTACGGTTTACGAGATACAGCCCGCTGACAGACGGACGGACGGACGGACGGACGGACGGACGGACGGACAGCGTAGGCTTAGTAATAGGGTCCCGTTGGTACCCTTTGGGTACGGAACCCTAAAAAAGATTCCGACGAATTGAGAACCTTCTCCTTTTTTAACCGACTTCCGAAAAGGGGGAGGTTCTCAATTCGGCCGGATATCTTTTTTTTGAAGTCGTTTAATAAGTTAAGTAGTTTTACTTAGAAATGCCGCTGCATGTTCATTTTACAATCATTTCGAGGTAAAATTGTTTTTAATAGCACTACATTACCGCGCGGTGGAGTAGAGAGCCTCGTAACGACCTTTAAAGTGTACGTTTTAATATGCAGTTAGCCGCGTTGCAAGAATGAAATTTGCAATTAAATGTAAAGCACCTTGTATTATGTCGATTAAGACTAAAATAAAATTCTTTTTAAACAACCGACTTCAAACTCCCGCTTTACTACATTACACACACTATACAAAGTATTTAATTTATTGTTGATATTTTAAAAACCGCTCGACCGATTTCGATAAAATTTATATGGGACCACCTGAAAAGTATGCCCTTTGAAACAAAAAAGAAGTTTTAAAATCGGTCCACATGTCTTCGTGTAGTCGGTGAACATACATAAAAAAAAAGATTCCGACGAACTGAGAACCTCCTCCTTTTTTGAAGTCGATTAAAAATCGTAAAGGTAAAGGTACTATGTCACTCTCTAGAACCTCAAATGTACCATTATATGGTCCGATAGCCGGTAACATTGAAAGCCCGTCATGCCTAATGAAATATTTTTTATTTGAATTAATAGTTTAAAAAATTTGCTTGGTAGGTATGCGTTAATTTAAAAATCCAAACAAAAAACTTTTTAAATGCAAAATTGTATTACCGTCATAGAGGATAATCATTATAAATGCGAAAGTGTGTTTGTTGGTTTGTTGGTTTGTTCTTCAATCACGCCACAACAAAGCTACGGAACGACGTATTTTTTTGCATGGGTATAGTTGAGGACCTGGAGCTACTGACATAGGCTACTTTTTCTCCTGGAAAACCAAAGATTTTCCGAGGGATTTTGAAAACTAAATATACGCGGACAAAGTCGCGGGCACCAGCTAGTATACTGATATTATTATTTACAGTGTATTCAATAGCATTCTTACTCTTTCAGAAAAAATATCTAAGCGAATGAATACACGAAGTGATGGAGCTATAATATTATACCCTATCACCATAGACGAATGGTATTACGAAGCCTATCACACACTTGAAGTAGGTATGCGTGTTCTATTCGGTCAAAAAAGTTGTGTTTTATTAGAAAGATTATGAAATAGCTTTCTATCGAATACACTGTAAATTATGAATTTACGCGATGAAGGTAAAACTCTTGCATTTTTTTTGTACACTCTTTCGGCTTTTTAAATTAACGCTTATCAAGTTAATTTTGTTCAATTTGTAACCATCAATTCACATAAAAATCATCCAATCCGCCAAACAGAATTAATCTTTTAAACAGTCGACGTAGATACAAATATGGCTAGAAATGAAGCCATATTAAGTCAGTATTATTGCTGATAACTGCTGGAGCGCTGGTATTCTTACCATTCCGGTACCATTTTGAGTACTTTAGGCTTCTTCTTCTTCTTCTTCTGGGCTGGTTTCCACACTTAAACCGTGAAGGTATGTTGTGTGTGACCAATCCTTGTAGTGTTATTGCTCCAACCATCCCAGATCTCTCCAGAAGCCTAGCAGGCCGCCCAGGTTGCCAAGGAATTCTTGAAGTGAAGCTGGAGATCCGAGGTGGTTCTTGCGTTGTTCTTCCACGCCCGTGCATGACAAGAGCACGTGCGTGGGTGTTTCATCTGCCTCCATGCAGGCCCTGCACAGAGGACTGTCGGTGACACCTATAATAAAAAACCGGCCAAGTGCGTGTCGGGCCACGTGCAGTGTAGGGTTCCGTAGTTGAAAGTCTCAAATATTATTGCTGACCTAGGATAGAGCTTTTATTTTATTTATGAACTAGCTGATGGCCGCGACTTCGTCCGCGTGGATGTAGTTTTTAAAATCCCTCAGGAACTCTTTGATTTTCCGGGATAAAAAGGAACCTATGTCACTTTCCAGGTCCTCAACTATACCCATGGAAAAAATCGCAAAAAACGTCGATCCGTAGCTCTGTTGCGGCGTGATTGAAGGACAAACCAACAAACAAACACTTTCGCATTTATAATATTAGTGTGACGTATTACTAAGGAAGAAAAATTAATACCACGATAATAAAGGCGATCTAATTAAATTTTTGAACACAAAAGCTACTATTGTGACTTAAAATGATCGTTAGATATATTCCCTCGGTGACATTTTGTAGAGAATAATGAGTACTTTAATCGTGTAGTAAATTATTTTTATGTATCATCAATACTTTTCTCAGCACACGCCAAATAATGCATTTTATAGGCAAAATTTTCCTATTTTTGGGTTACATTATTGCAATTTTCTTAAGGATCTCTAATTTTTTTGACAATAAATTATAGCAGTATGTTACTTTCTGATAACTTAGCTTTCTATTGGTGAAAAAATTAATAGTTAAAATCGGTCCAGTAGTTACAGAACCTATTCGGTACAAACAAACAAACAAACAAACGAAAAATCTTTCCTCTTTATAATATTAGTATAGATATTGAATACATTTTGAGTTCCATGGTTTAAATACTATAATATACTACAAAATATGCAACTTACACTACGTGTAATACCTAACTTAGAAAAACAGATATAACTCCTTAACTAATGAACCCTACTTAGCCGTGATAGTTTTCCTTTAAAATTCATTATATATACTACTGCTGTGAATTTTTTCTTGTATCCTTTATACAACCATTTAGCTGGCAGAGGGGGGGGGACACTTGACTCTAATAAAATTTAGCACTTTAAAATAACATATTTCACAAACGGATCCCTGAATTGAAAAATGGTGTTCCCATACCCACAATATTTTTGAAAGACCTATTCAACGATACCCCACACTATGGGATCGACGAGAAAATAAAAATTCATCCCCACTTTACATGTAATGGAGGTACCCTAAAAAAATATTTTTCACAATTTTATTTCACGACTTTGTCGGCGTGATTGATTTTTATACCCTTGTCAAATTACAGATTTCTAGTACCAATAGTCTCTGCGCTAAACCGCGGACAGACAGACAGACAGACAGACAAACAGACAGACAGACGGACGGACATGGCGAAACTATAAGGGTTCCTTGTTTACTACGGAACCCTAAAAAGGTGTTTGTTTAGTGGGCTGTGCCCTGTTATAATTCCCACCACCTTCCTGAGCTTACCTCTGTCCAGGCGGAGAAGTCTGTTTGTTAGTTGTTTGTCTAGATAAGGAAAGGCTTCCTTAGTCTGTTTGCAGCCTGTTTGCTACTTGTTAGTTACTTTAGGCTTTTAAATACCTTTACTAAAGCCATAAGAAGTTATAAAAGGATTAACTGAAAGCACTAGAAAGTTCCGTCAGGTACGGAGTTAAATTATTCAAATACGTTATCACATAGAGGCAGACTCCACACAGGAAAGACAAATGCTTAAGAGCTTGAAACATTAAAGCTATTTAAAATTTCATTGTCATTTTAAGCTAAAACTGCTACTCGTTACTACTTGAATGAGCTGTTTAAAACTTGACAGTTTCATCTTTTATTGCAGCATGGAACTAGGAATTACGACTACGTTTAGGCATAGATAAAGGTTATTAATATCATTTAACTATGCTTAAGGTAGTATAAGTACTTAGTCTTTTTAGTAGGGTTCCGTCCTACCTAACCAAAGGGTGCCAACGGGACCTCCGCTGTCCGTCCGTCTGTCAGCGGGCTGTATAAAAGTATGTTTGTTTGTTAGTTGGTTTGTCCTTCAATCAAGCAGCAACAGAGCAACATATCGGTAATAGCTTATTGTCAGTTTGGTGTGAACGAAAAGTTGAATAATATAATAATATAGGAAAAGCAGTAAACTGCGTAACGCTCGCTCACATTCGGCGGCTGACAATACGTTAGGTGTGAACACAGCCTAAGGGCTCCTATACATAAACGAGCGAAGTTCTCAACGGCAGAGGCAACTGCCTCCTGCGACACGCGTCGCCGACGGCCGTCGAAGCGCCGAGACCTGCCGTGCCCGACATTTTATCAGCCGACTGCAAATAGTCCAGGAATCGCAGACAAAAATGCGTTCTATTGACGAAATTGATGTTGAATCTATGTATAATAATATTGATGTTAAATGCCACTATAATGGTGGCAATAAAAGACAATCCTTGTATTTGGAATCATTCATTATATAAGTACAGTAACAAAATAGCCGTTAGCTCACCAAAAGATGGAATTGACATTCGAAAGGAATTGAAAAACTCGTTTCTTCCTAAAAGTAGATACAGTGTAGGTATATTAAATTTTGAATTTAGAATAATATCCTATTAATATATATATAGCTGCTCGTGCTGATTCACTGATTCACTGACTGATTGATCACCTCTCCTGTAAAATTTTGTATGAAAAATTTTTTTTCCACCGATGGTTTCGTATAGAGGACAAAAATTCATTCGGAGGAAAATTATGGAGAGAGCTGATGATTGAGGATTTCGGAGACGGATGAGGAGCACGGCCAGGGTATTGAAGATAGGTGGGGGGTGCTCGAACAAATGTCACTCGAAACCTCATCCAATTCGCAGTGAGCTGAAAAAAAATTCAAAATGGCGGAAAAAAGATGGCGGCCACACAAATTTCGTCGGTGTCTATCTCGGAGAGTATAAAAGATAGAAGAGTGGTTTCCTGGCAAAAGCTGATCAAGACCCTAAGGTCTACTTGACGAACAGAAAAAAAATTCAAGATGGCGGAATTTTTTTTTTCTTCATACAAAAATATATGGCGAATATTGAAGAGACTAGAAGCCGGGAATCATGCACGACTTTGATACAATTCCTTTTCAAGATTTTTTTTTATTGAAGAATTTTCATTATGACAAATGATGACATATGATGATCGAGGGTTTGGAAGGTGGGTGAGGAGCACGGCCATGGTAATGTAGATAGGTGGGGGTGCTCGAACAAAAGTCACTCGAAATCTCATCCAATTGGCAGTGAGCTGAAAAAAATCCAAAATGGCGGATTCAAGATGGCGGCCATACAAACTTCAACGGTGTCTATCTCGGAGAGTATAAAAGATGGAAGAGTGGTTTTGTGATAGAAAATGATCAGGAGCTGAAAGTCTACTAGACGAGTAGAAAAACCGCGGTCCGCTTGCGGGCCGCGCACCCACGCGCCCTACTAGTTAATATATATATAGCTGCTCGTGCTGATTCACTGATTCACTGACTGATTGATCACCTCTCCTGTAAAATTTTGTATGAAAAATTTTTTTTTCACTAATGGTTTCGTATAGAAGACAAAAATTCATTCGGAGGAAAATTATGGAGAGAGCTGATGATTGAGGATTTTGGAGACGGGTGAAGAGCACGGCCAGGGTATTGAAGATAGGTGGGGTGTGCTCGAACAAATGTCACTCGAAACCTCATCCAATTCGCAGTGAGCTGAAAATAAATTCAAAATGGCGGAAAAAAGATGGCCGCCATACAAATTTCGTCGGTGTCTATCTCGGGGAGTATAAAAGATGGAAGAGTGGTTTCTTGACAAATGATGATCAGGACCCAAAGGTCTATTTGATGAATAGAAAAAAAATCCAATATGGCGGATTTTTTTTTCTTCATACAAAATATATGGCGAATATTGAAGAGACTAGAAGTTGGGAACTATACAAGACTTTGATACGGTTCCTTTTGAAAATTTGTTTTTATAAAAGAAATCTCATTCTGAGAAATGGTGAGATATGATGATCGAGGGCTTGGAAGGTGGGTGAGGGGCACGGCCAGGGTATTGAAGATAGGTGGGAGGTGCTCAAACAAAAAATACTCGAAACCTCATCCAATTGGCAGTGAGCTGAAAAAAATTTCAAAATGGCGGATTCAAGATGGCGGATACCAATTTCATAGGCATCTATCTCGGAGAGTATAAAAGATGGAAGAGTGGTTATTTGATAGAAAATGATCAGGACCTGAAAGTCCACTTGACGATAGAAAAACCGCGGTCCGCTTGCGGGCCGCGCACCCACGCGCCCTACTAGTTAATATATATATAGCTGCTGGGGCTGATTGACTGATTGACTGATTCACTGATTCACTCACTCATTGATCACCTCTCCTGTAAAATTTTGTATGAAAAACTTTTTTTTCACCGTTGGTTTCGTATAGAGGAAAAAAATTCATTCGGAGGAAAAATATGGAGAGAGCTGATGATTGAGGATTTCGGAGACGGATGAGGGGCACGGCCAGGGTATTGAAGATAGGTGGGGGGTGCTCGAACAAATGTCACTCGAAACCTCATCCAATTGCCAGTAAGTTGAAAAAAAATCCAAAATGGCGAATTCAAGATGGCGGCCATACAAACTTCGTCGGTGTCTATCTCGGAGAGTATAAAAGATGGAAGAGTGGTTTTTGGGCAAAAGATGATCAGGACCCCAAGGTCTACTTGTTGATCAGAAAAAAATCAAGATGGTGGATTTTTTTTTCTCCATACAAAATATATGGCCAATATTGAAGAGACTAGAAGCCGGGAATCATGCAAGACTTTGATACGGTTCCTTTTCAAAATTTGTTTTTATTGAAGAATTTTCATTATGACAAATGATGACATATGATGATCGAGGGTTTGGAAGGTGGGTGAGGAGCACGGCCATGGTAATGAAGATAGGTGGGGGTGCTCGAACAAAAGTCACTCGAAACCTCATCCAATTGGCAGTGAGCTGAAAAAAATTCCAAAATGGCGGATTCAAGATGGCGGCCATACAAACTTCAACGGTGTCTATCTCGGAGAGTATAAAAGATGGAAGAGTGGTTTTTGATAGAAAATGATCAAGACCTAAAAGTCTACTTGCCGAGTAGAAAAACCGCGGTCCGCTTGCGGGCCGCGCACCCACGCGCCCTACTAGTCCTACTATAATATTATAAATGCGAAAGTCTGTGAGGATGTATGGATGGATGGATGTTTGTTACTCTATAACTCCACAACGAATGAACCGATTTGGCTGAAATTTGGAATGAAGATAGCTCATACTCAGGATTAACACATAAGGCTACTTTTTATATCATCATCTAGTTATCAATATTTCTCGACAGAGTAAAAGCAATAACAGTGTTTCCTCTTCGGAATAAACTGGCTCTTGTCTAGAGAACCGATGGCACGCGTCGCATCGCGGACTGCAGTCGAGGCACCGTTGACAACTGACTGCATCGCGGATATGTCGCGAGCTGCCGTCGCGTCGGAACATCAACGAAAGTTGTCTCTGCCGTTGGCAACTTGCCGCTCTTGTCTATGAGCCCTAAGTTAACACTAAGGCTAGGCGCTCATTGTAATCATTCATCATTTTTTATTGCCGTGACTTTTTGTTGCTGTCACGTACTGTCGCCCACGATGCGCCCACTGTTTTAGGCTAGCTGCATGTCGCTGGGCGACAAAACGCGCTCATTCTTGAAATGGATTTCAAATATCGTCAGTTGCTGGAACTATTTGTCGCTGTATTGTCTCGTCTCTACAGTGAGCGCACTTCCATATATCTTCATAGCACTCCACTTGGCGACAAAAAGTCACGGCGACAAAAACTCACAATGAGCACCTGGCCTTACTGTACTAACTATGCGCAAAAATAAGGTGCACTCTCAACCTGTAAAGGCTCTTCTACGTATAAAATTACATTTTGAGAGCTTGACAAAACAACATTTTGTTGATTTTCACACTTTGTCAATATCAACATAAAGTCAGAAATTGCTTTTGAAAGGAGTCCTCCAATATCTTTTGTATTGGTTCAGCGATACAACTAATTACTTTAGACGGTTTATTAAATACCGAAATACACTTGGCTTCTTTGAACTCTATTTTCATCATGTTGAAGATTGAAATTTCTTTGCATGTATAAGACAAGATCGCTATAGGGTTTCAGTTTTAGTAGGTACTAAAATGTACGTAATTAATTCAGTTGAACGATAGATTTATTTTATTTTGTGTCAATTAATAAGTTGTATTGACTTCAAAAGCGATAAATCCTACGTAATATTATAAATGTGAAAGTTTGTGAGGATGTGTGGATGGATGTTTGTTACTCTTTCACGCCACAACGAATGAACCGATTTGGCTGAAATTTGGAATGGAGATAGCTCATTCCCATGATTAGCACATACGCTAATTTTATCCCGGGAAATGACAGAGTTCCCGCGGGAATTAAAAAACCTTAATCCATGCGGATGTAGTCGCGGGCATCATCTAGTTTAGTTTGAATCAATGTGCTACTAAATCACGCCGCAACAGAGCTACGGATCGACGTGATTTTTGCATATGTATAGTTCACGACCTGGAGAGTGACATAGGCTACTATTAATCCGGGAAAATCAAAGAGTTCCCGAGGGAATTTAAAAACTAAATCCACGCGGACGTAGTCGCGGGCATTAGCTAGTAATTTTTTATACGGACATAACTATGAAAATTCTGAGGTGTGTGTGTGCCTGGGGTCGAATTTCGGATCCTCCAAAAAGGAGGTCATAGTAACCATTAGTATATCACCGCTTTAAAAAAAAAACGAAAAAAGACACATTCATAACTGCCCATAATTTCTTTATCATACACTCTCATATTATATCCTATCGGGTAAGACAGACGAAATTCAAATAAAAAGTAAGTACTATATCTACGTAAAGTAAGTAGAAAAGAATAAGTACATAAGTTAGATTGAAAAGAAGTCTTTGCAAGGTCTTTGAGTGGCTAAAGCCTACTTTCTTCAGTTATTTTCCTTTATGTTGAATTACCGTTTAGGTTCAAATCTCACTTGCTACTTGTCGCACGATAAATTGCTGTACTCACTTTATCTGTACATTTGCTGAGTGGGATACTGTTTGTACATAATTATTATTTAAATAAATGAAAAATCCTTGGAATTATTTCAAGTTAGAAAGGAATATTCTTAATTAAAATTAGGATGGAAGCCTCCTACCATGTCTAAATAAACAGCAACATAAAGATATTTAAGCGAATCAACCACGAAAATTAGTTCAAAGTCGGCTTCTCCTTTTGGATTTTTCTTTTTTTAGTATCATTTTATTATACAATATCTGGGTGACCGAGCTTTGCTCGGTTATTTTTTTTTTGGTAAGTCGTGTTTTTTGGAAATTATATATTAAAAAAAATAATAATAAAATTCATAGGGGAAAATATAATAATCGTCTGGACTTGAATCGGGGTTCTGGTTTCGGGACCGCCCGACTTTCCGAGCCTAAGAAATTTCATAGAAGATGGCGAAATTTACCTTCGTATTCTAATGATATTGTAAGGGGTTTTTCATTGCCTGAAAACACGGATAAAACGACCTTTTCTAAAAATGAAACCTAGCTAGATCGATTTATCGCCCCCGAAACCCCCTGGATACTAAATTTCATGAAAATCGTTGCAGCCGTTTCCGAGATTCAGATTATATATTTATATATATACAAGAATTGCTCGTTTAAAGATACTCCACATGTATATAACTTGCTTTAGAATATTGCGAGGAAACCTGCATGCCCGAAATTTTTCCATAGGATTAACAAAGGTGTGTGAAGTCTGCCAATCCGCACTTGTGCCTAGTAATGGGCTGACGATGGGTTGAAATGATCAACACTAATTATTATTATCATCGTTCAGTCACAGTAAATAGCATGTGTTGTTCTAGGCGACAAGTCAAAAGCTATAAGTCAAAATATCTCTAGTGTGATCCAACTCTAATTTTCCCTCATATTTGAGAGAGGATAAAATTTTCGTTTGTTATTCGGGGTTGAACGCCTGCAAAGGCCTAAATGCTTGGAATACTGACTTAAATATGCCTAAAATGTTGTCTGAATATCTTAAAAATATCGTAAACATTATATCTGCTAAGCCATTTTGCCATATTTTCTTTTTCTGCACAAGTCCCCGGTTTTGTTTACTTCTACGAGTTAAAACATATACAAATAATAATGTAAGTTTTCCTGTCAATGATAACGATCTTCTTTATTGACTGACTAAAGTTGACTGGAGAGTTCAAAAGAATATAGAGACGAGAACAGTGAAGAGAAACGAGTAGAGAACTGAGAATAGAACTGGGAAGAGAAATAAGAAAATAACTGGAAAGAGAACTGAGAAGACAATTGGGAAGAGACCTGAGTAGAAAATAGAGAAGTGTTAATTTTTATTAAAACTTTTAAATACCTGCGAGTACATTTGAAGGAAGATTGTCTTCTTCTTCTTCCTAGCGTTTGTCCCGGCATACGCCAGGGTCCGCTTTCCTGCTAAGTTTCTTCCACTTTGCACGATCTAAAGCATCCTCTTTACGAAGGCCGTTGGCACGTGCACGTATTTGAAGGAAGATTGTATTTAATGGTATTTTGGTGCTAACAGGCATTTGTGACAGGATGTAGTGTAAAATGGTTCACACTCAGGGCACGATTACCAAGAGGTGTGGGTTCGATTTCCACCGATTTCCTTCACCCGCAGAATTTATTAAAAAATATCAGCTCCTTTACCAGCGTCTCCGATCAGAAGCGTTAGATTTATGAACGATTATGATATGATTTTGACAACCTCCCTGGCGCAGAGGTCAGCGCTATTGTCTTACAACTGGGAGGTCCCGGGTTCGATTCCCGGCAGGGTCAATTTGGGAATTTATAATTTCTGAAATGTCTCTGGTCTGGTCTGGTGTTAGTTACCACCCTACCGTCAAAGACGTGCCGCCAAGCGATTTAGCGTTGCGGCACGATGGCGTGTAGAAACCGATTAGAGGTATGGGTTGAATGTTCACTGCCATACCCCTTCCAAGTTAGCCCGCTATCATCTTAGACTGCATCGTCACTTACCATCAGGTGAGATCGCAGTCACGGACTAGCTTGTAATCGAATAAAAAAAAAGTAATTTTGCGCTAAATATGTACTTGAACTAAACCTTAAAAGTGGATGAATAACCACCCCATGCACCATTTTGTTCCCAGTTCCTATAGAATATATTTTGACATTAAACAAAGGAATTCTATTGTTCGGAAATCGTGTGATGTTAAACAAAGACTCCGGAATCCGTAACAAATACCTTCACTTGACTGAATTGCCGGAATTTTGTTTCCGGACGTCCGGGTGCTTGTTTTCCGGACTCAAGCGCTCCATTCAAACACTGAAGTATTTTCTTTTGTTTCTTTGTAATTGTATCTATCGTTTAATAGAAGTGTAAGTGTTCGTGGTCACAGGCAATTTTATAGATAACTAGCTGATGCCCGCGACTTTGTCCGCGTGGATTTAGTTTTTAAAGTCCCTCGGGAACTCCTTGATTTTCCGGAATAAAAAGTAGCCTAGATGTTGACCCGAGTAATAAGCTACCACGGTATAAAATTTTGTAGAAATCTGTGCGGTAGTTTTTACGTGAAAGAAGGACAAACAAACATACAGACAAACAGACAAAAAAAAATTTAGCTTCTGTTTTGATATCTGTATCTTGAACACAATTAGAAGCAAAAACCCTTTTTTGAATCTATTTCATGTACAGAATTGGTTTCGTTTCTGTTTTATTATATGTATAGATATAGATAAAAAAATAGATGTGGAACACCCACTACCACACACACACACGGTATTAATTAGGATGAAATTTAATTTTTCATTAAGATTTACATTTAATCTAAATATGTATACAAAAAGAAAAAGTCAGTCAGTCAGTCTGACTAACTGACTGACTGATCTATGAACGCACAGCCCAAACCACGACGAAGCTATCATGACGAAGGCATCCGCTACGAAAGGATTTTTGAAAATTTAACCCCTATGGGTGTAAAATAGGGATTTGAAAAATCGAACTTAATGTGAGCGAAGCCGCAGGCAAAGCTCGTTATAAAATAACTAGCTGACCCCGCGAACTTCGTACCGCCAGCAAAAATATTTAGTGGTTGGTCACCCTTATCATTTAGGGGTATGAAAAATAGATGTTGGCCGATTCTCATATCTACCCAATCTGCACACAAAATTTCATGAGAATCGGTCAAGCCGTTTCGGAGGAGTACGGGAACGAACATTGTGACACGAGAATTTTATATATTAGATATGTAAGTCTTAATCTTTACTAATATCCTTGCTAATATTATAAACGCAAAAGGTTTTTCCTTCAATCACATAGCAATCGAGCAACGGATCGTCGTGTTATTTTGCAAGGGTTATATTTGAGGACTAATTGGAGGATAACATCCCTAGGTTCATAGATTTAGGATTGGTAGTCGCTTCGCACCTACTAGATACCGTCGGCGTACTAGTAAATTGCGGCAATTCATAGTACGCCTGAACTGGCGTACCCACATAGTCTCGTAGCAACCAATGTTTGACGTTTTCAAACAAACTATGATATTACTGCAGTTAAGGAGCTATTGTTTGTAGGAAGGGCGGTATCTAGTAGCGACTAGCTACCAATTCTAAATCTATGGCAGGGTTATCTTATAACGCTGAAAAAACTGAGGTTTTTCGCGGGTTGTTTAATATCATATTATTATTTTAAAAGACTTACTTCACCTGCTTTATACATAGGTATTATATTACGCAATAAGTTACGTAGTAAGCAGTGATAGCCTAGTAGTTAGGACTGCAGTGGTCTCCTATTCGGGGGGGTCGCAGGTTCCATCCCGGGTTCATCCTCTGACTTTTCGGAGTCAAGTGCGTTTAAGCAATTAAATATCACTTGCTTCAAAGGTGAAGGAAAACATCGTGAGTAAACCTGCACATCTGAGAGTTCTTTATAATGTTCTTGAAGGTGTGTGAAGTCCACCGATTCACATTGGGCCAGCGTGGTGGACTATGGCCTATTACCCTTCTCTAAGAGGAGACCTGCGCTCAGTAGTGAGTCGTTGATTGGTTGCTGATGATGATGATGATGATGATTATATTACACCTATAATTAAAAATATACATATAGCTACGCGTATGTTAATTACTCGCACGTAGTGTTGTTTAAGTACTAATAATATCAGGGTGACCTAAATACTTTTTTCGTACCACTTGCTCAAAAAAGTGACATTCTGTGCCACAAAAAGCGAACATAACAAAAGTCATTTTTAATCTGTTAAAAACAGGGAAAGAAAATTGTACTGAATTTCATTCATCCTCTAGGGGGAGAATGTGATTTAAATTTGGAATACTTACCGAAATTTATACTGAACTAAATCTGTGTTTACACCATTGAGTTTGTATGTAAAGCAATAAACATCTTTTTGAAAAAGGAATACGCATTTATTATGCAGTTATGATTATTAAATAAAATTACGAAAACCGACGAGGCCGTATGAGCTTGATGCCTTTGCTTTTCCGACAAAAAAATATTAGTCTAGGAATTTGCCGCGTTTTTGTTTTCTTCAAATACATAAACGTTAAGTTTATTTTAATTTATTTTTATAAATAAGTAAATGTTCTAAAAATACGTTACGATGTTAAATCAAAGCGACAGTGACAGTGAATTGTCGGATTCCATCAGTGCAAATGCTCAGACGCAAGAACAGAGAAATACTCAAATCAACTCATCAACAATAAATGTACCAAACAAAAATGTAACTCTCTCTATCAATAATAATTGGACCAATGTTTCGAATGTTAACTTTTACTTGTTGTCATTATTTTTAATAAATGCTTATCTCATATTATTATTGTGTTAATTTTTTCGCAAATGGTACGAAAAGTAGAGTATTTTCCTCGGTGATAAAGCTGTCTTAGTCTTGGGTGAACTTAAATCCCTCGCTACACTCAGGACTCGTCTTAAATCCCTCGCTTCGCTCGTGATTTAGGTTTTTAACACCCTCGCTACGCTCGGGAGTAAACCTCGAGTCCTTCGTTACGCTCGCGATTTAAATCGTCACCCGCGACAGAAGACACTGCTTTATCCCCTTGGTTAATAATCTACTATTTTCTATAATGTTTCACTAGCTTTAGGAACTTTATAATGGTATTTATACATATTTAATTTTTTTATATTTTCTTAAAAAAACTGATAGATGACTGTTTCTACGCTGATATTAAAATAAAAGCATGTCAGACATGTCTATGATACCTTTATATACGCAGGAAAGAATAAAACCGTGTCTAAAATAGGATTACAAAAAATTGTTTTATGAAAATGTAGAATTATGTTATTGTTTTCTAACGGATATGTTAAACATCCTAAGATCGCCACCCATGGATATAAAATATACATCAATGAATACATAACGCTTTATACGCGGCAAAATTCAATCGAGGTAGGACTATATTTCTTGTAATGTAAACAAAGACATGTCCTTAATTAAAATTATCAGGATTGTGTTTTATTAATTAAACAAGGTTTATAATCGAAAATTATTTATTGTTAAGTAACAATCTTCTTAGCATCTAAACAAAAGGTACTCGTAGTTTCATTGCAGTAGGAATTTAAACATTAAATTCACAGTTGTTTAAGTTTAATCATCATACAATTTTTATTTAAGCAAGTTTTATTTTTGTAATTGGTAAAATTTAATATTCATCACATCTTTATTTAAGTATGTGCCTTAGCTTAATTAACTATCTACCTAATTAGTAATATTTAATCAAAATCACAGCATTATTTAAGTATTTGCCTCATATTCTATCTACCTAATTGGTAATATTTAATAATCATCACAGCTTTATTATTAAAGCTGTGATGATAATAATAAAGCTGAAACTGAAGTCTGATAGTGACTGAAGTCTGATTCATCTTATTACTATTAAAGTTTTCTTAGTAGTGCAATAACAATAGGCTTGAAAAAATTCTAAGTCTATGGCAATAACAAAATAAAATTTATAGAAAAAAATAAATTAAGCATAGTTAAATTTTTAACAATCTTCTTCGTCATTACCCTGTTCCTCCTTACTATGCTTAAGATTATTATAGAAGTCATGATAATTCAGTAATTCTGTTCCTTGTTAATGCTTTTTTCACATACTGACGCTTTTTTTTCGTTGGTGCGGTGTTGATGAACCAGATATTTCGCTGGATCCTAACGGGCTTGATCTTAAGGTTGATTCAGATACAATAACAGTCATCATCATCATCATCATTAGCAACCAATCAACGGCTCACTACTGAGCGCAGGTCTCCTCACAGAGAAGGGTTTTAGGCCATAGTCCACCACGCTGGCCCAATGCGAATTGGTGGACTTCACACATCTTCAAGAACATTATGAAGAACTCTCAGGTGTGCAGGTTTCCTCACGATGTTTTCCTTCACCGTTGAAGCAAGTGATATTTAATTGCTTAAACGCACTTGACTCCGAAAAGTCAGAGGTGCGTACCCGGGATCGAACCTGCGACCCCTCGAATATGAGACCACAGTCCTAACCACTAGGCTATCACTGATGTTAATAATACAATAACAGTACTTTCGCTTGAATAGTAACATTCGTTTACAGTGTCCCCAAAAAACATGCATGGACTTGGCATTAGTGTTGAAACCAAAGATTCTTCATTAATATCATTTTCAGATATTGGTTGTGGTGTTTCATTTTCACAAATGGGCGTGGTGAGATAGTAATTTTCAATTTCATCATTCGAAATTTCCCCTACCGTATCAATCATATTATAATTTAATTCACTTTGCGATAGTATATTAGCTGATATAGTATGATTTTGTTCTCCATCACTATATGCTTCAGCAGCTTGTCTTTCGTCGATAGAAACATACAAAGCCCGATCCTCAAGATCTATTGAAACATCTTTTTCGGTACATACACGTGTATCTAAAAATAAAAATAAAAGTGTATGTTTATTACACAGCAATAAACGTAAATGAAAACAAATTCTTAAATTAATGTACTAGTTACACGTATATACAAACATGTAGGTAGGATGACTTTATGTACTTCGATAACAATAAAAACTTTGTTTTCTTTGTAATAATTATTTAGGAAATCATATTTTAAAGAAGCATGTAACTTATTATAATTATTTGTGCAATAATGATATTTTAATGACTATATCATAGTATAAGCGGATATATCTGATTTATCCGCTTTTACACTGCGATCGGTTAGAAAAGCAATAAAAATATTGTTATAGGTTTTGTATATTATTGAGCGTTTAATTTTTACTTATTTGAATTACTACTTACCCTGATTAGCTCTCTCCAAGTGAATGACGTTAAGTCAGACAAGACCGCGCCCGCACCTAGTGGCGCGCATTTTAAAACACCGTACAAAACGATACGTATAGATACCCGCATCTACGACATTTATTCATTGTAATTATAATACTTGTTCTCTTATACGATTTGTAGATGAAGTTAAATACATAATATTTAAAAAAAAACTTATATAGGTATGTGCATAAGGAAAATCTAAAGCCAATTATGCGATAAAAAATGCCATTTTTGACATCACTTTATGTACGTAGGGACCGTCGATATATTTATATACAAGAATTGCTCGTTTAAAGATATTAGATAGATAGATTAGATCGCGAGTGAGTCAGCCATTATTCCAATAAAATTTCATTATTTTCGACTCCCTGAAGGCGAGTTTTAGCCGCGTTTGCATTTGAACCAATAAAACCCAGGTGTGGCCAATTCATTAGGGAATCAGAATGTAAATTATTACGGCCATCGCATTATACTGGCATCACAAAGCTGTTCTGACGCAATGCCGAGCTCTTTTTACATTATTTTATATTTATGTATAAAATATTAGGCATCATAAATTATTTGTATATTGGCCGGGTGACAAAGGCTACATCTTGTACGACCAAAATCAATATAACTTATATTATTATATCTAGTGATGTGCCGCATCGTCAAAAATGTATATCCGCGGATACGGATCAAAATACAGATATTTGATGTCAAGATCCACGGATACGGATTCGGAAACGGGTCTTAACTTTCTTAGTCCGTCTCTGGTCTGATCTGGTCGTAGGCTTAGGCCGTGGCTAGTTACCACCCTACCGTCAAAAACGTGCCGCCAAGCGATTTTTTTAATTTCAGTAGTAAACCTGTTGGTATTAATTTTCCAACAACCTTAAAAACTAGAAGAATATACCTGTTGGTATTAATTTTCCAACAACCTTAAAAACTAGAAGAATATAATTACTTAACTAATAACTAAGTGCTAAAACAACTTACCAATTACTCCTAACTTAACTAATAATATATTACCTGCTTAGCTGCTAACATACTATTTAACTAAATACTTTTATTATACATGCATATATAAATATAAAATAATAAACAAAACTAAAGAGAAAACAAAATAAGTCGCACTGTCTCTCCACTATAACTATTCAATGACTAATTAAATCCTCCATTGTAGTAAACAGACAAAAAGACAGCTACACGCAAACCGATTAGGGTTATGGGTTGAATGTTCACTGCCATACCCCTTACAAGTTCGCCCGCTACCATCTTAGACTACATCGTCGCTTACTATCAGGTGATATCGCAGTCAAGGACTATCTTGTCATCGAATAAAAAAAAAATAGTCAATCGATGTCGATTCGCGTGACCTTGAAACGATAGTTAATGCCACTTGACGCTTTCCTTGACAGGATAATATGTTTCGACTTGCATTGCCCAAGTCTTTTGTTTTTTGATGTGATAACGTCTTATAAATCGATGAACACCGGCTGCACGCAAGAAAAAGTGTCACGTTCCGCCTGAGCCTGCGCGTGCAAGCGAGAGCGCGGAACAAGCGATAGAGAGGCACGATCGGCCTAAGCGTTGGCTTGTGACTAGAGAATATTGTAATTTTCAATTAACTCCTTCTTTGTATTATACAAAATAATGATAATTCAGTGATAATAATTCAATTCATAAAAGTATGCAATTTTTCATCAATGTTTCTTTAAGACGTTATCACGTAAAACTATATTTGTTGGTTTTGGTTTACATACAACCAATTTTTTTATAGTTTAGTGTGAAACTGGGCAGCATACTTAATATAAGGTTTGTTTTTGGTACACGAGTTAAAAAAATGTCTACTGTCACAGCTCACCTAATGTGAACCTAAAATATCAATCGAGTTTGGACAGTTGGCAACACTGCAGACAATAGATACGTGCTCTGTGGTCGACGAAAAACTGATGTCACAGCTCACGTTCCTGTCATTCAGCGACACTGGGAATACCGCTTGCAGACCCCTTGCAATGCCTATACAGCCGCGCGCGCAAGCAGCTGATTAGACTTGTCAGCTAGGTCTGGATTACGAAGTGACCGCGTCCCTGGAATGTTCAGCGAGGCAATTTTAATGTCTAAATACCTAATAGTTGTAGCAGGAAGAGCTTTTTGTTTGTGAGTTTGTTGAATTGAATGTAAATACTTTACTAGATGAAATCCGAAGGAAAATGAACTAATTTTGATTGACTAAGGACCAAGCTGTGTTGTAATTTAGAACAAACTATCCCAAAATAGGAAAATTAAATCAAATTGCTAAATAATTAAGTTGAGTAGGTAACATACCTAACCTATTCGAGGTCAATTTTGTCGAGCATTGTAATTTATTATAACAAAATCATGCTTGAATTGAGTACTATTTGCACAAATGAACCTGGAAAATAAATGTTAGTTGGTGATTAGACAGGAAAAAAGGATTTATGGCACTTAACTGATGGCGTCGCTCCGACAATCTCGTGGTGGCGGGTGTCAGACATTTTGTTGTTCGGCCGACGGCCGTAGCTTGCAGATTCTTCTATAAATTTGTCACGGTCGCCAATGTCCTTGATGGAAGTCGATGTGGATGGTTTTGTAATGATAGGCACATGATAGGTACACTTTTAATTTTATTAGTTACAAGACACGCACGTTACACACGGCAGGTTACACGAGATTAGAAAGCAAAAAGTCCAGTTTTTCGTCGACCACAGAGCACGTATCTATTGTCTGCAGTGTTGCCAACTGTCCAAACTCGATTGATATTTTAGGTTCACATTAGGTGAGCTGTGACATCTACAAAGAAGGAAAAGGAAAGATCCGTAAAAGATCCTCCAAAAAAGTAACGAATATGGATCTTTCTTTCCCTCGGATATCCGCGGATATGGATACGGATATCCGGCACATCACTAATTATATCTAATTTGCCAAAGTTACAGTTTTTAAATGTTTTTTAAGCAAAGAAGTCGTTCCATCATTATAGAAACCGTTTTTGGAAACACAATAACATAAACGATCCATATAAAATTAATTTCACGACTGTAAGTGCGTTACAGATGTTTTTTATTGTCACAGTTTGTGACTCGCATACAAAGCGGTCGATTTCCATTCACTCAATATAGGTTACTCTGAATGATTTTCGTTTTAAAATTTTCTTCTATTACGTTTTGGACTCAGAGTAACTCTAATAGTTACTCTGAGGTTTTGGAGTTTTGGAACGAAGTTCCATATCGGACGGTACGGATTTAGCGAATAAGAGTGTAAGAATTTTTCCGTCACGACTCTTGTGTGTTTCCTACGTTCCATCACAGCTTTGGTGGCGTAGCGTCTAAACGAAGGAATGAACCTATCGGTGGGGTGCGAATCCTGACTTCAGATTATTATTGTTTTTTATTTTATTTTATTTATTTTTATTATTAATTTATTATTAAAAGGAACTTCGTTCCAACCGAGTGTTCCACAGCACTCACACAATTTTATCTAAGGGTACGTTTATGAACTCGCGGAGCGTTGCGCGGCGCGTGATGCGTCGTGTCGAGCGGTAAACTCAAACATAATAGTATGGCCAAGTATGAGAGCGTTCATGCAAAAGCGTTTGCGTTAAACGCGGCGGGCGACGCGGCGGGCGCCGCACAACGCGCCGCGTATGCATAAACGTACCCTTAGAAAAACGAAAATTTCCTACTGGGTTTTTGAAGTGAAAACTTCTTTAGGCGCGTCGAGCACTTTTTTGGTTGAGCAAAAAACATGGATTTCGCGTCATCGTCACCTTCACAATCGTCACCTGGAGATTTCAGTAAGCGTTCAACATTTTAGAAGTTCCTAAGCAACCTTGTACAGCGCAGCGGGCAAGCAGCCGCCTTCCTTACCGTTTAATCTATGAATACATATATGTCTAGAAGGAGTATCGCGCTACTAAAGAACGAAAAAAAACAGGCCAATGAGAATATGCTCGTGTGCGTGACGTGAGTGCCGCGCATGCGCGGCGTGGATTACTGAGCGTGCGTAATGATACCAGGTACGCAGGTGATTCCAATAAAATGGGGAGAATTATGTCATTAAAATTTTTAAACTTTAAAAATAAAATTAATATCTACTTTTTTTTTAATTTTTATCATAAAACAATAATTTTATTAATACCTTTAACTATAGTGAGTTATTGTATTTAGTATTTTGTAACTATACTGAAATTCTTTGTTAATGCACCGATGTCGTTCAAAATCGATATTTAGGGTCCCTAGCGTCAAATGAGAGGAAATGGTTGCCAGTATTTTTTTAAAAGTCAGCGCCATATTGAAATTCTTTGTTATTGCACCGATGTCGTTCAAAATCGATATTTAGGGTTCCCTGGGGTCAAGAAAGACGAATTGGTGGGCAAAATTTTAAAAAGTCAGCGCCATATTGAAATTCTTTGTTATTGCACCGATGTCGTTCAAAATCGATATTTAGGGTTCCCTGGGGTCAAGAAACACGAATTGGTCGCCAAAATTTTAAAAAGTCAGCGCCATATTGAACTTCTTTGTTATTGCACTGATGTCGTTCAAAATCGATATTTAGGGTTCCCTGGGGTCAAAAAAGACGAATTGGTGGCCAAAATTTTAAAAAGTCAGCGCCATATTGAAATTCTTTGTTATTGCACCGATGTCGTTTAAAATCGATATTTCGGGTTCCCTGGGGTCAAGAAAGACGAATTGGTGGCCAAAATTTTAAAAAGTCAGCGCCATATTGAAATTCTTTGTTATTGCACCGATGTCGTTCAAAATCGATATTTAGGGTTCCCTGGGGTCAAGAAAGACGAATTGGTGGCCAAAATTTTAAAAAGTCAGCGCCATATTGAAATTCTTTGTTATTGCACCGATGTCGTTCAAAATCGATATTTAGGGTTCCCTGGGGTCAAAAAAGACGAATTGGTGGCTAAAATTTTAAAAAGTCAGCGCCATATTGAAATTCTTTGTTATTGCACCGATGTCGTTCAAAATCGATATTTAGGGTTCCCTGGGGTCAAGAAAGACGAATTGGTCGCCAAAATTTTAAAAAGTCAGCGCCATATTGAAATTCTTTGTTATTGCACCGATGTCGTTCAAAATCGATATTTAGGGTTCCCTGGGGTCAAAAAAGACGAATTGGTTGCCAAAATTTTAAAAAGTCAGCGCAATACTGATAATCTATATTTAGGGTCCCCAAGCGTCAATAACAAAAAATTTCAACATGGCGCTGACTTTTCAACATTTTGGCAACTATTCCCTCTCTTTTGACGCTAGGGGACCCTAAATATCGATTTTGAACTACATCGGTGCAATAACAAAGAATTTCAATATGGCGCTGACTTTTTAAAATTTTGGCAACGAATTCGTCTCTCTTGACCCCAGTGAACCCTAAATATCGATTTTGAACGACATCGGTGCAATAACAAAGAATTTCAATATGGCGCTGACTTTTTAAAATTTTGGCGACCAATTCGTCTTTCTTGACCCCAGGGAACCCTAAATATCGATTTTGAACGACATCAGTGCAATAACAAAGAAGTTCAATATGGCGCTGACTTTTTAAAATTTTGGCGACCAATTCGTGTTTCTTGACCCCAGGGAACCCTAAATATCGATTTTGAACGACATCGGTGCAATAACAAAGAATTTCAATATGGCGCTGACTTTTTAAAATTTTGGCGACCAATTCGTCTTTCTTGACCCCAGGGAACCCTAAATATCGATTTTAAACGACATCGGTGCCATAACAAAGAATTTCAATATGGCGCTGACTTTTTAAAATTTTGGCCACCAATTCGTCTTTCTTGACCCCAGGGAACCCTAAATATCGATTTTGAACGACATCGGTGCAATAACAAAGAATTTCAATATGGCGCTGACTTTTAAAAATTTTGGCAACCATTTCCTATTTTTGATCCAAGGTAACCCTAAACCCTATTTCCAACTCGATCGGTGAATCGCTAAATCGCTAAAGTCATAAAAACTCTCTCCCGGTAAAATATTCGTTTAAAAAAATAAAAAAAAAATTAAGATGAATATAAGTAAAAGAAAATCAGAAACGAAAAAGTTAAAAAAAAATGAGAGGGGAATTCTTGAGTTCGATTATCGATGGAGACAATTTCGAAATTTATAATTTCTGAAATATCTCAGATCTGGTCTGGTGGGAGGCTTCGGCCGTGGCTAGTTACCATTCTACCATCAAAGACGTATCGCTAAGCTATTTAGCGTTCCGGCTCGATAGCGAGTAAAAATTTAATAAATCCTAGCTCATCCCCTTTTATATTGAATCAGGTATACAGATTTTTTTATATTAAATTACTTATTGTAGACAGTCCCACAGCAGGCGAATGACGTCACGGGCACGTGTCAGTTGACTATTTTCTCATGAATCAGACACTTCCAAAAGCTGTTATGTGACAGTTTTGGCGACAATTTCCGTTGAAATAGGTCAGCTGCGAATCAGCTGCAACCATTACGTGCTGAACTGGGGACCGCAAGCCTATTAGGAATCACTCAAACTATTACCACGAAAATTGTATTCCATTTATATTACTATTTAGTGAATAGCTTTATAATATTTCAAAGGAGGTGTGCACGCACCTTTGACTTTTCGAAGCATTTGAATGTCACATGCCTCAATGGTGAAGGAAAACATCATCTATACTATTAATATTATAAAGAGGAAAGATTTTTTTGTTTGTTTGTTTGTTTGCACCGAATAGGCTCTGTAGGTAACTACTGGACCGATTGTGACCATTTTTTCACCAATAGAAAGCTAAGTTATCAGGAAGTAACATAAGCTATAATTTATTTTCAAAAAAATTAGAGATCCTTAAGAAAATTGCAATAATGTAACCCAAAGTAGCAAAATTTTGCCTATAAAATTTCGAGAGCTGAGAAAACTATTGATGATACAGAAAAACTATGTACTCTTTAACTATGTACTCATTATTCTCTACAAAAAAGTCCCGCAGGGAATATATCTGACCATCATATTATTTAAATCACAATAGTAGCTTTTGTGTTCTAAAATTTAATTAGATCGCCTTTATTATCGTACTATTAATTCTTCCTTACGAATACATATTATAAATGCGAAAGTGTGTTTTTTGTTGGTGTTTCCGTCAATCACGCAGCTGACGTCATTATTTTTAAAAACAATAAGTTACCTGATACGCCGTTATATATACATGTATATGTATATACACAAGAATTGCTCATTAGTACAGGTACCTAAGTAGCTTGGAAGCGGAGAAGTAAAATATTTTCTTAAATATCTGTTTGTGTTGTGCTTCATATATACCTTTCAAAACCTACCTTTACAATACCTTTGGATCTATCCGTCATTCTAATCATACTCATATTATTACTAGTGGTTCGCCCCGAACTGAGACCTCGCGGTAAAGGTATCCCATGATTATTCATTCAATCGATACATGACGACCAAAACTGACATTGTATGTATGTATGTATGTATATACTTTATTGCACCACAAAACACAAATGAATTACAGGGACATTATTATTATTATGCCCGTTTTCACCAAACATACCTAAATCATCCCCTATGTAGGAGTCTCTTTACGTAGGTAGCTCCAAAACACAATCCTAAGTCCTAACATCCGTCCCTTAATGTCCTTTTAGGTGTCCCGTACAGGATCGTGATAAAGAAGATGACAGTAATCATCACCTAACTTATCATAGGTAGCCCGTAAAGGTAAGGGAACGTCAGTGAAAACATTGAATTATTATGTAGGTATACTAACGAGTGAAAACGGGTTAGGGGCATCTGTACAAATCGTCATCTATCGACGCGAATAGAAAATATACAAAATGCAGCAATTAATTTGGCCCAAATTAATTGCTTAATAAATTGGGCCCAACTTAGCTTAACGTAACTTAACTTGGTAACAGCAGTCGGACGACACGAAATCGTGCCGAACCCATCAAGTTTTTATTTAAATCCTTTATAATCACATAATTTAATGAACCCGAAATCTCAAATTATTGAAGTTTGATATTTAACTAAAGAATAATTTTAATTGAATAATATGATATTATGTACCTAAATAATAGTAGTCGACGCAAAACTGTTTTTGGGATAGATCGTAGTCGTAACTCCTAGTAGTCCTAGTTCCATGGAATAGTTATGTGTGTATGGAGTGCGCCATCTATTAGCATTATTGTGAAGCTATGTGAAATTTACTGATGCTCATTAAAAATTAAATAATCTCGTTCAAGTACAGGATACAAGTGAAGTAAGAAAATAAGTACAACTTGAAAATATATAGAAAATTTTCCCAGAGAGCGTCTTCAAGCGAGCGTATTAAATCGCCACTTTGGAAGCCCCCCATTTCGTCAATTTTAGGAAAAAAATAAAAAAAAAAAATACGGTTGTACTCTGTTCCAAATTGTCTTTAAAATGATACACAGAAAACCTATGAATCGCAAATAAAAAAAAATTTCTTCGCATTCGCTTCTATGAGAGCCCCCCTGAAATAAAGATTATTATAACTTTTTAAGCCATTTTCGGCTGGAGGCCATCGGTTTACATATTATATCTAAATTTGAAGTAATTACGTTCAGTAATTCAAAAGTTATAAGGCTCTGACAGACGGACGGACGGACGGACGGACGGACGGACGGACGGACAAGTGCAAATCGCTCTAGTAAACTCAGAGACCTCGCTTCGCTCGGTCAATAAATGCGAAAGTGTTTGTTGTTTTTTTGGTTAGTCCTTCAATCACGACGCAACAGAGCTACGGATCGACGTAATTTTTTGCATGGGTATAGTTGAGGACCTGGAGAGTGACACAGGCCACTTTTTATCCCAGAAAATCAAAGAGTTCCCGAGGGATTTTCAAAACTAATTCCACGCGGACGAAGTCGCGGGCATCAGCTAGTGTAAAATAATAAATCCGTGAGACCAAAAATTGCCTTTTCATCTTTTCAATACTTAACTATCACTTAGCTATATCGCTATTTCAATCGCTTTTGATCAAGAGTCGTTCACCTTTCCATATCTTTGGATTCTTATATCCACATCAGCACATTCAGAAAGTATTCGGGGAATTATTCACATGTTCAATACAGGGTGTCAACGACTGTATAGTTCATCGAACTCTCCTATAGAGAATCGGACATTAACCTTCGATTTATTTAATCCGTCTCTTAAGACTTTTAGCCGATGTTCTAGGAAAAATAAGAAAACTGAAATTTCCATTTTAGCCAGTGGGCGGGTCATCTTTGTAGATAAAAGCAAGACAGTCGGAGGTATGTCATTCTTCTTCTTCTTCTTTATCAACCTATAGACGTCCACTGCTGGACAAAGGTCTCCTGCATGGACTTCCACAGGCTTCGGTCTTGCGCCGCTTGAATCCAGCGGCTCCCTGTGACTCGTTTGATGTCGTCGGTCTACCTGGTGGGGGGCCTGCCAGCACTGCGTTTACCGGTGCGGGGTCGCCACTCCAACACCTTGGGACCCTAACGACCATCAGCTCTTCGAACTATGTGCCCCGCCCATTTCCACTTCAGTTTCGCGCCTCGCTGAGCCATGTTGGTGATTTTGGTTCTCCTACGAATCTCCTCATTTCTGATTTGACCTCGCAGGGATATACCGAGCATAGCTAGCATAGCATAGCGAGCATAGGTATGTCATTAAACATCACTTACTTTTGCGTTGAAAGAAAACATGTTGCGGAATTCTGCACGCAGCGCGGTTGGACTACGGTCGATTGACTAAAAGTGACTGCTAGAGTGTAGCGATCGTAATCATCTCAGCTGTATTGATTAAAAGTCACAAATTCCGTACAACCGATTCTAACATGTAGTGTTATGGAGCGTATCGTACGTACCTAAACGTATGAGAATGCATACAAAAATTGAGCTCTAATTTAATGATGTTATGATTTATTTTACTGTGATGTTAATGCCATGAAATGAATAAGATTTTGATCGGCAACTTTTAGACAATTGGGGAGCTGATTGGCCGATCATATAACAACTGCGATGAGCGACTGCATTCCGTCCAGTAAAAATAGAAAAACTTTGGCTTTTATTAGGTAACATTCATAATAGTCCAGTTCGTTTCGGAACACACACACACACACACACACACGAAAAACCGGTTCATTAAATGGGCCATAAATCGTAAACGGTAAGTTTTACAAAAAAGTTTACAGGAAATAAAAGATGCAAAATTTTATTCTCTACAAAAAAGGTCTGAATAACTTTTGCCCTAAAGTGGATCGTTTCCGAAATATCGGTCAAGAACTTTTCTTTAAGATTGCGATCGAAGCTCCACCTGGATCTGTCAGCATTTTGTGTTTTTATGGTCAGTATAAGTAACCCTTAACCTAAAAAAAAATTAAAATTGGATCGGAAATTTAGTACGAGGTTGACAAAAAAACGGCTTTATTTACTGGCCTATTAACTAGTCGTGTACTATATTTTTACCGAAACCAATACAGTGGAAGTTACAATAACTTTTAATGCAGGACGTATGTAGTAGCATTTGTGTCGGACGTTGTTAATGTATACTTCTAGTTACGCACCACAGAGCAACACGCCTAAAAGTAGTCCACTTTTTTGACGACCTCCCTGGCACAGTGGTGAGCGCTGTGGTCTTATAACTGGGAGGTTTCGGGTTCGATTCCCGGCGGGGTCAATTTGGGAATTTATAATTTCTGAATTGTCTCTGGTCTGGTCTGGTGGGAGGCTTTCATTGGCCGTAGCTAGTTACCACCCTACCGTCAAAGACGTGCCGCCAAGCGATTTAGCGTTCCGGCACGATGGCGTTCTACACGATTACTAACCGATTAGGGGTTATAGGTATGGGTTAAATTTTCACTGCCATACCCCTTCCAAGTTAGTCCGCTACCATCTTAGACTGCATCGTCACTTACCATCAGGTGAGATCGCAGTCAAGGACTACCTTGTTAACGAATAAAAAAAAAAGACCAACTCTCTCGTAACTGTTCGTGTGTTTTGTCTGTAAACTATCTAAATATATAAAAGGAAAAGGTGACTGTGAAGTGACTGACTGATCTATGAACGCCCAGCTCTAAACACTGAATGGATCGGGCTGAAAATTGGCATACAGATAGTTGTTATGACGTAGGCATCCGCTAAGAAATGATTTTTTAAAATTATACCCCTAAGGGGGTAAAATAGGGGTTTGAAAAATCAAACTTAACGTGAGCGAAGCCGCGGGCAAAAGCTAGTGACTGATAACGTCCTAACCAAAACAAAATAGGAACTGATATTTTTTTATATGCTTAAAATAAAGTTTTTAAATATTATAGCACAGACATTTTGCATTTTTAACCGTCTTATTAACTAATCTCGGAAATGGAGATCTTTGGATCGTAATATACCTAGATCGAACATTCTTACGATACAATCTTTTTAGACAGCACATTAAAATTCAAGTGACATATTTAGACCGAGTGGTCTGATACCTTGTCTGAGGGGAACATTGCTTAAAATGTCTCCCCCTCGATGGGTGTATTCGTTAAAAAAGTTACATGCTATGTATCGGAAAATAGATCGTACATCAAAAGCATGGAAGTTGGAACATGTTTATTTCCAACTTTTGTAATTCAGTAACCGCACTTCGCTGTAAACTGGGTTTTCGCTCAGAGTTTAAGACAGTTTCCGGTGAAAAATATATATTTCGCCGTTCTCTGAAAATTTTGTGGGTCGCACGGAATAGTACGGATTAGGGAGAGGGCAGACTGACTTCTTTTAATGGCAGCGATCGGCGTTTTTATGGTTTTGAGTCGCTGTTCGAACGTTCGATTCCGCGTCCGAACGCTAACGTGGGCGTACAACAAACGCCAGTCGCAGCGATCGAGTCGCGTTTTTTAGCATCGGCATTTCGCGATTTTTAAACGCTGACCTTTGCTACTTTTAGCATCGTATCGAACGCTTTTGAGTCGCGACGACGCGATGCAGTCGCAAAAACGCTGATCGCTTCCGCTATAATTTAATATAAAAATTATTTTTAAAAAACGGACTTTAAACACCCGCGCCACTACAAAGTATACTAGTGGTTCGCCCCGAACTGAGACCTCGCGGTAACGGAATCCCATGATTATTCATTCAATCGATACATGACGACCAAAACTGACATTATTATTATTATGCCCGTTTTCACCAAACATACCTAAATCATCCCCTATGTAGGAGTCTCTTTACGTAGGTAGCTCCAAAACACAATCCTAAGTCCTAACATCCGTCCCAATGTCCTTTTAGGTGTCCCGTACAGGATCGTGATAAAGAAGTTGACAGTAATCATCACATAACTTATCATAGGTAGCCCGTAAAGGTTAGGGAACGTCAGTGAAAACATTGAATTATTATGTACGTACTAACGAGTGAAAACGGGTTAGGGGCACCTGTACAAATCGTCATCTATCGACGCGAATAGAAAATATACAAAATGATATTTAACTAAAGAATAATTTTAATTGAATAATATGTTATTATATTATGTACCTAAATAATAATGGTCGACGCAAAACTGTTTTTGGGATAAATCGTAGTCGTAACTCCTAGTTCAATGGAATTGTTAATGACTGCGCCATCTATTAGCATTATTGTGAAGCTATGTGAAATTTACTGATGCTCATTAAAAATTAAATAATCTCGTTTCTTTATAATATTCATATAATTTTAGTATTTGTTGTTCAAGTAGAGGATACAAGTGAAGTAAGAAAATAAGTACAACTTGAAAATATATAGAAAATTTTCCCAGAGAGCGTCTTCAAGCGAGCGTATTAAATCGCCACTTTGGAAGCCCCCCATTTCGTCAAATTTAGGAAAAAAATAAAAAAGAAATACGGTTGTACTCTGTTCCAAATTGTCTTTAAAATTATACACAGAAAACCTATGAATCGCAAATAAAAAAAAAATTCTTCGCATTCGCTTCTATGAGAGCCCCCCTGAAATAAAGATTTTTATAACTTTTTAAGCCATTTTCGGCTGGAGGCCATCGGTTTACATATTATATCTAAATTTGAAGTAATTACGTTCAGTAATTCAAAAGTTATAAGGCTCTGACAGACGGACGAACGGACGGACGGACGGACGGACGGACGGACGGACGGACGGACGGACAAGTGCAAATCGCTCTAGTAAACTCAGAGACCTCGCTTCGCTCGGTCAATAATTTTATGTTGATTTTTTTAAAACCGCTCGACCGAGTTCGAATAAAATTTTAATACGACCACCTATGAAGTATACTGTTTCAAACAAAAAAAGAATACATAAAACACAAAATATTCAGACGAATTGATAACTTCCTCTAATACTTGAATTGCTTAAATATTTTGTAGTGGCGCGGGCGTTTGAAGTCGGTTTTTAAAAAGATTTTTTTATTTTAAATAGCTAGAATTTTTTATAATATATTATAATATAGCTTTGCAGTAGTTAGGAAAAAATAGTAAGTAAATAAAAATAGCTTTTTGTTCTCTTTTCATAGAATATGTATCTAATAAATACCAATAAAATGTATCGGCAATATTGAAAAATCTGATATTAAAGCTTTGTTACAAAGAATTTTGTTATATTGGATTCTCCGTATGCTTTGTCATCGATACACAATACTCGTACATAGTGAATTGAAACTATCTATATTATCCATCCAACTTTAAGCGCAATAGTCGACGCAGTGATAAGCCATTTTTAACCAACTTCAAAAAAGGAAGAGGTTCTCAATTCGTCGGTTATTTTTTTAATGTATGTTCACCGATTACAAGAAGGCGTGTGGACCGATTTGAAAAATTCTTTTAAGCTACTGCATAGCTTTTATCGCGGGCTTTGAACTAGGACAAACAGTTTGAGCGCGGCGACCGAATCAAGAAATTCCGTAACGATGATAAACCTAATACCGTCGTTCAGTAAGCGTTCAACATTTTAGAGGTTCACAAGTAGCTCTGTTTGGCGCAGTGGGCGAGCGGCCGCTTTCATTACCGTATGGTGTATGATGTCGCAGGTTCGAATCTCACTCGCGAAGTAGTGACAGTGCGCTTTTCTTGTTTGTTTGTTTGTTTGCAAAAAAATATATAGCATAAATATTATAATTGCGGTTGATAAGAAATGCTATGCAATAGCTTTACCGCGGCAGTCCCCGAGTGCCACTTAATTTTTTTTGTTTCAAAGGCAACGTACCTACTACGAGCTCGAAAAAGATCGAAAGGCCGCTCACCAACCAGATGGGCAGACCAGCTGAGGGACTCCAAGTGCAAATTTCACACAATTGCGAGACTGGCCTGCGATAGAGGTCGATGGAAGCAGTTAATCCGCACGAGGTTGCAACAACACCAGGTCCACGATCTTCAGAAATGAAGGAACGACTGGAGAGAGAGATAAAGAGTTTAGTTTTAATTTAGTTTTGACGACCTCTCAGTCTCAGTGGTGAGCGCTGTTGTCTTATAGCTGGGAGGTCTCGGGTTCGATTCCCGGCGGGGTCAATTTGGGAATTTATAATTTCTGAATTGTCTCTGGTCTGGTGGGAGGCTTTGGCCGTGGCTAGTTACCACCCTAATGTCAGACGTGCCGCCAAGCGATTTAGCGTTCCGGCACGATGGCGTGTAGAAACCAATTAAGGATATGGGTTGAGTGTTCACTGCCATACCCCTTCCAAGTTAGCCCGCTACCATCTTAGACTGCATCCTCACTTACCATCATGTGAGATCGCAATCAAGGACTAGCTTGTCATCGAATTAAAAAAAAAAATTTAAAAAAAAATTCTTCGTTTCTAAAGTCATATTCTAATTTTCAGGAGACTTGTACGGGTACCAATTACCCGAACTTCTCAGCAGATTATATTCCCCAAAAACCTTGTTAAACTGCGTTATGTGAACGAACTTTCCAAGAAAATATTATTAGCGAGCTTATTTTGTCCCTGGCATTAAACTTACCACGTTGATTTAAATAAGTAAAGAAATACAGTTAATTACAATGCAACTCCTTAAATAATAACAATGTCCTCCCGAACGAATCCGATCACGGCGGCCAACATGCTTAGAGCTTAGTCATCTGCGCGGGAGATATTATAGTGCAAAATACTGTGCGCAAACACAGGTGCACTCTCAATTCCCCCACTCTCATAGTCTGGACTGTCCGGATGGGACGGAAATCCGACAAGACCAGAGGGAGATCATTGTGGAAACACTGAATACATAGCATAGTATCTATTGTATTGTAAACTTGTTTTAAAAAGAGCAACCGCCGAGTTTCTTGCTGGTTCTTCTCGGCAGGAAGGGCATTCCGAACCAGTGGTAGACTCATCGACGATTCATAAGTTTCACTTGTAAAAAAGTTCATTTGAATTAAAAATATTTCTATTCTATTATATTCTACTCATATCCCTATTTTTAATTCTGCCATGGCCTCCCCGTGCCTGTATATCTTGTGATTTATGTGTATCAATGGCGACGAATATTACGAAATACAGTTGAAAGCTTGCACCCGCATTTTGCAAATTAATATAAAATGTAAGTAGAGCTCAGGTTATAATACCGTAAGGGGATTCTGTACTTTAATTTATTAACAAACACTACTACAGAACATTTTAGCTTGCAGATGTGCAACGTGCATTCAATATAATTAATCTTATTAATATTATAAACTAGCTGATGCCCGCGACTTCGTACGCGTGGATTTAGTTTTTAAAGTCCCTCGGGAACTCTTTGATTTTCCGGGATAAAAGTAGCCTATGTCACTCTTTAGGTCCTCAACTATACCCATGCAAAAAATCACGTCGATCCGTAGCTCTGTTGCGGCGTGATTGAAGGGCAAACCAACGAACCAACAAACACACAACAAAAGCATTTATAATATTAGTATGAAGTATGATATGATGTGAAAGAGTGTTTGTTTGTTGGTTTGTTAGTCTGTCCTTCAATCACGTTGCAAAATGGCTACGGATCGATGTGATTTTTTGCATGCATATAGTTGAGGACCTGGAAAGTGACATACTACTATTTTGAACCCGGAAAATCAAAGAGTTCCTCCGGGATTTTAAAACCTAAATCTATAAAGCAGTGTTTCTCAACAGGTGGGCCTGAAAATGAACATGAGCAAGACGAAAAATCATGTCTAATACTCATGCTCCGCTCCACCCAGTAATCGTTGAGAACACTGGACTCAAAATTCTGGACGAGTATGGATCCAACTCGGCTGGGAAGTGTTCGGGAAGCTACGAGATGTCTTCTCGTCCAAAATTTCTCAGTGCCTGAAAACTAATGTCTTCGAACAGTGCGTGTTGCCAGTGATGACTTACGGATTCGAGACATGGTCGCTAACTATGGGCCTCATAAGAAGGCTCAGGGTCACCCAGCGAGCGATGGAGAGAGCCATGCTCGGAGTATCCCTGTGAGAACAAAGTCACCGACATGGCTCAGCAAATTTTGAAACTGAAGTGGAAATGGGTGGGGCACATAGTTCGAAGAGCTGATGGTAATTGGGGTCCCAAGGTGCTGGAGTGGCGACCCCGCACCGGGAAGCGCAGTGTTGGCAGACCTCTCATTAGGTGGACCGACGACATCAAACGAGTCGCAGTGAGCAGCTGGATTCAGGCGGCGCAAAACCGAGGCCAGTGAAGTCCATGCAAGAGTCTTTTGTCCAGAGTGGACGTCTATCGGTTGATAAAGAAGAAGAAGACATGCAAACCAGTAGGTAGTGTCGCGACGACACGTCGCCTGTTGCTGCTATCTGTAGTCGTATATGAACTCGTCATCATCATCATCATCAGCAACCCATCAACGGCTCACTACTGAGCGTAGGTCTCCTCTCAGAGAAGGGTTATAGGCCATAGTCCACCACGCTGGCCCAATGCGAATTGGCTGACTTCACACACCTTTGAGTACATTATGAAGAACTCTCAGATGTGCAGGTTTCCTTACGCTGTTTACCTTCACCGTTGAAGCTTGTGATATTTAATTTCTTAAACGCACTTAGCTTAGAAAAGCCAGAGTTGCGTGTCCGGGATCAAACCTGCGACCCCCATATAGGAGACCGCAGTACTAACCACTAGGCTATCACTGCTAGTTGCTACAAACTCGTATACCTTTACTATAAATTGGATGCGAGCAATATCAGCCCCCCTAGCCAAATTACACTTCGTTGTATCTTTTCTCTATCTAAATATGATCGTTAACGCTTTAGAGCAGGGGTTTCTAAAGTTTTTTTATCACGCCTCCCTTCTGAAAGGATAGGAGGTGTGCTAAAAAACTGGGGACTCCTGCTTTAGAGGAAACGTGTATTCATTTGCATAAGCGTGTATTTTATATAGGGCGTGTAGCGTAAACTCTATTCCGTGCATCGAAGGAGCAAACAAGAACGTTGTGTCGACTTGGCTACCAATTAATCGTTTCTAAGATCGCTTCCTCTAAAGTAGGGGCTCCCAAAGTTTTTATCACGCCTGCTATCCTTTCAGAAGGGAGGCGTGCTAAAAAACTTTGGGAACGCCTGCTCTAAAGCGTTAACGATCATAGAAAGAGAATAGATACGACAATAGATATGTAATATGGCTAGGGGGGCAGAGTAGCATTTTTGTTCTCGCAACGTGACATCAATATGTCGCCGATTGCTGTGTAATTGCACCATTATTCGACTCGGTGACAATTGAAAGGAGCAATTTATCGCGTCGACACACTATGAGCACGTGAGTAGCAAAGCACCCATCAGAATGCTTATAAAAACATGCCTGATTTGGAATAAGCTTTTTTCACAGGAGAAAAGTTCAATGAATCTTTTTTTCGGGATAAAAAATTCACGAGACTGTTTGTATTGGCATGGTTGAGGCCCTAAAAAGTTTTTATCTCGGAAAATCAAAGGACTCCTGCGGGATTTATAAACCTGCACTGATAAAAAAAAAGTGTGTGTCAGCTCCGGCCTCCGACGCACGACTGGAGTTTACGCGCGACGCTATATCCTTCTCTATGCGCGCGACTCGGGTCCGAGCGCGCCCCGACCGACTTTCGCTTCGGAGACCCGATCGCTACGCGCTCGGCTACCCGAAGCGAAAGCTCTTTCGCACGAAAACCAACCTTATTTACTCAACGTTAGGGTAGAAATTTCAACGTTGTGAAAAACGTAACGAGGTCATTGATAAATTGATTTAACTGCCCGGATTTTTCTCATACCGGGCTGCTAAAATCGATTCTTAAGGAGTAAACTCCAAAAATTTAAAAACGAATGAAAATATTATAAAAGGATATTTTGCGTCATTTGTCTTAAAAAAAGCTTGAGTGTTCCTTTTAATAATAAATAAGAAAATAAAAAATAATAATCTAAAGTCAGGATTCGAGCCCCCGAAACGATAGTTTCATTCCTTCGTTTATCCGCTACGCCACCAAAGTTATGATGGAACGTGTTTAATAAACGAAGGCAACAAGTGCATTGACGGAAAATTCTTACACTTTTTTCGTCTAGCCTCCATCCGCCCAACCGTCCGAAAGGAACTTCGTTTTGAAAGTCCATGCCTAAATAGGTATAAGTATAAATAAAGGATCGACTTTAGAAGCATTGTCACTTTCGGATATTTACTCGTGTGCTACGAGTACCAATTAGGTGCCAATAGTTTACGAGAAAGTGTCGTTTGGTCATTATTTACACTGAATCGCAGTAAATGGCGTTTAAGTACTCGTAGAGTTTGTCACTTAAGGTTGAAGACAAGGGTCTGCCCGTGAAATTCAAATTTAATTTGGTTTTTCGCAATTTGTAATCTAATACGACAAACTAGGCTTATGGCCTTCTAATTGCGCCAGTGGAATTATCATCTTCACAGGTTTACATAAAAATCTTTACTTGAAAGTGAACAGTTTAAGAAATTAATCAAAATACTGAGTTGGATGTGAGTTACTCACAAATTAGTCGATATTTTGATTAATTTCTTAAACTGGACACTTTCAAGTAAAAATTTTTGTATAGACCTGTGAAGATGATACTGCCATTGTCGCAATTAGAATGCCATAAGCCTACTTTGTCGTATTAGTTTACAAATTGTGAAAAACCAAATTAAATTTGAATTTCGCGGGCAGACCCTTGTCTTCAACCTTAATCTGTCTCAAAGTTAAATTGAGACTGTGAGACTTCAACTGCATACTTAGTACTTGTAATTAGGATTAATAAATAATTATTACTTTGTATTCATTGAAAAACAATTCTAGCAGCGGTGATAGCCTTGTAGTTAAGACTGTGGTCTCCTATTTGGCGGATCGCAGGTTCGATCCCGGGCACGCACCTCTGACTTTTGGGAGTTATATGCCTTTAAGTAATTAAATATCACATGCTTCAACGGTGAAGGAAAACATCGCGAGGACACTTGCACACCTGAGAGTTCTCCATAATGTTCTAAAAGTGTGTACATCATTGTGTAAATGCTAGATTTTGTGTTTTTGTAGATTTTGTAATTTTGTATCATAATGCCTTTTTTATTCAATTAATTTAATGTGGTAACATTTTACATTCGTAAGCGCTTTTGTAAGCCTCAATCGAAGAAATAAACAATAGGTACAATAAAATACAATACAATACAAAGCAAAGGTGTGAAGTCTATCAATTCGCATTGGGTCAGCGTGGTGGACTACGGCCTATAACCCTTCTCTGAGAGGAGACCTGCGCTCAGTAGTGAGAAATTAATGGCTTGCTCATGATAGTGATGATGATGATTAAAAAAAAAATATAAAACTATGACAAAAAACAACGATCCATCTTCTTTTAATCGCTTTGTGGGAACGCTGCTTTAGCTAAAACTAAATTGCCATTTTTATAAGAAAAATATTAAATTTTGAAAAGGTACGGACTGAAAATTCTCGGTAGACTGTTCAACCCCCACCCGTTGTACTATTGTCGTACCCCCTCCTAACACAAGCTTTACACTAATTTGGAGGGAGAGGGTAATATAAGTCAAAATCGACATGGCTTTAAAAAAATACTTAATCTAATCCATCATAATCAGATCTCTCCCCGAGGTCTCTTTATAACGAGGTCAAAATATTTATCTTATATAGATTTTCCCCTTGTCAATAAGAAAATCCTAAGCTATGGAAAAATTGGATTAGGAAAATGGACGAAATCAAAATAAAATTCAAAATTCAAAATTATTTATTTCACGTAGGCCAACCTGTGGCTTTTATGACAAGTAATTACTCTACCACCGGTTCGGAAAGCGGATTCTGCTGAGAAGAGCCGGCAAGAAACTCAGCAGTTGCTCTTTTCAAAAAAATCATTTTACAATATTATTATGAAGCTATTACATTGTAATAAGTTTTTTATACTATCTTGTGGACATCTGGATGCCAAGCCGATTTAACCTATGCACTTTGTTAGAATAAAATATAACATTTCCACAATGAGGGGAAGTTCAAAAAAAAAACTACAATTCAAATATAATCATAATACTTCACTAAATAGAAACGCAAATTCTCATCAAGAAAAGTGCTTCAAGTGATTCCGAAAATGCAGTGTCCCAGATGTTTAAAAATTTAAAGAAAAACTGGCCGGTTTTTCTTTTAATTTTTAATCACGTGCTAGTGCGAGTTGGACCCGTACACGAAGGGTTCCGTACCATCGTACAAGATTTAACACCTGCTTTATTAAGATCGAGCAAAAACAAAAGTTTGTTGTATAAAGACCCACTTGAAGTTTTAACTTTTTTTTTAATTTTTTTAGCGACAGTAGAAATATTCTGTGAAAAGAACATTGGCAGGGGTTCATTTCACTTTAACTGAAATCTATTTGAAGCGCCTATACATGAAAAATTGTTAAAACCGTAGAGGTTCCATTACTAAAACATAATCACTGAGATTTTTCAGATCACTAAGAACAACTTTATTTGTATTTTGAAGTTATAAAAATATGTAGATAGGTATAAAAACGTAGTCGTAATTCCTACTTCCATGTTATTTTAAGTTCTTATTTGACATTGGGATGTGTTACTCAGTAGGCTATAGAACTCTCTACATAGATGAACTCTTGAATTTCCGGGCGAGCAATGTCATCGAGAAACGATCCAAACCAATCCAAACTCAAAGCGCGATAAGTTAATGGTTCATTATTTAATAATTATTTAACCAAGGCAAAAGATGTAAAACTAATTTCATATAAAAAACGAACTAATTTAAATACTTTGTTTTGTATAAATCATATTCGCAGACGCCTCCTATTCTGCCATTATTCCTTCAAGTATCTACCTTTTACGTTTTATGAGATACAGCCCGCTGACAGACTGACTGACGAACGAACAGCGGAGCCTTAGTAATCCCCTTGGTACCCTTTGGTTACGTAACCCTAAAAACCTTATTATAAAGTGGATCCAAATCTTATTCAAAATTGTATTTGTATTATTTCGTCCTGAAAAGAGCAACTGCTGATTTTCTTGCCGGCGCTTCTCAGCAGAATTAGCTTTCCAGTAGATTCACGACTTGTCATAAGCGAATAAAATGATTTTGAATTTGAATTAGAATTGGATCCACAGAGACTAATAAGATCAGAAGTGGGATGAATTCCAATATTAGACGTGCAAATACGTCTAGGCTCAAGCATTGAACCATACAGAGCGACGTCTCAGGACTGTTTAAATATTGGATCTCTGATATTTGTTCATTCAAGTATGTACTCTGAACTTTATTTAAGTTTATCGACTCAACCTGTCTCAAGATGAATTCGAGTCTGCTCTCTTTCTCATTCTGTTTCTGTTTTCTTCTTTGTCTTTTTCACTACGTCACATGGGGTACAATCCAAGTTAGATGCATATACCTTAGTAGGAATTTCCGTTGGGATTTTGTAGCCGCAGCCAACGGTTGGGAGATGGTAGTGGTGATGCCGACTAAGTCCCCTCGTAAGGCCAACCACTTCCTGCTTTTCTACCGTTGGCACCACGATTTTTAGGGATGACAAGTCTTACTGTTGGCCAACCAAACTAGGGACAAAGGCCCAACTAACCTAGCCTAGCCAATACAAATTGCTACTAGCACTTAAGAATTCGTTCAGTCACCTTTCGACCACAAGCTGCCTTTTAAGGGTTCCGTACCCAAAGAACGCGGGACCATTATTAAGCCTCCGCTGTCCATCCGTCTGTCAGCGGGCTGTATCTCATGAACTATAATAGGTATTTACTTGAAATTTTGGCAGAATGTGTATTTCTATTCTTCTTCTTCTTTATCAACCGATAGACGTCCACTGCTGGACAAAGGTCTTTCGCATGGACTTCCACAGGCCTCGGTCTTGCACCGCCTGAATCCAGCAGCTCCCTGCGACTCGTTTGATGTCGTCGGTCCACCTGGTGGGGGGTTTGCCAACACTGCGCTTCCCGGTGCGGGGTCGCCACTCCAGCACCTTGGGACCCCAACGACCATCAGCTCTTCGAACTATGTGCCCCGCGCATTTCCACTTCAGTTTCGCGACCATCTGAGTTATGTCGGTGACTCTGGTTCTCCTACGGATCTCCTCATTCCTGATTCGATCCCGCAGGGACACTCCGAGCATAGCTCTCTTCATCGCCCGCTGAGTGATCCTGAGCATTTCTTTTGCCGCTTTCAAATAAAAAAGTTAAAAATAAGATGGGTATCCATACAATTTAATTTAGTTTTTGCTCGATCTTAATAATAATCTGGTGTTGTAATCAAAATCTTGTACGATGTACGGAAGTTCCGTTAACAGTCGAACCCTGCGGCCCGCCTGGCCTGGCCGGTTTTTGACGTGATAACGTCTTATAAATCGATGAACACCGGCTGCACGCACGAAAAGCGTCACGTTCTACCTAAGCCTGAGCGTGCAAGCGTGAGCGCGGAACAAGCGATAGAGAGTCACGATCGGCCCAAGCGTTGGCTTGTGACCGCCGCCGCCCGGCGCCCGCCAGTCATCGCGTCCGCGCTGTGGTTAGCGGATGTGTTGCGAGCTAGTTCTAGCAGCATGCAATGTGTGACGGTGTTGACTTTACTAGATTTCAGTAATGCATTCAATAATGTTGATTATGAGCTTCTTTTAGCTATTCTAAATTCTCTTAACATATCTCCTGAGGCAGTTGACTGGTTTCGTAGTGACTTGCACGGGCGCCGGCAGCGGATACGGGTCGAGGAAAATTGCTCAGACTGGTGTTCGATAAATGCTGGAGTCCCGCAAGGTGGCGTGTTGTCACCCCTTCTTTTTTCAATCTTCATCAGTTCAATAACTCATCAATTATCTTCTCTCTACCACCTGTACGCTGATGATCTCCAAGTCTATGCTCAGTCTAAATTACAAGATTTGCCCAAGACTATTGAACAAGTAAATCAGGATTTAGATACCATTGTTCAATGGAGCAATTCATTTGGTCTCAAGGTAAATCCTTCTAAAACTCAAGTAATTGTAGTAGGCAGCCAAAAGCTAGTGTCTCGGATAGATTGGACTTCTCTACCTTGTGTTGTCTTTGATGGAGTTCAACTTCAGTATAGTGACACTGTAAAAAACCTTGGTATCATTTTTGATAAATTTTTCTCCTGGGCCCCTCAGATTTGTGAAGTGAGTAGGAAGATGTTTGCAGCGGTTGGTTCTCTGAGAAGACTCAATTACTTTCTACCCATACCTACTAAAATTGCGCTTGCACAGTCTCTCCTCTTACCAATTCTAGATTATGCTGATACTTGTTATTTAGACTTAAGTGTTGAGCAACTTAATAAACTCGAGCGCATCCAAAATCTCTGCATACGGTTCATATTTGGGCTTCGTAAATATGACCACGTTTCCGAATTTCGCAAAAAACTCGAGTGGCTCCCAATTCGCCTTCGCAGGAATACACATCTTCTGTCACTTCTGTACTCTGTTCTATTCAATCCATCCACCCCTCCTTATCTGAATGAGCGGTTTCAGTTGCTATGTGATTCTCATTCAGGTCGATCTCTTCGCTCAGATGAAAACCTTCTACTTAAATTTCCCTCACATAGCACCACATTTTACTCCAAATCATTCACCGTAGAAGCTGTTCGGCTTTGGAATTCCCTTCCTGTTGATATTAGGCGTGCGAAATCGCTGCCTATTTTTAAGCGGCTACTCAATAAGCACTTTATGCCTGCTTAATCCTTATGTAATATATCTATATTTTATAATGTATAATGATATTGTGTATCTATACAGTTATATTTATTTATTTATTTATTATATTGTATTTATGTTATTATATTTTATAATATAATAATAATAATATTATATTTTATGTATGTATTTATTTACTACTTTTTATATTATTGTGTTAAATATTGTTACTTTCAGTTTCTAATGGCATTTGTTTTCTTGTATTTTTCTATTTTGTAAGCTATTTGAAATTTTGTGTACACCCTTCCCTGTGTTTTTGTTTAAAACTCCTTCTTTTACCATGGGTTGCCTGGAAGAGATCGCTTTTCAGCGATAAGGTCGCCTTTGTACTCTGTGTTTTTTTTATGTATGTATTAGTCATGTAAGCTGTTATCCTGTGGTGTACAATAAAGAATATTTTCATTTCATTTCATTTCATTTCATGCTGTTCATCTTATATGACGTTATCACGTAAAACTATCGTCCGTAAACCGACTTTACAAGCAACCAATTTTTTCATATCACACAGGAATCACACACATTCACAGGAATCGCGCTGGAGACATTCAGAGTCTCCAGCACGATATATATACGTATTCACTAATACAGATACAGCGATGTGTCAGGTAAGCGAAGGATGCATTTGCATCTTTAACTCGCTACTTTTACAGCTTAATTCTGTCTGCACAGCATTGAGTGTACATGTGTAAGCGTGATTGCGTAGTAATGTGATTGTGTATGTAGTTGTAACTGCGAGGCAGCGACACGCGTTCTGTATAGTTCGACTTGGCACACAGCATTTCTATTGCCTTGTTATTAAGATTTCTATGATAATAATATAGTAAATGACACCATTTTATACCAGGAAAACAAAACTCTCCCTCCATAGTTATGAACCTAACACGCGGACGAAGTAGTGAGCAAAAGCTAGTTAGTTTTCTATAAAATAAAGGATGTCAATACATTGTTTCAGTCTATATATGGGAAATATTAATTCATACTAATGGATCTACCCGACGCGAGAAAATTGAATAAACAGCGTATTTTTCTCTCTGTCATTAAAATTCAATTTATTATGGAAACACGGTGGCTCTCAGAGGATAGCAGGAAGTAGGAAGTCATTTATATTCCTATAGAAACTTAATAACCAACCGGTCGAGTATGTAAGAATATGTCTTCGTTTCGTAGGGTTCCGAGTTTGCAGTAACTCTGTTTGTTTTTTGTATTCCTATAAAACGAAATTCGGTTCTAGTGCGCAACCCTTCGTACAAATATTTTTTATTCAATGTTAGAATGTTGCTTGGCTACGATCACACCTGATGGTAAGTGACGATGCAGTCTAACATGGTAGCGGGCTAACTTGGAAGGGGTATGGCAGTGTACATTCAATCCATACTCCTCTGTTTCTACACGCAATCGTGCCGGAACGTTAAATCGCTTGGCGGCACGTTTTTGACGGTAGGGTGGTAACTACACACGATTAAAGCCTCCCACCAAACCAGACCAGAGACCATCAGAAGTTATAAATTCACAAATTGCCCCCACCGGGAATCGAACCCAAGACCTTCCAGTTATAAGACCACAACGCTCAGCACTGCGCCAGGGAGGTCGTAAAATTATATAGGTACTAACCAATTGGTTAAAAACTTTTTGTTTATGTTAAAAACGCTCATGACTCCGAAAGTGTCTGGGATTCGAACCAAGGACCCCCCAAATGGAACTCAATGCCTCAACCACTAGGCTATCACCGCAGTTGTCTTTTATAATTTATTTTTACAAGTTTTATAACTGTCAGAAGCTTCAAAAAGATTCTAAATAAAATGGATGTGACTAGTGATGTGCCGGATCGTTAAAATGTATATCCGCGGATACGGATCCGAATACGGATATTTGGTGTCAAGATCCGCGGATACGGATACGGAAACGGATCTTACACAATCGGTGTCGATGCGTGTGACCTTGAAACGATAGTTGACGCCACTTGACTGACTTGACGCTTTGCTTGACAGGACATGTTTCGACATGCATTGCGCGTGTCTTTTTTGTTTTTTTTTATAGTTTAATGTGACACTGGGCAGCACAGATAACGTTTGCGTTTGGTACATGAGTTAAAAAAAATGTCTACAAAGAAGTTTAGTAGTGTAATTTGGAATTATTTTGTAATAATAAATGATGAATGTGCGAAGTGTTAAATTTGTGACGGATAATATCCCGCAAACCCTTACGGGAATATTTTCCGTCAAAAATTTTAGCTTTACAAAGGCACAACTTCTTAATATATAGAATTTCATCTATGTATTGTAAATTAATAAAGTAAAAGATCCGTAAAAGATCCGCCGAAAAAGTAACGTATACGGATACGGATCTTTCTTCTCCCTCGGATATCTGCGGATACGGATACGGGTACGGATATCCGGCACATCACTAGCTGTGACAAACAGACGGACAGATTAGACGAAATTTTACCAAAGAGTTTCTTATTTTACTACAGAACCCTAATGGATATTTTTCGCAGGTTTGACAATACTTTAACGTAAAAGGTTATTTTAAGAGCAAAAAAATCATTGAAGATTTCTCAACCTTTTTTTTAATGGAAGCATATTATTTCACTTGAGTACAATCATTTCTGATGGAAAGCGATGATGAGGTTTTGGTTTTAACGCGCTTGCTTGGAGATTTAAAAACTACCTAGTACCATCGAAGTATTAGTACTTACTAGCATTTCCCCCTGACTTCATCCGCGTGGAGTTAAAAAGTTTATTTATTTATTTTTATTATTTATGTACTTAAAAAAAATCCTTAAAAATAATAAAAGAGGACGTGGACAAAGGTAAAGCTTATCTCTAAGAAGAAATTTCTTCCAGCTTCCCTCGACAGTGAGTAAGGCAAAATTACAAAGTGGTAGAGGTTTAAAAAATGTACCTCTCTACATATACAAGGTGTTTGTTAACTACCATATCCTACCGAAACCGGGCAGTTCTCCTAATTGTTGGCTAAAACGTCCGACGAAAAAAAAAATTTTTTTTTTGAGTTATTGGTTTTTTAAGTATGCCTTGACAGAGAGGTGCCTTCATTTATCACAGTGATGAGAAAGCCTCCACCAGAACCTAGTTTTCTTGGAGAAATAGCGTATTTGGTAATTATGGTGTCCATGGTAAGGATAAATTGTGACATGGTAATGAGGTCCGGAATATGGTGATTAGAATATGCTATATGGTAATTAGTTAAAATTTGGTGAATGAGAAAAAAAAACAAAACATAAGTGTTTTTGTTAATAAAATCTATTTAATCTGTAAATGTGGCAAAATACAGTAATAAAACTGAAAGAAATATCGTAGTATTTCTTTAAATATAAAAAAATCTGCTTAGGTAAGTAGGTACTTATTAATAGTCCTCAAAATTGATAAATCAAATGTATCAATCACGATTTACAAAATAGATAAAAATGTCACTCATAAATTTTCTTGTTTCAATTCCGATTATTTATTGATTAATTATTATAGTTAATTAGTTACCTAGAAGAAGCGTCTAAGTAAATCTCGTAAAAACGGCATGCCAATCATAATCGTACAAAGATTCATAACAAAAGTCTGCCTTGCTGACGAGATCAATAAATTCAGTTATCTTCCTATCAAACCTACCTAGGCTTACCTACAAAAAGCGTCTAATTATATTATGAGTTTAACATAAGATAGCTCTATGTACACAAAATATTCTTCAAATAACATGCCAAACATAATTAATAATTATTATTATAATATAAAATTTGATACAGAATTGTCAGTGTCGTTGATGAGATCTATATATTCGGTAATCTTCTAATCAAATAAGGGTCTAGGGCCTTTGGAGGAAATAGTGACTTACCTGCGACCGCACCTGTTAGGTCGTGACACTAAGCTAGGCTATCCACGCAACGCATTTGTTCGCTATAGACCCAAACAACAAGGACTGTGTTATCATGGAGCTTGACATACATAACGCTTTCAATAAACTGGAAAAGGACATTCTGAGCAAAGCAAAGTTATGATTCCTACTCTGTATCCTTTTCTTCAGCAATTTTAACATTCCCCTCCAATGTCTTCTATAACCAAACCTCTATCCTTTCGCAGATTGATGTCCAACAGGGAGATCCGCTTAGACCTCTCATCTTCAGCCTCAGCATTCAGAAAGTTCTTCACGACCTCAAATCCCCCCTTAATATCTGGTAACTCGATGTAGGTACTATAGGAGGCAAACCTGAAGTTGTGGAACGTGACCTACTGCTTTTAATACATTGCTTGAAGGAGCTGGGGTTGAAGGTGCACAGGCCTAAGTGAGAGTTCTTCCCCTGTAATCCAGAGTCCCGTCTTCTGTTCCCTCACTTTGAAGATCTAGTTCCTGGGCTCAAGGAGTTTAACGCTGACAATTTTTTCCTCTTGGGGTCTCCTATCTTTTCTTCTGCTATCCCAGAAGCCATTGAGGCAAGGAGGCCACTCCGCCATTCAAGAGCATTGGAAAGATCTTTCGGCCCATGTTGCGCTTACGCTCTTGCAAAACTATTTTGCTGTGCCGAAGATTACATATCTACTGAGAACTTCCCAACATGGTTGCATGCCTGTTTGCGAAGTCCATCGATGCATCTGCGGTTACATGGTGGAAGCCAACGGCCACCACACATTGAGTTGCAGTCGTTGTGTGGCCAGATTCTCTCGTCACCACTCTCTGAACGATATCGTCCGCACAGCCCTCATCTCGGTCAACGTACCCTGCGTAGTGTGTACTCGAGCCACCCGGTTTGGGTCACATGGATGGCAAGCATCCTGATGGCTTGACACTCGTCCCATGGCAAAATAGCAAATGCATGCTGAGGGACGCGACGTGCATGAGTACATTCGCACCATGACATCTCAGCCGGAAAACACAGGTAGACGCTGCAGAGTCCGTTGCATTAAAAAAAGGAGTAAAGATGCCCCTAATCTGGACAGCTACCTTTTTGTCCCTCTGGCAGTAGAGACCACGGAATGCTGGAGTGTGGAAGCTAAGCGATTGTTGCACGATATCGGCCGTTGGTTAAGGTGAAGGGGTTGCGATCCACGTTCTGGGGTTTACCTTGTCCAAAGGTCGTCAATCGCCATACAACGCTGCAATGCTGCGAGTTTGATTGCGATTGAGCTATAAAAAGAATTAAGATTTATTCTCCATCTTTTTCGGTATAATATAGGATCTTTTTTATCTTCGCATACCATTCGAGCCTTTTTTGCCCATCTTTTTCGGTTTAGTTAATTTTATTGTTGGTAAATATAACGATGTTGTCATTACCAACACCCAAACAGTATCAAAATATAGCCATAATCATTCAACACAGATTACTTATAACTTTTTATATGTTACTACAAGTTGGTCCTTGACTGCGATAATCTGGGGTTAGTGGTGAATGCAGTCTAAGATAGTTTTGAGCTTACCTGGTATTAAACTTAAACAACTTTTCTACTCTGATACGTACCAGAACTCTAAATCACATGGCGCGGCAAATCTTTGCTGGTAGAGTATTGGATGGTAACTAGCCTCGGCCAGACCAGGCTGGGGACAATTTGACAACATCCAAAATTGCACCAGCCGGGAGTCAAACCCATGAAGATCCATTTTTTAAGACCAAAGTACTCACCACAGGGCCAGGGAGGTCGTTAAAATCTAGAAGATCCCATACATTCAAGCATTACTCTAATTACCTAGCTAATGCCCAATTACCATAGTACGTAAAATGGCCCTGGTAATAATGGTAATTAGGATCATGGTAATTAGAATTGGTTAGTAATTAAATTTTTACTTGATAAGTAAACATAGTAATTTTTTTTAATGTGCTTTGTTAGAAAGTAAAACATATTTGAAATATATAAAAAATACAAACATATAAATGTGATAACTACTTACGGTATGGTGAGAGTCCTATGAATGAGCGATTAAAGTTGCCAAAATGAAATTTCCGTTGGAGAATGCCAAATATTTCAGTAACCCGACGACGTACACACCTCCATTCGACATGAATTGCTCAAGGCAACTGACTTTGTACGTTAGATGCGACGACGATGAGGATTGTATGGATATGTGGGTAGTTACGATAGTGTTTGCACAAGAGCACGGTAATGATTAAAAAGTCGTGGGACAGACTTTAAATACTAATAAAAAACTAATTCTAAGACGTAACCTCACGCTACTGTTGTTATTTTAAAAATTAATTATTCGTTATTGAAATATATTTTTTTGAGAATTTTTAATCGACTATGTTTTTAAATAAATAAGTTTGTTACATACAACATAAGCAGTGGGACAGTCATGGAGGTCAGAAAATGGAGGTTTAAATTTTTTTTTAAGCTGGATCTCACCTCTTTTATCTTCTTTTTCTTGATGGACGATATAGAGGACACTATCTAGTATCGACAAAAAAAAGTTACATAAGCCTGAATTAGTTTTAACCTACGTTCTCCAGCCTGGGACATGCCTTAGCCAACATTTAGGAGAATTGCCCAACCCTTACGTTGGGGACGGTATATAGACACATGAAAAAGTATCATGAGACGTGTAGCTCGTATCCTGGGGAAGAGGACTTCAAAAATTTACCATAAATATTTATAGGGTTGCCATCCGACCGGGTTTCCCCGGATTAGTCCTAGTTTGGACGGCATCCGGGGAGCGTCCGGACGGGGCTTCATTTGTAGTCCGGGTTTAAAAATTTAAAGTCTTGGGCCGCCCGCGACTTACTTGGTACTTTAAGATTTTTGTTTAAAAATTTAATTGAATTTTGTTAGGTTTAATATTTTAATAAGGTTTTGTTTTCAAAATAGAGTATATTACGTTTTCACGCTTCTTGCCCTGGTTGCCAAATTTTAGAGATGGCAACCCTAAATGTTTAGATTGACTCTAACAGCTGATTCAGTGGCAATGAACTGCGAACATAAAATATGAATGTTGTGGATGTTTAAAACATCCTGTGGGAACTATTTGATTTGCCGGGATAAAAAGTAGCCTATGTCACTTTCTCCAGGTCCTCAACTATGCCCATGCAAAAAATCAAGTCAATCCTTGCTCTGTTGCGGCGTGATCGAAAGACAAACCAACAAAGCAACAAACACTTTCGCATTTATAATATAAGTAAGTATTAAGTATTAAAAATCCCGCGAGAACTCTGTTTTTCCGGGATAAAAGGTCTTTCCAAATCCTCAACTTTACCCATGCGAAAAACCAGGTTAATCCGTTGCAGTCCGAGCCACTGGATACTGACGGCGCAAGAACGAGACCTGTAGATATCCATACAAGAGACCTTTGTCCAGCAGTGAACGTTTATCAGTTGACAAAGAAGACGAATGTTCCTTTCTTATTTATCTACTTTCGTTAAAGTTTTACTAAATAAATAAAAAAGCCGGCCAAGTGCAAGTCGGACTTGCGCACCGAGGGTTCCGTACTCCAAAAGTAAAAGTAAAACGATAATATTATATTAATTTGCTTATTTATCGTTAAATTTTTTTTAGAGGTTTATTGTTAATATAAAAAAAAAAACTATGCTAGTTAGAGCGTTGCTTTTATTTTTCCTGTAAAATATACATAAACCTCTATTGACCATAATTATTATGTAAACTTCGGAGATAAGGGGTGGGGGAACGGTATTTTTTTCGACATTTTGGCCGATTAATCAAAAACTAATTTATATAGAAATAAATAAAAAACTGTTTTAGAATGCACAAGTAAAGGCCTTTCATATGATACCCCACTCGGTATAGTTATTTTACTTTGAAATTTCAAACCCCCGATTTTCCCCCTTTTTTAATAAAACTAAAAATAATTTTCGATTTTTTCTTTATTCCAATGATGTTGGGCCACTATTATACACAAATATGCCAAACTTCATGTCGATAGCTTTAATAGTTACTGAAAAAATCGGCCAAGTGCGAGTCGGGCCTCGCTCTTTTAGGGTTCCGTTAAAAAAATCCATGTACCCATGGAAATATTTTAATTTTTTTTAATTTAATTTAATTTTTATTATTTGTTGTTATAGCGGCAATAGAAATACATAATATGTGAAAATTTCATCTGTCTATCTATTACGGTTTACGAGATACAGCCCGCTGACAGACGGACGGACGGACGGACAGCGTAGGCTTAGTAATAGGGTCCCGTTGGTACCCTTTGGGTACGGAACCCTGATAATCGACTGTGACAGACGGACGGACGGACGGAGAAAGTCTCACCATAAGGCGACGTCTTAGCATAGGCGTGGCTTTGCGCGGCGCGTGCGGCGTCGTGTCGCGGCGGGCAGCGCGGCGGGCGCCGACGCGGGCACCGCGGCGGGCACCGAGGCGGGCACCGAGGCGACGCACAGTGGGTCGAAACTGCTATATTATGAGGTACATAGGATTTTTTGTTACAAATTCCATTTAAAAAAAATACTTATCGAAAGACCTTGTCATTCTGATGAATAATTGTTATTAAACGTTTTTCTCTAAAACTGATAGTTTGCCCGGAAAAAAATATTTTCAGTTTTTGTTGTATGGAATTAAACAAAAACTGCTAAAAGCTAATAATAAGCTGATGCCCGCGACTTCGTCCGCGTGGGTTTAGTTTTTAAAGTACCTCGGGAACTCTTTGATTTTCCGGGATAAAAAGTCACTCTCGGGTCCTCAACTATACCCATGTAAAAATCACGTCGATCCGTAGCTCTGTTGCGGCGTGATTGAAGGACCAACCAACAAACACACTTTCGCATTTATAATATTAAGTATGATTAGCTAATTTTTCACTGTTTGTTTCCAACAACAAAGACAGTTTAGCTAAGGAGATACATTAGATACACAATAAAATGAATTGTTAAAAAGAAATAAAGAAAGCTATATTTTGAAAGTTTTATTTTTGTAGATCCTTTGTTTGAATTTACGTTATTTTAATATAATTTACAGTTTTAATCTATGAAATATCCTTTTTTAAGTGCTTAACTTATAAGTTTCTCTTCGATGAACTAGTGATTTAAAGTTAATTTCAATATTTATTCATAGAATTTTCATGCAGCACATTATTTTGGTCAAATATTTGATAATCCACGACATTATAAAATCAATAAAAATCTTTTTTTTTTTTTAAATTTCGGATTCTAATAACTTTTAAACAGGCAAGTTTGGGTGCAAGCTGATAGCATAGAGTTATAGCCAACAAGCCAAAGAATAAGAATAAAGTAGTTTTAAAGCAAGACCTCTCAAGACTTGGCCAAATTTTAGCAGTTTCTGTTTCATTCCATACAACAAAAACTGAAAATATTTTTTTCCGGGCAAACTATCAGTTTTAGAGAAAAACGTTTAATAACAATTTTTCATTAGAATGACAGGGTCTTTCGATAAGTATTTTTTTTAATGGAATTTGTAACAAAAAATCCTATGTTCCTCATATAGCTGTTTCGACCCACTGTGCGTCGCCGCGGTGCCCGCCGCGGTGCCCGCGTCGGCGCCCGCCGCGTGCTCGGCCGCGTGCTCCGCCGCGTCCAACGCCGACGCCTCTCTGTAAACGCTCTCATACTTGGCCATATGATTGAGTTTCACGCGCGACTCGACGCCGCACGCGCCGCGCAACGCCACGCCTATGCTAAAACGTCGCCTAAGGGTTCCATTTTTTCCATTTTGGTACGGAACCCTAATGAACAGAGAATATACGTTCATCTTAGTTACCATTATACTGTCTCCACCAATTTGAAGCAATCCATAACACCGTAAAATGCTCCTAAAATTACGCTCTTTATCACAAAAAAACAAAAAGAAACAGGAATGCTTGTCCAGAAGCATACTCCGCCATTACCACTCAAACTACCACCTAATAACACTCCTTCTTTATGAAATTGGTACTAAATTATGAGACAAATCCATTGATATTAAAACCAAAGATACAAAGTTTGTTAAAGTATCATCTCCATCGCTAAATCTGCCTCTTTACATAAGCCTCAATAGCCCAACGCTTAAAGGTGCGGACTGAACACTGAAAGATCGTCGGTTCAATTCCAAGTTCAGTTGCCATATTGTACTTATTTGGGTATTTTTCAATGTCTACAATTCACGAAACCAATACACTGATTACGAGTGATTGATAATATTAGTAGGTAATTGTTAACCTAGGATGGTTGACCTAGGACTCACTATCATAGGTATTCTAAGATGCCTCGTATTCCAAGAAAACCAGGGTACCAATTGTCTAAATTTATTGCATTGATCGTATTCGTATTCGATGTCATTAGACGTCAAAGTAAAATAATCCTTGATGGTATTGATTTATAGTCACAATTAATTCAGTCCAACCGATTGCATGGACATGGAGCTTTATGGAGCGTATTGTACATACCTAAACGTATAAGAATGCATACACGAAATTGAGCTCTACGTCAATGCTGTTATGGTTTATTTTACTTTGATGCTAATGTCATCGAATATAATTACGATCAATGGAATAATTTTAGAAAATCGCACCTTATATATTTTTTACTATTGCGTGGTTAATGTCTAATGGAAAAGAATGTTGTAAAACTGGTGGTATAAATGGTATGTGTATAATATTGTGTGTGTATTAAATTTTTTTTTTTTTATAAGAACGTACCAAGGCGAAAATTACATTTTGCTAAAATATCCATAGAGCATGCATTAGCATTAATTTTTAACAGTTACCAAAGTAACATACAAAAGGAACTGTACAAATTCAGCCTAGTATATTCTTTACAAAAATTAACACTAGTCTCTGGTAGGTACAGATTGTTGTTTTTTTCGTATATCAATGATCAAAATGTCTTCCTAACAGCGAGTCATATAATTTGGCTCAATATAATACCTCGGGACAGTTTAAATGCGTCGATGAAGATGCCTTGAGGTGCCGAGTCGAATTTTATTGAGAAATCTGTTAAACTGGTGGAAATCAGTACGTTTAGCGTACCGGAACGATGCTGTAGCACCTCCTTACCTGCTTTCTTTTTACCCTACTACGGTAACAAAAACGAAGGGTTATGATTTCAGTAGTCCATGACATACATATGTATGTCTGAATTTACGTATATTCCACCATAGCGCCTAAGCTATGGAGCCGATTTTGATGAATGAGGTGTCCATTTGGACGGCTTGGTAGTTAAGTTAGAATTAAGTTAGATGAGTTTATTGCTATAAGTTAAGTAAAATAAAGCCGCTGGATTCAGGCGGCGCAAGACCGAGACATGTGGAAGTCCATGCAAGAGACCTTTTTTTCCAGCAGTGGACGTCTATAGGTTGACAAAGAAGAAGAAGAAGTTAAGTTTTATTCTTCTTCATCATCATAGACCTTTAGACATCCACTGCTAGACAAAGGTCGCCTGCATGACCCTCCACCGGCCTCTGCTTTGCGCCGTCTGAATCCAGCGGCTCCCTGCGACTCGTTTGATGTCGTCGGTCCACCTAATGGGGGGGTCTGCCAACACTGCCCTTCCCGGTGCGGGGTCGCCACTGTGCACTGGTAAAAAACCCAAAAAAAAGTTTTATTATCATGGTTATTATGATCCGAGTGACATAGGCTACATTTTATTTGAACAAAATGAATATGGCGGACGTTGCATTGAACTTTCCTTAGTCGGGTTACAGTTTTGAAAGTTTTTCTTGTTTTAATTTAATTATTGGAATGAAGAATTTGGATGGAGGCTAAGCAAAAAAAAAGTATAAGAATTTTCTGTCACGACACTTGTTGCCTTCGTTTATTTTATAACACACATCCATTATAGCTTTGGTGGCGTAGCGGATCAACGAAGGAGTAAAACTATCGGTTCGGGGGTTCGAATCCTAACTTCACATTATTTTTATTTTATTAACTTTATTATTCCATTTATTTCATTTATATCATATAATTTACATTTTTAAATATTTGATTATAAAAAAAAACATTTAAAAATATAAAAAATAGCGGTCCACCGGCCTCGGGAACAGGGTCCAAGCAACCGGCGGTCAGGGCCCCAGAGAGAGGAACCTCCTGACGATGCGAGCCGTGTCCAGAAGTACAGCTTTCTGGATCTGGCCCTTGACCCAGCTACCCAACGAGAGCCTCGAAAGATGTTGGTCGAGGCTCTTGGCTATAAGACCATTAGCGGTGACGACTATCGGTACAATGATTGCTGAGTCTACATTCCACATGGCGACAACCTCGTGCGCCAAGTCGAGATACTTGGTGAGTTTCTCTTTCTCGGCTTTCACGAGGTTCTCGTCATGCGGGACAGCAACATCAACAATCATTGTACGGCGCTCTGATCGATCTATCACCACTATGTCAGGCTTATTGGCTACAATAGTCCTGTCTGTAATGATAGATCGATCCCAGTACAGTGTGATATGACCATTTTCAAGAACTGGGTCGGGCACATATTTGTAGTACGGTACCTCCGATTCCACAAGATTGTATTTCAAGGCAAGTTGCTGGTGGATAATCCTGGCCACTTGGTTATGTCTGTGTAAGTATTCGCCGTTAGCCAGATGAGAACAACCAGAGACAATGTGACGGATAGTTTCTCCAGGACGGCGACATGCCCGACATATGTCTACCGTTCCATCCTTCACTATGTATTTTCTGTAATTGTTCGTCATCATGACCTCGTCCATAATTGCACACACAAACCCTTCGGTTTCCCCAAAGAGGTCACCAAAGCGCAGCCAGGCCACGGACGCTTCAAAGTCAACATCAGGCCCTTATTAACTTTTATTATTAATTTATTATTAAAGGCACTTCGTTTCAACCGAGTATTCCACGACACTCACGCATTTTTTTTTTAATTTTTATTGCGCATAGCCTGCTTAAAAATGTTTTAAATACCTATTAAAACTTTTCGGTTAAGTTTCGGCTTAACAGGACCACGTTTGTGCTTTTACGGCGTATACTCTCAGAGGACATATAAAACAGCTATTTGGAGGGTCACAAAAAAGAACTTAGTGCTACAGGGCGACGTAAACGTGAGTTTTATTGAATCCAGGTGGGATTCACTGTAACTATTAAAAATTTATGTAATTTTTCGTAACTAGTAAATATGTAACTTATGTAGATACTTTTATTAAGTCCGAAGTTCAAATCCCTTGCACGCAACTCTAACTTTTCGGAGTTATGTGCGTAAAAATATATCATCATCATTAGCAACCCATCAATGGCTCACTACTGAGCGCAAGTTTCCTCTCAGAGAAGGTTTATAGGCCATAGTCCACCACGCTGGCTCAATGCAAACTGGCGGACTTCACACACCTTCGAGAACATTAAAGAGAACTCTCAGATGAGCAGGTTTCCTCACGATGTTTTCCTTCACCGTTGAAGCAAGTGATATTTAATTTCTTAAACGCATTTAACTTAGAAAAGCCAGAGGTGCATGCTCGGGATCGAACTTGTGACTCCCCGAATAGGAGACCACAGTCCTAACCACTAGGCTATAACTGCATCGTTGTTTATACCTACTCAGATTGTTGCATGTAATGAATAAGTAGTTACTCCATCTCGTATTTTCATATCGCAAATGATCTTCGCATTAGAAGTAATGTATTACCGTTTTCCACGCCAAAGTAGTACATAAATCAATGGAATGGCCTAGAAAACACTATCGACCTTAATGCCTTGGTAGCTATCACGTGTTACTGCTGAAATTCACGGTGCAATGTCCAAATTGATTTCGAGATTGGATGTGAGTTTAGCTTGAGGGGTAGGATTGGATAGCGAGCGTGTTACTTTGCAGAATTCAGGTACCTATTGATATAGAGAAAGAACATACGAACTAATTTTGCTGTAATCTGCCAATTAACATTGAGAGGTGAATTGTTTAAGCGATTGCATAGCTTTTATCGCGGGCTTTGAACTAGGACAAACAGTTTGAGCGCGGCGACCGAATCAAGAATTCCGTAACGATAATAAACCTAACACCGTCGTTCAGTAAGCGTTCAACATTTTAGAGGTTCACAAGTAGCTCTGTTTGGCGCAGTGGGCGAGCGGAAGCTTTCTTTACCGTATGGTGTATGATGTCGCAGGTTCGAATCTCACTCGCGAAGTAGTGACAGTGCGCTTTTCTTGTTTATTTGTTTTTAATTATTTTTTGCATAATTTTTACTATGCAAAAAATAATACTGCCTAAATATTATAATTGCATAAGTTGATAAAAAATGCTATGCAATAGCTTTACCGCGACAGTTCCCGAGTGCCACTTAATTTTTTTTAAAGAATATCAACCAAGTTGAACTTGATATATTATTCTCCTTTCCCCTCCAAATAAGCGGAAAGCTTGTGCCAGGACTGGGTACGACAATAGAGCAACGGGTGGGATTCGAACCTGCGACCTTTCAATTTTCAGTCCGCACCTTTAACCGTTGGGTTATTGAGGCTTGAATTCATATAGACTTTGCAATTGTGAATTGTAGTCAACTTCTCCTGAAGATGCTTTAATATACTTTTAGTTTGTACTCGTGTGGTGAAGTTGGGCGAGCGTCAAGCGTCGGTTTCATCGTTTCTATTTAGACTTCAACAAACGTGAACAAACTAATATTATTATTTGTTTTTATACTTTGTAGTGGTGTTTGAAGTCGGTTTTTGGAAAGAATTTTTATTTTAAGCTTTTTTGAGTAGCTAGTTCGAAGAGTTCTTTGGGGTTCCAAAGTGCTGGAGTGGCGACCCCGCACCGGGAATCGCAGTGTTGGCAGACCCCCACTAGGTGGACCAATGACATCAAACGAGTCGCAGGGAGCTGCTGGATTCAGGCAGCGCAACACCGAGGCCTGTGGACGACTAGGGAGTTAATAATACTAATAATAATGTTATAAAGACTTTGAAATATTACCATAATAATACGCAAAAATTTTTCCACATATAATTTTATTTATTTTTAAATATTTATTTCACGTAGGCAAACCTGTGGCTCTTATGACACGTCATGACTCTACCACCGGTTCGGAAAGCGGATTCTGCTGAGAAGAGCCGGCAAGAAACTCAGCAGTTGCTCTTTCCAAAATAATCATTTTACAATATTAATATGTAGCTATAAGTATAATTTATTATGACAATTTGACTTTATACAGTATACTACATTAAACCTAAATTTACTCTAAAATTAAAACTACCTACTACATTAAAATTAAATTTATTCTAAAATTAAATAAAATCTAAAACCCCATCGAAGTCACTGCAGTGTGGCATGGTACCCAAGATGCTGGCAGCATTACCCCTTTGGATGGCCAAGCTAATCCTTTGGGCAAGGTATCTGCCAGCTCTTGGATCCCCGGTAGACTCGATCACCTTTTTAGTTAGCTCTACAAAAAGCGCTCGAGCCTCCGGGCCCTACGGCCCCAGGTTCTCTACACCAAAAGGCACAAATATGAAACCACTGTCAAGTTTTTCATATTTGCGCCTCTTAGCCTGTTCGGCGCTAGTAGCCGCTGCACCCGCCACAGAGGAGGTCGCATGGATGTGGGATGCAGCTAGAGTATCTACACAGGTGGCATCCCACACAAGCGACCTCCCTGTCCTCCAAGGAACAAGCGTCATACCATCAGGTCTCCTGCCATCACTACGTGCCAAACCAATAGGTTCTAATACAGCTGGCACGTGAGCAGTAGCAAGAGACCTGCGGATGATGTCGTTGAGGGCATTGTGGCGGGAGAAACGACCAGCGCTCTTCGAACAGGAGAGTCCGTGATGACCGTAAGCGTCGACGTGGTCACCGCAGTGGCAACGGTGAGGCTGGGTTATTTTGGCGCCGAGCCTAAGGCCAACTACCTCTGCAAGAGTGGCGTGGTTTAAAAGAGTGCCTAGATTAGCAGAAGGGAGAGCATGGAGACAGCGAGAAGACGAGCACGGTCTTTAGAATTTGCTTCCATTAACATTGCGTCAAAAGTTTTTTTACAAATAATGTCATCCCACTGTCTCTGGGAAGGAAGAGAAACCGGCAATTGATTTGGGCTAATCGCTGACCATTCATTTCTTGCCTCTGCCAAGTACGACACCTCAATTGATCCCAAAGACTGGGATATAATTTTTTCAAAGAGTGTGTATGTACTATAAACAGAGGAAAGAAATGCTGGCAGTGACACTAGAAATTTTGCGGATTCCCAGACCTCCATACCTGATCGGAAGAGAAGCCTGGGCCCATACTTGATCATCTATCGGACAATTTAAGATGTCAGATAGAATATTTTGTATAAAATTATCCAAATTTTCCAATAAATTATTAAATTTCCAAAGAGGTGAACATCTTAGGAAATAAGTAAATTTTGGAACAAATAAGCAGAATCGAATGATGGTCATTGCCATATGAGGATTAATATCGAAAAGGTGATGGGAAGTGTTTTTGAATTTAGAAATTAAGTCAGTAAAAAATTGAGGAACTGAGGCCTCTAGAACAGGTGCTCCTAGGAGGCGAAGTGACTCATCATTTAAAATTTTAATACCCAGAGCTAAAGTATTGAATTTATTTAATATGTGCAGTTTAGATTCCGCCGAAAAAGAATTAGGAATATAAATTTCACATTTATCAAAGTTAAGTTCCAAGCCAATAGTTTTAAATTTTGATATAATAATTTCTAAATCCTCCAAAACCGAATTCACTTCGCCGCCCAAGGTTCCATCATCCAAATACCAAACATTGAATTTGGAATTTAGAGCCGAAATTATAGGGTGGATGGCCAAACTAAAAATAACTGGTCCAAGCGGATCCCCCTGCTGACAGCCGACAGCGGAGCTCAGAACATTCTTTTTGTGTACGAGCTTTGAAGGTTCCCGGTAGCACTGCGCCAAGTACGGGAAAAACTGTGGAAATTTATTTTTTACTTCTGAGAGGAGGACCCCCCGATCCACTGAATTGAAGGCATTCTTCACATCAATTTTAAGGAGTACCTCCTCCCGGGAGCTAAGGAGGAATGTGCGAGCAGCATGAACAGCTGCTTCACATCCCCACTTTACCCCAAAGCCTAACTGAATTGGGACAAAATTAGAAGATATCAAAGGAAGAATTTTTTTACAGCAAATTTTGGAAACGACGCGCCGAATCGTTGAACCCACTGCTATGGGGCGAATACCACCATCCTTTTTTTTAGGGCACATAAATTTGCTCCATATAAGGTTTTAGTTATTTCATGGGGTACTCGTCCAGATAGCATCAGGTTCACCAGATCAGTGATGGATTTCAGAAGGGTACCACCCACGTCAACGTTTGCACCACAAACTAAGTCTCTAAAGTGTTGTGGTGACAAACCATCGAGCCCTGCAGCGGAACCACTTCTGAAAGACATCAGAGCTCCCAGCACGTCATTTGTAGTGGACTGAAAAAGAAAATCGTTATTTGTCGGTGGGTCTGGAAAAGAGGAATCAGGAGATGGAGATGGGTGTTTAGAACGCAGTGCTTCCAGAGTCTCCGCTGTATCAGGGGCAATTGTGTCACTGGAGAATAAAAGTCGAGCCGCTCCCTTAAGGTCGCCGTCGCTTATTTTATTTTCAAAAAATTTTTTTTATCATAATTATGTTTCAGATATTGATGAGATTGTGTATGTGTTACGTGTAGTGGATTTAACTGTATGGTAGTATTGTAAATATTGCTGTCATTTATAGCGCAGTTATTTTTTATTTTCTGTGTAAGGGAGAGGTTTTGACTCTTATCCGCATGTAGCGTGCGGTACGCGAAAGTGAGCAGGAGCTCCCAGCTACGACAGGTGTTATGAGAGATGACATTATCTATAGTTTTTTTTAAAGAACATGAAACTGAATGGCGTGATCCTCGAGGAATGCGTCTGATTAATGGAATGGAATTCTTAAAAGTACTTAATGATTCCCAAAGGTTACCATCAAGTCCTTTAATTGGAAGGGAAGAACATGAAATGGGAGGTATCGATGATGCAAATGATGATTTGTGAACTCTACCTACATGAATTTTCAAACCTTTACTATTTTTAAAATACCGAGGCTGGGAACACTGCTCACAACGCACGCTATCCTGCGACATAAAAAAAAACCCTGGTTGTCTCAACTTAGAACAAGTGGCTCGGCGCCACAACAACACATGACTTATATTATATAGAAAAAAAACCTAAAAATAAGAAAAAATACAAAATAGCAGCTTAAAATTCACACTACACACTTCACAATTTAACTTGGTTAAGGCATTTGTCTTCGAGCTTCTTTACCGAGGATTCCGTTACAGAAGATGCTGCCTCATTATCCTGCGTGGATCTTCAAATAAAACTTCTGTAGTAAAGTTCGTTATCTGCCCTTTCAAGCTACTTATCCTCTGGTTCAGATTGAGCCACGACATATTATTTCATATTATACGAAATTAAGTCCACAAATCACAGGCAAACGTATGGCATCAAAATATTATGGAAATATAGATGTAAACAGTAAATAAATCGCAATTTTTGTAGCTGACAGCTGTTGACAGATTTCCTCTTGGTTGCAATTTTTCATGTGAAACTTATTAATATTTACTCGTAATATTATTATGTTTTATTTATTTATATAGATGTAAGATTTAATGTAGAATTACATTAAATAGAAATGAGCCATATTACATAATTATTTACTTTATTTTATTATTTATTATGAAGAGAAATTCGCAGCTGTCAAAGTCAATTCCGAAGCCCCAATGTAGCTATTACATTGTAATATGTTTTTTATACTATCTTGTGGGCAGCCGGATGCCAAGCCGATTTAACCCATGCAAAATTATTTAAAGAAAGCAATTTGTAATAATTTAATCTAAAACAAGTATTTTTTTAAAACCGACTTCAAACTCCCGCGCCACTACAAACGCTCGACCGATTTCGATAAAATTTAAATGGGACCACCTGAGAATTATACCCTTTAAAACAAAAAAAAAATCCAAATCGGTTCAGGCGTCTTCGAGTAATCGGCGAACATAGGTACATAAAAAAATGATTCCGATGAATTGAGAACCTCCTCCTTTTTTCAAGTCGGTAAAAAATATATTTAAATAACATGTACTTATGTACAAAACACTTAAAATAAAAATTCATAATAATAATAAAACTTTTCTATTGAATGGTTAAATCATTAATTATACTACCACTAGGTGGACCGATGACATCAAACGAGTCGCAGGGAGCTGCTGGATTCAGGCGGCGCAACACCGAGGCCTGTGGACGTCCATGCAAGAGACCTTTATCTAGCAGTGGACGCGTATCGGTTGACAAGAAGAAGAAATAGAAGAACCAGACTTAGGCAATACTTCTTTCATTGATAATAATACTTTACTTTTTCACTTTGACTTCGACTTTGACATTTCTAATAGATACTACCTATTATCCTATATACTATATACACCTATATACCTCGAGTATATACCTATATTTTAAAGATAGATTGTTCAAATTTCTTGTGCGTAAATCGATCGTCTAACATAAGAACCATTATCAGTATTCGAGGGTAACCGGATTGGACCTTTTTCGGCTTAGATAAAACTGAAATAGATAGGGTCAGATACGAAGGGGAATCTACGAAGCCATTCATAGTACTCTACGGTTGCTATGATACATGGGAACTTGAGAAAAATGTTTTCAGAGCTCTATCTCTGAAAACATTTTTCAGGGAGGCATTGGGCATGGCTACTGGCTAGTAACTAGTCTTGTGTATTATTAGTGTTATTAACTCTTAATAAAAATCCTAGTACATGTACAAACATGTACTAGGGAGTTAATAATACTAATAATAATGTTATTATAAAGACTTTGAAATATTACCATAATAATACGCCAAAATTTTTCCACATATAATTTTAATGTAATTCTACACTATTTTTATTGTAATAATTGTAATTTGATACCTACCTATGGACTATTTACTGTCTGAAATAAAATATTTTTATTTTATTTTATTTAAGTACGATTAGGAATTAATTCCCGAAACTGGCAAACCTAGGCAAACCTGTGGCTCTTATGACATATTATCATGACCCTACCAACGGTTCGGAAAGCGGATTCTGCTGAGAAGAGCCGGCAAGAAACTCAGCAGTTTCTCTTTCCAAAATAATCATTTTAAAATATTATTATGTAGCTAAGTATTTATATTGTAATAAGTTTTTTATAATATCTTGTGGGCAGCCGGATGCCAAGCCAAATTAACCCATGCAACTTTGTTAGAATAGAGTAGAATATAATATTTGCACAATGAGTTAAGACGGTCAATAGTAGGTAAGTACATCGTGCTTTAAGTTCTTCGTCACTCGGCTCCGAAAACAAGGAATTAGATAATTAATGATAGTTCATACATCAACTGTATGCCAAAATATTTCAGCCCGATCCGTAAAGTGCAGTGGTTTGAGTTGTGCGTTAATAGATCAGTCAGTCAGTCAGTCACCTTGCCATATTTATAAAATAATAGGTAATTTACTGTCGTCTATTGTTACACATACTAAAGAATATCTATTTGTTATACTCATAAGAAAAATAGCCAACGCATATTTATTTTTATCTCGCACCTATAAGTACACATAAGCGCGGTTCATTACGCATGACTATTTTCACCATATTGAATTGAAATAATGCAGGACAGTTTTTTAAAAAAAATATTGTACAAAAAATTAATACTATTCTTCTTCTTCTTCGAACCAATGGTAGATTCATTTCACGATTCGAAAGCACTATTCTATTCCATTCTATTCCATTATATTCCATTTTATTCCATTCTATTCCATTAGGTTCTATTCTGTTCCATTCTGTTCCATTCTATTCCATTCGATTCCATTCTATTCTATGCCATTCTATTCCATTATATTCCATTCTATTTCATTCCATTCTATTCCACTCTTTTCTATTCTTTTCTATTCTATTTTATTCTATTCCATTCCATTATATTCCATTCGTGCCCTATAGCGTATGCAAACAGGGATGCGCTCTCGATTCATGTATCCTCATAATCTGGTGGAGTAACAATTTCCCAACTCCAGACTGCTGCTGACAGAAACTCACTTGATTGAAACCCCTCTTTTTTGTCCAAACTCAAATCTGGGACATTTCCAAATTATCCACCATTAGTCCGATAAGGCAGGAAACTTTCAGATAACACCGAAAATAAATACTTTAGTGAATTTAGGTCTACTCCAGAAATTCATAAAATATGCACCGGATGACGTGTTATCAGTCACTCACCGTATATTCTTCCGTAAAGTCTGGGGACACGGGAGTGTCCCCGCCACGACTAGCCAAGTAGATTAGTCTCGGAAAACTCACGTAGCATGGTTTGCCTATCCATGATCAGCGAAGAAAAGAATCTGCTTACTCACGGTCTAAAATAGAATATAATATGGCTTCACACAATGCAAAAAGTTCAGCCAATCTGGCATGATACCGGGTATTTTTTGCACAAGCGATTGGCTTCTCGACTTAAGAAAAGTATAGATCAATAGAGATGAATAGAAAAATAGTAGATGTAAGAAATTCGGCTGTTGAGGCGTTTACACCAGTTAATTATGGAACCAAGGGGCAAAAGTACTTTGAACAGTCAAAGTCCAATAATGAAATACCACAGTCAATTTTAGACTTGCCTTTACAAGTTAGAAATCTTTTATTTATGTATGGTAAATAACAGCAATTGAAGATGGATTAAATTTTGAACTATAAAATGTCGTAGATTTGAATCGCTCTAGGAATGCGTGAGACATTTTTTTTTACTAACAGAGCTATTATTTTGAGTCATTCTTTATTGTGCTTTTTTGAGTTAAATTACTTTTTAAAATAAAGTTATTTGTGAAAAACAGTTGTTAGAATTCTAACTGTCATTTTTCTGCTACCTCGAAGTTCACAGACGATATACGAATACATATTATCTATACTTATAAAAAGATTTGTCCTGACTGACTGACTGATCTATCAACGCACAGCCTAAGCCACTGAAGCTAGAAACTTGAAATTTTGACAGTAGGTTCCTTTTATGACGTAGGTGAGCACTAAGAAAGGATTTTTTGAAATTCCACCCCCAAGGGGGTTAAATGGGGGGTTAAAGTTTGTATGAAAGTCCGTCATTTTTCAAGTTATACCCGTGAAACTCGGTATTTGGGCTTTACATTAAAAATAAAGAGTTACGTGTTTCACAGTTTTTGAAAATTCTACCCCCAAAGGGGTTAAATAGGGGTTGAATGTTTGTATGATAGTTTTTCATTTTTCAAGTTATTTTTCAAGTTATTTTTCAAGTTATATCCACGAAACTTAGTATTTTGGCTCTTGATTAAAAATAAAGAAGTACGTATTTTACATTTTCTGAAATTCTACCCCCAAAGGGGTAAAATAGGGGTTGTTAGTTTGTATGAAAGTCCGTCATTTTTTAAAATTTTATCGATGAAACTTTGTATTTGGGCTTTCGATTAAAAACAAAGAACTACGTATTTCATAATTTTTGAAAATTCTATCCCCAAAGGGGTTAAATAGGCGGTTGAATGTTTATATGAAAGTCCAAATTTTTCGAGTTAGTTACATCGAGCAACGGATCTACGTGATTCTTTCATGGGTATGGTTGTAGACCTGCAGTGCTACTGCTTACTTTTATCCCGATGAAGCCAGTAGTTCCCACGGGTTTTTTCAAAGAACCGAATTCCACGCGGACGAAGTCGCGAGGGCAACAGCTAGTTACTTAATAACTTGAGTATCTTCCAAGTTTCTTGCTGGTTTTTCTCGGTTGGAATGGCGTTCCGAACCAGTTGTAGATTAAGATTTTGACCATTTTTTTATAATTTGAAGCAAGCAATAATTTAAAGAAAGCGAGCAAGCAAGCAAAAAATATTTTTTTGTAATAATTTAAAGAAAGCAATTTGTAATAATTTAATCTAAAAAAAATATTTTTAAAAAACCGACTTCAAACGCCCGCGCCACTACAAACGCTCGACCGATTTCGATAAAATTTAAATGGGACCACCTGGGAAGTATTTAAAAAGGCCCTCGTGCACCCTATCTATAAAACTGGAGACAGGGGCAGTATCGATAACTATAGGCCCATATCGGTCCTCACTACCTTATCAAAGATTTTTGAAAAAATCTTGAATAAAAGATTAGTTAATTACTTGGCTGTAACCGACATTCTCTCTGAAAATCAATTTCGGGTTCAGGGTGGGTAAATCTACTGAAGATGCTGTAGTGACGCTAACTGATCACATTGCTAGAAATTATGACAATAAGCTTAAAACTGTGGGCATATTTCTGGATCTCTCAAAAGCCTTCGACACTGTGTCTGTCTCATTGTTATTAAATAAGCTTGAACGCATTGGCATACGAGGGATTGCTCTCGATATCTTCAAAAGTTACTTGTCCGAGCGGTCACAATGTGTTATTATAGATAATCACACTAGTGACTCGGAATCAGTACATTTCGGAGTTCCTCAGGGTTCTGTGCTTGGACCTACATTATTTCTTATTTATGTTAATGACTTGTGTTCCCTTCGCCTATCACACTGCAAAATCATCACGTATGCCGATGATACAGCTCTAATTGTTAGCGGTAATAACTGGAATGAAGTCTGTAATCACTCTGAACTAGCCATTAAAACTGTTATGAAATGGCTAAATTGGAACCTTCTTACATTAAACTTGTCCAAAACTAAGTTTATAACCTTTGCCCCTAACACACTTACCCAAGCTCCTATCTCCTTCACAATACGTGCTCACGGATGTAATGGCTCTAATCCTACCTGTAATTGCAAAGCCCTTGAACGCACCTCCTGTATCAAATACTTAGGTGTTTTGGTAGATTGCTTCTTATCTTGGAAACAACATATTGCATCAGTCTCTTCGCGCACAAGAAAATTAATGTTTGTTTTTAAGAATATAAGAAACGTAGCTGACTCCAAATGCCTTAAATCCGTTTACTATGCCCTCGCTCAATCAATCCTTTCATATTGTATAACCGCTTGGGGTGGTTCACCAAAAACGCTTATGCTACGGATTGAAAGAGCTCAGAGGGCAGTTTTAAAAGTAATGCTCGGTAAGCCCATACTCTTTCCTACTGCTGAGCTATATTCTAGTTGCCAGCTGCTCACAGTCCGGCAATTGTTCATCTTGCATACGGTGCTACGCAAACATTCTGAACTGACCTACGATCCTAACCTATTTACTATGAAGCGGAGAACTCATATGGTTTGCGCCCACAGACCTCGCCGGACCGCTGTTGCCGGTCGGCATTATTTTTATTTTGGTGGCTTAATATATAATCGAGCAAATAAAATACTAAATATATATCCGTTAACACTAGATAAATGCAAACACAAGTGTTCAGAATGGCTTCGAGCCCTCACTTATGATGAAACGGAAGTCCTTGTAAAGCTGAGTCAATAAATGTTACAGTACTCCACTAACATTCACACACACACACACACACACACACACACACACACACACAAACACACGTGCGCGCGCGCGCACGCGCACACACACACACACACATACACACACACCCACACACACACACACATACTCACTCTCACTCACACCCAAACACACTCACCTCTCACACCAATTACCTGACACCCAATACATTGCAAACACGCACATGCACTGTCAACAATCTACAACCACAATCTAACACTTTAAAATTTGTCTTTTTTCTAAATTTTCTAAATTTTATTTTATTTAATACGAGTAAGTATATAATTTTGCTTGTACTTTGTAATAATTACATATTATAAATCTTTTATTTAATGGACGAGGAGGGCGATGATCACCGCAACACAGTTTATACTTCTGCGGGATCATCGTTCAAATCTGTTATAAAATCATTTGTAATTTTGGGAAAAATAAACGATTATTATTATTATTATTATTATTTACCCTTAAACCCTCAGTAGTACCTTTAAGTAGCACCCTTTAAAACAAAAAAAAAATTCAAATCGGTTCAGGCGTCTTCGAGTAATCGGCGAACATAGGTACATAAAAAAATGATTCCGATGAATTGAGAACCTCCTCCTTTTTTCAAGTCGGTTAAAAATATATTTAAATAACATGTACTTATGTACAAAATACTTAAAATAAAAATTCATAATAATAATAAAACTTTTCTATTGAAATGGTTAAATCAATAATAATTAGTGCTCAAATTACTTCAGTTACGTCCTCCCTTAAACGTAATACCTATATCTAAGTCAGTAATTAAGTAGATCCGTCCTTAAGAAGGTCTTTTCTCTGATCTACGTCTGATAGTATCCCATTTCTGAATAGGTACCTACTTACACTCACTATCGCGTGTGCCGATCCGTGTCCCAGCGTTGATTAAAGACTTTTGTATTTAGTAGGTATGCTTAATCTCCATTATTATAATATTACAAATGCTTTCAGGTAAAAAGATCTATGGACGATAGTGGATGGATTGTGTTTGTGCATTTGTTGGTCCATAGGCTTTCTCTTCTTTGTCCTTCGATGTCCACTGCTGGACATAGGTCTCGTGTTATCATCATCATCAGCAACCCATCAACGTATCACTACTGAGCGCAGGTCTCCTCTCAGAGAAGGGTTATAGGCTCACACACTGGCCCAATGCGAATTGGCGGACTTCACACACCTTTGATAACATCATGAAGAGCTCTCAGGCGTGCAGGTTTCCTCACGATGTTTTCGTTCACCGTTAAAGCTTGTGATATTTAATTTCTTAAACGCACTTGACTTACAAAAGCCACAGGATGCGTACCCGGGATCGAACCTGCGACCCCCTGAATAGGAGACCGCAGTACTAACCACTAGGCTATCACTGCTTCGTAGAACTCAGGTATGGTATCAGGTTTTGACGACCTCCCTGGCTCAGTGGTGAGCGCTGTTGTCTTGTAACTGGTAGGTCTCGGGTTCGATTCCCGGCGGGGTCAATTTGGAAATTTATAATTTTTGAATTGTCTCTGGTCTGGTCTGGTGGGAGGCTTTGGCCGTGGCTAGTTACCACCCTACAGTCAAAGAAGTGCCGCCAAGCGATTTAGCGTTCCGGCATGATGACGTGTAGAAACCAATTAGGAATTAGGGGTATGGGTTGAATGTTCACTGCCATAGCCCTTGCAAGTTAGCCCGCTACCATCTTAGACTGCATCGTCACTTGCCATCAGGTGAGATCGCAGTCAAGGACTAGCTTGTCATCGAATAAAAAAAAAAGTACCTATGGACTTCCAAATGTCTGTCTTACGCCGCATGTATTATAGTCGGCTCTCCCTTGTGGGGGCTCTGCCAACATTGCGCTTTTAGTTGCGAGAACACCACTCTAGCACCTTGAGACCCCACCGACCATCAGTTCTTCGATTCGGAGACCATTGCTATTTGACCATTGGAAAGAAGGACAACACCAAAAATGGCACAAATATGTAACTGTTCTCAATGTTTTCATTGATCAATCAGAATAGAATAGAATAGAATAGAATAGAATAGAATAGAATAGAATAGAATAGAATAGAATAGAATAGAATAGAATAGAATAGAAATATTTTTTATTCTAATAAACTTTTACAAGTGCTTTTGAATAGTCGATGAATCTACCACTGGTTCGGAATACCCTTCCTGCCGAGAAGAACCAGCAAGAAACTCGGCGGTTGCTCTTTTCAAAACAAATTTACAATACAGTAAATACTATGCTATATATGCAGTGTTACCACAATGAGGGAAGTTCCAAAAATGCATACCGACTAACTTCTATCTTAAGATGGGCAGACATAAATTAGCCCGTTAAAGAACCCGTTCACGAGCATGACGCATGACCCAGCCATTGCTTCGTTTAACCATATTTTAGGGAACGTAACAACCCACATCACACGACACCACCACAGAAATGTTTAAAGAGTGACATACTTATGCTACCCAGGTTAAGGCATCGAATTGAAAACTAATATTCAAATACTCATTTTAAGACCTCTCATAGTCGGCTCTCCCTTGTGGGGGGTCTGCCAACATTCCGCTGTGCGAGATCACCCCTCCAGCACCTTGAGACCCCACCGACCATCAGTTCTTCGATTCGGAGACCATTGCTATTTGACCATTGGAAAGAAGGACAACACCAAATGGCACAAATATGTAACTGTTCTCAATGTTTTCATTGATAAAACAGTTAAAAAAATAAAAATTAAGTGGCAATCGGGGACTGCCGCGGTAAAGCTATTGCATAGCATTTTTATCAACTTATGCAATTATAATATTTATGCAATTTTTTTTTTGCATAATAAAAATTATGAACCTCTTAAATGTTGAACGCTTACTGAAAGACGATGGTTTAGGTGGGTTAGGTTTATTTTCGTTACGGAATTTCTTGATTCGGTCGCCGCGCTCAAACTGTTTGTCCTAGTACATGTCCCGCGATAAAAGCTATGCAATAGCTTAATAAAACTCGTAACTCAGGTACAAGGTGCTTAAAAGAACGTGCCAAAATATACTTTGCTCGAGAGACCTTGTGCAAAGTATTGAAAATTAAAATTTTAAACGCAAACTTCGGAATATAACGAGCGCGCGACGGTTCAAGCGCCCAAAATGTTGGCGCCATGAATAATTGAAAGCTGTGATTCAATTCCTTATTAATGGCACTCAGGGCTGTCAACGGGATACAAAAACCCTTACAGTTTTTGCAATTCACGAAGGCGAGTGAGCTTTACTAGTGGTTACTTCGTGTACATGCACATTGGGATGGGTAGCCTAAGTATGTCACACTCTCTTTAACATTTCTGCGGTGGTGTCGTGTGATGCGGGTTGTTACGTTCCCTCAAATATGGTTGAGCGAAGTAATGGCTGGGTCATGCGTCATGCTCGTGAACGGGTGCCACAGGCGGCAATGGAGCTACTTTCTGTCTGCCCGTCTTAACATGTGTTGAATTATAATTAGAAATAATTACGTATGCTTTTGTGGAACTTCCCCTCATTGTGGAAACTCTGCATACATAGAATAATATCTATTAAGTATATTGTAAAATAAAAGTATTTTGAAAAGAGCAACGGCCGAGTTTCTTGCTGGTTCTTCTCGGCAGGAATGGTAGATTCATCGACTATTCAAAAGCACTTGTAAAAGTTTATTTGAATAAAAAATATTTCTATTCTATTCTATTCTTGAATCATTCTGCAAGTTGCAACCGAGCCTCAACATCAGAGATCGACATGCTTTTTGAATTGGTACGTGTTTATCTGACGACCTGGAGGGCGACATGGACTACTTTTTATCCCGGAAAATCAAGAGTTCCCGCTGGATTATAAAACCTTAGTGGCTTAGATCATAAACATTTTATACGACTTCAAAAAAAGGAGGAGCTTCTCAATTTTTTTTATGTATGTTCACTGATTACTCGAAGACGCCTGAACCGATTTGGAAAAATATTTTTTGTTTCAAAGGGTATACTTTCGAAGTGGTCCCATTGAAATTTTATCGAAATCGGTCGAGCGGTTTTAACAATAAAGTATACACTTAGCTACACTAACACTTAGCAGTGGCGCGGGCGTTTGAAGTCGATTTCTTAAAAAGATTTTTTTATATTAAACTATAAAACGCAGGCAACAGCTAGGTAGTTGGTAGATAGGTATTTCAATTTCAAAGTATTTTTCGATATATCATCAGGATATCATTAGAATCCTCAGATAGATATTTTGCCCTACAATGTGATTATTTTTAGGGTTCCGTACCCAAAGGGTGCCAACGGGACCCTATTACTAAGCCTCCGCTGTCCGTCCGTCCGTCCGTCCTTCTGTCAGCGGGCTGTATCTCGTAAACCGTAATAGATAGACAGTTGAAATTTTCACATATTGTGTATTTCTATTGCCGCTATAACAACAAATAATAAAAATTAAATTAAATTAAAAAATAAAGGGCGCTCCCATACATAGAAAAGGAGTCGAAATAAAATTTTATTTTTTTACCCTGGCATGTGGAGTGTCATTATCTGGAGCTCATTAAGTGGAGTTCAAATATATATTTTTTATTTTTAAGCTACAAAAATGAAAAGGCTGTCAAAGTTTTCGGTTTTAGACCAATTTTGTTAGGGGGTCTATCTCAAAAACTAAACTAGTTAGGAATTTGAAATTTTGGTATATTATGTACTTTATAGTGTATTTAAACAACGAATACTGAAAACGCCGATTTATAATGCAGTTGGTAAGTTGTGAACAAAACAAACGAGCATTTTTTTCCCATATATTAATTTAGTACTTTCTAAGGACTAAGATATCTAAATATGTATTTAGTTTAAAAAAATGATTTGATGATATGTACGGAACTCTAAAAGAGCGAGGCCCGATTCGCACTTGGCGGATTTTTTTTATCCCACGTGCGGCATTCACAAGAGAGGCCTCCGCAAAGCGTATATTGGCATACAGCTACATCAAACTGTCAATTAAAAAGTTCCTCGCAGCCTGTAGCGGGATACAAACGACCCGATTATATCGTACGGCGGGAGTTTACGCTAATTTGGCGCTTATTTACATAATTCTCGGTATTATGCGGTAGGTTGAAGCTACTCGGGATCTTTAGAATTCATCTAGTCCCTATATCCCTAAACCTTACTAATATTGTAAATACAAAATTAGGTCTTTTTTTTCATTCTATGACAAGATAGTCCTTGACTGCGATCTCACCTGATGGTAAGTGACGATGCAGTCTAAGATGGTAGCGGGCTGACTTGTAAGGGGTATGGCAGTGAACATTCAACCCATAACCCTAATTGGTTTCTACACGCCATCATGCCGGAACTCTAAATCTCTTTGCAGCACGTCTTTTGACGGTAGGGTGCACTAGCCACGGCCAAAGCCTCCCACCAGACCAGACCAGAGACAATTCGGAAATTATAAATTCCCAATTAGACTCCGCCGGGAATCGAACCCGAGACCTCCCAGTTATAAGACCACAGCACTCACCATTTGTTTGTTGATTTGTCTTTCAATTACGCTGCAACGGAGGAACGAATTAACGTGATTTTTTTATGGATATAGTTGAAGATTTGAAGAGTGTTATAAGCCACCTTCTATCCCGGATGTATAAAGGATTCCCACGGGATTTTCAAACACCTAGCTCCACACGGATGAAGACGGGGCAAGTATTCAATTTTTTTCTTCGTCATGTGGTTAGAAGGCTCAGGGTGGCTCAGAGTCACTCAACGGGTGGTGGAGAGAGCTGTTGGCGTCCAGTGCCCTGTCGATGGATCTAAGGGATATCTGAGCATCCAATAAAATGCAGACTGTAACCCACTATTAAGTATATTGTATTTCGTGAAGATTTTTACACAGAGTTTCACAAGATTTTTAACGTAACGACCGTTCGTATTTGACGCAATGTCACTAGTCTAACTTGAGGCTTCCGTCCTCCCGTCCGCGGCCGTATAATACTCAAACCGGTCGGTCCGCGCGACCGCCTTCATTTTGCGCTTAATGCAGTTTAACGCGACTGTGTCGCTAACAGAGCTATTCTCGGAGTATCCCTGCGAGATCAAATCAGACGAGGAGATCTGAAGAAGAACCAAAGTCGCCGACATAGCTCAGCGAGTCGCGAAACTGAAGTGGAAATGGGTAGGGCACATAGTTCGAACTAAATGGTCGTTGGATTCCCAAGGTGCTGGAGTTGCAACCCCGCACCGTGAAACGTGTTGGCAGACCCCCTAGGTTGACCGATAACATCAAACGAGTCGCAGGGAGCCGCTGGATTCACGTGGCGCAAAACCGAGGCCTGTGGAAGTCCATGCAAGAGTCCTTTGTCCAGCAGTGGACGTCTATCGGTTGATAAAGAAGTAGTTAGAAGCGCTCTTTGTCGTTACGGTGGCGAAACATCCCGTCGGAAACCTTTGAATGTCTAAGAAAAACACTCAATTTCTGGCAAATAAGTAATCTTAGCCCTTACAAAGGGTCCCTGTCAACATAACAGAAAGGAACATTTCCCCTAATGAGGGGGCGGCTTTCCTCGAACCTTTCTGATGTGATTGATTGGCAATATCGCCAACGAATGGGGGCTGATTACTTATGTATCAAAGACCGTTTTCATTTACTTTTTTGCTTTTTAAGATTCCATACTTCATTAGGGGTTTCCTATCTGTCGCCAAACGATACTCAATAGCCCAACTGTTAAAGGTGCGGACTGAAAACTGAAAGGTCGCAGGTTCGAACCCCACCCGTTGTACTATTGTCGTACCCACTCCTATAAACTTTCCATTTATTTTGAAGGAAGAGAAGAATACTCTTGTTAGGCAAATGCAGCTTTGCTTATATTCCTTTTAAACAGGTGTAAATTAAAAAAATATTTTTGGAGTTTACTCCTTAAGAATCGATTTTAGGCGCCCGGTATGAGAAAAATTCGAGGAGTAAAATCTACTTATGAATGACCTCGTTACGTTTTTCACAACGATGCAAATTTCTACCCTAACGTTGAGTGAATAAGGTTGGTTTTCGCTTGAGTTGTCGAATGCCCTCGTTACGTTTTTCACAACGATGCAAATTTCTACCCTAACGTTGAGTAAATAAGGTTGGTTTTCGCTTGAGTTGTCGAATGCGAAAGAGCTTTCGCTTCGGGAAGCCGAGCGCGTACCGATCGGGTCCGAGCGGCGCCGAGATGCAGCGAGCGCCGCGAATGCATTACGACGGATGCATTACGCCTGTATTCATCCACTGCTGGACATAGGCCTTTCCGAGAGCGCGCCACCAAACACGGTCCTCTGCTTTCCTCATCCAACCGCTTCCCGCCACCTTCTTAAGGTCATCGGTCCAGCGAGCTGGAGGGCGTCCTACACTGCGCTTGCCGGTACGCGGTCTCCACTCCAGAACACGTCTGCCCCATCGGCCATCGGTTCTGCGACAGATATGACCTGCCCACTGCCACTTCAGCTTATTAATTACTAGCTGATGCCCGCGACTTCGTCCGCATGGATTTAGTTTTTAAAAATCCCGCGGGAACTCTTTCATTATCCGAGATAAAAAGTAGCTCTCCCGGTCTGAGGAACCACTACTACATCCATTACTATACCCACGCAAAAAATCATATCAATCCGGTGTTCTGTTGTTGTTGTGATTGAAGGACAAACCAACAAACAAACACACTTTCGCATTTATAATATCAGTAATGCTTTATTATAACACTTTTTATAATTGTCAAATTTTTTACCATACTTAACCTAAGACAAAATTACGTTTAGCTGTCATTTACGTTTTGGGATAAAAAGTATCCTATGTCCGTCTCCTGGTTCTAAGCTACCTCTCCACCAATTTTCAGCCAAATCGGTTCATCCGTTCTTGAGTTATAAATAGTGTAACTAACACCACTTTCTTTTATATATATAAGATAGATTACACTTGATATTCACGGAATTTATGTATATTTATTTAATTTTGATGAGAAAATGATGTCAAGTTTATTAACCAAAGTTTTAAAATTGGTACAAAGTATTTTAGGAATAAATAGGAAAAAAATTAGAGATAGGATTTTTAGAGTAATTTTCAATGGGGGTCTGAGGTATCAGTTCATTTTGGAAAGTCTCTTGCCCAAAATAGTTTGGGAATCCATGATTTAGTCATTTTTAGGGTTCCATACCCAAAGGGTGCCAACGGGACCCTATTACTAAGCCTCCGCTGTCCGTCCGTCTGTCAGCGGCCTGTATCTCGTAAACCGTAATAGATAGACAGTTGAAATATTCACATATTTTGTATTTCTACTGCCGCTATAACAACAAATAATAAAAATTAAATTAAATTAACAAAATTAAATTAAAATATTTCCAATATTTTAATTTTTTTTTAAACGGAACCCTAAAAGAGTGAGGCCCGACTCGCACTTGGCTGATTTTTTATCATTCGGGTCTCTCCGCTCGTCTGAGATGGGCAGGTACCCTAATACCAAAATTCAAAATTCAAAATTATTTATTTCACGTAGGCCAACCTGTGGCTCTTATGACAAGTCATGATTCTACCTACCCATTGTAGTGACCACCTCTCAAACAGTAGTTCGGAAACGGGAAGTTATCCGCAAATAATGTCCCGGGAAAGTTTTAACGAGTTGTCGAACTATTCAGTAACTAATATCCAACCGACGTTATTGATTTACATGTATTAAACTATATTGTACTAGCTGATGCCCGCCACTTCGTCCGCGTGGATTTAGTTTTTAAAATCCCGCGGGAACTCTTTGATTTTCCGGGATGCCTATGACACCCTCCAGGTTCTCAACTATAAATATCCAGAAATCACGTCAATCCGTAGCTTTGTTGCAGCGTGATTGAGGGACAAACCAACAAACAAACACACTTTCGCATTTATAATATGTATTAGTAAGGAAGAATTAATACAACGATAATATAAAGGCGAACTAATTAAATTTTAGAACACATAAGCTACTATTGTGACTTAAATATGATAGTTAGATATATTCTTTCGGCAACTTGTTTGTAGAAAATAATGCGTAATTTAATCATGTAGTACATAATTTTTATGTATCATCAATAGTTTTCTCAGCACACGCCACATAATGTATTTTACAGGCAAAATTTTGTTACTTTGGGTGACATTATTGCAATTTTGTTAAGGATCTCTAATTTTTTTGAAAATAAATTATAGCCTATGTTACTTCCTGATAACTTAGCTTTCCAGTGGTGAAAAAATGGTTAAAATCAGTCCAGTAGTTACAGAGCCTATTCGGTACAAACAAACAAACAAAAATCTTTCCTCTTTATAATATTAAGTATAGATAAGCAATGGCTTTAAACTTCATTCTCTACACGTAGACCAAGCGTAGACCAATTTTTTTCAGACTAGCGTGAAGCCAAAGGAAAACGGATGTATGTATGTATGTTCGTATGTTTGTATATTTAAATCAATACTAGATTGTTATGAAAAATGAAAAAATATTTATTTGCCAAAAGAAACAACTTTACAAAGATAAGAGCCTCAATAGCCCAACGCGGTTAAAGGTGCGGACTGAAAACTGAAAGGTCGCAGGTTCGAATCCCACCCGTTGCACTATTGTCGTACCCACTCCTAGCATAAGCTTTTCCGCTAAGTTGGAGAGGATAGGAAGGATATTAGTCAACTTCAATTTGACTAAATATATTCTTTATTAAAAAAAAAAAAACATGGTACATCCGTTGAGACCCACACTAGGTAATCCTGTATCGTGGGGCCCAATTCACCACTATTAACAATTTATGTTTGCCCGCCATTTCGTCTGCGTGGATTAAGGCATTTTAGTTCCCGTGGGAACTCTTTAATTTTCCGGGATAAAATGAATGTTAGTTCCGGGATAAATAGTCTATGTGTTAATCCTGGGTATGAACTATCTCCATTCCAAATTTCAGCCAAATCGGTTCATTCGTTGTGGCGTGAAAGAGTAACAAACATCCATCCATACATCCTCCCAAACTTTCGCATATTTATAATATTTGTAGGTTGTAGGATAAAATATAGGAAGTAGGAACTACTTCCTACTTCCATTTACGTGTTACGGATTTACGTATGTTTGTTTATTAATTTAGACTTAAAATTAATTTTAACCGACTTCAAAAAAGGAGGAGGTTCTCAATTCTTCGCGATATTTTTATTTTATTCCGATTTGGAAAATTATTTTTTGTTCAAAAGAGTGTACTTGCCAGGTGGTCACATTTAAATTTTATCGAAATCGGTCGAACGGTTTTTAGAAAATCAACAATAAATTAAGTGGCGCGGGTGCTTGAAGTCGGTTTTTTAAAAAGAATTTTTTATATTAAATTATTGAGTTGCTTAAAATAATCATAGATAGGTATGTATAACAAGACATGTCACGTCATTTAAGCAATTAAATATCACTTGGTTCAACGGTGAAGGAAAACATCGTGCGGAAACCTGCACACCTGAGAGTTCTTCATAATGTTCTTGAAGGTGTGTGAAGTCCGCCAATTCGCATTGGGCCAGCGTGGTGGACTATGGCCTATAACCCTTCTCTGAGAGGAGACCTGCGCTCAGTCGTGAGCCGTTGATGGGTTGCTAATTATGAAAATGATGATGATAGAAATAAATATACCCAAAAGCTAAAAGAACTATAAAAACTTCATTAATTATGAGATTCTCATTAAAATCTGCGGAGCTTTGTATAAGCGTTTATTGTTCAAGTGGATTATTTCGCGAGCTTCAAATCTCTTTACGATAATTGCAGTGTAGCTGCAAAACAAATTGTTCCGCGTCTCTTTATACTAGTTTGGGATTAAGCTGGGTAACTTTGTTGTATATTTATTAGGCAGTCTGAATATTCCAGTATTTTGAGATTATTTTTTAGCGACTTCCAAAAAAGGAGGTTATCAATTAGAAGCGTATTTTTTTTGTCGATTTTTTTTTTATTCGATGACAAGATAGTCCTTGACTGCGATCTCACCTGATGGTAAGGTAATATTTTCTTGGAAAGTTCGTTCACATAACGTAGTTTAACAAGGTTTTTGGGGAATATAATCTGCTGTGAAGTTCGGGTAATTGGTACCCGTACAAGGCTCCTGAAAATTAGAATATGACTTTAGAAACGGAGATTTATTAAAAAAAAAAATTTATTCGATATCAAGCTAATAGTCCTTGATTGCGATCTCACATGATGGTAAGTGAGGATGCAGTCTAAGATGGTAGCGGACTAACTTGGAAGGGGATGCCAGTGAAAATTCAACCCATACCCCTAATCGGTTTCTACACGCCATCGTGCCGGAACGCTAAATCGCTTGGCGGCACGTCTTTGACGGTAGGGAGGTAACTAGCCACGGCCAACGAAAGCCCAGAACAGAGACAATTCAGAAATTATAAATTCCCGAATTGACCCCGCCAGGAATCGAACCCGAGACCTCCCAGTAATAAGACCACAGCGCTCACCACTGCGTCAGGGAGGTCGTCAAAGTTACTCCATAACTCCGTCAAATCTGAACCGATTTAATTATTTTTCCTAACGAAAAGTACTTAACTCGTATAGGTAGCGGCACGAAAGTCTAGCGGTGACCGTTTTTGCGCAGAAGTCGTAAATAAGGTATCATGGCGCTGATTGGCTCCCCAGCCGCATTCCGGCCGTCGTCATTGGTTGCGCGACAGTACCCCATGCGCAGCTATTTTGTTCAGCGCTAGACTTTCGTGCCGCGACCTATACTAATATGAACACCATGACTATCATACTTCATACTAATATTATAATATATGCGAAAGTGTGGGGTTTAGTTAGTTTAGTATTTTGGTTTGTTGATTTGTCCTTCAATCGCGCCGCAACAGAGCTACGGATCGTCGTGATTTTTGCATGGGTATATTTGAGGACCTGGAGAGTGACATAGGCTACTTTTTATCCCGGAAAATTAAAGAGTTCCCGAGGGATTTTCAAAACTAAATCAACGCGGACGAAGTCGCGGGCATCATCTAGTCTTATATAATAAATAATATTCTCCCGACCGAATTGGTCACGGCGGTCAACCTCAGAGATTAGCCATCTGCGTGGGAGATATTATAGTGTAGGTACAAGAGTGTGTGAAACAGAGATGAACGCTCTGTTCGCTCAATCGCATTGCTATGGGACGGAAATCCGATACGACCAGAGAGAGATCAGGCGCAGAACCGACGGCTTTACGTGCTCTCCGAGGCACGGGGGTGACTCACCGCCAAGTCCCTAACTTCGGGCTAGTACTGAGAATTTCTTGACAGGAAAACTCAATAAATTTTTTGTCCGACCCGGGAATCGAACCCGGGACCTCTTCATCCTTAGACAAACATGCTAACCACTAGACCAATGACGTAATAAAAAAGAAGGTTTACTCTTAAAGCTATTGCTAATAATCTATAGTAAAAAAATGTTGTTAAAAAACCGACTTCAAACGCCCGCGCCACAAACAAAGTATATAAATTATTGTTGATTTTTTAAAAACCGCTCGAAGGATTTCGATAAAATTTAAAATATTCTACATATTTTAAATTTTATCGAAATCCTAGTAAACCCTTTGAAACAAAAAAAGTATTTTCCAAATCGGTTCAGGCGTCAATCGAGTGAACATACATAAGAATAAAAAGATTCCGACGAATTGAGAACCTCCTCGTTTTTTGAAGTCGGTTAAAACTGAGCTCGTTCACTTAACCTCGAAGGCTCTGTAGCCAGAACATCAGCATTTGTTTCCACTTTCCACAGCATCCAACTTGAGCACTTGGAATTGGCACTTCGAGATGTTGGCACTAGAACTTAGTGAACTTATGCGGGTACGTGCGAGTGAGTTTATATTTGGGTTAACTTGGCTGTTTACTGCAAGTTGGGAAGTGTTAACTGGAGGTCAAATTGTACCTACTTGTATTGTAGCTTTACACCTATATATATCAAAAGGGAACAAGAAAAAATTCATAATTTAATATAAAAAATTCTTTTAAAAATAATCGTCTTCAAACGCCCGCGCCACTACAGAGAATATAATTTATTGTTGATATTTTGAAACCGCTTGACCCATTACGATCAAATTTCAATGGGGCCACTTGGGAAGTAGGTATACCATTTAAAAAAAAAAAAGAATTTTCCAAATCGGTTCAGGCGTCTTCGCGTAATCGGTGAACATACATAAAAAAAAGATATACATACTTCCCAAGTGGTCCCATATAAATTTTATCGAAATCGGTCATAAACTTTTAAGATAAGATAAGATAAAGAAGTTTATTTCCAAATTACAACTTAAGCTTAAGATTACACTTTATATAAACATTTACAAATTAAATTAAGTTGTAAAAATTGTCTACATTTACTAAAATTTTGTGCACCTTTTCTTTTTATCTTGTTATTCCATAAAAACAGAGGATTCCAGCGGGATCTTCGGAAACCGAAACACAAGCGGATTAAATCGCAGGGAAAAGCTATACTTTAAAAATCCGCAGCAAATGAAAGCTGAGACGTAGTACGTAGGTGTACATAATATGTAGTAGGTACCTTTACATAAAGAGGCGTATGAATTATTTATGAATCAAATATTTTATGGCCGAGCCAAGCGTACTAGTCAACCTCAGAACATTTTATTTTAATTTTAAAGAAAGGAGAGCTTAAAATATCTTTTTCATCATACCTATTCGAAAAACGAATATTGGCTTCAGAGGATAGCGGGAGCAAAATTTAATTTTAACCCCATGGGACTTTTCATTTCTCTCTTCTGATTGGTCCGCGTTCGTGCTTTAGCATACTAAACTAACTAACGCGGACCAATCAGAAGAGAGAATTCAAAAATGTGTCGAAATTCAAAAATGTTTGACAAGCTGTTGTCTTCGATAATAAGTCACGTGATCGTCGATTAGATATATACGCCCATACTTCCAACATAAATATTAATGTTTAATTATTTCATAAAAATTTATTTGTGTTTTATTTAAACTTTCAATATACGTAATATACGTAATGTCTATACTCTATACATAGTACAGGGGTTGTAAGTTGATACTCCTAGCTTTTTCTCATAGGTGATAGGTTCTCATGAAAAATAGTGTGTGTCATTCGGGGCCAAAATTTTTTGTTCTCGGGCGGCGGATATTGAATTCCTCGCTACGCTCAGGATTCTACTTTAGAATCCCTCGCTGCGCTCGCTCGGGAGTCTACTATAGAATCCTTCACTTTGCTCTGAATTCAAAATAACGCCCTCGGGGAACAAAAAATTCCTTTGGCCCCATATAACACAAATAACTATTTCATCATACCTATTCGAAAAACGAATATTGGCTTCAGAGGATAGCGGGAGCAAAATTTAACTTTAACCCCATGGGACTTTTCATTTCTCTCTTCTGATTGGTCCGCGTTCGTGCGATATTATGTGTCGAAATTCAAATATGTTTGAGAAGCTGTTGTCTTCGATAAGTCACGTGATCAATTTGTCAAGCGAATATACGCCCATACTGTATCCAACATAAATATTAATGTTAATATTTAATAATAATTTATTTGTGTTTTATATAACTTTTAATATACAATGTCTATACATAGTTGTTACTCCTAGCTTGATACTCCTAGCTTTTTCTCATAGGTAATGATGAAAAATACTGTGTGTCATTCGGGGCCAAAATATTTTGTTCTCGGGCGGCGTATATTGAATTCCTCGCTACGCTCAGGATTCTACTTTAGAATCCTTCGCTTCGCTCGGGAGTCTACTATAGAATCCTTCACTTTGCTCTGAATTCAAAATAACGCCCTCGGGGAACAAAAAATTCCTTTGGCCCCATATAACACAAATAACTATTTCATCATACCTATTCGAAAAACGAATATTGGCTTCAGAGGATAGCGGGAGCAAAATTTAACTTTAACCCCATGGGACTTTTCATTTCTCTCTTCTGATTGGTCCGCGTTCGTGCGATATTATGTGTCGAAATTCAAATATGTTTGAGAAGCTGTTGTCTTCGATAAGTCACGTGATCAATTTGTCAAGCGAATATACGCCCATACTGTATCCAACATAAATATTAATGTTAATATTTAATAATAATTTATTTGTGTTTTATATAACTTTTAATATACAATGTCTATACATAGTTGTTACTCCTAGCTTGATACTCCTAGCTTTTTCTCATAGGTAATGATGAAAAATACTGTGTGTCATTCGGGGCCAAAATATTTTGTTCTCGGGCGGCGTATATTGAATTCCTCGCTACGCTCAGGATTCTACTTTAGAATCCTTCGCTTCGCTCTGAATTCAAAATAACGCCCTCGGGGAACAAAAAATTTCTTTGGCCCCATATAACACAAGTAACTATTAATACACATTTTTTATATTAGTGTGAAGTGTGATGTGAAATGATAAAAAATCGGCCAAGTGCGAGTCGGGCCTCGCTCTTTTAGGGTTCCGTACATATGACCAAATATTTATTTTAAAACTAGATACATATTTAGATATTCTTAGAAAGTACTAAATTAGCATATGGGGAAAAATGCTCGTTTGTTTTGGTCACAACTTACAAACCGCAATATAAATCGGTGTTTTTAGTATTTGTTGTTTAAATACACTATAATATACTACATAATATACCAACATTTCAAATTCCTAACTAGTTTAGTTTTTCAGATAGACCCCCTAACAAAATTGGTCTAAAACCGACAACTTTGACGGCCCCCATTTCTTCATTTTTGTAACAAAAAATAAAAATATATATATTTGAACTCCACTTAATGAGCTCTACGACATGACTCAATGACACCCCACATGCCAGGGTAAAAAAAAATTATTTCGACTCCTTTTCCATGTATGGGAGCCCCCTTTATTTTTTAATTTAATTTTATTTTTATTATTTGTTGTTATAGCCACAATAGAAATACACAATATGTGAAAATTTCAACTGTCTATTACGGTTTACGAGATACAGCCCGCTAACAGACAGACGGACGGACGGACGGACAGCGGAGGCTTAGTAATAGGGTCCCGTTGGCACTCTTTGGGTACGGAACCCTAAAAATAAGTGAGCCACTTTACCAGAAGTTTGAAGTGTTGTTTGGATATTTATGTCGAACTAATAAATGAGCTACAACTTTCACATATTCCTACATATTAAATGTACTACAGTAGATTGCTGGCGCGTTCCTCGACAATAAGCAAACTTTCGTCATTAACCAACTACGGGGACGGGAAGTTACATACAAAACGCATTGTACACTAATGGCCACGAAATGAATACAATTTTATGTCATTCATATTATTTATTAATTAATCGTGATAATACCTAATTTTATTTATCATAATATTGTAACTTAACTAAATCTCTTTATTTATTTAACACTCATGTATTATGGACGTTTTAATAATCATTTTTAACCATTTTTAACAAAATTCACATTTTTAACCGACTTCAAAAAAAGGAGGTTGTCAATTCGATACGTACAGTCTTTTTAATATGTAATATTATAATTAAATTTTTCTTCCCAAGACTAAGTTACAATCTGTGATCATAGAACCCTTATAATATTAATATCATCTTCATCATCGATTCATATTATTCGTTCAAAATTGTGGAAGCCGTGCTTGTGTTACTCTTGTTATCATAATATTATTTTAGCCACTGATTTATAGCAGTAGAACCTCCCTACTAATATGATAAATGCGAAAGTGTGTTTGTTTGATGGTTTGTTGGTTTGTCCTTCAATCACGCAGCAACAGAGCAACGGATTAACATGATTTTTTGCATAGAGATAGTTTATGGGCTGGAGAGTAACATTAGGTTACTTTTATCCTGAAAAATGCCGAGTTCCTATGGGAAGACACGCTAACGCTTACGTTTGTCCTTCGATCACGCAACAACAGAGCAACGGATTGACGTGATTTTTTTGCATAGAGATAGTATAAGGGCTGGAAAATGACATACGCTACTTTTTATACCGGAGAATTGAACAGTTCCGTAGGATACGCTTATGCTCACGCTAACGCATGCTTGCTTGCATGTCTGCTTGCTTGCTTGCATGCTTGCTTGAGCATGCTTACTTGTGCATGCTTGCTTGGGATTTCAAAAACTGATGCTTGCTTGCTTGAGTTTTTTGAAACCGATGCTTGCTTGCTTGCATGCTTGCATGGGATTTTCAAGACCGATGCTTGCTTGAATGCTTTCTAGCTTAGGATTTTAAAAACCAATAATTTGGGGAGATGCCAACCTGGTCCAGTTTAATGCTACCAAAATGCAAGCGTGTTTTTTCACCGCCAATTGGAGTCCAGTCCATTCCTTTCCGTAATTTACTTTACTTACTTTCCGTAATATACTTATCGGTTGCTTGCTTGCTTGCATGCTTGCAGGATTAAGAAAACTGAAACAAACAAACTCGGACAAAGTCGCGGGTAACAGATAGTACTGCTATAAATCAGTGAAAAAATAATATGATCCCATGTCAAAATAAAATGACAGCATGCATGCAACATAGCTACGGATCGACGTGATTTTTTGCATGGGTATAGTTGAGGACCAGGAGAGTGACATAGGCTACTTTTTATCCTGGAAAATTAAAGAATTCCCGAGGGATTTTAAAAAGTATATCCACGCGGACGAATTCGCGGGCATCAACTATTTTCATATAATTTCTCTGAACCATATAATATAGAAATAAGGATTATGAAAAAATAATAGTGGAATAGCGGCCTAAGGTTTAAGGGCAGAAAGAAATTATTCATAAAAAAATCTTTTTAAAAAACCGACTTCAAACACGCCACGCAACTACAAAGTGAATAATTTATTGTCGATTTTTTTAAAACCGCTCGTATTGAACCTAGAAAGTATACCATTTCAAACGAAAAAAGATTCTGGTGTCTTCGAGTAATCGGTGAACATACATAAAAAAAAAGATTCCAACGAATTGATAACCTCCTCCTTTTTTGAAGTCGGTTAAATAGTATACATTTTTTGGCCAGCAGTGCACAAGTACATAGAAAATAGGTATTCTCATGAAAGTAAGGGGATCGCGTAGCACTGCGCCGGGACTGGGATACCCAACCGCCTACGATGTCAGGCTACCTACTTCCCTCTAGGGAAAAACTGTTACATATTTCACCAAGTTTACTTTTACTGTCGGTGTTATTGTGTTGTTGTCTTATTTTGTTTTGCATTCCTAAAAATGGTTCGTATTTTTGTAATTTTTTATCGAAAATATCCTCCTTGTTTGATTAATGCCCTATTTCACCAATGTTCCCTTACGGGCTTCCTAAGCTAAGTTAGAATTGCAAGTGCTTTTGAATCGTCTGGTTCAGAATGTCCGTCCTGCCGAGAAGAACCAGCAAGAAACTCGGCGGTTGCTCTTTTCAAAACAAGTTTACAATACAATAGGTACTATGGTATGTATACAGTATTTCCACAATGAGGGGAAGTTCCAAAAAAAAATGCAAATTTACAATTAAATACATGTTAAGACGGGCAGGCAGAAAGCAGCCCGAATCCCGCTGATGGAACCTGTTCACGAGCATGACGCATGACTCGGCGGTTGCTTCGCTCAACCATATTTGAGGGAACGTAACAACCCGCACCACACACCACCACAGAAATGTTTAAAGAGAGTATGACATACTTAGGCTACCCATGTTGAGACATCGAATTGAATAGTAATAATATTCAAATACTCATTTAAGACATGACAGGTAAGGTGACGCTTTCTCTCAATTTTGTGTTTACGAACCTTTCTGGAACACCCAAAGGTGGCTATGACATTGGGTATGGGATTGTATTTAAGGGCTACCTACGTATAGAAACTCCTACTTAGGGGATGATTTAGGTATGTTTGGTGTAAAGTGTAAACGGACATTAATCTCTACAGTACGAAAGTAACAAAACGACTAATAAGTACAGTTTTTGCAATTCACGAAGGCGAGTGAGCTTTACTCGTGGTTACTTCGTGTACATGCACATTGCATAAGTGTGCGTGCCTGTCAAAGCCTAGGTGGGAGCGGGCAGGCGCGAGCATTTCGCTCGCTCACACTTATACAGATACGACACACACACAACCATAAGTCAGTCGCCCTCGTGAATTGCAAGAACTATAGGTATAATTGATTTTACGAAGACCAAATCAATCAAAGTTAAACTGAACTTGGAGCACAAGCACACCAAGAGCTAGTGAACGTTGTATCAAATAACATTTTTCTCATTTATTTATTAGTTACTAGCTGATGCCCGCGACTTCGTCCGCACGGATTTAGTTTTTAAAATCCATCGAGAACTCTTTGATTTTCCGGGATAAAATGTAGCCTGTCACTCTTCAGGCCCTCAACTTACAGTGCATGCCAAAAATCACGTCGATCCGTAGCTCTGTTGCGGCGTGATTGAAGGACAAACCTACAAACCAACAAACAAACGCACTTAAGCATTTATAATATTATTATATTATTAAATATTATATTATAATAATATATATTATATTAGTATGTAATGCGTTCCTATAAACTGTGTTTGTTAGTTGGTTTGTTCTTCAATCACGCAGCAACGGAGTCGCGGATTGACGTGACTTTTGCATGGGTCCTTTTATCCCGGAAAATAGAGGGTTCCCGCGGGTTTTTTAAAAAGCAACTTCCACGCGACGAATTAAGTAAATAAATAAGTAAGTACAAGTAAATATATTAAGGGATTCTATTCGGCCACTAGTTCTTACACTTCTGACATTCAAGTCGTAATTACTTTAGGCCCTAGGCTTGTTTGAGTTCGAAATTTGAATACAGCTCCCCACACTTCAAACAGGCACGACTATCTCACAGTTTAAGTAAATTAATGGGACTCCTGTTGTTATTTACTACTTTGGAGCTTATAATAACATCACTATGTTGTGAACTTATCAAGCAAAACAGCAACTCTATATCAAACGTCAAAACACGCGAGTATCATTGTTGCTTCTAAGAAGTAGTGAACTGTAAATAAATAAATAAAATATAAAAAAAAACCGGTTAAGTGCGAGTCGGACTGGCGCACCGAGCACCGTCGAAGGGAGTTAGTTCCACAGTCTTGCGCCGCCTGAATCCAGCGGCTCCCTGCGACTCTTTTAATGTCGTCGGTTCCACCTAGTGGGGGGTCTACCAACACTGCGATTCTATAGTTTACCAACACTGCGATTCTATAGTTTATTTATTGTTATTTTTAATTAATTGGAACCCTAAAAATGTGTAATAATTTTTCGTCACGACCCTTGTTGCTTTCTATCAAAGCTTTGGTTGCGCAGCGGTTAAACGAAGGCTTGAAACTATCGATTCAGATTGTCTTTGTTTATTTTTTTTTAATTTTTGTAACGAAGTTTTATTGAAGAGAAATTCCGAACAAAATATTTGTGGCAAAATTTACTAACGTCATCTATTGTGTTTTTTGCTCCAGACACCCAAATTAAAGTCATTTTTTGCGAGCTCGTTGGACTTCTTCTTCTTTATCAAAATATGATAGACGTCCACTGTTGGACAAAGATCTCCTGCATGGGTTCCCACAGGCTTCGGTCTTGCGCCGCCTGAATCTAGCGGCTCCCTGCAACTCGTTTTTCTTCGGTCCACCTAGTAGGGGTCTGTCAACACTGGGCTTCCCGGTGCGAGGTCGCCACTCCGGTACCTTGGGACCCTAACGACCCTCAGCTCTTCGAACTATGTGCCCGCCCATTTTCAATTCAGTTCCGCGACTCGTTGAGCTATGTCGGTGACTTTGGTTCGCCTACGGATCTCCTCATTTCTGATTTGGTCTCGCAGGGATACTCCGAGCAGCTCTCTCCATCGCCCGCTGAGTTACCCTGAGCCTAATGCTACGTTTATGCACAAGCGGCGCGTTGTGCGGCGCCCGCCGCGTCATCCGCCGCGTGCGCCGCCGCGTTCAACTCAAACGCTTATCTGCATGAACGCTCTCATACTGGGCCATAAATGTTTGAGTTAAGAGCACGTGTAACCCCAAAAAAAAATCAGATTTCGCGATGAGATAAAACATAGCCACAACCTCATGTGAGGCGCGACAAAAGAAAGCGTTTTGCGCGGGATAGGAGTGTAGTAAGCGCCAAATACTTTGTAACTCGTAAAATATTCATTTTCTTTTCAATTCACTAGGCTACTCCCTTGATAATATCAATCGGAATTTAATGTAAAAATTTTGGCTCTGTAATATCCAACACATTGAAAATAAATGAATATTGGTTAAAAATTAGACCTAAATTCGCGATTTTTTATTATCGAACAAATTTCATCATTTTATGTTTTTGCCAAAGCACGTCCCTTGGCAGTATGATGTAATTCTTGCGTGTTTTTTTTCGGATACTTGAAACTTGATCTACTACTGTAAAAATCAAATATGTTTACTGTTAACGAGAGCACAGCCACTCTTAACTGCGCAACACGACGCACCATGCGCCGCCCAACGCCCCGCGTGTGCATAAACGTACCGTAACTCGTCATACTAACGCGACAAAACTGCGTAGTCAGTCTTTGTAGGCTTTTTATAGCACCGAGTCGACTATTGCGTTTTTCTTTTTATATGTAGTTCGATGACGTAATGATGTTTGTAAAGCTGCTATTTTTCGCTTTTTAGGGTTCCGTACCCAAAGGGTGCCAACGGGACCCTATTACTAAGCCTCCGCTGTCCGTCCGTCCGTCCGTCAGCGGTAGCTCGTAAACCGTAACAGGTAGACAGTTGAAATTTTCACAGAGTGTGTATTTCTATTGCCGCTATAGCAAAATTAAAAAAAAATCTTTTCAAAAAACCAACGCCACTACAAAGTATAAAAATAATTTTAGTTTGTCCACGTTTGTTGAAGTCGGGCGGGCCTAAATTCAAACTATGAAACCGATGCGCGACGCTACACAATATGAGAGACTCGTTTGTAGAAGTTGAGCGAGCATCGCGAGTCGGTTTCATAGTTTGTATTTTAGGCCCGACTTCAACAAACGTGGACAAACTAAAATTATTTTTATACTTTGTAGTGGCGTTAGAAGTCGGTTTTTTGAAAAGAATTTTTATTTTAAGCTTTTAAGTGTAGTATCCTATGATTGAGGAGCTAGGACCTAGAGCTCCATGATATAGTCCATACTTGTTACCTACAATAATAATTCGTAATCGACATTTCCTAAATCTCTTTATTTTAGGTGAGTAATATCCCTGCAGCATCAGGCTTAAGGAGTTGAAGGTCAACATTTTTATGGGACCATTTCGCAAACATCCTCTGTCGATTAAAAAAAAATCACGCGAATCGGTCCAGTAATCCCGGAGAAATCGGTGGACATACATAGAAAAAAAAAAAGATACCGACCGAATTGAGAACCTTCTCCTTTTTGGAAGTCGGTTAAAAATAAAGGGGGGAAGATGAAAAAGGAGTGGAGATAAAATTTTATTTTTTACCCTGGCATGTGGAGTGTCATTGTCTAGAGCTCATTAAGAGGTGTTCAATATATATTTTTTATGATATTTTAGTTTCAAAAATGAAGAAATGGGGGGCCTGCAAAGTTGTGACCAAAACAAACGAGCATTTTTTCCCCCGTGTGCTAATTTAGTACTATCTAAGAACTAAGATATCTAAATATGTATCTAGTTTAAAAAAAAAGTGTTTTAACCATATGTACGGAACGCTAGAAGAGCGAGGCCCGACTCGCACTTGGCCGATTTATTTTCTATGTCCACCGATTTCTTCGGGATTTCTGAACCGATGTGCGAAGCTCGTCGACTTCAACTAAAGAATCTCTCATAATATTGTGTCATCTAAAGGCGACCGTCGCGCATTGGTTTCATCGTTTCTATTTTCCCGCCCACTTCAACAAACGTGTACAAACTAAAATTATTTTTATACGACTGCCTGAAAAAAGGAGTATATTGTTTTCAGGGTTCATGTATATTGTATGTATGTGAGTTTTATTGTTCCACCATAACTTCTGTACGCCTGAACCGATTTTGATGAATGAGGTATCGTTAGAATCCTTAGCTTTTTCCGGGTGACGTAGGCTAGTAAAATTAAAAAAAACTTGATAGGGTGATTGAATACTGCTCACCAATGGTAGGTACCAAGTAAGACCTACGTGTAGTGTAGTGGCATAATGCAGACGTAAAATATTCGCGTTTCCGTTTTTCGTTTACTATTTTTGTTGCTATTTACAGCAGTACTAGTGTTCCCAGGTGCGTCAAAGCCCGCAAGTAGGGCGAGGTGAGAGATAACACGGGCCGTGCGGTTCGGAGAGCTACTCGCTTTCAATGTAACTTTTGCCCAACGCTTACAACGTTTTAGGTCAAAAAAGTGCCTTAATTAATGCATCTTACTAATATTCATCATCATCATCATTAGCAACCCATCAACGGCTCACTACTGAGCGCAGATCTCCTCTCAGAGAAGGGTTATAGGCCATAGTCCACCACGCTGGCCCAATGCGAATTGGCGGACTTCACACACTTTCGAGAACATTATGAAGAACTCTCAAGTGTGCAGGTTTTCTCACGATGTTTTCCTTCACCGTTGAAGTAAGTGATATTTAATTGCTTAAACGCACTTGACTCCGAAAAGTCAGAGGTGCGTACCCGGGATCGAACCTGCCTGCGACCCCCCGAATTGGCGACCACAGTCCAAACCACTAGGCTATCATTGCTTATATTACTTACTAATATTATAAATTAATGAAAGTTATACTCTTATCTGATAAACTCTTATCAGTCTGTGTGTGTATATGTAACTATTTACGTAATGTTCCACCGTAGCACTTACTCGTAAACTACTGAGCTGATTTTTAACCGACTTCAAAAAAGGAGGAGATTCTCAATTGGTCGGAATATTTTTTTTACTTTTTTTATTTAAGCCAGCATAAAAAAAAGAAAAAAAATATTCCGACGAATTGATAACCTCCTCCATTTTTGAAGTCGGTTAAAAACTGCGTCAGCTATGCGAGTTAAGCTAACTAAGTTAGCTTAGTTTTCGGTCTGTAACCCGCTTTAGAGTCTGGGTGACAATAGGCTACATGTAATACGAACTAAATCATTATTATGTTGGATGAATCTTTTTCTCGTTCTATACGTCTTGCGAACTTTTTAAATTATTTCGCGTAAAAAAAGTGTTAAGTATCTATGTATAAGCGATGTAGCCGTATTAAGTATTAAAAAAGCCGGCCAAGTGCGAGTCGGACTCGCGCACCGAGGGTTCCATACTCCAAAAGTAAAAGTAAAACGATAATATTATATTAATTTGCTTATTTATCGTTAACTTTGTTTGTAGAGGTTTATTGTTAATATAAAAAAACTATGCTAGTTAGAGCGTTGGTTTTATTTTTCCTGTAAAATATACATAAACTTCTATTGACCATAATTGTTTCAGATTTTTCGATTGGTAAACTTTGGAGATAAGGGGGGGGAACGGTATTTTTTTCGACATTTTGGCCGATTAATCAGAAACTATTATATATAGAAATAAATAAAAAACTGTTTTAAAATGCACAAGTAAAGACCTTTCATATGATATCCTACTCGGTATAGTTATCTTACTTTGAAATTTCAAACCCCCGATTTTCCCCCCTTTTTAATCAAACTAAAATAATTTTCGCATTGCTTTTATTTTTCCTGTAAAATGTACATAAACATCTATTGACCATAATTATTTCAGATTTTTCGATTGGTAAACTTCGGAGATAAGGGGGGGGGGGGGGGGAATGGTATTTTTTCGACATTTTGGCCGATTAATCAAAAACTATTATATATAGAAATAAATAAAAAACTGTTTTAGAATGCACAAGTATAGGCCTTTCATATGATACCCCACTCGATATAGTTATTTTACTTTGAAATTTCAAACCCCCGATTTTCCCCCTTTTTTTATTAAAACTAAAAATAATTTTCGATTGTTCTTTATTCCAATGATTTTGGGCCACTATTATACACAACTATGCCAAATTTCATGTCGATAGCTTTAATAGTTACTGAAATAATCGACTGTGACAGACGGATGGACAGACGGACGGAGAAAGTCTCACCATAAGGGTTCCATTTTTACCATTTTGGTATGGAACCCTAAAAACGGTGTTAAAATAAACAAGCCAATACGAACTAAATCTATATTATGTCGGATGAACCTTTTTCTCGTTCTATACGTTTTGCAAACTTTTTAAATTATTTCGCATAAAAAAAAAGTGTTAAGTATCTATGTATAAGCGATGCAGTCGTATTAAGTATTGAAAACGGTGTTAAAGTAAACAAGCCAATACGAACTAAATCTATATTATGTCGGATGAACCTTTTTCTCGTTCTATACGTTTTGCGAACTTTTTAAATTATTTCGCATAATAAAAGTGTTACTTAAGTATCTATGTATAAGCGATACAGCCGTATTAAGTATTGAAAACGGTGTTAAAATAAACAAGCCAATACGAACTAAATCTATATTATGTCGGATGAACCTTTTTCTCGTTCTATACGTTTTGCGAACTTTTTAAATTATTTCGCATAAAAAAAGTGTTACTTAAGTATCTATGTATAAGCGATGCAGCCGTATTAAGTATTGAAAACGGTGTTAAAATAAACAAGCCGGTGCCGCAATAACGCTGTGCTCCGCGGAACCAATGCCAAAAACCATCGAGCTCTGATTCCGCCGCTCTTGGCAACTACGCGGAATATTTGAATATTGGAGATAGATACGGGCTTTATTGTCTGTACGGGGCCTTATCTGGAAGAGACTCTTGCGACTGAGTTATATTATTGTCTTTTTTGTTATCATTCTTCGTGTATTTTCTGGCCGATTTATTTTTGTCTAAGATCTTAATATAAGCTAATAGTTCTTAGCGCTTATAGTTTGGTGTAGATAGTTAAGAGTGGGTGTGCGCTCGTTAACAGTAGGTAAACAGATTTGATTTTTACAGTAGTAGATCAAGTTTCAACTATCCGAAAAACAACACGCAAAAATTACATCATACTGCCAAGGGACGTGCTTGGGCAAAAACATAAAATGATGAAATTTGTTCGATAATAAAAAATCGCGAAGTTAGGTCTAATTTTTAACTATTATTCATTTATTTTCAATGTGTTGCATATTACAGAGCCAAAATTTTTACATTAAATTCCGATTGATATTATCAAGAGAGTAGGTAGCCTAGTAAATTGAAAAGAAAATGAATATTTTACGAGTTACAAAGTATTTGGCGCTTACTACACTCCTATTCCGCGCAAAACGCTTTCTTTTGTCGCGCCTCACATGAGGTTGCGGCTATGTTTTATCTCATCGCGAAATCTGATTTTTTTTTGGCGTTATACGCGTTCTTAAGAATGTTCACTATTTTTGCATGTTAGCTTTCTGTATTCTCCGTTGAAAATAAAACATAGGTACCTATGAAAGAATTATTTCGATACGTTCATTAGTTTCCAAGATATAGAAATTTAAAGTGAGCGCGCGACGACCCGCGTTCAATGCGCGTGACGTCATAGTACAACACTCGCTCAGCGCGTTCCCGCTCTTCCGTATGGCGTTATTAAGTATTCTGTGCTTGCGTTTCAATTGGAAGCGATGAAATAAAACAAAACACTGCGCGAGTAAGCTACTGCCTCTACAGCTGGCAACTTGCGACTAAGCGGAGCGTTGGAAAATGACGTCACACGCAGTCACATGACTGTTAGCGTGACTCGATATTTATGCGAACTTTGAATGCATGTAAAAGCATAACTACTCGGTATTTTTAACCCCCGACGCAAAAAGAGGGGTGTTATAAGTTTGACGTCGATGTCTGACTGTCTGTGTGTGTGTGTGTGTGTCTGTCTGTGGCATCGTAGCTCTCAAACGGATGGACCGATTTCGATGCGGTTTTTTTCATTTGAAAGCCAGTTTCCTTGCGGTGGTTCTTAGCTATGTTTGGTTCATATCGGCCCAGCAGTGTAAGAGTATCAGCTCTTTTTCAAAATGATGTAAGGCATTTTAGGCGTATGATTACTCGATTAAGTGCTCCACGCGTGCCAGTACAATTTAACGATTATACACATAGCCCGGCCATTCACATGTCGCGGGTGTTTTAAACAATCTACACTTGTTAAATAAAACAAAAACCAGTGTATCTGTATATAATATATATATATAAAAGCTTTACTGTAACAAAGTTTCAAGTGATTTTACATGCCAATTAACATTCCTAATTATTAAGTTCTATTTAGCTTTGAGTTGTGACGTCAACGGGCCTCAGGTGAAAATCAGCGCTTGTATTGTTTGCGAATTCGCCTTTAAGGTGGAAGACAAGGGTCTGCAAGCGAAATTCAAACTTAATTTGGTTTTTCACAATTTGTAAACTAATACAACAAAGTATGTATAGCCTTCTAATTGCGCCAGTGGAATTATCATCTTCACAGGTTTACATAAAAATCTTTTCTTGAAAGTGACCAGTTTAAGAAATTAATCAAAATACTGAGTTGGACGTGAGTTACTCACAAATTAAGTAGTCGATATTTTGATTAATTTCTTAAACTCGACACTTTCAAGTAAAGATTTTTATATAAACCTGTGAAGATGATACTGCAATTGTCGCAATTAGAATGCCATAAGCCTACTTTGCCGTATTAGTTTACAAATTGCGAAAAACCAAATTAAATTTGAATTTCGCGGGCAGAACCGTGTCTTCCACCTTAAGATGAGGGGCTTACGCTAAGCTGTATACCCTTTCTGGGTGGTGTGACGGGCAAACATCTGTCATCTAATAATTGTTTGTTTGTAACACCAAAGTTACTGATCCTCTAAATATAAAGAAGGGAAAGGTGACCAACTGACTGATCAGTGATCTATCAATGCACAGCTCAAACCACTGGACGGATCGGATTGTTTTTCACACTAGTAGGTCATCATCATCTCCCTCTCCTTGTCCCACGCTATGTGGGGTCGGGAGTGGGACAACATGGCTTGTAAGCCATGTTGTAAGTGGTTCGGCTTGACATTTTACGACCGGCCGCCTGCCTGACGTCAACCCTCCTTGGGAATGCTTTTGTTGGATGAAATGATAGAACCGCCACCTTTCGGTTCATTAGGGTCACACTAGTAGGTATCCGCTAAAATGATTTTTTTTTAAATTGAACACTTAGGGGGGTAAAATAGGGGTTCGGACAAGATAATTTTTAGGAAAAATTAAAGCGACTTCAATATACCCAAAAAAAAATAGCTGAAAAGGGATAAGTGTTCTTATCTTTAAAAATGCTCAACCGATTATGAAGCCTTCACTGTTCCTTAAGTTGAAGTAAATGTAAGAAAATGAAAAAGAATGATCACAATCAGATTAATAATTTCGGAGAAATACGTGGACATACATACATAATATATTAAATGTAAGAAAATAAAAAAGAATGATAACAATCAGTTTAATAGTTTCGGAGAAATACGTGGACAAACATACATACATACATACAAATAATTACGTATACCTATAAAATTTTGCATATTTGTTTGGAAACCCTAACATAATTATCATCATAAGTGAATATTTTACAGCTCCAAAAATATTAGGTACATACTTACATAAAGCATATTTACCTACATAATATTATAAATAATGTCGAATTGATAATTTCCTTTTTTTGAAGTTGGTTAAAAATCGAACTTAACGTGATCGAAGCCGTGGGTAATAACTAGTAATCTTAATATATATAAATTACGTGTCACGTTGTTTGTCCGCGATGGACTCCTAAACTACTGAACCGATTTTAATCAAATTTGCACACCGTGTGTGGTTTGATCCAACTTGAAAGATAGGATAGTTTTTTTGGATTAGGATAGTTTATTTGTTTTTTATTTATATAGATCAGTTGGCGGTACGAATAGTTCGCCGAGTCAGCTAGTATTATTATAAAACCGAAAGGGTGTTGTGTTGTTGTGATCGGATTCGGTCGGTAGGAAATAAAGCGGTTCTCAAACCTAAAATTTGAATTTAAAATTAACCCTTAATTAACTTGTGATTTGTGTAAGATGGGTAACTTTATCCCGCCTTGAGTCCCGTCAGTAACACCGCATACATGCTAATTACGCCCAGAGGCCTCGCGAAGTAATTACATACATCGCTTGTGTTAAGAGTCCCCCGCAAACTTCAGTAAACTCTAGTTTCCATACAAACGCTTTGCTTTCATTTAGCAACTAGCAATTCGAATAAAATTGTTATAAAACTGCGCAAATGTAATGGAGTGATTTTTTTTTTGTTTTCGTGTTTCATTCTCCTCATATTATGAAGTAGGTACCTACGGCACATTTCATCGACTTTATACATTCATCATCATCAACAACAACCAAACAACTGTTCACAATTGAGCACAGGCCTCAGAAAATATGTAAATAGACACATGCATATTTACATAAAATATGTAAATAGACACATGCATATTTACATAAAATAATAACCCTTCCTTTTGGTTTTACCGTAGTTACAAAGATTTTAATTCTTTAGCAAGTCCTTTTTCACACTCTATGTTCCGAAAACAGATTCTCTCTCTCTCTATCTCTCTCTCTCTCTCTCTCTCTCTCTCTCTCTCTCTCTCTCTCTCTCTCTCTCTCTCTCTGTGTGTGTGTGTGTGTGTGTGTGTGTGAGGTGTATCGTTATGGCGATTTTATACGCTCGCTTGAAGACGCTCTCTAGGAAAATCCGCTATGGATTTTCAAACTGATTTTATTTTTTTAGGTCACTTATATCCTGTACTTGAACAACAAATACTAAAATTATATGAATATTATAAAGAAACGAGATTATTTAATTTTTAATGGGCATCAGTAATTCATATAGCATCAACATAGCTTCACAATAATGCTAATAGATGGCGCAGTCAGTAACTATTCCCATGGAACTACGAGTTACGACTACGACCTATCCCAAAAACAGTTTTGCGTCAACCATTATTATTTAGTTACATAATATAATACAATAATTGTATTGTAATTTTTTTTGTACCATATTATTCAATTAAAATTATTTTTTAGTTAAATTTTAGTTAAATATTGTATATTTTCTATTCGCGTCGATAGATGACGATTTGTACAGATGCCCGTATTAAGAGGAGTGTCTAGTTGAAAATTTTCATACAAAAAGCGATAACGTTTTGCTACCCGTAAATGTTGTCCAATGTTCATAATTTTTTGAAATGTTGCAGATACAATGAAAAACTATGCCCGTACGTTTTAATTTTAAAGAAATATTGCTTATTTTAAAAGTTATTAGTGACTAAATATCCATATTTTTGACTAAAAAACTTCCTCGACTAATTTTATTTTTTTAAATTTAACTAAACTGAAATACTAAAAAAATGAAACGTGCGAGCCTAGATTAAGGTGTACTGAATCTAATGAGACCAAAATTGTCTAATTTTGTAAACGTTTAGGGGGGTAAAAACGTTATGACCCGAAACAATATTTCAAGAATAAAATTTAGGCAAATAACTCCTGGACTTGCAACTCTCTCTATCGCACGATGCGGGTCGGGCAGCGAAGCGTTGTGAAACAGATAGCATTTTGGAAAATACCTACTCGCGTCGCGTTTCGTCACTAGACACTACTCTTAAACGCGGTTTCACTCGTTAGTACCTACATAATAATTCAATGTTTTCACTAACGTTCCCTAACCTTTACGGGCTACCTATGAGTTAGGTGATGTTTTCTGTCAACTTATTTATCACGATCCTGTACGGGACACCTAAAAGTATATTGGGACGGATGTTAGGACTTAGGATTGTATTTAGGAGCTACCTACGTTAAGAGACTCCTACTTAGGGCATGATTTAGGTATGTTTGGTGAAAACGGGCATAAAAATAATGTCAGTTTTGGTTATCATGTATCGATTGAATGAATAATCATGGGATACCGTTACCGCGAGGTCTCAGTTCGGGGCGAACCACTAGTTTAAGTTCGTTCGTTACACTGGCACAAACCTTTACCCTAGTTCCAGTTGAGTTCCGATTCGGAATCAAAGATACAAGATATTCCGAGCGGGCGAGCGTTTTGCAATTCAATACGTTTGCGTTATTCAACGACCGCCGTGCGGGAAGCTGTAAGAGATTAGAGAAAAACGAGAGCAAACATAGTCAATTTACGCTAGGGGGCTTAGGGCAAAAGGCCTTAGGGTTCATTTTCGCAAAAAATATTCGCAAAAATGAATGATGAAGGAGGCATCGTCTAATTTCAGCCTTAGAGTCAGCGCTATAAATCTATAATTGACCGAGTGAAGAAGCAAGGTCTCTCTCTGAGTCTACTTGAGTGAATTTGCACTTGTCCGTCCGTCCGTCCGTCCGTCACCTTATAACTTCTGAATTACTGAACGTGATTACTACAAATTTTACAATTTTATGTAAACCGATGGCCTTCAGCCGAATATTGTATAAAAAGTTATAAAAAAAATTATTTCAGGGGGCCCTCGTAGAAGCGAATGTGAAGTAAAATATTTTTGTTGCATTTCATAGGCTTGCGAGTTGCGACGTATTTTTTAAAGACGATTTTGAACAGAGTACAAAAAGATTTTTTTTTAATTTTTCCCTTCAATTTTCCCTTAAATTTTGAGACTATGTCAAAAACGGCTATACCTATTATGTTAAAAGCTGAAACTTGTGTATAATTTAAATTATATCCTGTACCTACTTGAACAACAAATACTAAAATTAGATAAATATTAAGTATAAGGAAACGAAATTATTTCTTATTTTAAGTTTAAGTTGTTTTGCGTCAACTACTAAATGAATTGTGGGATATCGCGAGGTCTATATAACACAATCTAGACAACCGTAATCTAACATGGTTCGACATTTAGGTTGTTAGGTTGCCTAGCAACCTAAATCTCGAACTGTATGACTGGCATGTATTTAACATAAATTTTAATTTGCAATAACAAAAATTGATGAAATAAAATTATTATTGGAACGTAGTTCCTTATCGCGCGGTACGGAAGGGGGCTAGACGGAAAAAATTAAGGAAACCGACACGACACATTTTTGAAACGTCATTTTTTGTTGAATGTGAATTTTGCATTGTATTCGGTATTTTCGCCTTAGAACTCGACGTCTGCATGGCCTAGTGGTTAGGAGAGTCGCCTATAAATTCAACGTCGATGGTTCGAATCCCAGCTCGACAGACTGAATTAAATATTTTCAATTTTATTTTAAATAATTTCTAAATGTGGAATTTTTCCCTAATTTTTTATTGTATAAATTGGATAACGCCATCTGTGAAAAAACAGTAACTCCACCAGAGTAACTCTTTGGTGTTGTATCAGTGCAATAGAAATAAACTAAAAATAATTCATCGTAGTTAATCAATTTAATACTAGATGACACCACTAGTTTATTACAATTCTACTACTAAGGTACTACGTTCCATCCGGGTGTCCCTTGACACGTCTCTTTTTTATTATTATATATATATATATATATATATATTATTATGTCAATAATTAAGATAAAACTATCTTATCTTTTAAGTTGGACCAAATTACAGATGTTCAAAATTGGTTCGGTAGTGTTCAAGTTTATCCCGAACATACATCGTGACACGAGATTTTTATGTATAAGTATAAGATTTAAACCAAGTGATCACGCAAACCTCTCGCATGTGCCTTTTTACTATTGTAAAAAAACAAAAAAAAAACGTGTGGCACTCGGGGACTGCCGCGGTAAAGCTATTGCATAGCATTTTTTATCAACTTATGCAATTATAATATTTATGCAATATTTTTTGTTTGCATAATAAAAATTATGCAAAAAAATAATTAAAAAACAATAAATAAGAAAAGCGCACTGTCACTACTTCGCGAGTGAGATTCGAACCGACAAAATACACCATACGGTAAAGAAAGCGGCCGCTCGCCCACTGCGCAAAACAGAGCTACTTGTGAATCTCTAAAATGTTGAACGCTTACTGAACGACGGTGTTAGGTTTATTTTCGTTACGGAATTTCTTGATTCGATCGCCGCGCTCAAACTCTTTGTCCTAGTTCAAAGCCCGCGATAAAAGCTATGCAATAGCTTAAAAACTCCCGTTTATTATTTTAATGAAAAAAGTTTTACAACACGCTATCGGTGTAACAAATAGCGGGTATTATCGGACGGACGGCGGGATGAGTGTGTTAGCCGGTTATAAGGTCCAGCCCATCACTCTGGTAAGGATGAAATTGGATTCTAGCTACATATTATACTTGATTGAAAATTACCTTACTTATGGCAGGTTATTTTTTATTCTTATTCTCTTCTTCTTTATCAACCTATAGACGTCCACTGCTGGAAAAAGGTCTCCTAGATGGACTTCCACAGGCTTCGGTCTTGCGCCGCTTGAATCCAGCGGCTCCCTGCGACTCGTTTGATGTTGGTCCACCTGGTGGGGGTCTGCCAACACTGCGTTTCTCGGTGCGGGGTCGCCACTCCAGCACCTTGGGACCCCAACGACCATCAGCTTTTCGAACTATGTGTACATTTTATATATTTGTGCTATTTATCGACCGAGCGAAGCGAAGGTCTTTGAGTCTACTTGAGTGAATTTGCACTTGTCCGTCCGTCCGTCCGTCCGTCTGTCAGAGCCTTATAGCTTCTGAATTACTGAACGTAATTACTTCAATTTTAAATATAATATGTAAACCGATGGCCTCCAGCCGAAAATGGCTTTAAAAGTTATAAAAATCTTTATTTCAGGGGGGCTCTCATAGAAGCGAATGCGAAGAAAAATAAAAAAAATTTGCGTTTCATAGGGTTACAGTACCTCATTTTAAAGATAATTTGGAACAGAGTACAAAAGTATTTTTTTTTTAATTTTTTTCCTAAAATTGACGAAATGGGGGGCTTTCAAAGTGGAGATTATATTTGACCTCACAACGGAATAACCATTGAAAGCTGGGGCTTGAAAGTTTTATAATTTTAGCGTAATATCATGTACTTGAACAACAAATACTAAAATTAGATAAATGTAATAAGGAAACTAAATTATTTAACTTTTAATGAGCAGCAACAACAGAACTTCACAATGATGTCAATAGATGGCGCTCTCATCTCATATAGCAAATGCAGCTATATGTAACATATTATTCAATTAAAATTATTATTTAGTCATTTAGCAAACATCAATAAAACTTCACGTTGCAGTTTGTTTTTACATGTTTTCTGATCGTGTCGATAGTTGACGCTGTGTACAAGTAATTTAATTTAAATGTTCCAAAAAACTATACCTAAGTTTGATTGAGGCCTTGAGGATTTCACTATAACAGTTCCCTAACCTTTACGGGCTACCTATGTTAAGTTAGTTGACACTTTCTGTCAACTTTGTTATTACGAACCTCTACGGGACAACTAAAGGTGAAAATGACATTGGGATGTTAGGATTGTATTTAGGGGCTACCTACGTAAAGAGACTTCTACAAAGGGGATGATTTAGGTATGGTTGGTGAAAACGGGCATAATAATAATGTCAATTTTGATCGCCATGTATCTATTGAATGAATAAGTAATCATGGGAAACCGTTACCGCGAGGTCTCAGTTCGGGGCGAACCACTAGTATATTTTTCTTCTTCATCTTTATCAACCGATAGACGTCCACTGCTGGACAAAGGTCTCTTGCATGGACTTCCACAGGCCTCGGTCTTGCGCCGCCTGAATCCAGCGGCTCCCTGCGACTCGTTTGATGTCGTCGGTCCACCTGGTGGGGGGTCTGCCAACACTGCGCTTCCCGGTGCGGGGTCGCCACTCAAGCACCTTGGGACCCCAACGACCATCAGCTCTTCGAACTGTGTGCCCCGCCCATTTCCACTTCAGTATCGCGACTCGCTTAGCTATGTCGGTGACTCTGGTTCTCCTACGGATCTCCTCATTTCTGATTCGATCCCGCAGGGACACTCCGAACTATATATTTTTATGTTGATAGTAAAACAACATAGTTTTTTTATAATCAACATACAAATATATATAACACAAATATATACAATTTTTCTAATTAGTACACGAGAAACCACTTAAATTATAGGTACACACTTTAAATAGTGAGCTTTAAACCGATTCCGTTAAACACTAATACCCATTAAAAATTAGCAATGCAACTTATCTAAACAATATGATTTTAGTTTGTTTTTAGAAATAAACTCCTATATTATTTTAATGAAAAAATTGATTGCCTGTAAAGTCAGTTTACGGAAGATAATTTTACGTGATAACGTCATAAAGAAACATTGATGACCGCTAACCACAGCGTGCACGCGATCACTGGCGGGCCCAGCAGCGGGGCGCGGGCGCTCTGCCAACGCTTGGGCCGATCGTGCCTCTCTATCACTTGTTCCGCGCTTTCGCTTGCACGCTCAGGCTAGTCGGAACGTGACACTTTTTCGTGCGTGCAGCCGGTGTTATCGATTTATAAGACGTTATCACGTCAAATGATTTATATCAAGCTGTGATAGCAACAAATAGCGGGTATTATCGGACGCACGGCGGGATCAGTGTGTTTGCCGGTAATTTCGTCAAGCTCATAACTCTGGTGTGGATGAAATTGGAGTCTTGCTGCTTTTACGTCTTGATTTTTTTGATGTCTTATAAATCGATGAACACCGGCTGCACGCACGAAAAAGTGTCACGTTCCGCCTGAGCCTGAGCATGCAAGCGAGAGCGCGGGACAAGCAATAGAGAGGCACAATCGGCCCAAGCGTTGGCTTGTGACTAGAGAAAATTGTAATTTTCAATTATCTCCTTCTAATTATAATAATTCAGTAATATATAACAATAATTCAGTGATAATAAATAATTCAATTCAATTCATAAAAGTATGCAATTTCTCATCAATGTTTCTTTATGACGTTATCACGTAAAACTATCGTCCGTAAACCGACTTTACAGATTACAATTTTTTTTAGTAAAGGTAAATTTTTACTGATTTTGACATTCAATCACTCAGTTTATTGACTTTGACTTGGACAGTTCGATAGACATTTACATTCTCGTTATATTATCCGAGAGAACGACAATGCCCTCGCCAAGTTATTTATCCTTGTACCAATAAAATAATAATTAAGATGCGTTTGCAAACATTATAATAAAAAATGCCCCAGAGCAAAATTAAATGACTTTCAATTTAAGCGGTAACAGAGCTGATAGTCTAAGAGTCAACCGTTAAAACTGAGTCTTGATTTCATTCAAAATAATGCCTTTAAGTAGATGAGCTTATTTATTTATTTATTAAGGTATGCCAACAGCGCGTACCTAATAGTTTTGTGTACACGCTGTTGCTAACTTAATATTATACAAATTCTTATTCGGTGTGACACGCCACTTATAGGCGTACACAACACTTGCCTTACGAAATATGATATTGTGCTTAAATAAATATTTTTTACATTAGCCATAGAAAATAGTAGAAAAAGAACACTACTCAAAAACTATGTACCACTACAAAAACTAGAAAGACTAACTAAGACTGGCCGAGTTATCTCTCGAAAAGTATTTGGACCCAGACAAAAAATATCGACATCTTTCTGAACATTAGCGAGGTCATGGTAAGCTCTGTTATAATTATAAGCTTATAAGTAGTAAGTATACTTATAAATTGTTGACTTCAATACTTATTAATTCATTGCTATTTTTATGTAGGTAGGTAATCATAATATTATTAATAATCGAAAATAAAGAAATTAATTTATAAACCCGTTGCAATTTCAATAATTATGTAGAGAAAGATAACATAATTAAGATGACGCCTTGGACCAAAAAAACACGAAAACGAGTACTTTTGAATGCGTAGTGTGAGTGCAACGAATGATATAATTAGTATTTTAAAAATATCGTAAAAAAGGGGAAAACCTGTATAATTTCTTAAATCGGACACAATTTTTAAAAATAGTCTGACTTATTTAAAAAAAAAGTACAAACTTCACACCAAAAAAGTTCAAATGCTTGGAATTATCAGCGACAACATCCTATTATTTTTTACGAATAAATTAGCCAGACCGCTATTCTATTTCATAGATCGAGAAGTTATTTTATTTTATGCTTATGTTATGAGTAATTACATAAAAATCCAGTCAAAGTCACCCGCTGGCACGGTCCGGTCGAGTGCGACGCGTACAACAAAACAGGGTGAGCGGGGAGTGCGAGAGAGAGAGCGGTACTCGATTTTTTGAAACAACCGTCTCTTGGCCTATGTGGCGAGGAGTTGAAAGCAGGTCGTCGCAGACATTGTAATAGCGCGTAATGAACTATGTTTTGTACTCGTTGTTTATTTTATACGGTTTCCATGTATTATACCTGACACATATATTATACAAAACACATTTATTAATAGTAGTGTTTATTACACAATGAATGAATTAATAATTAATAATAATAATAATAATAATATAATAGTTTTTACAACACGATTTATGCCTAGGTACATATAAAGGCTTTAATCCTACTATCCTACTAATGTTATGTTATCCTACTAATGTAATGCGAAAGTTTGTGAGAATGTATGGATGGATGGATGGATGTTTGTTACTCTTTCACGTCACAACGAATGAACCGATTTGGCTGAAAGGAATGGAGATAGCTCATACCAAGGATCACATACACATAAGCTACTTTTTATCCCGGAAAATCACAGAGTTCCCGCGGGAATTAAAAAAACCACAAAGTCCAAGTCTTTGTCCACGCGGACAAAGTAGCGGGAATCATCTAGTAAGTCTATAAACACTGAAAATTTTCATTCATTCATACATCTCAAGCCATCGCCACCATCTGGGCGTAGGTGTCCTCTCAAATGATAATCTATCTATATATATAAAAGAAAGTGGTGTTAGTTACACTATATTATAACTCAAGAACGGATGAACCGATTTGGCTGAAAATTGGTGGAGAGGTAGCTTAGAACCAGGAGACGGACATAGGATACTTTTTATCCCGTTCGACCGCGTTTCCGTCATGTCACTATAAAACGTGGTATAAGAAAAACGCATCTGATAACAAAACGCAAATGACAGTGGAATAACAAAACGTAAATGACAGCTAAACGTAATTTTGTCTTTGGTTAAGTATGGTAAAAAAATTGACAATTATAAAAAGTGTTATTATAATAAAGCATTACGGATATTATAAATGCGAAAGTGTGTTTGTTTGTTGGTTTGTCCTTCAATCACGTCGCAACAGAACAGCGGATTGATGCGATTTTTTGCATGGGTATAGTAATGGATGTAGTAGTGGTTCCTCAGACCGGGAGAGCTACTTTTTATCTCGGATAATGAAAGAGTTCCCGCGGGATTTTTATAAACTAAATCCATGCGGACTAAGTCGCGGGTATCAGCTAGTTTAATATAAAAAATATTTTTAAACAACCGACTTTAAACATCCGCGCCACTACAAAGTATATAATTTATTGTTGATATTTTAAAAACCGCTCAACCGATTTCAATAAAATTTCTATGGGACCACCTGGGAAGTATACCCTTCCAAACAAAAAAAAAGAAGAATTTTCCAAATCGGTTCAGGCGACTTCGAGTAATCGGTGAACAATGAACATACATGAAAAAAAAAGATTCCGACGAATTGAGAACCACCTCCTTTTTTGAAGTCGGTTAAAAAGGGTTTCCAGGAAGGGATAAATGAATTTCGTTACCTATCGAATATTAATCAAAACTTTTCAAATATTTGAAATTCATTTCGAAGCCTCGTAATAAAATACAGAAGCAATGTTAAATTATTTATTAATTCCGATATTGATAGATGAGAAATAGTTCGTTAATTTCGATAACTTAAGGTTGAAGACACGGTTCTTCCCGTGAAATTCAAATTTAATTTGGTTTTTCGCAATTTGTAAACGAATACGACAAAGTAGACTTATGGCAATCTAATTGCGACAATGGCAGTATCATCTTCACAGGTTTATATAAAAATCTTTACTTGAAAGTGTCCATTTTAAGAAATTAATCAAAATATCGACTAATTTGTGAGTAACTCACGTCCAATTCAGTATTTTGATTAACTTCTTAAACTTGTCACTTTCAAGTTATGATAATTCCACTGGCGCAATTAGAGGGCCATAAGCCTACTTTGTCGTATTAGCACAGAATATATAATAGTATTAGTTTAAAAATTGCGAAAAACCAAATTAAATTTGAATTTCGCGGGAAGACCCTTGTCTTCCACCTTAACAATTAATTTCATTAACTTTAGGTAATAAGGACGAGGCTTGTTCTCCTACGGATCAATTCTGATTCGATACCACAGCGATTAACCAATGTTTGCGCCAATATTTGTCACGCAAGCTGCTATATAAAGTCCCATTACCAATGAGTTATAGTGTTGTGGAATTATAATGCCGCCATAAATGGATTTTGCTCTGGTTATAAGGATTTCCGATAACGCTTTATTTATTAACGACTTCTTTATGGCTATACGTTTTGTAAAGATACGGGCTACGTAGGTACGCTACGTACGTATTACGTGTTCACGTTCGGTCTCAGGACTCGAATCCTCACGTACCTCTAACTTTTCGGCGCTCGGTACAGAAGATTCTCTTCGCAAAATCCTTGGACGAGAGCGAGAAGGACTTACCAAGCGCACGCCCCATTCCCCTCTGCCGAAGTACATGTACGACGTACGTGTCATTATTTGCTTGTGTGCTCATTTTCTGTAAGTGTGACAGCTTTTGAGTTAGTGTGCGCTCATGGAGACGTAGTGAGTGCGTAAATGTGTGCTGTATGTGTTTACCTCACCTCCCGCGGAAAGTGGCAGAATTTATTTAGTACTAAATCTGCTTTAAGGCAAGTCCTACTTCAAATTGTCGAAGGCAAAATCATTTAAATAAATCTACTCTTGCTACCACAAAATAAAGTGCAACACAGGTAGCACAGCGCTAGCTTACCTACAGTTATGTTAACCTACAAGTGTCCTCCCTTTCTATCGCGTAACTCTTATCCATTCGCACTAGTATGTTAGCCCATGAGTTGGCCCGTTCTGACGGAACGACGCTAAGTACCTTGTAGTTGTTATACCTAAAATGCGGAATGCGCTTAGCCTGACGATACTTCATTTATGGTGCGGATTTTTAGGTTCCCTCAAATATGGCTGAGCGAAGCAACGGCTGTATCATGCTCGTGAACGGGTTCCACACCGGCGAGAATGGGGCTGCTTTCTTGTATTGAATTTTAGTACGCATTTTTGGAACTTCCCCTCATTGTGGAAATATTCTACTATATTCTATTCTAACAAGTTGCATGGGATAAATCGGCTTGGCAACCAGCTGCCCACAAGATAGTATATAGTAGATTATTAACCAAGGGGATAAAGCAGTGTCTTCTGTCGCGGGTGACGATTTAAATCGCGAGCGTAACGAAGGACTCGAGGTTTACTCCCGAGCGTAGCGAGGGTGTTAAAAACTTAAATCACGAGCGAAGCGAGGGATTTAAGACGAGTCCTGAGTGTAGCGAGGGATTTAAGTTCACCCAAGACTAAGACAGCTTTATCACCGAGGAAAATACTCTACTTTTCGTACCATTTGCGAAAAAATTAACACAATAATAATATGAGAAGAATTTATTAAAAATAATGACAATTAAAAGTAAAAGTTAACATTCGAAACATTGGTCCAATTATTATTGATAGAGAGAGTTACATTTTTGTTTGGTACATTTATTGTTGATGAGTTGATTTGAGTATTTCATTGTTCTTGCGTCTGAGCATTTGCACTGATGGAATCCGACAATTCACTGTCACTGTCGCTTTGATTTAACATCGTAACGTATTTTTAGAACATTTACTTATTTATAAAAAAATCGGCCAAGTGCGAGTCGGGCCTCGCTCTTTTAGGGTTCCGTTAAAAAAAATTAAATAAAAATATTTCCATGTACCCATGGAAATATTTTTATTTAATTTTTTTAATTTAATTTAATTTTTATTATTTGTTGTTATAGCGGCAATAGAAATACATAATATGTGAAAATTTCATCTGTCTATCTATTACGGTTTACGAGATACAGCCCGCTGACAGACGGACGGACGGACGGACGGACGGACGGACGGACAGCGTAGGCTTAGTAATAGGGTCCCGTTGGTACCCTTTGGGTACGGAACCCTAAAAATAAATTAAAATAAACTTAACGTTTATGTATTTGAAGAAAACAAAAACGCGGCAAATTCCTAGACTAATATTTTTTTGTCGGAAAAGCAAAGGCATCAAGCTCATACGGCCTCGTCAGTTTTAGTAATTTTATTTAATAATCATAACTGCATAATAAATGCGTATTCCTTTTTCAAAAAGATGTATAATGCTTTATATACAAACTCAATGGTGTAAACACAGATGTAAACTAGCGGCACGCTATGATGGCCGGTTTGACACATTACAATAGTGATGTGGAATGTCAATTTATTCTCGAACAAAAAACAATTAAGTTTTGTTTTTGTACCTGATTAAATAGGTTTAATAAAACAAAAATGTATATGTTTATTTAATTTATTTGAACAAACTGAATATTTGAATGAAAATGAATATACATACTTTATATGCACACAAGAAACATATGAATACAAAAGATACCAAAAAAGGTGCCACAAAAGGCCATAATTAATCAGATTCGTCCATACTACTATTTTCACTGTCGTCACTGCTATCATCACCTACATTAATAATTATATGTTCGTTTTCTATAATATTATCTATTTTCACATCTCTTTCATAATCTTCCCTTATTAATTTAACAGTTCTATTCACAACCTTTTCCCAGTCTCCTTTAGTCACATGTTCACAAGCTTCTTCTAATAATTTTAGCATTTTTTTTGTGGTAAATGGGGGTTCTGTATTGTGTCTTGCAGCATATCCCTTAATTTAAGCCCACACCAACTCAATCGCATTATACTCACAATGGTAAGGCGGTAACCGTATAACTCTGTGCCCATGTTCTAATGCTATTTCGTCAATGACGTATCGGATCTTGGTTGGTTTGTTTTCTTTTAAAAGACGTACTAATTCCGCTTTTAACATATTCATGTTTGCATCTACGCCATTTTTACGAAGCCATGCGACGATATCAGCTTTCTTTTGGGATTGGGCAGATGGCTTGTCAATTTGCATCGAGTGGTATGGGGCGTTGTCCATAATTATAATAGATGGTTCAGGGAGGCTACACAACATTGAGGTAAACCATTCAGTAAACTTTTCTCCATTCATGTCTTCATGATAGTCTCCAGTGGTTTTTGACGCAAAAGCCATGAGAGAACCTTCGACAAACCCGTTGATGGTTCCGGCGTGACAAATTATAAGTCGCGATCCTTTTCCTACAGGAACTTTGGAAGTAGATGCTGCTGTGTCATCGTTCCAAGAACGGCCTACAGTATGGTTAGCATTAAGCCATGTTTCATCCAAGAACACAACATTTTGCCAATTTTTGATTTCTTTCACTTGCCGTAAAAAAGTATACCTTGCCATCGCTATATCAAATCTTTCCATCAATATTTTGCGTTTGTTACATTTTTTGTATCGAAATCCAATGGTCTTCAAAATCTTCGTTAAAGAACTTTCCCCACCGAAGAATAATCCAGCTTCCTTCAGTGAATGCACCAACTTTTTTCTTGTTGGATACTCCTTCTGTAAATAGTAGCCGTAAACATGTCTTCGGATAGCATCGGCATCAAAGCTATCGATGCCTACGACTGGTTTTGCTCGTTTTCTCTTTTTTGGTGTGTGAAGTTTATTTTCTTCTGTGCCAGTCTCGCCATATTTTTTTTTAGTTATCCGTCTAACAGTTCGTTGTCCAATATTAAGCGCATCAGCTACGCGTTCAACCACTGACGTTATAGGTAAAATTGGCCCTCCATTTTGAGCTTCACGATCGAAATAGTTACGAAGGCGTATTACGAACTCACGTGTCTGACTATTTAGAACAGTTCTCTGCGTACGTTCGGTCATATCGACGAAATCCACAACAAAGGGCTTGAACAGAGTCTAAATTAACGAGCAAGGGTCAACAGTAATGCAGTATCAATATTTGAAATCCAAAGCCAGGTCAAAACTATATCACAATCGCATTGCACTGACAGTTTATACTTTTCGAAGCAACGTCAATTCGAAACTGCTTTGTTTTGCATTGAGCATTGACGCGAGTTTGCCGGAGGTAGTAGTTGTGCTAGCCAGCGATCCTATGTGACGATCGTATTAGATTCCATTTTTAAAAATTTTCAATTTAGAAAACCAAATGCCGAGTTGTGGTATATATCATATAAAAATAAAAATTTTACCTTTTGTATGAAACAGCTGATATTTTTTTGCGATTTCAGAGGTTTGTCCACATAGTGAAAATTGTTCATATTCACAAGTACATTCACCCCTTAAATGGTGCAAACTGATTTTTCTACACTTGTATACATTTTAGAAATCAATTTAATAAATAAATTTTGAGTCCTAAACCTAAAACTACATTCGATAAAATTTATGAATCTCTGCACATCACTATCGTCAATAAAGTAATACAATTATTTCCTTCAAAGTCGTTATCAATTAATACGGAACTTCATGAGCGGACAAACGTCAAACCGGCCATCATAGCGTGCCGCTAGTGTAGTTCAGTATAAATTTCGGTAAGTATTCCAAATTTAAATCACATTCTCCCCCTAGAGGATGAATGAAATTCAGTACAATTTTCTTTCCCTGTTTTTAACAGATTAAAAATGACTATTGTTATGTTCGCTTTTTGTGGCACAGAATGTCACTTTTTTGAGCAAGTGGTACGAAAAAAAACTTATAACAATGTAATAGCTACATAATAATATTTTTATAAAATGATTTTTTTGAAAAGAGCAACTGCTGAGTTTCTTGCCGGCTCTTCTCAGCAGAATCCACTGTCCGTACCGGTGGTAGAGTCATGACGTGTCATAAGAGCCACAGGTTGGTCTACGTAAAATAAGTAATTTTGAGTTTTTTGAATTTTATTCGGGCTACAATTATACAGGGTGTAAGGGATTTTTATTCCATATATTATGACAATAATAATTATTAAACACAAAACAGCAATGTACGATTAGCTGTCTATCAAAAGTGCAAAGCACTCGGCCTTAGTACCTACAAACCGCCGCTTGTGATGCGCAATATGTACTTCACGTGTAGGTATCAGTGTTCGTTTATACATTACCTGAAAACTAAAAGGGCTGCCAGCCCATTATTTCCGAATTAAGTGGCATTTGTAATTTCAATATAATTATGTATGTCGGCGTTTAGAATAGAATAGAATAGAAATGTTTTTATTCAAATAAACTTTTTTACAAGTGCTTTTGAATCGTCGATGAGTCTACCACTGTTTCGGAATGCCCTTCCTGCCGAGAAGAACCAGCAAGAAACTCGGCGGTTGCTCTTTTCAAAACAAATATAAAATTCAATAGATACTAAGCTATGTTTCCACAATAAGTTCCACAAAAGTATATCTAATTATAATTTAACACATGTTAATACGGGCAGACAGAAATTAAAGCCCCATTCCCGCTGGTGGAACCCGTTCACGAGCATGACGCATGATCCAGCCATTGCTTCGCCATATTTGGCATTAAGGCTGAGATCTATAGATCGTACTCTGGCTCTGCTCAAGACTCAAGATAGAGTCAAAATGAGACACAAATATATCCTGATATAAATATGTCTCGTTTTAACTCAGTCTTGAGTCTGAGCTGAGTGAGAGTGTCATGTATATATCTCACCCTGTGTCGACCTACTCACAAAGTTTTCAATAACATGACGCCTTACTTTTTTAGGGTTCCGTATCCAAAGGGTGCCAACAGGACCCTATTACTAAGCCTCCGCTGTCCGTCCGTCCGTCTGTCAGCGGGCTGTGTATTTCGGTATTATTTCGTGAATTTGGAATTTCTGTATATTATGTACTATAATAATTATGGTGTTTTTAAACAACAAATACTGAAAACACCGATTTATAATGCGGTTTGTAAGTTGTGACCTAAACAAACGAGCATTTTTTCCCCATATAATGCTAAAAAATGATTCGGTCATATGTACGGAACCCTAAAAGAGCGAGACCCGACTCGCACTTGGCCGATTTTTGAATAACTGAGGCATGTTGAAACTGCAGAACTTTGTCCAGCTGTAGACGTTTCGGCTGACAGAAGAAAAGAAAGATTGAGATGTGCAAATTACTGAAGAATTCTTTACCCAATTTTGTTTCTCTACAGAATCTACAATCTACATCTTCAATAGGTACAAATATAAGTGGTCTTTGATGTCAACATCAACCACCCTTATTAGTTACCCCGAATCTCCAATCAAGCGTTAAATAAGAAAAAAGTGCTTCTAGTATATTATTATCTTCGACTAAAAATAATGATATTTTTTGCATCGTGAACTTTGTAGCTTGTGTTCTCAATATTACAAAGTAATTCAACGAGGAAGAATGTTCGAGAACAATTCTCTGTTGCTGTATTTGTTTTCATTTGTAGTGTTTTTTCTATCCCGTACTAAGGTTTTAACTGCGTCGTGGGACTAGTGGTTAGCAAGTTCGACTACGAATGACGAGGTCCCGTGTTCGATTCCCGGTTTGGACCAAAACCTGTATTGGGTTTTTCTGACAAGAAATTCTCAGTAAGTACTTAACCGAAGTTAGGAAGTAGGTGGTGTGTCACCCCCGTGCCTCGGGGAGCACGTAAAGCCGTCGGTCATATACCTGATCTCTCTCCGGTCGTATCGGATCCATCCCATCGGACTATGAGAGTGAGGGAACAGAGAGTGCACCTGTGTTTGTGCACTCACTTGTGCACTATGATATCTCCCGCATAGATGACTAATCTGCGCGTCAACTGTCAATCTACATTTTAGAGCGTTCGTATCCCATACTCGTTTAACTAGAACGTAGACGTTTAGTTAGAAGTACTGGGTACTTCTAGTAAGTACCTACATTGCATAGTACAATATAGGTACTTACTAGAAGTACCCAGTAGTAGTCCACACTCGTTTACAAATCTCGGCTTTGCAACGCGCGTTGAATACTTCATGAGTTCCCGTCACACTCAGGGAAATGTGTAAGCCTGAACGGATATGTTTGCGGACTAAGTACAGACTCAGATGTATCAAAATGTTTGGGCCCTTTGCTGGTTCCAAAGAGTCGGACTAATTAGTAGGGAACACTTGGAAGTCTAAATTAAAACCACGTACACTAGAATAAGTACCTATATTTGAATTTCACAATGAACTTTGATAAAATACTGTTACAAAGGCAGTTTTGATACTGAGTCGCTTAGGAGTTTTTACAAGTAAACGCGAAACATATGCTGTCGCCGCGGAAGTCAAGATGAGAATGGAGCTTGTTATGACAAGTTGTCTTTGACAAGCTTTCTAAATCTCTATATATATATATAAAAATCAATTGCTGTTCGTTAGTCTCGCTAAAACTCGAGAACGGCTGGGCCGATTTAGCTGATTTTGGTTTTGAAATGTTTGTCGTAGTCCAGGGAAGGTTTAAACGTTGAGAAAATATGGAAAAATTGCGAGGAAGATAGTAAGAAAAACAATTTTATTTTCCCGTATAAACTGTTCTACCTACTTTTCTGTCAAACATTTGACGTTCGTCCCTTCGGTACGGTAGACTCGGGTCCACTCGAATTGAAGCACGTATTGAATTAAGGGTAATTCATAGTAACACATTGGTATGTCCTTCTATCACACAACAACAGATACGGATCGGCGTGACTTTTTAGGACAGTGTAGGACGCCCTCCAGCTCGCTGGACCGATGACCTTAAGCAGTGTAGGACGCCCTCCAGCTCGCTGGACTGATGACCTTAAGAAGGTGGCGGGAAGCGGTTGGATGAGGAAAGCGGAGGACCGTGTTTGGTGGCGCGCTCTCGGAAAGGCCTATGTCCAGCAGTGGATGAATACAGGCTGATGGAGATGGAGATGGAGATGGAATTCGAAAGCAATCCGTCATTTCGATGAAGGTCCTAAATGGACTTGCTGGCCAGGCTTCAGTGTGGTGCAATCGCCACAAATGTACCAAATGTAGGTCCCAGAACTGATAGAGAGAGCGCTACTAAAATGTATCTTCATTTGGGATAGTGTTCATGTCTAAAGTGTACGAGTACATTAAGGCCGGCATTGACGAATGACGATACATCCACACGGGCGTCCGTATATCTAGAATACGGATGGCTTCTTTATCAAAATAGACAGCTTTTAAATTGGCTTCCGATTCGTAAAAGACCGTAAATAGACGCCTATTATTACATGACCGTTGGGCTATTGAAGCCTCAATAGCCCAACGGTTTAAAGTGCGGACTGAAAACTGAAAGGTCGCAGGTTCGAATCCCACCCGTTGCACTATTGTCGTACCCACTCCTGACACAAGCTTTCCGCTTATTTGGAGGAGAGAGGAGACTATAAGTCAACTTTAACTTAGCTAATATTCTTTTAAAAAAAATGATTTTGCTGGATAAAAGTACCCCATGTCACTCTCCAGGTCCTCAACTATACCCATGAAAAACACATCTATCAGAAGTTATTTGCGACGTGATTGAAGGACCAACAAACCCACTTTCGCATATTTTATAATATTAAGCTATACTAAGGATGATTCCGAAGGAATTATTAGATTTGCCATTACACAAAAAGCAATGTGTGAAAAAACTTTATTAAGTCGAGGTTATTACAGAGTTAAGAGTGGGTGTGCGCTCGTTAACAGTAAACAGATTTGATTTTTACAGTAGTAGATCAAGTTTCAATTATCCGAAAAAAAACACGCAAGAATTACATCATACTGCCAAGGGACGTGTTTGGGCAAAAACATAAAATTAATGATGAAATTTGTTCGATAACTAGTGGTTCGCCCCGAATTGAGACCTCGCGGTATCCCATAATTCCCATAAGGTAGTTTTAACTATCTTATATTGTAATTAAAACGCGCCGAATCTGATGACGTCAATCGTCATCTGCTTTCGTGGATGGGATGCGTATTTACAATATTAAAGACAGCGCCATCTATTAACAGTATAGTGAAGTTTTGTTAAAAACATTGATGCCCATTAAAACTTAAATAATTTCGTTTCTTTATAATATTTATCTAGTCTTAGTATTTGTTGTTCAAGTACAGAATATAATTCAAATTATGTGTAAGTTTCAATTTTTAAAATAAAGTGGTTTTAGGGATCTAGCCTCGAATAAAATCTCCACTTTAAAAGCCCGCCATTTCGTCAATTTTAGGAAAAAAAATAAAAAAAATACTTTTGTACTCTGCTCCAAATTATCTTTAAAATGAGGTACTGCAACCCTATGAAATGCAAAAAAAATTATTTTACTTCGCATTCGGAAATAAAGATTTTTATCACTTTTTAAGCCATTTTCGGCTGGAGGCCATCGGTTTACATATTATATCTAAAATTGAAGTAATTACGTTCAGAAATTCAGAAGTTATAAGGCTCTGACAGACGGACGGACGGACGGACGGACAAGTGCAAATTCACTCAAGTAGACTCAAAGACCTTCGCTTCGCTCGGTCGATAAAAAATCGCGAAGTTAGGTCTAATTTTTAACCAATATTCATTTATTCTCAATGTGTTGCATATTACAGAGCCAAAATTTTTACATTAAATTCCGATTGATATTATCAAGAGCCTAGTGAATTGAAAAGAAAATGAATCTTTTACGAGTTACAAAGTATTTGGCGCTTACTACACTCCTATTCCGCGCAAAACGCTTTCTTTTGTCGCGCCTCACATGAGGTTGTGGCTATGTTTTATCTCATCGCGAAATCTGATTTTTTTTGGGGTTACACGTGTAACACACACGAATCACACAAGGAATTACTTAATGAAAATGTATTGAAGTTATTTCTTACTATCGCGATGGTAAGAAATAACTTCAATACACTAGGAATAATCAGAAGTCAAAACGACCTTCGCTACACAGAGGCTTGTAAAAGTCTACAAGAATTTTTATATTGAGTTTGAAGAAGTGAAACGGTTCTTAGCAATTACGATTTCAACTTTACTTTTTCTTATTTTCTTCTCAAAGCAACATCAAACGTATTTCTTTGCCTTTCATAGCTTCAAGGGTAGACGCAACTAGCGGCTTTTCAGATTTGAACCAGCATTCAAATTGTACCTGCCTACTACCTACGCGCAATATTGAGTCATAGCTCTATAGTATATGTATGGCACATATACTGCTGGTTCTATTTTACTCGTAAAAGACCGTTATTTTGTATGAAATAAGACTTATTCAAAGGCAACATCAGAGTAATTAAAGCCTCAATAGCCCAACGGTTAAGGGTGCGGACTGAAAACCGAAAGGTCGCAGGTTCGAATCCCACCCGTTGCACTATTGTCGTACCCACTCCTAACACAAGCTTTCCGCTTATTTGGAGGGGAGAGGAGAATATTAGTCAACTTCAATTTGGCTGATATTCTTTTTTTAAAAATTTTTTTTTTTTTACGTATGTGCAGTGATAGCAGGCAGACTTACTGACATCTCATCGAATCGCGAAGCGATCATCGAATTACGTATCAAGGCAAACTGAACGGGTCCGCCCGTGAAATTCAAATTTATTTTTCGCAATTTGTAAACTAATACCACAAAGTAAAACGAAGTAAACGAAGCAGTGATAGCCTGGTTAGGACTGTGGTCTCCTATTCGGGGGGGTCGCCGGTTCGATCCCGGGTACGCACCTCGGACTTTTCGGAGTCAAGTGCGTTTAAGCAATTAAATATCACTTGCTTCAACGGTGAAGGAAAAAATCGTGAGGAAACCTGCACACCTGAGAGTTCTTCATAGTTCTTGAAGGTGTGTGAAGTCCGCCAATTCGCATTGGGCCAGCGTGGTGGACTATGGCCTTTAACCCTTCTCTGAGAGGAGACCTCGAGGTGAGCCGTTGATGGGTTGCTATTGATGATGATGATGACGACAAATAGACTTATGGCATTCTAATTGCGCAAATGGCAGTATCATCTTCACAGATATAAATATGTAAAAATCTTCACTTGAAAGTGTCCAGTTTATAACCACCAAGACTGAAAGAGTTAAGAAATTAGTCCGAGTATCGAGTTTGACGAGAGTTACTCACAAATTAAACGTAATATACTCATGCCAAAATCACGTTATCTGGCTACCAATTGTCTAAAAGTTATTCCATTAATCGTATTCGTATTCGATGACATGAGGGTCAAAGTAAAATAATCCTTGAGTGATTTAGTCACAAATTCAGTACACTTGATTTCAATATGGAGCGTTATGGAGCGTATCGTACATACGTAAACGTAAAAGAATGCATACATGAAAATGAGTTCTAATTCAATCGTGTTATGGTTTATTTTACTTTGATACTAATGTCATCTAATACGATTACAATCAATGGAATAACTTTAGACAATCTTACCTCTGTTGCTCCGTTGCTGCGTATATAAAGGAAAAACCAACAAATAACAAGCACAGTTTCACATTTAAATTATTAATGAGTAGGTATTTCACTTGCTTATTCCTTATCAGGTTTTCATTTTCTCTTAAGCCAAGCAGGATTCATGTGAAAGAGTTTTCTTGCGGTTACTTCATCGAGAAAACGTTGCAAAAGCCGCGCAAAATAGTTTTATTTTCTGCTCAGGCTCTGTACTAATTCCAACGATAAACGAAGTCTTCAAGCCTCCGTCTCATAGGTCTTGTAATATTGCAATCTAGCCGCTTTCTTTACATTAGCATGACTTGCAAATCCTTAAAAATTAAATTTAAACCCTAAACAGGCACGATGAACGATTTTGAAAAACTGTTCGATGATGATTGGGAGTAGGTACTTATTTCGAAAAAATATCTTCTATCCATGAATACTATTTCATTAAATGAATTCATGATTTCAATGATTCTTGGTTACTGTCAAGTGTCAACATGCCTATTGTGATGATTAGCTTAATATTATAATTATGGCATTGTTGCTGCAACAATGCAGTGAGTAGGTATAGGTCAATCAGGGTACCAATTGTCTAAAAGTTATTCCATTGATCGTATTTGTATTCGATGACATTAGCGTCAAAGTAAAATAATCCTCGATTGTATTCATTTAAAGTCACAAATTCAGTACAACCGATTTTAACATGGAGCGTTATGGAGCGTATTGTACATGGGTAAGCCTATAAGAATGCATACACAAAATTGAGCTGTTGAGTTCAATGCTGTTATGGTTTATTGACCGAGCGAAGCGAGTTCTCTGAGTTTACTAGAGCGATTTGCACTTGTCCGTCCGTCCGTCCGTCCGTCCGTCCGTCAGAGCCTTATAACTTTTGAATTACTGAACGTAATTACTTCAAATTTAGATATAATATGTAAACCGATGGCCTCCAGCCGAAAATGGCTTAAAAAGTTATAAAAATCTTTATTTCAGGGGGGCTCTCATAGAAGCGAATGCGAAGAAATTTTTTTTATTTGCGATTCATAGGTTTTCTGTGTATCATTTTAAAGACAATTTGGAACAGAGTACAACCGTATTTTTTTTTTATTTTTTTCCTAAAATTGACGAAATGGGGGGCTTCCAAAGTGGCGATTTAATACGCTCGCTTGAAGACGCTCTCTGGGAAAATTTTCTATATATTTTCAAGTTGTACTTATTTTCTTACTTCACTTGTATCCTGTACTTGAACAACAAATACTAAAATTATATGAATATTATAAAGAAACGAGATTATTTAATTTTTAATGAGCATCAGTAAATTTAGGAGATAGCTTCACAATAATGCTAATAGATGGCGCAGTCATTAACTATTCCATTGAACAAGGAGTTACGACTACGATTTATCCCAAAAACAGTTTTGCGTCGACCATTATTATTTAGGTACATAATATAATAACATATTATTCAATTAAAATTATTCTTTAGTTAAATATCATTTTGTATATTTTCTATTCGCGTCGATAGATGACGATTTGTAGAGATGCCCCTAACCCGTTTTCACTCGTTAGTACGGTAGTACCTACATAATAATTCAATGTTTTCACTGACGTTCCCTAACCTTTACGGGCTACCTATGATAAGTTATGTGATGATTACTGTCAACTTCTTTATCACGATCCTGTACGGGACACCTAAAAGGACATTGGGACGGATGTCAGGACTTAGGATTGTGTTTTGGAGCTACCTACGTAAAGAGACTCCTACATAGGGGATGATTAAGGTATGTTTGGTGAAAACGGGCATAATAATAATAATGTCAGTTTTGGTCTTCATGTATCGATTGAATGAATAATCATGGGATACCGTTACCGCGAGGTCTCAGTTCGGGGCGAACCACTAGTTTACTTTGATGCAAATGTCATCGAATACGATTACGATCAATGGAGTAGCTTTAGACAATCGCACCTCAGAGGTGATTGCGATCGTCACACTGTAGCAATCATTTTTCGACAATCCGACATCAGGAGTTTTGTAGTATGCCAAAATACCGAAACAATCGACGATCTACCTTTACCAATTTTAATCAATGACGAAAAGCGTTCCTGAAATCGGCTAACAAGACTCAATTAATAAATACAAACAATAGGTTAACTAAATTAATAATTAAATTCCAATAACTAGTTTAATAACAATACTAATTAATCTACAAGTTAATTGGATCTAAAACGAACTTCGTACATCGTAAAATAGGTAATTAATTCATATGTTATGAGTTATGAGCTATAAAGGTAATATTCTACGTTCAAATAGATATTTACGTTCAATTATATTACATCCATGTAGGTTGTAGTATATTATAACCTTTCCCAATAATATGCCTTTGAGGCTAGATATGTTGTGTTAATGAATTAGGTTCTTTGCACATATTTTAACTTCCAATTTCGTATGTTCACTTCAAAGTTTGGAGACCTCTGGTCTAGCATGTTAAAGTAATTACTTTTATTTTGTCCCCTATCGTATTCCTCATTGATTAGGGTCGTGGTCCCTTTCACATAGTATTCACAAAGGCATTGCCGGCTGACCAGTGGATAGAGGTCTCCTCTCGAATAAGAAAGGTTTAGGGCCTAAACTTTAGGCCATAGTCCACCACGCTAGTTCAATGCAAATAGGCAGACTCCACGCACCTTTGAGCATATTATGAAGAACTTTTGGATGTGCATGTTTCCCCTGACTTTTCGGAGAAATGTGCTTTTAGGCCGCGGCCACACTGATAAGGCGAATGGCGACGCGATGCGATGCGATAGACCGTGTGTTTTTGCAGCGGCGATAAAATAGCGAATTGCGATTACATCGCGTAATGACTGGCCGTACTCAGTGCGTAGTGCGGACACATTCATTGGTTTTAGTAGGTACTATTGAAAATCACGCGCGACATAAACAAACAGACATTCTGCGCGTTGCTTATCTGAAGCGGCCACCCTCATTTTTAACCCCCGACGCAAAAAGAGAGGGGTGTTATAAGTTTAACGTGTCTGTCTGTGTATCTGTGTATCTGTGTATCTGTCTGTGGTAGCGTAGCCGCCAAACGGATGAACCGATTTTCGTTTAGTTTTTTTTGTGTCATAGATAATTTTATCCCGAGTGTTCTAAGCCATGTTTCATGAGAATCTGTTCAGCCGTTTGAAGATTATCAGCTCTTTTCTAGTTGATTAGGGGATCTGACTAACTTCCTTATGTCCGATCGATTCGAAATTTGGTACCGTGTTACTTCAATGATATTGAAAGTATATGGTAAGGTAACCATGACCTGATCAGCCGTTTGAAGATCATCAACTCTTTAATAGTTGATGAGGGGATCTGACTACCTTCCATATGTCCTATCGATTCGAAATTTGTTACCGTGTTACTTCAATGATATTGAAAGTATATGGTAAGGTAACCGTGACCTGATCAGCCGTTTGAAGATCATCAACTCTTTAATAGTTGATGAGGGGATCTGACTACCTTCCATATTTCCTATCGATTCGAAATTTGGTACCGTGTTACTTCAATGATATTGAAAGTATATGGTAAGGTAACCATGACCTGATCAGCCCTTTGAAGATCATCAGCTCTTTAATAGTTAATGTGGGGATCTGACTACCTTCCATATTTCCTATCGATTCGAAATTTGGTACCGTGTTACTTCAATGATATTGAAAGTATATGGTAAGGTAACCATAACCTGATCAGCCGTTTGAAGATCATCAGCTCTTTAATAGTTGATGAGGTGATCTGACTACCTTCCATATGTCCTATCGATTCGAAAGGTACCGTATTACTTCAATGATATTGAAAGAACATGGTAAGGTAACCATGACTTGTTAGAGTAAGGTTTAGATTTCGAAGGTGGGTAATTAAATGGGATCAATTAGGCTCAATTACCACTGCGCTAACAAATCACTATAAATACCTTCTTAATATTTATACCTACTTTAAAAAGGACTAAATAAAAGTAAAATTAAAATTTTTAAAAACCCCCCGACACAAAAAATAATCTCTAAAAACTAACAAATAATATTTTATACCTATATATAACTAGTGGTTCGCCCCGAACTGAGACCTCGCGGTATCCCATAATTCCCATAAGGTAGTTTTAACTATATTATATTGTAATTAAAACGCGCCGAATCTGATGACGTCAATCGTCATCTGCTTTCGTGGATGGGATGCGTATTTACAATATTAAAGACAGCGCCATCTATTAACAGTATAGTGAAGTTTTGTTAAAAACATTGATGCCCATTAAAACTTAAATAATTTCGTTTCTTTATAATATTTATATAATCTTAGTATTTGTTGTTCAAGTACAGAATATAACTCAAATTATGTGTAAGTTTAAATTTTTAAAATAAAGTGGTTTTAGAGATCTAGCCTCGAATAAAATCTCCACTTTGAAAGCCCCCCATTTCGTCAATTTTAGGAAAAAAAATATACTTTTGTACTCTGTTCCAAACTATCTTTAAAATGAGGTACTCCAACACTATGAAATGCAAAAAATTTTATTTTACTTCGCATTCGCTTTTATGAGAGCCCCCCTGAAATAAAGATTTTTATAACTTTTTAAGCCATTTTCGGCTGGAGGCCATCGGTTTACATATCATATCTAAAATTGAAGTAATTACGTTCAGTAATTCAGAAGTTATAAGGCTCTGACAGACGGACGGACGGACAGACGGACGGACGGACAAGTGCAAATCGCTCTAGTAAACTCAGAGACCTTCGCTTCGCTCGGTCGATTATTATCGTCACATATATTATGTAAGTTCAGATATTTTTATTTTCCAAGTGTCGTCGTCACGTCGGGGGACCGCTAAGTGAGAAAAACAGGTGTAGTCGCAGATTGCAACAAAAGAATTTACTCCGAAAAATTCGCAAAATCGACACAACCGTCAACGTCGTCTGCCCTCACGTGTCGCGCGCGGCATTACGTAGAGCGTAGACTATATATTATGCATGAAACTTAAGATTGCTCGTACCTAAATGTAATTCGTAATAATTAATTAGCTGTTGGAAAAATACTTTATAAACTTTAGCGGTCCCGCGACGCGACGACGACACTTGGAAAATAAAAATATTTGAACTTACATAATATATGTGACGATAATAATCGACCGAGCGAAGCGAAGGTCTTTGAGTCTACTTGAGTGAATTTGCACTTGTCCGTCCGTCTGTCCGTCCGTCCGTCCGTCCGTCCGTCTGTCAGAGCCTTATAACTTCTGAATTACTGAACGTAATTACTTCAATTTTAGATATAATATGTAAACCGATGGCCTCCAGCCGAAAATGGCTTAAAAAGTTATAAAAATCTTTATTTCAGGGGGGCTCTCATAGAAGCGAATGTGAAGAAAAAAAAATTTTTTTGCTTTTCATAGGGTTACAGTACCTCATTTTAAAGATAATTTGGAACAGAGAACAAAAGTATTTTTTTTTTAATTTTTTTCCTAAAATTGACGAAATGGGGGGCTTTCAAAGTGGAGATTATATTTGACCTCACAACGGAATAACCATTGAAAGCTGGGGCTTGAAAGTTTTATAATTTTAGCGTAATATCATGTACTTGAACAACAAATACTAAAATTAGATAAATGTAATAAGGAAACTAAATTATTTAACTTTTAATGAGCAGCAACAACAGAACTTCACAATGATGTCAATAGATGGCGCTCTCATCTTATATAGCAAATGCAGCTTTAAGTAACATATTGGGGCTGATTCTGTTGTACACAATCTCTAAACTAAACTAAAATAACAGCAATAAAAATATTGGTAACCCTTTCATAATACTCCCTGCAGAAAGGGACAGAACTAGATTATTAGCTGTCATTTTAGTTTAGTTTAGAGATTATGCTACACAGAATTGGCCCTATTATTCAATTAAAATTATTATTTAGTCATTTAGCAAACATCAATAAAACTTCACGTTGCAGTTTGTTTTTACATGTTTTCTGATCGTGTCGATAGTTGACGCTGTGTACAAGTAATTTAATTTGAATGTTCCAAAAAACTATACCTAAGTTTGATTGAGGCCTTGAGGATTTCACTATAACAGTTCCCTAACCTTTACGGGCTACCTATGTTAAGTTATTTGACACTTTCTGTCAACTTTGTTATTACGAACCTCTACGGGACAACTAAAGGTGAAAATGACATTGGGATGTTAGGATTGTATTTAGGGGCTACCTACGTAAAGAGACTTCTACAAAGGGGATGATTTAGGTATGGTTGGTGAAAACGGGCATAATAATAATGTCAATTTTGATCGTCATGTATCTATTGAATGAATAAGTAATTATGGGAAACCGTTACCGCGAGGTCTCAGTTCGGGGCGAACCACTAGTTATATATAGGTATAAAATATTATTTGTTAGTTTTTAGAGATTATTTTTTGTGTCGGGGGGTTTTTAAAAATTTTAATTTTACTTTTTATTTGTAGCAGTTTGTTTCAACGAAATCGCCGTCGCGTCGCAGTCGCCATACCAGTGCGTCCTCGGCCTTAAACCATTAACCTGCAACCTGATCCCTGCACGCCTGAAAGTTCTCCTATTCTATTAGTTCTCTCAGTGAGCATTTAATGTTGTGTTACCCATACAGAACAGGCATGGTGACACAACTGTACAAATGCTAAACTGTGGCACTACGCAACGTCGCGCTCGTGTAATTTTCAATTTTCCCCAAATTATTTTCAATTATCTTGCCTGAATTTGTGGAATTAGGGATGGGAGTCTTTAATGATGATTTCACGGAGTACGTCTACCTAATTTCTTGAGACTGCTTTACTATTACTTTTTGTTGTTTATTTAGGTCACGTAGTAATTACGAGATTCTAAGACTTGTAGCATAAGCAGTGATAGCTTAGTGGTTAGGACCGCGGTCTCCTATTCGGGGGCAAAGTAAAATAAACCATAAACACATTGGATTAGAGGTCCATTTCGTGAATGCATTCTTATACGTTTAGGTATGTACGATACGCTTCATAACGCTCAATGTTAAAATCGGTTGTGCTGAATTTGTGACTTTAAATCAATACAATCAAGGATTATTTTACTTGACGCTAATGCCATCAAATGAATACGATTTTGATCGGCAACTTTAAGACAATCGCACTTTTGGATCGTTGTAAAACTGTAGGTAACGATTTTGTAACAATTCAACGCATCGTCTTGTTTACGTCAGATAATTATGACACAGTGTTTTCTGCGGCATGTTTTGTCAATTTTAGGTAATAATCACTGATAACAATAAATTTATGATAACACTGAACCGGGCTCCTTTTTTTTTTTTTAACTACTGATTGACGCCATTTTGGCGCTGTAAACAGTTACGGGTGTCCAATTAACCAAAATTAGTGAGGGGACACTTGACAACTGATACTTTTTGGCACTTCTGCGTCCCTATTATTAATTAGTTCCAGAGGCACTCGTATGTCAAATGTGGCGCTTCAAATTGATCCATAAAATAAGCTGCCATTTGATAGTCAAACCAGTGTTGATCATAGATTAATTATAGAGGTAATATTTGTTCTTCCAGTGATAGCCTAGTGGTTATGACTGTGTTCTCCTATTCGGGGGGTCGCAGGTTCTATCCCGGGTACGCACCTCTGTCTTTTCGGAGTCAAGTGCGTCTAAAAGCAATTAAATATCACTTGCTTCAACGGTGAAGGAAAACATCGTGAGGAAACCTGCACACCAGAGAGTTCTTCATAAAGTGGTGGACTATAGCCTATAACCCTTCTCTGAGAGGAGACCTGCGCTCAGTAGTGAGCCGTTGATGGGTTGCTGATGATGATGATGATGATGAATATTTGTTCTACTGAATCCGAAAATAATAATAATAATTTTTGAGTGTCGTGGAACCCTCGGCTGGAACCACAGATCAAGACACCTTGCTTCTTTGATCTGTGGCTGGAACGAAGTTCAGAATCAACGCCATCTCTCGCCACATGTTGGAACCAGCTCGTAAGAAAACAGAAGCAAGTTCACGCTGCCCACAGTAGATGGCGTTAGTAAATTTTGCCGCAAATATTTTCTTCGGAATTTCTCCTAAAAAATGTTGCCGCAAATATTTTGGTCGGAATTTCTATAAAACTTCGTTACAAAAGTTAAAAAAATTAACAAAGACATGATCTGAATTCAGGATTTGAATCCCCGAATCGATAGTTTCACTCTTACGTTAAACCACTGCGCCACGAAAGCTTTGATAAACGAAGGCAACAAGGGTCGTGACGGAAAATTTTGACGCCTAACAACTGACTGAAAGTTCTTTCGTCTAGCTCCCATCCGCCGAACCGTCCGAAAAGGAACTTAGTTCCATCAATACGACACGTTTCATCATCATCATCATCATCATCATGAGCAACCCATCAACGGCTCACTACTGAGCGCAGGTTTCCTCTCAGAGAAGGGTTATAGGCCATAGTCCACCACGCTGGCCCAATGCGAATTGGCTTCACACACCTTCGAGAACATTATAGAGAACTCTCAGATGTGCAGGTTTCCTCACGATGTTTTCCTTCACCGTTGAAGCAAGTGATAGTTAAATGCTTAAACGCACTTGACTGCATAAAGTCAGAGGTACGTACCCGAGATCGAACCTGCGACCCCCCGAATAGGAGACCACAGTCCTAACCACTAGGCTGACTGCTGATCACGACACGTTTGATGTTCGATAATTATTGTATATCAAACGTTAATGATGAATACAATTTCGTCATCGCGCGGTCGCCGGGGGCGCCAATTAATACGGTGAAATTGATTTAATATTGAACTGACAATCACATCATGTACTGATTGCTCAGGCTAATTAGTATACAGACAGCTGATGGCTTAATAGAAAACATCTACATCTACACTAATATTATAAAGAGGAGATTAGTTTGTTTGTTTGAATTGAATAGGCTCCGGAACTACTGGACCGATTTAAAAAATTCTTTCACCCATAGAATCCTACATTATCCGTGATAAACATAGGCTATAGAAAATTTTCAAAAAAGTTGGGGATCCGTATGAAAACTTCGATAGTGTAACCCAAGTTGTGAAAAATATACCAAAAAAATCCTTATATCGCGTACGCTGCGGTAACTATTGACAATAGAGCAAAGTGATGTAGGTATTACAATGTTATAGAGGACATGAATATCTACAAAAAAAATCAAGAATACCATATATGTCTAACTATTACAGTTATGTCACAATAACTACTTTTCCATGTTAAAATATGCAAAAGTAACGCCAAAAAATCCATATATCGCGTAAACTCTGCGGAAACTATCTTACTAATATTATAAATATGAAAGTGTGTTTATTTGTTGGTTTGTCCTTCAGTCACGCTGCAACGGATCTACGGATTGACGTGATTTTTTGCATGGGTATAGTTTAGGACCTGGAGAGTGACATAGGCTACGTTTTATATTTAATCAAAGAGTTCCCGACGGATTTTAAAAACTAAATCCACGCGGACGAAGTCGCGAGCATCAGCGAGTAGAATCATAAATGCGAAAGTTTGTGAGGATGTTACTCTTTCACACAAAAACTACTGGCGGGATTTTGATGAAACTTCACAATAGCACATAGGCTACATTTTATGCCGGAAAATTAAAGATTTCCCGCGGGAATCGAAAAATCTTAATCCACGCGGACGAAGTCGTGGGCGTCATCTAGTCATAAATTAAGTAATAACTTCGTTAAGTCTTCGTAAAGTTCGTAAAGTATAGAAATTCTTTGTGGGGGATTGACTACGTTATTTTTTGAAAGAATAGTGACCCATGCTGAACTTAATTAATCTACTTCTCCTTCTTTGTCAACCGAATAGAGAGCGCACCTGTGTTTGCGCCCACACTTGTGCACTATAATATCTCCCGCGCAGATGGCTAATCTCCGAGGAGGTTGGCCGCCGTCAACGGACTCGGTCAGTAGTACATTAAAAGGTCTTTATTTAAACACTAGCTGATGCCCGCGACTTCGTCCACGTGGATTTAGTTTTTAATATTCCGCGGGAACTCTTTGATTTTCCGGGATGCCTATGTCACCCTTCAGGTTCTCAACTATACCTATCCAAAAAATCACGTCAATCCGTAGCTTTGTTGCAGCTTGATTGACGGACAAACCAACAAACAAAAAAACAAAAAAATCTTTCCTCTTTATAATAGCTTATCTTATATAAAATTCTCGTGTCACAATGTTAGTTACCTTACTCCTCCGAAACGGCTGGACCGATTTTTATGAAATTTTGTGTGCATATCGGGTAGGTCTGAGAATCGGCCAACATCTATTTTTCATAGCCCTAAATGATAAGGGTGACCAACCACTAAATATTTTTGTTGGCGGTGCGAAGTTCGCTGGGTCAGCTAGTTAGTATATAAAATTCTCGTGTCACAATGTTAGCTACCTTACTCCTCCGAAACGGGTGGACCGATTTTTATGAAATTTTGTGTGCATATCGGGTAGGTCTGAGAATCGGCTACTATCTATTTTTCATACCCCTAAGTGATAAGAGTGACCAACCACAAAATAATTTTGTTGGCGTTACGAAGTTCGCTGGGTCAGCTAGTATTACTATAGATTGATTTATGTATAATGCGACCCTATACTAATTAAAACCAACTAAACCCCCTCAAATCGTGCAAAGTTACTTGTATGAATGGAAATCGGAATCGGCTCAAATTGCTTCAATGCGTAGCTCATATATCGGCCGTTGTTGGTTAATCGATGGTACCCACTTGGACCCTTCGCTAACCGAACTATAAATGTTGGCCTCTAATTATCCCATTACAGGACAAATACGGTAACTAAATAGCCCGTTACGACTCTAGAGCCGCAATGTATTGTAGCTATTCGATAGGTTACTTTAGTTACTTTAGTGGGTCGATAGTTTTCATTAGGTGTTGTCCAATAGTTTCTAATCTCTAAATCTAAATCTAATTCTGATGGCTGATTTTACCAGCGTCGAGTGATATTTTACCGAGGAATGAATTGGGCGTTCTGAAACATTTTTCATCATTAGCAACCCATCAATGGCTCACTACTGAGCGCAGGTCTCCTATCAGAGAAGGTGTATAGGCCATAGTCCACCACGCTGGCCCAATGCGAATTGGCGGACTTCACACATCTTCGAGAACATTATGGAGAACTTTCAGATGTGCAGGTTTCCTCACGATGTTTTCCTTCACCGTTGAAGCAAGTGATATTTAATTGCTTAAATGTATATTACTTCTAAAAGTCAGAGGTGCGTACCCGGGATTCCTGAAACCTGTTTAAGTTGTCAAACCGATGATTAAGACCGGTTCAAATAACCGGATCTTAGGCCACGATTTCAGAGCTGATATAATATATCGATAAGATTTACTGCTCGGATAATAATTACCCTATCTGTTAGGACCCTTCCCAGAACCGAACTGTATCGCTCCCTAACGATGCCGTTACTCGTTAGTCGTTACCCGACAAATTCGGTCACCAAATTGCCCATTTTCACACTACCGACATTATTTATTGCAGCCGGGTCTCCAAAACTTTATTTTTATTGCTCTACTGTAGCCTACTATACTGTGGTCGATTGCTCGCCCACTACCATAATATTATTATTATGTATGTATGCCCACTGGTACCTACTAGATAGCTACATACATTGTTCTGAGAAATTGTAGGTAATGTCATGTAGGTAGTTTGATATTAATTAAAAATAATAATAATATTCATACGGCTTTTTTCGGTCTTATTAGAGGAATTAAAAAAAATTGAGTAGCTTTCCCTTAAATTTTGAGTTAATCTATTTATTTTTAATTTTTTTTATTTAATTTTGGATAGATTTAATTAATACCTTGAATTGATAAACTACGATAAAGCTAGTCAATAAAAAGACAGAATGAAAAAACTGTATAAACAAAAAAAAATAGTGCAACGAGTCAGGCATCTCTAAAAAAAAACCCTAGTAAATTTTTTTAATAACTAGATGATGCCCGCGACTTCGTCCGCGTGGATAAAGTTTTTTAATTCCCGCTGGAACTCCTTAATTTTCCGGGATAAAAAGCCTATTTGTTAATCCTGGGTATGAGCTACCTCCATTCCGAATTTCAGCCAAATCGGTCTATTCGTTGTGGAGTTATAGAGTAACAAACATCCATCCATCCATACATCCTCACAAACTTTCGCATTTATAATATTAGTAGGAAGTAGGATGTAGGATAGAAGGATTTTGTGCAAATGTTGAAGAAACTCCGAGCGAGCTGTCACTTAGCTCTGCCCCCCTAGCCATATTACATTTATCTATTGTCGTATCAAAATATATAATAACAAGTGTAATTGTTCTAAATGTATTCAATATTCCAAAATAAATTGGAAATCATAAATTCATAAATAATAAATAATAAATTGTCGTATGTATTCTCTTTCTATGATCGTTAACGCTTTAGAGCAGGGTTTCCCAATGGTTTTTATCATGCCTCCCTTTTGAAAGGATAGGAGGCGTGATAAAAAGCTTTGGGAACCCGTACTTTAGAGAAAGCGATCTTAGAAACGATTGATTGGTAGCCAAGTTGACACAACGATCTTGATCGCTCCTTTGCTCCACAGAATAGAATTCACGCTACACGCTTATATATATAACATACACGCTTACCCGCTTTCGCACACGAATACACGCTTCCTCTAAGGCAGGAGTTCCCAAAGATTTTTATCTCACCTGGGTTAGGCCTTGCAGAAGGGAGGTATGATAAAAAAACTTTGGCTCTAAAGCGTTAACGATCATAGAAAGAGAATAGATACAACGAAGTGTAATTTGGCTAGGGGGGGGGCTGGGCACATTGTATACTATGCTCACCGCTTTTTGTCGCCAAAAGGAACGGTTATGTAATAATAATCGTTTATTTTTTCCAAAATTACAATAGCTATTTATGCAACTGCATCGTAATGAGGGTCATTTTAATTCGAGTGCTGTTTTTTGATACGAGGCTTGCCGAGTATCAAAATAGGATAGTACGAGAATTAAAATGACTAATTACGTTCAGTTGCATACAAGATTTTATCTACGACAAGGAAGTAAAATCATTAACAAAATACGCCGTAGGCTCAATAAAGTAACAAAAAGTAACTCCGTAAGCCGCCACCAGCCGCCTGTGGCGCCTCTGTCAACAAAAAGTAACTCCGTAAGCCGCCACCAGCCGCCTGTGGCGCCTCTGTCATATGAACGGTACAAAAGTGCCAGAACTCAGAGCCTTAGCTTTAGGTATCCTATTTTAAGAAGATAACCATTTCGATTCAGCTCCCATACAACGAGCTGCATCGAAATGAGAAGCAAAACCGAAAGAGGGTTCATTTCGATTCAGCTGTCAAACTCGAAATTGGAACTTTTCGATGCTGGAGTAGATAAATGATTTTATAACAGATTTGAACGATGATCCCGCAGAAGTATAAACTGTGTTGCGGTGATCATCGCCCTCCTCGTCCATTAAACACAAGATTTATAATATGTACTTATTACAAACAAAATTATATACTTAATAAATAAAATAAAATTTAGAAAATTTAGAAAAAAGACAAATTTTAAAGCGTTAGATTGTAGTTGTAGATTGTTGAAAGTGCATGTGCGTGTTTGCAATGTGTTGGGTGTCGGGTAATTGGTGTGAGAGGTGTGTATGTGTGTGTGTGTGTGTGTGTGTGTGTGTGTGTGTGTGTGTGTGTGTGTGTGTGTGTGTGTGTGTGTGTGTGTGTGTGTGTGTGTGTGTGTGTGAATGTTAGTGGAGTAGTGTAACATTTATTGACGCAGCTTTACAAGGTCTTCCGTTTCATCATAAGTGAGGGCTCGAAGCCATTCTGAACACTTGTGTTTGCATTTATCTAATGTTAACGGATATATATTTAGTATTTTATTTGCTCGATTATATATTAAGCCACCAAAATAAAAATAATGCCGACCGGCAACAGCGGTCCGGCGAGGTCTGTGAGCACAAACCATATGAGTTCTCCGCTTCATAGTAAATAGGTTAGGATCATAGGTCAGTTCAGAATGTTTGCGGAGCACCGTATGCAAGATGAACAATTGCCGGACCGTGAGCAGCTGGCAACTAGAATATAGCTCAGCAGTAGGAAAAAGTATGGGCTTACCGAGCATTACTTTTAAAACTGCCCTCTGAGCTCTTTCAATCCGTAGCATACCTAAGCGTTTTTGGTAAACCACCCCAAGCGGTTATACAATATGATAGGATTGATTGAGCGAGGGCATAGTAAACGGATTTAAGGCATTTGGGGTCAGCTACGTTTCTTATATTCTTAAAAACAAACATTAATTTTCTTGTGCGCGAAGAGACTGATGCAATATGTTGTTTCCAAGATAAGAAGCAATCTATCAAAACACCTAAGTATTTGATACAGGATGTGCGTTCAAGGGCTTTGCAATTACAGGTAGGATTAGAGCCATTACATCCGTGAGCACGTATTGTGAAGGAGATAGGAGCTTGGGTAAGTGTGTTCGGGGCAAAGGTTATAAACTTAGTTTTGGACAAGTTTAATGTAAGAAGGTTCCAATTTAGCCATTTCATAACAGTTCTAAATATGGTTGAGTGAAGCAACGGCTTGGTCATGCGTCATGCTCGTGAACGAGTACCACCGGCGGGAATGAGGCTACTTTCTGTCTGCCCGTCTTAACATGTATTGAATTTTAAGTTGGTATACTTTTGTGGAACTTCCCCTCATTGTGGAAACACTGCATACATAGCATAGTATCTACTGTATTGGAAACTTGTTTTGAAAACAGCAACCGCCGAGTTTCTTGCTGGTTCTTCTCGGCAGGAAGGGCATTCCGAATCAGTGATAGACTCATCGACGATTCAAAAGCACTTGTAAAAAAGTTTATTTGATTAAAAATATTTCTATTCTATTCTATTCTTGATTTCTTAGCACTTGAAAGAGGTCAATTTTTTTCTGTAACGAAGTAGCTAAGCCTGATGTTGTGCCACAATAAATCAAAAACACAAATCCATTGGACTGTTCCCAAGTCGGCAAGTCCATCCGTGTAATGGCTGCAAATAAATCCAGCTCAGCCGAAGCCAGGATTGTGGCATTCAGCCAGACGGGCTGTCAGCGGTGAAAATATCAGGAACTTGTGTAATGAATACATAACGAATACAGGCAAGAGGTCGTGGTGTATCGCCCAGTTCTAGGCTACGTTAAATTGGAGACTTGATTTCGAAAACCACTATCGTAATCATCATCATCAACGTCTCACTACTGAGCGCAGGTCTCCTCTCAGAGAAGGTTTATAGGCTAGTCCACCACGCTGGCACAATGCGAATCGGCGGACTTCACACACCTTCGAGAACATTATGGAGAACTCTCAGGTGTGCAGGTTTCCTCACGATGCTTTCCTTCATTGTTGAAGCTTGTGATATTTAATTGCTTGTACGCACATTACTTCTAAAAGTCAGAGGTGCGTACCCGGGATCGAACTTGCGATCCCCTGAATAGGAGACCATAGTCCTATACTGTGTTTCTTTGTTAGTTTGGTGGTTTCTCCTTGAATCACACAGCAACGTAGTACCAACGGATCAACGTGATTTTTTGCATGCGTATAGTTGAGGACTTGGAGACTGACATAGGCTACCCTTTTTCCTGCAAAAACAGAGGGTTCCCGCAGGATTTTAGAAACCTCACTGTATGCGGATGAAGTCGCGGGCATCATCTAATCATAATATCATTCTAATCATACTAATATCATACTAATATTATAAATGCGAAAGTGTGTTTGTTGGTTTGTCCTTCAATCACGCCGCAACAGAGCTACGAATCACCGTGATTTTTTGCATGCGTATAGTTGAGGACCTGGAGAGTGACATAGGCTACTTTTTATCCCGGAAAATCTAAGATTTCCCGAGGGATTTTAAAAACTAAATCCACGCGGACGAAGTCGCGGGCATCAGCTAGTATTATTATAAATGCGAAAATGTGTTTGCTGGTTTGTCTTTCAATCACGCCGCAACAGAACTACGGATCGACGTGATTTTTTGCATGGGTATAGTTGAGGACCTGGAGAGTTGCATAGGCTACTTTTTATCTCGGAAAATCAAAGAGTTCCCGAAGTATTTTAAAAACTAAATCCACGCGGTCGAAGTAGTACTTAATAAAAATTTGTAGTTTAATTAATATTTATTTATTATATACCATCATAAACTACACAATCGTCATATAAAAGTCACACAAACCGAGGCGTGGATCATACGTCACAAACTTTGAAGGGCGACTGTATTTACGGCCGCCCTAAACTCTGAGCTAACATAAAACACTTTTATGTCCCCGCAAGTTTTTACGCGCAACTTCCTAACTCCATGTTATTGCCTACGAAATAAACGGACGGCAACAGCGACCGACTGTGCCCGTTAGGGTGAAATTATTGTCGTAAAAGCGACGCGTTCATAAGAGTCGGGAACTTTGAGAGAGATGATTGTATTGTCTGCTTTGATAGACATCTAACGAATTGCAGCAAGCCGCTAGTACAGGCGGCGCAAGACCGAGACCTGATAGATTGAAAGACAAACCGACAAACACACCTTACGCATTTATATAACTAGTGGTTCGCCCCGAACTGAGACCTCGCGGTAACGGTATCCCATGATTATTCATTCAATCGATACATGATAACCAAAACTGACATTATTATTATGCCCGTTTTCACCAAACATACCTAAATCATCCCCTAAGTAGGAGTCTCTTAACGTAGGTAGCTCCTAAATACAATCCTAAGTCCTAACATCCGTCCCAATATCCTTTTAGGTGTCCCGTACAGGATCGTGATAAATAAGTTGACAGAAAACATCAATCACCTAACTTATAGGTAGCCCGTAAAGGTTAGGGAACGTTAGTGAAAACATTGAATTATTTATCAAACATTGAATTTAACTCGTAGTTCCATGGGAATAGTTACTGACTGCGCCATCTATTAGCATTATTGTGAAGCTATGTTGATGCTATATGAATTACTGACGCCCATTAAAAATTAAATAATCTCGTTTCTTTATAATATTCATATAATTTTAGTATTTGTTGTTCAAGTACAGGATATAAGTGACCTAAAAACATAAAATCAGTTTGAAAATCCATAGCGGATTTTTCTAGAGAGCGTCTTCAAGCGAGCGTATAAAATCGCCACTTTGAAAGCCCCCCATTTCGTCAATTTTAAGGGAAAAATTAAAAAAAAATTATTTTTGTACTCAGTTCAAAATTATCTTTAAAATGATACGTAACAATTTTATGTAACGCGATATTTTTTTTTTTACTTCGCATTCGCTTCTATGAGAGCCCCCCTGAAATAAAGATTTTTATAACTTTTTAAGCCATTTTCGGCTGGAGGCCATCGGTTTACATATTATATCTAAATTTGAAGTAATTACGTTCAGTAATTCAAAAGTTATAAGGCTCTGACAGACGGACGGACGGACGGACGGACGGACGGACAAGTGCAAATCGCCCTAGTTAACTCAAAGACCTTCGCTTCGCTCGGTCGATTACTTAGTAAGGATACGAACAGCTCAGGGTCATTCAACGGCCGATGGAGAGAGCTATGCTCGGAATATCACTGCGAGATCAAATCAGAAATGAGGAGATCCGTAGGAGAACCAAATTACCAACAAAGCTCAGCGAATCGCGAAACTGAAGCGGAAATAGGCGAGGCATACATACACATTTCGAAGAGCTGACTGTCGTTGAGGTCCCAAGGTGCTGGAGTGGCGAACCCGCACCGGAAAGCGCAGTGTTAGCAGACCCACTAGGTGGACCGATCATATTAAACGCGGCGCAAGGAGCCGCTGGATGCAGGCGGCGCAAGACTGAAGCCTGTGGAAGTCCATGCAAGAGATCTTTATTCAACAGAGGACATCTAAATAGGGCCGATTCACACCGGAATGGCAGCGGCCGGAAGCGGCCGGCAGATGCGCAAGGAGGCCGGCCGCGGAAGGCTCGCGTCGCCGCCGGCCGCGTGCCCTTTTCAAGCGATACTGGTCTTTTAATTAGTGTAGATAAAGTTTAAAATTATTAAGCTATTGCATAGCTTTTATTGCGGGCTTTGAACTAGGACAAACAGTTTGAGCGCGGCGACCGAATCAAGAAATTCCGTAACGAAAATAAACCTAACACCGTCGTTCAGTAAGCGTTCAACATTTTAGAGGTTCAGAAGTAGCTCTCTTTGGCGCAGTGGGCGAGCGGCCGCTTTCTTTACCGTATGGGTATGATGTCGCAGGTTCGAATCTCACTCGCAAAGTAGTGACAGTGCGCTTTTCTTGTTTGTTTGTTTTTTAATTTTTTTTTTTTGCATAATTTTTACTATGCAAAAAAAATATTTCATAAATATTATAATTGCATAAGTTGATAAAAAATGCTGTGCAATAGCTTTACCGCGGCAGTCCGCGAGTGCCACTTAATTTTTTTTTCACACTGAAAGTGCTCGCCGCGCCACTGTCGGCAGCTGCCATCCCGGTGTGAATCGGCCCCGGTTGATAAAGAAGAAGTGTGTGTTCTCACTTCTCAAACAACACACACATTTCCCTAACGAGCGTCGTGTTTCCTCGGAGGCTGAGTCTGAGTGATCGATCGACGTCGATACGAGCTGAGTGGTTTCTACGTCAGATGTGCTATTTGTTTAATTAAGAGATAAGCTTGTCAGAGTCATGATAAGGTCAGAGAAATATAATATGCCGTTAGTTTAATAATAACCACAAGATTACCGTCTGAATTGTAGTACGCATTTTTGGAACTTCTCCTCATTTTGGAAATATTCTATTCTATTCTAACAAAGTTGCGTGGGTTAAATCGGCTTGGCATCCAGCTACCCACAAGATAGCATAAAAAACTTATTACAATGTAATAGCTACATAATAATATTGTAAAATGATTATTATTTGGAAAAGAGCAACTGCTGAGTTTCTTGCCGGCTCTTCTCAGCAGAATCCGCTTTCCGAACCGGTGGTAGTCATGACGTGTAATTTTTTTTGATTATTACATAATATTAACATTCTGTTTTGAAAAGAGCAACTGCTGAGTTAGTGAGTTTCTTGCAGACTTTTATCAGCAAAATCTGCATTCCAAACCGGTGGTAGAGTCTTAACTTGTCATAAGAGCCACAAGTTGGCCTACGTGAAATAAATAATTTTGAATCTGTTGAAACTTATGGAACACCTAAAGGTGAAAATAACATTGGGGAGGAGATTGTATTTAGGGGCTACCTACGTAAAGAGACTCCTATTTAGAATGGATGCTTGGTGAAAACTTAGGGGATGATATAAGTATGGTTGTTGAAAAGTGAAGGTGATCATTAGGCTATTTGTCGCTTTCAAATTCAGCCAAGCAATACAATTGAGATCATCGCAATCATTGATGCAGCTTTTCCGCAATCGATTGGCAGAGATGATTGCAATTGTGATTGCGATGGTCACACTGTAACAATCATTTTTAGACAATCGTGCGGCTGAACATTTCTTACATAAGTACGTTAAGTAAAAGCCCGTTCATATTAAACTTTTAAATAAAACGCTGTAAAATGGGAAAATTTAACGCAAATAAATTAAGCGGAACCAAAACTACTTGCAGAGGCCACAGTATGTATTACCAAAGTGATAGAGTCCAAATTAAGGATCGCTTCAATAATTCATTGCTTAGTAAAACTGGGAAGTGTAATTTATCTTGTAGCGTTTAGGGACAGAGCTTACACAAACAGATTCATCTTAATACAAGTGGGAGTTGGTTTTGAATAACAGTAATAATGCGAGGGTATTGTGGTTTATAGTTGTGGTATTATTATGAAAGCATGACGTCATAGATCCATAACTCGCAACGTGATTGTATAAAGATAATAATTTAATATAAAAAAATATTTTTAAGCTATTGCATAGCTTTTATCGCGGGCTTTGAACTAGGACAAACAGTTTGAGCGCGGCGACCGAATCAAGAAATTCCGTAACTAAAAAAAACCTAACACCGTCGTTCAGTAAGCGTTCAATATTTTAGAGGTTCTCAAGTAGCTCTATTTGGCGCAGTGGGCGAGCGGCCGCTTTCTTTACCGTATGGTGTATGATGTCGCAGGTTCGAATCTCACTCGCGAAGTAGCGACAGTGCGCTTTTCTTGTTTGTTTGTTTTTTAATTATTTTTTTGCATAATTTTTATTACTTATGCAAAAAAAATATTGCATAAATATCATAATTGCATAAATTGATAAAAAATGCTATGCAATAGCTTTACCGTGGCAGTGCCCGAGTGCCACTTAATTTTTTTATTTTAAAAAGCCGACTTCTAACGCCCGAGCCAGTAAGTATATAATTTATTGTTGATATTTTAAAAACCGCTCGACCGATTTCGATAAAATTTCAATGGGACTACCTGGGAAGTATACCTTTTGAAACAAAAAAAAATCCAAATCAGTTCTTCGAATAATCAGTGAACATACATAAAAAAAAGATTGAGAATTGAGAACCTCCTCCTTTTTTAAAGTCGGTTTAAAATATTTATACATTAAATTTGTTTACTCGAGTTGCGGTATAAAATACATATTGTACCTAATGTATAATGTCTGTTCCAACATATTCTGCCATTTCGGCGTGCAAATATTATTTAAGTATAATTTATAATGCTAACTTATCTAAATAATATTAAAGGAAAAGGTGACTGACTGACTAATCTATCAACGCACAGCTCAAACCACCAGACGGATCGAGCTGAAAGGTATACAGATCCACCTTGGGGTTTGAATAATCGAACTTAACGTGAGCGAAGCTGTGGGCAAAAGCTAGTTTTAATATAACTACCTACTACAACTAAGCTACTTTCCGAACCAATGGTAGAATCTTGACTTGTCATGAGAGCCACAGGTTGGCCTACATGAAATAAATAATATTTTTTTGAAAGTAAGTATAATATAATAATGAGTGAACGGAACTAAGAGACGATTAAGTAGAGAGTAAGATACTAAGTTTTTTATAGTAACACCCATAACTTAATAAAGCAAGTTACTAAACTTGATACTACGCGTCGCGTCCCGGATAAGATCGTCTTCGTTAAGTAACAAGTTAAGTTAGTGAAGTTATGTTAAGGATTAACGTTAAGTTTTCACGCGCGCTGGATCGAGTTAAACTTTTATGTCCGCTCTTAGCTTACTCATTATTTTGTAACATAAATAAATAAATAATTATTGACACATAAACATATTCATGACATCATACTATTAATATTAAAAATGCGAAAGTGTGTTTGTTTGTTGATTTTTTCTTCAATCACGCCTTAACAGAACGAGTAGACGTGATTTTTTGCATGGGCATAGTTGAGGACCTGGAGAGTAACCTAGGCACTTTCATTTTTGGCATTTTCCGGGATAAAAAGTATTTAATACTTTTTATCCCGGAAAATCAAAGAGTTCCCGCGGGATTTTAAAAGCTAAATCCACGCGGACGAAGTTGCGGGCATCAGCTAGTATAATAAATATAAATAAATAATAACGGAACTTTCCGACTCTTTGCGGTTTTTTTTTTCTTAAGCCAGGACCTATACTACCACTACAACACAAAAAGCAGTATTATTTCAATAGGTATTGTTTTGTCATGTTATACAATGTCAACTTTAAAGTAATTACCTACCTACTTGAAGGTATAAATGACATCTCAAAACAAAATTGAAAATTTAAACATCAAGTGTTGGTAGTAAGTACATAAACATAGGCCCAAGTCGCGTTTAGAACTCTTTTCACAATGTTTTCCTTCACCATTAAAGCAAATAGAAATGCACATAGCTCCGTAAAATTTTATGCGAAAAGAGGCCGAAATCTACCAACATCATAAGTTTTATTTATTTCATCATCATCATCAGCAACCCATAAACTATTAAGTGCAGGTCACTAATAACATTATGGAGAACTCTCAAGCATGCAGGTTTCCTCACGAAGTTTTCCTTCACCGTTGAAGCGTGTGATATTCAATTGCTATACGCACATAACTCTGAAAAGTCAGAGGTACGTGCCTGGGTACTTACTCGTGACCCCCTTTATAGGTGACTGCAGTCCTAACCACTAAGCTATAACCGCTTCAATTATTTATGGGAAGGATATTCAATTAATTATATTATCCATCTTCAGTAAAGTAATTTCAACTTTTCCAGGTACTCGTACCTACATCGGAGTTCATAATTGCTTTCAACACTGAAAGAACTCTTCATTGTGCGCCTTTAATTAATCCAATTAAAATTTTAAAACACTTTTTAGGGCTCCGTACCCAAAGGGTGCCAACGGGACCCTATTACTAAGCCTCCGGTGTCCGTCCGTCTGTCTGTCTGTCAGCTTGTCTCATATACCGTAATAGTTAATCAGTCGAAATTTTCACAGAGTGTGTATTTCTATTGCCGCTATAATAACAAATAATAAATTAAAAATTAAACGGGGCTCCCCAAAATAATATAATTATTATGAAAAAATCGGCCAAGTGCCAGTCGGGCTCGCTCTTTTAAGGTTTCGTACATATGACCAAATCACTTTTTTTAAAACTCTACCTATTACGGTTTACAAGATACAGCCCGCTGACAGACGGACGTCTGGACGGAGGGATTTTTTCCCCTTATCACGCTAATTTAGTACTATCTAAGAACTAAAATATCTAAATATCTAGTTTAAAAAAAGTGAAACCCTAAAAGAGCGACTCCGACTCGCACTTGGCCGATTTTTTGATTTCACTTGAGGATTAACTTTGCCGGATAATATTGGTCTTATTTTTGCTTTTGTTTGAGATTTACTTGTGTAACTAGGTGATGCTCGCGACTTCGTCCGCGCAGTTTTTAGTTATATCAAATGACTATGCAAAAAATCATCCCACCCACCGACAAATTTTAATATTTTACTATGACGACATCTGCCATCAATTTAGAGTTTTCATGCAAATCGAATTTGAATTATTTGTTTATTTATTTTTCAGTGAAATTTTTCAGTGAATTGTTTTGGATAGGTACCAATTTAGTAGTTTACCTACAATGATTTATAAAACGAACATACAGGAGCATTAACCAACTAGAAAAAGCTATTGTGACTGCAGACGCTTTTCTGGGACGCAGAGAAAACCGCACCGCGCGCTGCCCGCGCTCCCTCTGACTACCTCCCGCTCTTTCGTCGACTTTTGTATTTCTTTCTTGTATCATTAAATGTCGATAACGTCTAGACATCGGTAAATAGGCTAGGGTTGTTATCTGTACCACAGAGTAAGGATAGGTTCATGCAGAGGTTCAACGAAGACGTCTAGACAGGGCATTGATGCGGTGGGTGCGGTAAGTGCGGAGCGAGGTAGCGTCCCAATTAGGCAAGGCCTATTTGGGACCTATATTAAAAGGTTATCGTATTTACGTTGATATTAAACGGTTAATCTATTGAAAATTAATTTCTTAAGTAATATTTATAAATCTATATCTTACTCTATACAGACATACATACAAATAAATAAAATTAAAGTGTCTGTTTGTAATGTCAAAATAACAGATTTTTACTGAATGTATATTCATTCGGTACATACAGAAAACATTCATTTTTAATATTTTTGCCTGTTTGTCTGTCTATCTGTCTGTCTGTATGTTCTGGCTAATCTTGGGAACGGCTGGACCGATTTTGACCGGACTTTTACTGACAGATAGCTGATGTTATGAGTACCTTAGGCTTAATTATTTAACTTTTTAACCGACTATCAAAAAACAAAAAGTCAGTTATCTTATGTTCTTACAACATACCAAACCAGTCGAAGAAAAAGCCACAAAATTTATTTCGGGGGTTAAAAATAATGCCACGACTGATGGGGGTTGGGGACAGTGCCCATATAATTTTTGAGCCTATACTACCAACGCTTAAAGAAGTATTACCTACTTCAATTTTGTTTTGACATATGATACAATTTCAACCATCTCAAAACAAAGTAAAAAAAAAACAGCGTTCGTTGGTAGCATAGGCCCAGGCCTGCGATTGTGCAAAGTTATTCCATTGATCGTTACCGTATTCGATGACATTAGCGTCAAAGTAAAAAAAAACCATAAAAACATTGAATTAGAGCTCAATTCCGTGTGTGCATTCTTATAATATGTACGATATACTCCATAACGCTCCATGTTAAAATCGGTTGTACTGAATTTGTGACTAAATAAATACAATCAAGGTTTAGTATTTTACTTTGACGCTAATGTCATCGAATACGAATACGATCAATGGAATAACTTTTAGACAATCCCCCGGCTTATCACGATTTACTAAAAGTGAAATTGGACGTTGAACAATTATTGAACATCAATTGAACAATTGTTCATTTTGATTTGATTAACCATATAATAAAGGCTTCTAGGCCTTTGAGCATTTGAAACGGTAAGCTCCTTAGATCAAAGCGTTTTACCGATTGCGTTTGTGATTTGGGTGTGGTTACTGGATATTTAATTGCTTAAACGCACGAGGTGCTTGCCCGGGATCGAACCTGCGACTCCCCGAAAAGGAGACCACAGTCCTAACCACTAAGCTATCACTGCTTATACATGTTATAATATGTCTGTCATTTTATGTCTTTTTATGTGAATAAATAAATAAATAAACAGCATTTTAAAATAAACCTTTTACCTACACATACTTTAAGTTAATAGGAATGAAATTTGGAGAAAGGACCGACATCGCCATTCAGTATTCACCGCACGTGCTCCAATATGAAGATAAAGATCACATAATATGTCGACATCTCATTATCCCGCTCCAGCCTCCCCAGGGGAATGTAATGCGGATCTCATACGCTTGAATGATGATCGCATCATTTAGAATCAAAATTCAACATTATTTATTTCACAAAGACCAACCGTAGGAAAAAAAACTTGAGAGGTGTCAAGGGACACCCGGATGGAACGTAGTTCCTTTCGATTAATAAATTTGGCATTGTGTTCGGTATTTTCGCGGTACAATAATGGGTCTCCGTAGCCTTGTGGCTTCTGCAGTCGCCTAACAGCCAAAGGTCGATGGTTCGAATCTCAGCTCGACAGACCGAATTTTCTGCAGAAGCCACAAGGCTACGGAGACCCAATATTGTACCGCGAAAATACCGAACACAATGCCTTCAAAAAAAGTGTCAGTTTCAAAAAAGTGTCGATCCGTCTAGCCCCCTTCCGAGTTCCGCACCGCGCGATAAGGAACTATGTTCCAACAGATCAACATAAACAACAGGCTGAGACAATTCCTTGCTAATATAACAATTTTAAACCGACGCATACCTTATAAAGTAAAATTAATGTTGTATAGCTCTTTCGCACATTCCTATGTACAATACGGTCTCAGTAGCTACGGTCGTACCTATCTTACCTCAATAGTATATATAAATTACAATTAAAAATTCTAAAAACAATCGTCTCGGATCCAGTTAAGCAAAAATACAACGGCAACGAGCTGGGGCTATTTAAACACTGCAAAACTTTACCTGTACAAATACAATTTAAATACACACTATTCAAAGAAGAATTCTTCAATGATAAGCTACAACGGAAAATAGAACACCCTGTACAGACACGGGCGATGTCAGCTAACCGGTTGCAGGTCGAGCGAGCCAGCAATACGTATGGCGAGAGAACAACGGGCTATCTAGTTCCACGCTTTATTAATGAACTACCTACTACCTTGGTACAAAAAATAAATAACAAGAATATTAAGCGGAAACTAAAAGATTACTTCTTAACAAAATTAGATGGTTGATTGATGCTCATTATTTACTTATGTTTTGTACGTACCTACTTGCCTAATTCCTAAACCCATCTCTTTATATACTTACCTACCTACTCATATTTATTAACCTGTCTCTTAACTTCTTTTAATGTAATGAAAAGTATTAGCAAATGTTTAATACCTACCTATTTTAATGAATGAGACCGTTGTGTAGTTATATATTGTTTTGTACATACTCACTTTAAATGCTATGTTGCAGAGTGGCATCGAGGACAAACCTCTGTGGTTTTTTCGATGTGCAATTATTATGTAAATGTGTTTAACAAATTTGTAAATGGTAAATAAATAAATAAAATAAATAAAAACGTAAAGTACATCACTCACCTGCGATTTGGCGATGACATAGTAGTCATGGCAGAGACTCTGAGAGACCTCAATACAATGCTCAACGATCTCAGCAGGGTTTCTCAACAGGTGGGCCTGAAAATGAACATGAGCAAGACGAAAATCATGTCCAATGCTCATGCTCCGCTCCACCCAGTAATCGTTGAGATGTCTGCACTCGAAATTGTGGACGAGTATATATACCTGGGACACACAGTCCAGCTAGGTAGGTCCAATTTCGAGAAAGAGATCAACCGCCGAATCCAACTCTGCTGGGTAGCGTTCGGGAAGCTCCGAGATGTCTTCTCGTCCAAAATCCCTCAGTGCCTGAAGACTATAGTCTACGAACAGTGAGTGTTGCCAGTGATGACTTACTGATCCGAGACATGGTCGCTAACTACGGGTCTCATAAGAAGGCTCAGGGTCATTCAGCGGGCGATGGAGAGAGCTATGCTCGAAGTGTCCCTGCGAGATCAAATCAGAAATGAGGAGATCCGTAGGAGAACCAAAGTCACCGACATAGTTCAGCGAGTAGCGAAATTGAAGTGGGAATGGGCGGGGCACATAGTTCGAAAAGCTGATAGTGTGTCGTGGCAACCCCGCACCGGTATACGCAGTGTTGGCAGACCCCCCACCAGGTGAACTGACGACATCAAACGAGTCGCAGGGAGCCGCTGGATTCAGGCGGCTCAAGACCGAGGCCTGTGGAAATCCATGCAGGAGACCTTTGTCCAGCTGTGGACGTCTATCGGTTGATAAAGAAGAAGGTGGCCAACCTTTAAATCCTATGCTTAGTCAAGACTCTACCATCGTTTCGGAATGCAGATTCTGTTGAGATGAGCCGGCAAGAAACTCACCTGTTGTTCTTTATAAAAAAAAGTTTGGTTTAATACTTCTGAGTTCTGTAGTATTATTATCTAAGTAGAAGCAGTGATAGCCTAGTGGTTAGGACTGTGGTCTGCTATTCGTAGGGTCGCAGGTTCGATCCCGGGTACGCACCTCTGACTTTTCGGAGTCAAGTGCGTTTAAGCAATTAACTATCACTTGCTTCAACGGTGAAGGAAAACATCGTGAGGAAACCTGCACATCTGAGAGTTCTTCATAATGTTCTCGAAGGTGTGTGAAGTCCACCAATTCGCATTGGGCCAGCGTGGTGGACTATGGCCTATAACCCTTCTCTGAGAGGAGACCTGCGCTCAGTAGTGAGCCGTTGATGGGTTGCTAATGATGATGATTAGAGACCGGATTATATGCAACATAAAAAGCTTGAAATATGCATGCAAATATGTATGAAAAATGCTTGAAATATGCACGAAAACTGACAGAATATGCAACATTAAATGATAAGTTTAAGGAACAAAAACAAAAAATTCGGCCAAGTGCGAGTCAGGCCTCGCTCTTTTAGGGTTCCTTACATATGACCAAATCATTTTTGGGGTTCCGTATCCAAAGGGTGCCAACGGGACCCTATTACTAAGCCTCCGCTGTCCGTCTGTCCGTCCGCCCGTGCGGCTGCGGGCTGTATCTCGTAAACCGTAATAGATAGATAGTTGAAATTTACACAGAGTGTGTATTTCTATTGCCGCTATAACAACAAATCATTAACATAAAATTTAATTACAAAATAAAGGGGGCTCCCATTCATGAAAAAGCTCTTTCATTTTATTATCCTACCAAAACAAAATACGTGCGGCTCATGAATGTGCCGAAAATATAGCGATAATATGCATCTTATCTAGATTTTACGGAAAATATGCAATTAGCTCTGAGGATGGCTTAAATATGCAAATGCATATGCAAATATGCAAATGCATATAATCCGGTCTCTATTGATGATGATGGTTATCTAAGTAATACAATGTTATAAGTTAATGTTATATTCGAATTTACCGGCCAGCTTTGCCAATTAGTGCCGACCCGAAGTGTGTAGCTCGCCTAACTTAAAGCTTACTTAAGTAATTAAAATACTTAAAAGCAAATGCCAGCAATTCTGATTGAATAATTAAAAGAAATATCAAAATTCAAATTCAACATTTCGTGCGAAAGTTCGCATTGAAACCGTTCATAACTTTATTGTTTCAAAGCAAAATAAATTCTATAAACTTTATAGAAATAGTAAAATAACTTTTAGGTACTCTATTTCAATAGGGCAAAATCAAGCTTACCAAAATTGTGAAAGTTAGCTATTTTATAAAGTACAACGAAGAAACGAAATAAGGGTGATGCTAAACCAGACGCGTTGCGTTGTGATTGCGTCGTTTTTGCGGCGCCGCTGCGGTGTCGTACATGGAACAAGAAAAGGTTGAATAAAAATAGGCAAGTGCGAGTTGGACCCGCACACGAAGGGTTCCGTACAATATCCACCAAATACACCATCATACAAGATTTACCGCCTATTATTAAGATCGAGTAAACACTTTTTTTATTATTTAATGTTAAAGCGGCAATATAAATTAATACACATTCTGTGACAATTATCTACCTTTTACGGGTTATGAGATACTCAATGCAGAAAGACGAACAGACGGACGGACAGCGGAGTTGGCACCGTTTGAGTACAAAATACTTAAATCTGTAACCACACTACGGAAAGTTGGATACATTATTATCATCCGTAATTTTGATTTTGTTCGTATTCCACCTGGACCATAATAAGAGGCGATCAATATCTACAGTGAAACATACGTAAATAGACACGTACTTAATTAAATATAGCTATTATGTATTGGTTTGGCGGATGGAGGCAAGGCAAAAAAAGTGTAAGAATTTTCCGTCACGACTAAAGATTTTAGACTTATTTCGTGGTTTAATGACATAATTATAGTGTATTATACGAGTACGTACCACGATAATTGTTTTATAATGTCGATATTTCGATCCAGTTACATGGACCGTGGTCACGACGGGACTGCGGTGTTGAGAGACGTCAAGTTGAAGCTGTCATGGGTAGAATCTATCTACCGGCCTTCTTGGTCTTTTTGACGGAAAAGTTTTTATGTTTCGGCAAAATACACTCACAACGTCACTTTTTAATTTTGGTGTTTCACGACGCTTTCCTGGCTTGCATAATTCTACCACTGGATTCCACATGCTGGCTAGCTTGAAACCGTCTTCACGATTGAAATTCCGGTGTTTACGAATTTCAATCGCTTCACGCACTATCCTCGGAATATAGTGACGGTCTGTGGAGAGAACTCGTGGGTTATGGAGTTCGATCCAGTGCTTTGTTTCTGGTTGTAGAATATGTTCCGCGATCGCAGACTTCTGAGGATCGTTGTTTTTAACCGCTTTTATATGTTCTGACACCCTTGTTGCTATGGGTCTCTTAGTTTGACCAATGTAAGAGCTACCACAGCTGCAGTCGATTTTATACACACCCGGACATTGATAAGGTAAACGATCCTTCGGTGATCGCATCAGGTGGGCGATCTTTTGGAAAGGAGTGAACACGGTCCTAATGCTGTATTGTTTACTCAACAATGTACCTATTTTGTCAGTCACTCCTTTCACATAAGGCAGGTATGCCATTCGCCTTTCAGCCTCCAAAGGTCGTCTACTACAACTCTGATGTTTCTTTTTTACACAAGGGGGCTTATGACCATTCCATCTTAACCACTCCATAACCCACGAGTTCTCTCCACAGACCGTCACTATATTCCGAGGATAGTGCGTGAAGCGATTGAAATTCGTAAACACCGGAATTTCAATCGTGAAGACGGTTTCAAGCTAGCCAGCATGTGGAATCCAGTGGTAGAATTATGCAAGCCAGGAAAGCGTCGTGAAACACCAAAATTAAAAAGTGACGTTGTGAGTGTATTTTGCCGAAACATAAAAACTTTTCCGTCAAAAAGACCAAGAAGGCCGGTAGATAGATTCTACCCATGACAGCTTCAACTTGACGTCTCTCAACACCGCAGTCCCGTCGTGACCACGGTCCATGTAACTGGATCGAAATATCGACATTATAAAACAATTATCGTGGTACGTACTCGTATAATACACTATAATTATTTCCGTCACGACCTTTGTTGCCTTCGTTTATTACACACGTTCCATCATAGCTTTGGTGGTGTACGGCTAAACGAAGGATTGAAAAGGGGCTTCGATTCCTGACTTCAGATCATGTCTTTTTTTTTTTTTTTTTTGGAACGAAGTATTATAGAAGAGAGATTCCGAACAAAATATTTGCGGCAAAATTTACTGACGCCATTGTGGGCATTACTTACCTATTGTGGGCAGCGTGAACTTGCTTAAACTTGCTTTGATGTCTGCTTATTTTTTACGAGATGTTTCTAACATGAGCCGAGAGATGGCGTTGATTCTAAAAGGTAATGTTTTAAAAGGCACTTCGTTCCAACCGCGTGTTCTACGACACTCGCTTTTCGTCATTTTTAGGGTTCTTTAATTTAATGTATGTATGCGTAGACTGCTAAAATAAAATCCCTTGCTTTTGGCTTTGAGTTTAAATTAATTAGATACAGATAAACTTTTAAACAAAAACTATTAAACGTCTTGAATACTAGAAGTTAGAACTATTTGAGTTTATTTTTTAAATTACTCTCTCGGACCACCAATAAATTGGTTAGTCAACGTTTAAGTGGGGAAAAAACTTTTTTCGTAATTTATTTGCCCCTTAACTTGCGAGAGGACGTGGGATGAATTGGAATGGTTTGGAATTGTATGAATGGATATATTTAGTGCGGGAGAGATATTTTTAACTTTCAATCGGTCACGTGCGGCCACATATTGTGTAACAACTGATGATTTGTTGACAGCCTTACCACATGTTACACGACTAGCTGACGCTCGCGACTTCGTCCGCGTGTATTTAGTTTTAAAAATCCCATGCGAACTCTTTGATTTTCTGAGATAATAAGTAGCATATGACACTCTCCAAGTGCTCAACTATACCAATGCACTAAATTAACGTCGAAATAAAGATATTTTCGCATTTATGATCTGAGCTGAAATTTTGCAAAATAAAAAAGTAAATCGGATGACAATGCAATATTATTGTAACATGGAGATAATCTGATGATGGAGGTGGAAGATGGCTATGGGAACTTTGTAGTAAAACGACGTAACCCTATCGAGTTCGGACTCGTTTGATTCGTCTTGACAAGTAATCTGATCCTAAATGATATTCAGGGTCTGATGAGGGAGCTGGAAGGTGGCAATAGGAACTCTTTAGTAAAACGACGTAACCCCCTCGAATTTGGGCTCGTTTCTTTCTTCTTGACCAAAGACTTTTATGTTTTGGTCTTGACAAGTACTCTGGTCCTAGATGCTGTCAAGGGTCTAATGATGGATTAATAAGGTAGCCGTAGTAGTACGTCGTTTTATTACAGAGTTCCTACTGTTATAAAACGACGTAGGATTTATACTTGTATTCATAACACTCTTAGAAAGTACTTAGGACTATACTTAGGTATACCCCAAGTATTTAACTGAAGTCCCTGGCGACCTCGAAGGGAAAATTCATTGTTCTGCCGATCCCAGGTGTGTTGCTTTACGATTGAAATAAATCAATACCTCGTTACTTCAGCTCTGTTTGATCTACATCAGAATAACAGAAAGGTAGATAAAGTCTTGCTGCATCTATTTTAGATACACAAGTAAGCAGTCTAATTAGATAATTAAAAGTTCAAACTCTCTACTAGAATCCTTTGTCGATGCTAATTAACTTCTGAAGTATTTTTAACGAACTACAAAAGGTTAACTTTTTGTTTGCGATTAGATAGCCCTTGACTGAGATCTCACCTGATGGTAAGTGATGATACAATCTAAGATGGTAGCGGGCTAACTTGGAAGAAGGTATATGGCAGTTTTAACTAAACCCATACCCCTAACTGATTTATTTTAAGAACTTATTTGGAGGGGATTAGAGAATATTAGCCAATCTGAACTTGACTGATAATTTCCTCTCCCCTTCAAATAAGCGAAAAGCTTGTGTTACGTGTGGGTACTACAAAAGTGCAACGTGCAGGTTTCGAACCTGTGACCTTTCAGTTTTCAGTCTACACCTATAATCGATAGACTCATCATCATCATCATCAGCAACCCATCAACGTCTCACTACTGAGCGCAGGTCTCCTCTCAGAGAAAGATTACAGGACTTAATATTCCACCACGTTTGGCGCAATGTGAATTGGCAGATTTCACACACCTTTGAGAACATTATGGAAAACACTCAGGTGTGCAGTTTTTCTCGCAATAGGGCCTACTTCACCACTTGCTCATAAAGGCCTGATAGCCTATCCACAAATTATCTGACGGATAGCGTTTAAATTTCTGTTTCATAAGTATCTGATAAGTCAATCTGGCAGTTAAACTCAAAAATAAATCACACAGATTTATCCAGCAGATACTTTATCTATTAGATATATATCAGGCACTTTATCAGCAAGTGTGTTTACTTAAACGCACATAACTCCGAAAAGTCAGCGTGATCGAACCTGCGACTCCCAAATAGGAGACCGCAGTCCTAACCACCAGGCTATCACTGCTCTTAACGCATAAATTCATCCAATCTGAGGTGCGATCATCTAAAATTATTCCATTGATCGTAATCGTATTCGATGACATTAGCGTCAAAGTAAAATAAACCATAGCCGCATTGAATTAGAGCTCAATTTCGTGTATGCATTCTTATACGTTAAGGTATGTACGATACGCTCCATAACGCTCCATGTTATTGCTCCATGGGTTATTTTCTTTGACGCTAATGTCATCGAATACGAATACGATCAACGGTCAATCAATAACATTTAAGACAATTGGTACCCAGAGGTGATTGCGATTGTCACACTGTAGCAATCATATTTTAGACAATCGCACTGCTGATTGTCTGATCGCTTTACCGTGACAAGATCATCGTAAATCGTAAGCTTATGGTTTACAATCGGATGTCAGTAATGGATATCCTAAGCCAATCGCTCGAATTTCGACTTTGAATCAGCCAATTTACATACGGAATACGATCAGTTTTTGGGTAATTTTCGGGTGATTTAATGCTATACGTTTCTAAGCTAGTTCAATTCGAGTATCTTTTTACCCGACTAAGGTAAGGCAAAAGGAGGGGTTATGATTTTGGCAGTTTGTATGTATGTATGTGACTATTTACGAATGTTCCACTGTACTATTATGTGTTCTGTGCCATAGCAAATAAACTACTGAATCGATTTTGATGAATGAGTTGTCAATAGATTCGCAATGATAGTCCGGATGACATAGGCTACATTTTAAACTAACAAAATCAATACGACAGGTGTTACATCCAATTTTCCGTATGGGTTACATTTAAACTTTTTTTTTTAAGTGTGGGTTAAACTTTTATCCTATTTCTAAAAATTTCGAAATACTGATTATATCTTAACACTTGGTATGGTAGGTATTAGAGTATATTATAGTATGTATGTATCTATTAGACTCTAATAGATAGACCTAGTATTATACTAGGTATAGTAATAATAGTAATACATAATACTATGTATTAACATTTCTTCAAAAAACTCTCAGTAGGTACTAGCTCGGAGTTAGGAAGTGTGCGGTGTTACTGTTACCCCCTTGCCTTGCAGAGCACGTAAAGCTGGAAAGCTGGTCCTGCGCCTGATTGAGAGATGGATAAGGTTTCCGTCCTACTGGACTATGAATATGAGAGTGAAGGAATAGAGAGTGCACCAGTACTTATTTGCGTACACACGTGTGCACTATATAATCTCCCGCGCAGATAGCAAATCTCTGTGGCCATATTCGGTTAGGTCATTATTAAGTCTTTAGTTAAAATATAATTTAATAATAATATCTGTAATTAAATTATAAATTAATAATAACTAGCGACCCGCCCCGGCTTCGCACGGGTAGTACTATGGTATTATTACGTCTATGCTTTGCAAACTCCTTGGAATGTTCCATAAGTTATAATACCTTGAACAGCATATTAAACAGTACGTAGGCTTATAAAAGAAGTATCACTCGCGAGCGATTCCCGTCATCGCCATCGGGTAGAAACCCGCGTATTTTTTTGGCGCGCGTTCGTTTTTATTTTGCGATAACTCCTAAAATATTAATTTAAATAATATGATGTAAACGATTATCATAATGTGCATGAAATGCTTATGGTAACTAACGTATTTAAGTTGATAAGGATTAATACTGTATTCGTCTAAACAGATTTCCTATTACCGCATAGTACGTGACCATTTTTAGAAGTTAAAATGGGTAAGGGTATAGTAAGCTATCCTTAAAAGATAGATATAATATGCCATCGCGGACTTTTCTGTAAAGACTTATCCCACCATACCATGAACATACATTGTTTTGTTATAATATCTCAAAGGAATTAGGCAGCGTTTTCGATAAAATCTCCCAGGCGGCTTGAAATTTTCCGACTTTGTCAACAATTATTATCATATTTCAACAAATTTACACAAAACCTTAACAAATTATACCTACACCAAAACCTTCCTCATGAATCACCCTATCTATTGGTGAAAACCGCATGAAAATCCGTTCGATAGTTTTTGAGTTTATCGACAGACTTCGTTCTGCCAAAATTCTTTTTGTTTTTTTTTTTTTTTTATTAAAACTTTCCGTGGACCTTAAGGAACATACAAAAAATAAATTAACCGAATTGGTCCATCCATTCTTGAGTTATGCGCTTACCAACATTCATTTTTATTTATATAGAGAAGATGTAGTCATGTCTCTAGTAAAATTATAATTTAATAATAATGTCTCCTGACAATACCTCGGTTCAGATGAGTAGTTACTCGGCGCTCAATAGTAAATTCCAGCTTCAAATTACCCCGGCGTCAGTCGGCTGGCTGTTCACCAAAATGTTCACTAAAATTTACGTGCCATACGTTTATTATAACACACTTTATTAGAGAGTATACGTATTGAGCTATAGAACCTAGAGGTGCAGACCTCGAAAAAGCGATGAAGCCCGTGACTTCGTCCGCGTGGATTATAGTACATTATGGTACAAGTGTGTAATGTTGGTGATTGCCGCTGAGGCGCCATTGAGACCCGAGCCGTCAGGTGAGGGTCTTAAGATAGCCGAGGACGGTAATCATCAATACACACGTGTATCATACGACGTTTTTCAACACACTTGTGAAGAAAATAGTACTAAATTTAAACTTGTTCAACTGCACAACAACATTGGGCGCAGTAGGTATCCTGCCGCGGTCACAACTTCTGGAATCTATAAATCACTTGTGAATAATAGTAATGTAAAAGTCACAGTTTGATTATAGGTGTCATTATGTGCTTAATTGCGGTGAACTTAGAGCCACTTTATGAGCAAGTGCGTTGAAAAGGTTTTTTATTTCCCGCGAGACTTCTTTAATTTTCCGGAAAAACTGTATCCTATATGTTTATCCTGGGTATGAGCTATCTCTATTGCAAATTTCAGCCAATTCGATTCTTTCGTTGTGGCGTGAAGAAGTAACAAACATCCATCCATCCTCACAAACTTTCACAGCCATTAATTATAAGTAGGAAGTAGGATAAACAGCTGCGGGATTGTTAAAAAAGATTATAACAGTGTAACGATCGCAATCACTGCTTATTGGCCAAAATACTGTCTCGCTATTGGCTAAGCAGTGATAGCCTAGTGGTAAGGACTGTAGTCTCCTATTCGGAAGGTCGTAGGTTTGATCCCGGGTACCCACCTTTGACTTTTCGGAGTCAAGTCATTCATCATTCATCATCATCAGCAACCTATCAACGGCTCACTACTGAGCGCAGGTCTCCTCTCAGAGAAGGGTTATAGGCCATAGTCCACCACGCTGGCCCAATGCGAATTGGTCAAGCGAAATACGAATTGGCGGAGTCAAGTGCGTTTAAGCAATTGTTTTTTTTTAAATTGAAATTATTTATTTCCTTTCTTTGTTACATAGGCGCTTATTAATTAAATATCACTTGCTTCAACGATGAAGGAAAACATCGTGAGGAAATCTGCACATCTGAGAGTTCTCTATAATGTTCTCGAAGGTGTGTGAAGTCCGCCAATTCGCATTGGTCCAGCGTGGTGGACTATGGCCTACAACCCTTCTCTGACAAGAGACCTGCGCTCAGTAGTGAGCCGTTGATGGGTTGCTGATGATGATGGATGATTAGCTAAAATGCATCGTCGCAGCAAGAAAGCCATGAATTCAACTAGAATTGACGCTGTAGCAATGGTTGGCGCAAATTTTGACTATTCAGAGAATTTAGCTACAACTTTAAGTGCCGATTTCACCAACGTCAAGTGAAATTTATCCGAAGAATAAATTGAGTATCCTGACAGTTTTTGTATTGAAAATACTGTCAACAAAATATCAAATTTACGCTCGGATAAGACTTATTTTACGTTGGTGAAATCAGCCCTTATTTTAACATTTTGATATATTGAATATTTTACTTCACTGCTAGCACGGAATGAGGACATAATTATCTCTCCTTATACTGTGCAGTTAGTGAAGTTAAGACGGTTTTGAGGGACAAGGCAATCTCTAAAAAATACTTCTATGGAATCTCTATGGTATTATAAAAGCACTTTCAATAACGTACAAGGCTATACGTTACGTTTAAACTATAATAACAATTTCGTTTTATTAGGGAGTTCATACGAAGCCTATGTTAATTATTGTAATAAAATTAATGTCAAAGCTTTAATGTAATTATTTTACCTTGATGTAACCGATAGAGTGAATGGAGGAGTCCTGAGTCGTGGTTTCGCTGTACCTACATTAAAACACTGGGTATCCCTCAAATATGGTCGAGCGAAGCAACGGCTCGATCATGCGTCATGCTCGTGAACGGGTTCCACCGGCGGGAATAGGGCTACTTTCTGTCTGCCCGTCTTAACATGTGTTGAATTATAATTAGGTATGCTTTTGTGGAATTTCCCCTCATTGTGGAAATATTATATTCTATTCTATTCTACAAAGTTGCATGCGTTAAATCGGCTTGGCATCCAGCTGCCCACAAGATAGTCTAAAAAACTTATTACAATTTAAAATTAAATCAATACAATCAAGGGTTTTTATACTTTTACGCTATTGTCATCAAATACGAATACGATCAATGGAATAACTTTTAGACAATTGGTACCCTGGATATTAAAACGTCGTAGTCGTGGTGCGCTGGTTACCAACAGATTGTATACAAGATGGCTCCCTCGCTACCATCTACGCGACGCTCCGCTAGAATAGAATGGAATAAAATAGAATATTTTATTTGCAAGAATGTGGTACAATCAGGTCTTAGAATTAATTTGCGCTTACACATTCAACTTATTCATTAGTGCGCAAATTTGATAAATACATTGCTGCTTATTCTCGAGTATTAATTTACAATTAATTGTTAAATTAAAAAGGATCCTATTAATTAAAAATAAAAGGCTAGAGGGCTTACCAGCGTCACTCTTGATATTATAGACACGCCGTCATAACCTGGAGTTATCAATTATCATAACTGGGCCAATAGGGAATTAGAAGCTGGAATCACATTTGCAAAAGCAAACTTTCTGAGCGAGCTCATAACTTTTCACAAAGGTAACACCGCATCTCGTGTTCTTCCCTAAACTTAACAAAGACAAATGTTCCCCGTCAAAACTCTGTTGAAACACGCCTGCAAAACTTTAAACCCTTTCAGAATATTAACTAGATAATCACAGTTGTATAACTCGGGGTGAAATAGAGTTTATTTTAGTTAAATTTGGGGCTTTGGTGACCCCACTGAGGTCAAGCAGTGAGTCTTGAATACCCAGTTGGTAAAATATCGGATGTCTTTTACTATTTCATATCTTAATATAAAAGGAAAAGGTGACTGACTGACTGACTGACTGATCTATCAGCGTAGAGCTCAAACTACTGGACGGGTCGGGCTGTTTGGCATACAGGTGGAGCGGATGCCTACGTTATAATAGCCCTATTATAACGTAGGCATCTGCTAAGAAAGGATTTTTGAAAATTCAATCCCTAAGGGGGTAAAATAGGGGTTTGAAAAATCGAACTTACGTGAGCGAAGTCGCGGGCAAAAGCTAGCAAAAAAAATATAGTTAATTTTACTGTTTAATGTTTATTAGTTTGTCCTTCAATCACGCCGCGGGGAACCTTTGTTTATCAGAGATAAAATTATTCTATTGGACTTATATGTCTTGAATAAATGTATGCTTAAATACTTGCTAAATTATAAATGCGTTTGTTTGTTGGTTTGTCCTTTAATCACGCAGCAACGGATTTCACTATAATCTAAAGCTGCGGGCAAAAGCTAGTGAGGAAATAAATCGAAATACGAGCATAGTTCTTTTAGAACAAATAAAATATAGTCTTACCAGCGTAGATAATACGTTTTACTGAAAAAACTCGCGAGCATTATGCCCTTGAAGGGAAAAATGAACGTAATATAACACTAGCAGCCCACTGAAAGTGTAACAGAACAAAACATTAGTTACCGTAATGTCAGTTCGGTGAAACAAAGTTGTTTCGCAAATGGAGAATCAATAAGGGATGTATCATTAGACGCCATGTTGCCGGCATTGTGTGCTATGAAACTCTATACGTGGAAACCCAACTAACATCTGTGCTATTTATTCTCTCATGAACACGGTCGAAGTTACTCGAAAAGCACAGCAAGAAAATTAATATAATAGAGACATAAAATCACTTTGAAATGAAACAGATTAAATAAGCATGTCATAACGCCGCCATCTTGTAATCTAAACGTCAACTTTCCCGCCACGTCGTTAATTTCTTTTAATGGCCGCACAAGTAAAGAGCCATTCCGGAAAGTGAAATTCAAATTATATTGCCGTTCTTTATGGTGATTATTTCCCGGTTAAGATTTATGGATCTATTAAATTTCATATTCCAGGTCGTGAAATTAGAGCGTACTATGAAATAGGTATCAATTCGTAGTATGGTATAATATTAAATTGAAATTGTATGTACGCGAAAACTACTGAACGGATATAAAGTGGTACCTGATTCTCTAGGTGGTATATATAGGGTAGTTTTTATCTTGATAAACAATAAGTTTCTTTCGGGATGGGTGCTGAAAATTTATATTGGTTTTACTTCATAACTCCGTTGAACCGATTTTATTAATTCTTTTTTTTATTTGAAAGTGTATCAGACATGTTTTGTCTAATTTTGATGAAGATCTGATAAATACTATCGGAGATACAACGATCGAATACATTCACACCATATAATACCTATGAGGGTTATAGGCATAAACTAAATAATTAACCTCCAGGCCCCATATGTTTGCATTGTTGTGTTTGTTTTGTAGCCTACCCGTGCGAAGCCAGAGCGGGTCAACTAGTTCAATAATATTTTTGAAGCAAATACCATAGAATGAAGTGGCACATAAAATATAGGCTAGAAAAATCGCAAAAGATGTATTGACAGTTTGTGTATTGAAAATCTGTCAAAGCGTCAAAAGTCATTAATCGGTGTAATTGGCAACACCATCACTTTTTACAAGCTTTTATTTAACTTGCAATGTTTGTTTGGGTCAAATCTTGCAAGATGAATTAGACCCACTTCGCGGTTTCTGATCGAGCTGAAATTTTGCATGTATGTGTAAATCGGATGAAAATGCAATATTGTTGTGACATGGAGCTGATCTGATGATGGAGACGGAAGATGGCTATCGGAACTCTGTAATAAAACGACGTAACCCCATCGAGTTTGGGCTCGTTTAATTCGTCATAACAAGTACTCTGATCCTAGATGATATCCAGAGTCTAATGACGTAGCTACTAAAAGCTTGCATTTAAAAATAAAATTTATAATTTACACTAGTTTATTAGGGCACATGGCTTAAAGGAACGATGTTAGTTGGGGCAGCATTTGTAGACCCCACGCTAGGTGGACGACGACATCAGAACAGTCGCAAGGACCCGCTCGATACAAGCGTCGCAAGATCTGTGAAAGTCCATGCAAGATACCTTTGTCCAGAAATGCGCTTTCTGATTCAAGGTTACCACTCCAGCAACTTGGGACCTCAACCATCTGTTCTTCTATATACCCCGCCCATTACCACTTCATCTCCGCGACTCGATGAGCTATGTCGGTAAATCTGGGTCCTTTAACACTTAGCATCGCACTATAATGCTTAGAAGCGCAATAGTTGACGCAGTAGTAAGCCATTTTTAGTAAGCCTTTAAAGGCCGACTACGCAGTTTCATCGCGTTAGTACGAGCACGCAGAAAATTATTAAAATATGACGTGACGTACCTATACTGTGCTGTGAAAGGCTGTCATGGTTCATTACAATTACAATCAAAAACTAACTAAAATACCAGAAAATATTTACATGGCACTCACACATTCATTGTGGTTACACACATACATATTGGTTGTTTTGAGCCTACGCTACGTTTGGAGTGAAACTTTGTTAGAAACTACTGTTCTAAGCGTTGCATCTTGATGGCGTTTTATTTGAAAGTTAAATTATCCCATTTTACAGCGTTTTATTTAAAAGTTTAATATGAACGGGCTTTTACTTAACGTAACTTAAGTGACGCAATCAGCGGAACTTAGATAGAAAATTCTGTTCTAAGATTCATAGTTCGATGCCCCTTAGCTATTAATGTGTTTCTTCCTCTCATAATTCTTACGAATAGTTAGACTTTTCATCGTAGTTGGCCTAACGCCAGAACGTAAGCTTCCGTTCCCAAAAGGAAAAATCTCAGTCGGGATTTTTAGCAAGTTCTTTACGATAATTTCCTCGACAGGCCAACTGTGAATCAGTTTATACAACTTCATGTTAACTTTATCTTATGGAGTCATTTGAGTAAATTAGTTTTCTTTTTCTTAGGCCCAATTTCACTAACACTGAATAAGGGTTACCTACTCGAGAGCAAATAAGCAGTTATCTCAAGAATAAATTATTCATTTACTTTTCACTCTAGACTTAAGTGGGATTAACGTTGCTACTCGCGTAAATATATTTTACGTAAAGTAAATCACTTTATTTTCCAGGAGTAAATAATATGGTGCGTTAAATAAAATACTAGTACTAGGTAAACTACATCTTTTTCTACTTTATCAACCTACTAGCTGATACCCGCGACTTCGTCCGCGTGGATTAAGTTTTTAAAATCCCTCGGGAACTTTTTGATTTTCCGGGATAAAAAGTAGCCTATGTCACTCTCCAGGTCCTCAACTATACCCATGCAAAAAATCACGTCGATCTGTAGCCCTGTTGCGGCGTGATTGAAGGACAAACCAACAAACCAACAAACAAACCCACTTTCACATTTATAATATTAGGAAGGATAGACGTCCACTGCTGGACAAAGGTCTCTTGCATAGACCTCCACTTGCCTCGGTCTTGCGCCGCCTACATCCAATGGCCCTGCGACTCGTCTGATCTTGTCGGCCCAACTAGACGCAATGTTTCACCACCGGAAAACACAGTGTTGGCAGACCCCTGCCAAAACTGCAATTTCCAGTACGCTGTCGCCACTTGAGCACCTTGGGATCCCAACGGCCATCAGCTCTTCGAACTATGTGCTCCGCCCATTTCCACTTCAGTTTCGCGACTCGCTGAGCTATGTTGGTGACTTTGGTTCTCCTACGGATCTCCTCATTTCTGATTTGATCTCGCAGGGATATACCGAGCATAGCTCTCTCCATCGCTCGCTGAGTGACCCTGAGCCTTCTTATGAGGCCCATAGTTAGCGACTATGTCTCGAATCCGTAAGTCATCACTGACAACACGCACTGTTCGAAGACTTTAGTCCTCAGGCACTGAGGGATTTTGGAAGAGAAGATATCTCGGACCTTCCTTCCTTCGAAGTTGTATTCGGCGGTTGACTATAGATATATATCCATACATTATATGGATATATATCCATCGCCAAGTGACCCTGAGCCTATGACTTCATAAATTCTCTCTACTCTGTAGACTCTATTAACCTATTTTCTCTAGACACTGTCACGAATATAATATGGCTTTTAAAGTCGTTTTTATATCGCAGCTTAATAATCTAACAGTCAGAACTCAGAAGCAGAACGTATAAAAGGCGATTATAAATATTTTATGAGTCACATTAAAATTTTAAAAGTAGTCTTAATTATGGATATTAATAAGTCTACGGTGTGGGTGAGATTGGTTCCGGTCTCATCACCTTCAGGGTTGAGGCTCACCGTGCTAGTTCATAAACTAAATCGGATGAAAGCCTAGCCGAACTCGAGGTAGAGTTGGACAAAATCAAGTGGCACATTCTAGGGTTATCAGAAATCCGTAGAGAGGGAGAGGATACGCTGACACTAGAATCGGGCCACGTTCTCTACTATCGGGAAGGCGAGCAGACGTCCCAAGGTGGAGTGGGATTTCTGATCAACAAAGTGCTCGCAAATAACATCGTGGAGATCAGTAGTGTGTCGTCGAGGGTGGCATATGTTATACTTAAGTTGAACCGGAGGTATTCTCTGAAAGTAGTGCAGGTTTATGCGCCCACGTCGTCACACTCTGACGAAGAAGTAGAAGCCTTATACGAAGACGTCGTCAAGGCTATGGATAAAACTACTAAATCCTACTTCACGGTTGTTATGGGGGACTTCAACGCGAAAGTGGGAGTACAAGAACGCAACGAATCAAGAGTTGGGCCTCATGGAGTTGGTAACAGAAATCGCAGGGGGCAAATGCTAGTCAACTTTCTTGAACGGAAAGGGCTCTTCCTAATGAACTCATTTTTCAAGAAGAGTGCTCATAGGAAGTGGACTTGGCAGAGGCCCGATAACGTGACCAGGAACGAGATTGACTTCATCATGTCGGATCGTAGGGATATATTCAGAGATGTCTCCGTGATCAACCGATTTAATACTGGAAGCGATCACCGTCTTGTGAGAGGATCCTTGAATATAGACCTTCAGTTAGAGAGACGACGCCTGATGGAGTCAACTCTTCGCCCAAGACCACACCAACCTATGGCTGTAACAGAAAAGTTCCAATTAGAGCTTAGGAACCGATTCGATTTGCTGGAAACCAACGACGAGGTTGATCAGAAATATGGCGACTTTGTGAATGTTGTTCGGGAGGTGGGTGGCAAATTTTGCCAAAAAGGGGGTAAAGTCTTCACATCCAAGATCTCTAGCGAGACCCTGGATTTGATGCAGCAGAGACGGGAAATGTGCTCAACTTTACCAGACAGGCAGGCTCTAAACAAGCTTATAAAGAAGCGAATACGTTTCGATATGCGCGCTGCTTCGACGCGCAATATACAAGATGCGATAGAACGCAATAGAGGAGCTAAAGTATTCGCTAAAAGTCTTGGGAGAAGCCATCTGACAAAGTTGAGAACATCGGACGGCCGGGTTGTTGCTTCAAAGCCAGAGGTGTTAGTTGAGATCGAGCGGTTTTACGGGCAGCTGTACTCGGCCCATGCTCCGAAACCTGCACCCACTGAAAATGCGAACGACAAAAGAGCGAAACTTGTGCGCCACTATACCGACGACCTCCCGGATATTGACCTAGGCGAGATTAGTATAGCCCTCGGACAGCTGAAGAACAACAAAGCCCCAGGCGATGACGGTATTACTGCGGAGCTCCTACGTGCAGGAGGAAAGCCAATTCTGACTAAGCTTAAAGACCTCTTTAATACCGTCATCAAAACTGGCATAACACCAGAAAAATGGAGCAGAAGTGTCACGGTTCTCTTTTTCAAAAAAGGAGATAAGAGCCTACTCAAAAACTATAGGCCAATCTCACTTCTGAGCCATATCTATAAGCTGTTCTCGCGGGTGATTACGAACCGTCTCGCTCGAAGGCTTGACGAATTTCAGCCGCCAGAGCAGGCCGGGTTTCGCAAAGGCTACAGCACCGTAGACCACATTCACACCCTACGGCAAATTATGCAGAAGACCCAGGAGTATAATTTGCCCCTCTGTCTGGCATTTGTGGACTACGAGAAAGCCTTTGATTCCGTTGAGACCTGGGCTGTTCTGGATTCATTGCAGCGATGCCAAGTCGACTGGCACTATATCCAGGTGTTGAGAAGTTTGTATGAGGCCGCCACTATGACAGTCCAAGTCCAAGACCAACAAACGAATCCGATTCCCATACGAAGGGGGGTAAGACAGGGAGACGTTATATCCCCGAAACTTTTCACTTGCGCCCTAGAAGACGTGTTTAAGGTGTTGGACTGGAAAAGTCGAGGTGTTAATGTGAATGGTGAATACATCTCACACTTGCGTTTTGCAGACGATATAGTTATACTGTCGGAATCGCTGCAAGATCTTGAAGAAATGCTGGCCCAGCTTAGCTGTTCTTCCAGACAAGTGGGTCTTGAGATGAACATAGACAAAACAAAAGTCATGTTTAACGAGCACGTTATCTCAAGACCGGTTAACGTCGGAAATGTCAGCATCGAAGTTGTTCAGGAATACAACTACCTTGGCCAGATTATACAACTCGGTAGAAACAACTTCGACAAGGAGGCTGACAGAAGAATTCAGTTGGGCTGGGCAGCATTTTCAAAGCTGCGTCAGGTCTTCGATTCGTCAATACCGCAAAGCCTGAAGACAAAGGTTTTCAATGAGTGTGTCTTACCGGTAATGACGTATGGAGCGGAAACGTGGACACTGACGGTGGGCCTCGTTCACAAATTAAAAGTCGCTCAGCGCGCTATGGAGCGAGCTATGTTGGGAATCTCTCTCAGGGATAAAATCCGGAACGAGGAAATTCGTAGAAGAACAAAAGTGACCGACATAGCTCTGAGGATTAGCAAACTGAAGTGGCAGTGGGCAGGTCATATCTGCCGCAGAACCGATGGCCGATGGGGCAGACGTGTTCTGGAGTGGAGACCGCGTACCGGCAAGCGCAGTGTAGGACGACCTCCAACTCGTTGGACCGATGACCTTAAGAAGGTGGCGGGAAGCGGTTGGATGAGGAAGGCGGAGGACCGTGTTTGGTGGCGCGCTCTCGGAAAGGCCTATGTCCAGCAGTGGACGAATACAGGCTGATGATGATGATGATGATGATGTGCTAGTTCATCGGCTGTGACATCACTTACGATGGTGATGATAATGATGATGATGAGACTGTGACCCTTGACCCATATTGATGAGTATATCTGCATGTACAAGCACTGTCATAATATTATCTGAATGCTGTCTGAAATTTTATCTGTAAATTGTCTGGCGGCTTTGGCCGTGGCTAGTTACCACCCTGACGTCAAAGGCGTGCCGCCAAGCGATTTAGCCGATTTAGCGGTATAATTTACATTGCTATAGGTTAACCCGCTACCATCTTAGACGACATCGTCACTTAACATCTAGCTAGATCGGACTAGGACTATCTTGTCATCAATAAGAAAATACCGGCCAAGTGCGAGTCGGACTCGCGCACCGAGAGTTCCGTACTCCAGAAGTAAAATTATTAAAGTAAAACGATAATAATATTAGTATAGTATATTAATTTGCTTATTCATAATTTTTTTGTTTATATTAATCGTTAACTTTGTCTGTAGAGGATTATTGTTAATAAAAAAAAAACATTATTGTGCTAGTTAGATCGTTGGTTTTATTTTTCCTGTAAAATGTTATACATAAATTACTTCTATTGACCATAATTATTTTTGATTATTTGATTGGTAAATTTCGGAGATGGGGGGCGGGGGGGGGGGGGCAATTTTTATTTATTTTTAATACAATAGTAATATATATGTATATTTAATTTAATTCAATACAATATAACAATAAATAAAAATCTGTTTTAGAATGAACAGGTAAAGCCCTTTCATACCCCGCTCGGTATAGATATCTTACTTTGAAATTTCAAACCCCCGATTTTCCTCTTATTTAATCAAACTAAAAATAATTCTCGATTTTTTCATTCCAGTGATGTTGGACTACTATTATATCCAACTATTCCAAATTTCATGTCAATAGTTTTAATAGTTACTAAAATAAATGACTGTGACAGACGGACGGACGGACGGAGAAAGTCGGTGCATAAGGTTTCCATTTTTACCATTTTGGTACGGAACCCTAAAAAAGAATGCAATTCAATCAAAGCCTTGTAAGAATGCTCGAATTGTACTATAGTATAGTACCCGCTCCACTCCACTCCGATTCGGCCGATATTCCGCTTATTTTTATTCCGCAACCCTCAAAGCGGGTAAATTGAAATGCAAAGACAAAAAATAGACTTTATATTCCCTTTGTGTCTTTGCAACAGAGAAGTTTCTTATCCAGTATGAACTAAATTGTAAGAGGGCATAAGAAATTATTTGAGACGAGGACTATTTTAATGACTATCTAACTAGTAAAAACTTTATTTAAAGTGTTTGAATAAGCAGGCAAGGCAGTCCTAGAAGCTGGGATTACATAAAGACAAAATTTATTGTATAGTAATTATTGACTTAATAATAGGTAGGGACATATAAACTTTGTATAAAAGACGTGAGTGTCGTGGAAGACTCGGTGGAAACGAAGTTCCTTTTAATAATAAATTAATAATAAAAATAAAAAAAACAGTGAAAAATTCCACAATATGTAGAAATTATATAAAATAAAATTGAAAATAGAAAATTCAGTCTGTCGAGCTGGGATTCGAACCATCGACCTTTATGCGACTGTAGAAACCACAAGGCTACGGAGATCTAATATTGTAGTGTGAAAATATTGAAGACAATGCCAAATTCACATTCAAAAAAGTGTCGGTTCAATTTAGTCTTAATTTTTTCCGTCTAGCCCCCTTTCGCACCGCGCGATAAGGAACTACGTTCCAATAATATTTACTACGGTAAATAGACCCCCCGACAGCCGCAAAACGCGTAACCGATTATGATTTATCAAACTTCAAAGAAATATTATAGTACTTATAATAAAGTTCAAAGATTTATTTTGACGTGTCCAATGTGATACATTTATCTTTGAAATGGGTACCATTTGTCAAAAAGTTATTCTATTGATCGTATTCGTATTCGATGACATTAGCGTCAAAGTAAAATAATCCTTGATTGTATTGATTTCAAGTCACAAATTCAGTACAACCAATTTTAACATGGAGCGTTATGGAGCGTATCGTACATACCTTAACGTATAAGAAGGCATACACGAAATTGAGCTCTAATTCAATGACATTATGGTTTATTTTACGATGAAACATCCGTCATACTGATATATTCGTATAAAATGACACCCGGACCATCACACTCAATCAACTGACACCTCATTCATCAAAATCGATTCAGTCGTTTATTCTCTACGGCGGCGGAACATTCGTAAATAATCACACACATACATACATATACTGCTAAAATCACAACCCTTATTTTGGCTTTGCGAAGTCGGATAAAAAGCACGTATACTTAAAAGAAGCATTTTTCAAGCAATCTTCTGAATAAAGCATTTCCCTCAAAGCCTTCAGCGGTTGTCGTCTGTGCGTCCCTGAAAAGGTCACTTCACGGTTACGCAAAAAGACAAGCCGTGGCTGGAAAAGGAAGGAAGACCGCGGTATTTTATGGCGTAAAGATGTTTACGATGGCAGAAAATGAGTTGCTTTTGAGTTGACTTTGTTCTCTCCAAGACCTGCTATAATTAAAGTGACTTTCACGTTTTAATTTTTATTATTTGTTATATATCACACTAAGAATAATTTATTGCATAGCTTTTATCGCGGGCTTTGAACTAGGTTAAACAGTTTGAGCGCGGCGACCGAATCAAGAAATTCCGTATCGAAAATAAACCTAACACCGTCGTTCAGTAAGCGTTCAACATTTTAGAGCTTCACAAGTAGCTCTGTTTGGCGCAGTGGGCGAGCGGCCGCTTTCTTTACCGTATGTTGTATGATGTCGCAGGTTCAAATCTCATCTGGCGAAGTAGTGACAGTGCGCTTTTCTTGTTTGTTTGTTTTGAATTATTTTTTTGCATAATTTTTATTATGCAAAAAAAATATTGCATAAATATTATAATTGCATAAGTTGATAAAAAATGCTATGCAATAGCTTTACCGCGGCAGTCCCCGAGTGCCACTTAATTTTTTTATTCATATTTTTCTTACTCTTCTTCATTGCTTGCACTATAATTCTTTCACCGTTGAACATAGGCCTCTTCATTTGTACGCCATTCCATTTGATGTTGTGCCATTCTCATCCAAGTCTTCTCCACTTGATGATTTCGTCGTTGTTACATGAAGAATAAACACAATTAAACATCAAAAAGTGAAAACAAAAATTTCTAAAATATCACCTGAACTACTGCCCCCCTAGCCATATTACATATTTATTGTCGTATCTATTCTCTTTCTATGATCGTTAACGCTTTAGAGCAGGGGTTCCCAAAGTTTTTTAGCACGCCTCCCTTCTGAAAGGATAAGAGGCGTGATAAAACTTTGGGAACCCCTACTTTAGAGGAAGCTATCGTAGAAACGATTAATTGGTAGCCAAGTCGACACAACGTTCTTGATCGCTCCTTCGCTTCACGGAATAGAATTCACGCTACATGGTTACGCACACGAATACACGCTTCCTCTAAAGCAGGAGTTCCCAAATTTTCTTATCACACCTCCTATCCTTTCAGAAAGGAGGCATGATAAAAAAAATTGGGAATCCCTGTTCTAAAGCGTTAACGATCATAGAAAGAGAATAGATGCAACGAAGTGTAATTTGGCTCGGGGAGCTGGAACGAAGAAAACTGCCCAAAACTCTAACTGCGTTACCCGGATGGATGGCCAAATTATATCATAGCTTAATTACTAATACTCGTATAATATAAAGCCTTTGAGTATTAAACCAACACGGTTTAATACTCAAAGTATAAAGCGTTTGCCTGTGACAAAGAAAGGGTTTACGCTGGAGTTTTATAATACTTAACACCACAAGAACAAATTCATGTACAAAACTTAGTCTATTACGTACATATTTTAGTCGTATTATCATGACGAGGTAGGTATACTTATATTTTTACAAATACATGTATGAAAAAAGCGATTAAAAACCAAGCAACACCCAGGAGAAATAAAAAACCTAAACCAACTCAGAAAAGACCCATAATTTTAGAAAATTTAAGTTAGGCCACTTTGCCACTGATATTCGTGATAATATAATATTTTCCACTAAAGAGTCTCTTATTTTCAAGCCGCAAGAAAGTAAAACAATTACACTAGCGGCACGCTATGATGGCCGGTTTGACGTTTGTCCGCTCATGAAGTTCCGTATTAATTGATAACGACTTTGAAGGAAATAATTGTATTACTTTATTGACGATAGTGATGTGCAGAGATTCATAAATTTTATCGAATGTAGTTTTAGGTTTAGGACTCAAAATTTATTTATTAAATTGATTTCTAAAATGTATACAAGTGTAGAAAAATCAGTTTGCACCATTTAAGGGGTGAATGTACTTGTGAATATGAACAATTTTCACTATGTGGACAAACCTCTGAAATCGCAAAAAAATATCAGCTGTTTCATACAAAAGGTAAAATTTTTATTTTTATATGATATATACCACAACTCGGCATTTGGTTTTCTAAATTGAAAATTTTTAAAAACCTTTTTTGGTATCTTTTGTATTCATATGTTTCTTGTGTGCATATAAAGTATGTATATTCATTTTCATTCAAATATTCAGTTCGTTCAAATAAATTAAATAAACATATACATTTTTGTTTTATTAAACCTATTTAATCAGGTACAAAAACAAAACTTAATTGTTTTTTGTTCGAGAATAAATTGACATTCCACATCACTATTGTAATGTGTCAAACCGGCCATCATAGCGTGCCGCTAGTGTAGTATTTTAATTTTTAATTCATAATGCTTTACTGCCGAGAAGAAAGTGTCAAATTGTTTTATGTAAAAACTGCGCGCCGGAACCGTTTATTCTCTTTCGGGTCAAAAAGAAGCCTATATCTCTCTCTCTCTTAGTTCTCAACTAGACTCATGAAAATCAGGTCGATCCGTTGCTCCGTTGCTGCGTGATTGAAAGACAAACTCGCTAAAAACCTTTTGTGAATTGGGGTTAAACCGGGGGAAGGGTGATTGTATTACCAGGTACTTACCATAATAAAAACAACATTTCATCATAATTCGGGAATTACAGAAGAAATAAGGTGGAATTCTGCGATTTTGTCGCATTTTAGCGAATTAAGAAAAATTACCTGTTTTTCGGAAGCGCCATATCTCGGTCACGAATAAAAATACAAGCATGTTTGAATAGTCAAAATTGTAGGAAATTTAACGTTCTAAAAAAAAGTACAGAAATGCTTTTGCCGTAAGACTTAAGGAAAAAAGTTATTGAGGAAAACCCGGAGGAAGGTCATTTTGCAGTTTTGCCCCCTCCCCTTTTAGCACAGGGTCCTCGAGGTCCAAAACTTAAAAAAATATTAATTAACCATCCTTGAACAACATCCCAAAGTTTCATTAACTTCCGACCTTTTTCCACCAAACCCGACTTTTTCCTATCTTTCGACTGAACTATTAACGGTGAAGGAAAACATCGTGAGAAATCCTGCCTAAGGGATTTCATTAGAGTTCTCAAACGGGACGGTCCGATTCAATCCCAATTCCCAACTCATATAACCTCATATAACCCACATTTGTAATAAATTAAGAGCTATCCTTAGCAAACTATTCATATTGAAATATAAACTTCCTTATAGGACGCTAAGATTACTTTACCTAGCACTGGCAGATTCGATTATTGACTACGGTTTAGGAAGCTATGGTAGAACCTTCAAAACTTATCTGGAACGCATATATAAACTACAACTAAAAATAATTTATCTACTCCCATGCTTTAAATCCTCTATAAAAGATTCTGAAACAGTTAGCTTATTGCCAACATTAAAACACCCAATATCTTAATAACCATAATGTCATCCAAACGGATGATATAATGTTGTACTGAATTTCATTTTTTTTTCGATCCCTTCTGAGCAAAGGTTTACTCCACAGACAGCCACATTCTTACTGTTCGATGCGTGGTATCTATGAATTTCAAAAAAAAACATTTTGTTTTTTTTTTTTCGATCCCTTCTGAGCAAAAAAAAAAACAGCCAGTACCTACCTATCATGGAATTCAGCAAAGTAACGCCTGCTTCCAATCCGATATTCGATTTTGATGTTTGTTATCCGAAACGAGCTTTTAACTGCGGCTTCGCTCCCGCCATCTATTAAAAGTAATCCTTCAATCGGAAATGCAGGCAATGCCTGACATTTCCGATCATTTTCGGCCATTTTAGCGAAGGGAGAGTTTTAATGTCGTTAGGATAGGTGATACGAAGTAGGTACATCGGGTCATCTAGATAATATTCATTTTTTCAATTTTTCAGCTGTTCTTTTGGGTTTTCCCTATTTTTTTTTTGAATCCACCCCTGAAGATTAGAAGGGGGAAAAAATCAAATCGGTCAAGCCCTTTTTGAGTCTAACAAACAGCAATCAATTTTTATATATAGATAGATAGTATAAAGATTGATGAGAAAAATCCCTATTATACCTAGAATTGACGAGACAATTTCTGAAATAACAGATTGGCAAAATATTATTTAATTTGTGTTCGCAATATGTTTTGTTCAAAAATATTTCTTTGAACATCATTCCATTACTAGAATACCTATTAAATACTACGTCTGGCTTATAACCTTCAATGACTTTGCTAACTTCGTATCTTCATACAAATAGGCTGAAATTTTCCATTTACCTACGTACCTATTTGAAATGTTTTCTCTATAACTGCTATATTATATATTTTTTTGTGTCATAAACTGGTGATTTAAATTTCTCTGTCGGTCTCCTCATCTTTAGGGTCGTGATGTCTTCCATTTAATAGAATGGTGGGGGTTTTCTTAAGATTATTATAACCTTACCCTAATCGCGTAATATTTAACTCACTCTTACTAAACAATAGTGTGAATAAAATGCACTGAATTATTAAACAATCATTATCATCATCATCAGCAACCCATCAACGGCTCACTACTGAGCGCAAAGTCTTCTCTCAAAGAAGTTTTACAGGCCATAATTCACCACGCTGCGCTGGCCCAATGCAAATTGACAGACTTCACACACTTTTGAGAAAACCATGAAGAACTCTCACGCGTGTGTTAGCGTATCTTTTCGTTCTTTATCATGTTCGGCAATACTAGTTTGCCCATATATTAAACGACTATTTTTATCCCAATACCCAATCCCAATACGTGCAGGTTTCCTCACGACGTTTTCCTTCACCATTGAAGCGTGGATATCCGAAGTCACCGACCCAGTTCAGCAAGTCACGAAACTGAAGAAAATGGGCGGGCACATAGTTCGATGAGCTGATATTCGTTGGGGTCCCAAGGTGCTGGAGTGGTGACCCCGCACCGGGAAACGCAGTGTTGGCAGACCCCCACTAGGTGGACCGACGACATCAAACGAGTAGCAGGGGGCCGCTGGATACAGGCGGCGCAAGACCGAGGCCTGTGGAAGTCCATGCAAGAGACCTTTGTCCAGCAGTGAACGTCTATCGGTTGACAAAGAAGAAGACATAAAGCCGAAAAGTCAGTGGGAACGAAACCGCGACCCCCCGAATAGGAGACCGCAGTCCTAACCACTAGACTACCACTGCATTTACTACTCAACAATAGTACATAGAATTTAAATAAAATGTAGTTGATAATTGACAAATAAAAGTTCCATTAATCCTAGTAGGTAGCTCAAAACAATGTTACAGTAGATTACACAAGCCGCGGGCGAAACGCTAGTAGCATGCAATAAAGGATAAAACACATACAATATTTGACAACGTTAATCCCTTTGTGAGAGAACAGAGTACGAGTCAGAAACAATTAAAACATGTAGAAGCTGTTAACAAGCGCATGGCACTGCATTTCGAGTATTTGGGCGAGCGGCCAACTTACATAACGCACCTTTAGAATTATGGAGACCTGAGATTAAGCCTTTGGGTCATAAAATGTTTTGGGTGTGTCAGGCAACTTTATAGCTTATTATTATAATTTATATAATCTAACTAGCTGACTATATGTATAAATAAAACAAATAAACTATCTCAATCCAAAAAAACTATCTTATCTTTTAAGTTGGACCAAATTACAGATAGTTACGAAGTTTGATAAAAATCGGTTCAGTAGTTTAGGAGTCCATCGCGGACAAACAACGTGATACGTAATTTATATATTATAATTTATATAATCTAAATAGCTGACTATATGTATAAATAAAACAAATAAACTATCCCAATCCAAAAAAACTATCCTATCTTTTAAGTTGGACCAAATTTCAGATAGTTACGAAGTTTATTAAAAATCGGTTCAGTAGTTTATGAGTCCATCGCGGACAAACAACGTGACACGTAATTTATATATTATAATTTATATAATCTAACTAGCTGATTATATGTATAAATAAAACAAATAAACTATCCCAATCCAAAAAAACTATCCTATCTTTTAAGTTGGACCAAATTTCAGATAGTTACGAAGTTTAATAAAAATCGGTTCAGTAGTTTAGGAGTCCATCGCGGACAAACAACGTGACACGTAATTGACCGAGCGAAGCGAGGTCTCTGAGTTTACTAGAGCGATTTGCACTTGTCCATCCGTCCGTCCGTCCGTCCGTCCGTCTGTCAGAGCCTTATAACTTTTGAATTACTGAACGTAATTACTTCAAATTTAGATATAATATGTAAACCGATGGCCTCCAGCCGAAAATGGCTTAAAAAGTTATAAAAATCTTTATTTCAGGGGGCTCTCATAGAAGCGAATGCGAAGTAAAAATTTTTTCTCATTCATCATCAATCATTTTAAAGACAATTTGTAACAGAGTACAAACGTTTTTTTTTTATTTTTTTTCCTAACATTGACGAAATGGGGGACTTTCAAAGTGGCGATTTAATACGCTCGCTTGAAGACGCTCTCTGAGAAAATTGGCTATATATTTTCAAGGTCTACTTATTTTCTTACTTCACTTGTATCCTGTACTTGAACAACAAATACTAAAATTAGATAAATATTATAAAGAAACGAAATTATTTGAGTTGTAATGGGCATCAATGTTTTTAACAAAACTTCACTATACTGTTAATAGATGGCGCGCTGTCTTTAATATTGTAAATACGCATCCCATCCACGAAAGCAGATGACGATTGACGTCATCAGATTCGGCGCGTTTTAATTACAATATAATATAGTTAAAACTACCTTATGGGAATTATGGGATACCGCGAGGTCTCAGTTCGGGGCGAACCACTAGTTTATATATATTAAGATAATATACTTAATGAGAATTATAGTACAAATATTATAATTTAGAGTGTAAGATAATAAAAGTTGATAAAGATGACCATCCAAGGTAGTTCTATGACTCAAAGGCTGGAACCACATCTGTGCGCATCCATTCGCATTTTGTCCAAACAAAACTGTCATTTTTCATAGAGTCGTGTACTCATTGAAAAGCCGAATTGATGCGTACACGACTCTATGAAAAATCGGCCAAGTGCGAGTCGGGTCTCGCTCTTTTAGGGTTCCGTTAAAAAAATTAAATTAAAAAATTTCCATCTACCCACCTACCTATTTTAATTTAATTTTTTTAATTTAATTTAATTTTTATTATTTGTTGTTATAGCGGCAATAGAAATACATAACATGTGAAAATTTCATCTGTCTATCTATTACGGTTTACGAGATACAGCCCGCTGACAGACGGACGGACGGACGGACGGACGGACGGACGGACGGACGGACGGACGGACAGCGTAGGCTTAGTAATAGGGTTCCGTTGGTACCCTTTGGGTACGGAACCCTAAAAATGACATTTATGTGGACAAAATGCGAATTGATGCGCACACATGTGATTCCAGCCTAAGTCGAAATCTCAAAATTTCGATATATTATTCTAAAGGTGCGATAATTTCGACACCTGCTTGCTAAAATATCGTAACTTACTTTTTAGCGATTTTGAGTTACAAACACATTCTAAGTAAACAAAAAATGCTCTTTTTTGCGCTCACTCCTTTATCTAAATTCATTCGGGTTCGGATTTTAGCCAAAAGACAAAGATTGTATGTAAGTGATGTAAGTCAGCATTCATTGAAGTTGATAAAAAGATATCTCACATACGTGCAGGTTTCCTCGCGAAATTTTCCTTCACCGTTAAAGCATTGTGATATTTAATTGCTTAAACGCTCATAGCTCCGAAAAATCAGAGATGCGTGTACGGGATCGAACCTGCGACCCCCGAACAGGAGACCATAGTCTTAACCACTAGGCCATCAATACTCAGTTAATGCGTTTGAATTGAATTAAACTTAGAATTTCTGTATGGTATCTTCTTCTTATTCTTTGTCTACTTGCAGTCACTGCTGGACAAAGGTCTCTTGCATGGACTTCCACAGGCCTCGGTCTTGCGTCGCCTGAATCCAGCGGCTCCCTGCAACTCGTTTATTGTCGTCGGTCCATCTAGTGAGGGTCTGCCAACACTGCGCTTCCCGGTGCGGGGTCGCCACTCCAGCACCTTGGGACTCCAACGACCATCAGCTCTTCGAACTATCTAATAACTACTAAGCTATCACATAGTTCTGTATGGAATATTATAATTTAATAGGTTAATGGGCACTAATGCATTAATTATTGCGGACTAATGCCCAGCACACCAACGTCCGGGAGTTTATTAATGAATATTGCAATAAACGTTTTAATATGCAATTAGCCTTGTGCCAGGATCGCAAGCATTGTGCAGATGAGTTTGTCATGAAAAACCTGTAATTAGAATGGCATAGAATAGAATAGAAATGTTTTTATTCAAATAAACTTTTTTGCAAGTGCTTTTGAATCGTTGATGAGTCTACCACTGGTTCGGAATGCCCTTCCTGCCAAGAAGAACCACTAAGAAACTCGGCGGTTGCTCTTTTCAAAACAAGTTTACAAATAATAGATACTGTGCTATGTATGCAGTGTTTCCACAATAACATACCTAATTATAATTCAACACATGTTAAGACGGGCAGAGAGAAAGTAGCCCCATTCCCGCCGGTGGCACCCGTTCACGAGCATGACGTATGAGTATGACCCAGCCATTGCTTCGCTCAACCATATTTGAGGGAACGTATTAACCCGCATCACTCGACACCACAACAAAATTTGTTACGTATAGGCAATATTTGTGTATGATGTAATTATAATCATAATTAAGTAGATACAGATACATGCAACATAATAATATCTACATAATAAGCATCCGATACAAGCTGGCCGAAAAAATGATTGTATTTTTTACTGATACCTCGAGTCCACGACTGTGACGGAAGTTTTCTTTTCTGGCAATGCTTTTCATCACAGTAACGCTTTGAATGTCGAAGTGCGTGATTTTTAATTTCTTATTTTTCTCATCTTCGAAGAAAGAAGATTAAAGTGATAAATAGTGAATTGCATAATTGAGTAGTGATAGCATAGTGGTTAGGACTGCGGTCGTCTATTCGGGGGGCGGGGCAATATGTAATATATGCAATAGGTAATATGCTTCAAAGGTAAAGGAAAACATCGTGAGGAAACCTGGACGCCTGAGAGTTCTTCATAATGTTCTTGAAGGTGTGTGAAGTCCGCCAATTCGCCTTGGGCCAGCTTGGTGGACTGTGAGTTATAACCCTTCTCGGAGAGGAGACCTGCGCCGATTTCACCAACGTTGAGTGACGTTTAATCGAGGAATAAATTGGGCGTTAAAAATCTGCCAAAATATCTTTACGCTCGGATAAGACTATTTTACGTGACTGAAATCCGCCCTAAGCAATAAAAATACACAATACACATGCATAATATTATTTAACAGTGAAAAGAAACGTCGTGAGAAGTTTTCAAAGGCGTGTGACGTCTGCTAATCCGTTCTTGGCCACTAGCCAGCGTGGTGGACTATGGAAAAGAATAGAATAGAAATATTTTTTATTCAAATTAACTTTTTACAAGTGATTTTGAAACGTCTGATTCTACCACTGGTTCGGAATGCCCTTCCTGCCGAGAAGAACCAGTAAGAAACTCGGCGGTAGCTTTTTTCAAAACAAGTTTACAATACAATAAATACTATGCTATGTATGCAGTGTTTCCACAATGAGGGAAGTTTCAATAATGCGTACCTACTAACAATGCAATATATCTTAAGATGGGCAGACATAAAGTGGCCCCCGCCGATGGCACCCGTTCACGAGCATGACGCATGACCCAGCCGTTGCTTCGCTCAACCATATTTGAGGGAACGTAACAACCCGCACCACACGACACCAACACAGAAATGTTTAAAGAGTGCGTGACATACTTATGCTACACATGTTATGGACTAAACCTTTCTCAATATCATCCTGTGTCCACTTGTGGGCGGCGATGAATTGAGATGAATGAATGAATCAATCAATCAATATTTGCTAAAAATCGTGCGTGAGTGTCGTGGAACGCTCAGTTGGAAGGAAGTTCAGAATCAACACCATCTCTCGCCACATGTCAGAACTATATCGTAAAAAATAAACAGACATTAAAGCAATGTCTGGCGTTAATAAATTTAGCCGCAAATATTTTGTTCGGAATTTCTCTTCTATAAAACTTCGTTCCAAAAATTAAAACAAAGACATACCTAATCTGAAGTCAGGATTCGAACCCCCGAACCGATAGTTTCACTCCTTCGTTTAGCCACCAAAGCAATGATGGAATGTGTGTAATAAACGAAGGCAACAAAGGTCGTGACGGAAAATTCTTACACTTTTTTTTGCCTAGCAACAAGGATTGTGACGGAAGATTCTTACACTTTTTTTACTTAGCTTTCATCCGCAAAACCGTCCGAAAGGAAGCTTCGTTCCAAAAATGCTTTTGCGACGTTTAAAGGTCTGTTCGTTTTGGACAACCTAAATTGATTTGACCTAAGTTGTTACCTAATTGACGTTCGTTAGTAGATAGCATTTTAATCAAATTCTCTAGCCAACGTTGGCAAGTGGAAACTTCGAGGTAACTTATTAAGTCGACGGACACTAACTAACTTCCATTGACGCGATTAAAGACAAATTACAGAAATTACAGAAGTTCAACTTTTACCTACTTATTTGAATATGCAATCCTTACTTACTATGTTATGTGCGAAAGCGGTGCGATGTTTGTTTATTGGTTTGTCCTTCAATCAAGTAGCCATGGAGCAACGGATCGACGTGATTTTTTGCATGGGGAAAAGTGACTAGGCTACCTTTTCTCCCGGAAAAACAGAGGATTCCCGCGGGAGTCGTGAGCAAAAGCTAGTATTTTCAAAAAAAAATAGGCATAAAACATAGAACAGACCAAATCTTATTTTCAATCGACTTCAAAAAAGGAGGAGGTTATCAATTTGTCTGAATCTTTTTTTTTATGTATGTCCACCGATTACTCGAAGACGCCTGAAGCGATTTAGGAAATCCTTTTTTTTGTTTGAAATTTTATACTCCCCAGGTGGTACCATATAAATTTTATCAAAAATCGGTCGAGCGGTTTTTAAAATATCAAGTATAAATACTAATATAATATTTGATATATACTTTGTATAGTGTGTGTAAATGTTGTAAAGCGGGAGTTTGAAGTCGGTTGTTTAAAAAGATTTTCGACCGAGCGAAGCGAAGGTCTCTGAGTTTACTAGAGCGATTTGCACTTGTCCGTCCGTCCGTCTGTCACAGCCTTATAACGTCTGAATTACTGAACGTAATTACTTCAATTTTAGATATGATATGTAAACCGATGGCCTCCAGCCGAAAATGGCTTAAAAAGTTATAAAAATCTTTATTTCAGGGGGGCTCCCATACGAAATGGGGGATTTCAAAGTGGAGATTGTATTCGAGGCTAGATTTCTAAAACCACTTTGTTTTAAAACTTGAAACTTACACATAATTTGAGTTACATTCTGTACTTGAACAACAAATACTAAGATTAGATAAATATTATAAAGAAACGAAATTATTTGAGTTTTAATGGGCATCAATGTTTTTAACAAAACTTCACTATACTGTTACTAGATGGCGCTGTCTTTAATATTGTAAATATGCATCCCATCCACGAAAGCAGATGACGATTGACGTCATCAGATTCGGCGCGTTTTAACTACAATATAATATAGTTAAAACTACCTTATGGGAATTATGGGATACCGCGAGGTCTCAGTTCGGGGCGAACCACTAGTTTTATAATAAATTATAATCTTTATTGTTTGTAAGTGTGTCATGTTGATTTTGTTCGTATAAAACGCAGCATATGTCGTATTGATCACAATAACAAATCGAATGACACCTCATTTATCCGGCTCAGTAGTAGCACGGTAATATTATCTGTATACAGTATTGTAACTCGGCCGTATCTTTGACATAAATGCCTACAGCCGCGCGGTACGTAAACATGCGATAGGGCTGCCCGCCTCCAGCATTTTAATTACATTTGCCTACTTTGTGTTTCCATTTAGTTTTGTGATTGTAAATATACTTTTTTTTATATAAACAAATAAAATACTTTGTGAATTAAATAGGAAGTGTTCAATAAAAGGAAAAAGAAAAAGGAAAAAGCAAAAGAGTTCGCGTCTACTCTAAGCATCAAAAACATCAACACTTAATAATTCGAAATTTTATTTATTTTCTCTTAAAAATTTCGAACCATTTGATATTTCAAACACTCGATAATTCGTAATATTTCCCTTATTATATCTCGTAATAGTCCCTCGAGTTTCGAATCAACGAGAGTCGGCTGTATTATTAATAATAAAATACCACGTCTTTACATTGAATTATACAAACTAACAAAACAAAACACACATGCCCCGAGGTTTTAACACAAGCGTACGTACCGTATCGTGATTCATGAACCGCCTATAACTACCTATTTCACTCGTGTCAATCACTTTCCTTTACTCTATTCACTTTATTTATTAATCCAGACATCTTTTTTTCGGGAGATAAAAGGAAATACCTTATCCATTAAAAATACACACATTTTGTACCTACCTACTAGTAAGTAAAATTATTTTAGAGTCTTACCTTTCAGAGTTTCCAGGTAATTTAAAAAAAGTTATCTCTGGATGCGTTATTGACGAATTCATGCAACCAAAAACAGCACAATATATCCTCCTCGTCATATTAAATATGTACTTGAACTTATTTTTAGTAAAAAAATTGCGCAGTTATTGTTAAAAAACATAACACCGTCCGTTCGTCACTGCGGCACAGTCGCGACTGTCTGCGTACCGAGCGCTTACCGAGATCGAGGCGCGTAGGCATAGCTCGCGCTTCGTCCGTTTGTATGAAGTTACAATACTGTAGTAGATACATAAAAGTCGTGTGGTGTCGTGGAACACCAGATAGGAACGAAGTTATTATTATAAAAATATTAATTTCAAGTTCTATTCAAGGTAAGTATAAAGAAAATAATTATTCGGGTATACATTTTTTATCATGATTTTTTTATCGATAAAAATCAAAATGACCCCAGGGAAGCCTAAATATCGATTTTATAAAATATTAAAATTAAAATAATTTTATAAAATTAAAAATGAAAATAGGATTGCGCGCCCCCGGGTGGGCTCGAACCACCAGTCTTTCGGTTGGCGGCCGCGCGCGGGCCAATTGAGCCACGGGAGCGATGCACAACTTGTTGAAATTATTATATAAGATATTTTTTAGGCCATCAAAAAGTGTCGAAAGTGTCGTTACAACTTTTGGTCTTAATTTTCGTCTAGCCCCCTTTCGCAACGCACGATAAGGAACTTCGTTCCAATTATGAAAGCCGATTTCACCAACCTAAAATAAGTCTTATCCAAGAGTTTTTGACAGATTTTCGATACAAAAACGTGAGAAAGTCCTATATTTTATTCCTCGGTTAAACATCACTCGAAGTTGGTGAAAACATAGTAGTCAGGTAAAAAAGACAAAGTGATAAATTCTGTTACAATTTTTATAGTCCTACGATAAAAAAGTAAAAATAAAAAGCCTCTTTAACGTCAGCGTAGACGTTTCTAACTAGATTATTCAAGTTATAAAAAACTGATAATTCCGCGTCACTGCCTCCGAAACGACATTTACGGCTGAAAATTTCATAAGTTTGATTTGAGTTTATTCTTGGGGTGTTCTTATTATCGAAATACGTAGACCGAAAGAATATTGCTTTTAAAACAGACTGGCAAAGAAAATTTCATGATCATGAATTTATTATAATCATGAAATGTAGGTGTATTATGTTATAGTGACTAGTGTCTAGTAAGTATGATATTTAAAGATCATAGATACATATTATTTCTATCAGTGTGCAATAGTTATAGTTAACTATTTATTATTATAGTCGCCTAACTAAGGGCCTCAAACATGGTCGCTAGCTAAGGGCCTCATAAGTATGCTCAGGACCGCTCAGCGGGCGATGGAGAGAGCTATGCTCGGAGTGTCCCTGCGGGATCGAATCAGAAATGAGGAGATTCGTAGGAGAACCAGAGTCACCGACATAGCTCAGCGAGTCGCGAAACTGAAGTGGAAATGGGCGGGGCACATAGTTCGAAGAGCTGATGGTCGTTGGGGTCCCAAGATGCTGGTATGGCGGCCCCGCACCGGGAAGCGCAGTGTTGGCAGACCCCCCACCAGGTGGACCGACGAAATCAAACGAGTCGCAGGGAGCCACTGGATCCAGGCGGCGCAAGACCGAGGCCTGTGAAAGTCCATGCAAGAGACCTTTGTCAGCAGTGGACGTCTATCGGTTGATAAAGAAGAACATAGATACATATTATTTCTATCAGTGTTTATTATACTATTTATTATTATTTGTCTACAAGCTTAAGTCTATCCTCACTAATATTATAAATGCGAAAGTTTTTGTTGGGTGGTTTGTCCTTCAATCATGCAACAACGGATTGAAGTGATTTTTTGCATGGGGTTTAATTGAGGATTTGTAGAGTACCTACCTTATTCCAACCAACACAGTGCATTCACGCAGGATTTTTAAAAAGTTAACTCTAAGCAGACAAAGTCGCGGGCAAAAGCTAATCACTCATAAAAGTGCGTTCTTTTCTTTTTTTATCCGTATAATTATGGAATATATAATTATGACGATAAGAACATACTTATTGTTACAAAAGGCTTAAGCATATTTATTTAGGCTCGGAGGTCATTTCGAGGCTACCCCCAGTTACCCCACAACGCCGCAAATTAGACACGTAATGTGGCTAATATTCCACCCGTAATAGGCCAAGAGCTGGTGGGATAATTTGAAGAGAAGTATATGAATATTAGTATTCAATTCGATGTTTTAACATGGGTAGCATAAGTATATCATATTTCTGTGGTGGTTTCGTGTGGTGCGGGTTGTTACGTTCCCTTAAATATGGTTAAGCGAAGCAATTGCTGGATCATACGTCATGCTCGTGAACGGGGTCCACCGGCGGGAATGGGGCTACTTTCTGCCTGCCCGTCTTAACATGTATTGAATTGAAAATTTGCTTTTTTTAGAAACTTCCCCTCATTGTGGAAACACTGCATGCATAGCATGGTACCTATTGTAAACTATTTTGAAAAGAGCAACCACCGAGTTTCTTGCTGGTTCTTCTCGGCAGGAAGGGCATTCCGAACCAGTGGTAGACTCATCGACGGTTCAAAAGCACTTGTAAAAAGCTTATTTGAATAAAAAATAATTCTATTCTATTCAAGAAGTCCCACTGGTCTATTAGAGTGAAGGTGTAAAGAGTGCAACACACTTGGGTACTATAATACACTCTGCAAAATCGGCTAATCTCTGTTGTGATTGGACTAAAAATAAAGTCGTTCATGAGAACATTAAGTGATACCTACTCATCATCATCGTGAGGAGCAACGTTATCGTCTCACTACTGAGTGCAGGTCGCCTCTCAGATAAGGGTTATAGTCCACCACACTAGCCCAATGCATATTGGTAGACTTCACACAAATTTTAGAACATTATGGAGAACTCTCAGACGTGCAGGTTTCCTCGCGATGTTTTCCTTCGCCGTTGAAGTATGTTATTTAATTGCTTAAACGCACATAGGCAACTCCGAAAAGTTGTAAGTGCGTGCCGGGGCTTGAACTTGCGACCCTCCGTATAAGTAATAGCAGGTATTTGTTACAAACTTTCAACATTTAATGTATATCGTACAGTTATAGTTTGTACTAGCTGACCCGGCGAACTTCGTACCGCCAACTTATCTATATAAATAAAACAAATAAACTATCCTAATCGAAAAAAACTATCCTATCTTTCAAGTTGGACTAAATTACAGATAGTTACGAAATTTGATCAAAATCGGTTCAGTAGTTTAGGAGTCCATCGCGGACAAACAACGTGACACGTAATTTATATATATTAAGATAAGATTGACGATTCGAAAACACTTTGTATGGGTATAAACTAGCGGTTCGCCTCAAACTAAGACCTGGCGTCATACAAGTTCGTAAGTACTATAATAGACTAGCTGACCGAGCGAACTTCGTACCGCCAACAAAAATATTTAGGGGTGGATCACCCTTATCATTTAGGGGTATGAAAAATAGATGTTGACCGATTCTCAGACATACCCGATATGAACACAAAATTTCATAAAAAGCGGTCCAGCCGTTTCGGAGGAGTTTGGTAACAAACACCGCGACACGAGAATTTTATATACTATTTTCTCAAACATTTGTGTATCTGTATACAGCTTATCAAAAGATAACGCTAAAGTAATATATCTACCTATTTCTCCGTGCTAGAAAGATTCTTTAATGAATTATGCAATGAATAGAATAGAATAATTTTTTATTCAAATAAACTTTTACAATTAGTTTATAAGTTGTTGTTTATAAGTTGTTTTCGAGGGTGATCACAAATCGCCTCGCCCGAAGGCTTGACGATTTTCAACCTCCGGAGCAGGCTGGGTTTCGAAAAGGCTACAGCACCGTAGACCACATCCACACTTTGAGGCAGATTATACAGAAGGCCGAAGAGTATAATCTACCACTCTGCCTTGCTTTTGTGGACTACGAGAAAGCCTTCGACTCTATCGAAACTTGGGCTGTTCTGGAGTCACTGCAGAGATGCCAAGTCGATTGGCGTTATATCGAGGTGCTGCGATGTATTTACGATACTGCGTCAATGACCGTCCAAGTACAGTCTCAGCAAACAAAACCAATCAACTTGAGAAGGGGGGTTAGACAGGGGGATGTAATATCCCCAAAACTGTTTAATAGTGCACTAGAAGACCTCTTCAAAACGCTGGACTGGACAGGACGAGGATTTAATATAAATGGCGAATACATCTCACACCTGCGGTTCGCCGACGATGTGGTTATCCTTGCAGAGACTCCAGAAGATCTGGAGCAGATGCTGAGTAGTCTAAGCCGCTCTTCCAGACGAGTTGGTCTCGGGATAAACATGGACAAAACCAAGGTTATGTTCAATCAACATGTTGTCCCGATACCCGTGAACGTCGAAAATGTTAAAATCGAAATTGTTTCAGAGTACAACTACCTTGGCCAGACCATACAATTGGGTAGAAACAATTTCGACGAAGAAGCCAACAGAAGGATACGGCTGGGCTGGGCGGCATTTGGAAAATTAAGTCAGGTCTTCTCATCGTCAATACCTCAATGCCTGAAGACGAAAGTCTTCAATCAATGTGTCCTTCCCGTCCTCACTTATGGCGCTGAAACGTGGACACTAACAAAAGGCTTGATCCACAAATTTAAAGTCACTCAGAGAGCTATGGAGAGGGCTATGTTAGGAGTTTCTCTTAAGGACAGGATTCGAAATGAAGAGATCCGTAAGAGAACCAAGGTCGCCGACATAGCTCAAACCATTAGCAAGCTGAAATGGCAGTGGGCAGGCCATGCTTGTCGCAGAAGCGATGGCCGTTGGGGCCGAAAAGTCCTAGAGTGGAGACCGCGAACGAGTAAGCGTAGTGTGGGGCGCCCTCCAGCACGTTGGACTGACGATATAAAGCGGGTGGCGGGAAGTGGCTGGATGAGGAAGGCTGAGGACCGGGTGTGGTGGCGTTCTCTGGGAAAGGCCTATGTTCAGCAGTGGACGTCCGCAGGCTGAGATGATGATGATGATGATGAAACTTTTACAAAGTGCTTTCGAATCGTCAAGTGAATCCTACCATGTGGTTTCATCAAATGGTTCTTCATCATCATCATGGTATGTCAAATTAAATAAACTAGTGGTTCGCCCCGAACTGAGACCTCGCGGTAACGGTATCCCATGATCATTCATTCAATCGATACATGACGACCAAACCTGTCATTATTATTAGGTATGCCCGTTTTCACCAAACATACCTAAATCATCCCCTAAGTAGGAGTCTCTTTACGTAGATAGCTCCTAAATACAATCCTAAGTCCTAACATACGTCCGATGTCCTTTTTTTTTTTTTTTTTCTTTTTTTTTTTTTTTTTAATGTTTCGCACTCTGTTATCCTCTGACATGGTGTCAGAGACCTTTTTGATGCGAATTTTGCTCTGAATAGGTGCCAACTCACGATGCTCGTGAAGTGGTGACATTTGAAAATTGTCTGGGTTAGGCTTTTTTTTTTTGTTTAGTGTGAGAGGCACTGTTTTCAGTGCTCATGAGTGCTCCGTCAAACGTTCAAATAATAATATTCATAATAATATTCAAATTATGTATTATGTAATATGTAATATGTAATATGAATTATGTAATATGGCTCATTTCTATTTAATGTAATTCTACATTAAATCTTACATCTATATAAATAAATAAAACATAATAATAAAACGAGTAAATATTAATAAGTTTCACATGAAAAATTGCAACCAAGAGGAAATCTGTCAACAGCTGTCAGCTACAAAAATTGCGATTTATTTACTGTTTATATCTATATTTCCATAATATTTTGATGCCATACGTTTGCCTGTGGTTTGTGGACTTAATTTCGTATAATATTAAATAATATGTCGTGGCTCAATCTGTACCAGAGGATAAGTAGCTTGAAAGGGCAGATAACGAACTTTACTACAGAAGTTTTATTTGAAGATCCACGCAGGATAATGAGGCAGTATCTTCTGTAAAGGAATCCTCGGTAAAGAAGCTCGAAGACAAATGCCTTAACCAAGTTAAATTGTGAAGTGTGTAGTGTGAATTTTAAGCTGTTATTTTGTATTTTTTCTTATTTTTAGGTTATTTTTTGTATATAATATTAGTCATATATGTTGTTGTGGCGCCGAGCCACTGTTCTAGGTTGAGACAGCCGGGGTTTTTTTTATGTCGCAGGATAGCGTGCGTTGTGAGCAGTGTTCCCAGCCTCGGTATTTTAAAAATAGTAAAGGTTTGAAAATTCATGTAGGTAGAGTTCACAAATCATCTTTTGCATCATCGATACCTCCCATTTCATGTTCTTCCCTTCCAATTAAAGGACTTGATGGTAACCTTTGGGAATCATTAAGTACTTTCAAGAATTCCATTCCATTAATCAGACGCATTCCTCGAGGATCACGCCATTCAGTTTCATGTTCTTTAAAAAAAACTATAGATAATGTCATCTCTCAAAACACCTGTCGTAGCTGGGAGCTGCTGCTCACTTTCGCGTACCGCACGCTACACGCGGATAAGAGTCAAAACCTCTCCCTTACACAGAAAATAAAAAATAACTGCACTATAAATGACAGCAATATTTACAATACTACCATACAGTTAAATCCACTACACGTAACACATACACAATCTCATCAATATCTGAAACATAATTATGATAAAAAAAAAAATTATTGAAAATAAAATAAGCGACGGCGACCTTAAGGGAGCGGCTCGACTTTTATTCTCCAGTGACACAATTGCCCCTGATACAGCGGAGACTCTGGAAGCACTGCGTTCTAAACACCCATCTCCTTCTCCTGATTCCTCTTTTCCAGACCCACCGACAAATAACGATTTTCTTTTTCAGGCCACTACAAATGACGTGCTGGGAGCTCTGATGTCTTTCAGAAGTGGTTCCGCTGCAGGGCTCGATGGTTTGTCACCACAACACTTTAGAGACTTAGTTTGTGGTGCAAACGTTGACGTAGGTGGTACCCTTCTGAAATCCATCACTGATCTGGTGAACCTGATGCTATCTGGACGAGTACCCCATGAAATAACTAAAACCTTATATGGAGCAAATTTATGTGCCCTAAAAAAAAAGGATGGTGGTATTCGCCCCATAGCAGTGGGTTCAACGATTCGGCGCGTCGTTTCCAAAATTTGCTGTAAAAAAATTCTTCCTTTGATATCTTCTAATTTTGTCCCAATTCAGTTAGGCTTTGGGGTAAAGGGGGGATGTGAAGCAGCTGTTCATGCTGCTCGCACATTCCTCCTTAGCTCCCGGGAGGAGGTACTCCTTAAAATTGATGTGAAGAATGCCTTCAATTCAGTAGATCGGGGGGTCCTCCTCTCAGAAGTAAAAAATAAATTTCCACAGTTTTTCCCGTACTTGGCGCAGTGCTACCGGGAACCTTCAAAGCTCGTACACAAAAAGAATGTTCTGAGCTCCGCTGTCGGCTGTCAGCAGGGGGATCCGCTTGGACCAGTTATTTTTAGTTTGGCCATCCACCCTATAATTTCGGCTCTAAATTCCAAATTCAATGTTTGGTATTTGGATGATGGAACCTTGGGCGGCGAAGTGAATTCGGTTTTGGAGGATTTAGAAATTATTATATCAAAATTTAAAACTATTGGCTTGGAACTTAACTTTGATAAATGTGAAATTTATATTCCTAATTCTTTTTCGGCGGAATCTAAACTGCACATCTATCTATAATATAATAAAACTGTAACAGGTCCAATTCTGTACATTGAAGATATTTCGAAAATTTTTGTTTGAGGGCACTCTATAATCGATACTGAAGCCAAAACAATTTTTTTTAAATTTTTTGTCTGTCTGTCTGTCTGTCTGTCTGTCTGTATCTTGGCCGCGCATCACGCCGAAACTACTGGACGGATTTAAATGAAACTTGGCACGATTTAAGTTTATACTACGAGGTATAATATAGGATACTTTTTATCCCGAAATTCAGCACGGTTCCCTTGGGAGAGGGGATGAAAGTCAAAATGTGTATTTCGCTGTAATTCATTAAGGCGTATTCCGATTTAATCCATTCTTTTTTTGTTAGAAAGCAGGTTTTTTAGAGATTGTCCTGTAATTATTTCAAGGTCGTCAATTTCGTAGTTCAGAAATTATAGACATCACGATCTTCAGTATAAGGTCCAAATAACTTGAACCCCGGAATCTACAAGATACTTTGAATGAACGGCTCATCTTAAGCTGGCAAGCGTACTTATCGCATATAGCCATCGTGGATACGCATAGCCCTATTTTGTTAAAGTCAAACTACTCCAAAGGCGTCAGATTTTGCCAATCGATCATTATACCTACATACTACATAGTAGGTATGGATGTAATACATCGTATGGACTTAATGCTACAGTGTTTTCCTTTGCAATTTAATATTCTAATCATACTAATATTATAAATGCGAAAGTGTGTTTGTTTGTTGTTTGTTTCAATCACGCCACAACAGAGCCACGGATCGACGTGATTTTTTGCATGGGTACTATAGTTGAGGACATAGGCTACTTTTTATCCCGGAAAATCAAAGTGTTCACGAGGGATTTTAAAAACTAAATCCACAGGGACGAAGTCGCGGGCATCAGCTAGTATTAAATAAATTCAATACTTTAGCTCCGGGTATTAAAATTTTAAATGATGAGTCACTTCGCCTCCTAGGAGCACCTGTTCTAGAGGCCTCAGTTCCTCAATTTTTTACTGACTTAATTTCTAAATTCAAAAACACTTCCCATCACCTTTTCGATATTAATCCTCATATGGCAATGACCATCATTCGATTCTGCTTATTTGTTCCAAAATTTACTTATTTCCTAAGATGTTCACCTCTTTGGAAATTTAATAATTTATTGGAAAATTTGGATAATTTTATACAAAATATTCTATCTGACATCTTAAATTGTCCGATAGATGATCAAGAATGGGCCCAGGCTTCTCTTCCGATCAGGTATGGAGGTCTGGGAATCCGCAAAATTTCTAGTATCTCACTGCCAGCATTTCTTTCCTCTGTTTATAGTACACACACTCTCTTTGAAAAAATTATATCCCAGTCTTTGGGATCAATTGAGGTGTCGTACTTGGCAGAGGCAAGAAATGAATGGTCAGCGATTAGCCCAAATCAATTGCCGGTTTCTCTTCCTTCCCAGAGACAGTGGGATGACATTATTTGTAAAAAAACTTTTGACGCAATGTTAATGGAAGCAAATTCTAAAGACCGTGCTCGTCTTCTCGCTGTCTCTGCGAAAGAATCCGGCCACTGGCTCCATGCTCTCCCTTCTGCTAATCTAGGCACTCTTTTAAACCACGCCACTCTTGCAGTGGTAGTTGGCCTTAGGCTCGGCGCCAAAAAAACCCAGCCTCACCGTTGCCACTGCGGTGACCACGTCGACGCTTACGGTCATCACGGACTCTCCTGTTCGAAGAGCGCTGGTCGTTTCTCCCGCCACAATGCCCTCAACGACATCATCCGCAGGTCTCTTGCTACTGCTCACGTGCCAGCTGTATTAGAACCTATTGGTTTGGCACGTAGTGATGGCAGGAGACCTGATGGTATGACGCTTGTTCCTTGGAGGACAGGGAGGTCGCTTGTGTGGGATGCCACCTGTGTAGATACACTAGCTGCATCCCACATCCATGCGACCTCCTCTGTGGCGGGTGCAGCGGCTACTAGCGCCGAACAGGCTAAGAGGCGCAAATATGAAAAACTTGACAGTGGTTTCATATTTGTGCCTTTTGGTGTAGAGACCCTGGGGCCGTGGGGCCCGGAGGCTCGAGCGCTTTTTGTAGAGCTAACTAAAAAGTGATCGAGTCTACCGGGGATCCAAGAGCTGGCAGCTACCTTGCCCAAAGGATTAGCTTGGCCATCCAAAGGGGTAATGCTGCCAGCATCTTGGGTACCATGCCACACTGCAGTGGCTTCGATGGGGTTTTAGATTTTATTTAATTTTTATTTTAGTTTTAATTTTAGAATAAATTTAATTTTAATGTAGTAGGTAGTTTTAATTTTAGAGTAAATTTAGGTTTAATGTAGTATACTGTATAAAGTCAAATTGTCATAATAAACTAAAATTTCAATATTAATTATGTATTTGTAATAATAATAATTATTGTAATATTAATATTATAATTATTAGTATGTATTAGCAATAATGTCAATAATAAATATAATCAATTTAAAAGGTTAGGTATGTTAATTATATAATCCTTCTTTGATTGTCATAAAATATGTTATTTCATTATTTATTTTCTCCGTTATGTATATTAAAATTTTTAGTATAGTAGTTATTATTCTTTCACCCCGTTTCCTTATCCCGTCCGATGTCCTTTTAGGTGTCCGTACAGGATCGTGATAAAGAAGTTGACAGAAATCATCACCTAACTTATCATAAGTAGCCCGTAAAGGTAAGGCAACGTTAGTGAAAACATTGAATTAATAATTAGTACTAACGAGTGACAACGGGTTACGGGCATCTGTACAAATCGTCATCTATCGACGCGAATAGAAAATATACAAAATGCAGTAATTAATAGTTTATTGAAGTTTGATATTTAACTAAACAATAGATTTAATAGAATAATAAGTTATTATTTTATGTAACTAAATAATAATGGTCGACGCAAAACTGTTTTTGGGATAGTCGTAACTCCTAGTTCCATGGAATAGTTAATGACTGCGCCATCTATTAGCATTATTGTGAAGCTATGTTGATGCTATATGAATTACTGATGCCCATTAAAAATTAAATAATCTCGTTTCTTTATAATATTCATATAATTTTAGTATTTGTTGTTCAAGTACAGGATACAAGTGAAATAAAAAAATAAGTTCAGCTTGAAAATACATAGCCGATTCTGCTAGAGAGCGTCTTCAAGCGAGCGTATTAAATCTCCACTTTGAAAGCCCCCCATTTCGTCAATTTTAAGGGAAAAATGAAAAAAATATATATTTTTGTACTCGGTTCAAAATTATCTTAAAAATGATATGTAACAATTTTATGTAACGCGATAAAAAATTTTTTACTTTGCATTCACTTCTATGAGAGCCCCCCTGAAATAAAGGTTTTTATAGGCCATCAGTTTACATATTATATCTAAAATTGAAGTAATTACGTTCAGTAATTCAAAAGGTTCTGACAGACGGACGGACGGACGGACGGACGGACGGACGGACGGACGGACGGACGGACAAATGCAAATTCACTCTAGTAGACTCAGAGACCTCGCTTCGCTCGGTCAATTATACGCTGTCAAATTACAGTTTATTTTTGTAAAGAAATCCTTTTCTGTTTTGTGAACCACCTCCGTAAAACCGCCCACTGGCTCTCAGACTGCCCAAGGCAGGGCTGTGCCAAACAAAGCCGCCGATAATAACCCAGTAATAAATTACATCAATAATTTCAACCTGTGCAATTAGCACCCACACAATAACTCATATGAGATTGTGGTTATCGGCTAAACATATTACCTGCTATAAATTGGACATCAAATCTAACGCCGAATATGTTAGTGGATTACCAGATACGTCAATACCCATAACATTGATCCTTCATAAGGACCTAGTGATTTTTTAATCAGAAATGAGGACGGTTTGTAATGTGGCGTGGTGTAAATGATGAACACATTTATGGCGGGATTCCCGAGAGATCTGGGTTGGATTTTCGCTGGATCCGCAATTTTTAAATTAATCGAAAATTAGTGTAAGTAAACACTTTGATATGAATAGAAATGAGAAGATCGGTAGTGGTATTTTCTAAAAATGATTGAATCGGTGTGTAGGTCCAATTTCGAGAAAGAGATTAACCGCCGAATCCAACTCGGCTGGGCAGCGTTCGGGAAGCTCCGAGATGTCTTCTCGTCCAAAATCCCTCAGTGCCTGAAGACTAAAGTCTTCGAACAGTGCGTGTTTCCAGTGATGACTTACGGACCCGAGACATGGTCGCTAACTATGGGCCCCATAAGGAGGCTCAGGGACACTCAGCGGGCGATGGAGAGAGCTGTGCTCGAAGTATCCCTGCGAGATCAAATCAGAAATGAGGAGATCCGTAGATGAACCAAAGTCAGTGGCATAGCTCAGCGAGTCGCGAAACTGAAGTGGAAATGGGCGGGGCACATAGTTTGAAGAGCTGATGGTCGCTGGGGTCCCAAGGTACTGAAGTGGCGACCCCTCACCGAGAAGCGCAGTGTTGGTAGACCCCTCTCTAAGTGGACCGACGACATCAAACGAGTCGCAGGGAGCCGCTGGATCCAGGCGGCGCAAGACCTGTGGAAGTTCATCCAAGAGACCTTTGTGCAGCAGTGGACGTCTATCGGTTGATAAAGAATAAGAAGATTCTTATACGTTTACATAACAAAAACGCTTCAAATTAAAATTGTCTGTATTGAATTTGTGACTTTAAATCGATACAATTATGGTTCATTTTACTTTGTTGCTAATGTCACAGTTTACTATTACGATCAAACGAATTAAAACTCTGACCAACCATACTGGTAAGAATCAAAAGTAAATAACAACTCGTGAATCTGAAGTGCCAAAAATATACGCTTTCATGCCTACATTCAAATGAAATTATTTTTTTTTGAATATTATTTCTCTTCACAAAAATTATATTCAACGAATTCAAATCTGTGCATGCAACGTTTCAAAGATATAAAGGAGTCGGGTTTCTTTTATGTATTTTAGCGTAAATGCGAGTAACATTGTACTCTAAGAGCTGGTGAATAGTTTTTAGGAGGCTGTGATATTGTTTTTATTATGTTAAAAATCAATAAAAGATAAAATTCATAGCCATAACAGCTACGAATTAAAGACGGACTGATATCTGTAAAGTTGGTATTACAATCCCGCGCTTTAGATAATTGTCAAGTCTATTACACATACGCATTTAAGTCCGTCGTGATTGACTTAAATAAATTAAAGCTAACATCATTACCAACCCATCAACGGCTCACTACAGAGCGCAGGTCTCCTCTCAGAGAAGGGTTATAGGCCATAGTCCACCACGCTGGCCCAATGCGAATTGGAGGACTTCACACATCTTCAAGAAAATTATTCAGAACTCTCAGATGTGCAGGTTTCCTCACGATGTTTTCTTTCACCGTTGAAGCAAGTGATATTTAATTGCTTAAACGCACTTGACTCCGAAAAGTCAGAGGTGGGTACCCGCGGGATCTAACCTGCGACCCCCCGAATTCCTAGGAGACCACAGTCCTAACTACTAGGCTATCACTGCTCCTAATTGCGTATGTGTAATAGACATAAATAATAATAAATTAAAGCTAATTGCGTATTGCGTAGGTACTAACCTAAAAGACTCAGCCGATTTTGATGAACTAAACAATCAATCCCATAAATGGTCCAGGTGACATAAGGCGAATGAACAAATAATATGAACAAATTCAATACGTCGTCGGAAGCGACATACAATTTTTCGTAGTCGATTTACAGTTTATTAGCTTTTTCTCGTTAGTTACTTTGAAAATTAAAACGGCCGCCATCTCTTGACTCTACGGCATTTCTTTTGTGTATTTTATGATGAAGTTTGCTCAAATGCGAACAGTTTTCTTCGGTTAACAAAATGCAGCAGTTTTGTGTGATTGACATTATCAGTGCGAGAAAACTAGTGCTGCTATCAGGGTTATTTCCCCTACATTTGACAACCTCCCTGGCTCAGTGGTGAGCGCTGTTGTCTTATAACTAGGAGGTCCCGGGTTCGATTCCCGGCGGGGTCAATTTGGGAATTTATAATTTCTAATTGTCTCTGGTTTGGTCTGGTGGGAGGCTTTGGCCGTGGCTAGTTACCACCCTACCGTCAAAGACGTGCCGCCAAGCGATTAAGCGTTCCGGCGCGATGGCGTGTAGAAACCAATGAGGGGTATGGGTTGAATGTTCACTGCCATACCCCTTCCAAGTTAGCCCGCTACCATCTTAGACTACATCGTCACTTAGCATCAGGTAAGATCGCAGTCAAGGACTAGCTTGTCATCGAATAAAAAAAAATAAAAAATAAAGATCTCTTCTTAGCGATAGATTATAAAGAATATTTCATTCATTGATTAATTTAGTAGGTATCTATTCTATAAGTATTTTAGTTGATTCACAATCACATCATAGATCTATACTTACTATTATATTACTAGTTCATGTGTTATCAAAACGTGAATATAAAATGAAATATGTAGGAACCTAGTCGGGCCTGTTCCCTTTATGCTCTCCTGCACGCAGACTCTCTGAGACGTCCTCCCAAAGCATATCACTGGACGACTCTTGACTACTCTTGAGGGACAGAGGACACCTCTACCATGAGTACAATGAAGAATAAGAGACAAGAAACAAGAATAAAGTTTAAGGGGGCTCAGTATGCGCGACCGAAGTTGCCGGCGCACGTGGGTAACCTGCGTGCTATTTCACCTAACATTGTGTGAGAAAGAGATGGAGCGAGTGCATGCGCGCATACTTCCGTGCTACCGTCCCGCTCCCGCTCCGTGTCGGGTGAGAGGCGCGATAATTTACACCGAAATCAAGCGCGCGAAAAGGGTTGAACAGTCGTTTGGGATAAGTGTTTTTGAGAAAAAACTACTAAATTAATGTTTACAAAGTAAAGTTATTTGAACTGATGAATAAATAAACTATGTCGAATGATATTTTTTTTGGAATTTTCATACTCCTAATGTTATTTATTTGCGCCCAAAGTTGTCATAAATTTAGTGTGAAAATGACGATCTTTCGAGGCTCGTAACTTTATAACGAATATTTTTTTCAATATTTTATACGAGTATATCAATAAACCTAGATATATAAATATAATATAGATGACGAGGCAAATCGACATAATACTTAGTTTTGAGCGTACAATATCAAATAATGTAGTTATCACTCATCTACGTTTGTATGAAGAAGGTACTGGCTTGAGTCACCTTAAAAACTGTAACCCGACTCGGGAAAATCATACTAATATTATAAACAAGCTGATGCCCGCGACTTCGTCCGCGTGGATTTAGTTTTTAAAATCCCTCGGGAACTCTTTGATTTTCCGGGATAAAAAGAAGCCTACGTTAATCTCTAGGTGCACAACTTTACCCAAGAAAAAAATCACACCGATCCATAGCTGTTGCGGCGTTATTGAAGGACGACCCAACAAACAAACACATTTTCGCATTTATAATATTAGTATGATAGTATGACTAGTATGAAGTATGATGCGAAAGTTTGTTTGTTGGTTTGTCTTTCAATCACGCCGCAGCAGAGCTACGAATCGACGTGATTTTTTTGCATGGGTAGGTACTAGGTATAGCTGAGGACTTAGGAATGACATAAGCTACGTTTAATACCGGAAAATCAAAGTTCCCGAGGGATTTTGAAAACTAAATCCATGCGGACGAAGTCGCGGGCATCGTCAGTCAGAGTATCGACTAATTTGTGAGTAACTCGCGTCAAACTCGATACTCTAAATAATTTCTTAAACTGGACACTTTTAAGTAAAGATTTTTATACAAACCTGTGAAAGATGATACTGCCATTGGCGCAATTAGAATGCCATAAGCATACTTTGTCGTATTTGTTTACAAATTGCGATAAACCAAATTAAATTTGAATTTCACGGGCAGACCCGTTTAGTTCACCTTATGTAACTCTTTTTATTTTCAAATATAGTCGAAATGCTCGATACAAATACAGTGGTAGGGGATCCATTTCACATCCAGCAAAGTATTTGCTAGGTCCCCAAACTTATATCAAGGGCCTCTTAGACCCTTCCGAGTATAATACACGAGTTGTGAAGTGACCAGTGCCCGTCTGTATGTAAAGACACCGTTATATAAAATGTAGGCTTTGCACGCACTTCTATGGTACCTACTTAACCTTTTTCTCTTGAACAAATACAATATTAAATATTAAGTAGGGTCCATAGTTTTCTTTAGTTTTACGTTTTATACTATACACTAGCTGTTGAACGCGACTTCGTCCGTTAGGTTTTGAAATATCTCGTATGAATCGGGATAAAAAGTAGCCTGTCACTCTTCTTCTATATACGAGTACATGTACTCATGTAAAATATCATGTCCTTTTGAAAATTCGAAAATAAATCCCTTGTTCCACCACATATGCTACCACTACATCAATATGTAGTGGTAGCATAATCCTACTAATATTATAAAGGCGAAAGTTTGGGTGTATGTTTGTTCCTCCTTCACGCAAAAACTACTGGATGGATTTGGCTGAAATTTGGAATGGAGATAGATTATACCCTGGAATAACACATAGGCAACAAATTATCCCGGAAAAAGCCAAGGTTCCCGCGGAATTTTGAAAAACCACTGATAGATGGCGCTGATTGTACTTAAATCACGCTTACATTATCCGCAGCATCGAGAATTAGTAAAAATTCCAATTCAACAATCAAGTAGGATAAACACAGTTATTGAAGTTTTTCATTATCAATAGAAAATTTCTTAGGGATTAGGGATGGATTACGAAATAAATTATACAAATAGTACAAGGTATCGATTTGTCCAGTCATAGTGAGTACAATGTACATTGCTAGATATTATAATGACTGATCATGTGTAGATGCTATCCTATCCTATTATTCCTATTAATATTATAAATGCGAAAGTTTGTGAGGATGGATGTTTGGATCGATGGATGGATGGATGGATGTTTGTTACTCTTTAACGCGACAACGAATAAACCGATTTTGCTGAAATTTGGCACAGACATAGAATATAGTCTGGAATAGCACATAGGCTACTTTTTATCTACTTTTTTAAGCAAACAGTTCCTGCGGGATAGCATCGTTATTTTTTACGCATTTGTCCTTCAAAATACGCGCAATGGAGTTTTAGATTAACGTGATTTTTTTGCAAAGGTAAAGTTAAGAGCCTGAAAAATGACAAAGGCTACTTTTTATCTCGGGAAAACAAACGGTTCCTGCGGCATATTAGTATACTACTTTTCACACATTTATCTTTCAATTATGCGCCAATGGATTAAAAGATTGACGTAGTTTTTTGGATTGGCATAGTTGATGACTTGAAAAGTGACAAAGGCTACTTTTATCCTGGGAAAGCAAACAGTTCCCGCGGGATATTAGTGTTCTACTTTTCACATATTTATCCTTAAATTAGGCGCCAACGAAGTTACAGATTGACGTGGTTTATTGGATAGGCATAGTTGAGGACTTGAAAAGTGACAAAGGCTACTTTTAATCCCAGGAAAACAAACAGTTCCCGCGGGATATTCGTATGCTACTTTTCACATATTAATCCTTCAATTATGCGCCAACGAAGTTTACAGATTGACGTGGTTTTTTTGATAGGCATAGTTGAAGACCTGAAAAGTGAAAAGGCTACTTTTTATCCCGGGAAAACAAACAGTTCCCGCGGGATATTCGTATGTTACTTTCACATACTTATCCTTCAATTATGCGCCAACGGAGTTTTAGATTGAAGTTTTAGATTATTTTTTAGCGCAGGTAAAATTAAGGGCCTGAAAAGTGACATACATACACACATACTGTAGTAGTAGGTATGTATGAATGTATGTATGTATGTATGTATGTATGTATGTATGTATGTATGAATGTATGTATGCATGTGTGTATGTATGGAATGCATGTATGTATGTATGTATGTATGTATGCATGTATACATGTGTGCATGTTTGCATGTATGCATGTATGAATGTATGTATGTATGTATGTAGGCATGCATGTATGCGAACATACATACACACATATCTACTACTACTGTATGTGTGTTTGTATGTATGTATGCATGCATGCATGTATAAGTGTATGCATGTATTTATGTATGTTTGTATCCTCCTCCTACTAACAATAAATACTTTAATTATATCCTATCCTACTTATTATTACTCATATTATCCCACTAATATTATTAATGTGAAAGTTTGTGATGGATGTATACGGATGTATGTTTGTATAGATGTCGTATACGGATGGATGGATGTATGTTCTCTGAGATAGGGGTTGAACTATTTAGACAGTTATACTCCATAACTTAGTTAAATTTGAACTAATTTTTATTATTACTTTAACCGACTTCAAAAAAGGGAGGAGGATCTCAATTGAACGGAAACTTTTTTATGTATGTTCACCGATTACTCGAAGACGCCTGAACCGATTTGGAAAATTCTTTTTTTGTTTCAAAGGGTGGTTTCACTTCCCAGGTGGTCCCATTTAAATTTTATAGAAATCAGTCGAGTGTTTTTAAAAAAATCTACAATAAATTATATACTTTGTAGTGGCGCGGGCGTTTAAATGTATGCTCCCGGGACAAAAAGTAGCCTGTGTTATTTTCCAGGTCGTCAACTTTACCTGTGTAAAAAAAATCAGCCAATTGCGAGTCGGTCCTCGCTCTTTTAGGGTTAAAAAAAAAAAATTAAAATATTTCCATGGGTACATGGAAATATTTTAATTTAATTTAATTTTTTTAATTTAATTTAATTTTTATTATTTGTTGTTATAGCGGCAATAGAAATACAAAATATGTGAAAATTTCAACTGTCTATTACGGTTTACGAGATACAGGCCGCTGACAGACGGACGGACGGACAGCGGAGGCTTAGTAATAGAGTCCCGTTGGAACCCTAAAAACCACGTTGACTATATGCACTTACACTTTATATGGTGAAATATTAAAACTGCGAAAGTGCGTTGGTTTGTCCTTCAATCACGCCCCAACAGAGCTACGGATCGACGTGATTTTTTGCAGTGTACCTATAGTTGAGGACGGAGAGTGACAGGCTACTTTTTATCCCGCAAAGTCAGAGTTCCCAAGGCATTTTAAAGGCTAAGTTCACGCAGACGAAGTCGCGGGCATCAGCTAGTCTGTGAATAACAAGGTCCCGGGTTCGATTCCCGAGTTAAAAATGTATATTTTGGTTTTTCTGACAAAAAATTCGCAGTAGGTGGGTACTACTTAATTCAAATTCAAAGTAATTTATTTACAAATCGTGAATCTACCACCGGTTCGGAAAACTGATTCTGCTGAGAAGAGCCGGCAAGAAACTCAGCAAATAATGCAATATCGTAATAAAACAATACATAATAATTAATATCATAAAAAATACAATTTAGTAAGTCTCCCCTACTAACCTGAAGTTAAGTGTGTCACCACCCCGTGCCTCGGGGAACACGTAGAGACGTCGGTCCTGCGCCTAATTCTCTCTCCGGTCGTTACGGATCCCATAATATCCCATCGAACTACGAGAGTGAGGGAATTAAGAGTCCACCCGTACTTTTTCACTATAATATCTCCCGCGCATATGGCAGCCAAATCGGAACCGGAACAGGGTTCGACGAATAAACCTAAGAAACATCTGTAGGGTTAGTATAAATTAAGATTTAATTCGATTGATCGTAATCTTATTCGTTGACATTAGCGTCATAGTAAAATGAACTATAATTTCATCGAATTTGAACTCAATTTCGTGTATTCATTTTTATGCGTTTACGTATACGATACGCTCCAAGTTAAAATCGGTTGTACTGAATTAACGACTTTAAAACAATTTAAATAAGGTTTATTTTAATTTGACACTAATGTCATCGAATACGAATACAATCAATCGAATTAAATTTTATACTAACCCTACAGATCGGATCAGCCGCTAAAGGATTTGTTTAGAATTCCGACTCCGTGCTGACTTGTTGCAAAAATATTTTGTTTGATTTTCACTGAATCCAAAAGTCTGATGCATCGATCGGCTTACCATATTGTTCTAGCTGACACCCGCGACTTTGTCTGCGTCGAGAAAGATTTTTAAAGTACCTACCTACCTCAGGAACCCACCCCCCGTTGGGACCCCAACGACCGCTGTAGTATGTAAGGTCTTAATTCGGAGCGATCATCAATGGCATATGCAATACCTCATTGAACCAAGCTTTTAGGTCAAAAAAATCTCCATTCTCACCAAACTTACAATAATACCTATCTTGGAATACAACAATTTAGAAACAAACATTCGAAATAATGTAAATCGTTGCCGGGTTCTCCCAGCCATTATCATAATAGGGGAAAACGTTAAAATACAATATTAATTTGTGATAAATTATGAAAATGAACGGCTGCGCATTGCCGACTGGTTTAGTGTTGAGTTAGTCCCGAGAGTTGGTCACAAGAACTAGTACATTTGTCCCGTACACTACAGATAATTGTAAGCAGTTCAACGTTTTCAAATATTACATAAACAGCTTATTACAAATGTTATGCTCCCTATACTCTTTTGTACATTTTTTCAATTTTTATTTATCATTACAATACAAAAAGAAATAACAAAATTTATAACTTACACCTGCAGCCGAAATCATATAGGTACCTACGGTTTTTTAGCTGGTGTAGTCTAAATCAGGTGTATGTAAATGTATAATATGTAATGTCAAATGTAACTTGACAAAATTACGTACAACTGTAATGTATCATGACAATTAGGTACAATGATTGATATGATTAATAAAATCATAAACAAGTATAAGTTATTATACGAGTAAATGAGCTCTTTCAGAGTTCTTTTCGCTTGTCCGAATTCGAATAATTGTACCTTATTTATTTGATATAATAATTTATAATTATAGGTATATATTTGACATCATTACCAACACAATACAGGCACCTCACTCATCGCTTCATTTGTGCCGTCGAATAATCACACAACTGAACTACATCAGTTCAGTTGTGTGATTATTCGACGTTTGACTTCAAGGTGTTCAATTTTAACGGCTCATTTGAATCAGCTCACTGTACTGACTCATTTAAAAAAGGGGCCTATGTACGAGTACTCTCACTGTACTGGCTCAGTACAAAAAAGAGCCTACTCATAAAAATCTCATTCATACCGTTTCATACCAACACTAGGCTGGTTTATTAAAGCCAGGTCTCCCGTAAAATATCTCCGTCGTAATATTGAAATGAGTGAGGCCATGTAGATTTATCCTTCATTAAACATTTTTGTTGGGTTTTCGCATTTGTTAATATAATAGAGAATATGCGTGTTGTTTAAATTGGTTTTTTTTTATTCGATGTCCAACTAGTCCTTGACTGCGATCTCACCTGATGGTAAGTGTCAATGCAGTCTAAGATCGTAGCGGACTAACTTGGAAGGGGTATGGCAGTGAACATTCAACCCATACCCCTAATTGGTTTCTACACGCCATCGTGCCGGAACGCTAAAACGCTTGGCGGCACGTCTTTGACGGTAGGGTGGTAACTAGCCACGGCCAAAGCCTCCCATCAGACCAGACCAGAGAAAATTCAGAAATTAAAAATTCCCAAATTGACCCGCCGGGAATCGAACCCGAGACCTCCCAGTTATAAGACAACAGCGCTCACCACTGAGCCAGGGAGGTCGTCAAAAATAATGGTAGTTTCAAATAATTTTTGCCGTAATCTGAATCTATATCTTCAATCGAAACGTAATCATATCTAAACTATATTTTTTTTATATTAGCAATTAATTTTATTATTGCAATAGAAATAGACATCCCTTTACATAATATCCTGTGAAAATTTTAAGTATCTACCGTACTGTATTGTAGTACATACGTATTATAAAGTGTAGACAGAGGAATCTGAGACAACCATGTCTATCAAATAACTGACACATATCTAAGGAGTATCTACTTATGCGTAGTTCATGAGATACAGCCCGCTAACAGACAGACGGACGGGCTATGCAGCGGAGGCATAGTAATAGGGTCCCATTTGCAACCTTAACCTTTGGCTACGGAACCCTAAAAAGTAGACCTTTTTTAATTTTGTAAGATTTAAATACTGTTTAACCAATTTCCGGTTACAATTATTGCGATTTAAATCCCAGTGGAGTTAATTTACATTATTTTGAAAGCCGATGCAAATTGTTGATGACACATAATTCGGTGCGTACAATGTAAGCATTACGGGCATTATGGCGTGGCTTTAATTTTTGGACAATTTTGGTAAACGTTTTGGTGATTAAAATTAGAGCCTCGATAGCACAATAGTTAAAGGTGCGGACAGAAAACTGAAAGATCGACGGTTTAGTTTCCACCCGTTACATAAAGGTCTCTTGCATGGACTTCCACAGGCCACGGTCTTGCGCCGCCTGAATCCAGAGGCTCCCTGCGACTCGTTTGATGTCGTCGGCCCACCTAGTGGGGGGTCAGCCAACACTGCGCAACCCGGTGCGGGGTCGCCACTCCAGCACCTTGGGAATTGGGACCCCCAACGACCATCAGCTCTTCGAACTTTACGCTTTACGCAAGCTATTAACCTGAGAGTTCTCCATAATGTTCTCAAAGGTGTGTGAAATCCGCTAATTCGCATTGGGCCAGCGGTGGTGCACTATGGCCTATAACCCTTCTTTGAGAGGAGACCTGCGCTACGTGAGCCGTTGATGGGTTGTTGATGATGATGATGACAATATTAGTTCGGATTACATCATCATATCATATCAGAAACCCATCAACGGTCCACTACTGAGCGCAGGTCTCTTCTCAGAGAAGTGTTATAGGCCATAGTCCACCACGCTGGCCCAATGTCAATTTGCAGATTTCACACACCTTTGAGAACATTATGGAGAACTCTCAGGCGTGCAGGTTTCCTCACGATGGTTTCCTTCACCATTGAAGCTTGTGATATTTAATTTCTTAAACGCACATAACTTAGAAAAGCCAGAGGTGCGTGCCCGGATCGAACCTGCGACCCCCAGAACAGGAGACCGCAGTACTAACCACGAGGCTATGACTGCTTCGTATTACAAGAAAACACCTAACTTTCAAACCGATATATGAAATATTTGGTGAGAAATTCTAGCATGATATACCTTTTACTGACGATACCCTCGTCGCGTCCGTGAAATACATTGAAATATCAATCTCCACGCAACGTTTCCCCCATTTGTCACGCGCAGGCCACGTGTCACGGCTGCGGGTATAAATTGACCCGATTCCATGGAACTTTAACGCTTAGAACAGAAGTTCTAACAAAGTTCCGCTCAAAACAACCAATGAATGTGTGAGCGCCATGTACTTAATTATTTATTTTCTGGTACTGGTACCTTTCATTACGTTTTTGATTGAATTATGACACCTTTTTAGAGAACAGTACATAATTTTTTTAAATTTTTCTCCGAGCTTTTTTTTTTATTTCGGGATAGGCTTGCGCTTGACGACAATCAATGCTGGACAGCACTGATGAGGTCTAGGTTGGAGCACGCTTGCCTAGAAAATGTCTATTCACTCTTGCCTTGAAGGTACTGATGCAGAGGTTATACGTGGCCGGAAACACAGATGTCGTAACAACGCGACGATATTGCGTAGTCGGGCTGTAAGGGGCAAGGGCTTACTAAAAATGGCTATCACCGCGTCGATTATTGCGCTTCTAAGCGATATTAGTTCAATGCCCGATCTATATTTTAGAACGTGCGGCGTCATCGGATCGCTTACCTTGCATAATCTGAGGGAGTAACATTTGCGACGGCCGACGACCTCCCTGGCGCAGTGGTGAGCGCTGTGGTCTTACAACTCGGAGGTCTAGGGTTCGATTCCCGGTGGGGACAATTTGGGAATTTATAATTTCTGAATTGTCTCTGGTCGGTCTGGTGGGCGGCTTTCGTTGGCCGTGGCTAGTTACCACCCTACCGTCAAAGACGTGCCGCCAAGCGATTTAACGTTCCGACACGATGGTGTTGAAAAAAACCGATAAGGGGTATCGGTTGAATGTACTCTGACACACCCCTTCCAAGTTAGCCCATTTCAATCTTAGACTGCATCGCCACTTACCATCAGGTGAGATCGCAGTCAAGGACTATCTTGTCATCGAATAAAAAAAGTAATATTGGAAGGGAAAGGCTAACGAAAACTTGGTGAAGAGGTTACACTAATTAAGAAATGACGTGTGACCTATGACAGCGCATTCACCCCGGTCTGTAACTGGATGGGTGACCGACGCTGGGTGTCCGTTGGCCTTTCCACTCCCTCCTTGCTGTGCACCTTAAGCCATCGATCCCTGTTATAGTAACTAGCATCTGATAATAACTTTCTTATTATTATCTAATTTATTTCTAATTAATAAATAGTAAGAAGTAAAGATTAATTAATTATTTATTTTCTACTTTGATAAAGTTTTTAGTTCCATAAATAATATTATAATACAACGAACTATAATGCTAAGAGAGAAAGTTTCTCAGAAAGCTCCGCTCAAAACATAGGCTCAAAACAAGCTATGAATGTGTGAGTTCCATGCTTGTTCCTTGTAATTATTTTTTGTACTGATACTGATATTTTTTTTTAAGAATATCAACCAATTTGAACTTGACTAATATTCTCCTCTCCCCTCCAAATAAGCGGAAAGCTTGTGTCAAGAGTGGGTACGACAATAGTGCAACGGGTGGGATTCGAACCTGCGACCTTTCAGTTTTCAATCCGCACCTTTAACCGTTAAGCTATTGAGGTTAAATCAAATTAAGTTTTACATAGTTATTGTGATGAATTGTCACCCTTTCAAAGCTACGTACGTAACCTAAGTAAGCTTAGTACGTCATTTCTTAAAAATTTTCTGCGAGCTCGTCGTAGTATCGCGACGTTCATGCGTAGTCGACCTATGAAGGCTTATCTAAAAGTGGCTTGACACCGCGTCGACTATTGCGCTTCTACGCGTCAGAGTTCGATGATTATAAATATCGCTTACCTTGTATAATCTGTAAAAGTGCCATGATATTTTGGATATTTCAGGCATTTTTATTCGAAGACAAGATTGTCCTTGAATGCGATCTTACGGTCTTACCTGATGGAGGGTGACAATGCAGTCTAAAATGGTAGCGGGCTAACTTGGAAGAGGTATGGCAGTGTACATGCAACCCATACCCCTAATCTGTTTCTACACGCCATCGTGCCGGAACGCTAAATCGCTTGGCGGCAAGTATTTGACGGTATGGTGATAAGTAGCCACGGCCAAAGCCTCCAGCCAGACAAAATCGAATGATTTATTTAAAGAACTCCTTTAAGCTATTAAAGGAGTTTGTTTTAACCCAACCACGGTCGTGTCGTGTTGCCATGACCTTAACAGTGTGGCTCCAGCCTTAGATAGAATACAAAGATCAAATCAAACAATTCTTTAATACAAGTAAGAGTAAGTAAATAAAATCGCCCGTGGGTAAATTCGATTTCAAAAGCGCAAGATAAAGGGATTTATACTATTTGTAGGCTGAATGGCCCCTTACACACCAACCGACACGACACCGTCAAGGGCACGACACAGATGTCGTCGCCGACGTCGTGCCAGCCGGCAACTTACTCATGTACATAATTATTCAAATTCATTTATTTGCAAGATTGGGTAAGTCAGACCTTTCAAGTGCTCCAACCTGCCACATGCATGCAAAAATTTATACTTAAACGTCAATTGCAAAAGTCGCCCGCGACAGTGATGGAGCGTTAGTGACGGAGCGTCAGTGACGGCGCGTCAGTGCCACCGCGTCTGCGCGTCTGTAGTCTTTACTATTACTAAGTATGTCACACTCTCTTTAACATTTCTGCGGTGGTGTCGTGTGATGCGGGTTGTTACGTTCCCTAAAATATGGTTGAGCGAAGCAATGGCTGGGTCATGCGTCATGCTCGTGAACGGGTTCCACCAGCGGCAATGGGGCTACTTTCTGTCTGCCCGTCTTGACATGTGTTGAATTATAATTAGACGTATGCTTTTGTGGAACTTTCCCTCATTGTGGAAACTCTGCATACATAGAATAATATCTGTTAAGTATATTGTAAAAGTATTTTGAAAAGAGCAACTGCCGACTTTCTTGCTGGTTCTTCTCGGCAGGAACGGCATTCCGAACCAGTGGTAGACTCATTGACGGTTCAAAAGTACTTGTAAAAGTTTATTTGAATAAAAAACATTTCTATTCTATTCTATTCTATTCTATTTGCACAAACTATAGGAAACATTCGACCCTAGCGCCACTAACGCGCGCGTCACTGCCACACTGAACGTGCGTTACTGGCAATAGGGTGACTCATAGATTCAAGATTGGCTGTCGCTTCGTACACTACTAGATACCGTCGGCGTACTAGTAAATTGCGGCAATCATAGTACGCCTGAACTGGCGTACCCACATAGTCTCGTAGCAACCAATGTTTGACGTTTTCAAACAAACTATGAAATTCTTCTTCTTTGTCAACCGATAGACGTCTACTGCTTGTCTCTTTCATAGACTTCCACACGCCTCGGTCTTGCGTCGCCTGCATCCAGCGGCTCCCTGCGACCTGGGGGGGGGGGGGGGTCTTAAAACACTGCGCTTCCCGGTGCGGGGTCGCCACTCCAGCACCTTGGGACCCCAACGACCGTCAGCTCTTCGAACTATGTGCCCCGCCCATTTCTACTTCAGTTTCGCGACTCGCCGAGCTACTTTTGCCGTTCTCCTACGGATCTCCTCATTTCTGATTTGATCTCGCAGAGACACTCCGAGCATGGCTCTCTCCATGACCCGCTGAGTGACCCTGAGCGTTCTTATGAGGCCCATAGTTAGCGACCATGTCTCGGATCTATAAGTCATCACTGGCAGCATGCACACTATAAATTGGAGCTAATTTGTTTGTTGGAAGGGCGGTATCTAGTAGCAACTAGGCTACCAATCCTGAATCTATGGAGTGATTTTAACAAACTATGTTAGAATACCGCTAGGTACCTAATACAAAAAATATTACAAGTAATATCGTCGTGTTGTGTCATTGCTGTCGTTGTCGGTCGGTGTCGGTCGGTGTCGGTCAGTGTCGGTGTCAGTCAGTGTCGGTATCGTAATCGTCGTGTCGGCCAGTGGGTTTTAATTGGCCATTCGCAGCTTAGCCGAGATTAAAATTTATTAATCTCTACTAGGAGATAGCTGGCAGGCTTCGTTACCCCGGTTTGTGTACACACTAAGTACGCCTGTTTACGGAATCAAATTGAATTTCGGCATGATACTGTGCCTTTTCACACGTTTCCATTGACGGAAAGTAGGCATGGAAAATTCCTTGGTGTTGATCTTACCCCGCCTTTACACCTGTTACTTGCTGACGTCACACTTATGTAAGGTAGCTTCCGAGTGCATTTACACTTTAAATAAAATTACAGTAACATAAATAGTAAAGAAATTAAGTACATACTTACAAGAGCATTAATAAACCCGTAAGATCGGATTTCAACTTCGCACACCTAGATAAAAGTCAGACAATTCAAAAAAAGGTCTAGGTTCCCTAGCCGAAAGAAAAGTCTTTCTAAATCTTTTGCTAGAAAAGTCCACCACGCTGGGCTAATGCGATTTAGTAGACTTCATACACCTTTTAAGAACATTATGGAGAACTCTCAGGTGTGCAGGTTTCCTCACGATATTTTCCTTCACAGTTGAAGCGTGTGATATTTTGAAAAGTCAGAGGTTTGTGCCCGGGATCGAACTACAACCCCCCCGAATAGGAGACCGCAGTCCTAACCACTAGGCTATCACTGTGATAGACAGTTACATTAATAACTAATTATCTACTCTGATTCATTGTGTCAGTCCCCTGTCCGGTGTGAGCCGGTCGCACATGGCGCAGAATGCGGTGGGGAGAGATTGGCGAACAATATTTAATTAATACCCAACACTATCGGAACAGCAGTGATAAGCAGTGATAGCCTAGTGGTTAGGACTGTGGTCTCCTATTCGGGGGGTCGTGGGTTCGATCCCGGGTACGCACCTCTAACTTTTCGGAGTCAAGTGCGTTTAAGCAATTAAATATCACTTGCTTCAACGGTGAAGGAAAACATCGTGAGGAAACCTGCATATCTGAGAGTTCTCTATAATGTTCTCGAAGGTGTGTGAAGTCCGCCAATTCGCATTGGGCCAGCGTGGTAGACTATGGCCTATAACCCTTCTCTGAGAGGAGACCTGCGCTCAGTAGTGAGCCGTTGATGGGTTGCTAATGATGATAATGATGACTATCGGAACTATAATATTGCTCGTGTGTTGACTACCGGGTGTAGAAATTTTTTTTTTAAAGAATATTAATAGCAATGCTTAAATCCCTCAGTGCCTGAAGACTAAAGTCTTCGAACAGTGCGTGTTGCCAGTGATGACTTACGGATCCGGGACATAGTCGCTAACAATGGGCCTATGAGGCCCATAGTTAGAGAAGGCTCATGGTCACTCAGTGAGCGATGGAAAGACAGAGAGTCGGAATATCCGTGCGAGATCAAATCAGAAATCAGGAGATCCGTAGGAGAACCAAAGTCACCGACATAGCTCAGCGAGTCGCGAAACTGAAGTGGAAATGGGCGGGGTACATAGTTCGAAGAGCTGATGGTCGTTGGGGTCCCAAGGTGCTGGAGTTGCGACTCCGCACCGGGAAACGCAGTGTTGACAGACCCCCCCACTAGGTGGACCGACGACATCAAACGAGTCGCAGGGAGCCGCTGGATCCAAGCGGCGCAAGACCGAGACCTGTGAAAGTCCATGCAGGAGACCTTTGTCCAGCAGTGGACGTCAATAGGTTGATAAAGAAGAAGAAGAAGAAGAATAGCAATGCTTAATTTGACTAATACATATATTGTCCTCCCTCGTCTAAATAAGCTTAAAGCTTGTATTTGGAGATACCTATCTCACAATAATTATAGTGCAGCGGGTGTCGAACCGTCACTTTACAGTATTCACTTATTTAGTCCGCACCTTTAACCCTTAGGCTATTGTGGTTTCTATTTCTTCTTCTTCTTTATCAACCGATAGAAATCCACTGTTGAATTAAGAGGAGTGTCTAGTTGAAAATTTTCATACAAAAAGCGATAACGTTTTGCTACCCGTAAATGTTGTCCAATGTTCATAATTTTTTGAAATGTTGCAGATACAATGAAAAACTATGCCCGTACGTTTTAATTTTAAAGAAATATTGTTAAAAGTTATTAGTGACTGTTAAGTACGGGATTAAAGTACGGCACAAAATGAATCGTATATTATGTAGTTTTCTTTATGCTTTTAATGTTGCTTTTAATGCATGTATAAAATGGACATTGAGTCTAAAAGTGTGAATGCCAAGACGGCTTTCGTCGCCGACCGCTGCGCCGCTCGCCCCGCGTCCCGCGCCGTGGCCGCGATGCTGAACCGGTTTTAATAGAAGCCGGAACATATAAATATCCATATTTTTGACTAAAAAAACTTCCTCGACTAATTTTATTTTTTTAAATTTACCTAAACTGAAATACTAAAAAAATGAAACGTACGAGCCTAGATTAAGGTGTACTGAATCTAATGAGACCAAAATTGACTAATTTTGTAAACGTTTAGGGGGGTAAAAACGTTATGACCCGAAACAATATTTCAAGAATAAAATTTAGGCAAATAACTCCTGGACTTGCAACTCTCTCTATCGCACGATGCGGGTCGGGCAGCGAAGCGTTGTAAAACAGATAGCATTTTGGAAAATACCTACTCGCGTCGCGTTTCGTCAGTTCGTCACTAGACACTACTCTTAAGGTCTCTTACAAGGACTTCCAAAGGCCTCGATCTTGCGCGCCTGCATCCAGTGGCTCCCTGCGACTCCTTTGATTTCGTCGGTCCGCCTAGTAAAACTGAACTGGAAAATAAAATTGACAGGGCATTGCCCAGTCTGTAGGTAAGGCGGTTACGTTAATAACTAATTACTCTGGTCCATTTTGTCAGTCCCCTGTCCAGTTGGAAGCCGGTCGCATATTGCGCGGAGTGCGGTGTGAGAGATTGGCGGACAATATTTCATTAAAATACCAAACACAATCGAATCTATATTACTCGTGTGCCGGATGTAAAACAAAAATATTTTAAAGAATATAAGCCATGCTGAAATTGACTAATATTGACCTCTCCCCATGGAGGAGACCTTTGTTCAGCAGTGGATGTCTATAGGTTGATTAAGAAGAAAAAGAAGAAGTCCTCTCCCCTCCAAATAAATTTAAAGCTTGTGTTAGAAGTGGGTGTACGAGTGCCACATTTGGGATTGAACTGAACTTGACTAATATTCTCCTCCCCCTCCAAATAAGCGGAAAGCTTGTGTCAGGAGTGGGTACGACAATAGTGCAACGGGTGGGATTCGAACCTGCGACCTTTCAGTTTTCAGTGATGTCCGCGTGGATTTAGTTTTAAAATCTCGCGGGAACTCTTTGATTTTCCGAGACAACAAATAGCATAATATGTCACTCACCAGGTCCTTAACTATACCCATGCAAACAATCACGTCGATCCGCAGCTCTGTTGCAGCGTGATTGCAAGACAAACCAACAAGCAGACACACTTTCGCATTAATAATATTATTATTAAGACAGTAAGAAGTAAGATAAGCAAAATTGCATGTATTTGTTGGATTGCCCTTCAATCACGCAGCAACAGTGCAACGGATCGACTAGCTAGTAACTAAACATTGTACACAACAGAAGCAGTGATAGCCTAGTGTTTAGGACTGTGGTCTCCTACTCGGGGGGTCGCAGGTCAGAATTTTCGGAGTTAGAGTCATCATTATCATCATCATCAGCCTGTATTCGTCCACTGCTGGACATAGGCCTTTCCGAGAGCGCGCCACCAAACACGGTCCTCCGCCTTCCTCATCCAACCGCTTCCCGCCACCTTCTTAAGGTCATCGGTCCAACGAGTTGGAGGTCGTCCTACACTGCGCTTGCCGGTACGCAGTCTCCACTCCAGAACACGTCTGCCCCATCGGCCATCGGTTCTGCGACAGATATGACCTGCCCACTGCCACTTCAGCTTGCTAATCCTCAGAGCTATGTCGGTCACTTTTGTTCTTCTACGAATTTCCTCGTTCCGGATTTTATCCCTGAGAGAGATTCCCAACATAGCTCGCTCCATAGCGCGCTGAGCGACTTTTAATTTGTGAACGAGGCCCACCGTCAGTGTCCACGTTTACGCTCCATACGTCATTACAGGTAGGACACACTCATTTAGTTAGAGTAGAATAGAATAATTTTTTATTCAAATAAACTTTTAGATCGAAAGCACTTTGCTTTTGATTTATTTTATTCTAATAGAAGTTATGTGCGTTTAAGCTATTAAATATCACATGCTTCAACGACGAAGGAAAACATCGTGAGGAAACACATCTTAGAGTTCTCTTGTTCTCGAAGCTGTGTGAAATCCGCCAATTCGCATTAAGCTGGCCCCACTGGTTTGGTGGACTATGGCCTATAACCCTTCTCTGAGAGGAGACTCGCTCAAACATTGTATGTGTCATTATTTCTATTTCCGCGCCCGTATTGTTTTATCTGCAATTGAATTTGAATATTTAACTGGTGTTTTTGTTAGCGCGGCGGTAAACTTTTCAAATTACTGCAGCTCTGTCGGTGATAACACATTGTTTTAATGCAAATGTTTGGTTTCAGTTTATTCAACTTGTGTTTAGGTTTTGCGTTTACTGTATTGTTTATTTGTGTACTAACTTTTTCCCGCGACTTCCTCCATATTGTGGTGTTAGATATTAGGTTGTACAAAATCCCGCGGGAACACTGTTTTTCAGGAATTAAGGGAACAGTCGGCGTTTGTATGTGGTGGTGTCGTGTGATGCGGGTTGTTACGTTCCCGCAAATATGGTTGAGCGAAGCAGCGGCTGGGTCATGCGTCATGTGGGCGGGAATGGGGCTACTTTCTCACTGCCTTTAAACATGTATTGAATTGTAAGTAGTGTGCATTTTTGGAACTTCCCCTCATTGTGGAAACACTGCATACATAGCATAGTATCTACTGTATTGTAAACTTGTTTTAAAAAGAGCAACCGCCGAGCTTCTTGCTGGTTCCTTTCGGCAGGAAGGACATTCCGAACCAGTGGTAGACTTATCGACGATTCAAAAGCACTTGTAAAAAAGTTTATTTGAGTAAAAGTATTTCTATTTTATTCTATTCTATGGCTTTTTGCGACTGCATTACGATTTCGCAACTCAAACGCGTTCGATCGTAAAAACACCAAATCGCGCGATTTAGCGATTCTTGCTATTTTCGATCGTTTATTTCAATCAGCTTTGAGGCATGATTTCAATTGGAGAGTTCAGGGAAAGAATGATCAAAGTCACTTGAGGAAATTGAAAGAAACAATGATTTTTAAGTCAGAAGACTTATTGTTATTTGATGGGCCATTTATTAATGCCGTTTGACAAAAATCACTGCTGATATATTATTAGTTACATTATGTTTGTGTTATTTAGAAAAAACTTTGGTATTATAGGTAGGTATAAACCTAACAATCTTTTTTTGTAATTTAGAAATTAGACGTTCGTTGGAAAAATTGCAAGCACGAGCAAAGGTCGTTTTTAACTTTTACGATGTAGACTTTGAACAGTAATAACTTTTATACCGAAAAATAAAGATAATTTACCTGATTTAGGCTAGGTAACCTTGGTGTCCGATGTATTAACTCAAAAATAGTTTTTGGGTGACTTATCAAAGTCACCCAAAGCACAGAGTAACGAAGGTAATTATACTGTGCCCAAAGAATGATCGCATTCTTTCCCTAAACTCTTCAATTTGTTTAAGCATTGTACATACTTTCATCATCATCATCATCATCAGCAACCCATCAACGGCTCACTACTGAGCGCAGGTCTCCTCTCAGAGAAGGGCTATAGGCCATAGTCCACCACGCTGGCCCAATGCGAGTTGGCGGACTTCACACACCTTCGAAAATATTATGGAGAACTCTCAGATGTGCAGGTTTCCTCACGATGTTTTCCTTCACCGTTGAAGCAAGTGATATTTAATAACGTAAACGCACTTGACTCTGAAAAGTCATATGCGTCCCCGGATCGAACCTGCGACCCCCCGAATAGGAGATCACAGTCCTAACCACTAGGCTATCACTGCTACTGCTGCTGCTGTAAATGCTTTATTAGATAGAAAATCTTAAATTTTTAAACCTAATAGACTTTTACTGTCCGGTATAATATAGTGATAATTTTTCAGTCAGCAGTAAATATAAATTGTATATTAAGTATGTGCTCCTCAAAAGGCAGAAAACATTTTTCGCTTATCTACGCACTGTATAATGTATGACGTCATAACGCTGACGCAAGCAAAATAAAATGTCAGGTTAAGCACAAAATTCTAGCATAAGCACAGACTCCTCATAGATTAGAATAGAATAGAAATATTTTTTATTCAAATAAACTTTTTACAAGTGCTTTTGAATCGTCTGACTCTACCACTGGTATGGAATGCCCTTCCTGCCGAGAAGAACCAGCAAGAGACTCCAAAAATGCATACCTACTAACAATTCAATATAACTTAAGATGGGCAGACATAAAGTAGCCCCATTCCCGCCGGTGGCACCCGTTCACGAGCATGACGCATGACCCAGCCGTTGCTTCACTCAACCATATTTGTAGGAACGTAACATTATTATTAACATTAAGTGCACATGTACGACAAATTTGCGAAACTTGCAATGCGGTTTTTAACAATAAACCGTAGTAAGCATGCTGCCATATTATACTGCAGTGGAGAATTCCTTGGGTGCTAGTTAAATTTATGGCTTCGTAGTTAGTAAGAATATTCATGCGGGAGTTATAAAATTCCTTCCTTGTGTTTGGTACATTTTGTTTAATAATATAAAAGCTGTAAGGTGTGCTGGAGGGAGCTATGCTCGGAGTAACCCTGCGAGATCAAATCAGAAATGAGGAGATCCGTAGAATCAAAGGTCATTGCGATCGATGCAGTCATTATTAGAGAATACTACTTACTGCGGATTTTGCGAAAGTGTGTTTGTTTGTCGGTTTGTCCTTCAATCACGCCGCAATAGGGCTACGGATCGACGAGATTTTTTGCATGGGTATAGTTGAGGACATGGAGAGTGACATAGGCCACTTTTTATCCCGGAAAATCAAAGAGTTCCCGAGGGACTTTAAAAACTAAATCACGCGGTCGAAGTCGCGGGCATCAACTAGTAATTCATGTTTCTTAACAACATTTATCTTATATTATATTCCAACCTTTTTTTTCTGTGATCGAAGGTTGTTGGCTTGTTATTAACATTTCTATGATTGAAACTCTGTATAAAGTTTAAAAAGTCTCAACAGCCCAACGGTTAAAGTTGCGGACTGAAAACTGAAAGATCGCAGGTTCGAATTCCACCCGTTGCACTATTGTCGTACCCACTCCTGACACAAGCTTTCCGCTTATTTGGAGGGGAGAGGAGGAGGAGAGTATTAGTCAAGTTCAGTTTGGATAATATTCTATGAAAAAAACAACACTCCGAAGCACTCGATTCGGTGTTTCAACCGTATATCGATTGCATGGAATACATCGTAAAATAGAATAAAATCATCGAATCGAATGACTCCTGAAATATACGAATTTATGACGAAAAAATAACGTACATTCACGTAGATTCTGCTCTTGACGCTTTATTAATAACATAGTTGGCGTCATATTTTACGCTTTCAATAAAATACAGGGAATTGATATTTTCCCATCATGACTTTTTGCTAGACTATACGGTTTCAGGCTATTTATGAATGTATTAGCTTATGTTCTACCAGTGGTTGTTACGTTCCCTCAAATATGGTTGAGCGAAGCAATGGCTGGGTCATGCGTCATGCTCGTGAACGGGTGCCACCGGCGGGAATGCGGCTACTTTCTGTGTGCCCGTCTTAACATGTGTTGAATTATAATTAGGTATGTTTTTGTGGAACTTCCCCTCGCAGTGTTTCCACATGCATGCTATGTATAGCATATGTACAGCACAAGTAGGTATGCTATGTATAGCATACATGTGCTAAACATAGCATATTACAATAGATACTATTATCTATTATATTGTAAACTTGTTTTGAAAAGAGCAATTGCCGAGTTTCTTACTGGTTCTTCTCGGCAGGAAGGGCATTCCAAACCAGTGGTAGACTCATCGACGATTCAAAAGCACTTGTAAAAAAGTTTATTTGAGTAAAAAACATTTCTATTCTATTCATAGCATCTAAACTGCTGAGCTGATTTTGATGAGAGGTGTAGTTGTAATAAGCGGCTGATGTTGTCGATCCACCCATTGGGGGGTCTGCCAACACTGCGCTTTCCGGTGCGGGGTCGCCACTTCAGCACCTTGGACCCCCAACAGCCATCTGTCTTCGAACTTTGCGCCCCGCCCATTTCCACTTCGGCTTCGCAACTCGGTGAGCTATATCGGTAGCTTTGTATACTAAGTTCATGAAATATTGTTATTCACCAACGACCTTATACCCATTAGACGCCTAATATCTATTCATTCGCTAGGCAAACAATTCAGTCAACCAGCTGAGGCGCGTGGGCGGCGGGAACAGAATGCTTATTGGTCCAGTCAAGATCCCGATCTGGACTTTACTATCCAACGACCTTATACCTAGATCAAAGTCGTTGTTCAAAGTGCTTAAATCATACTAATATTATCAATGCAAAAGTGTGTCTGTTTGTTGGTTTGTCTTTCAATCACGCCGCAGCCCACAACAGAGCTACGGATCGACGTGATTTTTGCGTGGTATAGCTAAGGACCTGGAGAGTGATATAGGCTAATTTTATCCCGGAATAAAAAAGAGTTCCCGAGGGATTTTAAAAAGTAAATCCACGTGAACGTCGCGGGCGTCAGCTAGTTTAGGCAAATATAACTTCATGGTGTCTCTGTGTGTTGCCTGAAAGCGTTCGCCTTATATTGGCGTCTTCTGCGTATAAGGTTAAGGTCGTTGTTATTCACACAGAGCGTCATTTTTACGCTTTCAATAAAATACAAAGTAGTGATATTTTATTTTCCCCGAAAAGTATATCATTTGCGTATGGCTTTGGCAGATCAATTTCAGACACTGTTGGATAAAATTGATAGTTTACCGGGAAACTACCGGCTGCCTCATATTATGTCTATCCACTATCAAGCCTGAATATCATAACAGTTTACGGAATCGGCTGAAAACTGAAAGGTCGCAGGTTCGATCCCCACCCGTTGCACTATTGTAGTACCCACTCCTAACACGAGTTTTCCGCTTATTTGGAGGGGAGAGGAGAATACTTTATATTATATATAATTTAATTTAAAAAAATCTTTTTAAAAAACCGACATGAAACACCCGCGCCACTACAAAGTATATAGTCTATTGTTGATTTTTTTAAAACCGCTCGACCAATTTCGATAAAAATTTTATGGGAATTATACCTACCCTTTCTTACAAAAAAATAAATTTTCCAAATCGGTTCAGGCGTCTTCGAGTAATCGGTGAACATACATGAAAAAAAGATTCCGATGAATTGATAACCTCCTCCTGTTTTTAAGTCGGTTAATAAAAGAAAAAGGTGACTGACTGACTGACTGATCTATCAACGCACAGGTCAAACCTCTGGACGGATCGGGCCGAAATTGTACATACAGATAAGTAGCTATTATGATGTAAGTGTTACGGGTGATGGTAGAAGATGTAGTAAGCCTAGGTTTACACGGGTTTACTTAGTATTAATTACTCAAACGTTTTGGGTAAAGTTCAAATAATAAGTAAAATAAATTTCAATTCGGAATTTGCCCATACTCATCTAGGTCTACCCAACTCTGGCTGGATAAAGTTAGGTGTTGCGTCATTTTTCACCACCAAAGAACCACCAGACTATGGAAAATCTAAAGTTAGGTTAGGTTTGGTTAGAACATAAATGTTTTGACCGCAGGCCGGGCACTTAGGTTCTGTTGGTTTGAAATGAGTAGCTTGTCTTGCAATATAACATTACCCAGTAAGCATTGGATACACCTAGGTGAGTTAGTCAATGAGTGGGTAAATCCCGAATTAAAACTTATTTTCATTATTATTTGGACATTACCCAAAAACCTTGGGTAATACTAAGTAAACTCGGGTAAACCTAAGTTTATTCCAACTTCCAACCTTACCCGTAACATAAACATCCAGTAAGAGAGGATTTTTGAATATTAAAACCCTAGGCGCGCTTATCTAGAAAGGCGAGTTATCCGTTTAACCCAGAGTTAGCTGCTAACTCTGAGTTAAAAGGGTAGATTTGATAGATTTCGTATAAAGCTTCTATCAAAATTACAAATTTAGTCCTGGGTTAACTAACTCGGCGTCTCTGCAAGCGGGCCTAAGGGAGTAAAATAGGGGTTTGAAAAAAATTGTAAAAGCGCGGGCAATAGTGGGATACAATCACAAAAGCTAGTTCACAAATATTAATACTTAACGAGCGATGTGAGTGGTGATAGTCTAGTGGTTAAGACTTTAGGCTCTTATTCGGAGGGTCGGGAGTTCAATCCCGTTTTTTTTTTAATGTCAGTCAAGTTGAACTTGACTAATATCCTCCTCTCCCCTCCAAATAAGAGGAAAGCTTGTGGTAGGAGTGGGTACGACAATAGTGCAAGGGGTGGGATTCAAACCTGCGACCTTTCAGTTTTCAGTCCGTACCTTTAACCGTTGGGCTATTGAGGCTTTAACGTGCACGCATCTCTTACTTTTCGGAATTATGTGCTTCTTATGCAATTATCACTGGCTTTAACGGGGAAGAAAACATCGCGAGGAAACCCATATGCCTGAGAGTTCTCCGTAATGTTCTCGAAGGTGTGTGAAGTCCGCCAATTCACATTGAGCCAGCGTGGTGGACTTTGACCTATAAACTTTCTCTGAGAGGAGATCTGCGTTCAAAAGTGAGCCGGCAGTGATCGGGAGAGAGATCAGGTGCAGAATCGACGGCTTTACGTGCTCTCCAAAGCACGGGGGTGACACACGACAACTTTCTACCTCTGGGCTAGCACTGAGAATCTATTGACAAAAAAACTAAAAAAAGGAAAAAAAATATTTGCTTACCCGTGAATCGAACCTGGGAGCTAGTCATCAGTAGGCAAACATATTTACCACTAGACCAACGAGGCACTTGCATACTGAGCATAATCTGAGCATAGATATCAGTAGCCATACAATGCTTTGAAATCAAATCCGTACGATAAGTAGCATCAAGCAGCATTAGATAACTATTAACTATCGAGTTATCAATCAGTAGAGTTAGTACAAGATTGGATAGTTAACTTTGAATAGTAAACTATGACATTACCATCAAAGTAAAATAAACCATAACAGTATTGAGTTAGAGCTCAATTTCGTGTATGTATTCTTATACCGATACCTCTGGGCTCAAGGGTCGTAAAGGACAAAATGCGACTTTTCAGGAGAAGCAAAAAACTAAAAAAAAAATCCTAGCATCTTTGTTCCTTGAGTTATTTAAATGAAACCTAAGAAGAAAGTGCTTAGAATTTATAGTATTTTCTAAGACAGTAGTAAAAAATTGCCCTTGTGCTATATTTATCGAGATAGATTGCCTTTACGACCATAAATTTAAAAATTTAATCGAGTTTGCGTAACGAAAACGCTCCAAATTAAAATCGTCTGTATTGAATTTCTGACTTTAAGTCGATACTATTATGGTTCATTTTACTTCGATGCTGATTTCATAGTTAACTATTACGATCAAACGAATTAGAACTCAGACTAACCACACAGAGCTGTAATCGCCTTAACACAAGGCGTCTTTATTTGAAGCGTGAGAACCTCTTAAGTAGATACGAGTTGTGAGCTTGTAGTGAGTATGTACCTATCATTTGATTTGTTAAGAGCAATTGAATGTGAACCCATAAATTGGTTAGTTGGTATATGAGACGTTTTTGACGTGAAGACAAACAAAAAAGCAAGGCTTACTGTGCAGCACGAAAATCAAAATTCAAAATTATTTATTTCGTGTACATAGGCTAACCTGCCCCTGTAGCCAAGTTACACTTCGTTGTATCGTTTCTCTTTCTACGATCGTTGTCACTTAAAGTTTTGGCTAGGGCTAGACTAGATAGCGCTGCAGCTTATCAAAGACAGAAGTGACTAGTCTAGCCCTAGCTAAAACTTCTAGTGACAACGATCGTAGAAAGAGAAACGATACAACGAAGTTTAACTTGGCTACAGGGGCTGTGGCTCTCATGACAAGGCAAAGTCGAAAAGCAGATTCTGCTGAGAAGAGCCGGCAAGAAACTCAGTCTTCCTGTTCTTGATGGCAAACACCATGTACTTTAGGGTTGCAAAAGTTAACAATAATTTTATTCGTTGATCGTTAATTTGTATTAGAGTTTCGTATTCAAGTTGCGATAATTTAATATAAAAAAATATTTTCAAACAACCGACTTCAAACTCCCGCTTTACTACATTACACACACACTATACAAAGTATTTAATTTATTGTTGATATTTTAAAAACCACTCGACCGATTTCAATAGAATTTATATGGGACCACCTGGGAAGTTTACCCTTTCAATCAAAAAATGAATTTTCAAAATCGATTCAGGCGTCTTCGAGTAATCGGTGGACATACATAAATTAAAAAAAAGTCCGACGAATTGATAACCTGCTTTTTTGAAGTCGGTTAAAAATTACAAATCATTTTTAATGATTTAAAATTGAAGCTGTCAGCTGTCAGTTTTCAACAGACACTAATTTAAAGTCATAATGTCGTTTATTCACGAACACTCGGCAGTTGCTCTTCTTACACGACTACGCAGCAAAGCCTTGTAAAGGTTTGTATTATGTTTATCCTACTTCCTACTTCCTAATCCTACTAATATTATAAATGCGAAAGTTTGTGAGGATGGATGTATGGATGCATGGATGTATGGATGGATGGATGGATGTTTGTTACTCTTTAACGCGACAACAAATGAACCGATTCGGCTGAAATTTGGTATGGAGATAGCTTATACCCAGGATTAGCACATAGGCTACATTTTATCCCGGAAAATTAGGAGTTCCCGCGGGAATTTAAAAACCTTAATCTACGCGGACGAAGTCGCGGGTATCCTCTAGTAATATTATAAATGCGAAAGTTTGTAAGGATGTATGGATGTTTGGATGGATGTTTGAAACTCTATAACTCCACAACGAATGAACCGATTAGGCTGAAATTTGGAATGGAGATATCTTATACCCAGGATTAACACATAGACTTTTTATCCTGGAAAATTACAGAGTTCCCGCGAGAATTAAAAAAAAACCTTAATCCACGCGGACGAAGTCGCGGGCATCAACTAGTATGTTCATAAGTATGTCTGTATTTACGACTGAAGCGATTTTGATGGATGAGATGTCAATCGAATCGTTTTTATGGTCCGCATGACATGGGACATTTTATACGAACTAAATAAATTAGTGATAAATCACCTATCGGGTTACCTATAATTACAGTTTTTAGACTTTTCTTGTCAAAATAAAATTTTACAATATTATTATGAAATGTTATTATAATGTTAATGTTATTTTATTTTGTTATTAAGTACAATATTCGCTGGATGCTCGAGCCGACGAAAAAAAAACTTGAGAGGTGTCAAGGGACACCCGGGTGGAACGTAGTTCCTTTCGATTACATTGTGTTCGGTATTTTCGCGATACAACCTTAGGTCTCCGTAGCCTAGTGGCTCCGGCATTCGCCTCAAAGTTCAACGTCGATGGTTCGAATCCCAGCTCGACAGACCGAATTTTCCATTTTCAATTTTATTTTAAATAATTTCTACATGTAAAATTTTTCCCTAATTTTTTATAACTTATAGTTATAAGTTATAAAAAATTAGGGAAAGGTATCGCGAAAATACCGAACACAATGCAAAATTCACATTCAACAAAAAAGTGTCGGTTTCAAAAATATGTCGAGTGTGGGTTCCTTAATTTTTTCCGTCTAGCCCCCTTCCGTACCGCGCGATAAGGAACTTACGTTCCAAAATCAAGTTTTAAAATTTAAGTCAATATTAAAATGCATGGTTTTGAATAAACAAAAAATATTCCGCCGCCATCGAAATTTGTGATTTAAAAACGAAACATTAAACTAAAGAGCTGACTTGAGAGCGGCCATTGTATTGGTATTTGCTTTATTTTTAAAGAACCGAGCAGGTGCAAGACCTAAACAAGTTATATCGGACGATCTGGGTAAGACCAATCGATAAGATTTGTTTGGTAGAAAATAAAATTACTTGGCGTTATTTATTCGGTTGGCTTGATTAACTTGGTTGAATAGTCTAAGGTGATTACCTTAGTTTCCGCTGTTGAAGGTAGTAAAATCGTTTTGCTATTTATTATCGTTTGCCAATTAAATTACACATTAGTATTGTGCCTTAAGTAAACTTACTCAATTAAAACAGTTGCATCGAGCTCATTATGAAAATTCATACGCTAATAATACACAAAAATATAAAAGAAAACCTAAATGAAAAATAATATTAATATGAAAGTGAACAATGACCAATTTTGAAGTGCTGAAAAAAATATAAGTAAGTATATTATTATATTATACCGCAACTATCGACATGATTTTTTAAGGACCAATTGTCTAAAAGTTATTCCATTGATCGTATTCGTATTCGATGACATTAGCGTCAAAGTAAAATAATCCTTGATTGTATTGATTTAAAGTCACAAATTCAGTACAATGGATTTCAACATGGAGCGTTATGGAGCGTATCGAACATACCTAAACGTATAAGAATGCATACACGAAATTGAGCTCTAATTTAAAGTTGTTATATTAGTTTCAATTCGATGCCTTAAGATGGGTAGCCTAAGTATGTCACACTCTCTTTAACATTTCTGTGGTGGTGTCGTGTGATGCGGGTTGTTGCGTTCCCTAAAATATGGTTGAGCGAAGCAATGGCTGGGTCATGCGTCATGCTCGTGAACGGGTTCCACCAGCGGCAATGGGGCTACTTTCTGTCTGCCCGTCTTGACATGTGTTGAATTATAATTAGAAATAATTACGTATGCTTTTGTGGACCTTTCCCTCATTGTGGAAACTCTGCATACATAGAATATCTGTTAAGTATATTGTAAAAGTATTTTGAAAAGAGCAACTGCCGAGTTTCTTGCTGGTTCTTCTCGGCAGGAACGGCATTCCGAACCAGTGGTAGACTCATTGACGATTCAAAAGTACTTGTAAAAGTTTATTTGAATAAAAAACATTTCTATTCTATTCTATTCTATGGTTTATTTTACTTTGATGCTAATGTCATCGAATACGATTACGATCAATGGAATAACTTTAGACAATCGCACCTCTGGAGAGTGACATAGGCTAGGTATTTTATCCCGGAAAATCAAAGAGATTCCGCGGGGCTTTTGATTTTGAAATGCGTGCGGTCGAAGTCGCGGGCATCAGCTAGTGGTATAGGTATAAATAAATAGGGGCGTTACTATCGCTAATTTATCTTGAACCTAGCAACCTAAAGAGTAAAAATAAAATGCGGCAACTTGAAAATCTGCACCTCTTGGGTACCTACAAAGTACAACGACCTTCAACGACAGATAGTTGTATTTATTAATATTTAGTTGACTTTCGAGTATTTTAGACAATTTAACGAAAAATAAAAATATTTAATTGAATTCAACTCCCATGCCTTGCAAAAAAAAATCCAAACCAATTCTTCGTTATGGTAAAAAAATATTAAAAAATTCCAAAACATCAATTGGCAGATTACTGACATTAATTTCAGCAATGACACTTAACAGTTTAACAGAGTGTTGTCATTAAAGAAAACAGTAATTATTTCCGTTTCTAAACTTTTTAGTATTGGACCAATCACATGATGTTTGTAGGTTTTCTTCTGTTCATTTATTTACTCACGTAGTAAGCATGGTTTGAAAAGCCCTTTTAAGACTGCGCCGAGCAAAATGTGCCAAACAGGCAGTCACAGTTAGGTTGATAAAATCAACAGCATTTGTTCAATACATCTATAATATATACATTAACCATAACAAAGAATGTGTTAACAATCGCTCCATGGAAAAAACTTAAAATGATTAATATTTTAGCCTACAAAATTACATAAAGTTGGATGAAAACTGCAAAAACGCAAGCTGGCGTTTAGCGATTATTTATATTATAATTAATAGAAATCTATCCTAATTTTCAGTTCAAACAAAGCATGAATATTTATATTATAATATATCCGTCTCAAGTATTTAAATTACTGTATGACAATTAAGATACATATTTATCAAAAACCCCTTCGGATCTGCCATACAATTTTTGTATGGCGGCCACGCGCCGGTTTAAATACGCGTCGTTCGTGCTCTGCGATTCAGTCGTCGACGAGTGTTCAGAGCGAGTCCACGTCACTTTGCAGAACAACCCACCGATCGCGTCTCGATCGTAATCTCGTGTACGTCTATCGACAAAACGATGTAAGTATTTTTTTGAGAATTTTATGTTATTGCAAACTTTTGCTTGTATTATTCGAGATTAAATTTAAACAATCATTATTGGTAATTATTAGTTAAAGCGAATGATTTTTTTAGAATTTACGTAATATTATGGTCTAAAAAATGATTCTTTATAATTCAACGACGACGCTCATTGTTTTTCAAGACCGAAGCTATTGTCAAGGTTTTTTAACCTACTACTCTAAAAAAAGTGAAGGTTTTCAATTCGACCCGTATGTATGTAATTGCACAATATTCGTAGATGTTAGTCTATATGGGCTTCTAAACGGGTGTGCCAAATTTCGTAAGTGTATATGTATGTATGTTTGTATATATGTTTGTCCTCGTATTTGTCCAAAACTATTAATTAAATTACAATAATACTTATTTAAATGGATTAGGAATCTTTATTTAGGGAACAGAGCAAGTTTCATCAAAATTGGTTCAGTAGTTTAAAAATATTATTTTTATTTTATGGTTGATAATATGATTATTTTCGAGATAAAAAACAAGTATTATTTATTTGTTTCAGTAAAATGGGAATACGTAAACAACGTTATTATAAATTAATTAGCAGCTCCAGATTCACGAAAAAAAGGATTATAAACAAGTATGTATAAATTAAAGTAGTAGTTTAATTTAACTGATTTAGATTAAGTACCCACTTGGCTGAAGAAATGAGCTATGAATTTTCAACTTTTTGTGGTTCACTATAGTATGTACCTATGTAGGTAAGTACAGTGGATTTCGGGTATAACGACGATGAAGGGACCACTGTATTTTCGTCATTATATCCGGAAGTCGTCACAGGCAAAGTGAATATATGCGTCTAGAAGCCATAATTATTCAAAGTTTACTAAACACTAGCAAGTTTACTAAGCTACTCAAAATATCAATTCGTAACTGAACCATAAATTTAACTCCGAAACGTACACGCTTATCTATTTACCTAGCTAATATCTATAAACAAAAATGTTAGGGTCACCACAGTTGCTGACCATCTGTGTGGATGTAAACAAAAGAAAAGTAAGCTCTTTGTGTCTTTGGCGGCCGACTCCGGTCGCAATATATGAATGGGATTTCTAAGAATTTGTTACAAATTATTCATTAAAAAAGTCGCTACATCCGAACTCGGCGTTACATCCGAATTCCGAAGTCGCTAATAGCGATATATTTTGTACTAAAGTATGCTTTAAATTCAAGGTACTTAGATTTAACGTCTTATAAACGCATGGCCGCTAGAAACGTGGTTGTAATAAATGAAATCCACTGTATTTCAAAAACTACTGATCAGATTGGGATTGAGTTTTAGGTAATCAACTGCATATTATTTTTAACCAACTTCCAAAAAAGGAGAAGTTCCTCAATTCAGCGCGTGTTTGTGTCCAGAAATCGAGAAACCGATTGCTGCCCACCTAAATTATGGACATTTTGGAAATTTCGATTGTGAATTTGTATTGTAGGTACCAAGCCTATGTAGTCTATCTACATCGATGAACTCCAGGTCACTATTCCTCAATCCTGATGCTGTCGGGTACTGCCCACCTAAACTGTGCCCTGCTACTGCGACATTTATTGTACGTAAAAGTTTGTTTCAGAATTACAAACCAAAATAAAGATGGAGATTCTCCACAAAGTTCACCATCAAATACTACAAATGCGTTGGAAATTGATAAAGAACAGGTAAGTTCTTCCAATATCACGTGATTGAGACAACTATATTGAATAACTACTAGTAATGCTGCTTTTTATTTCAGGGATCACTGGAAAATACAACTAATTTTAAATTAACTATAGAAAATGAAAATCAAGAGCAAGAGGTTATTATAAATGGAAACCGTATTATAGATTTTGCGTACATTTTTCAACAGTTACAAGAAATTTCAAATCATAACTCAGTATTTGGTTGTAATCTGAGTTGTTTAAAACTAACTAAGGAAATAAGGAAAGGGTTTCTTACAAAATTTCATTTTATTTGTCAAATGTGTAACCTGAAATTCGAAATAAATAATTGTAAAGATTCTAGTAACTCCACAGATCTCAACCTCAACGATAATGTAGTAAGCAGTTTTATGTCTATAGGCGCGGGGTTTTCTGGTTTGGAACTTGTTTCAGCCAGTCTCAACATACCATGTATGTCCGATAAATTGTACGCAAAGTGCCATACAAAGGTCTGTGAACTATGGGAACTAGCTAAAGAAAAATCCATGGCAGATGCTGCTAAAGAAGAGTACGATTTAGCTATACTGAATGGAGAAGTTAACTCAAATGGAATACCAATGATAACTGTGGTTGCAGACGCTTGTTGGTCTAAAAGATCCTATAGAAAAAATTATAATGCATTATCAGGTGCCGCTGTTATTATAGGGTACAGGACAAAAAAAGTTATATATATGGCGGTGAAGAATAAATATTGTATGGTTTGTGCTCGAGCCGAAAATAAAAAGGAGGCGACACCAGGTCATCCTTGCTTTAAAAATTATACGGGCTCCTCAAGCGGTATGGAAGCAACAGCTTTGGTTGAAGGTTTTAAAAGTTCCATTGAAACGCACAACCTGATATACTCTAGACTGATAGCTGATGGTGATTCAAGTACGCATAGCAGTATACAAAAAGCTAAACCTTACGGGAATTTATTAGTGGAGAAGATTGAATGCACTAATCATTTATTAAGAAATTACTGCACGAAATTAGATGAACTGACCAGGAATACGAATTATCCAATAAAGTATCGAAGAGCGGTACAAAATAATATATTACGTTTAAGGCGTTCTGTTACTGGGGCAGTGAAACATATACATGCTAAAGATATAAGTTTTGAGGAAAAAGTTCTTGAACTTAAAAAGGATTTGTTGAATGCGCCGTATCACGTCTTTGGCCATCATGCTTCATGCAAACCTTATTACTGCACAAAACTCACCGAAAATGAAGCATTTGAAGAAAATTTAGTACCAGCAATGAAAAGTAATGAGGGTGGTTTTATTTTTTTAGCCATAGTAAAAATCCTTTCTAGGCTGGTGAATAATGCAAAAAGTTTGATGCACTGTGTGAATAGTAATATAGCAGAGATTTTCAATAGTGTGATTGCAAAGTTTATTGGCGGCAAGCGCATTAATTATTCAGGAAGACAGTCATATTCAGGAAGATGTGCAGCATCAGTTGTTTCCTTTAATTCAAGACAGCCTCAGACTTACCTCAGTAAAAAAGTTTTATTGCGAAGCCCAAACAAATTAATAAAACGCCTTGAATGGAAAAGGAACATAAAAAGAGAAGCGTCAGCAAAGCGTAGACTTTTTAAATGTCACACATCTACAAGCCAAAAGTCTATTAATAGTCATAATGACGAGAACTACGGCGAATCTTGTCAAAAACCTGACTTAAGTGAGACTGATTTTGACTTTTCTAAAACAGAACACTTAAAAAGCATAACTTTGTCCGAAGACGATCGCCACGCACTCGAAAGAAGAACTATTTTGCAGGCCGAATCGATGGAATGGCGCCAGGAGAGAAAAATACGACTTACGGCATCTGTATTTGGCAAAGTATGCAAACGAGGATTAATCAAATGCGGGCCTTTGGTAAAAAATTTAGTAACTGAAAAAAAATTAGAGCATGTGAAGTCAATTACTTATGGTAAAAATCATGAACATATTGCACGCGAACAGCTAGAATCGCAACTAAAAAAGCCTATCAAAATGTGTGGTTTATTCATTGACAAAGATTTACCATTTTTAGGTGCAAGTCCAGATGGACTTGTGGAAGAAGACAGAATTGTTGAAATAAAATGTCCGTATGCGGCTCGGGAACTAAGTGTCGACGATGCTATCAAAGCGAAAAAAATTATTTTTTGGAAAATAAATAAAGATGGAAATACTATTTTAAACAAAAGACACGATTGGTTCTTTCAAATCCAGGGACAACTGCACATCACACAAAGAAAAACATGCATATTTGTTGTTTGGACAAATGTGGACATGAAGATAGAATTGATTGATGAAGATAAACTGTTTTGGGATGATATGAAAGAAAAATTAAAGAAGTTTTATCATGATTGTCTTCTTCCAGAATTAATTGATTCAATATTAGATAGACAGATGGAAATAAAGGAACCTGGTTATATTTTGGAAGCAATCAATAACAGAAACAAAAAAGAAAACAAGCGGAAATTAGATGAAACTACCAGAGAAGCGAAACAGAAACGAAAAATATAACGATAAGTGTGCCATTTTATATTTTTTGTTTCTGTTTTGTGTTCTGTGTTGTGTTTGAAACCAAACAGAAACGAAAAATATAACGATAAGTGTATCGTTATATTTTTCTTTTCTGTTTTGTTTCTCTCATCATCATCAATCCTACCAATCATAATATTTACGAAGCCTGGAAGCTTTCGCAGAATGCTATTGGGGTCTTTTGTGACCTATCTAAGGCATTTGATTGTGTTGATCACCAAAACATATTACCCAATGTAAAGCAAGTTGATAAAAAAACTTACGCTGTTTTACTGCGACTGTAGTCTTTTTCTAAAACGAAATTTATATGGAGCGTATAGTTGCTGAATTATATTGAGTTATATTTGACTGTTGACAAAATGTTTTTATTCATTATTTATATTCGAAAATGTAACATGTAAAAATACTATTTGTAAAAAAACAGAAAATAAATCTGCCCAAATACAAACAATTTATAAGCTGTTACCTTGGTTTCACTACGACTGTATCTGTCTCTTTCTAAAACGAAATTTTCTATGAAGAGTGTATGCTTTGTGTTTTGACGTCACAACACAATAGCGCTCTCTTTGTCTAACAGCTATTTCCGAGGCTAATTGAGATATTTAAAAAAGAAAAATGGCATTGTCTTATATTATTTAAAAATGTTATTTTAAATAAATAAAAAAAAATCAGTCAAAGTCAATTGTGACATCACACTTTGTCTAACAGGAAACTTTAAGCTCTATAACTTATTTGTTTTTGGACCTGGGTATATAGTCATATAGTCACTACCGTAAACATACCATTGAGTTTGTAAAATTATTATTGTGTACAAATAAATAAAAGTTACATTAAAATAATTGCGTGTATTACTATTACCTACAAACAAGTATATAGGGATGTTTTTTTGATAGCGGTCAGTAAGATGAAATTTTAAACTATTAGAGATACAGGAACTTGGTCTAAGGAAAGATTTCAAAGAAAATTAAAACTGCATTCAAAGATTTTGAAGAAATCTCTTACGCTCTCAAAAACACCATGTATATGTACATACCTACATTGGTGCCTACACACTTACATATTGAATACGTGCATTATACTAGTACCATATTTCATTACAAAATTAATAATTATTGTGTTTACATGATAACCCCCAATTTAAAAAATATGAGTTACGTTCTTTTGCGTACGGTCGGCCGGGCCGGCTAGGCAATCTCACTGTTGTGTGCGTGCGTTCACGACTTGACGCACACGTCTAGCGAAATACCTAAACAGCGCCCGCGTCTTATGCTCGGCGCAGTCTTAAGTCATTTGAATGGGACATTTTCTGCATGAAACATGTTGTTACTTGTTTATACCAATATTGTGCTTCCATACTCCATTGAACGTTTTGGAAATCTCGGCCGCCATCTTTGTTTTTGTTCTTATTTCCACTGCGAACGGTAGCCCGCACGATAATTGACAGATACGGCCATTTCGATTCGTGGGCTGTACAGTATACGTTCTCTTTTATTTATATTATGGGCCAAGAGACCACAGACAAAAATCATAACAATCTTCCACAAGCTCAAATTTTAACAAACGTTAGTAGTTTACTCTAACTTGGAAACTAAGTGTCGGAATGATTTCCTTTTCTTCGTAGTTTTAATTCGTTTGATCGCAATAGTAAACTAACATTAGCATGTACAATTAGACAACAAAAACAACAAGTAAAATGAACCATAATAGTATAGATTTAAAGTCACAAATTCAGTACAGACGATTTTAATTTGGAGCGTTTTCGTTACGTAAACGTATAAGAATACATACACGAAATTGAGCTCTAACTAATGTTATGGTTAATTTTACTTTGATGGTAATGCCATAGTTAACTATCAAATCTTGTACTAACCGCACTGAAGTGGAAATGGGCAGAGTATTATGGCAAAGAACGGTAGGAGATGGGGTCCGAAGATGCTGGAATGATGACCCCACACCGGGAGGTGCAGCGTTGGTGGACCCCCCTCACTAGGTTGACGGACGACCTCAGGCGGGACGCTGGTAGCCGTAGGATGCAGGCGGCACAGGATCGTGATCTGTGGCGATCTTTTCAAGTGACCTATGTCCAACAGTGGACGTCTATCTATCGGTATGAGATAATGATGATGATGTCAGAGTGATAAAAAGTTTTATACACAACAGAATTGATGACAAAATAGGGTAGGTTTTCTAAGACTAATTGGAACCAACAACAGTGAACAAAGTTAGTAACCCATTCAGTTACTTTCGCACAGAAAAGCATATAAAGCATCATCATCATCATCATCAGCAACCCATCAATGGCTCACTACTGAGCGCAGGTCTCCTCTCAGAGAAGGGTTATATAGGCCATAGTCCACCACGCTGGCCCAATGCGAATTGGTGGACTTCACACACCTTCGAGAACATTATGAAGAATTCTCAGTTGTGCAGGTTTCCTCACGATGTATTCCTTCACCGTTGAAGCAAGTGATAGTTAATTGCTTAAACGCACTTGACTCCGAAAAGTCAGAGTTGCGTACCCGGGATCGAACCTGCGACCCTCCCGAATAGGAGACCATAGTCCTAACCACTAGGCTATCACTGCTGTCCCACTAGGCTATCACTGCTGTCAATGTAAATCATATATTTCATTAAATTAGGTACTTCGTGAGCTTTACTGGTAGTTACGTCGTGTGTATGCACATTGCGTAAGTGTGCGTGCCTGTCAGAGCCTAGGTGGAAGCGGGAAGGCGCGAGCATGCTCTCGCTCACACTTATACAGATACAACACACACAACCATAAGCTACGCGCGCTCGTGAATTGCAAGAATTATATTATACCATCGGAGCAATGTTTCCAGCTGATGTCTCTCGTACTAAATCTTGCAGATATAGCAAAGTTATGATTATGAAGTGGCAACACTAGTATGACAAGATAAAATGACGTAATAAAGCATAAAACGCAGAAAACCCGATTTTATTCGCGTAGAATGCGGAGCAAACGACGAAGTTAGCAAGATATCTTGAATGTAGGATTTACTTTTTATTAACTTTTAATTGGCAAGCGCATGTCTTCGCCAACGTTTTCTGTTTTTTTTTTTCTTTATGATGAGTAATGAGTTAAGATACGACATCGGCTATCAGAAGATCGAAGAAAAAAAAATTATGGACGATATAAGTATACAATTAATTATTTCTAGTGGACCCGCCCCGGCTTCGCACGGGTAGGCTACAAAACAAACACAATGGTATAATCATCTAGGGCCTGGAGGTTAATGATAAAGTCTATGTCTATGGCTAAAACCCTCATATAAATATTATGGAATGCCTGTATTCGATCGTTGTCCTTTATGTGAGTGACTTTTGCTGCTACCCGTGAAGCATTATGTCCTCTATCTCCTATAATATTTATCAGATCTTCATCAAAATTAGACAAACTATGCCTGATATTATACACTTTTAAATAAAAAAATTATGATTAAAATCGGTTCAAATTTGACGGAATTATGAAGTAAAACCGATAAAAACTTTCATCCCCTATCCTGGAGGAACCTTATTGTTTATCAGGACAAAAACTATCCTATATGTTGACCCGGAATATCACCTACTACTACGAGTATACCAAATTTCATACAATTCCGTTCAGTAGTTTTTGCGTGATGCCCGGACAGACAGACAGACAGACAGACGGACAGATAGACAGACAAAAATTAAATAAAAATCTGTTTTGGGATCAGTATTGATAATAAAGCATCTCCCGGTTAAAGTTTTCAAAATAGATTAAATGTACAGAAATTGTCCAGTAACAGTTTTATTATAAGTATAGATTAAGAACAGTAATAGCCTAGTGGTTAGGATTGCGGTCACCTGTTCAGAGGATTGCGGGTTCGATTCCGGACACGCACCTCGGACTTTTCGCAGTCATGTGGGTTGGAGCAACAAAATAACCCTTGACTGTATAATTATATCGTCACTAAGATGGCATATTATCACCTGTTGGTAAGTGACGATCTAATCTAAGATGGTAGTGGGTTAACTTGGAAGAGGATATGGCAGTTTTAATTAAGCCTATACCCCTAATCGGTTTCCAGACGCAATCGTACCGGAACGCTAAATCACTTGGCGGCACGTCTTTAACAATAGGGTGGTGACTAGTGACTAGCCACGACCAAAGACTTCCACCAGACAATCCTTACTTCTGTACCTGTCCCAATAATACTAAAACAAAGTGTAAAAGTTTGTGAGGATGTATGGATGCATGTTTGTTACTCTTTCACGCCACAACGAATGAACCGATTTGGCTGAAATTTGGAATAGTGATAGCTGATACTCAGGATAAGCACATAAGCTACATTTTATCCCGGAAAATTAAGGATTTCCCGCGAAAATTAAAAAAACCTAATTCCACGCGGACGAAGTCGCGGGCATTATCTAATCATCCAGTCATCTTCATCTAGTCATCTATCTAGTCTATCTAGAATATAAATGCAAAAGTTTGTTAGGATGTATGGATGTTTGTTACTCTTTCACGCCCAACGAATGAACCGATTTGGCTGAAATTTGGAATAGTCATAGCCCATACCCAGGATTAATATATTATAGTCTACATTTTATCCCGGAAAAACAACGGGTCCCCGAGGGATTTACTTTCCCAGGTAAAAGCTAGTACCTACCTACGGAATACATTGTTGTTGTTATTGTCGGATATAATATTTTAATTTATTATATATATATATATATATATATATATATATATATATATATATATATATATATATATATATATATATATATATATATATATATATATATATATAAGATCTGATCATTGCGGACAAATGATATCTATTCCGAGCAGTGAGCAGAATACAACAAAAGTAGTAAAATATAGGCCAGTTACCACAAAAAAAGTAAGGCAATTTAAACAAAATATCGCAGCTGCATTGCCGACGCTTGATATTGCACAGGGTGGTCCGGATGAAATTTATAGTGAGTTTTTTGATCTTTTAAACTCTCAATTTAACTCTATCTTTAAGGTAATAGACAAAAGATTATTTAAAAATTTAAAATTTAGTGATTGGGCAACTGTTGGCATCTATAAAAGTAGAAATAGGCTGTTTGACTTGTATGCAGAAAAACGATATAATTATACCCCCGCGTTTATAGAATATGTAAGAAATTACTCCAAATTGTTTAGAAACGTGTGCATACAAGCAAAGTCACTTCACATAAAACAAAAAATTGTCAATTCAGATAATAAAATAAAAGCAGTATGGGACATTATTGTTGATGAAATGGGTAAGAACAAGATGCATTATAATAAACTGGAGCTTAAACTTAATAACCTTGTAATTGACTCCGATATAGAAATTGCAAATATATTTGAGAACTTTTTCAAAAATATACCAGTAACCACGACCAGTTCTCTAAATTCCTCGCCAACAGAAGCCTGTAATCTTCTAAGAAGCAATGTCTCTGAGTGCAATAAACTATTTAGGTTTGAACACGTTACCCCATATGATATTATCAAAACATTTAAATCATTGCAAAATAAAAAAACAGGAGATCTATGGGGAATATCAGTTAAATTAATCCACAATATCATTGATATTATTGCGCCTTATCTTGCTTTAATTTTTAATAAGTCTGTAGATACTGGATCTTTTCCAGACCTAATGAAATGTAGCAAATTAATACCTCTTTATAAATCGGGAAGCAAATTTGACCTGAATAACTACAGACCAATTTCAATTTTGCCAACTCTCAGCAAGATTTTCGAAAAAATAATGTTCAACCAACTGCTTCTACACTTTAACTTAAATAAACTTCTTCACCCTGAGCAGTACGGTTTTACTAAGGGTCGATCAACAACCGATGCAGCCGCAACGCTGTTACAACACATTTTCGATGCATGGAATAACTCACAGAATGCCATTGGTATTTTTTGTGATTTATCAAAAGCCTTCGACTGCGTTGATCACAAGACCCTCTTACTTAAACTGAGCCACTATGGTATTAAAGATATTGCACTTAGCCTCATTGCGTCTTATCTAAGGGATCGTGTTCAAAGAGTGTGTGTCAATGATGTAAAATCATCCGGATCAGCCTCAGTAATGGGTGTACCCCAGGGTTCTATTCTAGGTCCATTCATGTTTTTGATTTACATAAACGATTTACCATATTTTGTCCAAAATACTTGCGATATTGTACTATTTGCTGATGATACGTCTTTGATTTTCAAAGTCGATAGGAAAAAAGACAATTTTGACGATGTAAATAATGCATTATCTCAAGTTTCTGAATGGTTTACGGCAAATAATCTACTTTTAAATGCTAAAAAAACCAAGTGTGTTGAGTTTTTATTGCCTAACACCAGAACTGTCAGTAAAAATTTAAAGATAAGTAATGAATCCCTGAAAACAGAGGACTCCACAGTGTTCTTGGGATAAACCCTGGACTCAAAGCTGCAATGGGGCACCCATATAGCAGTACTTGCTGGCAAGCTCAGCTCTGCTGCTTACGCTGTTAGGAAGATTCGACAGATAACTGACATAGAAACTGCAAAAATTGTTTATTTTGCATATTTCCATAGTATTATGTCATACGGAATCTTAGTATGGGGTAAAGCGGCCGATATTGGAAAAATTTTTGTATTGCAGAAGAGGGCGATTCGCGCAATCTATAATTTAAAGCCGCGGGATTCGCTTCGAGAAAAATTTAAAGAAATAGGCATTCTTACAGTAGCTTCACAATCTATTTTTAACAATATAATATTTGTCAGACAAAACATTGTGAATTACAAAAAAAAGGGTGAATTACACGATAGGCAGGTTAGAGATCCAAATAGGCTCGTGATTCCTCGACTGCGCCTCAAGAGGGTCCGAAAAACATTTGTGGGAATGGGCGTGACGTTCTATAATAAAATTCCACAGTCGATCTTGGACTTGCCTTTACACAAGTTTAAGAAATCGATTAAAACTACGCTCATGGAAAAAGCATATTATACGATTGAAGACTATATAAATGACAAAAAAGCGTGGATATAATTCGTTCCAGCGATTCATGAGACAGTAGGTAATGATTAACCTGTATAATTGTATATCAAAATAATTCTATTCTATTCAGAGTTTCCACTTTATTTGTGTTCAAGTCATATTTTAAAATGAGTAAGTATTTGATTTGAATATTAGTTTCAATTCGATGCCTTAAGATGGGTAGCCTAAGTATGTCACACTCTCTTTAACATTTCTGCGGTGGTGTCGTGTGATGCGGGTTGTTACGTTCCCTAAAATATGGTTGAGCGAAGCAATGGCTGGGTCATGCGTCATGCTCGTGAACGGGTGCCACCAGCGGCAATGGGGCTACTTTCTGTCTGCCCGTCTTGACATGTGTTGAATTATAATTAGAAATAATTACGTATGCTTTTGTGGAACTTTCCCTCATTGTGGAAACTCTGCATAGATAGAATAATAACTGTTAAGTATATTGTAAAAGTATTTTGAAAAGAGCAACTGCCGAGTTTCTTGCTGGTTCTTCTCGGCAGGAACGGCATTCCGAACCAGTGGTAGACTCATTGACGATTCAAAAGTACTTGTAAAAGTTTATTTGAATAAAAAACATTTCTATTCTATTCTATTCTATTTTATTACGCCAACAACATCCATACAAAAAGTTTACCATCTTAAATCTTTAACCTAATATCAGTAGGTATGTTAGTCAATTGGGTATTTGACTGAATTTTTTATTTATTTAAAATAACGTTTTTAAATTATATAAGACAATGCCATCATTCTTTTTAGGGTTCCGTACCCAAAGGGTACCAACGGAACCCTATAGTGTCCGTCCGTCCGTCCGTCTGTCAGCGGGCTGTATCTCGTAAACCGTAATAGATAGACAGATGAAATTTTCACATTATTATGTATTTCTGAAGCAGTGATAGCCTAGTGGTTAGGACTGTGGTCTCCTATTCGGGGGGTCGCAGGTTCGATCCCGGGTATGCACCTCTGACTTTTCGGAGTCATGTGCGTTTAAGCAATTAAATATCACCTGCTTCAACGGTGAAGGAAAACATCGTGAGGAAACCTGCACATCTAAGAGTTCTCTCTAATGTTCTCGAAGGTGTGTGAAGTCCGCCAATTCGCATTGGGCCAGCGTGGTGGACTATGGCCTATAACCCTTCTCTGAGAGGAGACCTGCGCTCAGTAGTGAGCCGTTGATGGGTTGCTAATGATGATGAATGATGTATTTCTATTGCCGCTATAACAACAAATAATAAAAATGAAATTAAATTAAAATATTCAAATAAAATATTTCCATCGGTAGGTAGGTACATGAAAATATTTTAATTTTTTTTTTTAACGGAACCCTAAAAGAGCGAGGCCCGACTCGCACTTGGCCGATTTTCTAAATATCTCAACTAGTCTCAGAAATATAGAGCTTTAAAGTTACCTGTTAGACAAAGAGAGCGCTATTGAGGTGTGACATCAAAACTCAAAGCTCCATACTCTCTTCATTGAAAATTTTGTTTTAGAAAGAGACAGATACAGTCGTAGTAAAACCAAGGTACAGCTTATAACTTATTTGTTTTTTTGACCGATTTATTTTCTGTGTTTACAAATGTTATTCTTACATGTTACATTTTCGATTATAATTAATAATGAATATCAATATTTTGACAACAGTCAAATAGGTACCCAATTAAATAATAATAATAAATATTACCTACGGAACTCCAAAATTATGCAAAGTGCGAAAGGGCGTGTATTTTGTTATTTTTTATATCGTGTACGATACGCGTCGATTTTATCGATACGATAAACTTATCCGACGGGACGTCGATTATGTTTAGAAGCTGGACGGACTTATGCAATAGGTGACACCATTTTCTCCCTCTGCATCGCATTCCTTAATCCGACCCTATGGTCAAGACTCGAGACCCTTCTATTAATCTTACGGTGGCTTCACAGTATATTCCTACAAATATTCTTACTAAGTCATAGTCATAGTCATAGTCAATTTATAGGTAAACAAATTTTTTACAAGTCGTGTACAAGTATTTGTACTCGTATATAACAATTATATGTATACATATTGGTGGGTTTTATTCCACCCGAATGATTTTCGATGAAGTGGTCGTGGGGTTGTAAGGCCCACGCGGTCACGGGTTGGAATAGGAATTGTAGTAAATGTGCCTGCGGGTCAGTCGATGACGCAGCCTGTTGAGATGCGGTTGTCTGCAAGCACGTTTGTAAATCCGATCTATAAGAACAGGTGTTTTATTTAAACACCACAAAAGTGGCAACGAGGCGAGGATCTAACCACGTGAGCAATTCAAATAATATTTTTTTTGAAGTTTTCAAAGAAGGACTGAGTGTTTACATTAACTTGTTATTCGAACAGTTGTGTTCTCATACAATAATTATTTTTAAATGATATAAGTAATTCAATAAAATAGATTATTAATTATAAATTAAAATATAATACGTTTTAACATAATATTTTGTGCAATTAGTTTAAACGCCTACCTACATACTGGCTAAAGTATTGATTGGCATAATTATAATTTTTGTTGTGTACCGACACAAAATGTGAGTGTTTAGTTTATCGCTAATCTTATAAGTTTTAGGCGTAAATAATAGGGTAAAGTACTGTTCGGATAACCAAGTTAAAATAATTAATAGTTATTCATAAAAATAGAAAACAAAACCAAAACTATTCAAAATCTAATGAAGTTAGTTTTGTGGAATTGTACCTAAATAGTAAGTTGGTAAACATATTGCTATAATATTACATGGTCTATACTCAATAGCATGCAAATATTTAAAAGTACCTACCCAGGTACTCATTTAGTTAAAAATATAATGGGTGCAGAGATTAACTACCGTCAATGCATTGACAAACAAATGATGAATAAGCAAAAGAAGGTACAATCGTAGTGAAAAAAAAAACTTTAGTTTGCGTACTTATTATTAATGAATCATACTTTTGTACTACCCACAGATAGTTAATTTCCACGTTAATTTCATTTATTCATTCGTTTCAACCCAAAATAATACGAAGTAATAAAAATCCACTTCCAACTCAAAAGCAATACCTACCTACGGTAAGTAGGTAAATACATAATACAATATCATTGAGTTAGGTACGTTTATTTCTGAACATACCTATTGCAAATACCTGATACAGTGAGTACCAGCTGCGAGATGGTCTAAAAATGATTGTGCAGTGTAGCGATCGTAATCAACTCCGATTGGCCGACACTCTGTCGCTATAAGCTAAAGTTGCTGTGGTGAGGAGAATATGCCATACAAATTGAGATGCAGTGAAAAGCAACGATATTGTGGCGCAATGATTGCTGCAATTTTTCCGGAATCGACCAGCTGTTACCATTTTATCAGTTAATCAGGGTAATTTCAATGTTTATAAAAAAATGTATTTATTTTGCATTTTGTTATTCCTACCTTTTAATATCATATCATGTATTAATTAAAAAAATACAAATATGAATAGAACATTTGCAAAATATTTATATTTTATGGCTAAGGTCTCCAGCCAAAGGTAAAGGTAAAGGTTTAAATTTAAAGGTAAAGGTAATCAAGGCAACGTAAAGGTAACGTAAAGGTAACTTAAAGGTAACGTAAAGGTAACGTAAAGGTAACGAAAAGGTAACGTAAAGGTAACGTAACATACAGGTAACGCAAAGGTAACATTAAAGGTAAAATTAAATTTAATAATAAGATAACAATGAGCTAATGCTCACGCTATTGCTAATAATACGGGTCATGCTTGATACCAAGGGCTATGCCAGTTACAATACCGTTGCTTAAATGTAAGCAAAGAGCCACGCACATTGCTTGACACCAAAAGGCTATGCCAGTTACAATACTGTTGCTTAAATGTAAGCAAAGAGCCATGCACATAAAATAATAATAATCGTATCTCAGGGCTATGCGGTTAAGATACTGTCGATCACAATGTAAGCAAAGAGCCACGCATACAAAATAATCAAAATATCCATTTTATTCAGTAAGATATTGTTACTGGAAAAACCACACAATAAATATTGTAATTTATAGACTTTTATAATTGCAATGGTGAATTGGTGACTTAGCTGTCGCTTCGCGATGAACAGTTTATGTACTTTATGTAGTTTTAAGGTTATGTTTTGAAACACCAAATAAAAAAAAAAATAGGCGAGCTATTTTCTTCATATTACTACTGTAGTATCACTACAGAAGGCTTAACTGAGTTTTACCACAACCAACCAACTAAATTGAGGTTTTAACCATTGAGAATAAGAATTATTTCTCATTGTTAAAAAAAAGGGAGTTTTATATTTTAATTATAATTCAACATTATTTTGTATTTCTTCTTCATATTTAATATGGAAAAGGGAAATTTTGAAAGGCTCCTTTTAATTATAAATTGAGAACAACTTATTTTCAATAAATTGAAACAGCCTTTACAGTAAATGTGGTCGGAAAAAAAATTTACTAAAATTTATATACAAAATTACTTGGTCTTATCAAACAATACTATTAAAATAAATGAATATGTGAAATTTCTATTCTATTCTATTCCAAATATACAATTGAATAAAGAACGGCAAAATAAAAAATTAATACTTTATATTTCAAAAAAAAAAAATTTTTGGATTGCTGTGATAAATGTATAAAATCGTAAATACGATAAATGAGTAGATAGTCTTATGATTAATAAGATTGTAAAATATAGGTATTTTCATATGGTGTAATCATCACAAAAGAAAGATGGGCGATGTTTTATTTAAAACAATTCAGCAATTTAAGATGGCAGTCGACACACAAAAAAAAAATTATATTAATAAGAAACAACAAGTAGGGTGTTTCAACAAGAAATATCCTTCTCGATAGACCTACCCACCGCCGTGTGGTGAACTTAACAAATTGTTAATTATTTGAAAATCGTGATATTTTATAACATGGCAATGTCAGTGGAGGAATTAATTACCATAAAGTAAAAAAAAATAAGTAGGCGATAATTGGGGAAAACCGTTCGCTTCCGATTATAAACGAGCTATTGGAAAGTTGTATTGCTCAGATTAACTTTTCTAAATTAGATAAAAATATATTACCACTTTTAGTGCGGGTATTTGTTCTGACATTAGAGATAGATTTTTGAAATTTCTTGTACTCAAAAGTGCACGTTTCAGAGTATGTATTTTGATTGAGATGCTGGTAGGCTACTGAGTAACAGTACCAATGATTGTTATGGATTACAGTGCATAATAACTAATACTCGGCAATTCCTTAAGATAAACTATTTGTATACTAATGTACTTATTGTATACTAATATAATAATACTTTAAGCGAAATCATGAAACTAATGTGAACAGGTCTCTTCGGTATCCAAATAAGATATTGATTTAAAAATGTATACCAGTACATACATATATGAAAAGTCCCTACTGTATGGCGGTCAGGTTATATAATAAATGCCAGCAGATTTTCAAAAATTATCTATAAATAAGTTTAAAAGAAAACTCAACGAATGGCTATTGGAGAAAAGTTATAATGATGTAAAAGAATATTTAGTGTAATAATTAGGTACCTACCGGAAAACATAAATATTGACATTTTCAAATTTATATTTTTATTTGACTATTGTCATTCTTAATCTTGACTCACTAATTTATAATAATTATAATTGTCAAATAATCTCACTTTGAACTATTGTAATCACTTTCATTTTATAATTATTATTGTTTGTATCATAATTTGCACACTATTAATTTAGTTGAATGTTATGGTCTTTATTGACAATATATTTTGTTACTACCATCCCACTGTACAAACATTCTGGCAAATAAACAATTATTTATTTATTCAATAATTATAAACATGAATATTGCCACAATAGTAACTAAAGGTAAAATTTTTAAATTGTATAAGAACTTCCTTAGTGAATGCCCCCGCTCTTAAAATAAAAGAAGTACCTAGGAATTGAAAGCAATCCACATGAGGGTTGTTTATGGTTATATAAGCTCTAGCTAGTTAAGAATAAGAACTTATGATACAGTAGCTGTATGATAACTACAACAAAATAATAAAAATAACACGCAACACTTTTGAATTATTATTCTTAATTAGTTACAGTCCCATTTATTGGGGTTCATCGAAACTTTAATTATGTACCTATAATATCTGCATAATATTGAAAGATGTCTCAAAGCCGTTTCTTAATCTACTTCGCTGATCGATCAGTCATTTTATGTTTACGTATTGCAAAACTTGCAGTGACCTAATAATACTTATAGTTTTATTAAGTAATCATTGATGTCAATGTGGTCATATTACGATATTTTGCTAGTCAATAATATTGCGTCTTAAAGTTAAGTCCTAAAGTTACTAAGTAGGTAGCACTTTAAATCTTATCTGTCCGCATCAAATGAACTCACAGCTGGTCATATCTTTAAAAGAAATGGGACACTTAAAGTTAAAGATCTTCTCGGGGTTCATCTGTCCTGCAACCATTCCCGTAAAAATGGTAATCGCTAGCAGTAGCATTTTGATTTGTATACCTCATAAATCTTGAAATCAGACAGCCTGAGTGAAAAGAAGGAAGGAGGATAGAGGAAGGAAGTTAAACATTTTATAACAAGAGAGATATTATTTTCCAATATAAATGTTTCACCTTACATAGCCGACCAAGCAAGCGAGGTCCGGTCATAATCTAAACATAGCTTGTTACAGTTTTAATGAGTACTGAATTTAAAGATCTTATAACATTTTCTCTGATATAGTTTGTACACTAAAGTTATGTTTCCTGTTATACTTAAAATGAAATATTAAGATGTTACGAGTATAAGTTGTTTTGACAATATTGTTCATGTAATTTTAATTACTATGTCAAAATAATTAATAAACAGCTGTTGACAAAATTGCAGATAAGCAATCAGCTTTGTATTCAGCTATCTACAAGAACTTGTCATATTTAAGTAGCTATCTGCTTTATATTTGTAACATTTTGTAGTTGAAAAGAGCAACTGCTGAGTTTCTTGCCGGCTCTTCTCAGCAGAATCAGCTTTCCGAACCGGTGGTAGAATCATGATGTAACAAGAGCCACAAGTTGGTTTCTATAAAATTAATAATGTTGAATTGAACTAATTATTGTATAAAATTATATTTTCTATTAATTACATTGTTACATACATTCAAAATTGAAATAAAGAAGGGATGTAGTAAATGTGCCTGCGGGTCAGTCGATGACGCAGCCTGTTGAGATGCGGTTGTCTGCAAGCACGTTTGTAAATCCGATCTATAAGAACAGGTGTTTTATTTAAACACCACAGGAATCAGCGGACTGTATTGAGTTTTAATTCGACAAACCTTCAACATCAACAAGCAAGCAGGAAATTAAGGATTCCACTGACCTTTCGATGTCGTCGATCCGCCACGCCGGTGCAGGTGGTAGGGTCGGCTTTTGTTCTGCTAGACTTCTCACTGTGGTTCGAACGAATTAGGTACACAACACTCTAGGCAGCTGCCGTTCTTGTCGGTTCTAGTTCGAAGGGCACAACACTTGGTTGACACGATAGAAGAGGAAATTAGTACACGATAGAGAGTTCTGGATAGTTCTATAAGCGGCACTTTAGGCGACCGAGCAATGACGACGCCCGATGCGAAGCTTGTCTCACTTGCGAATGACAAGACGAAAAAGATCGAAAAGGTAGGGTGGATCGATAAAATCTTACCCACAAGATTGACGTTGCTAAAATAGTAGGTTGTCGAGATTATGTGGGTCTATCGAATTAGAACCTTATATTTCTAAACACATATTATAAAAAGTATGTACCTACTATAATATCAAATTATATTTTTAAATAATTACTAATATACTAATACATTAATATTATAAATGCGAAAAGTGTTTTTATTTGTAGATTTGTCCTTCAATCGTGATTGAATTAGCCGCGTGCAGCGATGGAGCAGCGGATCGATGCGATTTTTGCATGGCTATAGTTGAGGACTTGGAGAAGCTACCTTTCATCCCGGAAAATCAGAGGGATCCTGCGGGATGTTTAAATGACCGCGTGGAGTTAAGTTCAGTCCACGCAAAAGATAAAGTCATAAAGCAAATTCGGATCTCCACAATCGGTCGCCATCCAATTACCGACTTGGGTCAGTTTAAAATTACCGACCTGGGTAGGTTTAAAATTACCGACTTGGGTCAGTTTAAAATTCCCTACTCACTCTCGAATAAACACATCCATAAATGTCCAATTACCAACATTGGCACAAAAAGAAAAAATAATAATATTAAAATATGACAGCCATTTATGCTGTTATATTTTATATAAGCTGTTATGTTTCATTTATGCCTTCTCGGCCTGTTATTATGATATAGCTCAATTTAGTGATTTGCCTTTTTCCTTACCAGATTGTGTTCCGAATACTCCATATATTATTTTATAATAATAAAATTACAGGGCGCTATAAATTTTATGAGCCCAACGAGGAATAATAAATTTTATACATTCAAAGATGTCGGCTACCCACTGGATACTTTGGGTCGATATCATTTTATGTACCTACAAGGTACAATATACGGCGGTCCGAACATTTGTATAACTGAACTACACTGCAGTCCGTACACTTAAAATCTAATTATTCACAAATAAACTAAAAGGAGGTTTAACATTTCTCTGTGAGGAGATTTCTTCATTTTTGAAGCTAAAAAATAATAAAAAATACATTTGAACTCCACATAATGAGTTCTAGACAATTACGAAATAAAATTTTATTCTTTTGAAATAAAATTTTATTGGAATGTAAGTTCCTTATCGCGCGGTACGGAAGGGGGCTAGACGGAAAAAATTAAGGAACCGACACTCGACATATTTTTGAAACCGACACCTTTTTGTTGAATGTGAATTTTGCATTGTGTTCGGTATTTTCGCGATACAACATTGGGTCTCCGTAGCCTAGTGGCTCCGGCAGTCGGTCTGTCGAGCTGGGATTCGATCCATCGACTTTGAACTGTTAGGCGACTGCCGGAGCGAGACTCAATGTTGTACCGCGAAAATACCGAACACAATGTAATCGAAAGGAACTACGTTCCATCCGGGTGTCCCTTGACACCTCTCAAGTTTTTTTTTTACCTGGTATGTGGGGTATGCCAGGATAATAAAAAATATTTATTTCGACTCCTTTATCATGGGAGCCGCCCATACACTATATTTTACGGTTTACGAGATACAACCCGCTGACAGACGGACGGACGGACAGCGGAGGCTTAGTAATAGGGTCCCGTTGGCTACGGAACCTTCAAAAATCCACGCGGACGAAGTCACGGGCATTAGCTAGTTAAAAAAATAATAGTAAGGAAATAGATAAAAACAAACAAAATAGATACGCATTACATAATTTATTACCCTATTTGTCACCACTCACCATGGATAAAACTGAAATTAAAGCGTTGATGCTTCTACTGACCTATATCGGACTGTAAAATATCTATAAAACAGAAATTGTGTCAAATGTGTTTGTCTGGCTTTTATTTATAGCGCGCTCTAATAGATTTTTAACTTTTGCCTTTCATCAGGGTACCTAAATATTTTATTACTGGCTGATGCTCGCGACTTAGTCCGCGTGGATTTAGCTTTTAAGATCCCTCGGGAACTCTTTGATTTTCCGGCATAAAAAGTAGCCTATGCCACTCTCCAGGTCCTTAACTATGGCTCTCAATCTCAACTATACCCTTTCGAAAAATCACGTCGATCCGTAGCTCTGTTGCGGCACGGCGTGATGAAGGACAAACCAACAAACACACTATCACTTTTATATTAGTATGATGATAGCTCAGCTAAAATCTGCAGCAGTGGATTATCCAAAATGATTGCTTGATTACCTCAATTTTTTTGAAGTTATCAGGTAATCTCCCCTGATTACCTGATAACTTCAAAAAAATTCAAATTTCAAAATTATTTATTTCACGTAGGCCAACATGTGGCTCTTATGACACGTCATGACTCTACCACCAGTTCGGAAAGCGGATTCTGCTGAGAAGAGCCGGCAAGAAACTCAGCAGTTGCTCTTTTCGAAATAATCATTTTACAATATTATTATGTACCTAGCTATTACATTGTAATAAGTTTTTTATAATATCTTGTGGGCAGCTGGATGCCAAGCCGATTTATCCCATGCAACTTTGTAGAATAGAATACAATAGAATATTTCCACAATGAGGGGAAGTTCCAAAAATGCGTACTACAATTCAATACATGTTAAGACGGACCTGCAGACCGAATGACGAATACTTACCAAAAAGCTGCATCAATCATTAAAACAGTCTCAATTGTGGCGATTGGTTGAAATGGTGGTATTCTCTAAAATTGATTGCATCATTGTAACGATTGCAATGACTGGCTGGCACTCCCGCTCTGGTTAAAATGCATTGATACCGCAAGAACGCAATAAATTCAGCCAATCAGAGGTCAATGCGATCGTTACACTGATGCAAGCAAATTTAGAGAATAACACCATCGCATCATTTCAATTTTGTTTTGAGATGTCTTATTTTAATATAAAAATTTCTTTTAAAAAAACTTGAGAGGTGTCAAGGTACACCCGGATGGAGCGTAGTTCCTTTCGACTAATGAATTTGGCATTCGAGTGTTCGGTATTTTTGGGGTACAATATTGGGTTTCCGTAGCCTTGAGGCTTCTGCAGTCGCCTAACATTTAAAAGTCGATGGTTCGAATCCCAACTCGACAGCCCGAATTTTCCATTTTCAATTTTATTTTAATCAATTTCAATTCAATTCAATTTGGAACCTTTCCCTAATTTTTATAACTTATAAGTTATAAAAAAATAACAATAATAACAATGTTAATAAAATAACAACTTTAAGGTTGACATTGTGTGACATTTCAAAACAAAATTGAAACAATATTGCTTTATGCGTTGGTATATTAGGCTCAGGCTGTGAGAAATCAAGGAGGGATTTGGGTTTACCCGCCTAAATGGAAATCAATAATGGTGTCTACACACACGCTCAGTGTTCTGTGCCTGCGGTGAAATTAGTTGTTAATTCGGAAACATGAGAATATGCTCGCTCGGCTTAAACGGATATACCTACCTTATTATATCGCCTTCGGCATAGTCCGCTCAGTGAGTTTTGAGAAAGGGAAGGGAAGAGTCGAATATTCTACTAAAAGCCGATTTCACCAAGGCCAAATAAGTCTTATCCGAACGTAAATTTGATATTTTGACTGCATTTTCGATACAAAAACTGTCAGAATGCCCAATTTATTCCTAAGATAAACGTCACTCGACGTTGGTGAAATCGGGGCTTAACCTACTAATATTATAAATCCTATCCTACTTAGGGTCGATTTCACTAACGTAAAATGTCTTATCCGAACGTAAATTTGATATTTTGACAGCATTTTTGATACAAAAACTGTCAGAATGCCCAATTTATTCCTGGGTAAAACGTCACTCCACGTTGGTTAAATCGGCCAATAAATTAATATTTTAAGTAAAAAATTGTGAGGATGGATGTATGGATGGATGGATGTTTGTTAGTTACTCTTTCACGCCACAACGAATGAACCGATCTGGCTGAAATTTGGAATGGAGATAGCTCATACCCAGGATTAACACAGGCTATTTATTTTATCTCGGAAAATTACAGAGTTCCCGCGGAAATTAAAAAACCTTAATCCACACGGACGAAGTCGCGGGCATCATCTAGTATTATAAATGCGTAAGTCTGTGAGGATGGATGGATGTTTGATACTCTCTCACGCAAAAACTATTGGACGGATTTTGATGAAACTTCACAATATAATAGCTTATAGGTACATCATAATGGCACATAGGCTACATTTTATCCCAGCATTATTTATATTTTTTCGTTGGTGTGCCGATTTCTCCGTCGAGAGACGTTTAACCGGGGAATAAATTGGGTGTTCTGACAGTTTTTGACAGGAAAATCTGCCAGAATATCTTTACGCTCATATAAGACTTATTTTACTTTTATGAAATAGATTATAGGAAGGAATAAACTGATAGGTTTTACAGATAAGAATAAAAAACACTTTTCACATATAAATTACATTTATTTCTTTTTAAGAAATGAAAATGATCACGAAATGTATTTCAACGGTGACAAAGTATTTTGCGGTACACTGGTATGTATTATTAATTTTTAATACAAACGTAAAAATTTACATTCAATCTTTCTTTAAATTAATCCAACGTAAACAGTCCAACATTTTGAATGCGTAGATTTTTTTTAATATTTTGGAAAATTATTTGAATTTTCGTACGTCATTTTTTTTGACATAAAGTCCGATACAAACATTGAGATAAAAACAATAGATAGCAGATGTCAAGTTTTAGGTGAGAGACAAAAAAGAGAGCTAAATTGAATATAAAAAGGTACACATAAACACGCTTTTATAATAAAAAACAATTTATAATCTTTCACAATAAGTACAGTTTATAATATAAACTAAAATTAATATTTTACAACCGTCTAGGTCTATGCGCGCAAGTAACGATTTTTTTGTTACCTACACTTATACTAATACTATATTATTTTCATCCAAAATTGAAAAATTAAAATCCAAAACCCAATCGAAATAACATGAAGTTAAGTGTAAAGTTTTTACCAATTGGTAAAAAAGATTGCAACCGTGGATTGTTTTGGTAAAAAAGATTTCAACCATAGATTGCTTATTAACACGCTTGTAGATTTTGGATTGAAGTGCGTATAATAGCCCAATAGTCAAGGGGCCGGGGACTGAAACACGAAAGGTCGACGGTTCAAATTCTACTTGTTCCACTACTCGTCGAGTCTTCTTTTAAAAAAATAGCTTTACGTATAACTTGAATGAGAATACTAGTCGTGTTTGACAATATTTTTCAAAAACAAAATTAAATTGGAAACATAAGCAACACCTATGTATATTGTATTTAATAAAAAAATCCATTTCTGTTGTCGACTGACGTAGTTAAGTTGCGAGTTATTTAAATGAAAAATCGGCCGCGCATAGACTAATCAATATAATTATAATACTTAGACAAATTGGTAATTTTCAACTTCCACAGAAGCTCGTGTTTTCTTATGATTAATTTTTAAGACTGTTTCACACTCGATGCGATTCAAGACACTACAAACAAAAAAATAGGAACAATAAACAAAATTACATTATTATTATCGATTGATTTTTAATTGATATTTCAACTGTTATCTTTATATTGTATTACTGTCATATTTATAATAACGAATTTTTTTATTCGCTGATTTTATTAATAATTTCAATCATTAATCTAAATAAATCAATCCTCTTAAAGCATATAATAATATGAAACTGGTAACATATATGTGTTAACTTCAAAAATAATTGAAGTAAAATACCGTACACAGAAAAAACAGATTTCTTATCAGATAATATATTTAGTTAAATCAAAGCGATTATCTTTAATCCAAGAAACATTTTCTCCCTATAGACGTGAGACAATATTATTTTCTTGCCCGTAGAAAAATAAATATTTTCTCAAAATAAGCTGATATTAGTTATCAAACCAAGAAAAAACAGAGCCTCAAGCATTCACACATTAATCGGAGTACCTACAGATATTCTCAAATCAAATATTTTTCTCTTTACGCTAAACTAAACTTAGAAATTTATGGAAAAGGTAAATAAATCGCAGAAAATGTTTCGGAAAAACGCGTATCCGACGTTTATAGCGCTTATGACGTTCTTAAATTTGGTTTTTCAACGGTTTCATTGTCAGTGAGATGAGAAAGGCGCATAGTGCTGTGCGCTTACGCCTTTCTGCGACAAACCACTTGTTTACATTTTAAAACAGCTAAATAAAAATAGATTATACATAATATCATCTAACAACACTATTCCTTTTTTAATTTCGTAACATCTTTTTTTTTTTAAATCCACCACGAGCGATTAGAATTTAAGAAGATTGACAGAATTAAATTTCTCTCGAACCACATCATGTTTTTAAACAAAACAGTTCTAATACAAATTAAACTCTTATCTATTATGGCAACATTCTCTATCAATTATTTATTAATTTAATTACCTGTACATAGAGTATTTAACTATTTACAATAAATATATACAATTTTACAACAGTAATTATAATATTTTTAATATGCAATTTTCATATTCACGTCAATTTTTGATTATTATTTAATAGATATTTATATAAACAATCGATAAATTACCTATATTATTAAAATCTCAGTCTTAAGCCGTTAGAAAGAAGTCAAGACAACAATTTATATTTTTAAGCACAATTGACAATAATATTCTTTGTAATATTTTCATAGATTTTCACGATAAATAAGTATATTTTGATACAGTGCACCACTTTTTGTCTTAAAATAATTGCTCCAGTGTGTCTAAAAACAATCGTCACTGGATGATCGCAATCTGGCAATTAGCTGGCACTCTATAATATATTCTCCAATCAGAGGTGACTGCGATTGTCACACTGAATTTTAAGACAGTTCCACATCAGGCTTAAGCTCAGATTTTCATTTATGAGAGCCGGCTTGAGGCGCCACGCGTCCTATATTGGGTTTAAGCCGGTTTTTGACATTAACTTTGTACTTTTTTAGCGATTCCTCACATAAATGCAAAGCTGAGCTTACGCCTCGTAGACTGTGCACATTTCGAATATAATTAAATTAAATATTTTCACGTATTTGGTAAAACTTTTACATTAAAAACCTCAACTATTATTATTTTTATTTTTTTACTAATATTGGTTAATGACTTATTATCGTAAAAGTTTTATCAATTTATACCCTCACATTGAATAATTTTTCAAAATTATTTTGAATAATCACATTATTTCAATAATATTTATGAAACTTAATAATAAAGGACGCTTTAATAATAACAGGGTCTTAAGACTATGTTAGTAAAACAACACGTCGGTGCTCGTAGTGTGCCGTAAGTCACACAGAATTAGAGATTGAGATGATAAAATGAATTCTATCATTATCCTTTGCAGCCTTAGTACCAGTTTACACATCTCGAAAACGTTGATAGATTTCCCGTTCACCTTTTTTATTATAATTCAAAGACTATAAAAAACAACTGCATTCGAATACAGACGACTGCTAAAAAAGGCGGGGCAATTACGCCTTTATTATATTAACTGGATTTTAATTATTTTTTTATCTATCAATAGTCCACATTTTTGTCACTAGATTTGGGGAACTACATTTTGGTTTCTAAGTAATGCTCGGTGATTTCTCACCTGCCCTCTGGTTTCTCTTCGTTTTGTCTAGACGCGTTGCTCTCTAGAGATTTCAGCCCGCTGGGTTTTATTTCTAGCTGTGATGTGGTAACTGTGAACAAAATTGATAGCATTAATTGAAAAATTAATCCAGATCTGTAGCAAAGTGTAACGTGTTTAACAATTGGTAAAACAGATTGCCATCTCAATATATGGATAGATTAATTTTATTTATTTAATACAATCCAAAAAATTGCACTTCAGTTCAAAATCTATAAGCGCGTGACCCAAGTGTAAATAAAGTATTTACCAATTGGTAAAACAGATTGCAGTCTCAATAGGCATGTGGATTGATTAATATTCAATGCAATCTAAAAATTCGCACTTCAATCCAAAGTTTACAAACGTGTTAGCGAAGTTTTACCAATTAGTAAAACAGATTGCAATTTTAATATCCACATAGGATTGATTACTTCAATCTAATCCAAAAAATCATTTTAACCCTAAATCTTCAAGCCTTTTAGCAATAGTAGTAATAATAATTTTATTGGTGAAACAGATTACAATAGAAAATTAATACACATAAATTGATTTGTTTTTATTCAATCCTATTCAATAAATTGCACTTCATTCCAAAATCTACAAGCGTGTAAACGAGCAAAAGGCTGAGCTTTGTGAGGGCTCGCGTAGTTTTTCTAACGGGTAATAAGTTCTGTTGCATCGATGTTAACTCTTTGGTTTTCTAACAGATGGAGTTAGTTTTACAATAACATTCTATCCAATTAATACAAAATTGTTAAATGTTCATTTTTTTTAATGGTTATAAAATTATATTTTTTTTGACAGATAACACATCTGGATATGAAGTTAAATTACTATCTTAAAGCACAAATCTATAGGCGGGATAGTTTTTCAGTAAATTGTACCACAAAATGCTCAGGTTGTGGGAAAGTGTTAGGGCGAGCGAAAAATTCTTTTCAAAAAACCGACTTCTAACGCCACTACAAAGTATAAAAATAATTTTAGTTTGTCCACGTTTGTTGAAGTCGGGCGGGCCTAAATACAAACTATGAAACCGATGCGCGACGCTACACAATATGAGAGACTCGTTTGTAGAGATCGAGCGAGCATCGCGAGTCGTTTTCATAGTTTGTATTTAGGCCCGCCCGACTTCAACAAACGTGGACAAACTAAAATTATTTTTATACTTTGTAGTGGCGTTAGAAGTCGGTTTTTGAAAAGAATTTTTATTTTAAGCTTTTAAGTGTAGTATCCTATGATTGAGGAGCTAGGACCTGGAGCTCCTTGATGTAGTCCATACTTGTCACCTACAATATCAATTCGTAATCGAAATTTCCTAAATCCCTATAGTTTTAGGTAGGCAGTACCCTGCAGCATCAGGATTGAGAAGCTAGGACCTGGAGCTCCATGATGTAGTCCATACTTGTTACCTACAATAATAATTCGTAATCGACATTTCCTAAATCTCTTTATTTTAGGTGAGCAATATCCCTGCAGCATCAGGCTTGAGGAGTTGAAGGTTAACATTTTTATGGGACCATTTCGCAAACATCCTCTGTCGATTAAAAAATAAATTACGTGAATCGGTCGAGTAATCCCGGAGAAATCGGTGGACATACATAGAAAAAAAAAAATCGGCCAAGTGCGAGTCGGGCCTCGCTCTTTTAGGGTTCCGTTAAAAAAATTAAATTAAAAAATTTCCATCTACCCACCTACCCATTTTAATTTAATTTTTTTAATTAAATTTAATTTTTATTATTTGTTGTTATAGCGGCAATAGAAATACATAATATGTGAAAATTTCATCTGTCTATCTATTACGGTTTACGAGATACAGCCCTCTGACAGACGGACGGACGGACGGACGGACGGACGGACAGCGTAGGCTTAGTAATAGGGTCCCGTTGGCACCCTTTGGGTACGGAACCCTAAAAAAGATACAGGCCGAATTGAGAACCTCCTCCTTTTTGGAAGTCGGTTAAAAATTGTTGAAAAGACGCTTGCTGACTTAGGATTGAAGTGTAACTTTACTCAATAGCTCAACGGTCAAGACGTCGGACTCCAACCTTAGAGATCGACGGTTCAACCCCCACCCGTTGGACTAAAGGCATGATGACAGTAACCAAGAATCAATGAATTTTATGAATTTATCGAATGAAGTAGGATTTCATGGATTATAAAAAAATATTTAAGGATTTATCTATTTTGAGCGAGATTGATATTTATTTTGATAAAATAAAACTATAGCAATCCGCCATATTGGATTGAACAATGAACACCAATCACAGCGATACGTCACATCTATCTTCAAATTTTGACAAACTACTATGATAAAATATAGAGGTGACGTCACAAACGACGCCATGACACCGTTGGACGTTTTTGCGTGAATTTTAATAAGTACTTAAAATTGAAATGGCTATTTTATCTACCAAACCTTTTTTATGCTGAAATAAAATATTTTTTTTTTTCGAAATAGTAGATATTTTCCGAACATCTATACTTACTTATAATAAAACTGTAACTGGACGATTTCTGTACATTTAATCTATTTTGAAAATTTTAACCGGGGGATGCTTTATTTTTATTATTAATTTTTGTTTGTCCGTCCGTCTGTCTGTCTGTCTGTCCGGGCATCACGCAAAAGTTACTGAACGGAATTGTATAAAATTTGGTGTAGTAGTAGGTGATACTCCGGGTCAACATATAGGATAGTTTTTATCCTGATAAACAATAAGGTTCCTCCAGGATAGGGGATGAAAGTTTTTATCGGTCTTACTTCATAATTCCGTCAAATTTGAACCGATTTTAATCATTCTTTTTTTATTTAAAAGTGTATAATATCAGGCATAGTTTGTCTAATTTTGATGAAGATCTGATAAATATTATAGGAGATAGAGGACATAATGCTTCAAGGGTAGCAGCAAAAGTCACTCACATAAAGGATATGAATCGAATACATACAGACATTCCATATTTATATGAGGGTTTAAGCCATAGACATAGACTTAATCATTAACCTCCAGACCCTAGATGATTATACCATTGTGTTTGTTTTGTAGCCTACCCGTGCGAAGCCGGGGCGGGTCCACTAGTCATCCAATATTTTTTCAAAATCATCATGCCTATTATCGTAACCACTGCTAACACAAGCTTTAACCTTAGCTTCGAGTTAAAAGGGGAATATTAGTCATGTTCAAAAAAAAAATTATCTATAGCACTGGGTGACCTAAATTCCCACTTAAGTAAAAAATACTTAAGTGCGGATTAAGAGCGGAAGTTATTATTTTCTACACAGAGTTAAGTGTTGGTTTTGGGTCACAGAGTTATTAAATAGTATACGTTAACTCAGAAAATCCATTATTGCACGGGATTAAACGCAATCGCTCCACTGAGGCGCTAACTCACGCTGTGCGTTAATAGACTTCTTACATTACACGTTCCGTAACGTTTTGTTATAGTAAGTATACCGAAGAAATCAAAGTAAGCAGAGAAGTGGTTCTCTGAGTTTTCGGAGTTATTTGCGTTTAAGCAATTAAATATCACATGCTTTAATGGTGAAGGAAAACATCGTGAGGAAACCTGCACGGTTAAGAGTTCTCCATAATGTTCTCAAAGGTGTGTGAAGTCTGCCAATATGCCAGCGTGGTGTACTCTGTCCTATAACCCTTTCTCTGAGAGGAGACCTGCGCTCAGTAGTGAGCTATTGATGGGTTGCTAATGATGATGATGATGACGATGTGAGAAGTGGTTCAAAATTAGTAGAAGAGTGGTGGGAGAGCGTATACAGATGACTAGTTAAGCATCTTCTTCTTCTTCTTTTTCAACCGATAGACATCCACTACTAGACATAGGCCTCTTGCATAGACTTCCACAGGCCTCGGACTTGCGTGGCCTGTATCCAGCGAATCCCTGCGACTCATTTGATGTCATCGGTCTACCTAGTCGGGGGTCTACGCACAACGCTTCAACGCTTCCCGGTGCGGGGTCGCCACTCCAGCACCTTGGGACCCCAACGACCGTCAGTTCTTCGGACTATGTACCCCGCCCAATACCACTTCAGGTTCGCGACTTGATTGAGTTAAAAACTCCCTAAGGGACGATTTCACCAACGTCCGAATCCGAGCGTAAATTGGATATTTTGGCAGATTTTCAATACAAAAACTGTCAGAACGCCCAATTTATTCCTCGGTTAAACGTCACTCGACGTTGGTGAAATCGGCATTAAGTGAAATTATTTTGTCACCCTAGGTAGCTTTTCGTCTCTAACGCAAATAGCAGTTATGAAAAACAGTTTTAAAAAGTGTCAAGACAATTATTTGTACGCCTTATTTCACCATTTCACGGGCGAATTTAACTTGAGGCGTGACACAAAAAAGCTGACTTGCAAATATTTTGTTTTATAATGTCTTGAGTGCTTTTCAAACTACTTAATGGATTTTTTTAAGTTCTGTGACACGCTTGCTATTTGAGTATCAAATAAAATTCTTTTTTCTGCTGCTTTTTAACTGAATTGAAAAAAGGAGAAGGGTCTTATTTATTTATTTGTATGTTGCCGAGTGTATTTAATGTTACGCAATATCTACCATCGCCGATTTTGAACCGATTTTAATAATTATTCTCTTTTTGTTAAATGGGCTATATAGCTGGAGACTAAGTAGTTCGCGACTTCACCCGCTTGGTAACAGGACAGTTCTCAAAAATCCCTCGGGAACTTTTTTTTCCGGGATAAAATAATTTATATCCCGGAAAAAAAAACAGTTACATAAGCTACTGCTTATATCACTCTCCTGTAGGCCTACGTGCGCGCCACGAGATTTGTCTACTCATTTTGACTCGTGAATCTCTAAGGGATATCACGAGAAAACGGGTAGACAAAATTTTCTTGTTGCGTACATGTTACCTGGTGCACCAAACTACTGGTTAACTTTACCCATGCAAAATATTACGTTTATCCTTGCTTCGTTGCTGCATGATTGAAAGACAAACGAACAAACAAATACTTTCGCCAGGATACGAAAGTGTGTTGATTTGTCCTCCAATCATGAGAAAACGAAGCGATTAGATCTATTAGATAATTTTGCAAGGATATACTCATTTGAAAACCTTATATTAAGATCTTAATAGCCCAACTGTTAAAGGTGCGGACTGAAAACTGAAAAGTCGCAGGTTCGATCCCCACCCGTTGCGCTATTGTCGTACCCACTCCTAGCACAAGCTTGCCGCTTATTTGGAGGGGAGAGGAGGGCATTAGTCAAGCTCAGTTTGGCTGATAAAAAATCGGGGACACACAAAAGGTTCCTGCGGGATTTCTAAGAATCCAACTCAAAGCAACAGAGTCACGGGAAAGAACGAGTATTTACAAAAGAAAAAGTTCCGTTTGTAGGAGGAAGCGATTGAGAGGGAGATTTCTTTTAATCGGCAACAAAGTACCCAAGAAACTAAGTCAAACAAATCTACTGAATTCGGACATCGCCTTCAAAACTTTTGGCGGACCAAGGAAACTTCTAGATTCAATTAACTAACTCACGTTATATTGCAACACTGAACGCGTATTATTGTGCCAACTTCGGCGAACTTTTATAACAATAGAATGGATTACTTAATAGAAAAGCTTATTTTATTCAAATAAACTTTCACAAAGTATGCTTTTTGAATCGTCAAGTACAGTACCCGGCGATATATATTGCACATCGGCCTTTGGAATAAAATGCTATTCTATTCTATTGCAAGGAAAGCTAGCCAGAAATTCACGTAGTAATTACTGAAATCTCTTCACAATCGGCGAGCACATCACGTAACATACTATATAAAAAAAATGCAGTCGAACTGTGAATAGAATAGAATAGCGTTTTATTCCAAAGGCCGATGTGCTATATATATCGCCGGGTACTGTAAAGGTATTACTGGTTTATAATGCCGTTCTAACCGAGAAGAATCTGCATGAAATTCGGCGGTAGCTCTATAAACAAGTGTAAATTTACAATTTTAAACATCCCGACATGTGAATAGGACCATGTACGATATACCTGATATCCTGTTACCCAGTTTTCTACTCCATCATCGGATCCTACTCCTCTATTTTCGATCATCATCCATCTAACACCAACTTATGAGACCATTCTAATGAGCCCAAACATACTATATCTGCTGTAAGTTGTTGAGGAGTTGGGTATCCTACAGATTACTTGATGCTGCAGAATTAGCTCAAGGTTATCAAGTCTTGGAAATAGTTCGAAGTAACAGTACACTTTTCAAATCAATCGCACCAGTGAAGTTTGATAGACCCTTTTATCAAGTAGGAAATGAGCTGATGATCTTCAAAAGCCTCCGCAGATCTTCATAAATTATGGCTAAGATACACCTCAATCATGTTAATTTTCACTCAGAAAATACCACATCAAAATCGATTCTTCAACAAATCTTGCATCAACCCCGGCTCCAAACCTTGGAGATGATCAAAATAAGGCATCCTGTACTTTTTGTACGTTTTTGGAAGGTAGAGAAGGAATTAATCTTTCAACTAATCAACTCACCACTAGTTTTCCTATGCGGTAACGTATTTGTACGGCGATCCAACGAGGAATTGTTGTAATAAGCACTAGAGTTGTCAGGGTTGACCCTGACTGGGGGTGTGTTGGTCCTGAAGTCCTGCATCAACCCCGGCTCCAAGTGGTAGGGATCAATTTCAGGCATCTTGTAGTTTTTGTAAGTTTTTAGAGGGTAGAACGAATAAATCTTTCAAGAACTCAACTCCCCACTAGGTTTCCTTGAGACAAGGACTAGGAGATGATGAAATGATGCCTAGGTTTCTTATGCGGTGACGTGTTTGTTCCGCGATCCAACGAGGTTTGTTGTAATAAACACTAGAGTTGTAGAACGAATAAATCTTTCAAGAACTCAACTCACCACTAGGTTTCCTTGAGACAAGGACTAGGAGATGATGAAATGATGCCTAGGTTTCTTATGCGGTGACGTGTTTGTTCCGCGATCCAACGAGGTTTGTTGTAATGAACACTAGAGTTGTAGAACGAATAAATCAAGAACTCAACTCATCACTAGGTTTCCTTGGGACAAGGACTAGGAGATGATGAGATGATACCTAGGTTTCTTATGCGGTGACGTGTTTGTTCCGCGATCCAACGAGGTTTGTTGTAATGAACACTAGAGTTGTAGAACGAATAAATCAAGAACTCAACTCATCACTAGGTTTCCTTGAGACAATACTAGGAGATGATGAGATGATGCCTAGGTTTCCTATGCGGTGACGTGTTTCTTCCGCGATCCAAGGAGGTTTTGTTGTAATAAACACTAGAGTTCTCAGGGTTGACCCTGACTGGCGGTGTGTTGGTCCTGCAGTCCTGCATCAACCCCGGCTCCAAGTGGTAGGGATCAATTTCAGGCATCTTTTTTACGTTTTTAGAGGGTAAAACGAATAAATCTTTCGAGAAATCAACTCCCCACTAGGTTTCCTTGAGACAAGGACTAGGAGATGATGAGATGATGCCTAGGTTTCATATGCGGTGACGTGTTTGTTCCGCGATCCAACGAGGTTTGTTGTAGTAAAAACTAGAGTTGTAGAACGAATAAATCTTTCAAGAAATCAACTCACCACTAGGTTTCCTATGCGGTAACGTGTTTGTTCCGCGATCCAACGAGGTTTGTTGTAATAAACACTAGAGTCGTAGAACTAATAAATCTTTCAAGAAATCAAGTCACCACTAGGTTTCCTATGCGGTAACGTGTTTGTATCGCGATCCAACGAGGTTTTGTTGTAATAATCACTAGAGTTCTCAGGGTTGACCCTGACTGTGGGGGTGTTGGTCCTGAAGTTCTGCATCAACCCCGGCTCCAAGTGGTAGGGATCAATTTCAGGAATCTTGTAGATTTTGTAAGTTTTTAGAGGGTAGAACGAATAAATCTTTCAAGAAATCAACTCACCACTAGGTTTCCTATGCGGTAACGTGTTTGTACCGCGATCCAACGAGGTTTTGTTGTAATAAACACTAGAGTTGTCAGGGTTGACCCTGACTGGGGGTGTGTTGGTCCTGAAGTCCTGCATCAACCCCGGCTCCAAGTGGTAGGGATCAATTTCAGGCATCTGCGCGAGGTGTAGGGGGTTTCTGAGTCCGCTGTAAATCGCTGGTTGATACAACTCTGGCGGCATACACTGTTCAACTGGCAGCTGCAAGAGAAGGAAATATTATAGTTTCAGCACAGAATATGTCATGATTTTATAAAAATGACGATGTAAAATTCGGTATTAATTTATACTATCAATAAATTATCAAGAATAATAAATATTATAGAAACAATTTTAAACTGGCTAGGCTGGCCACACCGAACGAAATGGCTGGGTGGTGGAGTTTTGTTTTTTTAAAGCCGAAAGAATTTAAGCCAGTTAGATTCACGCAGCTCGAGCTAGAGTGCAGACCTACAGCAAAGTACATTATTATAAGCATTGGTTCGTGAAATATCATAATAAATACATATTACAGGTACAATAGTACAGGTAGGTACAGAAGATTAACTCGGCAAAATAATTTAAATAAATAGCGACTTTTGGTACTACAAGTACTACTACTAGTACAAGATTTGATAGTTATCTTTAAATAGTAAACGATGACATTAGCATCAAAGTAAAATAAACTATAACAGTATTGAGTTAAAGCTCAATTTCGTGTATGTATTCTTATGCGTTTACGTAACGAAAACGCTCCAAATTAAAATCGTCTGTATTGAATTTGTGACTTTAAATCGATACTGTTATGGTTCATTTTACTTTGATGGTAATGTCATCGTTTACTATTACGACCAAACGAATCAAAACTTGGACTAACCGCACAGGTCGCATAGTACTATATTACCCACAATCGTATTCACCTAGAAGTTGTCTCTCTTTCTATCGCGTACCTCTTATCCTTTCGCACTACGTTATGCCATTGAGTTGGCCCGTCCGGACGGAATGACGCCGGGTAGTTGTAGTTTTATAACTAAAATGCGGAGTGCTTCTGTCCTGGTTTCGGTTAAGAAATGAGGAGCTTAGAAAGATGATTTATTAACTACGGGTGTCGCAAATAAACAATATTAGCTACAGATGTTACACAATTTTGGATAGAAGCAGGCGTTACTTTGCGGAATTCCGTACTTAATACTAAAGGAAAAACAAATTCTTTTTACCCGTCTACGACAAAACGAAAAAGAAGGGTTATAATTTTCGACTTCAAAAAAGGAGGATTCTGAGATAAATAACAATGACAAAATACCAAATTGCATACTATGGAGATGGACTCTTAAGAAACTTCAGCGGCGGCGCAATGGCCCCGCAAGGTGCAATGAGACAAGCTTTAAGTGATAATAGCTCTAGAGTTTAGAATGTCTTGTAATTAACTAAGGTGTTAGGTAACATTCATCCTTATGAAGTAGGTGTACCTACTAGAATATGGTACAAGGATTTAGTGACACAGGCTTCTTGGTTGACGAGATTAATTTGAGCAACGCGACGTGAGAATAATGTAGCAGCGAAAGATTCTGGTTTTAGATACTTAACACTTAAAAAATGAAGATGTCAAATATCTTCTTCTACTATCTTCTATAGGTATAATGATAAAAAAAGTATTTGAATAATTTTGTTCATGATAAACACTTATTATAAAAATCAAAATTGACCATTTTGTATAGGAATCTCTACATTGGATTACTATTAAAAGATGGGGGCGAGCGAACCTGCGGGTAACAGCTTAAATAAATAGTAGGTAAATAAATAGGGAAAAAGCCGGCCAAGTGCGAGTCGGACTCCCGCACCGAGGGTTCCGTACTCCAAAAGTAAAAGTAAAACGATAATATTATATTAATTTGCTTATTTATCGTTAACTTTGTTGGTAGAGGTTTATTGTTAATATAAAAAAAACTATGCTAGTTAGAGCGTTGGTTTTATTTTTCCTGTAAAATATACATAAACCTCTATTGACCATAATTATTTCAGATTTTTCGATTGGTAAACTTCGGAGATAAGGGGGGGGGGGGGGGGGGGGGAAACGGTATTTTTTTCGACATTTTGGCCGATTACTCAAAAACTATTATATATAGAAATAAATAAAAAACTGTTTTAGAACGCACAAGTAAAGGCCTTTTATATGATACCCCACTTGGTATAATTATCTTACTTTGAAATTTCAAACCCTTGATTTTCCCCCTTTTTTAATTAAACTAAAATAATTTTCGCGTTGAATATATTTTTCCTGTAAAATATACATAACCCTCTATTGACCATAATTATGATTTTTCGATTGGTAAACTTCGGAGATAAGCGGGGGGGACGGTATTTTTTTCGACATTTTGGCCAATTACTCAAAAACTATTATATATAGAAATAAATAAAAAACTGTTTTAGAATGCACAAGTAAAGGCCTCTCATATGATAGCCCATTCGGTAGGTATAGTTATTTTACTTTGAAATTTCAAACCCCCGATTTTCCCCCCTTTTTTAATAAAACTAAAAATAATTTTCCATTTTTCTTTATTCCAATGATGTTGGGCCACTATTATACACAACTGTGCCAAATTTCATGTCGATAGCTTTAATAGTTACTGAAATAATCGACTGTGACAGACGGACGGACGTACGGACGGACAGAGAAAATCTCACCATAAGGGTTCCATTTTTACCATTTTGGTACGGAACCCTTAAAATCAGATCGCGTTCACTTGTACAATATACGTACACCTTTCTTTCAATCACAAGATCTTATAATTTTTATTAAATTATATATAAAATTCTTATTCAAAAACCAACTTGAAACACCCGCTCCACAACAAAGTATATCATTTATTGTTGATTTTTTAAAAACTGCTCGACCGATTTCGATAAAATTTAAACGGGACCACCTGGGAGTATACCCTTTTAAACAAAAAAAGAATTTTCCAAATCGGTTCAGGCGTCTTCGAGTAATAGGTAAACATACATAAAAAAAAGATTCCGACGAATTGAGAACCTCCTTTTTTGAAGTCGGTTAAAAATGCACTCCCTTTTACCATGGTGAGTTTTAGAACAACATATTAGTAAGTTCCTTGTACTTTTTTATATGTTAGTCAAACTGAACTTAACTAATAAAATTCAAAATTATTTATTTCACGTACCTGTGGCTCTTATGACAAGTCATGCCTCTACCACCGGTTCGGAAAACGGATTCTGCTGAGAAGAGCCGGCAAGAAACTCAGCAGTTGCTCTTTTCATAATAATCATTTTACAATATTAAGTATTATGTAGCTATAACATTGTAATAAGTTTTTTATACTATCTTGTGGGCAGCCGGATGCCAAGTCGATTTAACCCATACAACTTTGTTAGAATAGAATAGAATATAATATTTCCACAATAAGGGGAAGTTCCAAAAAAGCGTAGGTAATATATTAATATTCTCCTCTTCTCTGCAAATAAACTTTTTAATATCGAGACAGTGTGCGAAGGGCAGAAGGCAAAGTAATTGAGATAATTACAAACTGGAGTTCGTTACGATACGCAGACATAAATAAAGAAATAAAATCGGCCAAGTGCGAGTCGGGCCTCGCTCTTTTAGGGTTCCGTTAAAAAAATTAAATTAAAAAATTTCCATCTACCCACCTACCCATTTTTATTTAATTTTTTTAATTAAATTTAATTTTTATTATTTGTTGTTATAGCGGCAATAGAAATACATAATATGTGAAAATTTCATCTGTCTATCTATTACGGTTTACGAGATATAGCCCTCTGACAGACGGACGGACGGACGGACGGACGGACGGACGGACGGACGGACAGCGTAGGCTTAGTAATAGGGTCCCGTTGGTACCCTTTGGGTACGGAACCCTAAAAACGATTCTGCTCCAAGATATTTATCATTGTTTGCAAGTGACACTGATTAGATACTGTTCTGCAAACGAATAACAGCTTTTAATAAGATAATAAAGCTTCAAAGTTCAGGAAAATGACAACTTCGTTTTTGTTTGCAAGTTCGTAATTAATTCGCCAAAATTACTTTTGTAATATGTTTCCGACTTTCCGTAATAATTACTCAAATTAGTAGGTTGAACATTGAACAAAATTAAACAATGTGAAAAAAATTATTGGAACGAAGTTCCTTTTCGAACTGTTTGGCGGATGAGGGCTGGACGAAAAAATGTGTAAGAATTTCCCGTCACGGCCCTTATTGCTAGGCGTAAGATTTCCCGACACGATACTTGTTGCCTTCGTTTATAACACACGTTACATCATAACTTTCGTGGCATAACAGTTTAAGGAAGTAGTGAAAAAGGAAGGAGTGAGGAGAGTTCCTGTAGAACTTTGCCATTGATTGAATTTACTGTTGTAACTGTGACGTCACCGACGGGTGATGCATGGGTCACAGCTGCCTCATTGAAATTTGAAAATTGAAAATCAGCGCCTGCATTGTATGCATGTTTTGGCATACTTTGAGATATGACGCAGGGCATAGTGCTGAGCTGTAAGTATACCCTTCTTGGGTGGTATCACAGACGAAAGTGTTATTTTTGTATCTAGTTTTGTCTGATTTTTGTCTGGTTCGTTGATGAGTAAATTTTAGGCTGACTAATGTCTTCAGGAGTGAAAAAATCGGTTCAGGGGTTCGAATCCTGACTTCAGATTATATTTTTTTATTTTTTTAGGTATTAATTTATTATTAAAACTTGAAGTAACTTCGTTCCAACCGAGTGTTCCACGACACTCAACTTTTTATTACAAGTCAAGGTTATACACAGTTATAGTTAGTAAAAGAATGACTTAAGACTGACTTGCACCAAACTGCTTAGTCATGTTTAGTTAAATTTTGTAATGCTGTCACTTTTTGACAATATTATTTTCAGACTTGACTTGAGTAGGACAACATGTATGCCGCATGGTGCAGGCCAGCCTAAGTTTAATAACAATGTAATATGTAAGCATACAAAAGTGGGCGCTTTATATAGTATATATCATACATATATATATGATACAACCAATAGTCCTAAAGGACATATAAATAAAGATAACGAGAATCTGTTCAATAAGTCAGTTGACAATTGACATGGGTAAATTATTGAAAAATAGGTTGTATCTTGCAACATTGTGAAAGAGCCATCGATAAACATAGACGAATAATATTTATCGATAAATCAAACAGTTTGATAATTTACTTAAAAAAATAATCTGATTTTAATTAAAAATAAACTATACCGGTGGAAAGTGGAATAAATGGAAAAAGTAACCCATCTAGGTAAACTGACGTATTGAACAGACTATACAAGGTATAGGCGGTACAAATATAATACTTACTCGTGCCTAAAAATTAAACCTACAAAAAATATATAAGGCCCGCTTGCAGAAACGCCGGGTTATCCTTTTAACCAAGAGTTAACGTTAAAGTTAGTTTAACGTATAAAGTTACTGTCAAAATTACAAATTTATTCCTGGGTTAAACCTAACCCGGCGTCTCTGCAAGCGGGCTTGAATTAAGTAAATAGAGGTCAAAACAACTCACCAATCCGCTAGTGTTTAACGGCAAAGAATTTTTATACTTCAACCAATTTTCGTAAACTTTATCATACGCCCTGCCTTCATTGGGTCCAATGTTGGGCATGTGACTCATGTTTGTGTAGCCCTGTATGCTTGGGCCAATGTTTGCCATCTGCATTCCTTGCGGGAACTGGGGAAGTCGGAAGTCCATTGGCCGAAGTTGGACATACTGGGTGCAAGATTCATTGTGGTCGTAATGCCGTTCGCAATTGGAGTCATATTTGTCTGGCTCGGACTTGGATAGAAGCGGTCTTATTGAACTGTAGTCGGTCGCTGACGATTTATTTGAGCAATTATCGCTAATTTTGCCCTCGACTGGTATTATGTCTGGATTCTTATCTGGTGACAATGGAATGATTAACTTTATAAAGTTTACAGACTGGTCTGCGTTAGTATTGAGTTACTAGTTACTACTGAGATAAGGACCAGGGGCCCTGCATAATGAAGTACATATTATGTTACTTACATTGTATGACATGTCAAAACATTCATACTAATATTATAAATGCGAAAGTGTGTTTGTCCTTCAATCACGCCGCAATAGAGCATACGCTACTTTTTATCCCGGCAAATCAAAAAGTTCCCGAGATATTTTAAAAACTGAAGTCTCAGTCTGTCTGAAGTCTGAAGCATCAGCTAGTATTGAAATAATACTGCATCAAGCGTTGGTGGTAGGGCCCCTATCCTTGATGAAAATGTTTAATTAAAAAATTAATAACTTAATAGTACATTATTGCAAAGGCCGGGAAATAGGCAATTGCAGGTCGAGTATGAGTTTGAAGGCCGAGCCGTAGGCGAGGACTTCACTAAATACGAGACAGGCAATTGCCATTTCTGGCCGAGGCATATATAGTGCTTTTCTCAATAGAATGCAGGGAAATAAAACACACTTTTTATATTATACATTAAATTCAGTTAATATTAAAAGTTACATTAGACATATTGGGGCTGGAACATTACAACGCTCCTGCAATGTTGTATGAAACGGCGTGCTACAACATTGCAGGAGCGTTGTAATGTTCCAAATTCAAAAAACACTCCTGCAATGGATTTGATTTTCTTTGTCCGAAAATTCGATACTTCGCGTGTTCTTTTTTCGAAAATAATGACAATATTTCCATGCATGTTTGAGAAAAATATATTTAAAACTGCCATTTTATTTGACGTTTTAATAGCCGCCATTTTGCAGCGCTATTAAATTTTAAAACGTGTTAGCTGGCGTCATTCACCAGAATCTAGATTGTGATTGGTTGTCAAATGTTGCTAACATGTTTTTGAAGTCATATTTCTTTTTTGCCAACAATGATGTGCGTTTTACAATTTTGAATATAAAATATTTATTTAAGGCTTTAAGATGCGTGAAATAACCTTGAGAAACGGAGCCAACCTAGACTTATTTCAACGTCACCGCCATCTAGCGGCTACGCTCGGTACTTGCTCGAGAACTCTGCAAGTACATGAGAGTACCTCAAAATATATCAACGATAAAGTAAATGTGCAGAGGGAACAGTGTTTTATGTTATCCTACCTACATTGGGCCTCACTGAGATTGATGTCACGTGCAGGTGTTAAGAGTCTCCATTGCTTTAGCTTCACCTAGTAGGCGCCATGTACCATAACGAGCTTGCAAGTAGTTTATAAGTTCGAGGAAATTAATTCTTTTTCTTGTTATTCTTACCATCATAATTTTTAATAGGTCTTTTAAAATCATTGTATTCTTTGATAGTTTTTAGGGCTTCGTAACCAAAAGGTGCCAACCCTGTTGTATCAAAAATATTTATTTAGGTAATAAACAAAAAATCGGCCAAGTGCGAGTCAGGCCTCGCTCTTTTAGGGTTCCGTACATAATATGACCAAATCACTTTTTTAAAACTAGATACACGTTTAGATAACTTAGTTCTGAGTTAGTATTAAATTAGGTAGCAGTGTTAGCCTAGTGGTTAGGACTGTGGTCTCCTATTCGGGGGGGTCGCAGGTTCGATCCCGGGTACGCACCTCTGACTTTTCGGAGTCAAGTGCGTTTAAGCAATTAACTATCACTTGCTTCAACGGTGAAGGAAAACATCGTGAGGAAACCTGCACATCTGAGAGTTCTTCATAATGTTCTCGAAGGTGTGTGAAGTCCACCAATTCGCATTGGGCCGGCGTGGTAGACTATGGCCTATAACCCTTCTCTGAGAGGAGACCTGCGCTAAGTAGTGAGCCGTTGATGGGTTGCTAATGATGAAATGATGATGATGATTAAATTAGGATATGGGGAAAGAATGCTCGTTTGTTTTGGTCACAACTTTGAAGGTCCCTATTTCTTCATTTTTGAAGCTTTTCCATGCATGGGAGCCCCCTTTATTTTTTAATTTAATTTTATTTTTATTATTTGTTGTTATAGCGGAAATAGAAATACACACTCTGTGAAAATTTCAACTATGTATTACTGTTTACGAGAGACAGCCCGCTGACTGACGGACAGCGGAGGCTTAATAATAAGGTCCCGTCGGCATCCTTTGGGTACGGAACCCTAAATAGAAAATTTGATTATATTTTATTAAATAAAACCGACCAACCGCTCGTCGGACTCGCGCACCGAGGGTTCCGTACTCCAGAAGTTAAAGTATTCCAGTAAAACGATATTATTATTAATTTGCTTTATCATATTATTATTTATAATATTTTTAGGGTTCCGTACCGAAAGGGTGCCAACGGGACCCTATTACTAAGCCTCCGCTGTCTGTCCGTCTGTCAGCGGGCTGTATCTCGTAAACCGTAATAGATAGACAGTTGAAAGTTTCACATATAGTGTAAAATAAAATAAAATAATAAAATAAAGGGGACTCCCATACTTATATGGAAAAGGAGTAGACATAAAATTTTATTTTTTTATTGGAGTTTATTGGAGTTTACTCCTTAAGAATCGATTTTAGGCGCCCGGTATGAGAAAAATTCGAGGAGTAAAATCTACTTATGAATGACCTCGTTACGTTTTTCACAACGATGCAAATTTCTACCCTAACGTTGAGTAAATAAGGTTGGTTTTCGCTTGAGTTGTCGAATGCCCGCGTTACGTTTTTCACAACGATGCAAATTTCTACCCTAACGTTGAGTAAATAAGGTTGGTTTTCGCTTGAGTCGCTATCTCAAAAACTAAACTAGTTAGGAATTTGAAATTTTGGTATATTATGTACTATGTAGTGTATTTAAACAACAAATACTGAAAACACAGATTTATAATGCGGTTTGTAAGTTGTGACCAAAGCAAACGAGCCTTTTTCCCCATAAGCTAATTTAGTAATTTCTAAGAACTAAGATATCTAAATAATAATATGTATCTAGTTTTAAAAAAATGATTTGGGTCGTATGTACGGAACCCCTAAAGAGCGAGGCCCGACTCGCACTTGGCCGATTTTTTTTGTTTTAGAGGCTTATTCTTAATATCAAAATAAATATTTTCTTTCACACAATTAGTCCAGTAAAAAGTTAAATGAAACCATGATCTGACCAGTTTTGGCGCAATGAGTAAAAATCGGCCAAGTGCGAGTCGGGCCTCGCTCTTTTAGGGTTCCGTTAAAAAAAATTAAATTAAAATATTTTCATGTACCCATGGAAATGAACCGATTTGGAAAATTCTTTTTTGTTTCAAAGGGTATACTTTCGAGGTAGTTTCATTGAAATTTTATCGAAATCGGTCGAAAGGTTTTTGAAATATCAACAATAAATACTAGGTACCTACCTACTGTGTCTATTTTTGTAGTGGCGCGGGCGTTTGAAGCCTTGTTTTTAAAAATCGGCCAAGTGCGAGTCGGGCCTCGCTCTTTTAGGGTTCCGTTAAAAAAAATTTAATTAAAATATTTCCATGTACCCATGGAAATATTTTAATTTAATTTTTTTAATTTAATTTAATTTTTATTATTTGTTGTTATAGCGGCAATAGAAATACATAATATGTGAAAATTTCATCTGTCTATCTATTACGGTTTACGAGATACAGCCCGCTGACAGACGGACGGACGGACGGACGGACAGCGTAGGCTTAGTAATAGGGTCCCGTTGGTACCCTTTGGGTACGGATCCCTAAAAATGTGTTCATTAATACTTAAATAATGACATTATGAAAGAAATTTTGATTTAAATTTAGGGGAAAGGGATGAAAAAAATAAAAAAAGGGTTGAAAAATGCCTTTTTTTTAAATAACTTAATAACGATAGGAAATAGAAAAAAGTTTCAAGTAAAAGTTGTAGAGAAAAAAATTCTACACAAAAAAATTCCTCTTCATTTTTTTGTTATCTGCTTTAGTTTAGCTGCAAAAAATAAAAAATAAATTTGCTTTGTAATTAATTATAAAGATGTATAAAGGCGGGAAACATAGTGCCTATCTCAATTAATTAAGCTTTGAATAACGGTAGTACAGTCAAATTAATAAGGTATTTTTTCGAAATAGAAGATACTTCCGAACATCATCCAACAGTTTTCAAAATCGCTCATCGTAGCTATTAAAACTCTAACCTGCGTGATGTCAGATTTCAGATTGAAACTTTTTCGCTTTCTATATTAAAAAGTTAGACTTTAGACTGTTTGACTTTAATTTGTTTTTAACCAATTTAAAAAAAAGAGGAGGTTCTCAATTCGCTCGCTGAGTCTTCTATTGCAAACTTCAAAAAACTCTGATACAAAAATATAGGCCAATTATTTATACCTTTCATCCCATTGTTTATGACAATGGAGATTGGGAAATAATTTGTTAGTTAACAATTGAATAACTTTTTGAAAAATGGTGGTTAAACTTTTGTTTCTCCAGGGCTCGATTCTTTCAAGTGTTAAGAAGATACTAGAATTTTTTCAAATTTTTAAAATCACATCTTATGTTATAAAAAAAAATATTTTTATTGCTGAACTCTCTTTAGCGGGGGCGCGCGCATGCTGTAACAGCCGCACGGAGCCCTATTTTCAACGTCAAATTAAAATTATAAATAATGGAGATAGAATCCCGGGAGTTGGGACTTTTTTATTGGAAATTTCCTCCTCTTAACGAGCTTTTTTCAAAACTGCTTAAATATTAATATTTTTCGAGTTATTAACAAAAAACGAAATATAATTTTTTTCATCTTATTTTGTTAATAACAATTGCAATTTTTTACCTGCACCAAAATCCTTCAAAAACATTTTTCTAGAGGTGATTCCGACTCGAATGAGCCATCGCTCATATTTTAGGACCTTTATCTCTATTTTTCACGTTTTTGAACTTGTTGACTAGACTAATACGTAGGTATGTATTTACGAATTCAAATAAATATTGACGAATTTCAAAACATAACATTGACATAACATTTGACGACCTCCCTGGCTCAGTGGTGAGCTCTGTTGTCTTATAACAGGGAGGTCTCGGGTTCGATTCCCGGCAGGGTCAATTTTGGAATTTATAATTTTTGAATTGTCTCTGGTCTGGTCTGGCGGGAGGCTTTGGCCGTGGCTAGTTACCACCCTACTGTCAAAGACGTGCCGCCAAGCGATTTAGCGTTCCGGCACGATGGCGTGTAGAAACCAATTAGGGGTATGGGTTGAATATTCACTGCCATACCCCTTCGAAGTTAGCCCGCTACCATCTTAGACTGCATTGTCACTTACCATCAGGTGAGATCGCAGTCAAGGACTAGCTTGTCATCGAATAAAAAAACACTTCGGCGATGAAACTTGACAACATAATAGTGCTGTCAATAAAGAGAACAATTAGTTCAGTTTTTACACTTTTTTGCCAAGTTGTACGAAATTAAAAATCACATCAGTGTGAATTTGCAGTACGCATGAGGCGTAATATAAAATAAAGAGAACAATTAGTTCAGTTTCTACACTTTTTTGCCAAGTTGTACGAAATTAAAAATCACAGCAGTGTGAATTTGCAGTACGCATGAGGCGTAATATAAAATTCGATCCGTAGTCAACCCAAGTCAGTTGACTTGTAATAGAAAAATACCTGAAAAATACGGAGGTATGACAAAATACGAATTTCATACCATATCAAAATACTTTAACTATATGAGACGTGTCCATGCTTAAAACTAAGTATACAAAAGTCATGCGTTTCATCAAACTATTGTCAGGTTTTGTGCTGTGCAACTCAATCATATTTTTGTATCAGAGTATCTAGATTTTTGAAGTTTGCAATAGAAGACTCAGCGAGCGAGCCCCACACAAATGAAGTTTGATTCTTATTTGATTATGTTATCGAATTCTGTTTGTATGCTCTGGAAACTAGTATGTTTGTAGTTTTATTTGTAAAGTATAATAAAGTCACAATATTATGCGTATAATTTTAGGCCTATATTGTACACACTTCTAAGTAGAAGTGTGTAAAATATAGGCCTAAAATTAGGCCGATCACTGCCGCTATAATCTATATATATAAAAGAAAGTGGTGTTAGTTACACTATTTATAACTCAAGAACGGATGAACCGATTTGGCTGAAAATTGGTGGAGAGGTAGCTTAGAACCAGGAGACGGACATAGGATACTTTAAAAAAAAACAACAGAACAGCGGATTGATGCGATTTTTTGCATGGGTATAGTAATGGATGTAGTAGTTGTTCCTCAGACCGGGAGAGCTACTTTTTATCTCGCATAATGAAAGAGTTCCCGCGGGAGTTTTAAAAACTAAATCCATGCGGACGAAGTCGCGGGCATCAGCTAGTCTATACTAAAAAATACTTTTTAAAAAACCGACTTCAGACGCCCGCGCCACCACAAAGTATATAATTTATTTTTGTTATTGTAAAAAGCGCTCGACCGATTTCGATAAAATTTAAACGGGACCACCTGGGAAGTATACCCTTTGAAACAAAAAAAAGAATTTTGCAAATCGGTTCAGGTGTCTTCGAGTAATCGGTGAACATACACAAAAAAAAGGATTCCGACGAATTGAGAACCTCCTCCTTTTTTTAAATTGGTTAAAAACAAATTAAAGTCAAACAGTCTAAAGTCTAACTTTTTAATATAGAAAGCGAAAAAGTTTCAATCTGAAATCTGACATCACGCAGGTTAGAGTTTTAATAGCTACGATGAGCGATTTTGAAAACTGTTGGAATCATCCAACAGTTTTCAAAACATCAGTTCGGAAGTATCTTCTATTTCGAAAAAATACCTTATTAATTTGACTGTACTACCGTTATTCAAAGCTTAATTAATTGAGATAGGCAATATGTTTCCCGCCTTTATACATCTTTATAATTAATTACAAAGCAAATTTATTTTTTATTTTTTGCAGCTAAACTAAAGCAGATAACAAAAAATGAAGAGGAACTTTTTTGTGTAGAATTTTTTTCTTTACAACTTTTACTTGAAACTGTTTTTTCTATTTCCTACCGTTATTAAGTTATTTAAAAAAATCAGCCAAGTGCGAGTCGGGCCTCGCTCTTTTAGGGTTCCGTTAAAAAAATTAAATTAAAAAATTTCCATCTACCCACCTACCCATTTTAATTTAATTTTTTTAATTAAATTTAATTTTTATTATTTGTTGTTATAGCGGCAATAGAAATACATAATATGTGAAAATTTCATCTGTCTATCTATTACGGTTTACGAGATATAGCCCTCTGACAGACGGACGGACGGACGGACGGACGGACGGACGGACAGCGTAGGCTTAGTAATAGGGTCCCGTTGGTACCCTTTGGGTACGGAACCCTAAAAAAGGCATTTTTCAACCCTTTTTTTATTTTTTTCATCCCTTTCCCCTAAATTTAAATCAAAATTTATTTTATAATATCATTATTAAAGTATTAATGAACACATTTTTACTCATTGCGCCAAAACTGGTCAGATTATGGTTTCATTTAACTTTTTACTGGACTAAATAGCACAATTTTATTTATTTACCTTATTTAAGGTTAGTGCCAATTAAGATAGACCTCTAAATTGTATGAGCGCCCATACAACTCGGAGGACTATCTTAATTGGCTTCTATTATTTATGTATGGGGACACCCTTTAAAATTCAACTTTTTTTATTTTTTGTAATTTTTCCTTTATTTGTGCTGTTGACCTTGCATTTTGTCAAATTTTGTGATTCTAGGTCAAAGGGAACTACCATATAGGTTTTCGACCCAAAACCTATAGGGTAGGTACTTCCGGTTGACCAAGAATTGTCAATTTTGGTTAAAAGCAAGGTAAGACCTATGGTATGGGTATAGTTGAGGACCTGGAGGGTGACATAGGCTACTTTTTATCCCAGAAAATCAAAGAGTTCCCAAGGGAGTTCAAAAACTAAATCCACGCGGACGAAGTCGCGGGCATCAGCTAGTTAAATAATAATTATATATATACTTCTAATAATCCATTTAGTGTCAAAGTAAAATAATCCTTGATTGTATTGATAAAGTCACAAATTCAGTACAACCGATTATGGAGAGTTATGGAGCGTATCATACATAGGTAAATGTATAAGAATGCTACACGAAATTGAGCTCAAATTCAATGCTGTTATAGTTTATTTTACTTTGACGCTAATGACATCGAATACGATTACGATCAATCGATTAACTATAGACAATTGGACCTGTTACAGTTTTATTATAAGTAGGTATAGATAATACTAGCTGATGCCCGCGACTTTGTCCGCGTGGATTTAGTTTTTAAAGTCCCTCGGGAACTCCTTGATTTTCCGGGATAAAAAGTAGCCTAGATGTTGACCCGAGTAATAAGCTACTGTAATGTACCTAACCATTATTTGTATCATAACTACGTAGTCTTACGAAACTTTCCAAATTGTTTCCTTATTGAATCGTCATTAATATCATATTAATGTTATATTAGCGGTCACATTCCAACATTCCATGTTATCAAGTTTAGATAGTAACCAAATACCTCTTAATTTCGTAATAATTGATTATTAATTATATTTCTTTCATATATATTGAGCCCATATCAAAGTGTACTTCAGAGTGTTCCACGAGTCTTAACAAGTGCATTACCAAATAGGTTTAATAGCTATAAGTACTTTGTGAATCTCTCCTCTATATATTTTTTCTTCATATAATAAATGCTAAGTCTGTAATAACATCGTGTTTACCTTGTCTCCGGCTGTGACCCATTACATTTTTGGCGCAGTTACGGTAGAATCGTTCTAGAAGCATAAAAGCTTAACGAATCCAGAACCACGGTGAGGAAACGCTGTATGAGTTACTGCCTACCTGCTTCGGAGGTCTACGAGGAGTACACCAGCAGCCCCACATCGTGCTCACCATAAGGTCAAAGCAGCCGCAAGTAAGCATTCTTTTATATGTACAACTTGGCTTCCTTATTTGAAGAAAAAATGGCTCCTACAATTAGCCTATAAATGGCGGAGCGTATGCTTATTAAATTTGACGGGGATAAAAGCAAACTGTACGAGTTCTTGGACAATTGTGATAAGGCGATGACTCTCGTCGATCCAATATATAAAGAAATATTATTCAAATTAATTGAAACCAAGATCACGGATAATGCGCGTGCCGTCGTAAGAAACCGAGAGTTCCCATCTTGGGACGCCCTGAAAACGCATCTTCTGGACGCGTACTCGGAAAAAAGGACCATAGGGCAATGGCAGCTAGAATTAAATGCGTGTAAACAAGATTATAAGGAATCTGTTATGAGCTTCGCAAACAGAGTCGAAAGTTGTTACATTAAAGTCATTAATTCATTAGATAATAGTTTAGATAAAATTAGTAGAGAAGCATGTGTTAACTTAATAAAAAATGAAGCTCTGAGCGTTTTCCTGAATGGGTTAAACAGAGACTTAACAATTTTAGTCAAGTCGCAAAGGCCTGACACCTTAGAAAGCGCAGTTGCTGTCGCACTCAATGAGGAGCAACAATTAAAAAGTAAATTTGAAATGCAACGTTTCCATAATAACCAAAAACCAAATTATAGTCAAAATAAAATATTTCAAACAGTATCTCACCAATTTTGTAAATATTGTAAAAAAACGAACCACACCATCGATAAATGTTTTAAATTAAAAAATCGCAATCCTAATAATAATAACAACACCAACCATTATAATAATCGAAATAATCACCATAAAAATTATCACAATAGACATACGAATAATTCACATCAAAATAACAGTCAGTTTAGAGGGAATTCCTCACAGCAGGCTGGACCTTCGTCTTTAAACAGGCAGGGTCCTCCGCAGCCGGCTGTGCAGAGGGAAACCCGATAGATCCAAGCCGGATCCATGCAGTAAATTGCAATGCAATTACGTCATATGTAATTATTCAATTTAACCAAACTAGCGAACCAGTTCGACTACTTTTAGACACTGGTGCTACTATTTCCCTAATTAAAGTTGATAAATTAAATTATGAAACAATTTGCTATACAGATTACCCAATTTATTTAAAAGGCATAGATAAAGTCGAATCAAAAAATTTAAATAAGACACTCGCCTATACATACCTTGATTTTTGTCTTAATAACTTTAAATACGAAACTCTTTTCCACGTTATTTCGAAAGATTTTCCAATTGATTTTGATGGAATTTTAGGGAACGATATTTTAAAAAATTTGAACGCTTCTCTCGATTTTGAAAGAAATATTTTGAAGATAGATGAAAATGAAATTGAAATCATGGTAATTGAAACGCTTACTGCCCCTCCTGAAAACAATAAAGCACCATGGTCCCGTGCTGATGAATTAAATGATTCTAATAGGGTAGATATTCCCTTTGATTCTTGTACTGACAAGAAAATAGTCGAAATCGATTATTCTAATATTCCCATCGAGGATTCTAATATTCCCATCGAGGATTCTAATATTCCCATCGAGGATTCTAATATTCCCATTGAGGATTCTTATATTTGTCTAAAACAATTATTTGATTATATTCCCTTCGAGGATTCTAATAAAACAGATCAGATCTCTGAAACTGGTCTTCAAACGGATTTAAATAAACTTTCAAGACAAAATATTCCAAGTATTATAAAAAATAAAACTATTTTAAAACCGCGTTGTGAACAAGTTGTTGAATTTGATATTTTAAATTTTGATTCCGAGCTAGGAATAATAAATAAAAAGGAAATTGAAAATGGTATTTTTATCGCGGATAGTCTTGTAAAAGTTACAAATGGAAAAGTTATTACTTCTATTTTAAATACAAATGATAAAGTTATTGAAATTAATAATTTGAAAATAGAAATTGAATATATTTCGGAAGATTTCAAAAAATGTTTAGAAAATAATGAAAATTCTAATATCGATAATATTGGTCAAGTCAGAAATTTTTATCAGAAAGCTGAATTACAATTTCCAGAAAGATTAGAAAAGATTAAATCCAATCTTCGTACCAGTCACCTTAATAAAGAAGAAAAAGAGTCTTTAGAAAAAATTTGTATGGATTACCATCATATATTTTATTTAGAAGGTGATAAATTATCTAGTACTGATGTTCTCAAACATACTATTCCAACTAAATCAAATACCCCACCGATTAATGTTAAAACCTATAGATATCCTCAAATTCATAAAGAAGAAGTTGATAAACAAATTAAAAAAATGTTAGAACAAGGTATTATTGAACCATCTACATCTCCTTGGAATTCACCTGTATGGGTCGTTCCGAAAAAACTTGATGCTTCTGGTGAAAGAAAATGGCGTTTAGTAATCGATTACAGAAAATTAAATGAAGCTACAATAGGAGATAGTTATCCTTTGCCTAATATAACAGACATTTTGGATCAATTAGGTCATTCTAAATATTTCACAACCCTTGATTTAACTTCAGGTTTTCACCAAATTAAAATGTCGCCTGAAGACGCTGAAAAAACAGCCTTCTCTGTCCCTTCAGGACATTACCAATACAATAGAATGCCATTCGGTTTAAAGAATGCACCAGCTACGTTTCAAAGGTTAATGAATACTGTACTTGCTGGAATCCAAAATTATAGATGTTTTGTCTATTTAGATGATATCGTGATTCACGCAGACTCTCTTCAAGAACATAATAAACGTCTAATCGAAGTTTTTCAACGCTTGGATAAATTTAATTTAAAAATTCAACCTGATAAATGTGAATTTATGCATAAACAAGTTATGTACTTGGGCCATCTCATTACTAATGAAGGAATTAAGCCTGATCCAAAGAAAATTGAAGCTATAATTAACTATCCAATTCCTAAATGTCAGAAAGACATTAAAGCATTTCTTGGCTTCGCTGGATATTATAGAAGATTTATAAAAGATTTTTCTAAATTATCACGTCCTTTAACCATGTTATTAAAGAAAGATACTGATTTTATTTGGACAAGTAGCCAACAAGATTCATTCGAAAAATTAAAAAACGCTTTAAGTTGTGAACCAATTTTACAATATCCTAATTTTGAAAAGGAATTTATACTTACCACAGATGCCAGTGCCTATGCGATAGGTTCTGTACTTTCTCAAGGTTCACCACCTAATGATCTTCCTATTGCTTATGCAAGTAGAACTTTAAATCATGCTGAATCTAATTACTCAACAACAGAAAGAGAGTTATTAGCTATTGTATGGAGTATAAAACACTTTCGTCCTTACCTTTACGGAAGGAAGTTTAAAATTTACACAGATCACAAACCTTTAACTTGGTTATTTAATGCAAAGGATCCAAGTTCTCGCTTAGTCCGATGGAGACTTTTATTAGAAGACTATGACTACGAAATAATTTATAAAGAAGGTAGATTAAATCATAATGCCGACGCGTTAAGTCGAATTCAAACGGTAAATCGTTCTCAATATCAACAATTTTTAAACGATTTTCAACACAAATTGATTTTAAATGATAATATCGAAGAAGTTAATGGAAATATATGTGATAAATTAGACAGTAACGTCTGTATTCCAATCTCATGCGATCTGGAATGTACTGAAGATTTCCATAGAGACATTAAAAATAAATTAAATCATTTTAACGATATCAAACCACAAGACGTCGATGTTGGTAATATTGTCATTAAAAAACATAATGATCATTTCATTTATTACCTTTGTACTAAACAATATTATTGGAATAGGGCAGACTATCAAGATTTCTTTGACACAATAACGAAAGTGCGGGAGCACTTACTTAAAACTAATGGGGGAGAATGTACTTTAAAAATTCCCAAATTAGGAGATAAATATGATAAACTAAGTTGGTCTAAATTGCGAACTATGTTAAGATATATTTTCAAAGATACAAAAATTAAAATTATCATTTTCCACAATGAAAGAATTATACCAAATAAAGATCAAATTAAACAAATTTTAGAAGAATGCCATGTAAATCCAACAGCTGGACATTCTGGTTTCCATAAAACATATAAAAGAATCAAAGATAAATATAAATGGAAAAATATGAAACTTGATATTAAAAATTATATTAAAACCTGTGAATCATGTCAAAAAAATAAGTTAATACGAAAGAAACATAAACTTCCCATGGAACTTACCACCACATCTTCAACGCCTTTTGAGCGTATTGCCTTAGACATCGTAGGACCCTTACCTCTGTCAGAAGATGGTAATAAATTCATATTAACACTCCAAGATGATCTTACTAAATTTTCACAAGCTTATGCTGTTCCTAATCATGAAGCTTTAACAATTGCAAATATTTTTGTCACACAATTTATATGTAAATTTGGTATACCTAAGTCGATACTTACTGATCAAGGCGCTGACTTCACGTCATCTCTTTTAAAAAATATTTCAAAACTATTTAAGATAAAACAAATTAATTGCACAGCCTATCACCCACAAACTAACGGTGCTCTTGAAAGATCTCATCACACGTTAGCTGATTATTTAAAACATTATGTTAATGAAAAACAGACAGACTGGGACAAATGGATTGATTTTGCGATGTTTTCCTATAATACATCCGTCCATACTTCAACAAAATTCATGTCATTTGAATTAGTTTTTGGTGTAAAACCAAACATCCCATCTAGTCTCACTTCTACACCTGAATTCAAATACACTTATGATGATTATCTTAGTGAATTAAAAATGAGATTACAAAAAAGTAACGAAATAGCAAGAAACCACATACAGAAATCAAAAGAAGTTAATAAAAAGTATTATGATCAGAAAAATAATCCTATATCGTTTAAAGTAGGAGATAAAGTATTTTTGTTAAATGAAAACACTTCTAAAGGCAAATGCAAAAAGCTTAGAAGTAATTACGAAGGTCCTTATGAAATAGTTGAAATCAATTCTAGTTGTAACTCCACTATTATTATAAAAAATAAGAAAAAGTTAGTTCATAATAATAGATTAAAATTAGCATACTGATGCAAATCATAGACGCTGATGATGGCGAACATTTCGAAAATGCATTCGATCGAATTAATAAAGATAAAAATGAATTTGTCAAAATCTTAAAACAACAGACTCAAGTTGTTCAAAATACAATAATGAATTTTAATTCCTCAATCACAAACTATGAACGCAATTTAAACACATTCAATACCAATTTGAGAAAACTAGAGAATTTTACTAAAACAACTGTCGATACTATAACTTCTTTACAAAAACAACAAAGCATGCAAGACCATTTAGAATTGCTAAATCTAATAATTTCTGAAGTAGATAAAGAATATTCTATTATTATTAATGCTATTTTGTTTGCTAAAACTGAAACATTGCATCCAAGTATAATTTCACCCTCAGTTTTAATAAATGAACTTCAAAAAGTTATTCCTTACTTACCTACTAATACCAAATTTCCAGTCGATCTAACTAGAAATGAAGTTTATAAACTAGAATCAGTACTGAAACTAAATTTATTTCTGTATAATAATAAACTAATATTTGTTATCTCAGTTCCATTAATATTTAATGAAAAGTTTGATGCATATAAACTTATAAGTTTACCCACTCACAGAAACGACGATTTTTATTCTTTTATATTACCTGATGAAAATAGTCAATACTTGTCAATTTCAGAAAATAGAATGTACTATGTAACTCTTAAGGATTTGTCAGAATGTAAATTATTGTCAGATGATTTAAGAATTTGTTATAATAAGGTACCAATGTATTCAACTCACTCTAGACCTAGTTGTGAAAGTGAAATTTTGTTAAATAATGTAAAAAATCCAGACAATTGTAATATAAGAATCACAAAACTTTCTCACGAGCTATTTTACAAACTGAATAAATTAAATCAATGGTTATATGTCGCACCAAAGCCAATTATTGCTACTGTAAAATGCGAAACAATGCAACCTAAAGATATTATGTTAGAAGAAAAAGGAATTTTAAGTTCTAATAAGAATTGTAAGATTTTCACTACTAATTCTGTGTTAACTACTTTTAGTACTCTAATGCTCCTACAGCACCCATAGTAGATCTCGAAATGCAGAATTTAATGGAAAAAACTCCTATAGTTATTAATTGTAATAGTGAAACACCACTACGAAGGAGTGCTAGATTGTCTAAGTTAAAAACTTAATCATTGTTATTAATCTAAAACTCAAAATGTTATATTTCATTATATAAGTTTTATTATGAATTAATTTAAGTCGAAATGATTTTCAATCATTTCTTTTTCTTAGGGGGAAGGTGTAATGTACCTAACCATTATTTGTATCATAACTACGTAGTCTTACGAAACTTTCCAAATTGTTTCCTTATTGAATCGTCATTAATATCATATTAATGTTATATTAGCGGTCACATTCCAACATTCCATGTTATCAAGTTTAGATAGTAACCAAATACCTCTTAATTTCGTAATAATTGATTATTAATTATATTTCTTTCATATATATTGAGCCCATATCAAAGTGTACTTCAGAGTGTTCCACGAGTCTTAACAAGTGCATTACCAAATAGGTTTAATAGCTATAAGTACTTTGTGAATCTCTCCTCTATATATTTTTTCTTCATATAATAAATGCTAAGTCTGTAATAACATCGTGTTTACCTTGTCTCCGGCTGTGACCCATTACACTACCACGGTATAAAATTTTGTAGAAATCTGTGCGGTAGTTTTTATGTGAAAGAAGGACAAACAAACAGACAAAAATTAAATACAAATCTGTTTTGGGCTCAGTATCGATAGTAAAGCATCCCCCAATTAAAATTTTCAAAATATATTAAATGTACAGAAATCTTCCAGTTACAGTTTTACATAGACGAATGATATTTACTACACTAGCGGCACGCTATGACGGCCGGTTTGACACATTACAATAGTGATGTGGAATGTCAATTTATTCTCGAACAAAAAACAATTAAGTTTTGTTTTTGTACCTGATTAAATAGGTTTAATAAAACAAAAATGTATATGTTTATTTAATTTATTTGAACGAACTGAATATTTGAATGAAAATGAATATACATACTTTATATGCACACAAGAAACATATGAATACAAAAGATACCAAAAAAGGTTTTTAAAAATTTTCAATTTAGAAAACCAAATGCCGAGTTGTGGTATATATCATATAAAAATAAAAATTTTACCTTTTGTATGAAACAGCTGATATTTTTTTGCGATTTCAGAGGTTTGTCCACATAGTGAAAATTGTTCATATTCACAAGTACATTCACCTCTTAAATGGTGCAAACTGATTTTTCTACACTTGTATACATTTTAGAAATCAATTTAATAAATAAATTTTGAGTCCTAAACCTAAAACTACATTCGATAAAATTTATGAATCTCTGCACATCACTATCGTCAATAAAGTAATACAATTATTTCCTTCAAAGTCGTTATCAATTAATACGGAACTTCATGAGCGGACAAACGTCAAACCGGCCATCATAGCGTGCCGCTAGTGTAGCGTCAGTTTTATTATAATTAGATTAATTTATAAAAACTATAATATTATGTTAATAAGAGTGAATTGCGAATGTCAACCCCTATCTATATTAAAAAATAAAAATCTCGAGTCACGAAGTATGTTCGGGATAAACTCGAAAACTACTACGCCGATTTTGATCAAACTTCGTAAATATCTGTAATTTGGTCCAACTTCTCGGACGAAGTCGCGAACATATTATAAGCTAGTTATTACATGATGTCCTCCCGACCGAGTCCGATCACGGCGGGCCAACCTCCTATGCTAATACGTCGCCTTAGAGGTCAGCCATCTGCGCGGGAGATATTATAGTGCAGAAGTGTGTGCGCAACCACAGGTGCACTCTCTATTCCCTCACTCTCATAGTCCGATGGGACGGAAATCCGACACGACCGGAGAGAGATCAGGCGCAGGACCGACGGTTTTACGTGCTCTCCGAGGCACGGGGGTGACTAACCAGTAACCACCAACTTCCTAACTCCAGGCCAGTACTGAGAATTTCTTTGGCAGAAAAACGCAATACTTTTTTTTAACGGCCACAGCTCGACCCGGGAATCGAACCCGGGACCTCGTCATCCGCAGTCGAACAAGCTGACCACTAGACCAAGGAGGCAGTTAGTTATTACATGACGTGTTGTCCACAGTAGGTACCTACGTATATCATCTATACTTACCTCAAGCAATTTTTATCAACATGCCTATGTAATCGAAAAATAACAAATATAAAATATAGGTACTAAATATAAAGTGTAAGTAAATACTCACATATACATTTTTAATTCTCTTGCTCTTTTAACAAGATATTTTTTCTTATGTTTTGGCATTTTTGACCTGCACTATTCACTATTTACAGTGTAAATATTTATAGTGTAAATTTTACACTATTCTTTGACCGATTAAAAAGTTAACTTATTTACAAAACACACACACACACAACACACAATTTTAAAGATAAAACTAAACATATTAAATCTATAAATATAAAAATATGTACACATTAGTATAAACACTTAAAAAGTTAAAATTTATTTGAACGAAGTAACGAACGAAGGTAGGTACCTACTGCGAATTTCTTGAAAGAAAAACTCATTTTTGGTCCGACCCGGGAATCGAATCCGGGACCTCGTCATCTGTAGTCGAATTTGCTAACCACTAGACCACGTCTTGTATAATACCTATACAACCACTAAATCACAAGATCTACGGTACCTACAGTCGACAGCTGTTCAATGGTACGAGTGAATTGCGAATGTCAACCCTATTGTTATAGGAATAAGGCACGTTGAAAGTCATACTGTCAGGCTTGACTTGATGTTTTGCTGTTATCCACTGTAGGTATCTACCTCAAACTTAGACCATTCAAAAAATATGGTCTAAGACCTCAAGCAATTTTTATCAACATGCATATCATCATCATCATCATCATCACCATCATCATCATCATCATCATCATCATCATCAGCAACCCATCAACGACTCACTACTGAGCGCAGGTCTCCTTTTAGATAAGGGTTAAATAATAGAATAGAAATGCTTTTTATTCAAATAAACTTTTTTACAAGTATTTTTGAATCGTCGATGATTCTACCGCTGGTTCGAAATGCCCTTCCTGCCGAAACAAGAAACTCGGCAGTTGCTCATTTCAAAACAAGTTTACAATATAATAGATACTATGCTATGTTTGCACTGTTTCCACAATGAGGGGAAGTTCCACAAAAGAATTCCTATAATTCAACACATGTTAAGACGGGCAGACAGAAAGTAGCCCCATTCCCGCCGGTGGCACCCGTTCACGGGCATGACGCATGACCCAGGTATTGCTTCAGGCCATAACCCACCCAATGCGAATTGGTGGATTACACATACCTTCGAGAACATTATGGAGAACTCTCAGGTGTGCAGGAGTGCAGGATTCCTCACGATGATTTTAATTGCTTAAATGCACATTACTCCGAAAAATCAATGGTGCCCGGGATCGAACCTGCGACCTCCCGAATAGGAGACCACAGTTCTAACCGCTAGGCTATCACTGCTTACATTATTATGCATAGCATAGGTAATAATCGAAAAAATAAAATATTATACTAACTAAAAATTGTAGGTAAATATTCACCAATACATTTTTAATTGTCCACCTGTTTGGCATTTTCGAATTCACTATTCTTTGATTACTTAAAAAGTTTATAAAAGTTTATGTATTTACAAAAAAATATTTACAGTTACTGATTTAAAGATTTTATCTAAACTAAGTAAATCTATTAATATAAATATTTAGAAATTGGTATAAACTCCTTAAAAGCTAAAATTAATTTCAACGAAGTCGCTGCGAAACCGATGCGCGGTCTTCCCTCCGCAACGTCCCGGCAGGGACTGTCGATGGGGCTCGAGAGTGTTTATCAGCTCGGATTTAGTTGAATTTCAGGTTAATATTACTATACACGATTGTTATGCGGTGTAAAAATAAAGTTAAACAGCGAAAAGATTAATATTTTTAAGACCTTTTTTTGTGTGCAAGAACGAATTAAAAAGCTAGCGCGCTTTTGGAGAACTTGTGCAAATTATGTCAAAAATAGGTACTCTTTGGGGATTTTTTTTACAAGAGGGGGTTGACAAAAATAAACATTTTTAACAGCCTAAACAGTTATTGAATCTTTATCTTTCATTCTATATTTTTTATTTACGGCTTAAATCAACAATTATGTTGATATATTGAATTAAACAACCATGGAATTTAGACATTTCACGCTTCTTAAGGCCTTAAATAGTCGATGGTTTAAATTTAATTTCATGTCGCTAAGGATTACAGAAAAAAAGATTTAAACCCAAGTTAAAATACACGCATATTTACTTGAAAAGCTACATTTGGACTTCTCAACTCAAACAAAACACAGTCTAAAAACTTACCCAAACTGTCAACGCTTTCGCATTCAGTGGTCCCAGTGAGCGGTATGTTAGATATTTCATCCTGTTTCCGGTGTGTTTTCTCATTCTTCATATCTGTGAAAGAAGTTCACGTTATTCTAAAGAATTCCATTCCAGTTTAGAATCTCAGCGGTTAAGAATCCTAGGCAAGCATCTCAAAGTTTTAAGAGTTAATTAGTTAAATATCACATGCTTTAACAGTGAAGGAAAACATCGTGAGGAAACCCTGCATGCTTGAGAGTTCTCCATAATTTCTCGAAGGTGTGTGAATACGCACTTAGCCAGCGTGGTGGACTATGTCCTAAACCGTTGACCTAGATTAATCAATGATTAACAGCAAACAGGCTGCTGTCATTGTTTTTTTTTGGACCTACTTGATTGAGAGCAACTGTCGAGTTTCTTGCTGGTTCTTCTCGGCAGGAACGGCATTCCGAACCAGTGGTAGACTCATTGACGATTCAAAAGTACTTGTAAAAGTTTATTTGAATAAAAACATTTCTATTCTATTCTATTTCATTGACGCCATTTTGGCGCTGTAAGCAGTTACGGATGTCCAAGGAACTAAAATTAGAGCACTACGCACGGCAGCGACCCTATCGCCCGTAGCGCGGGATCACCCTCTGAACCCGACACCGCTCCGCTCGCGGCGGCAATCCTGCCCGCCAGCGAGCGGAGCCACTGGACTGACACTCAGCCGCAAGGCCCCTACCCATAGCGGAACAGGAGCCTCAGCCGCCATGGACCTAATTGCCAAGACGGCTGAAAAACCATCACCGGGGAAGTGCTCTTCCCCGCGCCCCGCCCGGGTAATGAGGCCCTGCCTCGAAGCCCGTACCCTCCGCTGGCCACGGCCAGCGAAGACGACCCTCGCAGCAGTAGTTCACAACTGATAGATATTCCTTATGGCACTTTTGCGTTCCTATATTTATAACGATTCTTTATTTGACGATGCGGCTAAGGGCTCGTTTCCGGACACGCGGCGCGTTGCGCGGCGCGCGGTGCGTCACGTTGCGCGCGCCGTCGCCGCGTACTACGCCAGAAAGCTTCTGCAAGAACGCTCCCATACTTGGCCATATGAAATAGAATAGAACAAAATAGAAATGTTTTTTATTCAAATAAACTTTTTTACAAGTGCTTTTGAACCGTCGTCGATGAGTCTACCACTGGTCCAGAATGCCCTTCCTGCCGAGAAGAACCAGCACGAAACTCGGCGGTTGCTCTTTTCAAGATAAGCTTACAATTCAATAGATACTATGCTATGTATGCAGTGTTTCCACAATGAGTTCCACAAAAGTATACCTAATTCCCGCCGGTGGAACTCGTTCACGAGCATGATGCATGATTTCTCAACCATATTTGAGGGGGCATATTATGTTTAAGTTAGCCGCACAACGCGTTGGCTCTCCAGAAACGAGCCCTAAGATGGTAAGCCCTACTTGGCATGGTTTGCCTCGTTTTGGTTGCACGGTGGAGGTGTGCTATAGGCATGGGGAATGACTCACCATCTTTCTTGTTGCAGTACTTCCAGCAGAAGACGAAGGCAGATATAGCCGTGACAGCCACTATGATGGCCACCGCGCACAGGACGGTCACCAGAACTGTGGTCAACTCCACGCGTACCGGAACGTTGGCTACGACAATTTTTTTAAAATTAAATTAGTGCTTGACTGCAACCTCACTTAATGGTAAGTGAAGATGCAGCCTAAGATCGAGCGCGCTTGCCTAGAAGATTCCTATTCATGTCGCAGTCCTATCCCCTGCAGTATCCCTGTGAGATCAAATAGAAATAAGGAGATCCGCAGGAGAACCAAAGTCACCGAAATAGCTCGGTGAGTCGCGAAACTGAAGTGGAAATGGGCGGGGCACATAGTTCAAAGAGCTGATGGTCGTTGGAGTCCCAAAGTGCTGGAGTGGCGACCCCGCACCGGTAAGCGCAGTGTTGGCAGACCCCCCAATAAGTGGAACGACGACATCAAACGAGGCGCAGGGAGTCGCTGGATTCAGGCGGCGCAAGGCCGAGACCTGTGGAACTCCATGCAGGAGACCTTTGTCCAGCTGTGGACTGAAAAAGATGAAGAAGGTAACGCAGCCGTGATATAGTTATATCCCTAGGCTATCTAAAGCTGTATATTTAGCTGGAAAATATTTTTGTTGAAGCTACAAGAATAACAGCGCATTCGGCAACTTGTATTGATAACATTTTCTCTGATTGTAAAATTATCAAAAAATTGATTATCACTTATTTAAGATCTGACCATTGCGGGCAAATGATATCTATTCCGAGCAGTGAGCAGAATGTAACAAAAGTAGTAAAATATAGGCCAGTTACCACCAAAAAAGTAAGGCAATTCAAACAAAATATCGCAGCTGCAATGCCGACGCTTGATGTTGCACAGGGTGGTCCGAATGAAATTTATAGAGAGTTTTTTGATCTATTAAACTCTCAATTTAACTCTGTCTTTAAGGTAATAGAAAAAAGATTATTTAAAAATCTTAAATTTAGTGATTGGGCAACTGTTGGCATCTATAAAAGTAGAAATAGGCTGTTTGACTTGTATGCAGAAAAACAATATAATTATGCCCCCGCGTTTATAGAATATGTAAGAAATTATTCCAAATTGTTTAGAAACGTGTGCATACAAGCAAAGTCACTTCACATAAAACAAAAAATTGTCAATTCGGATAATAAAATAAAAGCAGTATGGGACATCATTGGTGATGAAATGGGTAAGAATAAGGTACATTATAATAAACTGTAGCTTAAAATTAACAACCATGTAATTGACTCCGATATAGAAATTGCAAATACATTTGAGAACTTTTTCAAAAATATACCAGTAACCACGACCAGTTCTCTAAATTCCTCGCCAACAGAAGCCTATAATCTTCTAAGAAGCAATGTCTCTGAGTGCAATAAATTATTTAGGTTTAAACACGTTACCCCATATGATATTATCAAAACATTTAAATCATTGCAAAATAAAAAAACAGGAGATCTATGGGGAATATCAGTTAAAATAATTCACAATATCATTGATATTATTGCGCCCTATCTTGCTTTAATTTTTAATAAGTCTGTAGATTCTGGATCTTTTCCAGACCTGATGAAATGTAGTAAATTAATACCTCTTTTTAAATCGGGAAGCAAATGTGACCCGAATAACTACAGACCAATTTCAATTTTGCCAACTCTCAGCAAGATATTTGAAAAATAATGCTCAACCAACTGCTTCTACACTTTAATTTAAATAAACTTCTTCACCCTGAGCAGTACGGTTTTACTAAGGGTCGATCAACAACCGATGCAGCCGCAACGCTGTTGCAACACATATTCGATGCATGGAATAACTCACAGAATGCCATTGGTATTTTCTGTGATTTATCAAAAGCATTCGACTACGTTGATCGCGAGACCCTTTTGCTTAAACTGAGCCACTATGGTATTAGAGATTTTGCGCTTAGCCTCATTGCGTCTTATCTTAGTGATCGTGTTCAAAGAGTATGTGTCAATGATGTAAAATCATCCGGATCAGCCTCGGTAATGGGTGTACCCCAGGGTTCTATTCTAGGTCCATTCATGTTTTTGATTTACATAAATGATTTACCACATTTTGTCCAAAATACTTGCGATATATATGATGATACGTCTTTGATTTTTAAAGTCGATAGGACGAAAGACAATTTTGACGATGTAAATATTGCATTATCTCAAGTTTCTGAATGGTTTACGGCAAATAATCTACTTTTAAATGCTAAAAAAACCAAGTGTGTTGAGTTTTTATTGCCCAACACCAGAACTGTCAGTAAAAATTTAAAGATAAGTAATGAACCCTTGAAATGTGAGGACTCCACAGTGTTCTTGGGATTAACCCTGGACTCAAAGCTGCAATGGGGCACCCATATAGCAACACTTGCTGGCAAGCTTAGCTCTGCTGCTTACGCTGTTAGGAAGATTCGACAGTTAACTGACATAGAAACTGCAAAAATTGTTTATTTTGCATATTTCCATAGTATTATGTCATACGGAATCTTATTATGGGGTAAAGCAGCCGATATTGGAAAAATTTTTGTATTGCAGAAGAGGGCAATTCGCGCAATATATAATTTAAAACCGCGGGATTCCCTTCGAGAAAAATTTAAAGAAATAGGCATTCTTACAGTAGCTTCACAATATATTTACAACAATATAATATTTGTCAGACAAAACATTGTGAATTACAAAAAAAAGGGTGATTTACATGATAGGCAAGTTAGAAATCCAAACAGGCTCGTGATTCCTCGATGTCGCCTCAAGAGGGTCCGAAAGACATTTGTGGGAATGGGCGTGACGTTTTATAATAAAATTCCACAGTCGATCTTAGACTTGCCTTTACACAAGTTTAAGAAATCAGTTAAAACTAATCTCATGAAAAAGGCATATTATGCAATTGAAGACTATTTAGATGATAAAAAAGCGTGGACATAATTCGTTCCAGCGATTCATGAGACAGTAGGTGGTAATTTAACTGTATAACTATTCTATTGAATGTAAACTTATTTTGAAAAGAGCAACTGCCGAGTTTCTTGCTGGTTCTTCTCGGCAGGAACGGCATTCCGAACCAGTGGTAGACTCATCGACGATTCATAAGCACTTGTAAAAAAGTTTATTTGAATAAAAAACATTTCTATTCTATTCTATTCTATTCTATTAAAGCTGTCTCATAACTATCTTAGACTAATCTAGTGAAATAATAATTTCACTAGATTAGTCTAGTGACATAATCATTTCCCTAGATTACGATTTACGAACCGCAAGTCGAAGCGGGGTGCAGAGTGCGATATATTTTTAGATCGTTATTCTATTCCCCTTTGAGTACAACACCTACAATTCGGTACTAGCTTTCACCGTCTTATTATCTTAGCTATATTACGGATATCCCTAGGGATATAACCATATAACTATGGCTTCAACCATCTTACTGCGACACAATAAAGTTATTCTTTCTTCTATAATATAATAAAACTGTAACAGGTCCAATTCTGTACATTGAAGATATTTTGAAAATTTTTGTTTGAGGGCACTCTATAATCGATACTGAAGCCAAAACAATTTTTTTTTAATTTTTTGTCTGTCTGTCTGTCTGTCTGTCTCTCTGTCTGTCTGTCTGTCTGTATCTTGGCCGCGCATCACGCCGAAACTACTGGACGGATTTAAATGAAACTTGGCACGATTTAAGATAATACTACGAGGTATAATATAGGATACTTTTTATCCCGAAATTCAGCACGGTTCCCTTGGGAGAGGGGCTGAAAGTCCAAATGGGTATTTAGCTGTAATTCATTAAGACGTATTCCGATTTAATCCAATCTTTTTTTGTTAGAAAGCAGGTTCTTTAGAGATTGTCCTGTAATTATTTCAAGGTCGTCAATTTCGTAGTTCAGAAATTATAGACATCAAGATCTTCAGTATAAGGTCCAAATAACTTGAACCCCGGAATCTACAAGATACTTTGAATGTACGGCTCATCTTAAGCTGGCAAGCGTACTTTATCGTATATAGCCATCGTGGATAGCCCTATTTTGTCAAAGTCAAACTACTCCAAGTCCAAAGGCGTCAGATTTTGCCAAACGATCATTATACCTACATACTACATAGTAGGTATGGATGTAACACATCGTATGGACTTAATGCTACAGTGTATTCCTATGCAAATTAATATTCTAATCATACTAATATTATAAATGCGAAAGTGTGTTTGTTTGTAGGTTTGTCCTTCAATCACGCCACAACAGAGCCACGGATCGACGTGATTTTTTGCATGGGTACTATAGTTGAGGACATAGGCTACTTTTTATCTCGGAAAATCAAAGTGTTCACGAGGGATTTTAAAAACTAAATCCACGCGGACGAAGTCGCGGGCATCAGCTAGTTCTTAAATATAAATGAGAGTTTGGGAATATAGAGAGCACTTGCACTCTCTATTCCAACACTCTCCCTGATGGGACCGACATGCTTTACGTGCTCTCCGAAGCACGGGGGTGACACATCGCTAACTTTCTAACTCCGGGCCTGTATAATACTACTGAGAATTTTGTTGACAGAAAAACCCAGTACATTTTTCCGTTCGACCCCAGAATCGAATGTAATCGATCAGAATCGATAATAATTAACAGTTAATTAAGTACTGTTTTTTAACTATTTTTGTGCTCCAACAAAAACATTCGCCATCTTGCAGCGTCGCGTCAGCCATTTTGAATCAATAACTACTTCATTGGCTTGTTGTTCCGAGTTCATTGGAGTTTTTACTCGTTTAATGTATGTATGCATAATTATTTATTAGTAAAGTAGTTAATTGAAAGCGCGAACAGGTTTTGTTCAAGTTGTTTCGATGAATATAATTTTTTACATTTGTTTATGAACGGCACGCAATGGAATATTTACCTTCGTTTACTTTTAAATTAAAAAGATAAATGCAATAAATCATGGCAGTAATGGCGTTTTGACACGTTACATCGGTGGTTCAGTAAACGAATGCTAATCATTTTGCTTTTAATTTATAACAATTGTAGGTTTTAGTTGCATGAACACGGACGAATAGGTAAAATCTATCTATCTATACTTATAATAAAACTGTAACTGGACGATTTCTGTACATTTAATCTATTTTGAAAATTTTAACCGGGGAATGCTTTATTATCAATACTGATCCCAAAACAGATTTTTATTTAATTTTTGTCTGTCTGTCTGTCTGTCTGTCCGGGCATCACGCAAAAACTACAGAACGGAATTGTATGAAATTTGGTATAGTAGTAGGTGATACTCCGGGTCAACATATAGGATAGTTTTTATCCTGATAAACAATAATGTTCCTCCAGGATAGGGGATGAAAGTTTTTATCGGTTTTACTTCATAATTCCGTCAAATTTGAACCGATTTTAATTATTCTTTTTTATTTAAAAGTGTATAATATCAGGCATAGTTTGTCTAATTTTGATGAAGATCTGTTAAATATTATAGGAGATAGAGGACATAATGCTTCACAGGTAGCAGCAAAAGTCACTCACATAAAGGACAACGATCGAATACATGCATTCCATATTTATATGAGGGTTTTAGCCATAGACAGACTTTATCATTAATCTCCAGGCCCTAGATGATTATACCATTGTGTTTGTTTTGTAGCCTACCCGTGCGAAGCCGGGGCGGGTCCACTAGTCTTGAATAATATTACACTTGGGAGCAAATAAATCGCTCCAGGGTGCGTTTTTTTGCAGACTTCAAACTGCAAACACTTCGTCCGCGTAGATTTCGTTTTTTTTTTAAATCTCGCTGGCACCCTTTTGTTTCTCAGGGATAAAAAGTAGTTGATGGTGGTCACTCTAAATCCTTAAAGCTAATATGCTAATGCTCATGCATAACAGACGATCCGTACCTTTGTCGCGGCGTGATCAAAGGACAAACCAACGAACAAAAACTTTTTCATGAATATATTAGTACTTACCTATAGAAGAAATGGGTTAGAACTTTAAAAATGTCTGTTTTTTTTATTAGCCACGCTAAACTTGACTTATATTTTCCTCTCCCCTCCAAATAACCTGAACGCTTTTCTTAGGAGTGGGTACGACAATAAAGCAACGGGTGTGAATCGAACCGTCGGCTTTTCGTTTTAATTCCGCACATAGTTTAACCGATGGGCTATTGAGGCTATAATGATGTAATTATGAAGTTTGAATCATGTTTAATGAAAAATGCAACGTGGCACGATTTATTTGCTCGCAAGTAGTGATGTTGCGAATATTCGCGTTCGCATTCGCAAAAAACGACGGGAATATTTGGCGAATTTAATCTGATCCAAAATAGGCAAGAATTTAAAAATTGATTTCAAATAAATATTCGATGGACCTAAGAAAAAAATATAGGATCTTTCAATGCTATAATTATTATGCTATTATATTATTATGCCATGCTTATGATCATCCCACGTAAGTAAATTCGCATCGCTTCTTGCAAATGCGAATGTGATGTGAAAGCGAATTTACGTGGGCTGATCAAAAAACACCCGGAATATTTGAATTTCAAATATAATTATGGCATTTATTTATGGCATTGTAAGGTCGTACGAGTATATCTATTCTTAGGTAAATCAAATATTTATTTATAAATCAATTTGTCAATTTCGACTATTTTACATACCTACATTCGTCGAACATTCGCATCGTTTCTTGCGCATGCGAATGCGAATATTCACATATCACTAGTAGGTATCTACTTATATCAAATAATTATAAGTCAATTTGTCAATTTCGGCTACTTTGGATCAGCCTACATTCGTGAAACATTCGCATAGTTTCTTGCGAATGCGAAAGCGAATATTCGCACATCGCTACTCGCAAGTGTTTTACATACCTGTATGCCTCTGTGGATATTTCAGCAGACTAGAAGAAAGCGTGAAGGGTTCGCTCAACCCTTTCTTGTTGTAAGCTCGAACGGAAATACCAACGGCGTTGGTGCCGGACAGACCCCACACCACGAACTGGGGCTCATCGCTGCTGATGTTCCGCAGCAGTAAGCCCGTTGCCATGTCGTATACCTGTACATCATCATTATCATCATCAGCAACCCATCAACGGCTCACTACTGAGCGCAGGTCTACTCTCAGAGAAGAGTTATAGGTCGTATTCCACCACTCTGGTCCAATGCGAATTGGTGGACTTCACACACGTTCGAGAACATTACTTAGGTGTGCAGGTTTCCTCACGATGTTTTCCTTCACCGTTGAAGCATGTGATATTTAATTGCTTAAACGCACATGACTCCGACAAGTCAAGTCAAGTCAGAGGTGCGTATCCGGGATTGAACCTGCGACCCCCCGAATAGGAGACCACAGTCCTAACCTCTAGGCTATCCCTGCTTCTGCACTTGGTAACATAATTGATTATACGCATTATACCTGTAATAAAAACGACTGCCGCAGTCCGCCATCATGTCCGGCAATACAGCCCAGTGTCAGCGAGTCATATGTCACGTTGGTTATCTCACAGTTCTTCACCGACGACGGCTTTTCTGGGTATACAAAAAAATTCAAGTTATTCCATGAATACCTCGGGTTTTCATTGGTTACCTTCAAATCAGGATTGAATAGGCATTTTCCAGGCAGGTGCGCTCCATCTTAGGTCGCATTTTCACTTACCATCAAGTGTGATCGCAATCAAGCTGTTGTCTTTATAGTTAAATTTAAGAAATTTAAAATAGGATAGATAATATTATTATTATTATCTCAAATTTCAACGTAGACGGGTAGTTGAAACGTAGCCGTGATGTCAGGTAAATTTTATTCGGCTAAAATGGACATTGAAAATGTAGTAAAATTTTGCATACATAATAGTGTTATTTCTGTTCATATAGCTAGCTCATTATCATCAGCATCCCATCACTTACTGAGCACTACTGAGCGCAGGGTTTCAGAGAAGGGTTATAGGCCATATTCCACCACGCGCTTGCCCAAGGCGTATGCAGACTTCACACACCTTTGAGAAAATTGTAAGGAACTCTCAGGTATGCAGGTTTCCTCACGATGTTTTCCCTCACCGTTGAAGCTTGTGATGTTTAATTTCTTAAACGCACCTAACTAAGAAAAGCCAGAGGTGCGTACCCGGGAACGAACCTGTGACCCCCCCGAATAAGAGACCGCAGTACTAACCACTAGCTTTGTGTTAGGAGTGGGTACGACAATAGTGCAACGGGTGGGGCTCAAACTGTCGACCTTTCAGTTTCAGTCTGCTCCGTTAACCGTAGGGTTATTGAGGAATTAGTTAAAGGTATAGAACTATTTTTACACCGGTCAAACTAACCTGCAGGTAAAATGTGGAATAGACAAGGCATGTCCTGACGTCCCACCGCATTGCTTGCGGTACATTGCACCCAGCCATAGTCTGATGAAGTGTTGACCATGTACAAGTATCTGTCTAAACAATAAACTGTGTGTTAGAATCATCCAATACACTCAATATAGTCATACCACTGAAAAATATACAGAAAAAAGTAAATTAAACTGTTGAGGATCAGTTCCCTTTAAAAAATTGTGCTCGCAAATTGTCATCCTTTGTCTTAGGTGAGATAACAGGGTAAACCGAATTTTTTAATTCTGATATTTTAAAACTATTTTGGCCAGGCTCTTTTATCATACTAGCTGATGCCCGCGGCTTCACCCACTTTGAGCGAGTCACGAATTTTCAAATCTCAGCGGATGCCTTTGTCATAATAGCTATATGTATGCCGAATTTCAGCCCCATCCGTTTAGTGATTTGAGCTGTGCGTTGATAGATCAGTCAGTTAGTCACCTTTTCCTTATATATTTTTATTTGGATTAAGACGTTACGGTAAGTAAATTCATCAGAAATAGAGAGAGAAAGGTAAGGTAAACATATATTTTGTAAGAATATGGGTCTATTACTTTACCAAGGCTGTTTTGCGCGTTCATCGGAAGTGTGTTTAGCTCGAGCTTTGAGTGGGTTGTGCTGTTGAACCACCAATGGTACGTCATCGGCTCCTGTTGTGGAAAAAAGCTATGTTTAACAGCATCCTTTATGGCAGCAACGCAACTATTTTCCTTAAACTTTTACCACTTCATACTGGATCATCATCATCATCATCATTAGTAACCCATCAACGGCTCACTAATGAGCGCAGGTCTCCTCTCAGAGAAGGGTTACAGGCCATAGTCCACCACGCTGGCCCAATGCGAATTGGCGGACTTCACACACCTTCAAGTACATTATGAAGAACTCTCAGGTGTGCAGGTTTCCTCACGATGTTTTCCTTCACCGTTGAAGCAAGTGATATTTAATTACTTAAACGCACTTGACTCCGAAAAATCAGAGGTACCCGGGATCGAACCTGCGACCCCCCGAATAGGAGACCACAGTTCTAACCACGAGGCTATCACTGCTTCTGGATTCGTTCTGGATACATTCCATCAAACAAGTTCTTTATGATGAGGAGATGACAAAAGCAAAATTGCACCCAATGTGAGAATCAAAAGATCAATGACGATGTGTACCATCTCTTGATGAAGTGTGCACGGAACGAAGCGGAGCGACCGCGCTTTCTTAAGGACGATAATTGCAGTGTGGGGTTGTTCGATAGTAATTTAGCAGTCCGACTCCCAAAAGTCACTCTTCAAAGTATATTACGGGCCGATTTCTCAAACGTAAAATAAGTCTTATTCGAGCGTAAATTTGATAAATTTGATTTGATATTTTTGACAGATTTTCAATACAAAAACTGGTGAAATCGGCACTAAGTGTAATAATAATGTAAATAGAATAGAATAGAATAGAATAGAAATATTTTTTATTCAAATAAACTTTTACAAGTGCTTTTGAATAGTCAATGAATCTACCACTGGTTCGGAATGCCTTTCCTGCCGAGAAGAACCAGCAAGAAACTCGGCGGTTGCTTTTTTCAAAACAAATTTACAATACTTACAGTAAATACTATGCTATATATGCAGTGTTTCCACAATGAGGAAAGTTCCAAAAATGCATACCGACTAACTTCTATCTTAAGATGGGCAGACATAAAGTAGCCCCATTCCCGCCGGTGGCACCCGTTCACGAGCATGACGCATGACCTAGCCATTGCTTCGCTCAACCATATTTGAGGGAACGTAACAACCCGCATCACACGACACCACCACAGAAATGTTTAAAGAGTGCGTGACATACTTATGCTACCCATGTCAAGGCATCAATACTGAAAACTAATATTCAAATGCTCATTTTAAGACATCACTTAGACACAAATAAAGTAGAAACACTGAATAGCACAGGATAATTTTGTTACACAGGTTGATTATTACTGTCTCATGGTTTTACATTAAATTACATGGTTATACTTAGGTATGTGTTGTTCATCAACTAACGAGGGTGACATTATCAGCACTGATGGCATAAAAAAAAATAAAGAAAAAATATTATCCGTAGACATTGTTCGAACGAGTGGTAGGTACGCAAATCTACTAGAAGTGGGTAAAGTGGATTCTAGAGAAAATTTCATTTTGTACAATTTATTAAACAAAAATCGGCCAAGTGCGAGTCGGGCCTCGTTCTTTTAGGGTTCCGTTAAAAAAAATATTAATTTAATTTTTTTAATTTAATTTAATTTTTATTATTTGTTGTTATAGCGGCAATAGAAATACAAAATATGTGAAAATTTCAACTGTCTATCTATTACGGTTTACGAGATACAGGCCGCTGACAGACGGACGGACGAACAGCGGAGGCTTAGTAATAGGGTCCCGTTGGCACCCTTTGGGTACGGAATCCTAAAAAACTGGAAAAAAAAACATAGCTAGTCATGAAATATCGATAAAAAATTCAACGCGGATCGACCAAGAATCATGTACCTGCCTTCATGAATCCCTGCCTTCAGTTTTTATTACAATGTCCCTAGCACCCTGTATAAGATCAAGTAAGTATTATCACCCACCTTAGGGTTGGCATCGACATCGCAGTCAATCTTTACGACTTCACCTCTCGCAGCCCTCAGCACCCCCGCTTGCTGAGACTTGCACGTCGGGCTATCTACATACAAATACACCAATACACCAATTAATTACAAATAAACACACCAATTAATTTCACAAATTAATTACAAATAAATACACCAATTAAAACTCCCGCCGGGAATGGAACCCGAGACCTCCCAGTTATAAGACAACAGCGCTCACCACTGATCCAGGGAGGTCGTCAGCCTCAGCTGGATATGCATGAGCAAACCATTAACGTGCTGGGCCAATGCGAATTGGCAGACTTTACAAACATTTGACAACATTATGGAGATCTATCAGGCTTGCAAGTTTCCTCACGATGTTTTCCTTCACCGTTGAGGCATGTGATAATTAATTGCTTAAAAGCACATTATTCTACAAAATGTCAGTCCTAAGGTTTCAAACTAGGCACTGGCAGCAAAAAAAACAATCTTGTTGAACAAATAACTAAATATTTTGCTGAAAATCAGGATCGTTGCCACTTCTCTATTCTATCTGCTAAACTAAAATAACATATCATCTCCAAAGTTTGGATGCAAAACGTTCGTACCAAGGACGACGTTTGGAGCTTGCAAAATCTCGTATTCCAATAAAGTTTCCCTATATCTAAAAATGATTTGTTTATTACACTGAAAGGTATACGTTTGTTTACGTTTTGCAGGATGTCTGTAAACCAAATGTTTACATTGATTTGACGTACGAGTATTTCTGCGAATGACATCATATTGTAATTTCGGTGAAGTACAACCGTTGGGGAAAAAACATGAAAAAAACAACTGGAAGTAAAAAATATTTCACCTTTAGATGTTTAAAATAAATAAAGCAACGTATTGTTACATTATTTTGGATTTTCCATAGTCAAAATGCAATTTATTTAAGCCCAAAGTTAATTGAAGCGTTACAATATGGATACATGTTATATTATTTGTAAAGATTTCGTGAATGCTTAAAAAAGGTCTTTGACACACGGATAGATAGACGGACAACGGAGTGAGCCTTTATTAGTTCCGTTTTTGTTTGGGAACCCTAAAAAATTAACTAAATTCCATCTACCTATCTATCTACATAATCATCATCATCATCATCATTAGCAACCCATCAACGGCTCACTACTGAGCGCAGGTCTCCTCTCAGAGAAGGGTTATAGGCCATAGTCCACCACGCGGGCCCAATGCGAATTGGCGGACTTCACACACCTTCAAGAACATTATGAAGAACTCTCAGGTGTGCAGGTTTCCTCACGATGTTTTCCTTCACCGTTGAAGCAAGTGATATTTAATTGCTTAAACGCACTTAACTCTGAAAAGTCAGAGGTGCGTACCTGGGTTCGAACCTGCGACCCCCGAATAGGAGACCACAGTCCTAACCACGAGGCTATCACTGCTTTTTATCTACATAGTATTATCTGTCTATTTCCTTCATCTCAATCAAAAGATGGTCGATTTGCATTTTTTTCGTTGGACACATTCTCAGATACAGTTTTTGCAATTCACAAAGGCGAGTGAGCTTTACTTGTGGTTATTTCGTGTACATGCACATTGCATAAGTGTGCGTGCCTGTCAAAGCCTAGGTGGGAGCGGGCAGGCGCGAGCATTGCGCTCGCTCACACTTATAAAGATACGACACACACACAACCATAAGTTAGTCGCCCTCGTGAATTGCAAGAACTATAGGCATATTCAGCTTTAGATGAGTGTTGCGCCTTATTTTAGGTTCTTCCCCTTATTCTACCGATAGACGCCCACAGCTGGACATAGGTCTCCTGCAGAGACTTCCACACGGTTCGGGCTTGTGCCGTCTGTATGCAGGCGCTCCCTGAAACTCGTAGGTCCATTGAGCTTTCCAATGCAGGTCACTAAACCAGCACCTAGGGGTCATACTCTATACATAATGTACAGTCGGCTGCAAGAGTCCATATAGAAAAAGCAAACAAGTTGCCTTGCATGCAGTCTTGTCACTCACATACTTACTGTAGTATTGAACTGAAATCGTTTGAACCTTATGTTGTTGACTTTAGGTTGATTATTGATAGATAATATTTATTTGTGTGAGTGAGCATGCGAGTGATACACAGCATTGTTTGCGCACGGTTTTAGCCTTTAAGATATGTATGGACTTTCGACGTCGACTATACATTGTACATAGGTACATAGGGCTATATCCTGTAAACTTACACTTAACATCCAAGACCAGTGGTTCGCTGGCACCGTCTCCTAGACTATTCCTAGCGATGCAGACGTAGGCCCCGGCCACACGACGGGAGACCCTTTGTAGAACTAAGCTCTGGTTGGCGACCACCACGCCTGGACCCGGTTTCACCGTCACACCCTGCGAGAGAAAGTTCTAATTATATTGGTCCATCATCATCGTCTCAACGAATCTCTCAGAACCAGAAAGGTTTAGGCCATAGTCCACTGTGGCCCCACTGGCCAGGTGCGTATTGACTCACAAATCTTTGAGAACATTATGGAGAACTCTCAGGCATGCAGGTTTCCTCACGATGTTTCCTTCACTGTCAAAGCAAGTGATTAAATATTATTGTTAAATGGTATATTAACAAATATCATCCAAGAAACGGAGCAAATATGTGCCCAGACGGCTTCTGGGCACATATTTTCCTTCTGGCTGAAGCACTGGGTGCGTGTTACCACGCTCAATGGCCATACGTATATTATTATGTTATTCACGTGTTTTCAATTATAGCAATTACTTAAGTAAGTACCTAATAAAATTAGAATGTTACAATTTTGATTTTCAAAATTATCATTCGCAAAATAAACAAAGTGAACGAATCAAAACAAGACGAAAATACCTTTGAGTATTAAACCAGCACGAAAATACACAGGAATTGATAAAAATAATAATTATTATTATAACTTTGTTACCCGGACATGATCGCAAACATTTTTTCCTACCTACATCATAACGGATAATTAAATATTGTGTATAAGCTACCCTTCTCTCGGAGCAATACAAATAAATTGATTACGGCGACGTTTCAATATGTAATTTCATGTTATTCTCCGAATATTTGTGATCCGGTCAACGTAAATATCTTTTTATCAGTCCCAAATAATGTTCATCAAGGGACTACAAAGGAGAAGTTTAAATAGGAGAAGGAAGATCTATAAAATCTACTATGTACTTGTGCACTACTCAAAATGCATCATGCTGCTTTCACATATATGTTGCCAAGCATGTTGAGCGATAACGCGCAACTTCTCTAAAGTAATAATGAGACGCGCGTGACGCGCTGTTGAGCATCAATACATTTTTTTACATTTTTGATTTTAATTATTTCTTTACTGCACCGTAGTAAACAAGATCACTAAAGCTGAATTAAGGTTTTTTGATTCCCGCGGGAATTGAAGCCAAATCTGTCCAGTAGTTTATGTGTAAAAGAGTAACAAACATAACACACACACACACACACACACACACACACACACACACACGCGCACACAGACACACGCGCACATGCACACACACACAACAAACTTTCGCCTTTATAATATTAGTGTGATTTAGGATTTGTAGTCGCTTCGCTCCTACTAGATAACGTCGTTCTATTAAATTACGGCAATTCATAGTACGCCTGAACTGGCGTAACCACATAGTGTCGTATCAACCAATGTTTTACGTTTTAAAACTAAAACCCGCATTTAAGGGGCTATTTTTTTTAATGAAATTATTTATTTCCCCGTCTTTGTAACATAGGTGTTTAAAATCAATGAACGTTGACGGCTGAAAAAGTTAAAACTGCGTTCCAGCGGTCACGCCCATCTCCGAAACTTAATTATAAACGGAAATATTAACAGAATTTCATTTATTTATTTATACTAGCGGTCGCCCGCGACTTCGTCCGCGTATAATTTCTGATTTTCTATGAGATTATAAAAAGATAAATTTTCCCGCTGCAAGAAGCCTATCGAAAAAAGTTCTACCGCTAGTAAAAACCTCGACTTGGCACCCAAGGATATCGCAATTTCACTGTATTTTTATTTTTGAAAATTTCGTCCTCTAATTACACTCAAGAGGTGATTTTCTAAAGTAACTTATAGAGTATATTTTTATTATTTAAATCTACTAACCAAGTTTCCGAAAGCTCACGAAAAATTTCATGTCTTTGACTTCAAAAACATAAGGTTTTCATTGACCGAGCGAAGCGAGGTCTCTGAGTTTACTAGAGCGATTTGCACTTGTCCGTCCGTCCGTCCGTCCGTCCGTCTGTCAGAGCCTTATAACTTTTGAATTACTGAACGTAATTACTTCAAATTTAGATATAATATGTAAACCGATGGCCTCCAGCCGAAAATGGCTTAAAAAGTTATAAAAATCTTTATTTCAGGGGGGCTCTCACAGAAGCGAAACCGAAGAAATTTTTTTTTATTTGCGATTCATAGGTTTTCTGTGTATCATTTTAAAGACAATTTGGAACAGAGTACAACCGTATTTTTTTTTTATTTTTTTCCTAAAATTGACGAAATGGGGGGCTTCCAAAGTGGCGATTTAATACGCTCGCTTGAAGACGCTCTCTGGGAAAATTTTCTATATATTTTCAAGTTGTACTTATTTTCTTACTTCACTTGTATCCTGTACTTGAACAACAAATACTAAAATTATATGAATATTATAAAGAAACGAGATTATTTAATTTTTAATGAGCATCAGTAAATTTCACATAGCTTCACAATAATGCTAATAGATGGCGCAGTCATTAACTATTCCATTGAACTAGGAGTTACGACTACGATTTATCCCAAAAACAGTTTTGCGTCGACCATTATTATTTAGGTACATAATATAATAACATATTATTCAATTAAAATTATTCTTTAGTTAAATATCATTTTGTATATTTTCTATTCGCGTCGATAGATGACGATTTGTACAGATGCCCCTAACCCGTTTTCACTCGTTAGTACCTACATAATAATTCAATGTTTTCACTGACGTTCCCTAACCTTTACGGGCTACCTATGATAAGTTATGTGATGATTACTGTCAACTTCTTTATCACGATCCTGTACGGGACACCTAAAAGGACATTGGGACTCCTACATAGGGGATGATTTAGGTATGTTTGGTGAAAACGGGCATAAAATCATCATGTATCGATTGAATGAATAATCATGGGATACCGTTACCGCGAGGTCTCAGTTCGGGGCGAACCACTAGTATCCCCCATTTCAACCCTTTTAGGATGGATTTTCTCAAACCTTTTCGTTACTGATGTCTAGACCCTAGAAACTCTAGAAAGAACCTACCTACCAAATCTATACTTGTGAAAAGACTTGATTACAGCATTTATATTCCAATTTCATCCCCTATTTTACCATCCACAAGGGGGGATTTGTCAAAATAAACCTATAAAGGTTTTTATTATTTAAAGCTAGTTTCAAGTTAAAAATAATAATTAAAACTTTCCTATACAAACTATCATCCCCTATTTTACCACCCTTAAGGGGGGATTTTCCAAAATAACTTATACAAATCTTTATTATTTAAAGTTGATAATCTAAATGCTAAATGCCGATTTTCACATGTCTAACTTCAAAAACATAGGACTTTCATATAACCTTCGATAACCCACTATACCCCCTTGGGGGGGGGGGGGGGGGATTTTCTCAAAACCGTTTCTTAGCTGACACCTACCCTCTAGAAAGATCCTATGTTCTAAATTTCAAGTTAACCATAACAATAATTAAAACTTTCCTTTAAAAACTTTCATCCCCTATTTTACCACCCTTAAGGGGGGGATTTTCCAAAATAACTTATACAAATCTTTATTATTTAAAGCTAGTAATCTAAATGCCGATTTTCATATGTCTAACTTCAAAAACTTTCATATAACCTTCGAAATTCCATTTCACCCCCTTAGGGGGGGATTTTCTCAAAACCGTTTCTTAGCTGACACCTACCCCCTAGAAATAACATACATTCCAAATGATGATGAGATTTCGTGATGAGTCAGTGACCTTTCGCTTTTATATACCTATATAGATTATACACATATTAAATTAGCACAGGTGCAACATGCAGGAAGTGTGTGTGTGTGTGTGTGTGTGTGTGTGTGTGTGTGTGTGTGTGTGTGTGTGTGTGTGTGTGTGTGTGTGTGTGTGTGTGTGTGTGTGTGTGTGTGTGTGTGTGTGTGTGTGTGTGTGAAGAGTAATATTGTTTGTAGGAAGGGCGGTATCTATTAGCGACTAAGCTACCAATCCTAAATCCTATAGGTTTTAGTATTATTTCGTATCCAAGTATGTACCTAAGTTTAAGTACCTACTTCTGTACAGTTTTTTCAATTCACGAAGGCGAGTGAGCTTTACTCGTGGTTACTTCGTGTACATACACATTGCATAAGTGTGCGTGCCTGTCAAAGCCTAGGTGGGAGCGGGCAGGCGCGAGCATTGCGCTCGCTCACACTTATACAGATACGACACACACACAACCATAAGTCAGTCGCCCTCGTGAATTGCAAGAACTATAACGATATTATGTACGATTTCATCCGTTATTATGTATTGCGTATTCGTGAATAACAAGTAACATGACCGCTCGATTTAAATCGTTTGGAAATTCCAATGTATTTTTCATCGCCAGTTCCTATTTAATTATTCGTTTCACAGTATATTTATTTTCCGAACGATAAATGAAATTCAAATATCAATTATTGATGAACTCTTATAAATTTTACAATTAACATTGAATGAAACTGTGTTCAATAGTTATTTTCGGTACTGCTGGTTTTGTGTACGAATTACTTTTGATTTATATATTATTGTAATGAGATGAATATTATTAAATCTGTGAATATGTTAGTCTGTTAGATACTATAGATCACACATTCATTATGCTCAGATTTAGTAGTTCAGGTTGAGATCTTCTATATATATGGGTATAGTTGAGGACCTCGAAAGTAACATGGGCAAGTGACATACTTTTTAACCCGGAAAATCGAAGAGTTCCCGACGGATTTTAAAAACTAAATCCACGCGGACTAGCTTGCTACTATAAATAAATAAATAAATAAATAAATAAATAAATAAAAACTTGAGAGGTGTCAAGGGACACCCGGATGGAACGAAGTTCCTTTCGATTAATTAATTTGGCATTGTGTTCAATATTTTCACACTACAATATTAGATCTCCGTAGCCTTGTGGTTTCTACAGTCGCTAAACAGTAGGTCGATGGTTCGAATCCCAGCTCGACAGACTGAATTTTCTATTTTCAATTTTATTTTAAATAATTTCTACATGTGGAATTTTTCCCAGCGCGATCAGGAACTACGTTTCAATAAATAAATAAATCAATAAATAAATAAACATTTATTCAGCTTTTAACAAGAAGGTCTTTAAGAATACGCAAAATATACAGACAAAAACTTAATCACTAAATAATTTAATAATAAATTGTTCCTAAATGTTAGCCTTAGTAAGCTGAAAAGCCTCAGCATAATGCTACTATAGACATCAGCTAGTAATTATTATAAATGCGAAACTGTTTGTTTGTCGTTTTAACGGTTTGTCCTTCAATCACGCTTCAACAGAGCTACAGATCGACGTGATTTTTTCCATGCTTGTAGTTGAAGAACTGGAGAGTCAGATGATATATACATTTCTTTATAAAATCCTTTCCTGGATAATCAGAGCTCCCACGGGATTTTAAAAACGTCGAACGAAGTCGCGGACGTCGGCTAGCATTATGGATAGATGTAGTATCAACACATGCTTAATTTCTATTCTATAGTTGTATATATTCAAGATGACTTACATTATGAGTGAAATACACGTGAGTGTGCCACGGATTCGCTCGCACCATACAGTCCAAATACACGTCTGATCCTTCGACAACTTTGTCGGCGTCCAAGTTGGCACCCAACTCCAACTTGACGACTGGCAAATCTGTGAAACGACAAACTTATTGAGCTTAAGGTGGATGGTCCGAGAGCTAAACACGCTAGGTTGTCGACAGATGGCGCTGAAATGGCTATCTTTACTAATTAATATAAAAAATATTTTTTAAAAACCGACTTCAAATGCCCGCGCCACTACAAAGTATAAATTATATACTTTGTAGTGGCGCGGGCAGATAAAATTCAAATAGGACCACCTGGGAAGAAGGTATGTACCCTTTCAATTTGAAAGTTTCAAACAAAAAAAAGAGTTTTCAAATCGGTTTAGGCGTCTTCGAGTAATCGATGAACATACATTTAAAACCGACGAATTGAGAACCTCCTTTTTTTTTAAAGTCGGTTAAAAATATTTATTTACGTCGAAAATAACAACCCAATTTTTTTAATTTGCGTACTTACAGCAATACAGTGATAATAATAAATTACCCCTAATTATGTTCATTTCAATTTGAAAACGAAATCTTAGAATCATATGCGTCCCTTTCTCTGATGGTCTTACATAAGTTCGTAAGTTACGTAGAATGTATGTACAATTTACACACGCGTTTCTGTGTGTTTGTGTGTCTTTCTCTGTCTGTGTGTATCTGTCTTTCTGTCTCTCTCTCTCTTTCTCTCTCTCTCTCTCTCTCTCTCCCTCTCTCTCTGTGTGTGTGTGTGTGTGTGTGAGAGAGAGAGAGGGAGAGAGAGAGAGGGGGAGAGTGTACTTGTAAGAGAGTGATATATCGTCATAACTTACGCTGTATCTCAAGTTTCCACCCGTCCTCGTGCATGGAGTGTGAGAGCGAGGGCTGGACTGCCCTGCACGATATGACCCTGCCCGCGTCTTCTATAGAAGGCACCAGGGTCAAAATGCTGCTGGTGACGTTGCCATCTGATGACGTCTGTTAAAAAGCAAAAACTTTGAAAAAAAAAAATTAACAATCCTTACTACCTAATCAAAACGTCTTTGTTACTAATAAATAGGTATAGTTGAGGACCTCGAAAGTGACATAGGCAAGTGATATACTTTTTAACCCGGAAAATCGAAGAGTTCCCGACGGATTTTAAAAACTAAATCCACACGGATTAGCTAGCTACTAGACATCAGCTAGTAATTATTACAAATGCGAAAATGTTTATTCGTCGTTTCGTTGGTGGTGGTTTGTCCTTCAATCACGCTGCAACAGAGCTACGGATCGACGTGATTTTTCGCATGGGTATACTTGAGGACCTGGAGAGAGGACATAGGCTACTTTTATCCCGGAAAATCAAAGAGTTCCCGAGGGATTTTACAAACTAAATCCACGCGGACGAAGTCACGGGCATCAGCTTGGATTTTATACACTAGCGGCCGATTTCACCAACGTAAAATAAGTCTTATCCGAGCGTAAATTTAATATTTTGACAGTATTTTCAGTACAAAAACTGTCAGAACGCCCAATTTATTCCTCGGTTAAACGTCACTCGACATTGGTGAAATCCGAAAAAAAAAACAAAAGCAAAGAAGGATTTTTTATCAAAAAAATAAAAAAATACAATTAAGTGGTACTCGGGGACTGCCGCGGTAAAGCTATTGCATAGCATTTTTTATCAACTTATGTAATTATAATATTTATGCAATATTTTTTTGCATAATTATAAAAATTATGCAAAAAAATAATTAAAAAACAAACAAACAAGAAAAGCGCACTGTCACTACTTCGCGAGTGAGATTCGAACCTGCGACACCGTAAAGAAAGCGGCCGCTCGCCCACTGCGCCAAACAGAGCTACTTGTGAATCTTTAAAATGTTGAACGCTTACTGAACGACGGTGTTAGGTTTTTTTTCGTTACGGAATTTCTTGATTCGGTCGCCTCGCTCAAACTGTTTGTCCTAGTTCAAAGCTCGCGATAAAAGCTATGCAATAGCTTAATATATATGATAAGTAATTAATCTTAGTGCAACAGTATTGCATTGTTAAGCTTATGACTCAGTTGTCCAAATAAAGCACCATTAGTTTCCAATAGCTTTAGTTTTGTACGTAATCGAACCGGTATCGAAACAGAAATTAGTTCTCATATCAATTGCCAATTAAATATCGCATGTACGGATTCCTGACCTTTTCTCTATTGTCAATAGTCTATCTATTAAAGACATCGGCGATTGTTATCTTGAAATGGATTACGATACAGATCGAGTTCTCCTAATGATCGTGAACAAACACAATACAATTGATTTGATAACTCATTAGGAAACTGCAAATATACCAGTATTATAGGTAGCAGTATATTAGGCATAGGCTATTGATACCTTGACTTATATAGCAATTTACTGAACACTAGATGATGCCCGCGACTTCGTCCGCGTGGATTAAGGTTTTTAAATTACCGCGGGAACCCTTTAATTTTCCAGGATAAAATGTAGCCTATGTGTTAATCCAGGGTATAATCTATCTCCATTCCAAATTTCAGCCAAATCCGTCCAGTACATTTTTTGTGTAAGAGTAACAAACATACACACACACACACAAATTTTCGCTTTTTTTAAAAGAATTTCAACAAAGTTGAACTTGACTAACATTCTCCTCTCCCCTCCAAATAAGCGGAAAGCTTGTGTAAGGAGTCGGTACGACAATAGTGCAACGGGTGGGATTCGAACCTGAGACCTTTCAGTTTTCAGTCCGCACCTTTAACCGTTGGGCTATTGAGGCTTCAAAATTATAATATTAGTGTGATGTGATGTCGCGCGTAATTTTCAATAGTACTAAAACCAATGAACGCTATGTAAGCGCAATTCACTAGTTTATCACCACTGTAATGCCGACACACGGTTTATCGCGCGCGTCGCCCAGTGCGGCCGCGGCCTTAGGGTACGTTTATGCACACGCGTGGCGTTGCGCGACGCGTGGCGCGTCGTGTCGCGCGGTTAACTCAAACATATTATGACCAAGTATGAGAGCGTTCATGCAAAAGCGTTTGCGTTGAACGCGGCGGAGCACGCGGCGGGGGGCGCCGCACAACGCGCCGCGTATGCATAAACGTACCTTAAGGTTGATCTCTTTTACCAAATTTTTAAACATATTACATTTTACTAATCACGTCACGGATCGAGATCGAGTTCTGTAAGGTTATACCGAGTTTTAATTCGTTTGACCGTAATAGTTAACTATGACATTAGCATCAAAGTAAAATGAATCATCATCATCATTATCTATCAACCCATCATCGGCTCACTACTGAGCACAGGTCTCCTCTCAGAGAAGGGTTATAGCCCATAGTCCACCACGCTGGCCCAATGCGAATTGGCGGACTTCACACACCTTCGAGAACACTATGGAGAACTCTCAGGTGTGCAGGTTTCCTCACGATGTTTTCCTTCACCGTTAAAGTATGTGATATTTAATTCACTTAACTTCGAAAAGTCAGAGGTGTATACCCGGGATCGAACCTGTGACCCCCCGAATAGGAGACCACAGTCGCAACCTATCACTGCTTCCACCTTCTTTATGGGCATATAAATGTACCATAAAAGTATCGAATTAGTCACAAATTCAATACAGACGATTTTAATTTGGAGCGTTTTCGTTACGAAAATGTATAAGAATACATACACGAAATTGAGCTCTAACTCAATACTTTTATGGTTTATTTTACTTTGATGGTAATATCATAGTTTACTATTCATAGTTAACTATCCAATCTTGTACTAACCCTACAGTTAACGATCGCAACCGTACACAATACACTTGACTTGATCTCATTTGGTAACTCATTAAGGAATGGCAAATATAGTGTAGTAGGTTTATTGACTTAAGGTAAATGGTAGTAATTTGATCACGGAGTCGTGACAATTGGCACTTCAAATAAGCTTGTAGGAGCAAGACTTTTAAGAAGGGGAATAATAATACAGAGCGGAGAAAAAACGGAAGTATCAAGATATGGCTCACGAGGTTTCCGGCATGTGGCATGTGGAGTCCACTGAAACCATCCCAATCGTCATTTCTGCGAATGGGTTGATCCCAGTCAGTCTCGCTCATCATGAGGCGACTGGGGTTCCATGACGGTTCACATAAAATCAATTTATCTATGTATCAACTGTTAACCGAAACACATGTTAATATCTGTATTTATTAATTTATATATTTTTCCTATTACTAATTTTGTATAACTGTCTCGTGGTTGGCTCGCGATTTCATTTAAGGCAATGCCTGAAAATCAGCGCTCAGCATTTCAATGTTGCAGCATTATGCTGAGGCAGTAGCCTTTTCAGCTTTAACATTTAGGAACAATAACATTATTTAGTGATTAAGTTTTTGTCTGTATATTTTGTTTGTTCTTAAACACCTTCTTGTTAAAAGCTGAATAAATGTTTAAAAAAAAAGATGCAAAAACCGGTGTTGCTAGACTCGGCTAGGATAGTCCGTCGGTTTCTCAGCCTGTCGCCCTGACCCCCGGCCGTCTGGTCTACCCTGCCGGGGCGTAATCCTCCGCCCGCTACAAGTATTATGTACCTATTGTATGTGTAAGTTTATTATAATATGTGTATATATTTATGTTTATTATATTTCCCTTTGGCGTTGTATGTATTTATTTTGTATGTATTTATTTTGTTGTTGTATGTAAAATTTTATTTTTTTTACCCTGGCATGTGGGGTGTCATCGTCTAGAGCTCATTAAGTGGATTTTTAGCTTCAAAAATGAAGAAATGGGGGGCCTTCAAAGTTCAAAGTTGTGACCTAAACAAACGAGCATTTTTTCCCCCTTATGCTAATAATTTAGTACTATCTAGGAACTAAGATATCTAAATATTAATATATACACACATCAAAAGTGTCTAGGGATCAACATATATTTTTGCAATAACTTTTCTCCTGATTGATATTAATTAAAATTTTCTTTAAGGATTCATCAAATAAAGTGTTTTCGTTTGTCACAGTAACGATAAACCAAGTCACCTTTGCATTAATAAAGAAATTTGCCATTTTCCTAATAAAGGGATTTTTGACATTTGAACCACTAACATTAAAGTTCGAAAAAAAGACTGAAATAACAGTTTTCTTTAAAATTTTATTGGATAACTTAAACAATTAATAATCCGTGTTTCTACCGCGAACACTAACAACACAAGAACATCGGTTTGGCATACTCAAAATGAGTTCATCCAAATCACGCTGTGGAATGGCCGCCCATGTTCGTTGCAACAACAAAAAAAGGTCTTCTTGCCACTGGATACCCTCCATATTCGGCAGAGCTCTTCTCTGTAGCATATCCCATGCATGCTCAATCGGGTTCAAGTCTGGCGACTGAGCAGGCCAGGGCAGGCCAGGGCAGGACATTGATGTTAGCTGCGGCGAGAGTCTGTCTTACAACTCTTGCGGTGTGCGGTCGTGCATTATCATGCATTAACTGAAATAAGGGACCGATTTGCACTTGTAGAGGAACGATGACGTCTGATACAATCGTCTCAGCATAAATTTGAGCGTTGAGGTTGCCTCTGATCCAAATCAACTCAGTTCTTCCGCCGATCCAAATACCCGCCCATACCATGATGGTTCCACCACTATAAGGATGGACTTCCTGGCAGGATTTTAATCGCTGTTGGCGTCCAGGGGTTCTCCAGTGTCGTATACGTCTTGTATCCGGTCTCATACCAAAACGAGACTCATCAGAAAAGCACACGAAACGCCATTGTTCTTCAGCCCAATTTCTGTGTTCAAGAGCCCATTGATATCGAATCCTACGATTGTGCATTGCTATAGGTGGTACCCGTAGCGGTCTTCGGGAATGAAGGTTCACTTCATGCAAGCGGTTTCTGACTGTTTGGTCGCTAATTAAGTTCCCTGAAGAGTGATGAAGCCTCACGGCTAACATCATGGCGGTTATTGTTGGAGCTCTTCGAGTTAAGATTTGAATGTATCGGTCCTATATACCGTCCTCCATGGCGCTCAGCCACGGTACCAGTGCTTCGGTAACGTGTCCAAAGTCGACTGATAACACTCTGACTTGTATTCAGAGCTAAAGCCACAGTACGTTGCCGGGAACCAGCTTCTATCATTCCCACGGCTCTGAGCATTTCTTCCCTGCTTAAATGACGTCGCCGCTCCATAATAACGTTGGTTTTAATCAGTAGTAGGGAAACAGTAGCACTAATAATGTCTTCAATGCGTTGTATGTTTTTATAGGGAAAATATTGACAGCTGATTTTCATCTTTTACTCGAATTTGATTGACAGTTCCTGATTCAAATTATGAAATGCACCAAAAAGGATCCATATAAATTTATAAAATCATAAATTTATTACAAAGCCACATCTCAATCTCAAGAAATCCGCATAAAAATGCTTGATCCCTAGACACTTTTGATGTGTGTATTTAGTTTTAAAAAAGTGATTTGGTCATATACGTACGGAACTCTAAAAGAGCGAGGCCCGACTTAGGACCCGTTTTAGGAGGTTAGGTACTCACAGTTTCTCTAATAGTCTTCAGTCTGGTACCGCCTTTCCACCAGGATATGTTGGGTTTGGGGCGGGCACCCACAGCTTGGCACACCAGCTCAGTGCTCTGCCCCGCCACCAGGGGTCGCTTGCCTCCAAGCAACCTCACCCAGAGTGGGCGAACTGTGGACAAAGGTTCATCTTAGTAATAAGTCTGAGAAAGCTCAGAGCCACTCAGCGGGCGATGGAGAGGTGCTAGTTATCTCTAGTGCTCAAATCTAAATAACTAGACTCGAATTTAATCTCCACTTTCAAAGCCCCCCATTTCGTCAATTTTAGGAAAAAAAATACAATATATTTTACTTCGCATTCGCTTCTATGAGAGCCCCCCTGAAATAAAGATTTTTATAACTTTTTAAGCCATTTTCGGCTGGAGGCCATCGGTTTACATATCATATCTAAAATTGAAGTAATTACGTTCAGTAATTCAGAAGTTATAAGGCTCTGACTCTGACAGACGGACGGACGGACAAGTGCAAATTCACTCAAGTAAACTCAGAGACCTTCGCTTCGCTCGGTCCAATATAAAAGGAAAAGATGATCGACTGACTGACTGACTGACTGATCCATCAACGCACAGCTCAATCCACTGGACGGATCGGGCTGATGGTATTTCAGACGATTGGAATAGTATTAAAACTAGTTATAAATAACTTCCCGACCATAGACCGAAGAGCTAATGGTCGTTGGGGTCCCAAGGTGCTGGAGTGGCGACCCCGCACCGGGAAGCGCAGTGTTGACAGACCCCTCACTATGGACCGACGACATCAAACGAGACGCAGGGAGCCGCTAGATTCGGGCGGTTTAAGACCGAGACCTGTGAAAGTCCATGCAAGAGACCTTTGTCCTGCAGTGGACATCTATCGGTTGATAAAGAAGAAGAAGATGATGATGAATGCCTAAACCCTTCTCGTTGGAGAGGAGACCGATGCTCAGTAGGTAGGTAAAGCCGGCGATGTGTCGACATGAATAAATGAATGGACAAAAACACGAAACCAAAAAAAAAAAAAGAAACAAGGCAGTCATAATGTTGGAAATATAAATAACACTGATAAAATGAATACGAACACGGCAAAAAGCCCGAACTTTGCACGACTGAATATCAGAAATCAGTATTTACCGCGGGGCGGCCCATTTAAATTGTAAAGTATTCAGAATACAGGAGCGTGGCATTCCGAGGTAGAATGAACATAAATGTATACATAAATATCTTGAGTTTAATTTCTTTTTATGTTTACAAGAAATAATATCTATATATCTATATATCTATATATCTATATATCTATATATATATGTATATATATATATATATATATATATATATATATATATATATATATATATATATATATATATATATATATATATATATATATAAAAGAAAGTGGTGTTAGTTACACTATTTATAACTCAAGATCGGATGAACCGATTTGGCTCAAAATTGGTGGAGAGGTAGCTCGTCAAGTCACTATAGCACGTCGTACAACAAAAACGCATCTGACATGGAATAACAAAACGCAAATGACAGTGGAATAACAAAACGTAAATGAACTACAGCTAAACGTAATTTTGTCTTTGGTTAAGTATGGTAAAAAATTTGACAATTATAAAAAGTGTTATAATAAAGCATTACTGATATTATAAATGTGTGTTTGTTTGTTGGTTTGTCCTTCAATCACGTCGCAACAGAACAGCGGATTGATGCGATTTTTTGCATGGGTATAGTAATGGATGTAGTAGTGGTTCCTCAGACCGGGAGAGCTACATTTTATCTCGGATAATGAAAGAGTTCCCGTGGGATTTTTAAAAACTAAATCCATGCGGACGAAGTCGCGGGCATCAGCTAGTATATATATAAAAGAAAGTGGTGTTAGTTACACTATTTATAACTCAAGAACGGATGAACCGATTTGGCTGAAAATTGGTGGAGAGGTAGCTTAGAACCAGGAGACGGACATAGGATACTTTTTGTCCCGTTCGACCGCGTTTCCGTCAAGTCACTATAAAACGTGGTATAACAAAAACGCACCTGACATGGAATAACAAAACGCAAATGACAGTGGAATAACAAAATGTAAATGGCAGCTAAATGTAATTCTAGTAGATAGGAATTGGCTTCTCTGGACCACAATAGTGACTTCATTCAAATACTTGAATGTCGAATACTGAATGACGTATGTTGTATATTCAGTATACTTGAATGTCGAATACTGAATGACTCCGTCATTCAGTATTCGACATTCAAGTATTTGAATGAATCCACTATTGTGGCCCAGAGAATCCAATTCTTACAGTTTGAATACTGAAAATGGGTATATTCGAATGCTTGAATACTGAATGACTACTATATTTAAATACTGAATAGTGGATATATTTCAATACTTGAATACTGAATAATGGATATATTTGAATACTTGAAGACTGAATAGTGGATATATTTCAATACTTGAATACTGAATAATGGATATATTTGAATACTTGAAGACTGAATAGTGGATATATTTGAATACTTGAATACTGAATAATAGATACATTTGAATACTTGAATACTGATTAATGGATAAATTTGAATAGTTTATGGATATACTTGAATACTGAGTAGTGGTTATATTTGAATACTTGAATACTGAATAATAGATATATTTGTATACTTGAATACTGATTAATGGATAAATTTGAATAGTTTATGGATATACTTGAATACTGAATAGTGGTTATATTTGAATACTTGAATACTGAATAATCGGTATATTCTAATGCTTGAATAAATATTTAATAATGAATTATATGTGCCTTAGTACTTACAATAACATTAAGGTTCATAAATATTTTGAATAATGTATTTATTCAAATGCGTCATCAAACATTGAATAAAGTAAACTATAAAAAATAAAACAACCATACTTTATAACAAAAATTTATTCTCTAAACACCATTTTCTTAAACATAGTACATATTTTAATGCACATATTTTAGTATGAAAAATACAGCTATATAAATCACTGTCCATATATTTTTCATGCAAACTTAACAAATTTGGACACTCTTTATCTTCTAAATTATAAATTGTGCTTTTTTCTAACATTTGCATTAACCACAACCGTTTTTCAGCACCTTTAACATAAATAGTCTTATCTTGTAAAATGTTTTGAATAATATATTTATAGTTCGAATACGGTATGTATCCCTCACTCCAAAAGATTCCTCTATTTCTTTCAATCCAGCAAACGTGTTTTCTTTCAGTTTTCGACAAGTCATAAAATGGATATGGTTGCTTGATAAGAAAAGTTTGTATGTGGTTATTAGAATGAATAGCAATTTCTTTTAAAATAAACTTATTTTCATCCGTTTTGAAGCCTTGGATATCTACTATTATAGGAATCATGATAATTTTCGAACTATGTTACTGAGCGGCTTATATTCTATTAGTCGATCGTTTATAATCAGACAGTAAGCAGTTGTATTTTCAGGGATATCTTGTGAACATTCTATTTCTAATCGGACATCCACTGGTCCAGATTTCAAATTTTCGTTTTGTCTTGAACAATCAATAATAAAAAGAGGCGCTTTGTCTTTAAAATTAAACAAATCAAGCAACGGGTCCGAAGGAGCGTTGTAGTAAGAATGGCGAAACTTTGTGTACATTTCATATAATATACTATATTTATTTTCGTCAAATTTGAGATTTAGAGATTCGTATGGGTAATATTGTGAATTCAGAAATAATGTTACATTAGTCACTTTACAATGATCAAAAAGAGAACCATCTACAGATATTTTGTTTTTTTTATTTGTTTGTAGCCCTAATATAACATATCGTGGCTTTTCCAACTGTGAAGCCGTTTTGACTGACCAAGAATGTTTTGTAGTCCTGGGCAAAAATGCATATTCATATAAATCCCAATTTCGGAAAGCTAACTGAATAGGTTTGTCTTTTTCTAATAGTTTCAGCAACGTTAGCCTTTCACGATCTGATACTTTGACATGCGGAACACGCCATTGTATTCGCTCTATTTCTATTTGTATGTTGTTAGCATCATCTAATTTTACACTATTTAGATTAGAATTGCTTCGATTTAAAACAAGTTCATGTTTGCAATTCATGATTATTTTATTATAGTCTTCAGCAAATCCCATTATTTTATTCAACGGAATTATTACACTGAAAGAGCCATCATTACTTTTAAATCCATTTATGTTCCAACCCCATATAGCTGCAACTTTACTTTGACCAGCATTCATAGATATAAACGATTTTATTGTTGTCGTTATTCCAGGATTCTTAATACGATCTATTTCAACACCATTCATCTCATATCTGATGTCTTGAAACAAAAACATCATTGCATTGTTAGTGAACTCAACAGGCGTAATTAAAGGTTTATGATCTTTCCCAATAATCGTTGCTTTTCCTTCAATGTAGATAAAACTAGCGGATGGTAATATGTAGATATCTTGTTGGTGTATAGGAATCCGAATCTCATCGTTTTCTTTAAAAGAATTATTATATGGGCTATATGTATGAATTTCATAGCTTTCAATTGAATTATCATGTTGCGCTAAATCAGTGATCTGAAGTATATTCATCGTAATTTAAATCCTAATGAGCGTAGAAACTCTTTATTAATTTTTGTGAGTGTTTTATCAGATTTAATACGTCTGCGGCCTTGCTCAACTCGAGGAGTTGTAATGCGTTTTATTACTGTATACGGATTTTTATTGAACACAATCATCCTGTTTTCTTAAATGGAGGCGCAGGTGGAAACGCTCTTCTCTGAAATCAATGTACTGACCTTGCTCGTTAAGAATTTTTATATTTATCGATGATATGATATTTTTATTTACAGGAAAGTAAATAATAGTTTTCGGTATTTCTATGAATCTAAAACCGGGCGGGACGTTTGGGGCAAATTCGTACAGAATATGAGATGGATATCCGTTAATATACGATCCTTTTATAAGATCACATTCGACTCTTATCATGGACAAAGGAAGAATGTTAACTGGGTTCTCCGATTCATGCCATTTATTTGCTTCTAATTTAACATTTCGATAACCTAATATAGATCCTATACTGTTATCCACATCAAAATTTAACGTATTCGAACAATTTATTAGACATTTTAAAGTGTTATTATTTGGTTTGATCATAATATCACAATCTACGACTTTACTTCGTATATAGTCAGCTATATCGTAGAGATCATAAGTACCGCAAGGTATTTTTAGTTTTTTACCATTTCCGTAAGCAAATACATTATTGTTCTCGTTAATGTTTGGTATTGAATTAAGAACTGAAAAGTAAACTAAACCACACTCATAATTGTCATTTATATTCAGAGGTGGTTGAAAATATGATTCAACTGTTGACTTTTGACCTGTGATGGTTATTGCAATAGACATGATTACAAACTAAACGATCTTATGTGTCTACGAGCTATTTATTTATTTTTTTTGTCATTCCAAAATTTTTGCAAAAACTTTAAACACAAATGTCCACAATTATACGGATGATCTCGTTGAATGTTATCATAATTATAATACATTTGAGATCCAAAATATTTTATTAATTCTTTTGGTGGTTTTAAATTACCATAACTGTCGAAGTACTCGATATGATTATAGTATTTTGCGTAGGCTACCCAATGACTGCCAGGATTTTTTGAACTATCTAAATTAACAATACCGCATTCTTTCTTAAAGGGACGTTTAGGTAATTCATCTCTCATGAATACTCCACGAAAATAAGGAATATTTTGAGAATAATTCATAATATCTATATTAGTGAGAGCTCTATTAGGTAGCCGGTTATTTAGTTTTTTTTGTTAGAAACGCAAATTCCAAGACCTTTCTTGAACGGCTTAATGCTTAATCCATTTCCAATAGATAATGATTCCATTTTTTCATTATGCCTTTTTAATTCATCCAGACGTTTTTCGGCTGCTTTGTAATCATTTATTGCTTTAGCTATTCCAGAAGCTCCACCAGCTAAACTACCAACTGCAGATAATCCGGCGAAAATAGGTATCAATGGTAGAAAACCTCCCGTTTTTGGGATAGGAATGATACGTGGGATTTTAACTTTTGCATTTGTTGCTAGTTCCTTAGCAGCCATCATCGCCAGTTTAATCGCCATACTTTTACCCTTAGGTTTAGATTTTTTAAGATGATTTTTTGCATGCGATATAATATGTTTCAACTGTTTTTTTATTCCACCACCTGAACTTAAGCCGCTTACTTTATTTTTGATCCCCAATCCGGCACCACATTTAACTTTAGCCAGCATTGCTTTATTGACTATATGAGCTGCTATCTTTTCTCCTAAACTGGCGTCTGATGCTGTTATGCGGTTCCGTGCCATTTTCATCAGTTTAATATCAGCTTTATGACGATCACTTAAATCAGATGATTGCTGATAGGCTATTTCGTGTTCTTTACAATATTCGTCCAACTGGTTAATAGCTTTCTTTTCATAAGACTTTGTACCTGGTCCACAATAGTTATATCCAGGTAGATGAAGTTCAATTGGCAGATGATTAATTAACCAATTTAATATACTGCTCTTGCTCATGCTCTTTAACATAATGATTAAATTTCATAAAATAACTATTTAAATAGGAAATTTAATTAAACTCACAAAACAACATTCGTTCTATCAATCCAGCTATTTTCAATGGAAGGTAATCCTAACCATTTTACGAATACTTTGTTTCCCCTTTTTTTTAATACTTTTTCAACAAGGTATAAGTTTGGATGTTTGGTTTTCTGCAATTCTTGAGCATAAAATGCGCCTAAAATAGGTTGACCTCTAGAATCTTCAATTAAAAATGTAATAGGAATTGTTTCATTCACTTTACTAATTTTAAATATTTCCGTCGACCAATTAGGTGTATATCCCTTTTTAAATACACCTTTATGCTTAATTATACGCACAAAATCTCCTACTTTCAAACAGTTGAATTTATTTACAGCTCTACACTGACATTTTTGATGATGATATCTTTCTAAAATCATTCTTTTATTACCTGCGTTGACTTCACTTGGCTTTAGATTAATAGTGCGATCAGTCCACTTGTATTTTCCGTTCAGGCTAAACTCTTTATACAGTTTTGATTTTAATGTTCTTATCAATCTCTCAACGATCGATGCTTTTTTTGTGGTGTAAGTTGAATAGTGATTTATATTATATATTCTAGTCATGTTTTTAAAATTATCGTTGTAAAATTCAGTCCCAAAATCAGTTTGCAAGTTTTTAGGCTTACGCCCTTTTTTTAATAACGTTTTAAAAGCCAGACATACATTTTCTTTTGTTTTGGATTTTAATGGAATAGTCCAAGCATATTTTGAAAAAGTATCAATAACTGCCAAAATGTATCTATAACCTGAGTTTTCCTTGGAAAACATCTGCATATCTATCAAATCAGCTTGCCACAGGTCATCTATATCTCTCATTTCCACTGACCTCCGTGGAAAGTTTACTCTAGCATATTTATGTATTTCGTTTATCACGTCTACCTTGCGCATTTTTAGATGGTGTACTGTTTTCAATATATTTTTCCAATTGAGTTATTCTAGTGACTAATTTTGTAACTAAATCATTGACAGTTGTTATTTTTTTGGTACAATCTGTAATACTACAGTCAACATATTCTTTCGTCACACTATCATTAGAATCAACAGGCATATGCAAATTTTTTATTATTTTATTGTCAGCATCCAAGTTACCATCACTCAATATTTTAAGAGGGCATTTATTTATGAACACTGTATCATCAACTTTTGGTGTTTTATTCAAAAAATGTCCGAAAATATCAACGTTCATTTTTGAAAATTAATTGAACACTAAATGAATGTTCATGGTACAATTGTTTTTATTCTTTGATGATATCCGCTTCTTTTAACTCTTCAATTATTGATATTATTATCTCGTTGTCATGATTAGTATTGCCAGCACTTTTTGAAGCAATTAATAATTTTAACCTGTCAACTAATTCATTAGGATTATTCCAATAAACTAAATCTATGTTAGACTTATATTTTTTTAGTGTCGGCAATTTACCACCAAGCTTTGAGTTACTCTTTGAATCAAAAATTAATGGTTTTATTATTTCTCGATATTTCATACCTTTATCGCCTTTGATTTGTCCGTTGGCGTTATAATCTCTCTTATGCACATTTGTATGATGTAAAATATCTCTATACACTAGTTTATCTGTTTCTAAGATAATTGATAAATTAGGTTTCTTACGTAACAAAAGCTCTCTTAGGCCAGGAGTTAATTCATAAGATCGTCCGCCAATATTGATCATAAAAGTGCTATTCCCACTCGCATCTTCAATTTTAGAAAACCGTACCACTGAATCTCCGATCATCATATTTTTATTTTGTTCCTTTCGTATTCCAAAAGGTATATCCATACTGTCATAAATATCAATAATATCATCCTTTTGTAATGATTTATCTAAATCTGCTTGATTTGATTTATACATACTTTCATCAACACCAATTTTATCGTCATCATCATCTGTATCTTTATCTTGTGACTCATATTTCTTACTCTCAATATCTTTAGTTTTTATTGGAGTAGATATGTTTTCCGGATGCAAAGTCTCCTGTTTTTCTTTAAATAACTTTTTATTTATATTCATAGATTTAGAATTATCAACTAAAACCTTAAGCGGCTCAGTCATAGGTTTGAGTAGTCTATTAAGTGCTAAATCAGTCTGATCCTCTACATTTCGTATATGTTTCAATTTATTTTTTATAGATTTAACCGAATGCACTAATTGTTGCTTAATATTCCTGTCCATGTTACGAAATTTACGTGTGTTACCTATACAGTAATATTCATTAATGATTTATTTTTATCGCTTTCATAGTTATATTTTAGTAAATTTTTCATAGTTTAGTATTTATCAAGAGGCAATACTATATTTGAAAACAAGATCTTATCAAATCTTAATCAAATTTAATAAAATTGTCAAAAGCTATTCTGTATCTTCCTTTGCTTAAAGAACAATCTTTATTAATAACCAAAAAGTCGTAGGGTTTCTTCCACACCATCGTACAAAGTTCTTTAAATTTAAGCCAAGACATATCTGAATTAATATGCTCTTCAAATATATGCTTAAGATTGGCATCATCTTGTTTAAATAAAATCAGAAAATTTGCGTTGTCGCGTATTAATTGTTTTGGAATCTTAGAGTACGTTTGTGTTAAATAAAAACAATCTAGCTGTCTATGTCTTCCCATTGCAAAGTAGTTACGTATGTTAGTTTGGTCTTCACAGGCGACGTCATCGAATATAATTACCGAGTTTGATAAAGCTTCGCTAGGATGAATAACATTATTGTCATCAAAAATAAAAAAGTTAACTTCAGGAATACTTTTGAGAACAACACTTAAAAATTTATATTTTGGTTGAAATGCTGTTTTGGAATTCTTCTCTTCTTCTTCTTAGTCGATACGCTCTTGACAGAGCGGTCGTGGTCGTCACTTGGGTGTTGTGGCACGCTTCACAATACGCCTCCACTCCTCTCTAACAGCTGCCTTTCTTGTGCATTCATGCAACGGGACATCCACCGCAGCCCTCACCTGGTCTGTCCATCTCATAGGCGATCTGCCACGTGCTCTAGTGCCCTCCACTCTTCCCTGGACCACTAGACGTTCAATCGAGATATCATTACGTCTTGACACGTGACCAAAGAAAGTGAGTATGCGAGCTTGCACAATAGAGGACAGACGCTGCTTGATACGGAGTTCTTCGAGAATGGACTTATTGGTCCGGAATTCGGTCCAGGACACTCTCAACATTCTTCTCCAGCACCACATCTCGAGAGCGTCTATTCTCTTCTTTTCACTTTCTCGCAGGGTCCACGTTTCCGAAGCATAGAGGAATATGGGGAACACAAGCGCTCTAACTAGCCGGGTCTTAGTGGCCTTTGTTATATTACGGTTCCTCCATATCTTCCGCAACTTATCCATGGCTGTCCTAGATATCGCCATACGTCGTTTTATTTCATCTATGCAGCCCCCGTTGTTCGAAATTAATGCTCCTAAATAAATGTATGATTGGACCACTTGACAATTCGCGATTTGTGTCACTTCCGGCGAGTTATTGTTAATGCGATCGACAATCATAACTTTAGTTTTGCTGCGATTGATCTTAAGGCCAAATTCAAGACTGACGTTTTCCATCTTTTGTAGGAGTTCTTCCATATGGCCGATACTAGTCGCGAATAGGGTAGTGTCATCCGCGTATCGCAAGTTCGAGATTTTCAGCCCTCCAATCGAGAGAGAATCCATCAGTCCAGTTCTCGAGAGTGCGTCTCATTATTAGCTCTGTGTAGATGTTAAATAGAAGTGGGGAAATTATACATCCTTGACGAACGCCAGCACTAGGATGGAAGTGATCTGACAGCTTGTCGTCTGTTCTTACGGACGCAGTACCAACGCAGTGTTTTGGAATAGAGATATATATTTCGAAACTTGAGTCCATTAGGATGTAATAATAAACTAAGCATAACATTTGTTTTCCCGCAATTAGATGGTCCACAAACTATACACCGAATAGAATTAGGTAATAGTTGACTATGTTTTATATATAATTTGTTTTCCGATATATTATCTATAGTATTTATTTCCAGTGAAAGATCTTGTTTAATCAGTTTCATTGTTACGTTTGATTTATATTTTTTATGCATGTCTTTTTTATAGGTAAACTGATAAAATAATATTTGAGATGTTTTTAGTTAAATGTCTTGAATAAGAAAAAGGATTTTTAAGAAAATAAAAAATATTAGACTTAATCTTACTCATTTATTGACACAATATAATAATATAAGAAAAATACAGATATCACTTAAACACTTAATAAAATAATGATAGTATCATAGTAGTGTATACTAAAATTAAATAATAATCATAAATACGGTAATAAATCACTTCTACTTATCCCACATTACTTGTTTTATAATATTAAAATATTGTACTACAATGCCCCCAAGGTAAGGTTTCGATATTGTTTGGAAGTATTTGCCTTTTGTCATCATTTTTATTCAAAACTATTTTATTAACTTCTTGAGTATATAATATATGTTTGATCGATTTAATCATGTTCATTTTACTTTTAAAATTAACATCACTATTTAAAGTGCTATTGTAATGATTTAATTGTAATCGTCTTGTCACCGATTTAGATACACCTTTTGCTTTTTTAATTTGGCTCTTTTTACTGTTTATGCAATATAGCTTAGCTCTCAATCCAGTAAACTCGGTAATGATTTCACCTCCAAGTTCATCTTTGAACAGACCTGGAATTTTCGCATTAATTCTAGGTATATTATAACAATTGTTCTCATCAAAGTTACTTGTGTCAAAATTATTTATTTCATATTTCATATCTTCATAAAAATCTTTGGTTTTTACATAATACAGAAGACTATCCGTGTCTGTATAGCACAATCTTACTTTATTTTTATATTTATTTTTAATAAAATCATAATGAAATTTATATAAATGTTGTTTTGCATATTCTAAGACTGTGAATCCAATATATATCTGTCAATATATATAGGTCTGTCAAGTATTATCTTTTCTGGACTCAGATGAATCGCAACTAAGTTTTAGGAGAATACTGAAATATTTCTCAAGTTAGGTTTTGCAATCAACTTTTCGGCACTAAGCTGTTTGTTGGTTTTATTGTTGTTATTATTCCATGTTGTTACTAGTTTAATATTGACCTGTTTTCTCTTATTTTCAATTGTTTTTCCAAATATAGCATTATTTAATAACTTGAAAATATCCTTCTCAAATTCAGATGTTGATGCTTGGCGTAATCGAGTATTTAAGTCAATGTATTTTTGTAGAAAGTTTTGCTGTCTGAAAGTTAAAACCCGATGAATTTTTCGTATAATAAGCCCATTCTTCAAGCATTCTTTTAAATGAACGTAATGAATTACATATTTAAATTTATCATACAAATTTGCTATTAATTTTGGGTTTTTACCTCCGGGAGGAGTGAATTTTTCTACCGCAAAAGGCAAATCACTATGCGTGTCATGTAAATGTTCAGGATAAGCTAAATCAACTTCTAAAATATATCCAAAATCTGATTCATTTGATATGTTTTCAATATCTAATTTATCAATTTCAACTGTGGATAATAGTCGGAAGTCAGATATAGGAATTTTTTTAGTCATTGCATAACCATACAAGTTATTGCAGTCAAGGTATATCAAGTATGTTGATGGTTGAGATTCATCAAAATCTGGTAGATATTTATTATTAGCAACAGCATTACGAAGAGAACATTGAGCTAATCCTCCACGTATTCCTTTTTCTAAAAATTCATAAATCTCCAGATCACTAATTAATTCTAACCGGATCTCTGTATATAGTAACATCGCATCCCAGGTTAAACTTGAAGCCGTGACATAATAAGCTGGATCAAGCTTATAATGTCGTAAACAAGTGTTTCTAAAATTTTCAAATATGTCGCAAAGAAGTAATACGTCTGTTTTAAGATATAAATCTGTGTATTCACTCAAGGATTGAATATGAAATATATTCCATACATTTTGAGCATGTTTGTATTCATCATCGTTTATATGTTCACCTTTCAAACTATTGTAGAAACAATCTTTTGAAGGAAGAGTATTTTCTTGATATTTTGCAAAAGAATCAATGTACTCGTAAGGGTAAACACCTTTTTGTATTAACAACCTTAATTGGTTTTTGTTATGAAATTCTCTCGATACATTAACAAAATCATTTTCTTTTAAATTTTTGGATAAAACATCTAGACTTGAATTAAGGAATTGAAAAGAATCTATAAATTTAATTTGAATAGGTTGTGAACAACTATATTGATTTTTTAATACTTTTGTGATAGTAATATATTTCTCTTTCGATTTAGGTATTATTTTAAAATAACCCTCATATTTTGCTAATTCTGTAATAAAAAGATGACAATCATAGCCCGCTAAGTTATGGAAAACCACAGGCACAAATGAACACACTCTGTTTATTAGATTACAATAAGAATGTGCAGCGCCACGGTATTCTGAAGTAATATGGTCATGATCGTGCACCTTATCATCAAGAAGTAAATGATTACAGATATAACAATTTGTTGCATTTTGAAAGCTGTTTTCTTGTTCTACTGTTAACGGTTTCATTGGCAATTGGCTCGATAATATGCCGTAAATTTCTTGGATATCGCGTATTAAATATTTTACAAATACTTGTACACAATCTGACCCTTTGTATGTAACATATTTATTTAATTTAGGATTATGAGAACAGCAGATATAGTAACCAAAACAAGACTGTTGATGAATTTCATATAATCGAGTATTCTCAGACTTATTTTCATTACACTTCTTTAGAATACTTTCAAAGTCGGCATAGATAATAAAATTGATTTTTTGTTGTCTTTCATAGTTTTTAAATTGTAAATAACTGTTTTTGTCTGGCAATTCAGTCAATATTTCATTACAATTGTGAGAAGTAAATTTTGTTTTACTTGCAAAAGTCTGTAAACATAACTCGCACAAATACGTATTACTTGTGTGATTAGTTACTTGTCGTTTTACCAACCTCAAAAGATTTTTTATTAGACAGTAATGACCTTTACCTTTACTCTCAATATAAAGCAAATTTATATGGTTACTTTTTCTTGAAGTGGTTATATACAAAGGGCCGGTTACATTATGCTTATCATCTAACCCATAAACGTTAATACTCAGTTCATTTAGTTTCTCAAATAATTTAATGTCTTTATATGATGGCGGAAATGACATACCATCTATATTTATTACTTTTGAATAATGTGGATACGAACTAGTTCTACAAACATGATTCTTTTGTGGAAATAATGCAGCAACAATAGACCACAAAAAACAGTGATCGTCATAGTTGTGTATATTTATACAACTTTTAGTATTTTTAACTACGCTAGGTAAAGCTAAGTAAGAGCCACCCCTGAAAGGACTATACTTATTTATGTTTATTTCTAGATGACTCATTGATTCACAAGTCCAGCCAGATTCACGGTGTTGAAACTCTGATAATTTTCTTTCAAATGCGTGAATTGTATTTGAATATAATTCATGAATATCAGTACCTTTGCTTATGATTTTATATTTCGTGTTAAATGACTTTAGCTGTTTTTCTCCTGTTTTAGAAAGATAAAAGAAAACAAACAGCTCGAAGTTTAATTTAACACTTTGAAACGTTTGCAAAGAATTATTGATAATTTTAGTAACATACTTCTCATTGTCTATCAGGAATGACTCGGGTGTAAGGTATTCCTCAAAAGGACTTAATTTATAACTAATTATTCTATTTTTGAAAGCGGTGGAAATTATTTCAATGTTCTTGTATTTAGTATTCAATAAACAATTCGACTTATGTAAATTTGTTCTTAAATGATATTGATATCTATTTTCAGGTATATCAACTTGACAATTTTCACATCTCACTAAATTAATATTACTTATTTTTGATGCAGGTATGACTGTAAAAAAAAAGAATATACTAGTTTATTAATTTAATATATTCAATACATTAACAATAATAATAATAGGTAGGTAAAGAATAATAAGTATAAAAGGTCGGTAAATTAACTTTATTTTGATACATTTACATAATTATGTACCTAGTGATATATAGTCAAAACAATTCAATAGTAGTTACTTATGAATGTCGGTGAGCATTTTCTATACTCCTTCCTCGTACATATAATAAAATTGCTCAAATGACGCAATGCTTCTGTGTCTTCGTTGGTCCTATTCTTAACACATATTATAGCATGACGCCATCTGTTAACTGGTTGAATGGCTTCGACTTCGTCACATTTATATATTTTCAAATCAATAAAATGTGTTCCAATCTTATTTTCGAATAATTGACGCGAATGACCATTAGCTAATCTCCGTGTAACATACGATACTAATGGCGGAATTTTTTTACCCGAGGCAGCTGGTGTGGCACAGTCTTCTGCGTCGCCCTCGCTGTCAGTTCCAAACAGGTCGTACGCAGTTGGTTTTTGGGCTGGCGGTGGAATTGCCTTAAATGTCGGCTTTTCAGATTTCTTCGCCGATGAGCGCGCTGGAGCAGGACTTGCGCGCGATGAACTAGGTTCTCCGGCTTCAACATCTTGCTTACGCTTTCTTGACTTTTTTTCTGTGTCAGGCTGTTGATGTTGAAGTTCAATTACTTCATCGTCAGACGGGAATAATACATCAGCATTCTGTCGTGACCTGTAATAAAAAATAAATAAATTAGATTACTGAGCAAGTAAGTATTAAATTACGTTAAGGAATTAATATTTTTATTGTATTATCTAAACGTATTTGTAGCACAATAGGTATATGTTCACAAATTCAGTACGTAGTACAGTATTATCAATATATTAAATTGAATCGACCTAGTAAATCGGTAATAACTATATTCACATGTTATTAGTGATAATAACTGGGACAGATGGCTTAACGCACTCTCTGAGGAATCGTGGTAAAAACTTCCATTTTCTGACTCCGGGTAAGTACAGAGAATATCTCAATAAAATATCTCAACAATATATTTTGAGCCGACCAGGGATTCGAACCCAGGACTATAGTCCGATAAGCTAACCATTAGCACATAAATAACATAATATTATAATCAAAGAGAAAGTTTAGTTAAATACTAGAAGTATTTTCAATCTAGTATTCATCTATTTCATAACAATCATTTTTGAGCTGGGCAGGGAATCGAACCCATCACCATGCTCCGACAAGATAACAATTAGCATATAAATAACTTATTATTATGATAATCAAAGAAAAAGTTTAATTAAATACTGGAAGTATTCTGAATCTAGTATTCATCTGTCTGGTAACAATAATTTTTGGACTGACCAAGGAATCGAACCAGGATCATAGTCCGACAAGCTAACCATTAGCACATAAATAGCATAATATTATAATTAAAGAAAAAAGATTAATTTAATACTGGGAGTATTCTCAACTATGAATTTATGAATAAATATAAAAGTACTTACATTATCTTTGATTTATTGAGAAGATATAAACTTAGGAAAATCTGCCAGTAGGTACCAGGATCCTTGTTTCAGGATAACACAATGATGCACTAACATCCCACTCAATTGCTTAAATAAAGCGAAAATGATTTGTCATGAAAAATCCCCTCCTTCACTAAAAGGTTCCTTCACACTGCCACTCGTTTTAATATGACTGTTTGTTGATACAAATCAATAAATCGAGATTATCGAGATAATTATCTGCAAAATTATAATTCATTATAGCAGCGTGGTTTTCTATGTCGCCTTCTTACTTGGTCACACTTTACTAATTATCATAGAATTTTCAAATGCTCAATTATTCTAAAAAAATATTGTTTATGAGTTATGAGGGAGCAAATGAACAGAATATGTATATTATGAAGACGGGATAGTGTGTAAGAGCCTTAATGTTAGTCTTATAATTTTGCTTGCAAAGCACTGATCTTAGAACTGAAAGGGTTACCATTTATAAAGTAATTAAACTAGGACAAATATTTTAGTTATGATTATGATATTCTCTATTAATATAATAATTATTATTATTTACAACAATGAGTTCATCGTCAAACGGATTTATTGACAGGTTTTGAGTAACCTTATAATTATTTTCATATGTATCGTACCATATAATACAATAAGAATAGTTTATCTGTTGATTGGTTTGTGCGTATATAATGCGGTATGTCATTTAATTCAACTGGTTTGCTGGATTACAGAATATCGAACCTTTTTGTATGCTTACAATCTTAGACAAATCCGTGGAATTTCGAAATGAATGTCATCCTACAATGGCTATACGAGCCAGCCGTCGCGCCTTCATATCTAGAGGATTCATATTTCACATTTCATATCCATTTAAAGAAACATCTTTGACTAATAAAACCTATGATTTTGAACCTTAATAACAATTTCGAAAATATATAAATTTCGTAAAAACTTGACAAATAAATCAGATTGTGTTAAACATCTGAACTAGAGAGTAAAGGGGCAACGAACAATATGTCGGTAAGTCAAAATTTTATTTTTAATTACCCATTAAAATCCTTCGGGTATTATTAGTTTGATTAATACGAGTACTTTATCACTCATACCTACCTATTCTCTATTTCAGGATTCGAACGATTTTTTCAACTTTCAACCGAATGCGAGCCTTACTCAACGTGTTAGTAATTACTTTCAAAGGGAAAACAATAATGGATCAGACCTCGTCCTACAAACCACTCCTAAAAAGAAAAAGGCCAATGTGATGTATTCATATATAAAAGTTCCAAGAAATGGAGCAAAGATAATAAGAATTGAAATATTTGATGCAGAAAAACTACAAAACACAATGTTTTGCGAATGCGATGCAAACGTTTGCGTACAGTATGTGATCGACGACGAAAATTTACTTTTTGACGAAATTTATAATGGTGCTCACAACCTCATTGCAAAAATTCAACGAAGTATGTCAAATATTAACGTTTCCACTGATGTATAATTTTGTTTTTGTATTAATTATTGTATTATGTTTATGAAACCTCTATGTACCTAATCTAAGAATAAAACCATGTATAATTTGCTCATGCAAATAAATGATCTGATATTCAATTTGAATTTTATTTTATATTCGAATAAAAAGTAGGTATACTTACTGAGTTTCTCAAATTCCTATCAAAGATTTCAATATTAATAAGAGCTATGCTGTTCAAAAATCAGTTTTTTAAATGCAGTCCGATCATATAGACACATTATTCTCATACCTACCTAATAATAATTTAGTATTCTCTAAAAATCAACACCATGTCTCTGAATATTGGAGATCATGTAAAAATAATTATAACTGAAAAAAGATTATATGGTCTTCACTTGGTTAAAATTATTGGCTACGATCAGTACGATGCTATTTTAATTCCCCAGAATAAAAGTAATTCAAATACGTATTTCAAAGTTCGTTATGAAGGTCAAAAACTATTAGCACGTATATTAAGAATTGAAAAGCAGAAAGTTGATTTAATAGATGATGTTCATTAGCTTATTCACTCACTTAGTAGGTAAGAAAGTTCGATACTATGTATTCTAATATAGCAGGTTCCCAACCTAACCTATTCATTCGTAATGTAGTATTTTTAATACAAGTATTACTTAATACACGAATGAAGTAGGTATTCAGTAATCAAATATAGTACTCATTTACTTTGAGTATTAAAGTCATTTAGTATTCAAATGAAGTATCTATTCAGTATTAAAATAAAGTAGTCACTTATTATTCTAGTATTCGAATATACCCATTTTCAGTATTCAAACTGTAGGAATTGGATTATCTGGGCCACAATAGTGGATTCATTCAAATACTTGAATGTTGAATACTGAATGACGGAGTCATTCAGTATTCGACATTCAAGTATTTGAATGAAGTCACTATTGTGGTCCAGAGAAGCCAATTCCTATCTACTAATTCTGTCTTTGGTTAGGTATGGTAAAAAATTTGACAATTATAAAAAGTGTTATAATAAAGCATTACTGATATTATAAATGCGAAAGTGTGTTTGTTTGTTGGTTTGTCCTTCAATCACGTAGGCAACAGAACAGCGGATTGATGCGATTTTTTGCATGGGTATAGTAATGGATGTAGTAGTGGTTCCTCAGACCGGGAGAGCTACTTTTATCTCGGATAATGAAAGAGTTCCCGCGGGATTTTTAAAAACTAAATCCATGCGGACGAAGTCGCAGGCATCAGCTAGTTTAATATAAAAAAATCTTTTTCAAAACTGACCTGAAACTCCTGCATCTCTATGCAAAGTATATAATATTTGTTAATATTTTAAAAACCGCTCGACCGATTTCGATAAAATTTATATGGGACCACCTGGGGAGTATACTCTTAAAAAAAAGAATTTCCAAATCGGTTCAGGCGTCTTCGAGTAATCGGTGAACATACCTACGTTTAAAATAATCTGACGAATTTGGAGCCTCCACCTTTTTTTAAAATAGGTTAAAAAAGTTTAAAATCTGTACGGAATAAACATATGTAATACGAAAAATTGGATATTACATGCGTAATTTAAGCGCTACGGTGGAATATACATACATACATCATCAGCAACCCATCGCCGGCTCAATGCTGAGCGCAGATCTCCTCTCAGAGAAGGGTTATGGCCATAGTCCACCACGCTGGCCCAATGCGAATTGGCGGACTTCACACACCTTCGAGAACATTACGGAGAACTCTCAGGTGTGCAGGTATCGTCACGATGTTTTCCTTCACCGTTGAAGCATGTGATATTTAATTGCTTAAACGCACATAACTCCCGAAAAGTCAGATGTGCGTACCCGGGATCGAACCTGCGACCCCCCGAATAGGAAACCACAGTCCTAACCACTAGGCTATCACTGCTTCTCAACATCATATTGTAATCATCCTACTAATATTATAATTTATAAATGTGAAAGTTTGTGAGGATGGATGAATGGTATTGTGAACCGATTTATGGAGATAGCTCATACCCAGGATTAACACATAGGTTAGTTTTTATCCCGGAAAATTACAGAGTTCCCACGGGATTTTTTTATTGATTAAAACAAATATAAAAACTAATTACATACAATTTAGCCATCCATCCTCATGAAATTTGAGTGTTTATGTGAGGATGGCGAGTTAGCTTAATCTAATAACGTAAATACATATAAACCAACCTTAATATATTATAATATAATAATACCTTAATATACACGTTATACGTTAGATATTACATTGTACCTAAATTTACATAAAATATTGCGTAGAAAAATAAATTCAATCTATCTTAGATTTACAATACCTATTTTAATAATTGAAGTACCCATGAGTAAGAAGCACTTCCTAGAAAATACGCCACGAGCAGCAGCATCCATTTCCAGGAAATTAAAAACTTTAATCCACGCGGACGAAGTCACAGGCATCATCTAGTATCATACTGCTAAAATCAAAACCTTCCTTTTGGCTGTGCCGTAATTGGGTAAAAAGGTTAATATTTTGAGTTGGAACCGTGGATTAACTTGTAAATTGGAAAAGTTCTCTCAATATCCCGTAATATTCCATTTGTAAAATTACCATACAAAGTAGCAACAGAGGCGTGTTGTATTCAATTTCGAGTAGACAGTAGCGCACACAACGAAACCACGTGAAATCCTGAAAGCTTAATTAACTCGAAATATGGAACTGATTTTTTTAACCGACTTCAAAAAAGGACGACTCAATTCGTCGATTTTTTTTTATGTATGTTCACCGATTACTCGAAGACGCCTACCCGGTGTAGGCGTCTTCGAGTAATCTTTGAAAAATTCTTTTTTGTTTGAAAGACTATACTTCCCTGGTGGTCCCATTTAAATTTTATCGAAATCGGTAGAGCAGTTTTTTAAAAATCAATAATAAATTATATATTTTGTAGTGTTTGAAGTCGGTTTTTAAAAAGAATTTAAAAAAAAATGTCAAAAAAAAATTTATTTACTTGCTTATAATCCCTGAAAAGCAGTTTCCGCTGGTTTTTAAAACCTATCTCTATGCAGGTGTAGTCACAAGCAAAACCTAGTACACCTTTTTTAGGGTTCCGTACCCAAAGGGTACCAACGGGACCCTATTACTAAGCCTACGCTGTCCGTCCGTCCGTCCGTCCGTCCGTCCGTCTGTCAGCGGGCTGTATCTCGTAAACCGTAATACATAGACAGATGAAATTTTCACATATTATGTATTTCTATTGCCGCTATAACAACAAATAATAAAAATTTAATTAAATTAAAAAAATTAAATTAAAATATTACCATGGGTACATGGAAATATTTTTATTTAATTTTTTTTAACGGAACCCTAAAAGAGCGAGGCCCGATTCGCATTTGGCCGATTTTTTAATATTACACTATACCTTGTCTTCAATCTCACCTGATGGTAGTGAAGATGCAGCCGATGGAGCGCGTTTGCCTAGATGACTATTACTACAGTAGGGTTGCTAACTTGCCAACCCTAGACAATACACAATGTGGCGACTGGCGGCAGTATGATACCACCTTAATATCTAGAACCGTCCGGAACATTCGCTCGTATTTCATTCAGTTGTAAAGGCGTGTTCACACACATCATCTAGCTGTCAATTACAAAGTTCCCCGGATTAACATCTCGCGGGTTATTAATGGGCTATTATATTTCTTTCGGAGGCAGTTTCCAAGGCTTTGGAGATTTATTAGTTCCTTTCTGAGACTGGTTTGTATGGACTGGAGAGTACTCTGTTCTGATAATATTCGTATTGATCTTAGTTACACAATACTTAACTAGTTTCTTCAACAAATAATATCTATTGTTAGGGAGGTAGATTTTTATAATCTATCTTCTTCGTCTTAACTTGAATTGAATTGTAGTACGTTTTTTTTTTTCTTTTCTTGGAACTTCCCCTCATTGTGGAAATATTATATTCTAATCTAGCAAAGATGCATGGGTTAAATCAGCTTAGCATCTAGCTGCCCACAAGATAGTATAAAAACTTATTACAATGTAATAGCTACGTATTAATATTGTGAAATGAATATTTTGAAAAGAGCAACTGCTGAGTTTCTTGCCGGCTCTTCTCAGCAGAATCCGCTTTCCGAACCGGTGGTAGTGCCATGACGTGTCATAAGAGCCACAGGTTGGCCTATGTGAAATAAATAATTTTGAATTTTGAATTTGACTTTTTTTGAAATCATGCTTGTCGTACCTCACTACTCGTCGATTCTATAAAACGAACGAATCTGCTGTAAGTTGCTGAGGAGTTGGGTATCCCGCAGACTACTTTATGCTGCAGCATCAGGTCAAGGTTACCATTCTTTGGAAATATGTAATCCGAAGCAACAATACAACTTTCAAATCAATCGCACCAGTGAAAACTTTCAAGACCCTTTAATCAAGTAGGAAATGAGCTGCTGATCTTCAAACGCCTGAGCAGATCTTCATTTTTAGCTAAGATCCACGTAGATTGCGTAAACTTTGAAACAGAAAAAACCGTATCAAAATTGGTTCATTTGGTAGGCTGCTACGAGGGACACAGTCAGACAGAGACTTATACACAGATGCACAAATACATACAACTTATAACACACCTCTTTTTACATCGGAGGTTAAAAATTAAGTTAATCGGAGGTTAAGTTAAGTAGAACAAACGTTGGTTTGAGTACTTACGGTTGACATCGATGGTGAGATTTTCTGAGAGCGGCGTTATGGAGGGGTCAGTCACAGCCTGGTAACGAAAGTAGTATAGTTTAATAATACATTCTCAGCTTGGGAAATGTATAGTATAATCTATTTTTCCTAAGCTGTCTAAAGAGTCTCGTAGAAAGGCGCAAGCGACGCGCAAAGTATCAGTATAAAGTCAGAGGAATTAGATTATAGTAGTTAGGTAGTATGCAATTCCTACAGTTGGGGTCCCAAAGTACCTACTGGAGTGGTGGGGCACCGCACCGCAGTGTTGGCAGACCCCCCACTAGATGGACCGACGACATCAGATGAGTCTCAGGAAGCCGCTGGATACAGACGGCGCAAGACCAAGACCTGTGGAAGTCCATTCAAGACACGTTTTTTCAGCAGTGGACGTCTATCGGTTTAAGAAGAAGAATTCTTAATTAAAAACCTACTATAAAATAAAATGTATATAAATAATACTTCAAGCAGTCTCGCCTGCCTAACTTCTAGAGTATCTAGAGTGTTTCTGTAAAATAATTACCTGACAAGTAATCTCAGTGCCATAATCACTCCGCTGTAGAGTAAAAGACAAAGCGGCGCGAGCCTCAGAATTAGCCAGCAACGCGTGCGACTTCCACCACGACACGCGAGCGACTGGGCGACCTGTGACAAAAAACATAATTTTATCCTAAATGAAGGTAGGTAAAAAAAATTGTACTGCTTGTAGGAGGTATGTACAGTGGGTATTGAATTGAAGTAGACGAAGTACAGGATCACGGTAGCAATCTCATGAACTAAATAGGTAACTTCTTAATATAGTTGCTATCCCTATGAATATGAATGGAGACAGCTCATACCCAGGATTAATACAAAGGCTACTTTTTATCCCAGAAAATTTAAGAGTTCCCACTAATCCACGCGGACGAAGTCGCGGGCATAATCTAGTATATAATAATAATATCACTTTCTACCACCCATATTATTATACAGCTTTTATGTCACTCGATTTCTTTTTACCGCGTTCAATGCTATTTTTGGGTACTTCAAGCCAAGGTAATAAATCACCAGTCAAAATATAATTAGGTGAAAAATTATGCATCTTACTAATCATACTACTATAAATGCGAGTGTGTTTGTTGGTTTGTCCTTCAATCACGCCGCAAAAAGCTGCGGATCAACGTTATTTTTGCATGGGTATAATTGAGGACCCAGAGATTGACATAGGCTACTTTATATCCCGGAAAATCAAAGAGTTCGCGGGGGATTATAAAAACTAAATCCACGCGGACGAATTCGCGGGCATCAGCTAGTTCAGAAATATTTTTTCAATTGGTGGAAAATGATCATCATCTCGTGATTCTAGATGTTCAATCCATACTAAATAGAATAAATTCTAATCAACTTTAATAAATGTTTTTAGCGCAGCACATAGATGGCGCTGTACGTAACGGAATCGCGGGAGCTTAAATGTGTTATGTAGTTGGTAATTAATATCTTATATGTTTTTAGCGCAGCACATAGATGGCGCTGTACGTAACGGAATCGCGGGAGCTTGTGTGTTATGTAGTTGGTAATTAATTATCTTGAACTTATACACAACATGGTTACACTAGCATAGTTGATAACATTACGACATTTAAATGCATATTTTATCTTGAAAAGGCAACAATCGGTCGACATTGTAGCCTAATAATCTCTAAATATTATAAATAGGTTACATTATAACTAGTATTTACCCTCGGCTTAACTCCCGTCATCTATTAAAAGAAATCTGAAGTGGTAATTCACATACAAACATATACCAATTTTGAATTTTTAAATCTTTTATCTGGTCGTTTGGGTTTTCCCTATTTTTTTATTTTTATTTTTTTATTATTTTTTATTTTTTATTTTTAAACCCTGTATTAAGGCGAACAAAACAAACAAATTTAAATTAAAAATTTAATGGCCTTTGAAAAATTGAAATCTTTCCTCTTTATAATATTAGTGTAGATGTATGAAATCCTACTAATATTATAAATGCGAAAGTTTTTGAGGATGTATGGATGTTTGTAATTGTAACTCTATAAGTCTACAACGAATGAACCGATTTGGCAGAAATTTGGAATAGAGATAGCTCATACCCAGGATTAACACATAGGCTACTTTTTATCCCGGAAAGTTACAGAGTTACGGGAATTAAAAGCCTTAATACACGCGCACATAGTCCGAAGGGCTGATGGTCGTTGGGGTCCCAAGGTGCTGGAGTGGCGACCCCGCACCGGGAAGCGCAGTGTTGGCAGACCCCCACCAGGTGGACCGACGACATCAAACAAGTCGCAGGGATCTGCTGGATTTAGGCGGCGCAAGACCGAGGCTTGTGGAAGCCCATGCAAGAGACCTTTGTCCAGCAGACGTCTATCGGTTGATAAAGAAGAAGAAGAATACACGCGGACGAAGTCACGGGCATCGTCTTGTAGATTTATATAGATACATTATATGTATAGTCTACAGATACATTATATTTCTTTGCTTCATCCTTCAATATAATTATTACAAAGGTAGTCACTCCAGTCGCCAGAGATAAGTCCGCGTATTTTATAGTTATACCCTATTTTAAAAATAAATCACCTTGGCAGCACCGTCTTAAGTTTGCTCATTACTTTTTCGCGCGAGATAAGGACCGCACGCGCTCAGCGCGCCGCACTTAATAATTTAACCAGAAGTGCAGAAGATCGAGTGATATTGTAGGATAGTGTGATTGCAGTATTGTTCATCGGCTGAAATCATCATCATCATCATCATCGAAGGAAAAAGGTACGAGCTCTTTTCTGTTTTCAAACGATCTCTTGTTTGCGCTTACGTACCGCCACATAGCCTACTATATTATTGTTTTTGCATTAACATAAAAACGGTACACTTTTCGTATCGAGGTTTTCTGTGAGTCTTCATCGATTACGAGGTATCAGAGAAAACGTAAATATTCTGAATTAAATATTACGTTACCTACTCTGCAAATACTTGCGGAAGTGTTTTATTATGAAAATTAATAAAAATTAAAACACAACTATAACGATTATTATGGTAACACTATTGTTACAACTTGTCATCAATCACGATTGAATTAACTTAGTACCTACCCCCCAAGTGTCTCGGATTTATTTAGGTAATTTATCATTATTATTTCTACATATCATATTATACATTCGAAAAATGTAATAAAATTCACGAATTCACTCAACTATGCTCGTAAAATTCGCTCAACGGGGCTTTAGTAGCTTGCCCAGCCGTTAACTATATTCGAGTACCTACTTGTAAACAAAAATATAATATTATTTATCTGGAGAGACGGTAGTGTCCCTGCCAAGACGAGCCAAGCGAAGCGTAAGGGAACTAACTACCCACCTTTTCTTCGATTTATCTGAAAACACTAATTGTTACGAAACACGTAAAATTAAAAGCAATGGTAGATGAACAAGCAGAGCAAGTAGCATATTATTAGATATTATAGAAGATATTAAATATTTGGAAGAAATAATGGCCATTTTCCTCGGTTTGAAAGTCTTGCTCGTAACTTAAACAACTGTGCAATGTTCGTGTCGACACTACGACGGTAATGAGTTATATTAATTGAAAGAGAGGCATTCAATACCCTCACTTAAATAAGTTAACTAGAACCAGTTGGCATTGGTGTGAACAATGTGAGCTTTCTTTTTTTTTTGCGTCATACGTAAACACCGAAGAAAATCAAGCCGACGCCGAGTCTAGTACAGTTAATCCAGATACTGAATGGTCATTTTGACAAAGGGTTCAAAGTAACTTTATAAAAGGTCTGTCAACTCGAAATTGACTCAAAATTACACTCGGCGCTTGGGAAATCGACGCATGTTTCCCCGAAGTATGGTGAAAATATTTATGCCAACCATATGGCTCTTTATATTAAAAAAGGGGATGCGACAAAGACTACTCGTCCTGAGTATCACTGCCGTTAGTAAAGGAATGGGCCTACTATTAAAAAGAGAGTGAAAACAAGGTGCAGGCCATGAAACACCTAAGCAGGAAGATGGCTGCAGGATCCTATGTGATTCAAACTTCGGAATCACTCAAAGCAGCATTAAACTCTTAATGCCTCAACTCAACAAGAAGTGCTATAAGATTCGGAAGGAGACAAAACTTTATTTGGATTGGCTTTATCCGAGAAACTAAAAAAAAAAACAAACAGGGATTGACTGCGAACCAATTGCAATAACATGATTAACTGCGAGCTAATCATCAGTCATATACTAAAGCCATGACTCCACAAACAAATTGGAATTGGCTGCGAGTCAATTGCGATAATATAACTAGCTGTGAGCTACTCATGAGTCATATTCTAAAGCTGTGACTCCACAAACAAATCAGGATTGACTGCGAGTCAATTACGATAACTTAACTAGCTGCGAGCGAGCTACTCATGAGTCAAATCCTAAAGCTGTGACTCCACAAAAAAAATCGGGATTGACTGCGAGTCAATTGCGATAACATAACTAGCTGCGAGCTACTTATGGTTCATATCCTAAAGATGTGACTTCCTAACTGCGAGCTACTCATGAGTCAAATCCTACAGCTATGACTCCACAAACAAATCGGGGTTGACTGCGAGTCAATTGCGATAACATAACTAGCTGCGAGCTACTTATGGTTCATATCCTAAAGATGTGACTTCCTAGCTGCGAGCTACTCATGAGTCAAATCCTACAGCTGTGACTCCTCAAACAAATTGGAATTGACTGCGAGTCAATTGTGATAACATAACTAGCTTCAAGCTACTTATGGTTCATATCCTAAAGATGTGACTTCTTAGCTGCGAGCTACTCATGAGTCAAATCCTAAAGCTGTAACACCACAATAAAAAGGGATTAACTGCAAATCAATTGCGATAACATAACTTGCTGCGAGCTATTCATAAATCACATACTAAAGCTGTGATTCCTTAAACAAATCGGTATTGACTGCGAGTCGATTGCGATTACAAAACTAGCTGCGAGCTACTCATGAGCCATATATCCTAAAGCTGCTAAAGCTGTGACTCCACAAAAGGAAATTGGTAATTGTGATAACCTTACTAGCTGCGAGCTAGTTATGAGCCATATCCTTATGACAATTGTGTAGAAAATGTGAAATCGTGAATATATATGTACATTAGCTACAAATTATTGTCTGCGAGACAATATACGTTATGTTCTTACCTAACTATATACGGGTACTCGACCAGCCCGCAACCAGGAAAACTGGTGAGCGCCTCGTCGGTACTCGTCATGAACGGGGGGGGGGGGGGCGTAACACTGCGGCGCAGGATAACAGCTTACCAACTTAATATGTGGGTTGTTATTAATAATAATTTATTACAAATAGGAGCTATTAGTTCCGAGTTTTATTTTCTTGATGCCTAAACCGAATGTTAGGCTGTTCGTCTTATCAGTGACTCCAGGTGTTTTAATCAAGGTCATAAAAGAAGTTATAACCTATTTGAGATACCTAGGCTTTAAGTCCGTTTTTGCTTGAATAACAATACTAAATTTAAAAAATCCGTGCCTTGACAACAAGATCCGGACGCTTTATCTGTCGATGCATTTACGCTATGTGGGGCTTTTATATTTTTCTATGATTTTTGTTTCCTCCTTTTTCTTTAATTTTAAAGTGTCTGAGGAAAATCATTGATAACGAGGCAAACGGAATCCTATTTTTGTCAAATTGGTTACCACAAGCGTGGTACTCTCTCCTACAAAGCTTAGTAGTTTCGGATACTACTTAACGTTAATCCTCATTAATACTTATGGCAATCTCATTTCACCATTCCTTGCACAAGTAACTTACCCTGGGTATCGCGAGACTCTCCGGACTCTCTCTCTCTCTCTCTCTCTCTCCCTTAAAACAAGGCGCCGACCCAGACTCAGCGTCACTAATGTTAACATGCCAGTATTTTAAAACAATATAATACCACACTCAAGTTTCGGTGGCAGTTGTGTAAATTAAATAATAAAAATGTATTTAAACCGTCAAAGACCAGCATTAGGTATCTTCTCTTACAGCGTTTGTTACGGAGTTTGAACCCTTATCGAATTGCAATATAATTTATGCTAAGAAACAGCATTGTTTCTGGAGCGAGCGTAAAACGTCTCCTCAAAGGTGTCTATAAGTTAAGATCAACCAAACCCTATTACTCCCGTACTTGGGTCCCTCAACTTGTTTTAAACTATATTAAAAATTGGTTCCCTTATAGTCACTCATCTTTAGAAAAAATCACTAAAAAACTTTTCAGTATACTAGCAATTTGCACTGCTCATAGACTACAAACTCTTCCATCAATTAAATTGGAAAGCAATATTACTTTCGAAATCGGGGTTTAAATTAGAATAACGGTAAATTAAAAAAAAAAAAAACATACGCTGCGGCAGATACCAAGCCTATTCTCTCTCTCTCTTTCTACCTTACTTTCAAGAAAATCTGAGCATCTGCCCTGCTACACCCCTCCACACACTATATTTCCAGAACTAAAAATATAAGATCTGAGGGGACAAATAACCTGCTATTTACCTACAAGAAGCCTTACAAAAAGGCCGAACTTTCGGTCAGCAGGTGGATCAAGTAAACGGTATCAGGGAGCAGCGTTGACACAAGCGCACAGCACCTCACGCTCAGGCGAGCGTTGAGGAAATTAGAAAAACGGCAGGCTGGACTAACACATCGAACTCATTCTTTCGCTGCTTAGATGTTAGATCCATGGCGGATGAGGGAGATTATGCCAGACCCTGCCAAGACAGGTCTTAATAATAATTGCGTTAACACATCTAATAGTGAATCAATTTATGAATTATACCTAATCATAAAAATAAATATATTCTAATTTATAGTATTAATTAATAATATTATAATAATAATATCATAAATAAATTTTAATATTGTTAAAGTGTATGCAAGCAAATTAATTAGTATTTCCATAAGAAAGTGATTAAAAATACACGATTTACAAAATCTGTATTGCGTACATGTTTATCAAAACTTTTTACTCTAAACAACTACCTTTGTAATAATTATATTGAAGGATGAAGCAAAGAAATATAATAAGTGATCAAACGAACTTACCTGAAGTGAAGTTCGATCATTATTATATGAGTTGCTTCATCCGAAGATATAATTACCCACCCTCCCTGACTGCCCAAATAAAAAAGTTTTGAACCGTATACATCTCTAAAAATAATGAGCAAACTTAAGACGGTGCTGCCAAGGTGATTTATTTTTAAAATAGGGTATAACTATAAAATACGCGGACTTATCTCTGGCGACTGGAGTGACTACCTTTGTAATAATTATATCTTCGGATGAAGGAACTCATATAATAATGATCGAACTTCACTTCAGGTAAGTTCGTTTGATCACTTATTATATGTGAGTCTGTATGTTGTAAAAACTTGGATGGAAATTGGTAACAAAATCAAAGCTCTAAGTCAAAGTTCTAAGTCCGCGTGTCGGCGGCATTAAAGTCAATCTAACTTGCTTCGTCGGGAGAAGCTTCCCTTTAATCTTGTGGCGCTACCAAGATAAAAATAACTATGAAGTAACTTTTAACTGTGTACCTACGCTAAATAAACAAATTAAACTTACTCGTAATGTTCTTTAGAACACCTTGTATTTTTTTGTCTTTCATGTGTCAGCTTTACACTGCGATTTTACGTCGTCGTGGATAGGCGTTTCGTGGCTTTTCAGTTGGAAAAGTCCTGTAGGTATGCTTTGATTTTTGAACGCAATGACAACACCGTAATTATCGACCGAGCGAAGCGAAGGGAAGGGAGTTTACTTGAGTGAATTTGCACTTGTCCGTCCGTCCGTCCGTCCGTCTGTCAGAGCCTTCATCATCATCATCATCATCATCTCAGCCTGCGGACGTCCACTGCTGAACATAGGCCTTTCCCAGAGAACGCCACCACACCCGGTCCTCAGCCTTCCTCATCCAGCCACTTCCCGCCACCCGCTTTATATCGTCGGTCCAACGTGCTGGAGGGCGCCCCACACTACGCTTACTAGTTCGCGGTCTCCACTCTAGAACTTTTCGGCCCCATCGGCCATCGCTTCTACGACAAGCATGGCCTGCCCACTGCCATTTCAGCTTGCTAATGGTTTGGGCTATGTCGGCGACCTTGGTTCTCTTGCGGATCTCTTCATTCCGAATCCTGTCCTTAAGAGAAACTCCTAACATAGCCCTCTCCATAGCTCTCTGAGTGACTTTAAATTTGTGGATCAAGCCTTTTGTTAGTGTCCACGTTTCAGCGCCATAAGTGAGGACGGGAAGGACACATTGATTGAAGACTTTCGTCTTCAGGCATTGAGGTATTGACGATGAGAAGACCCGACTTAATTTTCCAAATGCCGCCCAGCCCAGCCGTATCCTTCTGTTGGCTTCTTCGTCGAAATTGTTTCTACCCAGTTGTATGATCTGGCCAAGGTAGTTGTACTCTGAAACAATTTCGATTCCAACATTTCGACGTTCACGGGTATCGGGACAACATGTTGATTGAACATAACCTTGGTTTTGTCCATGTTTATCCCAAGACCGACTCGTCTGGAAGAGCGGCTTAGGCTATTCAGCATCTGTTCCAGATCTTCTGGAGTCTCTGCCAGGATAACCACATCGTCGGCGAACCGCAGGTGTGAGATGTATTCGCCATTTATATTAAAGCCTCGTCCTGTCCAGTCCAGCGTTTTGAAGAGGTCTTCTAGAGCACTATTAAACAGTTTTGGGGATATTACATCCCCCTGTCTAACCCCCCTTCTCAAGTTTATTGGTTTTGTTTGCTGAGACTGTACTTGGACGGTCATTGACGCAGTATCGTAAATACATCGCAGCACCTCGATATAACGCCAATCGACTTGGCATCTCTGCAGTGACTCCAGAACAGCCCAAGTTTCGATAGAGTCGAAGGCTTTCTCGTAGTCCACAAAAGCAAGGCAGAGTGGGAGATTATACTCTTCCGCCTTCTGTATAATCTGCCTTAAGGTGTGAATGTGGTCTACGGTGCTGTAGCCTTTTCGAAACCCAGCTTGCTCCGGAGGCTGAAAATCGTCAAGTCTTCGGGCGAGGCGATTTGTGATCACCCTCGAAAACAACTTATAAACATGGCTCAAGAGTGAAATCGGCCGATAGTTCTTTAGAAGCTCCTTGTCACCTTTCTTAAAGAAAAGGATTACCACACTCTTGCTCCATGCTTTTGGCGTAGTTCCGTTTGCAATGACGTCATTAAAGAGCTCTGCTAGCTCTTTCAGGATCGGAGTACCTCCTGCACGTAGAAGCTCTGATGTGATGCCGTCATCGCCAGGTGCCCTGTTGTTTTTAAGTTGATTGAGGGCTATTCGCATCTCGCCAAGTCAGAGCCTTATAACTTCTGAATTACTGAACGTAATTACTTCAATTTTAGATATGATATGTAAACCGATGGCTTCCAGCCGAAAATGGCTTAAAAAGTTATAAAAATCTTTATTTCAGGGGGGCTCTCATAGAAGCGAATGCGAAGTAAAATATATTTTTTTGCATTTCATAGGGTTGCAGTACCTCATTTTAAAGATAATTTGGAACAGAGTACAAAAGTATTTTTTTTTCCTAAAATTGACGAAATGGGGGGCTTTCAAAGTGGAGATTGTATTCGAGGCTAGATCTCTACAACCACTTTGTTTTAAAACTTGAAACTTACACATAATTTCAGTTATATTCTGTACTTGAACAACAAATACTAAGATTAGACTATAAAGAAACGAAATTATTTGAGTTTTAATGGGCATCAATGTTTTTAACAAAACTTCACTATACTGTTAATAGATGGCGCTGTCTTTAATATTGTAAATCCAGTTTTGCGTCAGCTATTCTTATTTTGTCTATTATTAATTATGTTATTCAATTAGCAAATTATTATCAATAAAAGTATCACGTTGTTTTTGCAAAAGTAAATCCGTTTCTATTTACAATAATTAGACGTTAGCACCTATTTACTACCGTATGATCTCTCTGATGGTACTGTGTCTATGAAGAAGCAGAAGCCGCAAGCGCGCAGTCATGGCAGTTTATAATTTTTTTTATTATGAAATCGTATACTACGTAACACCCGTTCAGCGAACCAGCTGAATTTTAGTAAAATACTGTAGGCATACGCATCCCATCCACGAAGCAGATGACGATTGACGTCATCAGATTCGGCGCGTTTTAATTACAATATAATATAGTTAAAACTACCTTATGGGAATTATCGGATACCGCGAGGTCTCAGTTCGGGGCGAACCACTAGTGTATGTATGGGCAACTGTAAATAATGTACGTACTGTTGTAATGTTGTAATGTATGTACCTATGGACGCTTGTACCCGTGGACACAATCGATTCCGTCGAAACTAGCAACCCTAAAATTCTAGTTTGAAAGCGAACTGTAAACCATTGACAAAGCTTTACGGTCGTTTTCAAATTAAAAGTTTAGGGTTGCTAGTTTCGACGGAATCGATTGTGTCCACAGGTACAAGCATCCACAGGTACAGCACTTGCCCCTACCTACATACATAACCGACACTCTCTGAGTTAAATCGCATACATACTTGACAAAACTATACAGATGCCTTGTTATTTTACTAAGGAATCCTAAAAGCTGTTATTATTATGAATACAATCTAACGGCTGAACCGATCTTGATGAAATCATGGCACATAATGGCTTGCATCCCTAGGACAAGTATACACTATTTTTCCCAGAAATTAAAGAATTCCCACCGAATTTTAAGAATTTTTTTGGGGTATTATCTAGTTTTCAAACGATAAATATCCAGATATACCACGAAGCGTGGACACGACTTCCTCACTTGACTTGAATTAACTAAATCTGCGCCGACGCAGTCGCGGGCATCAGCTAGTAAATTATGTACTTTATAATGGCGCGGGCGTTTGAAGTCGGTTTTTAAAATATATTTTTAAATTTTAAATATATTATGCAAAGAGAAAACGCAGAATTTCTTTCTGGTTCTTCACGGTTGGAACGGCATTCTGAACCAGTTTTACATTCACTTGACGTTTCAAAAGCACTGTGTAAAGGTTTATTTGAATAAAATACTTTTCTATTACCTAATATTATTGTTTATGTTTCTATTTTCTATTGCCTATTGTACAGCTTTTTCCCTTATATGTATGTTTTATGTTCTTTTGTTGAGTTGATTGGTGTACAATAAAGTGTATTTTTTTCATTTCATTTCATTTCCATCTCAATACAAGCTAACATCGATTATTTGGATGTACCTATTTAAACTGCTGACCTTTTTCCCCTCGCGTCATTTAACCCACATTCGGAACACCGTATCCCCGGTTAATTGTAAAACAATTCATCCCCCAAGTGTGCTTGACAAGTCTCCCCCACCGGGTTTTCCCCGCCCATCGATGAACAATTACCACGAATGAATTAAACCCCACGCATTGTGTGCTCGTTTTCAACCCCTATCAAAGTCGTATACCTTTGTTTCGTTGTTTTAGAAAAAAGAAAAGGCCAATTCGCAGCCTCTATTGAATTTTTCGTAAGTACCCTTTAAGTATACATAGAAGCAGTGATAGCCTAGTGGTTAGGACTGTGGTCTCCTATTCGGGGGTCGCAGGTTCGATCCCGGGTACGCACCTCTGACTTTTCGGAGTCAAGTGCGTTTAAGCAATTAAATATCACTTGCTTCAACGGTGAAGGAAAACATCCTGAGGAAACCTGCACATTTGAGAGTTCTCGAAGATGTGTGAAGTCCGCCAATTCGCATTGGGCCAGCGTGGTGGACTATGGCCTATAACTCTTCTCTGAAAGGAGACCTGGCTCAGTAGTGAGCCGTTGATGGGTTGTTAATGATGATGACCTTTTAAGTAGGTATACCAACGTTTTGAAGGAAAAAGACGGAACCAGTAAATATTCGGAAACTTCCTTCAAGAATAGGTGAGTAACAAAATAATTATTTGTGTTATATGGGGCCAAAGAAATTTTTTGTTCCCCGAGGGCGTTATTTTGGATTCAGAGCGAATTGAAGGATTCTATAGTAGATTTCCCAGCGAAGCAAGGGATTCTAAAGTAGAATCCTGAGCGTAGCAAGTAATTCAATATATGCCGCCCGAGAACAAAATATTTTGGCCCTAAGTGACACACACTATTTTTGATCATTACCTATGAGAAAAAGCTAGGAGTATCATATACTACGGTCTGCTGGAGATCTACTCGTGTATGCCACACACATTTGGGGTGAAGCTGTAGAGAAACAAGGACAGGCCCTCGCTGTATCTCTTGATATATCTAAAGCTTTCGACCGGGTCTGGCATGACAGCCTTCTTAATAAGCTGCCGGCTTATGGTCTTCCAGGTAGCTTGTGCGACTGGATATCTGACTTCTTGAGTGAGCGGTCCTTCCGAGTAGTCATTGATGGCTGCTCTTCGGATCTTATGGCTATTAATGCCGGAGTTCCTCAGGGGTCTGTTCTCTCCGCTACACTCTTTTTGCTGCACATTCTTTTCTTCTTCTTCTTCTTTATCAACCAATAGACGTCCACTGCTGGACAAAGGTCTCTTGCATGGACTTCCACAGGCCTCGGTCTTGCGCCGCCTGAATCCAGCGGCTCCCTGCGACTCGTTTGATGTCGTCGGTCCACCTGGTGGGGGGTCTGCCAACACTGCGCTTCCCGGTGCGGGGTCGCCACTCCAGCACCTTGGGACCCCAACGACCATCAGCTCTTCGAACTATGTGCCCCGCCCATTTCCACTTCAGTATCGCGACTCGCTTAGCTATGTCGGTGCCTCTGGTTCTCCTACGGATCTCCTCATTTCTGATTCGATCCCGCAGGGACACTCCGAGCATAGCTCTCTCCATCGCCCGCTGAGCGGTCCTGAGCCTACTTATGAGGCCCTTAGTTAGCGACCATGTCTCGGATCCGTAAGTCATCACTGGCAACACGCACTGTTCGAAGACTTTAGTCTTCAGGCACTGAGGAATTTTGGACGAGAAGACATCTCGGAGCTTCCCGAACGCTGCCCAGCCGAGTTGGATTCGGCGGTTGATCTCTTTCTCGAAATTGGACCTACCTAGCTGGACTGTGTGTCCCAGGTAAATATACTCGTCGACAATTTCGAGTGCAGAGCTCTCAACAATTACTGGGTGGAGCGGTGCATGAGCATTGGACATGATTTTCGTCTTGCTCATGTTCATTTTCAGGCCCACCTGTTGAGAAACCCTGCTGAGATCGTTGAGCATTGTATTGAGGTCTCTCAGAGTCTCTGCCATGACTACTATGTCATCGGCAAATCGCAGGTGAGTGATGTACTCGCCGTTTATGTTGATGCCAAGCCCGTTCCAATCCAGAAGCTTAAAGACGTCCTCCAACGCAGCGGTAAAGAGCTTCGGGGAGATAACATCTCCCTGTCGCACTCCACGCTGCAAGTGGATTGGCCTCGTAGTCTGGTCCTGTATACGTACTGACATTGTGGCGTTTTCATACAAGCACTTCAACACTTGGATATACCGGTAGTCAATCCGGCATCTCTGCAGCGACCTCAACACAGCCCAAGTTTCCACCGAATCGAAGGCTTTCTCATAGTCCACAAACGCTAAGCAAAGTGGCCGGTTATACTCTTCTGTCTTTTGTATAACCTGCCGCAGCGTATGAATGTGATCTATGGTACCAAAGCCTTTTCGGAATCCGGCTTGTTCGGGAGGCTGGAAGTCGTCAAACCTACGAGCGAGACGATTCGTAATGACTCTCGAGAACAACTTATAAACATGACTCAACAACGAGATGGGTCTATAATTCTTCAACAAGGTATTATCACCCTTTTTGAAGAACAGAACCACCACGCTCCTGTGCCATGCTTCCGGCGTTGTGCCCTCGTGGATGACGGAATTGAACAATCGCTGAAAGATCTTAAGTACCGGTTTTCCACCCGCTTTCAGGAGTTCCGCAGTGATTCCGTCATCACCTGGCGCCTTGTTGTCCTTAAGCTGTTTGAGAGCCATTCTAATCTCGTATAGGCTGACGTCCGGGATATCTTCGGTATAGTGTCGGGTCAGTTTGGCTCTGGGATCTTTCGCCAGATCTTCAACAGGTTTTTGTGTCGTGGTATATAACTGTCCATAGAACTTCTCAACCTCTCCCAAAACCTCAGGTCGAGAAGAGACGAGACGGCCGTCATCAGTTTTCAGCCGCGTCAACTGGCTCTGTCCGATAGACAGATCTCTCGCGAACACTTTTGAGCCTTTGTTCCGCTCAATGGTATCTTTAATACACTTGGTATTAAAGACACGGAGGTCGCGAGTTTGTGCTTTAGAGATCTGCCTATTAATCCGCCGGTAGGCAGCCGCGTCTGCCGATGACTGCAGCCTCATCTCTTGTCTCTCCTTCATTAGCTTGAGAGTATGGTCAGAGAACTTTTCGGTTCTTTTCCTGCGGTGGGTCTTAAAGAATTTAGACCCCACAGTATGAACAGTTTCCACGAACCTGTTGTTTAGATCGTCCACAGAAACGCAGTCTGCTAGGCACTCGAATTGGTTCTGCAGTTCGAGTTGGAAGTTTTCGGGATTTTGGATATGAGCTGCACATTAACGATCTGCTAATACCCGGCATCCTGGGGTATGCAGATGACAGCACTGTTACGGAGAGATATATGTCCAGTCCACGCACAAATAGTAATGAGACTAATGCACTCAGGGAGGCGATGATAGAACGCGTAAACTCCACCCTCAAAAAAGTCTCCGACTGGGGTGTCGCCAATTTAGTGGAGTTTAACGCTACAAAAACCCAGGCGTGTCTGCTCTCTGCTAAACGGAGCCCTTTCACCTTGGCTCCCACTTTCCGGAATATATCCATACCGATCACCGACCACATTGATCTCCTAGGTCTCGACATCTCGGCTACCATAAACTTTGGAAGAGCCATTGAAGCTAAGGCCAAGATTGCCGCCAAAAAACTTGGCATCCTTAATAAGTTGAAGCGGTACTTCACGCCACAACAACTGCTTACGCTATATCAAGCCCAGGTCAGATCGTGCATGGAGTACTGCAGTCATCTCTTCGATGGCTCTGCTAAGTACCAACTTGCGGCACTAGATGCTGTAGATCGTCGAGCTAGGAAACTCATTGGCAAGGACTCTCCACTCTTAGCCAAACTTCAGAGCTTCGATCACCGTCGAAAAGTTGCCGGCTTATCGGTGTTTTATAGGATATATTTCGGTGAGTGTGCTCAGGAGCTCTTCGACCTTGTCCCCCCTTCACCTTTTTACCACTGCACTGCAAGACATCGGCAGGGCTTCCATCCCTATATCGTTGATATACCATCCACGCGCACGAAACGGTTCAAGTCTTCATTTCTGATTCGCACGGCTAGAGTCTGGAACGCTCTTCCGAGATCTGTGTTTCCTAACACGTACAATTTGGGTATCTTTAAAGCTAGGGTGAATAGGCATCTTCTAGGCAAACGCGTTCCACCTTAGGCCACATCATCACTTTCCATCAGGTATGATAGTGGTCCAGCGTGTGCCTATAATGTATAAAAAAAAAATACTATGTATAGACATTATCTAAAACGTAACCGGCCAGTAGGTAGCTTCTTCATACATTATGCGTTCGACCACTTTTTTTTTCCTCTTTGGACTAGCAGCCATAATTCCGTTCGAAATTCAAAAATGTATGGGCGTCTATCCCACCAACAAACTGATCAGTGACTTATCGAAGACTTCTCAAACATTTTTGAATTTCGATCGCTCGATCGACAGGTTTCTGCAACGAACGCAATACACTAGCGGCACGCTATGATGGCCGGTTTGACGTTTGTCCGCTCATGAAGTTCCGTATTAATTGATAACGACTTTGAAGGAAATAATTGTATTACTTTATTGACGATAGTGATGTGCAGAGATTCATAAATTTTATCGAATGTAGTTTTAGGTTTAGGACTCAAAATTTATTTATTAAATTGATTTCTAAAATGTATACAAGTGTAGAAAAATCAGTTTGCACCATTTAAGGGGTGAATGTACTTGTGAATATGAACAATTTTCACTATGTGGACAAACCTCTGAAATCGCAAAAAAATATCAGCTGTTTCATACAAAAGGTAAAATTTTTATTTTTATATGATATATACCACAACTCGGCATTTGGTTTTCTAAATTGAAAATTTTTAAAAATGGAATCTAATACGATCGTCACATAGGATCGCTGGCTAGCACAACTACTACCTCCGGCAAACTCGCGTCAATGCTCAATGCAAAACAAAGCAGTTTCGAATTGACGTTGCTTCGAAAAGTATAAACTGTCAGTGCAATGCGATTGTGATATAGTTTTGACCTGGCTTTGGATTTCAAATATTGATACTGCATTACTGTTGACCCTTGCTCGTTAATTTGGACTCTGTTCAAGCCCTTTGTTGTGGATTTCGTCGATATGACCGAACGTACGCAGAGAACTGTTCTAAATAGTCAGACACGTGAGTTCGTAATACGCCTTCGTAACTATTTCGATCGTGAAGCTCAAAATGGAGGGCCAATTTTACCTATAACGTCAGTGGTTGAACGCGTAGCTGATGCGATTAATATTGGACAACGAACTGTTAGACGGATAACTAAAAAAAAATATGGCGAGACTGGCACAGAAGAAAATAAACTTCACACACCAAAAAAGAGAAAACGAGCAAAACCAGTCGTAGGCATCGATAGCTTTGATGCCGATGCTATCCGAAGACATGTTTACGGCTACTATTTACAGAAGGAGTATCCAACAAGAAAAAAGTTGGTGCATTCACTGAAGGAAGCTGGATTATTCTTCGGTGGGGAAAGTTCTTTAACGAAGATTTTGAAGACCATTGGATTTCGATACAAAAAATGTAACAAACGCAAAATATTGATGGAAAGATTTGATATAGCGATGGCAAGGTATACTTTTTTACGGCAAGTGAAAGAAATCAAAAATTGGCAAAATGTTGTGTTCTTGGATGAAACATGGCTTAATGCTAACCATACTGTAGGCCGTTCTTGGAACGATGACACAGCAGCATCTACTTCCAAAGTTCCTGTAGGAAAAGGATCGCGACTTATAATTTGTCACGCCGGAACCATCAACGGGTTTGTCGAAGGTTCTCTCATGGCTTTTGCGTCAAAAACCACTGGAGACTATCATGAAGACATGAATGGAGAAAAGTTTACTGAATGGTTTACCTCAATGTTGTGTAGCCTCCCTGAACCATCTATTATAATTATGGACAACGCCCCATACCACTCGATGCAAATTGACAAGCCACCTGCCCAATCCCAAAAGAAAGCTGATATCGTCGCATGGCTTCGTAAAAATGGCGTAGATGCAAACATGAATATGTTAAAAGCGGAATTAGTACGTCTTTTAAAAGAAAACAAACCAACCAAGATCCGATACGTCATTGACGAAATAGCATTAGAACATGGGCACAGAGTTATACGGTTACCGCCTTACCATTGTGAGTATAATGCGATTGAGTTGGTGTGGGCTCAAATTAAGGGATATGCTGCAAGACACAATACAGAACCCCCATTTACCACAAAAAAAATGCTAAAATTATTAGAAGAAGCTTGTGAACATGTGACTAAAGGAGACTGGGAAAAGGTTGTGAATAGAACTGTTAAATTAATAAGGGAAGATTATGAAAGAGATGTGAAAATAGATAATATTATAGAAAACGAACATATAATTATTAATGTAGGTGATGATAGCAGTGACGACAGTGAAAATAGTAGTATGGACGAATCTGATTAATTATGGCCTTTTGTGGCACCTTTTTTGGTATCTTTTGTATTCATATGTTTCTTGTGTGCATATAAAGTATGTATATTCATTTTCATTCAAATATTCAGTTCGTTCAAATAAATTAAATAAACATATACATTTTTGTTTTATTAAACCTATTTAATCAGGTACAAAAACAAAACTTAATTGTTTTTTGTTCGAGAATAAATTGACATTCCACATCACTATTGTAATGTGTCAAACCGGCCATCATAGCGTGCCGCTAGTGTAGTAATAAACACATACTAAAGCACGAACGGGGACCAATCAGAAGAGAGAAATGAAAACTGTCATGGACCTAAAAATTAAATTTTGCTCCCGCTATCCTCTGAAGCCAATATTAGTTTTTCGAATAGGTATGATAAAACCAAATTTAATAACTGTAACCTGACCTGAAAATTGATTTTGTTCGTATAAAATGTAGCCCATTTCAACCGGACCATTAATAACGAATCGATTGACACCTCATGCAACTGGTGGTATTCGACACTTGCCTTGTCATTAGTATAGGTTGGCCTGCATGAAACAAGTAATTTTAAAGCTTAATTTTTGGACGGAGTTCCTTTTCGGACGGTTTGGCTGATGGAGGCTAGACGAAAAAAGTGTAAGAATTTACCTTCACACTTGTTGCCTTCGTTTATTACACACCTTCCGTTAAAGCTTTGGTGAAGTAGCGGATCGAGCGTAGGAGTGAAACTGCCGGTTGGAGGTTCGAATCCTGACTTCAGATTATTATTACTTTTTATTAATTTATTAATAGAAGGAACTTCGTTCCAACCGTGTGACACTCAACTTTTTATTAATTTTTTCCAAAAAAAAAACAAAGGTTTCTCGCGGATATTTTAAAAACCTATGCTATCTCCACGTGGATGTATTCGTGGGTAAAAGTATTAGATGAATTAGTGCCGATTTCACCAATGTCGAGTGAAGTTTATCCTAGGGATAAATTGGGCGTTTCGACAGTTTTTGTATTGAAAACTCTTGTCAAAATATCAATGGTCAAGACAACTATTTTTATTTTGGTCAGTTTTTATACGCGGAATTTGTTGTTTTTTCTTAATATTTACAAAAATTGTTTTAACTAATAATAGGAATTACTGATTTCATAAAGCAGTGACACAACTAAGATTTAACGATACTGTTCGTCGGCGATCTCCTTTACTCTCGGATAAGACTTATTTTACGTTGGTGAAATCGGCCTTAGACTAGTAACTAGTTAGACTAAGTATTTTTGTTAATGTATTAGTGTAAGTGATTGTTAGTAAACCGAATTAAAAAAAAATACCTCCAACAGCCACGCAAGTCAGGTTGACTTCGGTTCCTTCGTCGTAGGGTCCCAGGATACCTCCCTTGATCTCGTCGCCCTCCTGGTTCAGGATTATGAGACGCTCTGGAGGTACTGTGGAGGAATTGTAACTTGTGAGTACTACTTACAATCCAGATTCACCAGGTTTCGAAAGGATAAATCATAATTAAGTATCTTGATAATTATCGTGATAAAGTTCTATAATTACTATCTTGATAATTATCGTGATAAAGTTCTATAATTACTATCTTGATAATTATCGTGATAATTATAGTGTGATAATTCTGGTTATATAAATGATGTTTGATTGAAGGAAAATATCGTCAGGAAACCTGCACACCTGAGAGTTCTTCATAATGATCTCAAAAGTGTGTGAGGTCTGCCAATTCACATTGTGCCTGGTGGACTATGGCCTATAACCCTTCTCTGAGAGGAGACCTGCGCTCAGTGTGAGCCGTTGATTGGTTGCTGATGATGATGAATTATCAATTGATAATAATGAAAATTACGCTCTCAAACTATATTCAAACGTGTATTACCTACCTCACTTACGTGTATCGGAAGTCGGAACACAAGAATGATTTTTACATTGTGACGATTGCAATCGCCTTAGCCCCCCGATTGCCTAAAAGTTGCCGATCAAAATCTCATTCGTTTCATGGCATTAGCGTCAAAGTAAAATAAACTGTAACCGCATTGAATTAGAGCTCAATTTCGTGTTAAAATTCTCAGACGTTTAGGTATGTACGATACGCTCTATAACGCTCCATGTTAGAATCGGTTGTACTGAATTTGTGACTTTAAATCAATACAGTTAAGGAATATTTTACTTTGACGCTAATGCCATGAAATAAGAATGAATAAGATTTTGAGCGGCAATTTTTAGGCAATCGCACCCCTGATCTAAAATGCATTGTTGCAGAAAGAACGCGATAAATTCAGCTAATCAGCTATACTGTAATCATAAATCAGACTGTAACAATGATTGATTTTTACAGAATCGGCTACAGGGGATAATTATCCGATAATTGTCATGATAATTATCAGATGATTATCAAGAAGTACCTAAACCTAATAATTATCTTAATATTTCGAACCCTGACCTACACCTGGACCTAACTGGCTACACAACGGATAGAATAAGGATAGAATAGATTTTTAGACCTAAAAATGTATGTAACACGTGTAAATCGGACTTTAGGTACCACGTATGGATAATAATCTATTATGGCTTCCAACAAATACACAAAATTGTATGTGTTTATGTATGTCTATGTATGTATGTATGTATGTATGTATGTATGTATGCTTACGTTTACTTGCTTCAACTTTGGGGCCAGTAATTCAAAATCGGTTTCATTAAAATCGATTAAGTAAGTAATTTTTTTCTAAATTATAGCTAGTGACAGCATCTGTTTTTAACCGACTTCAACAACGGAGTAGGTTCTCAATTCGTCGAAATATTTTTTTTTATGTATGTTCACCGTACACTCAAAGGACCTGAACAGATTTGAAAAATTCTTTTCAAATCTGTCCCATATAAATTTTATCGAAATCGCTCGAGCGGTTTTATAAAATATCAACAATAAATTATATACTTTGTATAGTGGCGCGCGAGTTTGAAGTCGGTTTTTTAAAAAAAAAAATTATATTAAATTATACCAAAAGCAATTCGTCAGACGTAACAATATCTCTGGAATCAATTAGGGTCGAAGATCCTATTATATTGGCTCGCCGAAATGGATCCTTGTTCTGAGATGAAATTAAATATATCCCTCTGATGAACGATCCCATTCCCTTGTCAAATATTTAAATAGCCGCAGGGAAATTGACGACTTATAGCACTGTTAATGTACTTTCGTTAAGGTGGAAGGAAGACACGGGTCTGCCCGCGAAATTCAAATTTAATTTGGTTTTTCGCAATTTGTAAACTAATACGACAAAGTAGGCTTATGGCCTTCTAATTGCGCCAGTAGAATTATCATCAAATACTGACTAATTTGTGAGTAACTCATGTCCAACTCGGTATTTTGATTAATTTTTTAAACTGGTCACTTTCAAGTAAAGGTTTTTATGTAAAACTGTGAAGATGATAATTCCACTGGCGTAATTAGAATGCCATAAGCCTACTTTGTCGCATTAGTTTACAAATTGCGAAAAACCAAATTAAATTTGAATTTCGCGGGCAGACCCGTATAATCATCCTTAATGTAATTTCGTTAATATCTAACCGTGACCAGAGGTGCGATTATCTAAAAGCTGCCGATCAAAATCTCATTCATTTCATGGCGTTAGCGTCAAAGTAAAATATTCCCTGACAGTATTGATTTAAAGTGACAAATTCAGGACAACCGATTCTAACATGGAGCGTTATGGAGCGAATCGTACATACCTAAACGTATGAGAATGCATACACGAGTTTGAGCTCTAATTCAATACGGTTATGGTTTATTTTACTTTGAAGCTAATATCATCAAATGAATACGATTTTGATCGGCAACTTTTAGACAATCGGGGGGGCAGTTTGGTAAGCAGCTATACGGTAAAATATAACTTCGTTTCGAAAGCAAACTCACTTCACCTATCACGGAATAGGTAGGTACATAAAAGACTAGAAACTCAACCTAAAGTCGGCCAAGTGCGAGTCGGGCATCGCTCTTTTAGGTCTCCGTACATATGACCAAAGCACTTTTTTTAAACTAGATATTTAAATAAATAAATATTTATTTGCCAGAATTTTTAGGTTAGATATCTTAGTTCTTAGATACTACTACGCAGAAATTTCAAATTCCTAACAATGTACTAAGTTTAGTTTTTGAGATAGACCCCGTAACAAAAATGGTCAAAAATCTACAACTTTGACGGCACCCTATTTCTTAATTTTTGTACATAGTTAAAAAATGACAAAAAATAAGTTTTAACTCTATTTAATGAGCTTTAGACAATGACACCCCTCAGGCCACTGCCAGGGTAAAAAAATAAAATTTTATTTCGACTCCTTTTCCATGTGTGGGAGCCCCCCTCTTATTTTTTAATTTAATTTTTCATATTTATTGTTATAGCGGCAATAGAGACACACATTGAAAATTTCAAATGTCTACCTATCACGGTTTACGAGATACAGCTCGCTGAAAGACGGACAAACAGACGGATACTTAGCGCTGGCTTAGTAATATTAGTAATACCCTAAAAACTTGGTAGTGACAATTGCGAGCGGTACGTTGCTCTCTGTACTAAGCGGGTCTGACTTGAGGTGCGGTGCGGGGAAGCGCGAGGGAGGTAGCGGCCAACTTGGAGTGAACGGATAGTACTTCAGAATCAAATAATGATACTTACTAAGGACTGTAAGGTTGAGCCTTGTATTCTTGGTGGGTGACCGGATGAAGTCCACTCGACATCGGTACTGGCCGCTGTCCTCAGGCCTGAAATACATAACTGGGTTAAATAGGTTCTATTATAATAACACAGGCTAGGGTATAGGCTCAGGGTCTAGGCTATAGGCTATAGGCTCAGGGTCACTCAGCGAGCGATGGAGAGAGCTATGCTCGGTATATCCCTGCGAGATCAAATCAGAAATGAGGAGATCCGGAGAACCGAAGTCAACGACATAGCTCAGCGAGTCGCGAAACTGAAGTGGAAATGGGCGGGGCACATAGTTCGAAGAGCTGATGGTCATTGGGGGCCCAAGGTGCTGAAGTGGCGACCCCGCACCGGGAAACGCAATGTTGGCAGACCCCCCACTAGATGGACCGACGACATCAAACGAGTCAAAGGGAGACGCTAGATCCGAGCGGCGCAAGACCGAAGCCTGTGGAAGTCCATGCAGGACCTGTCAACCAGTGGACGTCTATAGGTTGATAAAGAAGAAGAAGAAGATAAAAACACAAACAAAGTGTCTTCAATCGACAAAGAAAGACTGAGGGTGAGATTTATAGATGGCACTTCCCACTCAGCTCAGACTCAAGACTGAGTTAAAACGAGACAGATTTATATCAGGATAATTGTGTCTCGTTTTAATTCTATCTTGAGTCTTGAGCAGAGCCAGAGTACGATCTATAGATCTCAGTTTTAGATGCGTCAATGGACTACTTCTTATTATTTAGATAAATTATTACTAGCAAAAAGCTGAGCTTTGGCTCGCGTAGTTTTTCTAACGAGTAATTATTATTTTTAAGTTAATGGTTATACCTTTTTTTTTTTGGCAGATAACACGTCTGGATATGAAGTTAAATTACTATGTTAAAAGCACAAATCTATAGGCGTGATAGTTTTTCAGTAAAGTGTACCCCAAAATGCTCAGGTTGTGGGATAGTGTTAGGGGGCTAGATTGTAACTTTAGTGAGTATGTATTGTAAATGTAATGTATACTCAGAATGAAAAAAAAAATAGGTTCTACCTTGTATAAATAGGTTCTAGCATAACTAAGCACTGATAGCCTAGTGGTTAGAACTGCGGTCTCCTGTTCGGGGGTCGCAGGTTTGATACCGAATACGAACCTCTAGACTTTTTCGGAGTTATGTGCGTTTAAGCAATTAAATATCTCATGCTTCAACGGTGAAGGAAAACATCGTGAGGAAGCCTGAGAGTTCTCCATAGGTAATGTTCACAAAGGTGTGTGAAGTCTGCCAATTCGCGTTGGGCCAGCGTGGTGGACTACAACCCTTCTCTGAGAGGAGACCTGCGCTCAGCAGTGAGACGTTAAGGGTTGCTCATGATGATGATGATAACTTTGTTAAACGGGTCTAGCATACGAGTAACTAGTTTTTGGAACGTAGTTCCTTATCGCGCGGTGCGGAACTCGGAAGTGGGCTAGACGGATCGACACTTTTTTGAAACCGACACTTTTTTGAAGGCATTGTGTTCAGTATTTTCGCGGTACAATATTGGGTCTCCGTAGCCTTGTGGCTACTGCAGTCGCCTAACAGTTAAAAAACGATGGTTCGAATCCCAGCTCGACAGACTGAATTTTCTATTTTTAATTTTTTATGGTAAGTGACGATGCAGTCTAAGATGGTGGCGGGCTAACTTGCTATGGCAGTGTAAATTAAAACTTACAGCCCTTATCGGTTTCTATCGTACCGGAACGCTAAATCACTTAGCTAATGTAACTCACTCGTAGCATCAGAGAGCTCACCACTGTGCCAGAGGGGTCTTTAAAAAGATTTGGGTGTAACATTTCACCACTTGCCATCTAGTGAAATAACGGTAAAAAGATCTATTTCAATGCGGAAAACAAGCATCCGAGTCGGACCGTTGTTTTCGAAAATAATACAAAGAAAAATATGAAAAAACATATGAAATGTCAACGGTTTATTATTCTCATAGAGTATCGCGTTTCACGGCCCAGTTCCCATACAAACAGGGACAAAAAACGCGTATAAGTAAGATTTTGAATGAAGCTTATTTATTACTTAACTAAGGCCGTATACACGTGAGCAACTTGCTCCCGTATTTTTTCATGTTTTTTCCTTATATTGTAACTCGTAGGATATTTTGAAACTTGCAAAATATAAAAGAAAAGCGAAAGAAGGTATATAAGTCTGAATAAGAAGCTTATTACTTTACTAAGGCTGTGTACACACGAGCGACTTGCTTCAGACATTCCGAGTTAGGCTTTTAAAAATCCCATGGGAATATTTTGTTTGTCTGCCATATTATAAAGTAGCCTATGTCACTCTTCAACTCTTCAACTATACTCTTCGCTTTTGTCGACCCGTAGTAGCTCTGTTTCGGCGTGATTAAAGGACAAACCAACAAACAAAAACACTTTCGCATTGACAAAAAATGCAGAACCCGAAAACCGTTAAAGATTCGCAAAACTTAACAAGTATCGACTTCTTTCAATCTTGTGTGCAAACACTTTTTGTGTTAACTTAACAAACAGAATGTTAAGTTAACACAACAAGGGCGACTGATCAAACAAATCGACTGTTAGCGAAATTCGATAACATTGACGATTCGTTGATCTTTTGTGCACACACCTTAATGGCTAACATAACGTGACAGCAGATGGATTCTTGTTTGTTATTTTAAGGTCCATTTGCATCAATCCGCAAAATATGTCTTTTATTGGAACGAAGTTCTTTATCGGACGGTACGGACTTGGCGGATGGAGGCTAGGCGAAAAAAAAAATTGGCAGTCACAGGGACTGCCGATAGAAGTGAACACTAGATTTGCTAATAATTAAAAACAAATAAGAAAAGCACAAAGTCACGATTTCGCGTGATTGAGATTTGAACCTGCGACATCATACATTAAGGATGATTATACGAGTACTGGTGCAATTAGAATGCCATAAGCCTACTTTGTCGTATTAGTTTACAAATTGCGAAAAACCAAATTAAATTTGAATTTCGCGGGCAGAACTGTGTCTTCCACCTTAACGCTTTAAACGGTAAGGAAGGCGGCTGCTCGCCCGCTGCGCTGTACAAGGTTGCTTGGTAACTTCTAAAATGTTGAACGCATACTGAAATCTCCAGGTGACGATGACGCGAAGTCCATGTTTTTTAAGATTTTTGCTCACCCAAAAAAGTGCTCAACGCGCCTAAAGAAGTTTTCACTTCAAAAAGTGTAAGATTTTTTACGTCGCGGCCTTTGCGTGTTGCCTTCGTTTATTACACACGTTCCGTCATAGCTTTGGTGGCGTGGCGGCTACACGAAGGAGTGAAACTATCGGTTCGGGGTTCGAATCCTGACTTAAGATTATTATTCCAACCGAGTGTTCAAACTTCACACAGTTTACTATTGATATTGAACATTAAGAAGAACTCACAAGCATACCATAAAGCATAGATTTTGGATTGGTAGTCGCTTCGCACCTACTAGATACCGTCGGCGTACAAGTAAATTGCGGCAATTCATAGTACGCCTGAACTGGCGTAACCACATAGTCACGTAGCAGCCAATGTTTGACGTTTTCAAACAAACTATGTTACGTTGCCGCATTTAAGGAGCTATTGTTTGTAGGAATTGCGGTATCTAGTAGCGACTAAGCTACCAAATAGACTTTATCGTCGGGAGGGAAAATATTTACCTAGATTTGGTTAAGGCGCATATCCCTATAGATGTCAATTTTGCACTAACACCCATTTCTAAGGATTATATTTTTGCGGCGCTTGCTTTTGAGACTCTGGGTCCATGGTCATCGGACACGAAGAATTTTATAAATGTCGTGTCCCAAAAATTGATCCACGCCTCTGGTGACCAAAGAGCTGGCGCTTATTTAGCCCAAAGGCTTAGCCTCGCTATTCAGAGATGTAATAGCGCCAGTGTTTTGGGCACCATGCCCATTAGCGATCACTTGGACGGCGTGTATTTTTTGTAACAATAATTAGTAGTAATTTTTCAATTTATTTTGTCAGAATATTTAATCCAGTTAAATATGAATTATAAATTCTAACACCCATATCTTTCATTATGGTAATAGATCACCCACATCACCTCGATAATAGTTTTTTCTTCCATTCAACAGACACTAATAAAAGCAAGAAAGCAAAGAAGTATTGTGTTAGAGTTCTCAAAACAATTTTGCACCATCCTGATTCTACTTTGCCTAGATGGGATTGCATCTGCAATAAGGCCTTTTTTTTGAAAATTTTATTCTAATTTCTATTATTTACTAGTGTGTAATAAAGAACTTTCTATTAAATTCTATTCTAGGTATAATATTGTCAATACCAAATGTATGCAAGTAAACTTGATGTGCATAAGAAGTTTATTCTGCAAATAAGGCCTTTACTTTTTTTTGATAATTTTATTCTAATTTCTTTAATTTACTAGTGTGTAATAAAGAATTTTCCATTAAATTCTATTCTAGGTGTACTATTGTCAATACTAAATGTATGCAAGTAAACTTTATGTGAAGTTTGAAGTTTAAAATATTGTTAAGCCGTACAAATAAAATGCTTCAGTATTTTTTTTACTTTGATATTATATTTCAGTCCATAACGTGTGAACGCACCTTAATGGCGACTCATATGAAATGGCGTCGTGTTTATTTATTCAACATAAAGCAGACTGATATCGTTTTGATGTTGAACCGCGGTTATATTACAAAGAAGTTAAAAATGTGGTTCAAATACCAAAATAAAGTTGAACGGGAAGGATTTAAGATTTTGATAGGTGTTTCCCCATTTAGAATTGTCGGAATATTCTGCAACTAACCCACGCTAAATGCGGGTTATTATATAGCAGTGATAGCCTAGTGGTTAGGACAGTAGTTACTGGTTTCGTATTCAGGGCGTCGCAGGTTCGATCCCTGGTACGCACCTCTGACTTTCGGAGTCATGTGCGTTTAAGCAATTAAATATCACTTGCTTCAAATGTGAAGGGAAACATCGTGAGGAAACCTGCACATCGGAAAGTCCTCTATAATGTTCTCAAAGGTGTATGAAGTCCGCCAATTCGCATTGGGCCAGGGTGGTGGACTATGGCCTACAACCCTTCTCTGAGAGGAGACCTGCGCTCAGTAGTGAGCCGTTGATGGGTTGCTGATGATGACAGCCTAGTCGTTAGGATTGCGATCTCCTTCGTACACGGGGGGTCGCGAGTTCAATTCCGGGCACCTTCCCGGTGCAGGGTCGCCACTCCAGCACCTTGGGACACCAACGACCATCGGTTCTTCGGACTATATACTTACCCCGCCCATTTCCACTTCAGTTTCACTGGATACAGGCAGCGCAAGAACGAAGCCTATAGAAGCCCATGATAGAGACCTTTGTTCAGCAGTATACATAATTATACAGACCACACGACTGAAGTAAAACTTACGAAACGAAACAGAAAGAGAGAAAGAACATGTGTGCTCGCACCTCTCTCACTTGCCCCTAAAGTAATATACGAAACGTAACTCTCTCTCTCTCTTTCTATCTTCACTAACTTATATCTCCCTCTCAACTTCCGTTCGCCTCGCCCGATCACACTTTTCGTAACGCATTCAGCAGCTTACTCCCCAAGTCAAGCGTGCGTAAAGAAGTTTTACTTCAAGACTTGTCCTGACTGACTAATCTATCAACGCATGGCCTAATTTTGACCGGCTCCTTTTATGACATAAGGAATGATTTTTTGAAATTCCACCCCCAAGGGTGTTAAATAGGGGGAGATAGTTTGTGTAAAAGTCCGTCATCATTCAAGTTGAAAAATTGGTATTTTGGCTTGCGTTTATAAATAAACAAACACGTGTTTCACAGTTATTGAAAATTACACCCCACGGACGAAGTTACGGGGCAAAAGCTAGTCGATTAACAAAGTAGGTCAATGCCCCGTATTGCAGGAATCCGCACTATGTTTGGACCGGCCATTAAGTTTGGCGCGATAACATACCTCAGTTTAGTGAGTAGCAGAACTGCGGGGGCTGTGGTGCTTCGGAAGGTAGCTCGGGAACCCAGCGTTGAAGGGTCAGACCAGTGTGACGTCACTCCTTCCCTGGTGTCCAACCTAGAACAAAATAACCGTTTGACAGAGTCATTGATTATAAGTTATAACACTCGAGTACAGTGCGACAAGTATAACTTGGCGCGGCTGTGCGCCACTGTGCTCAACATTACTGTTGCCATTGTATAGAACATGAGACTAAATTTGGGAAAAAAAACATTTTTAATTTACACAATAAACGCAACAGCACACAACGAGATCCAATAGTGAATTTTCAAAGTGGCCATGTAGTATTTAAATTGGATGACCGAATTAGTTCCTCAAAACGCCACCGCCAACTTATACTTTTGGCACTGTAGGTACTAAACGTTCAATTCAAGTTGGCCCCTACCTCCCGTCGCACTTCCCCGCACCGCACCTCAAGCCAGCCCCACTTAGTATAACAACGTACCGCTCGCGATTGTTAGTACCGTGTTTTTTCAAACTTTTGTTATTGTTACGTTTTCAATTTTTAGGGTTCCGTACCCAAAGGGTACCAACGGGACCCTATTACTAAGCCTACGCTGTCCGTCCGTCCGTCCGTCCGTCTGTCAGTGGGCTGTATCTCGTAAACCGTAATAGATAGACTGATGAAATTTTCACATATTATGTATTTCTTCTGTTCTTGTGAACCAGAGGTGCGCAGACGCATTGGTATGGCAAAGAACGCCATGTCCCAGCTATCAAAGATCTGGAGTAGCAGGAGCATATCAATACGCACCAAGCAAAGACTGGTAAATGCGCTGGTTTTCTCCATATTTTTATACGGTTCTGAAACATGGACTATTCGGGCTACAGACCGCAAACGCATTGATGCTTTCCAGATGTGGTGCTGGAGGAAGATGCTTAAGATACCCTGGACTGCATTCAGAACCAACGCATCTATATTGAAAGGGCTTAATATAAAAACCAGGCTGTCGACTATATGTCTCAGGCGCACCTTGGAATACTTCGGACACATTGCCCGCCGTAGCCCTGGAAACTTAGAAAAACTACTGGTCACGGGCAAGGTGGAAGGGAAGAGGCCAAGAGGACGTAGCCCCATGCGTTGGTCCGATCAGATCCGCACTGCACTCGGAACTTCGTTCCACGCCGCTCTACACAGTGCCGAGAACAGAACCACATGGAGAAACATCGTACGGGAGAAGGTGATCCATGCAAAGGATCGCGACCCTCAGTAATGAGGACAACGATGCAGAGAGAGAGATGTATTTCTATTGCCGCTATAACAACAAATATTAAAAATTAAATTAAATTAAAAAAATCAAAATTAAAATATTTCCATGGGTACATGGAAATATTTTTATTTAAGTTTTTTTTAACGGAACCCTAATAGAGCGAGGCCCGACTCGCACTTGGCCGATTTTTTTTGTTAAGTTTTCATTAGTTATTTATTGTTGTTTGGTTACTATTGTTCGCGAGTGGTTTTCTACGATGAATAAAAATGGAAATTGATGAGTAAAAATAATAAAAGTCTGCGCTATTTAATTAATGACTTTCTTAGAAGAAGAAACTAAGTTTAAAATCACGCCCTTTGACATTCAAGACGTTATTGCCATGAAAAACTGCCAGAAAAGAAAACTTACGTCACAGTTGTGGTATCAATAGAAAATACAATCATTTTTTTATGTCAACGCTACAATATGACGTCATTTTGTAATGGTCGTCGAGGGCCAACTTGAACTGAACGGGTAGTACTGTAGTAGCGATTTGCGTTGGCTGTTAGTTGGACCCTTTCCCTAGTTTGGTTGGCCAAATATCCCTTAAAATCGTGTTAGAAAAGCGGGATGTGGTTGGCCTTACGAAGGGACTTAGTCGGCATCACCATTAACTACCATCTCCGTTTCTGTTTTCCGAACTACTTAGTTGAAACTGTATCTCGGAAAACAGGGCCACCAGCTCGGAGCCACAAAGACTTGAAGACAAACGAGTGCGTCTGTAAGTTTTTCGAGGTAAGTGTGATTCGTGGTCTGAATGTGTGTGTGTGTGTGTGTGTGTGTGTGTGTGTGTGTGTGTGTGTGTGTGTGTGTGTGTGTGTGTGTGTGTGTGTGTGTGTGTGTGTGTGTGTTGTGTGAGTGTGTGTGCGTGGTGAGTGGATTATACTAGAACTTCCAGAAGTCCTTCAGTAGCCGCATAGTTCTTTTTCAATAGCCAATCTTTAAGAGTGATTTTGAATTTATAGCTATTTAGAGAGTGGAGCGAAAGAATCCTATGTAATTTATTATAAAGATAAGGTAAAAAAACCTACGACTGAAAGCTGTGTTTCGTTTGCTGTAGATGGCATGTTGAGGCCTACGATTGGTGATTTCGTTAATGAAGTACGTAACCGAATGTTGCTTGAGTGCAGTAGCCAGTATATATAATTGACGGACTTTTAGCACTTGGCAATACTCAATAGAGCATATCAGTACTTTGAGTATTAAACCAGCACTCTTTACTCTTTACTTACTTGGCAATACTCAATAGAGCATATCAGTACTTTGAGTATTAAACAGTTTGTTTGTTTGTTGGTTTGTCCTTCAATTACGCTGAAACAGAGCTACGTAATATCGACGTGATTTGCATGGGTATTATTTCAAGACCTCGAGAGTGAAATAGGCTATATATTTATCCCGGAAAATCAAAGTTTCTGCGAGATTTTAAAACTAAATCCACGTGGACGTAGTCGCGGGCATCAGCTAGTAATACTACGAGAATTGTACCTATACCTCTTGTATATGTATATGTGGTCAACAGTACAGAGGTATACAGCGTGTTTGTTTGTCCTTCAATCACGCAGCAACGGTGAAACGGATCGACCTAATTGTGTGCATGGGTCATGGATACAGTTGAGGACTTGGGGTGTGACACAGTCTATATCTTTCATCCCGAAAAACAGAGGGTTCCTGCGGGATTTCTAAAAACCTAACACAGACTTCCACAGGCTTCGGTCTTGCGCCGCCTGAATCCAGCGGCTCCCTGCGACTCGTTTGATGTCATCGGTTACCTAGGAGGGGGTCCGGGATCTTCCAGGTAGTAGGTAGGGGCCTTCCCGGTGCGGGGTCGCCACTCCAGCATCTTGGGACCCCAACGACCATTAGCTCTTCGAACTATGTGCCCCGCCCTTTTCCACTGCAGTTACTTATTATATACATACGTATATAGGTAGGTATATATTATTACTTAACATTTTAATGAACGTATGCTCGTTAGCGGTTTGTATTCAATTTGCATATATTTCCGATTTGTCAACACGTCCGAACTGCGGGCATAATGTATCTAATCCGATACATGTTAAGTAACGCTGTTCACAGTTGGAGTTACAAACCGCTGGTCATATTTTATTGTTAACTAGCTGATGCCCGCGACTACCTACGTCCGCGTGGATTTAGTTTCGACGACCTCCCTGGCTCAGTGGTGAGCGCTGTTGTCTTATAACTGGGAGGTCCCTGGTTCGATTCCCGGCGGGAACAATTTGGGAATTTATAATTTCTGAATTGTCTCTGGTCTGGTATGGTGGGTGGCTTTGGCCGTGGCTATAGTTACCACCCTACCGTCAAAGGCGTGCCGCCAAGCGATTTAGCGTGCTGGTACGATGGCGTGTAGAAACCAATTAGGGTTATGGGTTGAATGTTCACTGCCATACCCCTCCAAGTTAGCCCGCTACCTCGACTGCATCGTCACTCCATCAGGTGAGATTGCAGTCAAGGATTAGCTTGTCATCAAATAAAAAAAGTTATTAAAAATCCCGTAGGAACTATTTGATTTTCCGGGATGAAAAGTAGCCTATGGCACTCTCCAGGTCCTCAATTTGTACAAAAAATGCAAAAAAATCACGTCGATCCGTAGCTCTAGCAGCGTAATGATATCCATCGCCGTCAACCAGTCTCCCACGAGTCGCGGTTTTGTGCTACATGTATCCAACCGCTGGAGATGTCATAATGCGCAGGTAAGTGCGCACAGGGTCACTCTATTCTATTGTCTCTGCCTCACTCTCATAGTCCGATGGGACGGAAATCTCGCTCAACCAGAGAAAGATCAGGCGCTTTACAGCTTTACATGCTCTCCGAGGCACGGGGATGACACCCCAAGTTCCTTAAGGTTGATTAAACGGATCTGCCCGCGAAATTCAAATTTCATTTGGTTTTTCGCAATTTGTAAACTAATGCGACAAAGTAGGTTTATGGCATTCTAATTGCGACGATGGCAGTATCATCTTCACAGGTTTATATAAAAATCTTTACTTAAAAGTGTCCAGTTTAAGAAATTAGTCAGAATATCGAGTTGGACGTGAGTTACTCACAAATTTGAATTTCGCCGGCAGACCCGTATAATCAACCTTAAAAGCTCCAATACATTTTTTGACCCAACTCGAAAATCGAACCCGGGACTTTGTCATTCGCAATTGAACCTGCTAACCACTAGACCAACGAGGCATGCATTAGTATAACGCAGCTGTCAACAAGCGGCGTTTTACAAAAGAACCAATACACATATTTCAAAGCTAAGATTAGGACACACTGTATTGTGATGATATGTAAATTAACGTGGCTTTTCGGATACAACGCGTTTTTATGTGATCAAAAACTTTAATAGAAATCGTTTTGTGTTGTTGTGATTAAGTGGTGAATTCTTTAGCTTTTGTTAAAGCAAAATTATTTAAATTGGTAATTTTGATGACTTTGACCACAGTGGGATGATAAAGGTTAAGCCGATTGTAAATTTTTGTTATATTATTGTAATAAATAAATTATCTATTAAGTTTACTCAAATTATGTAAACCTATTTAGGGTAGCATAGTTTCATAGTTGGGAAAACCATATCGACTAAAGCTGTACAAGAATAAAATGAGATCGGAGGAAGTTTTTTGTTAACATGAAATAGATTAGCTGTTAGATTAATCAAAGTAAAATACGAAAGAAACAATTTTAATCGGCTGATCTAAATTTATTAATATTATTCTTATTCTTACTATAATCACAAATTAATTTATTAAGTTGATTGCTTTTTTTTTATTCGATGACAAGCTAGTCCTTGACTGCGATCTCACATGATGGTAAGTGACGACACAGTCTAAGATGGTAGCGGGCTAACTTGGAAGGGGTATGGAAGTGAACATTCAACTCATACCCCTAATTGGTTTCTACACGACATCGTGCCGGAACGCTAAATCGCTAGGCGGCACGTCTTTGACGGTAGGGTGGTAAGTGGTAACTAGCCACGGCCAAAGCCTCCCACCAGACCAGACCAGAGAAAATTTAGAAATTATAAATTCCCAAATTGACCCCGCCGGTAATCGAAACCGGGACCTCCCAGTTATAAGATAACAGCTCTCACCACTGAGCCAGGGAGGTCGTCCATTACGCCGCCGGTGTGACCTCACCAATGGCAAGTGGCAAGTGATATTTTACTAATCTATAATTTTTTTTTACGTTTTATCAACGACGGAACGTAAGTTTGACTTTTGAGATTATTTGCCTGTTTGTGTGTTTTAGTTAACGTGTACCTTAAATTTTTTATTTTTGCATTCAATCGTATCACTTCTTGAGATTATTTGCCTGTTTGTGTGTTTTAGTTAACGTGTACCTTAAATTTTTTATTTTTGCATTCAATCGTATCACTTCTTGAGATTATTTGCCTGTTTGTGTGTTTTAGTTAACGTGTACCTTAAATTTTTTATTTTTGCATTCAATCGTATCACTTCTTGAGATTATTTGCCTGTTTGTGTGTTTTAGTTAATGTGTACCTTAAATTTTTTATTTTTGCATTCAATCGTATCACTTCTTGAGATTATTTGCCTGTTTGTGTGTTTTAGTTAACGTGTACCTTAAATTTTTTATTTTTGCATTCAATCGTATCACTTCTTGAGATTATTTGCCTGTTTGTGTGTTTTAGTTAACGTGTACCTTAAATTTTTTATTTTTGCATTCAATCGTATCACTTCTTGAGATTATTTGCCTGTTTGTGTGTTTTAGTTAACGTGTACCTTAAATTTTTTATTTTTGCATTCAATCGTATCACTTCTTGAGATTATTTGCCTGTTTGTGTGTTTTAGTTAACGTGTACCTTAAATTTTTTATTTTTGCATTCAATCGTATCACTTCTGGGCAAGTTTTACAGCTAGGAAAACTAGGAAACATAATATATTCATATTTTATCGTTTCCAATTTTCCTGAATGACTAATGGGCTTTTGTATTCTACAGGTATCACCTCAGCTCAGCGGAGGTTTTTATGAATATGTTTTAAAATTATAGAATTAAGACGCTAAAATTGATTTGAGGTAAGTATATAATTTTTTTTTTCGGTTGTCAGAATTATTTCTATTCTGTTTACATAATATATACCTAATACTACATTAAAACTAAATTTATTCTAAAATTAAAACTAAAATAAAAATTAAATAAAATCTAAAACCCCATCGAAGTCACTGCAGTGTGGCATAGTACCCAAGATGCTGGCAGCATTACCCCTATTAGACGCTAAAATAATTATATTATATCTTGTACCTACGTGTATACCATTTTACCGTTATATTCATCCAGTTTTAATACGACATCATCTAAGTCCATTTATAATAACTTTTTTCTGTTTCACTTTTACTCGTTTTTTTTAACAGTGCACCCTAACCCTTATAATAACTTGCTCCCCATAAGTTTCTATTCGGGTTTAATCCCCACATACCGGGTGTCAGTCAAAGCGGTTAATGTCTCAATCATGCCTTAAAAGGCATCCGTGATCGAGAGATTTGGATATGATATCCAAAGAAATTATATCACTGTATAAGTATTATATTACTCTAGCCTTTACCCATGACTTGCCTTATTAGAACATTCCTTCGAAATGATAACATCCCTACCATCCTATTCAAAATTATTAAGCTATTGCATAGCTTATATCGCGGGCTTTGATTTGAACTAGGACAAACAGTTTGAGCGCGGCGACCGAATCAAGAAATTCCGTAACGAAAATAAACCTAACACCGTCGTTCAGTAAGCGTTCAACATTTTAGAGGTTCATAAGTAGCTCTGTTCGGCGCAGTGGGCGAGCGACCGCTTTCTTTACCGTATGGTGTATGATGTCGCAGGTTCGAGTCTCACTCGCGAAGTAGTGACAGTGCGCTTTTCTTGTTTGTTTGTTTTTTAATTATTTTTTTGCATAATTTTTATTATGCAAAAAAAAATATTGCATAAATATTATAATTGCATAAGTTGATAAAAAATGCTATGCAATAGCTTTACCGCGGCAGTTCCCGAGTGCCACTTATTTTTTTTTTATTTAATATAAAAATTCTTTTAAAAAAACCGACTTCAAACACCCGTGCCACTACAAAGTATATAATTTATTGTTGATTTTTTTAAAAACCACTCGACCGATTGTGATAAAATTTAAATGGGACCACCTGGGAAGTGTACCCTTTCAAACAAAAAAAGAATGTTCCAAATCGGTTTAGGCGCCTTCGAGTAATCGGAGAACATAAAAAAAAAGATTCGGACGAATTGATAACCTCCTCCTTTGAAACCTTTGAAAGTGTGCTTATTTGATGTTTGAAGGTTGTTTGCTTTGAGTATTAAATACTCAAAGGTTGTTTGACATGATATTTTGCATGGGTATAGTTGAGGTCTGAGGGATAAAGGCTACTTTTTTCCCGGAAAAACAATTTAGGGTTTTTTATTTTTTCTATAACAACATAATAGTGTAACTTACGAGTATATGGGTGAGTCGTGTCCCTGCTTGTACCAAATTACAAGTCCCATTCTGTCGTCGGGCAGGGCCGGTGTGACGTCACAGAGTAGCTCCACCGCGCCCCCTGCCGTCGTATGAAACGACTATGATCTCTATGACAACATAATACAGAGTAACTTACGAGTATATGGGTGAGTCGTGTCCTTGCTTGTACCAAATTACAAGTCCCATTCTGCCGTCTTGCAGGGCCCGGCCGGTGTGACGTCACAGGGTAGCTCCACCGCGCCCCCTGACGTCGTATGAAGCGACTATGATCTCTATGACAACATAATACAGTGTAACTTACGAGTATATGGGCGAGTCGTGTCCTTGCTTGTACCAAATTACAAGTCCCATTCTGCCGTCGGGCAGGGCCGGTGTGACGTCACAGGGTAGCTCCACCGCGCCCCCTGTCGGTGCGTGAAACGACTATGATCTCTATGACAACATAAGGCAGTGTAACTTACGAGTATATGGGCGAGTCGTGTCCCTGCTTGTACCAAATTACAAGTACCATTCTATCGTCGGGGAGCGCCGATGTGACGTCACAGGTTAGCTCCACCGCGCCCCCTGTTGTCGTATAAAGCGACTATGATCTCTATGGTAACATAAGGCAGTGTAACTTACGAGTATATGGGTGAGTCGTGTCCTTGCTTGTACCAAATTACAAGTCCCATTCTGTCGTCGGGGAGCGCCGGTGTGACGTCACAGGGTAGCTCCACGGCGCCCCCTGTCGGTGCGTGAAACGACTCTATGGCCGCTGTAACAATAGAAAAGCATTATAAGTAAGGCATATAAAAAGACGATGACAGCATTATTGAAATTTTTTTATTATAATTTGATAGAATATAACGTACTAGAATCTATGGGTTCTATTTTTGATATTTTACCCCTAAGGGGATAAATTAGGGGTTTGAAAAATCGAACTTAACGTGAACGAAGCCGCGGGGAAAATCTAGTTATATGTATAACTAGCTGATACCCGCGACTTCGTCCGCATGGATTTAGTTTTTAAAAATCCCGCGGGAACTCTTTCATTATCCGAGATAAAAAGTAGCTCTCCCGGAGGAACCACTACTACATCCATTACTATACCCATGCAAAAAATCTCATCAATCCGCTGTTCTGTTGCGACGTGATTGAAGGACAAACCAACAAACAAACACACTTTCGCATTTATAATATCAGTAATGCTTTAATAAAACACTTTTTATAATTGTCAAATTTTTTACAACCAAAGACAAAATTACGTTAAGCTGTCATTTACGTTTTGTTATTCCACTGTCATTTGCATTTTGTTATTCCATGTCAGATGCTTTTTTGTTATACCACGTTTTATAGTGACTTGACGGAAACGCGGTCGAACGGGATAAAAAGTATCCTATGTCCGTCTCCTGGTTCTAAGCTACCTCTCCACCAATTTTCAGCCAAATCGGTTCATCCGTTCTTGAGTTATAAATAGTGTAACTAACACCACTTTCTTATATATATATATAGACTAGTAGGGCGCGTGGGTGCGCGGCCCGCAAGCGGACCGCGGTATTTCTGTTCATCAATTAGAGTTTCAGGTCTTGATCATCTTTTTCCAAGAAACCACTCTTCCATCTTTTATACTATCCGAGATAGATGCCGATGAAATTGGTATGGCCGCCATCTTGAATCCGCCATTTTGATTTTTTTTTCAGCTCACTGCCAATTGGATGAGGTTTCGAGTATTTTTTGTTTGAGCACCTCCCACCTATCTTCAATACCCTGGCCGTGCTCCTCACCCACCTTCCAAACCCTCGATCATCATATCTAATCATTTGTCAGAATAAGAATTCTTCTATAAAAACCAATTTTCAAAAGGAACCGTATCAAAGTCTTGCATAGTTCCCAACTTCTAGTCTCTTCAATATTCGCCATATATTTTGTATGGAGAAAAAAGGTTCCGCCATCTTGGATTTTTTTCTATTCATCAAATAGACCTTTGGGTCCTGATCATCTTTTGCCAAGAAACCACTCTTCCATCTTTTATACTCCCCGAGATAGACACCGACGAAATTTGTATGGCGGCCATCTTTTTTCCGCCATTTTGAATTTTTTTTCAGCTCACTGCGAATTGGATGAGGTTTCGAGTGACATTTGTTCGAGCACCCCCACCTATCTTCGATACCCTGGCCGTGCTCTTTACCAGTCTCCGAAATCCTCAATCATCAGCTCTCTCCATATTTTTCCTCCGAATGAATTTTTTTCCTCTATACGAAACCATCAGTGAAAAAAAATTTTTTCATACAAAATTTTACAGGAGAGGTGATCAATGAGTCAGTGAGTCAGTGAATCAGCCCCAGCAGCTATATATATATTAACTAGTAGGGCGCGTGGGTGCGCGGCCCGCAAGCGGACCGCGTATTTTCTACTCGTCAAGTAGACTTTCAGGTCCTGATCATTGCTATCAAAAAATCACTCTTCCATCTTTTGTATTCTCTGAGAAAGACACCTTTGAAATTTGAATAGCTGCCATCTTGAATCCGCCATTTTGAATTTTTTTCATTTCACTGCCAATTGGATGAGGTTTCGAGTATTTTTTTGTTTGAGCAGCCCCCACCTATCTTGAATACCCTGGCCATGCTCCTCACCCATCTTCCAAATCCTCGATCAGCATCACTTTCCATATTTTTTCTCCGAATCATTAGTCAGGATGAGAATTCTTCTATAAAAACTTATGAAAAGCAACCTTCGTCTTGCATAGTTTGTATGGAAATAAAATTCCGCCATCTTGATTTTTTTCCATTCATTAAATAGACCTTCGGGTCCTGATCATCTTTTGCTAAGAAACCACTCTTCCATCTTTTATACTCCCCGAGATAGACACCAACGAAATTTGTATGGCCGCCATCTTGAATCCGCCATTTTGGATTTTTTTTAGCTCACTGGCAATTGAATGAGGTTTTGAGTATATTTTGTTTGAGCACCTCCCACCTATCTTCAATACCCTGGCCGTGCTTCTCACCCACCTTCCAAACCCTCGATCATCATATCTCATCATTTGTCAGTATAAGGATTCTTCTATAAAAACAAATTTCGAAATGAAACCGTATCAATAGTTCCCAACTTCTAGTCTCTTCAATATTCGCCATATATTTTGTATTTTTTTTTTTTTATTCGTTGACAAGATAGTCCTTGACTGCGATCTCACCTGATGGTAAGTGACGATGCAGTCTAAGATGGTAGCGGACTAACTTGGAAGGGGTATGGGAGTGAAAATTCAACCCATAGCTACCCCTAATCGGTTTCTACACGCCATCGTGCCGGAACGCTAAATCGCTTGGCGGCACGTCTTTGACGGTAGGGTGGTAACTAGCCATGGCCAACGAAAGCCTCCCACCAGACCAGACCAGAGATAATTTAGAAATTATAAATTCCCAAATTGACCCCGCCGGGAATCGAACCCGAGACCTCCCAGTAAGACCACAACGCTCACCACTGCGCCAGGGAGGTCGTGTATGGGGAAAAATAAATTCCGCCATCTTGGATTTTTTTCTATTCATCAAATAGACCTTTGGGTCCTGATCATCTTTTGCCAAGAAACCACTATTCCATCTTTTATACTTCCCGAGATAGACACCGACGAAATTTGTATGGCGGCCATCTTTTTTCCGCCATTTTGAATTTTTTTTCAGCTCACTGCGAATTGGATGAAGTTTCGAGTGACATTTGTTGGAGCACCCCCCACCTATCTTCGATACCCTGGCCGTGCTCTTCACCCGTCTCCGAAATCCTCAATCATCAGCTCTCTCCATATTTTTCCTCCGAATGAATTTTTTTCCTCTATACGAAACCATCAGTGAAAAAAAATTTTTTCATACAAAATTTTACAGGAGAGGTGATCAATGAGTGAGTGAGTGAATCAGTGAATCAGCCCCAGCAGCTATATATATATTAAAATTATATATTAATTATAATCCTACTCATATTATAAATGCGAAAATTTGTGAGAATCTATGGATGTTTGGATGGATGTTTGTTACTCTATAACACCACAACGAATGAACCGATTTGGCTGGGAATGTAGATAGCGCACCCCTAGGATTAACACATAGGCTTCTTGTTATCCCTTAAAATTACAGTTCCTGCAGGAATTAAAAAAAAAATCCACGCGGACGAAGGACGGCATCATCTACTATATACAATATGCTGAAGTACTTACATATATTATTTTACATGAGAATTCGCTAGTTAAATTAAGATCAGATTGTCTGAATTTAGCGGCGTAATGTCTAAGAAATGCCCGCGAGGTAGAAGCGCCGGGGTAGGTAGTCCACGTAAACTTTAGGTAGTCTACTAACTTTTAACTTAATGTTTAACTTTAGTTCCTAAAGGTATATTGATGTGGCAAAACTTTTAAATAAATGTTTTTACTTTCTTCCTTCTTTCTTTTTTTCTTTCTTAATTGTGACGCATGTATTGTCTCTATCGGCGGTCGTAGCCAATCATTTGTATTCTAATTCCCCAATAAAATGACCGCACCTGAGTTTTATTGCTTGGATAACTTCATTGCTTTAAAATGTGTAAAAGCAATTCTCGTGTCCCGGAGTTACTTGATAGTTTTTATTGCTTTATTTACATTTATACGGATTTAAAAGTGGCCCGTAAATGTAATTTACTGGGTCGATGTTTACATTATCTAGTTGAATTGTTGGTTACTGATCCCAGTCCAGTCTAAGTAACGATTTCAATTTCAATTGCCAATGTTTTCATTTTATTTCACGAATTTTTCAAACTCCAAATATAAGTGGAGTGAATCTATTAATACGGGTACTGTACGAACAATTTATAATTATTGATACGGTTACCGTACGAACAATTTATAATTTATTCGTACAGAAGTCGGACGAATAATTTTGGTCAAATATTTGAATCGTGCTACCTGAATTTGGGGGAGGGGAGGGGGGGAGGGGGGGAGGGGCCTCCTGGGATTCGAACCATCGACTGTTAACTATTAGGCGACTGCAGAAGCCACTACGCTACGGAGACCTGATATTGTACCGCGAAAATAACGAACACAATGCCTTCAAAAAAAATTGAATAACTGTACGAATAAATATAATTTATTCGTCCAGTACCCGTACAACTAGTCACTCCGATATAAGTAACTAGGTTGAGTGTAATTGTAAACTATGAATTTACCATTTCAAAGACGGGTTCATCTTGATTGTATTGGGGTTAGGTGATATCTGTTTAATGTAAAAACGCATCGAATTCGACCCAGTAGTTTTTTCAGGAAACCGTGACAGTGATAAAAGTCCAACACAATTGCTACACCTGCTTGCATTTGAGCAGAATCATAGAAATGTTTTATGGTAGGGCATAACCATAACACATTTCTATGATTTTGCCCAAAAATACATACATACAAAAACATATCCAAAACACGCATGATATACCGTCTCGGTTTCATCGTACACAATTATTATTAAAAAAAAATACTACGCAAGATTTAGAAAAAAAAAAATAACACTTCACTTTCAATTTTAACACGCTGCCTGTATGTACAGACCCTTGAACGACACTTTTTTTCAAAAATGCAGAAGCACCTACTTAAGTATATACTAATATTGTTTTAAAATACCCCTTTTCCTCTAACCGCAGGAACTAGGGTTGCCACCTTTCGTTTTGTAAGAAATCTTAGTCATTTTCAAAATATTTTGAATATAACACAACAAAAAATACAGGTATTTGTTTATCTAGGTAAATTAATATATTATACGTCACTATTATAATATACTTACACAAGACTTACACCTAAATAAAATACTTTAGTATTTTTATTGTAATTTTTCATAATTCTAATTTATTAAATTTTCATTTTAGTTATTTATTTATTTTTAAAGTTTAGTGTTAACCTACATTTAGGGAAATATCCGAATACATTTTTAAATAGCAAATAGATCAACAACTGTAACGTGTTGCTACTAGATGTCGCTAGCAGTTGCTTAAACTGAAAAAGTAGATACATATCACTAATTTCGATGCTGACGTGTAGTTCGTTCGTGGCTGTGGTGTAAAGCCAGCACACTCGGGCGCGATTCCCAAGAAATGTGTGTTCGAATCCCGGCGGCCTCGGAATTTTTGATAATTATGCATTCAAAAATTTATTCATTTTAGTTATCCATTGCAAGCACATATTGTATGTCATTAGTGTTTGGCTACTTTAAAAAAACATGATTTCGTTATAATTGTATGTTATTATTATCTGCTACGTGCTTTTCTTTCAAATCATTTCATATTTGTCATGTTTGTCGAATGAATGAAATGTTATGGCCTAGAAGCAATCTATAACAATGTACAGCATACATAAATGATACAGTATAATTATGTACTAGATCTAGAAGGTAAGGACCTACGTGTGACAGCCCTATCATCAACCCTTCGGACACGCCGCTAAACTGAAATTGATTATAAAAAGCCGATAAAATCTCAGCACCACAGGCCCGCGAGTCGCGACACGCCATGCCTGCATTACATGTACCTGGAGGGTGAAATTTTAAGATGGGTCAGTGAGACGAAAATCTTTCGAACTACATTTTTGTTTTCTAGTGTGAAACTAAATGTATGTGTACGTAAATGTATGTGTGTGTACTGTGCCATGCGTGTAACTGTGTACAAAATCTTTACAAAACTGGGCACGGTTCTTCTCTCAGAATGAGATTGTCTAAGCCATAGTTGCCAAGTGTGGATTTGCAATTTTCACCACAGACATTTGAGAATTATGGAGAACTTTCAGGTGTGCAGGTTTTCTTCACAATCTTGAAAACTCTCTATCTCTTTGGATTTCAGTCTTACGAGTGCTTTTTGTTTAACTGATATGACTAATTTTGACGTTTTGAGTGTGAGTTTCTGTACTGAAATTGTATACTTTATCTTATCATCCCAACCCATCACCTCACTATTGAATACGAGCCTTCTCTTAGACAGAGAAGTCTTTAGGCCATAGTCTACCACGCTGGATAAGTATGAATTGGCAGACTTGACACACCTTTGACTGCTTTGAGAACGAAGAACTCTCATGCATGCAGGTTTCTACGCGATGTTTTCCTTACCATTAAATTGCCAATGTAGTACAATTTAAAATAATTTATTATATTATTATAATATTCTAATGTTTTTGTAATAAGACTGAAAGTGTTATCCACTGACCCATCTCAAAATTTCACTCTATTATAACAATGTGTTTAGTTACAAAAGACCTCCGGCTTTTTTCGAAGTAATTTCTGAACACAATCGAACCTCACCCCAAGGCGATTTTGACGCCTGCGTAAATGCGCCACAAAAATTACACGCTTTTATGAGTCAGGTACCTACCTATTTTAGAGAATTTTAAATTTTAGCTTACTGCTTAGCGCAGACGACCGATAATAGTTTAAGCTGAACTAAAGAATACAGAAAGTGGGCCTGATGATTCCACCAGAAATGATTATGTCACGGGCCGGGCATATAGTTCAAAGAACTGATGGTCGTTTGTTGGCCCAAGGTTTTGAAGGACAGCGCAGTGTTGGCAAACTCCCGACAAGGTGGACCGACCTCATCAGGCAAGTCACAGGGAAGTGTTGGATACAAGCGGGGAAGACCCGCATTTTGTATGGATAAACGCGGGTTTTCCCCATTGGATAGGTACGTCAAAATTTGAGAATCGGCAGCTGGGCTAGTGGGAGGCTTCCGTCTTCGCTGGTTACCAACCTACAGGCTACAGCAATATTAGAGCGGAGTTAGATATATAAATAATTAATATTGAAAATTAATTACTCTAAGTGCCGATTTTGCCAACGTTGAGTAACGTTTAAACGTGTAATTTTGATATTTTGGCAGATTTTCAATACAAAAACTGTCATAACGCCCAATTTATTCCCCGGTTAAACGTCACTCGACGTTGGTGAAATCGGCACGAAATAAAACTACAATAGGATAACTTAGTATAACTTATCTACCTATTATTAGCAACAAATGTTAATGGTGTACGTAAAAACTTGATTATGTTCATGTTTACGCCATAACTTTTTGTAAAGCTTGTCCATAATATTATTGTAAAATAAATAAAATAAAATCGGCCGTCTATGCTAGGTTTATTACATAATTCGCGTGAAATTAGTCCTTTGAGCAAAATATTGAAGTATGGTAGTGATTTTTAGCGCTATTGAGTGCAATAGGGCTTTATTTTTTATACCTCGAAAACCTAAAGGCGATTCATAACCGCCAGGCCACGACCTCGTTGCTCAAGCGGCAGAAGAAGTCAAAATTTACAATTTCATTTTTATTAAAGATGAATAACCCTAATTATGTCATTGTTAAAAAAAATATGCGAGTTCGACTAATTTATTACTAAATTAATGGGTTTTCTTTCTTTCTTTCTTTCTCTCTTTCTTTCTTTTTAGTTTGTCCACGTGGAGTTAGGCTTTTTCAAAAATCCCTCCGAAACCAATTGTTTATCCGCGTTAAAAAATAGCCTAATTATGTAACTTTACAGGTCCTCAACTTTACTCACCCAAAAATCACATTGATTCATAGCTCTGTTGCGGCGTGATTGAGGGACAAACTAACTTTAAATGAGGGATAGAGTCACATTTTGCTTATTATTGCAATAATAAAACCGGCCAAGTGCGTGTCGGGCCACGCGCAGTGTAGGGTTCCGTAGTTGAAAGTCTCAACATACATTTTGAGTTCCATGGTTTAAATACTATAATATACTACAAAATATGCAACTTACACTACGTGTAATATCTAACTTAGAAAAACCGATATAACTCCTTCACTAATGAACCCTACTTAGCCGTGATAGTTTTCCTTTAAAATTCATTATAATTATATACTACTGCTGTGAATTTTTTCTTGTATCCTATATACAACCATTTAGCTGGCAGAGGGGGGGGGGGACACTTGACTCTAATAAAATTTAGCACTTTAAAATATCATATTTCACAAACGGATCCCTGAATTGAAAAATGGTGTTCCCACACCCACAACGTTTTTGAAAGACCTATTCAACGACACCCCACACTATGGGATAGATGAGAAAAAAAAAATTCATCCCCACTTTACATGTAGGGGAGGTACCCTAAAAAAATATATATTTCACAATTTTATTTCACCACTATGTCGGCGTGATTGATATTTATACCCTTGTCAAATTACAGATTTCTAGTACCAATAGTCTCTGAGATAAACCGCGGACAGACAGACAGACAGACAGACAGACAGACGGACGGACATGGCGAAACTATAAGGGTTCCTTGTTTACTACGGAACCCTAAAAATGGTACGTGTGTGTGACGTTAGCAGCAAATGTCAATCTGTAGATTTTGAATTACATAATATTATATTATTAATCGTACTGAAGAACGTTGTCGCGATTTGTCGTGGCTTGAAAAAAAAGTTCGTGGCCCAACGATATGGTATAATACCTAGTTCTTAAGTTAGGTTACCTTTCACGTTTGAGAGGTCTCTTAAAAGCCCCATTTTAAATGACCCTATAAACTTATTTCAATGAATACTTAAACCGAGTACCTACCTACCTTTACTTAATACGTAGTAGGTATTATTTTGATTTTTGATTTTCAACGCTTGCTTATTATTTTAAAGTCCATTGAGAACACCTTCTTTGTGTACTGCTAAAGGAAAAATTACTTTGAATTTTTAACGAAACTTTTGAACAATAGAGTTTTTTTGCCCCGAGTTGAGGTATAACGCCTGGAAGTAGCTTTTGAAAATTCTTTTGGAAAATAAAAAATATTATGATTATGGTTTACTAGCTTTACCCCGTGACTTCGTCCGCGAGGAATTAGGTTTTTAAAAATAACTCGGAAACCCTGTTTTTTTCCAGGATAAAAGGTAAAGGTAGCAGCATGAAAATACGCAATATAAACAACTTAAACCTATATAAAACTTTAAATGCGTAAATCGTTCGAAATCAAAGTATTTTATTATTAAATAAAAAATTGTTGTAGAAAAACCGACTTCAAACGCCAAGTTACAAATATAATTTTTCAAAAAATGCTGCATCAGTTTCGATAAAATTTATATGGGACCACATCTGAAGTATGACCTACAAAACAAAAAAGTATCATTAAAATCAATTTAAAATTGGCGGAATAAACGCGTAACAAACATACAAAAAAACATACAGTCGAATTGAGAACCTCCTTTTTGAAGTCGGTTAAAAACCATGGTAAATCGATAATATTCGAAAGAATGTTGGCCAACATTAAAGTCAATACAATATTTTCATTGTGAAGGCCGGATTATTATAAAATTTTGCAGTTTCACAAAAAGTATCGAGCATTGGTTAGGAATGCCATTGTACAAGTTTACGAACGACCGGACGGTCCTAATCGATTACTTAGTTTAGTGATGCGCGTGGACTAAAATTTCATAAATTATGTGGAATATCGGTATCGATTTTTCAACTAGTATTTCACTTTCTCCTTCAGCTAAGCGTCAAGCTTATGCTAGAACTACATTCGACTAAAATAGCAAAGGCTGCACGCTTTTTTTAAAGGGGTTTTTTCATCTTGGGCTAGGTACTTGTACGCTATACCAAAAAATAGTATTCAATCATAGAAATTGAAATAAAATATGCTTTTTTGTAGTATTACAGTGAATAAGAGGGTTCGTTCGTTAGCAACCCATCAACGGCTCACTACTGAGCGCAGGTCTCCTCTCAGAGAAGGGTTATAGGCCATAGTCCACCACGCTGGCCCAATGCGAATTGGCATTATGAAGAACTCCCAGATGTGCAGGTTTCCTCACGATGTTTTCCTTCACCGTTGAAGCAAGTGATATTTAATTGCTTAAACGCACTAGACTCAGAAAAGTCAGAGGTACGTACCCGGGATCGAACTTGCGACCCCCCGAATAGGAGACCATAGTCCTAACCACTAGGCTATCACTGCTTCGAATACCGAATAAGAGGGTAAAGATATAAAATTGATAATTAAATACATCTGTAGAATGGCAACTCCCGTAGTGCATCCATCTGCTTTTGATAACTATGTCTGTAATGACGGTAGGTACGTCATCATAATGTCATTTCAATTGTCAAACGTCAATTGCTGGTATGTCAAATGTCAATTGCTGTCAATTGTGGTTATTTTTATGTCAAATGTCATCATGACTCGTGTAAGTACGTGTCATCGTCAAAAAGAACGCCATGTTGTTGCGCTTTTATTTTGCAAAATAATTTCGCATTGTACCTCGTAAAAAGGACCTTTTAATGAGAAATGAAGAAAAAATAATCACTATTTCATGACTCCAAACATTTTGAAAAATTTAACAAAGACCTAGCCCAGGCTCCATATATATTTGAAAACAACCCCTTTGCACCGTCGACACAATACCAAAAAGATAATGTTTAAATTAATGTTAATTTTACGTTTCTGTCATCAAAACGGATTGCCTAAATAAAAAAATATTGGTTGTCTGTAAAGTCGGTTTACGGACGATAGTTTTACGTGATAACGTCATAAAGAAACATTGATGACTGGCGGGCGGCGGCGGGCGGTCTCTAACTCTCTATAAACGCTTGGGCCGATCGTGCCTCTCTATCGCTTTTCCGCGCTCTCGCTTACACGCGCAGGCTCCGGCGGAACATGACACTTTTCCGTGCGTGCAACCGGTGTTCATCGATTTATAAGACGTTATCACGTCAAAAAAACTGAGACATGCGTATACACGTTGCGTAGACACTGACTGGCTGCCGTAGACAGTACAATAGGCATGATGATTGATGATCGATTTTGAAAAACTATTGGATGATGTTCGGACGTATCTACTAACTCGAAAAAATATCTTATTTCATCAAAAAAAGGTTTGGTAGATAAAATTGCCATTTCAATTTTAATAAGTTTTAAAATTCACGCAAAAACGCTCGACGGTGACATGGTGTTGTTCGTGACGTCACTCTATGTTTTTTCATAGTAGTTTGTCAAACTTTGAACATAGATATGACGTATCGTTCTGATTGGTGTTCAATCTAATATGGCGGATTGCAGGAGTTTTATTTTATATCAAAATAAATAACAATCTCGCTCAAAATAGAAAAGTAAATACGTTTTTATACGCTTTTTATTAGCTTCACTTGTATGTTTGTAACAATGTTTGTAACCGACTTCTTTGGGCGCGATTTTGACCCACTTTAAACGGCCAGATTTCGTTCAAACTATGTAGATTTATCGAGGACCGATGACAATACACTAATTTGATAAAAAAACAAAAAAAAAAACTTGTATGTTTGTAACCGACTTCTTTGGGCGCGATTTTGACCCACTTTAAACGGCCAGATTTCGTTCAAACTTTGTAGATTTATCGAGGACCGATGACAATACACTAATTTGAAAAAAAAAATAAAAAAACAAGCTATTAAAAATAAACCAAACTAAAAAGTAGAAAATAAATAATAGTTTAAAAAAACTAAAAATACGCTTTTTATAGAAAACCAAACTAAAAAATAGAAAATAAATTTTAATAAATTTAAATTAAGAATAGGGTCCAAAAATTTCAATAAATATAAATTAATAATAGTGTAAATAAAAATAATGTATTTTATTTTAAAAAAAGCGTGGGGTGCTTTTTAAGATATTATCAAAATGATAATCACTCTACTCATATCTGTCAATAAAATATTTATAACTATTGACACCATGCACCCCACGCTTTTTTAAAATAAAATACATATTTTTTATTTACACTATTATTAATTTATATTTATTGAAATTTTTGGACCCTATTCTTAGTTTAAATTTATTAAAATTTATTTTCTATTTTTTAGTTTGGTTTTCTATAAAAAGCGTATTTTTAGTTTTTTTAAACTATTATTTATTTATATTACATAACATCATTACGTCTTTTATGTAACGTAACATCATTCATTCTGATTTCTGCCTATTATACATAATATAACAAAAACTAATTCATAACTATCGATCAACTCAAGATTGAATAACGCTTTATTAAGCCCAAGTTAAATTTATTGCGAGGATGAATTTACTTACTAAGTTTGAATAGGTTTCAAAGTTTTCACAAGGTACCTATAACTAGGGTAGGTATTTGCTTTTGATTAAGTAAGTCACTAACCAGTAAAGTCAATAACTAATCAGTAAAAACGATTAATTTAGTAAAAATTAGCTTTATTTTTCATGATTCCTTATAAAAATAATTTTTTATATAAAGAATCATGAAAAAAAAATTAGAAGCATTCTTTACATATTTGACTTTCCTCCTCCTCCTCTAACCTTCTTGACATAGTGGTGAGCACCGTGGTTTTATTAGCGGGAGGCCACGGGTTCAATACCCGGTAGGGGCAATTTCAAAAATCGTAGTTTCCAATTCACCCTATTCATTAACACCCAGTCAAAGATTCTGCGATGCTGTACAATGCCTCGTAGTAACCGATTGGACAAAAATGTCACACTCCTTTAAGGTTACTCCTCTTCCATCTTAGACTATATCCATTTCTTACCACCAGTTGAGATCGTAATCAATCGTTAACTTGTAACAACAATTAAAAAAATTACCATAAAACAGATAAATAAAAATTCGTGAGTGTCGTGGAACACTCGGCTGGAACAAAGTTCAGAATCAACGCCATCTCTCGCTACATGTTCTCTCTTCTATGAAACTTCCTTCCAAAAATAAAAAAAGAACAAAGACATGATCTGAAGTCAGGAATCGAACCCCCAAACCTATAGTTTCACTTCTTCGTTAAACCACTGCGCCACTAAAGCATTGATGTAACAGTATAATTAACGAAGGCAACAAGGGTCGTGACGGAAAATTTTTACGCCTAGCAACAAGGGCCGTGACGGTAAATTCTCACACATCATCCCGCATCCACTAAACCGTCTGAAAAAGAACATCGCTCCAATAATTTTTTCATCGATAAAATACAAATCATACACATTCCACCCCTATAGCCGGAAAAAAAGGTAAATGAAGAAAAAAAGTCCAACGCCAGGTGTTCCCAATCTGATCCAGAATCAACATTTAACAAAGAGGCCCGTTCATAATCCCGAAAGTTCTCTGAATCTTAGATAATGGACGCGGGAATCGAACCAGTCATTATTGTGGAATAATAACGAGGTGCCTTTTGACGCCGGTTCTAAAGGAAATAAAAGATCTATTTCTAGTTTTGGTAATCTATTATTGAAGTTTGGTTTGGTTTTGGTTGATTTATAAGCTCGAATTTTTCTAGCTCAACCTATTTTCTTTACGCAATTTGGTATCTTTGATATTTTGTCAAGGTCAAAATTTAAAATTACATATTTATTTGATGTAGGCCAACTTGTGGCTCTTACGACAAGTAAAGAATCTACCACCGGTTCGGAAAGCTGTTTCGATTCGAAGTCGCAGAGAAACTTCCTATAATACCGAATTTCTCCTAATTATTTTCTTGTTTGTTGATTTGTCCTTCGATCACGCAGCAAGGAAGCAACGGATCAACGTGATTTTTGCATGGTTACTCCTGAAGACCCGAAGTGTGACACAGGCTATTTCTTATTTCGGAAAAATAAAGGATTTGCGCAGAATTTCTAGAAAACTTAAATCCACGCAAGGTCTGGGCAAAAGCTAGTGTTAATTATAATAATCGTCGCTGACGCACGCGGGAATTGAACTATGTATTTTAGTCATTATTGTGGAATAATAATGAGAAGGCTCTGACAACGGCTCGACGAAAAAAAACAAGATGGCGCGGGCGACTATAAAGAGGTCCCTATTGTGAGGGTTTAGATTTATTGGTTCGTATTTTTCTAGGTAGTTACTTAAAAGCTTAAGTTACGTTAAAAGAAAATGAACGAACACAATAAAATAATAGAGCGCAACGGTTTTGGCTATTACACTTTTGGTATATTAATTAATTCATCATCAGCAACCCATAAACAGCTCACTACTGAACGCATAGTCCACCACGCCGCGCTGGCCCAATGCGAATTGGTGAGAACATTATGGAGAACTCCCAGGCGTACAGGCTTCCTCACGACGTTTTCCTTCACCGTTGAAGCGTGTGATATTTACTTTCTTAAACGCACACAACTTCGAAAAGTCAGAGGTCCGTACCCGGGATCAGACCTGCGACCCCCCGAATAGGAGACCGCAGTCCTAACCACTAGGCTATCACTGCTACCCACTAAGCTATCACTGCTTCATCATTCAAACGTATAATTGTTAACAAATAATTCCCATAAAGAGTTTTCGATTCCGCATGACGGGGCATAAGATCTTATAGTTGACACTCTCACTCAGCTCAGACTCTAGACTGAGTTAAAACGAGACAGATTTATGTCAGGATATTATAATTGTGTCTCATTTTAACTCTATATTGAGTCTTGAGCAGAGCCAGAGCACGATCTATAGATCCCGGACCATAACGAGTCAATAACTTGCTGTCATAAATTGTCATCATATCAATTTACAGCTGTCTTGTCCACTTTGCGCGCGACCCGCGTGCCGCGGTGCAATTGCCCGCGATTTATTGCATTTATATATTTATTTGATGTAGGCCAACTTGTGGCTCTTACGACAAGTAAAGAATCTACCACCGGTTCGGAAAGCTGATTCGATTCGAAGTCGCAGAGAAACTTCCTATAATACCGAATTTCTCCTAATTATTTTCTTGTTTGTTGATTTGTCCTTCGATCACGCAGCAAGGAAGCAACGGATCAACGTGATTTTTGCATGGTTACTCCTGAAGACCCGAAGAGTGACACAGGCTATTTCTTATTTCGGAACAAAGGATTTCCGCAGAATTACTAGAAAACTTTAATCCACGCAAAGTCTGGGCAAAAGCTAGCTTAATTATAATAATCGTCGCCGACGCACGCGGGAATCGAACTATGTATTTTAGTCATTATTGTGGAATAATAATGAGTAGGTTCTGACAACGGTTCGTTGAAAAAAAACCAAGATGGCGCGGGCGACTATAAAGAGGTCCCTATTGTGAGGGTTTAGATTTATTGGTTCGTATTTTTCTAGGTAGTTAGTTAAAAGTTTGGGGTTACGTTAAAAGGAAATGAACGAACACAATAAAAGAATAGAGCGCAACGGTTTTGGCTATAACACTTTTGGTATATGAATTCATCATCAGCAACCCATAAACAGCTCACTACTGAACGCATAGTTCACCAGTCACCACGCCGCGCAGGCCCAATGCCAATTGGTAGTCTTCACACACCTTTGAGAACATTATGGAGAACTCTCAGGCGTGCAGGCTTCCTCACGATGTTTTCCTTCGCCGTTGAAGCGTGTGATATTAACTTTCTTAAACGCATACAACTCCGAAAGTCGTGAGTGAGGACAACTCACAACTCCTCCGGGTGCGTACCCGGGATCGAACCTGCGACCCCCCGAATACCTAACCACTAGACTATCACTGCTTCCCACACTAAGCTATCACTGCTTCATCATTAAATCGTATAATTGTTAACAACTAATTCCCATAAAGAGTTTTCGATTCCGCATGACGGGGCATAAGATCTTATAGTTGACACTCTCACTCAGCTCAGACTCAAGACTGAGTTAAAACGAGACAGATTTATGTAGAACATATTTGTGTCTCATTTTAACTCTATATTGAGTCTTGAGCAGAGCCAGAGCACGATCTATAGATCCCGGACCATAACGAGTCAATAACTTGCTGCCATAAATTGTCATCATATCAATTTACAGCTGTCTTGTCCACTTTGCGCGCGACCCGCGTGCCGCGGTGCAATTGCCCGCGATTTATTGCATTTGTTATTGCAATTACGTGACAATTGCGCGGCCACTTACGCATTCTACTGATAACCATTAGTAAGTAATGCTATGTTTATTCTGATAACACATACATTATATTAAATTATTTAAATAAGTTCATTGGGTCTAGTGCCAATAAGTTTTAAACGAGATTGGTGAATTCCATATAGTTTCTGACCCAGACGATCTGAACTGAACACTGAACGCCCACGTTCACGAATAAAACTTCTCATATTTGTTCTAGTAAACAAGACTGACAAAAAATTAATCAAAGTCTATCAAATAAAGTTGGGAGAAAAAAGATATTACCTATGTCACTCTCAACTGTAAAGTAGGTAAAGTATTACTTGTATTACCATGTAACGGTTATTTATAATGTGTACTTGTGAATAATTACATTTTTGATTCCCATCTTCTAAAAATATGGGGTTTACACAGAAAAATAATCTGAAAAATATTAATTAAAATTAAATGTTTTCTGAATCTGAATCTGGTTTTAAAAATGCTGGGTCAAAATTCACCAACCTCCTTTATTAAGCAGTGATAGCCTAGTGGTTAGAACTGTGGTCTCCTATTCAGGAGGTCGAAGGTTTGATCCGGGCTGGTACCTCTGACTTTTCGGATGTATGTACGATTAAGCAATTAAATATCACATGCTTCAACGGTGAAGGAAAACATCGTGAGGAAACCTGCACACCTGAGAGTTCTCCATATGTTCTCAAAGGTGTGTGAAGTCCGCCAGTTCGCATTGGGCTAGCGTGGTGGACTATGGCCTATAACCCTTCTCTGAGAGGAGACCTGCGCTCAGTAGTGAGCCGCCGATGGGTTGCTGATGATGATGAATAATTTTCATAGTTTCATCATACGACTGTCCGGCCGGTATTAAGTACAGTATTTAGGGTTCTGTACCCAAAGGGTGCCAACGGGACCCTATTTAGGCCTTACGCTGTCCGTCTGTCAGTCAGCGGGCTGTATCTCATGAACATGAACAGCCTTCACTTAGCGACCTCCTAGACCCAATTCATTGTTCCTAGGCAAGTCAGTGCTTATAAGAAATAATCTGATTGTCCTTAAATTAATTACTTTGAAGCTTTGAACCTAGGTTTAAGTTAGTCCGAGTGACGTTCGTTACGACGTCCGTTTGACGTGAGTTACTCACAAATTGATCGATGCTCGGTCTAATTTCTTAAACTGGACACTTTCAAGTAAAGATTTTTATATAAACCTGTAAATATGATATTGCTATTGGCGCAATTAGAATGCCACAAGCCTACTTTGTCGTACTAGTTAACAAATTACGAAAAACCAAATTAAATTTGAATTTCGCGGGCAGACCCGTATAATCCTCCTTAATAAAAAAAAATAAGTGGCACTCGGGGACTGCCGCGGTAAAGCTATTGCATAGCATTTTTTATCAACTTATGCAATTATAATATTTATGCAATATTTTTTTTGTATAATAAAAATTACCTACTTATGCAAAAAAAAAATTCAAAAACAAACAAACAAGAAAAGCGCACTGTCACTACTTCGCGAGTGAGATTCGAACCTGCGACATCATACACCATACGGTAAAGAAAGCGGCCGCTCGCCCACTGCGCCAAACAGAGCTACTTGTGAACCTCTAAAATGTTGAACGCTTACTGAACGACGGTGTTAGGTTTATTTTCGTCACGGAATTTCTTGATTCGGTCGCCGCGCTCAAACTGTTTGTCCTAGTTCAAAGCCCGCGATAAAAGCTATGCAATAGCTTAAAAATATACAAAGGGGGTCCGATCATCATTGCTCATGCGAAGCCGGGCCATGTCGGCAAGTGTCATATGGAGGAAGTGATACAGCATCAATGCTCTCTCAACAGTGATCATCGCGGATACACATACTGGAACGCATCTGTCGCATCATCTGTGCGCCTGCCCACAACACGATCTTAAGGTTGAAGACAAGGGTCTGCCCGCGAAATTCAAATTTCATTTGGTTTTTCGCAATTTGTAAACTAATACGACAAAGTAGGGTTATGGCATTCTAATTGCGCCAGTGGAATTATCATCTTCACAGGTTTACATAAAAATCTTTGCTTGAAAGTGACCAGTTTAAGAAATTAATCAAAATACTGAGTTGGACGTGAGTTACTCACAAATTAGTCGATATTTTGATTAATTTCTTAAACTGGACTCTTTCAAGTAAAATTTTTTATATAAACCTGTGAAGATGATACTGCCATTGTCGCAATTAGAATGCCATAAGCCTACTTTGTAGTATTAGTTTACAAATTGCGAAAAACCAAATTAAATTTGAATTTCGCAGGCAGACCCTTGTCTTCAACCTTAAGATCTTGCTCTCTCAACCGCAATGCACCGCGCATTATACGAGATAACTGTCACTGCTCATCTGCCTCGATGGTTTAGTGCGATTTAATGTTTATTGGGATACCAGCTGATGCCCGCGACTTCGTCCGCGTGGATAGCTTTTAAAATCCCTCGGGAACTCTTTGATTTTCCGGGATAAAAAGTAGCCTATGTCACTCTCCAGGTCCTCCATTATACACATGCAAAAAATCACGTCGATCTTTAGCTCTGTTGTGGCATGATTGAAGGACAAACCAACAAACAAATACACTTATTCATCATCATCATCGTGTGCCTTCCTCGTGTTGAAGTTTGGCGGTCATCATGCGAAGAGCTTCTCTGTTTAAAGCCGCATCCTTTAATTTTGGATAAGTCAGCCCAGTCCACCCCCTTATATCGTCCAACCACTTGCGTCTTTGGCGACCTGGAGCTCTCTTGCCTGCAATCCTCCCTTCCAACACTAGTTTTGGGAATGAGAATTGGGTTCCTCTTTGTAGGCGTCCAAAGAAAGCTACTTTTCTTCGTATGATGGTGGACATGAGTTCTCTCCTTTTGTGGACTAATTCCAGTACCCTGCTATTTGGTGTAAAGCTGTTCCATGGGATTCGGAGCATTTTCCTATAGATCCACATTTCAAAAGCTTGCAATCGACTTGTTGCTTCTTTTACACTTATTATATATACAAATACTAGCTGGATGCCCGCGACTTCGTCCGCGTGGACTTAGTTTTTTAAATCCCTCGAGATCTCTTCGATTTACCGGGATAAAAAGTAGCCTATGTCACATTCCAGGTCCTCAGCTATACCCATGCAAAAAATCACGTTAATCCTTAGCTCTGTTGCGGCGTGATTAAAGGACAAACCAACAAACAAACACACTTTCGCATTTATATAGCAAACATGCAATATTAGCAAGGATTACGAATGACAAGACCATATGCGGTGGACTTCATTAGAATCATCACAGGAGTATACTTAATCATTAACGGTAACTGCGAGTTGCGACTATAAGTACGTCGTAAATATCGTCAAATATCATTTTCATCATACCTATTCGAAAAACGAATATTGGCTTCAGAGGATAGCGGGAGCAAAATTTAATTTTAACCCCATGGGACTTTTCATTTCTCTCTTCTGATTGGTCCGCGTTAGTGCTTTAGCATACTAAAGCACTAACGCGGACCAATCAGAAGAGAGAATTGAAAAAATGTTTGAAAGCTGTTGTCTTCGATGTCACGTGATCAAATTTGTCGATTAGATATATACGCCCATACTTCCAACATAAATATTAATGTTTAATTATTACATAAAAATTTATTTGTATTTTATTTTAACTTTCAATATACGTATTGGTAATGTCTATACTCTATACATAGCAGGTTGATACTCCTAGCTTTTTCTCATAGGTAATGATGAAAAATAGTGTGTGTCATTCGGGGCCAAAATTTTTTGTTCTCGGGCGGCGTATATTGAATTCCTCGCTACGTTCAGGATTCTACTTTAGAATCCCTCGCTGCGCTCGGGAGTCTACTATAGAATCCTTCACTTCGCTCTGAATTCAAAATAACGCCCTCGGGGAACAAAAAATTCCTTTGGCCCCATATAACACAAATAACTATTTCATCATACCTATTCGAAAAACGAATATTGGCTTCAGAGGATAGCGGGAGCAAAATTTAATTTTAACCCCATTGGACTTTTCATTTCTCTCTTCTGATTGGTGAGCGTTCGTGCTTTAGTATATTGTGTCGAAATTCAAATATGTTTGAGAAGCTGTTGTCTTCGATAAGTCACGTGATCAATTTGTCGATCGGATATACGCCCATCTTTGAGTAATAAACCAACACAGGAGAAGACTTGACGCGCGTACCCCTCTGTAAGTTGGGTATGAGCAGCGGTCCTACTCGTTATATAAAACTGTTTGACTCGAGTCACGCGCCTGTCAACTACGTATGGTTAGCGGGGAATGAGCTCCGCTATAAATGCCGAATATGAGAGTATTTTCTTCTAAAAAAAATATTTAAAACATCCAGTTTACTAAAGGATAACATTTATTTACTTCTGATGTATTATTTTATCCAAATAATGCAATACTTATGCAGAAAACTTAAGAAAACTGTCGATCTGAAAATGTTGCTACTTAATCGTACATGAAATAATTTGGGGAAAATATTGAAAATTAATCTTCCTACTTACTATTCGTTTAGAGAACTTTTTCATGAACTGCATTATAAATTCATCCCATAGAATTAAAATCACGATAGAATAGGAAGGGGTGAACGACTAATTTATAAGCTTTAAGTAAAATATGACTAGATATATAAATACGAACTTTGATCGTCTGTGGGATTATCAAATAATGATAAAAAATTCTTTCTATAAAACCGACTTTAAACGCCACTACAAAGTATAAAACAATTTTAATTTGTACATGTATGTTGAAGTCGGGCGGACCTAAATATAAATGATGAAACTAATGCGCGACGGTAGCCCAACTTTGCCCGATCGGCGTATGAAGTCGGTTTTTAGGGTTCCGTACCCAAAGGGTACCAACCGGACCCTATTATTAAGCCTACGCTGTCCGTCCGTCCGTCCGTCCGTCCGTCCGTCTGTCAGCGGCCTGTATCTCGTAAACCGTAATAGATAGACAGATGAAATTTTCACATATTATGTATTTCTATTGCCGCTATAACAACAAATAATAAAAATTAAATTAAATTAAAAAAATTAAATTAAAATATTTCCATGGGTACATGGAAATATTTTTATTTAATTTTTTTAACGGAACCCTAAAAGAGCGAGGCCCGACTCGCACTTGGCCGATTTTTTAAAGATATTTTTTTTACATTATTATTTTAAGCTTTTTTGTGTATATCTCTGATCGCGAGCAATTTGCTCTTCATCATTGAGTTCCTTCCTCCGATCAGAGTTCATCACCGAAGATATGAATCATCTTCTCTTCACCTTTTAAATAGGCCCAACCTTATTATGCGTTCTTTCAAAAACAATTGAAATCGGTTCAGATTTGACGTAGTTATGGAGTAACATCTAACATTATATCAACAAAAATTTATATGGGAACCACCTCTGAAGTATGCCCTACTAAACAAAAAAAAAAATTATCAAATTCCATTCATTATTTGGCGGAATAATTGGGTAACAAATATACAAAAAATTCAAATTGAGAACCTCCTCCTTTTTTGAAGTCGGTTAAAATGATTGCATTATTATAACGATCGCAATGGTGTCTGATTGGCTGGTACTCTCCCACTATTGTTTAAAATGCATTGATGCAGCTAGAGCTCCATAAACTCAGCGAATTCATAAAATTAGTTTTTTTACTCAATTATTTCAAACGTTATAGGTATATATTTCCATATAACCAGTGTGATATAATTTTCTAAATATATAAAATGAAAAGGTGACTGACTGACTGATCTATCAACGCACATCTACTATGACGTAGGCATCCGCTAAGAAAGGATTTTTACAAATGTAATACAAAAAATAATGAAAACGAGACTAAAAAATTGTTTAATAATAATGATAAGTTCTACGTAAGTCTTTCTTACTCGAAAATTAGGACTTTAATTTTATGAAGTCGGCCACACCGCAATAAAATTAGGGCTGGACAGCAAGATTTCATATGTCGATATTGGTGGGGGGATTGTATAAATTATTTATACCGAGATATTTTTATCGTCTTACTAATGGTTCATTGACAAAAAAAAATTTTTAAATTCTATACATATTTGGTTCATTAAAACTTGGCAATTGAATTAAAGTACCCATACTTCTTATTCATCCCGCTAGGTTTACCGGAAAGCTAAATAGCTTGGCGGTGTTTTATTACAGATGGGGTGGCCACTATAGCCATGGCGGCAGCCTAGCATTACAAACAAATATACACTTCGTTCAGATGAAGTAGATGAAAAAAATAAGCCTTCCAAGTAAAGTATGTAGGTACAAGTTTTAACTTACCAATCATAACTTTAAATAATTTTTTTTTAGGGTTCAGTTTTTACTTTTTATGTTTCCTCCATACTGGACTGAGAGAATATTATTCAACGCAGGAAAACGATCTTGTAAATCGAAAAAGTGAACTTTAAACCAGAGCCAATAACGTTTTAAAAAATCATAACAGCTCATAATAAGCTATCAGGAGCAGATTTTTTTCAAAAAGCATATTTTTTAATGTAACACATCAGATGATTCTAATTATATAATTCTAAAGTAGAATTACTTTAGTTTTATACATTAGTTTTATATCAATTTCGACTAATAATTTTTCAATTTCAAGAAGCAATGTTGCTGTAAATTGGTATTTGAAACATATGAAACCACGAAATAACTCTAAACTCTGAAATGCTAATTATGCTGTATTTATTTTTAAGGAAACATGATGTAGTCCTAACAGTTTATACTTAATATACTTTTTAGAAATAGATACACCGTAAATTTCGCTTTAAACATAAATAAAACAAATGATGTTTCATTAAAATGCTGTATGTTTATTTAAACAAGATTACTTAAAAAATCAATGTGTTCAATATTAATACCCACTACGTATTCAAATAAAAATTAAATGTCTCTCAACTTAATAAACAATATTATTAAAAACCTATGACAAAGTACAGCACTCCCTGGTGGCTTATAACCTTAAATCATAACTAAACAGCTGCTCTAAGGTGATATAGTGTGGTACCTACAGCATGCTTTCCGCATGAGATTGAGAGTATAGTGACGGAGTAAATACCTTGGTATCTACAAAATCTGTTAATAATCAGATAATCCTAAGTCCTAACAGTAGGTACACCTAAGTGCACTGCACTGCTAAAAAGTATTGATAACTTTTTTGAAGTATCTGTATAATATTGAAAAATAGATGATGTCTTAGTATTTACAGCATTTTTGAGTACGTTGAAAAATATGAATAACAAAAAAAAATATAATATAAACATGCAGAGAAGGTCAACATAGTATCTTAGAAAAATAATGTCATAGGAAAACGAAAATCCGACAATCCGACGCAGTATCTTTTTCTTCCAAATATATAAAAAAGTCATTTTGTTATTTTTCGAAATAAGCTAGATCGCTTTCCAGCGTCAATATAGTCCAAAGTTTCTAGCTGTATCTTTACGCAAGTACTAAAAGCCTACAAAGAGTCAATCTAATAGCAAAGGCATATTATGACTAAAATAACGGCAAGAGCCTCGTTTCCTAGCGCTTCTATATACCTACCATGTTAAAGATCTCGAACAAAAAAATTTACTCTCGAATAAAGTAACTCTGTTGTAAATAATTATTAGAAAAACTTATCGAAAGTCGATAATCGATAGTGTCAAATCCCTAAAATGCTTACACAAATGATGCGATTGTTTCATGTAATGATAGAGCGTCCCTGTGTGTGAATGTGATAGTGTGCATATACTTTAAGGTAGTGATTGCTAATTATATTGTGTGCGTGAATAGCGACGTGATGGAAAAATGCAACTGTAGTAAGCAAGTTTTCATGTGTGCTACCTCGCCCCCCACCGTAATTGAGACTTTTTTGCGAATAAATTAGGCGTCAATTCCTCTCCATTGCTGGTTTATTACTCAAAGACGCCCATACATGCATGCATATGTCACGCACTCTTTAAACATTTCTGTGGTGGTGTCGTGTGATGCGGGTTGTTACGTTCCCTCAAAGGTTGAGCGAAACAATGGCTGGGTCATGCGTCATGCTCGTGAACGGGTTCCATCGGCGGGAATGGGGCTACTTTATGTCTGCCCATCTTAAGATAGAAGTTAGTCGATATGCATTTTTGGAACTTCATTGTGGAAACACTGCATATATAGCATAATATTTACTGTATTGTAAATTTGTTTTGAAAAGAGCAACCGCCGAGTTTCTTGCTGGTTCTTCAAATTCAAATTCAAATGTTTTATTTGCAAGATTGAGTACATAATATGATCTTATACAATTATCTAAGCGCTTCAATCTGCCACATAGTAGCATGCAAAAGAATAGTCATACAAAATTTAATACTTAAATCTATCATTTTTAAATTCAAACAATGTCATACTCATTCTAACTGTTATATAATGTCAGTTCTATTAATTAAAAAAAAAATTAAACAATGTCATTAATATTTATGTCCTGAATAAATTCATCAACAGTATAGTAGCATTTGTTTAAAAGTATTTTATATAGTTTTGATTTAAATCGATTAATTCTCGGCAGGAAAGGCATTCCGAACCAGTGGTAGATTCATCGACTATTCAAAAGCACTTGTAAAAGTTTATTTGAATAAAAAATATTTCTATTCTATTCTATTTACTACACTAGCGGCACGCTATGATGGCCGGTCTGACACATTACAATAGTGATGTGGAATGTCAATTTATTCTCGAACAAAAAACAATTAAGTTTTGTTTTTGTACCTGATTAAATAGGTTTACAGTTCTCTGCGTACGTTCGGTCATATCGACGAAATCCACAACAAAGGGCTTGAACAGAGTCCAAATTAACGAGCAAGGGTCAACAGTAATGCAGTATCAATATTTGAAATCCAAAGCCAGGTCAAAACTATATCACAATCGCATTGCACTGACAGTTTATACTTTTCGAAGCAACGTCAATTCGAAACTGCTTTGTTTTGCATTGAGCATTGACGCGAGTTTGCCGGAGGTAGTAGTTGTGCTAGCCAGCGATCCTATGTGACGATCGTATTAGATTCCATTTTTAAAAATTTTCAATTTAGAAAACCAAATGCCGAGTTGTGGTATATATCATATAAAAATAAAAATTTTACCTTTTGTATGAAACAGCTGATATTTTTTTGCGATTTCAGAGGTTTGTCCACATAGTGAAAATTGTTCATATTCACAAGTACATTCACCCCTTAAATGGTGCAAACTGATTTTTCTACACTTGTATACATTTTAGAAATCAATTTAATAAATAAATTTTGAGTCCTAAACCTAAAACTACATTCGATAAAATTTATGAATCTCTGCACATCACTATCGTCAATAAAGTAATACAATTATTTCCTTCAAAGTCGTTATCAATTAATACGGAACTTCATGAGCGGACAAACGTCAAACCGGCCATCATAGCGTGCCGCTAGTTTAGACTACTAAAATACTAAATCCGTGTAAATCATTAATGCGAGATCGAGGAATTCCGACCTCGTAGCGGTGTAGATTCATGCGGTGTCTTGCGGTTTGATGGTGGATTAAGGTGATGGTGGAACTGAATTGAATAGTTCTTGAGCACACTGTCCGAAATATATCTTGTAGAATACCGACAGACAAGCCACAAACCTGGGTCACAGCTAAAAATCAGCGCCTGGCATTGTATGCATGTTTTGGCATACTATGAGATATGACGCAAGGCATAGTGCTGAGCTGTACATCCCTTCTGGGTGGTGTCACAGGCGAAAGTGTTACTTCTGTATCCAGTTTTGTCTAAGACACCATTGATTAATAAATAGATTTTCGGTCTTTCTTTCTTTCTTTAAGCTACCTTGCGCCGGCCGCCGATGTTAAAGAACTTCCAGACTTTGAAATCTATATTAATTGATCTCTTAAATAATTTAATAAGATTTTTTTTAAACGCCCGCGCCACTACAAAGTATATAATTTATTGTTGATTTTTTTAAAACCGCTCGACCGATTTCAATTAAATTTTAATAGGACCTTTACCTGGGAAGTATAACCCTTTCAATAATTTAAAATAAAAAAATATTTTTTAAAAACCGACTTCAAACACCCGCGCCACTACAAAGTATATAATTTATTGTTAATTTTCTAAAAACCGATCGATTTCGATAAAATTTAAATGGGACCACTTGGGAAGTAGGCCCTTTCAAACAAAAAAAGAATTTTCCAAATCGGTTAAGGCGTCTTTGACTAATCGGTGAAAAAAAATACTTGAGAGGTGTCAAGGGACACCCGGATGGAACGTAGTTCCTTTCGATTACATTGTGTTCGGTATTTTCGCGGTACAACATTGAGTCTCCGTAGCCTAGTGACTCCGGCAGTCGCTTAACAGTTCAAAGTCGATGGTCCGAATCGCAGCTCGACAGACCGAATTTTCCATTTTCAATTTTATTTTAAACAATTTCTACATGTGGAACCTTTCCCCAATTTTTTATAACTTATAAGTTCCTTAGTTTTTTCCGTCTAGCCCCCTTCCGTACCGCGCGATAAGGAACTTACGTTCCAAAAGATTCCGACGAATTGATAACCACCTCCTCTTTTAAAGTCGGTTAATAAATAAAGTTTCTTTCTTTCTTTCAAGGTAGCTTAAAGAAAGAAAGATCTTTCTTTAAGCTACTTTGCGCCGGCCGCGCCAATGTTCCAGAACTTCCAGAGTCTTTGAGATCTATATTTGATGTAAAGAAGCATCCAATACTATTAGCATGACAAGAGCATTTGCGGGCGGGAGATTAGGAATCATCACAGTTAGGGGTGACAGCGACTATGCGTCGTAAATAGACGTCGGCATTTTACGACCACTCGTTACCAGCGATCGTCAAGCGTTTAACTACTATCGGATCTCGATCGTAAACTCATAAAACGGATAAAAATATAAAATGTATTTAAAAGACTTCTATAAAGTCATTAAAATTAGTGTTGAAGAACTTGTTGAAGTTAAGGGTGGACGTAGGTGGGTGGACTAATCATGTTATTTAATTACAATCCTACTAATGTTATCCTATCCTATTTCCTATCCTACTATCCTACTTCCTACTAATATTATAAAAGTTTGTGAGGATGGATGTATGGATAGATGGATGGATGGATGTTTGTTACTCTTTCACGCTACAAAGAATGAACCGATTTGGCTGTTTGGAATGAAGATGGAGAGGAGAGAGTTCATACTCAGGATTAACACATAGGCTACATTTTATCCCAGAAAATTAAAGAGTTCCCTCGGGAATTAAAAAAACCCCTAATCCACGCTGACGAAGTCGCGGGCAACATCTAATTAATAATAACAACGAAAAAATTATTATTAAGTTTCGGTTTGGATTTTAGAGCCTCAATAGCCCAACGGTTAAAGGTGCGGACTGAAAACTGAAAGGTCGCAGGTTCGAATCCCACCCGTTGCACTATTGTCGTACCCACTCCTAGCACAAGCTTTCCGCTTAGTTGGCGGGGATAGGAAGGATATTAGTCAACTTCAATTTGACTAATAATTATTTATAAAAAAAAAAGAGATCCGTTGAACCTGAAACGAAATGAGACCTTTTCCATTTATTCCACCTTTCCACATTAATGTGTGCATCTAGTATATTTTTATTAAAATCAGATTCTTTTTATGTTAAACTATATCAAAGCTGTTTGATTCATCGATGACTCTTTCAGTGTTGCTACAGCCTATTTTTCAATTTACCTTTATAAATTGACTTATTGAAGACTCTAGTTCAACGATTCCCAAGACTAAAGTTTCACTGATAGATGTTGCCGTACCACGCTGCTGGATTTGTGATACGATCGCATTGAGAAGGTACCAGCGTTTGAAAACCCCCAAGCCATACAAGCACAGTAGTTAGCAAGGTATAGGTAGCGGCACGAAAGTCTAGCGGTGACCGTTATTGCGCAGAAGTCGAAAATAAGGTATCATGGCGCTGATTGGCTCCCCAGTCGCATTCCGGCCGTCGTCATTGGTTGCGCGACAGTACCCCATGCGCAGCTATTTTGTTCAGCGCTAGACTTTCGTGCCGCGACCTATACCCGATCTTTTGCTCTGTAGCAACAAAAGACTTATTATGTACAAGTATTAAAAATATATTTTAATTTATTTCTAATTCGAGTTTCGTTCGACTTAACAATGAACAAAAGGTGAGAGTTCCCATTCAAAGGTACAACAATAGTAGTGGCGTAAGTCAGCAATATTATAATTTAGCCATAAACCAACGCCATAGAGTCCGGATCAAGGATCCATGGGGTAACATCGTCACAGGTTTTATCGCCCCTGGTCTGGAGATTAGATGATAACGACTATATTTTATAGAGAAGGGTTATATTTTAAGCAGTTTGTGTGTAATTTATATAATTTATGAGTTAATTTCAACTTATTATATTGTCCTCCTGAACGAATCCGGCCTGTAGAGCTAACATGGGCGTCGGGAGAAAATTTTGTCTACCCGTTTTCTCGTGATATCCCTTAGAGTGAGATCTATAGGTGACACTCTCACTCAGCTCAGTCTTAAAACTGTATTATAACGAGACAGATTTTTTTCAGGACATATTTGTCCCATTTTAACTCTATTTTGAGTCTTTAGCAGAGTACGATCTATAGATTTCAGCCTTAGACAGTCACGAGTAAATGAGTAGACAAATTGTCTCACACTTTTGTAGACTAGTGGTTCGCCCCGAACTGAGACCTCGCGGTAACGGTATCCCATGATTATTCATTCAATCGATACATGATAACCAAAACTGACATTATTATTATGCCCGTTTTCACCAAACATACCTAAATCATCCCCTAAGTAGGAGTCTCTTAACGTAGGTAGCTCCTAAATACAATCCTAAGTCCTAACATCCGTCCCAATATCCTTTTAGGTGTCCCGTACAGGATCGTGATAAATAAGTTGACAGAAAACATCAATCACCTAACTTATAGGTAGCCCGTAAAGGTTAGGGAACGTTAGTGAAAACATTGAATTATTATGTAGGTACTAACGAGTGAAACCGGGTTACGGGCATCTGTACAAATCGTCATCTATCGACGCGAATAGAAAATATACAATATTTAACTAAAATTTAACTAAAAAATAATTTTAATTGAATAATATGGTACAAAAAAAAATTACAATACAATTATTGTATTATAATAAGTAACTAAATAATAATGGTCGACGCAAAACTGTTTTTGGGATAGGTCGTTAGTCGTAACTCGTAGTTCCATGGGAATAGTTACTGACTGCGCCATCTATTAGCATTATTGTGAAGCTATGTTGATGCTATATGAATTACTGATGTACATTAAAAATTAAATAATATCGTTTCTTTATAATATTCATATAATTTTAGTATTTGTTGTTCAAGTACAGGATATAAGTGACCTAAAAACATAAAATCAGTTTGAAAATCCATAGCGGATTTTCCTAAAGAGCGTCTTCAAGCGAGCGTATAAAATCGCCACTTTGAAAGCCCCCCATTTCGTCAATTTTAAGGGAAAAATTCAAAAAAAATATTTTTGTACTCAGTTCAAAATTATCTTTAAAATGATACGTAACAATTTTATGTAACGCGATATTTTTTTTTTACTTCGCATTCGCTTCTATGAGAGCCCCCCTGAAATAAAGATTTTTATAACTTTTTAAGCCATTTTCGGCTGGAGGCCATCGGTTTACATATTATATCTAAATTTGAAGTAATTACGTTCAGTAATTCAAAAGTTATAAGGCTCTGACAGACGGACGGACGGACGGACGGACAAGTGCAAATCGCTCTAGTTAACTCAAAGACCTTCGCTTCGCTCGGTCGACAAATTTACTAGACAATTTGGTAGACTCATCGACGATTCAAAAGCACTTGTAAAAAAGTTTATTTGAATAAAAAGGATTTCTATTATATTCTATTCTCGTGGCGCGCATGTCTAGCCCTACAGGGCGGTCAATCGCCAAAGATAAACCATCTACGGGGGAGATATTATAGTGCACTCTCTATTCCCTTACTCTAATGAGCTATGGGACGAAAATCCGACAGGACCGGAGAGAGATCAGTCAAAGGACGAACAGTTTTACTTGCTCTCCGAGGTGACACATCGCCTAATTACTAACTCCAGGTATTCTTAACAAAAAAAAAATGGCAGTCATAGGGACTGCCGATAGAAGTGAAAACTAGATTTGCTAATAACTAAAAACAAATATAAAATAAAACAAAAATAAAATAAAATAAATATTAAAAAAAATACGAAGTCAGTTAATAAATAAAAAGAATTAAAAAAAGCGTTTGAACCTGCGACATCATACATTAAACGGTAAGAAAGGCGGCTACTTGCAGACTGCGCTGTACAAGTTTGCTTGAGGACCTCTAAATTGTTGAATGCTTACTGAAATCTCCAGGTGACGATTGTGAAGGTGACGATGACGAAATCCATGTTTTTTGCTCACCCAAAAAAGTGCTCAACGTCACACGTTCACTTCAATAATTTTTTTGGCCCGACCGCGACATAGAACTCAGGACTTCATCATCTGCAGTCAAACATGGTAGCCACAAGAGTCAAGACTAAACTAGCTTTTGCCCGCGGCTTCGCTCACGTTACGATTTTTCAAACCCCTATTTTACCCAGTGGTTGAATTTTCAAAACCTCTTTCTTAGCGGCTGCCTACGTCATAATAGCTATTTGTATGCCAAACAGGCCAACCCGTTTAGTGGTTTGAGCTGTGCGTTGATAGATCGATCAGTCAATCAATGAGTTTACCTTTTCCTTTTATATTAATATATTAATTTAGATTTAGATACTTATTAGCCAAGTTGAACTTGATTAATCTTCTTCTCTCCCCACCAAATAAGCTAGATGTCGTACTCATACGACAATAGTACGTGTAGGAATAGTACCGCCGACCCTTCAGATTTCAGTCCGCACCTTTAACTTGCGCTATCGAGGCTTATTATCTTCTTATTATAGGGTAGGTAGGTTTCATTGTTTATTTTTAAGTTGATGTAGACTAAGCTTTAAGTACATAATTAGGTACAAATAAATTAGATTTTCAAGACTTACCGAGAGAGCCCTAGGTAATTTATAATAAAAGCTCTTCGTAATATTATTACCTACCTACCTTGTTAATTAAGGAGTTTTGTATTTCACTAAATTAGAAGGTCAAACTCAAATATAAATTGAACTAAACAATATTCATCATTATTTTCTCAAACTACCTCTCTTTGTTTTACCGACTTCCAAAAAAGGAGGAGCTTCTCAATTCGGCCGGTATCTTTTTAAGGGTTCCGTAGTAAACAAGGAACCCTTATAGTTTCGCCATGTCCGTCCGTCTGTCTGTCTGTCTGTCTGTCTGTCTGTCTGTCTGTCTGTCTGTCCGTCCGTCCGCGGTTTAGCTCCGAGACTATTAGTAGGTACTAGAAATCTGTAATTTGACAAGGGTAAGTATAAATATCAATCACGCCGACAAAGTGGTGAAATAAAATTGTGTAAAATATTTTTTTAGGGTACCTCCCCTACATATAAAGTGGGGATGAATTTTTTCTCTCGTCTATCCCATATTGTGGGGTGTCGTTGAATAGGTCTTTTAAAAATATTGTGGGTGTGGGAACACCATTTTTCAATTCAGGGATCCGTTTGTGAAATATGATATTTAAAGTGCTAAATTTTATTAGAGTCAAGTGCCCCCCCCCCCCCTCTGCCAGCTAAATGGTAGTATATAGGATCTCATATGATATTAAGCTATTATGCAGTCTAAAATGGTAGCGGGCTAACGTGGAAGGGGTATAATAGCAGAGTAAATTAAATCTATACTTTTAATCGTATCTACACGCCATCGTACCGGAACGCTTAATCGTTTAGCGACACGTCTTTGACGGTAGGGCCACTACTATTAGAAACAACTAGCCACGGCCAAAGCCTCTAAGCCTTAAGCCTATACCATCTTAAACTGTATAGTCACTTACCATCAGATGAGATCACACTAAAGGGCTATCTTCCCATCGAATAAAAAAAAAGTCGTGTGGTGTCGTGGGACACCAGATAGGAACGAAGTTATTATTATAAAAATATTAATTTCAAGTTCTATTCGAGGTATAAAGAAAATAATTATTCGGGTATACATTTTTTATCATGATTTTTTTATCGATAAAAATCAAAATGACCCCAGGGAAGCCTAAATATCGATTTTATAAAATATTAAAACTAGTGGTTCGCCCCGAACTGAGACCTCGCGGTAACGGTATCCCATGATTATTCATTCAATCGATACATGATAACCAAAACTGACATTATTATTATGCCCGTTTTCACCAAACATACCTAAATCATCCCCTAAGTAGGAGTCTCTTAACGTAGGTAGCTCCTAAATACAATCCTAAGTCCTAACATCCGTCCCAATATCCTTTTAGGTGTCCCGTACAGGATCGTGATAAATAAGTTGACAGAAAACATCAATCACCTAACTTATAGGTAGCCCGTAAAGGTTAGGGAACGTTAGTGAAAACATTGAATTATTTATCAAACATTGAATTTAACTCGTAGTTCCATGGGAATAGTTACTGACTGCGCCATCTATTAGCATTATTGTGAAGCTATGTTGATGCTATATGAATTACTGACGCCCATTAAAAATTAAATAATCTCGTTTCTTTATAATATTCATATAATTTTAGTATTTGTTGTTCAAGTACAGGATATAAGTGACCTAAAAACATAAAATCAGTTTGAAAATCCATAGCGGATTTTTCTAGAGAGCGTCTTCAAGCGAGCGTATAAAATCGCCACTTTGAAAGCCCCCCATTTCGTCAATTTTAAGGGAAAAATTAAAAAAAAATTATTTTTGTACTCAGTTCAAAATTATCTTTAAAATGATACGTAACAATTTTATGTAACGCGATATTTTTTTTTTTACTTCGCATTCGCTTCTATGAGAGCCCCCCTGAAATAAAGATTTTTATAACTTTTTAAGCCATTTTCGGCTGGAGGCCATCGGTTTACATATTATATCTAAATTTGAAGTAATTACGTTCAGTAATTCAAAAGTTATAAGGCTCTGACAGACGGACGGACGGACGGACGGACGGACGGACAAGTGCAAATCGCCCTAGTTAACTCAAAGACCTTCGCTTCGCTCGGTCGATTAAAATAATTTTATACTAGTGGTTCGCCCCGAACTGAGACCTCGCGGTAACGGTATCCCATGATTATTCATTCAATCGATACATGACGACCAAAACTGACATTATTATTATTATGCCCGTTTTCACCAAACATACCTAAATCATCCCTTATGTAGGAGTCTCTTTACGTAGGTAGCTCCAAAACACAATCCTAAGTCCTACCATCCGTCCCCAATGTCCTTTTAGGTGTCCCGTACAGGATCGTGATAAAGAAGTTGACAGTAATCATCACATAACTTATCATAGGTAGCCCGTAAAGTTTAGGGAACGTCAGTGAAAACATTGAATTATTATGTAGGTACTAACGAGTGAAAACGGGTTAGGGGCATCTGTACAAATCGTCATCTATCGACGCGAATAGAAAATATACAAAATGATATTTAACTAAAGAATAATTTTAATTGAATAATATGTTATTATATTATGTACCTAAATAATAATGGTCGACGCAAAACTGTTTTTGGGATAAATCTTAGTCGTAACTCCTAGTTCAATGGAATAGTTAATGACTGCGCCATCTATTAGCATTATTGTGAAGCTATGTGAAATTTACTGATGCTCATTAAAAATTAAATAATCTCGTTTCTTTATAATATTCATATAATTTTAGTATTTGTTGTTCAAGTACAGGATACAAGTGAAGTAAGAAAATAAGTACAACTTGAAAATATATAGAAAATTTTCCCAGAGAGCGTCTTCAAGCGAGCGTATTAAATCGCCACTTTGGAAGCCCCCCATTTCATCAATTTTAGGAAAAAAATTAAAAAAAAAATACCGTTGTACTCTGTTCCAAATTGTATTTAAAATGATACACAGAAAACCTATGAATCGCAAATAAAAAAAATTCTTCGCATTCGCTTCTATGAGAGCCCCCCTGAAATAAAGATTTTTATAACTTTTTAAGCCATTTTCGGCTGGAGGCCATCGGTTTACATATTATATCTAAATTTGAAGTAATTACGTTCAGTAATTCAAAAGTTATAAGGCTCTGACAGACGGACGGACGGACGGACGGACAAGTGCAAATCGCTCTAGTAAACTCAGAGACCTCGCTTCGCTCGGTCAAAAATAAAAAAAAGAAAATTCAGTCTGTCGAGCTGGGATTCGAACCATCGACCTTTATGCGACTGTAGAAACCACAAGGCTACGGAGATCTAATATTGCAGTGTGAAAATATTGAACACAATGCCAAATTCACATTCAAAAAAGTGTCGGTTTAATTTAGTCTTAATTTTTTCCGTCTAGCCCCCTTTCGCATCGCGCGATAAGTAACTTCCGTCCAAAAACAACACTCACCTATAACTCGTATAAACTATAAGTTTTATTCTAACTTCCTACTAATCTACATATATAAAAATCTCGTGTAACGATGTATGTTCGGGATAAACTCGAAAACTACTGAACCGATTTTGATCAAACTTCGTAACTATCTGTAATTTGGCCCAACTTAAAAGATAATATAGTTTTTATCTTAATTATTGATATCAATATTTGTTATTGCAAATTAAATTATGTTAATTACACGACAGTCATATATAAAGTTCGAGATTTAGGTTGCTAGGCAGCCTAGCAACCTAAATCTCGAACTATGTTGATTGCGGTTGTCTAGATTGTGTTATAATTTTGCATTACTGATATTATCAATGCGAAAGTGTGTTTGTTTGTTGGTTTGTCCTGCAATCACGTCGCAACAGAGCAACGGATTAATGCGATTTTTTGCATGGGTATAGTAATGGGTGTAGTAGTGGGTCCTCAGACCGGGAGAGCTACTTTTTATCTCGGATAGTCAGAGTTCCCGCGGGATTTTTAAAAATTAAATTCATGCGGACGAAGTCGCGGGCATCAGCTAGTTATATTATAAATGCGAAAGTTTGTGAGGATGGATAAATGGATGGATGGATGTTTGATACTCCTTCACGCGACGAATGAACCAATTTGGCTGAAATTTGGAATAGAGATAGCTCACACACAAGATCGTGAAATCAAAATCGTATCGCACATAAAGAGTTCCCGCGGGAATTGAAAAACCTTGATCCATGCGGACTAAGTCGCGGGACATCATCTAGTGTTTAATAATATTAAAAACTTGAGAGGTGTCAAGGGACACCCGAATGGAACGTAATTCCTTTCGATTACATTGTGTTCGGTATTTTCGCGGTACAACATTGAGTCTCCGTAGCCTAGTGGAACCATGTGGAACCTTTCCCTAATTTTTTATAACTTATAAGTTATGAAAAATTAGGGAAAAATTCCACATGTAGAAATTATTTAAAATAAAATTGAACATAGAAAATTCAGTATGTCGAGCTGGGATTCGAACCATCGACTTTGAACTGTTAGGCGACTGCCGGAGCCACTAGGCTACGGAGACCCAATGTTGTATCGCGAAAATACCGAACACAATGCAAAATTCACATTCAACAAAAAAGTGTCGGTTTCAAAAATATGTCGAGTGTCGGTTCCTTAATTTTTTCCGTCTAGCCCCCTTCCGTACCGCGCGATAAGGAACTTACGTTCCAATAAATCAAACTTCATACTATGATAAGTATCATACTAATATGATAAATGCGAAAGTGTGTTAGTTTTTTGGTTTGTCCTTCAATCACGCCGCAACAGATAACCACGTCGATCTATAGCTACGCGCTAGATCGACGTGGTTTTTTTGCATAATTGAGGACTTGGAGAGTGACATCTCTTTTGATTTTCCGGGATAAGTAGCCTACTTTATCCGGGAAAATCAAAAGAGATTCCGCGGGATTTTAAAAACTAAATCCACGCGAATGAAGTCGCGGGCATCAGCTAGTATTTAATATAACTGAGCTGTAGGAATGGAAACCCAGCAGGAGGCTATTAGTAAAGTTGTAAACTTGGAAACTTATTGTTTTACCCTGCAGAGCGATACCAGACGAAGGGAATAAAATTTTCTCATTTGCTTTTTTTATAATTTTACTTAGGTATACTACTTATAAATTAAAAAAAAATGACGTCAAACACCCGCGCCACTACAAAGTATATAATTTATTGTTAATTTTATAGAAAATAGAAATTTAGAAATTTAGAATAGAAAGTTTATAGAAACTGCTCAACCGATTTCGATAAAATTTAAATGGGACCACTTGGGAAGTATACCCTTTCAAACAAAAAAAGAATTTTCCAAATCGGTTCAGGCGTCCGAGTAATCGGTGAACATACATAAAAAAAATGATTCCAACAAATTGAGAACCTCCTCCTTTTTAGCCCTCAAAGCACATAACTCCGATTAGTACTGCGGTCTCCTATTCGGGGGGTCGCAGGTTCGATCCCGGGCACGCACCTCTGGCTTTCCTAAGCTAAGCGCGTTTATATGAAATTAAATATCACAAGCTTTAACGGTGAAGAAAAACATCGTGAGGAAACCTGCACGCCTGAGAGTTCTTCATAATGTTCTCGAAGGTGTGTGAAGTCTATCAATTAGCATTGGGCTAGCGTGGTGGACTATGGCCCATAACCCTTCTCTGAGAGGAGACCTGAGCCGTTGATGGGTTGCTAATGATGATGATGATGATGAAAGAAGACTATTATAAAATCAAGAACTTATTGTATTATTAACAGTATATCAAGTGTATTTCGCTTCTTTCCAGCAAAATGAGTGATTTAAAAAGCAAGCTTATTCTTACACTGAGATTTCTTTATAATACGAAAACCCAGTAATAGACATTATATTATACTAGCTGACCCAGCGCACTTCGTACCGCCAACTTATCTATATAAATAAAACAAATAAACTATCCCAATCCAAAAAAACTATACTATCTTTTAAGTTGGACCAAATTACAGATAGTTACGAAATTTGATAAAAATCGGTTCAGTAGTTTAGGAGTCCATCGCGGACAAACAACGTGACACGTAATTTATATATATTAAGATGTATCAGAATAAAAGATTTAATATCTGGGTGACCTGGGTTTTTTTTAAATCGCCTCTTTTGGAAATTATATATATTAAAAAATATATATAACAATAAAAATCATAGGGGAAAACATAATCGTCTGGACTCGAACCGGGGTCTTCTGGTTTCGGGACCGCCCGATTTCCTGAGCCACTGGAACTTTATAGATGATGGCGAAATTTACCTTCGTATTCTAATGATATTGTTATTAAATATCACAAGCTTCAACGTAAAGGGTTTTTCATTCAACCTTCCTAGATCGATTTATCGCCCCCGAAACCCCCTGCATAGTAAATTTCATGAAAATCGTTGGAGCCATTTCCGAGTTTAAGATTATATATACAAGAATTGTTCGTTTAAAGGTATTAGATAGATAGATAGATATGGGTAAAAAAACAACACATTTCCACAAGCGTACATTCATACGCGGTACATAATTACAGGGTTGCCACTAGGCGATGTTCTCGCTCCGCTATTTACTTTACAAATCACGTAACAACTCACATTTACGAGAAATGCCTCGTTAGCATAGTTAACAAGTTTGCGCTTCATGTCTGTGCATCCAGCATCCGCGTTATATAACCAGAGTTCACGGACAAAGTTCTTTATTGCGCATAACTCTATCTTTCTGTTATTATGTTCAGAGGTAAAGCGAAGCGACGTCATTAAACTAGTTGTAAAGTTGCGTAAAGTGTGTTTAAATATCACTTTGAACTACAGTGGTATAGTTCTTGCAGATCACGAGGTCGACTGACTTATGGTTGTGTGTGTGTCGTATCTGTATAAGTGTGAGCGAGCGCAATGCTCGCGCCTGCCCGCTCCCACCTAGGCTTTGACAGGCACGCACACTTATGCAATGTGCATGTACACGAAGTAACCACAAGTAAAGCTCACTCGCCTTCGTGAATTGCAAAAACTGAATTATGGCAAGGTTCTACAATAGTCGCCATTCGGCGAATCCTTTAGGGTTAGGGGGAATTGGGAAGTTCTAATTTAGCTAGTAAGATTTGACTTTAACATACATAGTACATACATTGCAAGTTGACTGCAATAAATGAATAAAATAAAGACTTTATTTATTGAGGTCTACAATAATTACTAATTATATTTTTACAATTTGTAATACAAGTCGGTGACCGTTCTACTCCTCAGTGTGTCCTCTGACATAGGCCTCCTATATTCCCTTCCAAAGACTTTTATCCCTGGCTTTCCTCGATCATGCAGTTCCTGCAATAGAATTAATGTCATCTGCCCATCTGAGAGGTTGCCGTCCTCTTTTACGTTTTCTATCCCTTGGATACCAAATACCAATCCGTCATATCGTTAGTCCATTTCAGTATCTAGTTTCTTACTGTGTTTCTTACCGTGTCACCGGCCCATCCCATTTCTGTTCTTTTATTTTCTTTTTAACATCGCAAATTTTACTTACTGTGTTTCTTACCGTGTGACCAGCACATCCCATTTCTTTTCTCTTATTTTCTTTTCAACATCGCAAATTTTACTTACTGCGTTTCTTACCGTGTGTCCGGCCCATCCCATTTCTGTTCTCTTATTTGCTTTTTAACATCGCAAATTTTACTTACTGTGTTTCTTACCGTGTGACCGGCCCATCCCATTTCTGTTCTCTAATTTTCTTTTTAACATCGCAAATTTTACTTACTGTGTTTCTTACCGTGTGACCGACCCATCCCATTTCTGTTCTCTTATTTTCTTTTTGACATCGCAAATTTTACTTACTGTGTTTCTTACCGTGTGACCGACCCATCCCATTTCTGTTCTCTTATTTTCTTTTTAACATCGCAAATTTTACTCACTGTGTTTCTTACCGTGTGACCGGCCCAACCCATTTCTGTTCTCTTATTGGAGTTTATTGGAGTTTACTCCTTAAGAATCGATTTTAGCAGCCCGGTATGAGAAAAATCCGGGCAGTAAAATCAATTTATCAATGACCTCGTTACGTTTTTCACAACGTTGAAATTTCTACCCTAATGTTGAGTAAATAAGGTTGGTTTTCGTGCGAAAGAGCTTTCGCTTCGGGTAGCCGAGCGCGTAGCGATCGGGTCCCCGAAGCGAAAGTCGGTCGGGGCGCGCTCGGACCCGAGTCGCGCGCATAGAGAAGGATATAGCGTCGCGCGTAAACTCCAGTCGTGCGTCGGAGGCCGGAGCTGACACACACTTTTTTTTTTCTTTTTAACATCGCAAATTTTGGTTTTCGCTTTTATAGTGACTAACTAATCTCTACCTGTCTCTTTATAATATGAAAATACTTCTTTCAATTCCGTGTTGGCATGTTTCTAGTTTTTCCAATGTTTCTTTTGGTCAGAGCCCATGTTTCATGTAATTTGCTCTTGGCACCCATTGGAATATCCCTGATCTTATGTCCTTAAGAGCCCAAAATCTTTTCCACGTGTTACAGACCCGTCGTCCAATTCCTTGTTTGTTTGATCATTCGGTGAAAAAGCGGCAAGTTAAATAAAAGCTTGTAAAAACAATTCGCGCACACTTTAATCCTTTCATAATCATTGATCACAAATGCGCGCCAGAAGTTTCTGTAGCCTAAGGTCAGTAGGTATAGGTACCTACTTAAATAAAGCTCAATAAGGCTTTCCCAATAAAAGAGTATAGATTACTCTTTTTGACACCCCTGATTTATTAAAAATCTGTACATTATTCATTGATCTGGTTTTTTTTGTAACAAAATAAACAATAATTTATAACGTTACTTTACAGCCGGGATTGTAATGCAATAAATTTGTTTCGTAGCAATAAAGCTCGTTATGTTTACAATCGAACAAATTATATTATGATTGAGTAGATCAATCATTTTGATGGATTGTAAAATGTTTTATGGTTTTGAAAAGCTAGGAATTTTGTATAGGAGTCTTGGACTGATTCAATAGTGTCCGTTATACTTACCTAAACAGATTACAGGCAGAAAAAGTTCCAGAGAGATAATCATCATCATTAGCAACCCATCAACGGCTCACTACTGAGCGCAGGTCTCCTCTCAGAGAAGGGTTATAGGCAATTGTCCACCATGCTGGTCCAATGCGATTTTTTTTTAATGTAAATATACTCGTATATCTACTATATGTAGAGATGATGATGAGATGATGTGATATCACACACACACACACGTGCTACTAATGTGGCCGGTCCGGTAGCCTGTACGCAACTGATTGAGGCGTGCAGTGGTTTCTAGTATTTATGCGCTGGTGAAAATCACACACTTTTGAGAAAATAATGGAAAGCTCTCAGGAGTGCAGGTTTCCTTATATAATGCCTTTGCCTTTGCTTGAACCAATGTCACTGTAAATCCAGAGGTGTGTGCCCGGATTCGAACCCTCGACTCGCGCCCCCCGAGTAGGAGACCGCGTTCTAACCACTAAGCTATAACTGCTCAACCCATACTCATACCTTTATTACACAGACATACTACCTGATGCCTGCCACTTCATCCGCGCGGATCAAGGGTTTGTGAGTCCCGCGAGAGTTCCTTAATTTTCCGGGATTAAGTGTAGCCTATATGTTAATCCTGGGTATGAGATATCTGCTGTCTCCATTTTGACGCCCCTGTAGCCAAGTAACACTTCGTTGTGTCTATTCTGTTTCTACGATCGTTGTCACTTGAAGTTTTGGCTAGGGCTAGACTAGATGGCGCTGCAGCTGATCAAAGACAGAAGTGTATTGATAAATAATATTTCGCGGCATTTTGTATTATATGTACGCTTCTGTACATTCACTGTAGCTGGGTTGGTTGGGTAGCAAGGAAAACTCTCGAAGAACTTTTCTTCTTTTATTGGGTACCGCTACCGCTTGCCGGTGGGAACTGTGCCGGCATACAATTCAGCCCGGTATTTATACAAAAATAGCAGAAAAAATGTAGCCCCTCTGATTGGAGTAATTTTGCTATCGATCAGTGCACCAATCAGAGCACATTATCTTAGACCAATCACAATTTAGTAATAATAATAGGTATTATTACATAAGTAGGTATCTTTACTACTATGAGCTGTACCGTAGGGAAAGCCGCGGCATTTCTTGGAATAACAGAGGTGTCTTTACGGTTCCTAGCTGTACCGTTGGGAGAGCCGCGGTCTATTTCTAGGAATTAATAAGGTATCTTTTCGGCTCGTAGCTGTACCGTAAGGAGAGCCGCGGCCTATTTCCCTATGGGTTTTCTATTTTAATCTTTATTTATTATTTTCCCTATTCACTTATGAGATAATACATGAGACTTATGTACTTAAAACTATAAACAATTGCTAAACTATATGACACATCTATTACTAACTAATTATGCTATTTAATCAGTCCACTATTATACACTTGCACTATATCGTCCCGAACATTATAAATGTTTTAAATGCTAAAAAAACAATACAAAAGTCTGCGAAATACTATTAATACACTTCTGTCTTTGATCAGCTGCAGCGCCATCTAGTTTAGCCCTAATCAAACCTTCAAGTGACAACTATCGTAGAAATAGAATAGACACAACGAGTTTTACTTGGCTACAGGTGCTGGAGTGTGACTTAGGCTACTTTTTATCCCGGAAAATCAAATTGTTCCCGAGGGACTTTAAAAACTAAATCCACGCTGACGAAGTCGCGGGCATCAGCTAGTTTATAATATTAGTTGGATTAGGGGGAGGGCAGACAGGCTATTTTTACAGACAGCGATCGGCAACTTTGCGTTTGCATTGCTTTTCTGCGACTCAAAAGCGTTCGATGTGATGCTAACAGTTGCGATGATCAGGGTTTAAAAATCGCGAAACGCCGATGCTAAAAAACGCACTCGATCGCTGCGACTGGCGTTTGTTGTGTGCCCGCGTTAGCGTTCGGACGCGGAATCGAACGTTCGAACAGCGACTGAAAGCCATAACAATAAAAACTAAAAATTCTTTTTAATAAAACCGTCTTCAAACGCCACTACAAAGCATAAAATAATTTTAGTTTGTACAGGAATGTTGAAGTCGAGCGGGCCTGAATAGAAACGATGAAACCACAACCACGGTAATATTATCTGTATACAGTATTGTAACTTCATACAAACGGACGAAGCGCGAGCTATGCCTACGCGCCTCGATCTCGGTAAGCGCTCGGTACGCAGACAGTCGCGACTGTGCCGCAGTGACGAACGGACGGTGTTATGTTTTTTAACAATAACTGCGCAATTTTTTTACTAAAAATAAGTTCAAGTACATATTTAATATGACGAGGAGGATATATTGTGCTGTTTTTGGTTGCATGAATTCGTCAATAACGCATCCAGAGATAACTTTTTTTAATTACCTGGAAACTCTGAAAGGTAAGACTCTAAAATAATTTTACTTACTAGTAGGTAGGTACAAAATGTGTGTATTTTTAATGGATAAGGTATTTCCTTTTATCTCCCGAAAAAAAGATGTCTGGATTAATAAATAAATCAAAAATCAAAAATTCTTTTTAGTTTAATTAAAAAAGAGGAAAAATCGGGAGTTTGAAATTTCAAAGTAAGATAACTATACCGAGTGGGGTATCATATGAAAGGGCTTTACCTGTACATTCTAAAACAAATTTTTATTTATTTTTAAATATAATAGTTTTTGAATAATCGGGCAAAATGTCGAAAAATATACCGTTCCCCCCCCCCCCCCTTATCTCCGAAGTTTACCAATCGAAAAATCAGAAATAATTATGGTCAATAGAGGTTTATGTATATTTTAAAGGAAAAATAAAACCAACGCTCTAACTAGCATAGTTTTTTTTATATTAACAATAGACCTCCACAAACAAAGTTAACGATTAATAAGCAAATTTATATAATATTATCGTTTTACTTTTACTTCTAGAGTACGGAATCCTCGGTGTGCGAGTCCGACTCGCACTTGGCCGGTTTTTTTTAATTAAATCTACCAATCAAAAAACAACACGCATTTTTATTGAACACTTCCTATTTAATTCACAAAGTATTTTATTTGTTTATATAAAAAAAAGTATATTTACAATCACAAAACTAAATGGAAACACAAAGTAGGCAAATGTAATTAAAATGCTGGAGGCGGGCAGCCCTATCGCATGTTTACGTACCGCGCGGCTGTAGGCATTTATGTCAAAGATACGGCCGAGTTACAATACTGTATACAGATAATATTACCGTGCCACAACGCTAGCCCAACTTCAACATACCGGTACAAACTAAAATTATTTTACACTTTGTAGCAGTGTTGGCATTACTCGATTAACTTTTTAATCGTTAATCCAATTAACTTTTTGCCAATATTACTTTGTATTTTTTGAAGTCGGTTGAAAACGCAGATCGCTGCCGCTAGAAGTAGCCAGTCTGGCCTCTCCCTTAGCAGGAAACAGGACTGTGAAGTGGGTTTAAACTTTAAAATACCATGCATTACAGTTTTCCATTTAATGTTTTCCAGTTGTGGGAAATCGCAATTCGAAATAGGTACGGAAAATCGACCATCGGCCAAGCCGCGCAATTAAAAACGGATTTGAAAACACCACTGACTGTTGATTGTTCAGTCTACAAAAGCTGTGCATTTTTTAACGATCACAGGTTTCTGGTTTATAATGGACTAGTAACTAGATGATGCCTTCGACTTCGTCCGCATTCATCACTTCATATTATAAACACTACATAATCCCCTGCCGCGTCTGCCTGTCTGTCCGCGATAAACTAAAAACTTCTGAACGGATTTTCATGTGGTTTTCACCAATAGACAGGGTGATTCATGAGGAAGGTTTTAGTGTATTTGTTAAAGCTTTGTGCAAATTGGTTGACATATGACGATAATTGTTGAAAATGTCGGAAAAAGTCAAGCTGCCTGGGAGCTTTCATCGAAAATACTGCCTATGTAGTATGTAGGTATCATCGTCTACTACCCGTGCGAAGCCGGGGCGGGTCGCTAGTTTAATTTATATAATTACATCAGCGTTTGCTAGCGGTTTCGCTCACGATAAGTTCGATTTTTCAACCCCATATTTTACTCCCTTAGGGGTTGAATTTTCAAAAATCCTTTCTTAGCGTTTGCCTGTGAACCCGAACCTCATCACCCGTAGTCGAACCTGCTAACCACTTAACCAACGAGACAAAAATAACTGTATTTTTTCTTTAATATAGAAGTAAGTCTCAGGTAAGAAAAGCCATTGCCAGGCCCTTTATAATAAACTAGTAGGGCGCGTGGGTGCGCGGCCCGCAAGCGGACCGCGGTTTTTCTATCGTCAAGTGGACTTTCAGGTCCTGATCATTTTCTATCAAATAACCACTCTTCCATCTTTTATACTCTCCGAGATAGATGCCTATGAAATTGGTATCCGCCATCTTGAATCCGCCATTTTGAAATTTTTTTCAGCTCACTGCCAATTGGATGAGGTTTCGAGTATTTTTTGTTTGAGCACCTCCCACCTATCTTCAATACCCTGGCCGTGCCCCTCACCCACCTTCCAAGCCCTCGATCATCATATCTCACCATTTCTCAGAATGAGATTTCTTTTATAAAAACAAATTTTCAAAAGGAACCGTATCAAAGTCTTGTATAGTTCCCAACTTCTAGTCTCTTCAATATTCGCCATATATTTTGTATGAAGAAAAAAAAATCCGCCATATTGGATTTTTTTTCTATTCATCAAATAGACCTTTGGGTCCTGATCATCATTTGTCAAGAAACCACTCTTCCATCTTTTATACTCCCCGAGATAGACACCGACGAAATTTGTATGGCGGCCATCTTTTTTCCGCCATTTTGAATTTATTTTCAGCTCACTGCGAATTGGATGAGGTTTCGAGTGACATTTGTTCGAGCACACCCCACCTATCTTCAATACCCTGGCCGTGCTCTTCACCCGTCTCCAAAATCCTCAATCATCAGCTCTCTCCATAATTTTCCTCCGAATGAATTTTTGTCTTCTATACGAAACCATTAGTGAAAAAAAAATTTTTCATACAAAATTTTACAGGAGAGGTGATCAATCAGTCAGTGAATCAGTGAATCAGCACGAGCAGCTATATATATATTAATACTACACATAGTTATAATAATTTTAACGCCATGGGGGGTCGACCCTGTACGTCGCGCGTAATGCACCAACAAAACAGAGTTTATCTCGATACGCCGTAGAACAATGAATTCTGTGTGAACCCACCCTATTTTGGTGCGATATGTTGATGCGTGGGCGGTTATTTATATTTGACCATTTTGGCTTCCTTCGACGCAAGGCAACTCATGAAAGTCCGCCATTTTTCAAGTTATGTTTATGCCACTTGGCATTTTGGATCTTGATTATAAACAAAGAAGTACGTATTTCACAGTTTTTGAAACTCTACCCCCAAATGGGGTTAAATAGGGGGTTGAATAAACGTAAGAAAGTCCATAATTTTTCAAGTTAGTTTTATCGAGCAATTGATCTATGTGATTCTTTAAGGGGTATGGTTGCAGAAAGAGTTACAGGTTACTTTTATCCCAATAAAACCAGCAGTTTCGACGGGATTTTCATAGAACCTAATTCCACGCGGACGAAGTCGCGAGGGCAACAGCTAGTATTGTTATATGTAAGCAGTTCTTGGAGAATAATCTAGAGAAATGATCATTTCACTAGATTCCTTTAGTAAAATACTTACGAACGTCGAAGCAGTTGTTATTGTTAATCTCCCTTATCCAACGGGCATAACGACCTTACCTATTCAATTATTTCTTAAAAAATGTAAATGTCACAGTAAAATAGTTGAAGCCGTGAATATATTATAATCCTGGTGATATAGCTATTATACTGGAATATAGTTATACGGTTCATTGTGCAAATCAAAGAAAAATACTTTAATCATTTCACTAGATTAGTACAGATAGTTATACGTAATATTAGATTATGCTCGTATTATAGCTAATATTAGCCTCAAAAGGTAGCTATGAACCGCTTCCGTATAACTAATCACATCAAAAGTGTCTAGGGATCAAGCATTTTTATGCGGATTTCTTGAGATTGAGATGTGGCTTTGTAATAAATTTATGATTTTATAAATTTATATGGATCCTTTTTGGTGCATTTCATAATTTGAATCAGGAACTGTCAATCAAATTCGAGTAAAAGATGAAAATCAGCTGTCAATATTTTCCCTATAAAAACATACAACGCATTGAAGACATTATTAGTGCTACTGTTTCCCTACTACTGATTAAAACCAACGTTATTATGGAGCGGCGACGTCATTTAAGCAGGGAAGAAATGCTCAGAGCCGTGGGAATGATAGAAGCTGGTTCCCGGCAACGTACTGTGGCTTTAGCTCTGAATACAAGTCAGAGTGTTATCAGTCGACTTTGGACACGTTACCGAAGCACTGGTACCGTGGCTGAGCGCCATGGAGGACGGTATCGCTGCACCACACGGAGACAAGACCGATACATTCAAATCTTAACTCGAAGAGCTTCAACAATAACCGCCATGATGTTAGCCGTGAGGCTTCATCACTCTTCAGGGAACTTAATTAGCGACCAAACAGTCAGAAACCGCTTGCATGAAGTGAACCTTCATTCCCGAAGACCGCTACGGGTACCACCTATAGCAATGCACAATCGTAGGATTCGATATCAATGGGCTCTTGAACACAGAAATTGGGCAGAAGAACAATGGCGTTTCGTGTGCTTTTCTGATGAGTCTCGTTTTGGTATGAGACCGGATACAAGACGTATACGACACTGGAGAACCCCTGGACGCCAACAGCGATTAAAATCCTGCCAGGAAGTCCATCCTTATAGTTGTGGAACCATCATGGTATGGGCGGGTATTTGGATCGGCGGAAGAACTGAGTTGATTTGGATCAGAGGCAACCTCAACGCTCAAATTTATGCTGAGACGATTGTATCAGACGTCATCGTTCCTCTACAAGTGCAAATCGGTCCCTTATTTCAGTTAATGCATGATAATGCACGACCGCACACCGCAAGAGTTGTAAGACAGACTCTCGCCGCAGCTAACATCAATTTCCTGCGCTGGCCTGCTCAGTCGCCAGACTTGAACCCGATTGAGCATGCATGGGATATGCTACAGAGAAGAGCTCTGCCGAATATGGAGGGTATCCAGTGGCAAGAAGACCTTTTTTTGTTGTTGCAACGAACATGGGCGGCCATTCCACAGCGTGATTTGATGAACTCATTTTGAGTATGCCAAACCGATGTTCTTGTGTTGTTAGTGTTCGCGGTAGAAACACGGATTATTAATTGTTTAAGTTACCCAATAAAATTTTAAAGAAAACTGTTATTTCAGTCTTTTTTTCGAACTTTAATGTTAGTGGTTCAAATGTCAAAAATCCCTTTATTAGGAAAATGGCAAATTTCTTTATTAATGCAAAGGTGACTTGGTTTATCGTTACTGTGACAAACGAAAACACTTTATTTGATGAATCCTTAAAGAAAATTTTAATTAATATCAATCAGGAGAAAAGTTATTGCAAAAATATATGTTGATCCCTAGACACTTTTGATGTGTGTATATTCCGGTATATAGCTATATCCCTAGGGTTATAGCTATATCACGGCTGCAACGATCTTACTGTGACCACACTACAAGATCAATCCAATTGCAGCATGGAGTGCGACAGGGAGATGCAATCTCCCCGAAGCTGTTTACTCGTTGTGTACCTACTGTTTATTATTTTAACCATTTCAAAAGAGACAGCAAACAATTGTTTGCGCAACACTAGCGTCGAGAGATTTGAACTCCATAATCCACTTTTACGACTCCGCTTAAACAAAGAACACCGACTGTAATGCAATCCCGTGAGGGGATGAAATGGTATATTACGTTTTGCACGGCTACCCAAGGTTTAGTACCCCTGAAAAGTGCTTGCTTTTTTATTTTGAGTGTTTTAGAAGTTAAAATAAATAGTGAATTACTTATTTAATTTCTTAGTTATTTATCCTTATTAATGTGAATGTATGTTCGTTTGTTGGTTAGTACTTGAATTACGCTGTATACCTGAATTGGAGCAACAAAACGACGTGATTTTGACCTTGAGGACCTAGATACCATAATCTATTTTTACGAATACGCTTTAACAAAAACACCTACTAAAGAAGGTTTTGCAAACAAAATGTAATCCCGTGAGGGGATTAAATGGTATAGGTATTACGTTTTGCACGGCTACCCAAGGTTTAGTACCCCTGAAAAGTGCTTGCTTTTTTATTTTGAGTGTTTTAAAAGGTAAAATAAATACTGAATTAGGTACTTATTTAATTTCTTAGTGATTTGTCCTTATTAATGTGGATGTATGTTTGTTTGTTGGTTAGTAGTTAGTATTTCAATTAGGCTGTAATGGAGCAACCGAACGATCTGATTTTGACGTTGAGGACCTAGAATACCATAATCTATTTTTACGACTACGCTTTAACAAAAACACCTACTAAAGAAGGTCTTGCAATCAAAATGTAATCCCGTGAGGGGATGAAATGGTATAGGTATTACGTTTTGCACGGCTATACCCAAGGTTTAGTACCCCTGAAAAGTGCTTGCTTTTTTATTTCGAGTATTTATGAAGGTTAAATAAATGCTTAAGCACTTCTTTGATTGTTTTCATTAATTTATTTCTACTAATTTTGTTAATGCCAAAGTGTTTTGTTTCTTTTTGGTCACCCACCAACTGAGCAACGGATCTATGACGTGACTTTTTGCATGGGTATAGTTATGGATTTAGAGTGTGACATCTTGCTTTTATTGTAGAAAAACGAGGGGATTTTCGCAGAATTTATACTAACCTAACTCCACGCGGACGAAGATGGGGGCAAAAACTAGTTATTGTAAATGCGAATGTTCGTTTGTTTGTCCTACAATTACGCAGCAAGGGAGCAACGAATCGTCGCGATTTTTCGCATTTTTTCGTTTATTCAATTCAAAAGCTAGTACTGCATAAAATAACTTAATATACAAAAATCTTTTTAAAAACCGACTTCAAACGCCCGCGCCACTACAAAGTATACAATTTACTGTTGATATTTTAAAAACTGCTCGAAAGATTTCGATAAAATTTAAATGGGACTAACGAGGAAGCCTCACCCCTTTGAAACAAAAAAGAATTTTCCAAAAATACTTTTAAAAAAAGACACAGACTCAGAACCACCTCCTTTTTCGAAGTCGTATAGCAAAATAAACAACAATTTAGCTTAATAGAATCCGTGATAATGAAAATCATTGTAGGAAAGTTCTCTACACTCAGAGTATAGCGTAAATCAAGTAGCAGAAGCCTATCACATCGACCTCATTACCGATTTGATATATTGAATCGAGCACTCATATGCCTTCTTAATTACATCCCTAAAATCCAACACACTTGATGGTTTTCTATCCTTCCTACAACTATCCCTATCCATCTCATACGGAAAAGTGAAAGTGTGAAAGGGAGATAAGAAAATCTGGAACGTTTGAAGTGGGCGAAGCGGTTTGTTTGCGCCTTGTAACTCGATACCCGTGTGTGGCCTGCCAAGTGATGAGAATTAATGATGGTATTTTTGTGTTTTATCGATTATTTTCAATCATATCGACATCGATTTATTTATTTCCGATTCTAATGCTGCTTTTGTATAGTAGGTATTTGTGGAAATAACGAATGAATTATTTGTTTGAGAAAACAAATAATAATCTACTTTTACAATAGTTACCTACTATTCTTTTAGGCTAACGTGGAGTATAAGTAAAGTTTTCAAAAAATCTCGTGGAAGCCTTTGTTAATCACATTTAAAACCAATAGCGGACATAATATATTTTACTTATTTTTAACCGACTTCCAAAAAGGAGGAGGTTCTCAATTCGGCCGGTATCTTTTTTTTTTCTATGTATGTCCACCGATTTCTCCGGGATTTCTGGACCGATTCGCTTGATTTTTATTTTAATCGACAGAGGATGTTTGCGAAATGGTCCCATAAAAATGTTTACCTTCAACTCCTTAAGCCTGATGCTGCAGGGGTATTGCCTACCTAAAACTATGGGGATTTAGGAAATTTTGATTACGAATTGATATTGTAGGTCACAAGTATGGACTACGTCATGGAGCTTCAGGTCCTAACTCCTCAATCCTGATGCTGCAGGGTACAGCCTACCTAAAACTTAGTAGATGTAGAAATGTAGTAGATGCTTTCGCGTCTAGGTCGTTCTATTTGATTGAGGGATTGCGATAGCAATCGCTCCCTAATCTAATAAATATTGTCTGTACGCTTAAATTAAAGTAACTGATTAATTAATGCTTTGATATTTTTGATAACTACCCTCACGTTCAGATGGTGGTTTGTCTGTCGTGCTGTGGTTATTAGCTGAGTGGAAAGGGGCCGTTATTGGGGATGGTGGAGACGGCTTTAGGTAGGGTTTCAGCGTTTTAAGAGACGCGTTCTCTTAAAGCCTGATAAGTTTTGAGTAATAATTCCCGCTTCTGGTCCATCGCTAATAAATGTTAAAGAGGGGCTTTTGAGGGTACTTTGTTCGAACAATAAACATCCCATATAATGAGATGATCTTACCACGCTACCTACTCTCGTTGCGCAGCAATTGTGTCTGACTTCGTTGCCGACGAGGATACCTGCTCCGACATACACAATATACAGAAATTTCAAATTCCTAAGTAGTTTAGTTTTTTGAGATAAACCCCGTAACAAAAGTGGTCTAAAACCGAAAACTTTGACGGCCCCCCATTTCTTCATTTTTGTAGCTAAAAAATAATAAAAAATATATTTGAACTCTATCTACTTAATGAGTTCTAGACAATGACACCCCACATGTCAGGGTAAAAAAAATAATTATTTTGACTCCTTTTCCATGTACATATTCCCCTTTATTTTTTAATTTAATTTTATTTTTATTATTTGTTGTTATAGCGGCAATAGAAATACACACGCTGCTGACAGACGGACGGACGGACAGCGGAGGCTTAGTAGTAGGGTCCCATTGGCACCCTTTGGGTACGGAACCTTAAAAATATACGCGACAAATTGAGAACCTCCTCCTTTTTTTTCGTCGGTTGAAAGCGCTTAAACCGTGAGTAATGTATATTCAAGCGCTGTAAGGCTGGGACATGTCAGTCTTTTCAATTTGTTTAATTAGCGAAACCGACCGTAATTGTATTATTACCCGCAGCCCATTCGGTCCGCACGCATCTCTGACTTTCGGAGTTAGGTGCGTTTAAAGGAATTAATTAATTAATATCACTGGCTTTTTTTGCTCGTATCCGAGACATAGTCACTAACTATGGGCTTCATAAGAAGGCTCACGGTCACTCAGCGGGTGATGGAGAGAGCTATGCTCGGAGTGTCCATGCGAGATCAAATCAGAAATGAGGAGATCCGCAGGAGAACCAAAGTTACCGACAAAGCTCAGCGAGTCGCGAAACTGAAGTGGAAATGGGCGGGCACATAGTTCGAAGAGCTGATGGTCGTTGGGGTCCCAAGGTGTTGGAGTGGCGACCAAGCACCGGGAAGCGCAGTGTTGGCAGACCCTTCACTAGGTGGACCGACGACATCAAACAAGTCGCAGGGAGCCGCTGTATTCAGGCGGCACAAGACAGAGACCTTTGTCCAGCAGTGGACGTCTATCGGTTGACAAAGAGAGACTTGCCTTTAGCAGAAGGCGAGGAAGGTCGCCCATGCGATGGACCGACTAAATTAAGCCTGCAGTGGGCGGTCCATTGCACGAGTGTACCAGGCTGTCGGCCAGCAGGAAGAAGTGGCGAATGCTGTGAGGCGAATCACATCTCCCGCTAAAGACATCACTTCAGAAGAAAAGAGGGTGAAGTAGAAGAAGCTTTAAGATGAAGGAAACATCGTGATTCACACTTATTCAGCGTGGTTGACAGTGGCTTATGGCTTACACCCTTAAAGCGCTGTGTTCAGTCACGATCTTCATTCGTGAGCCGAATCACAAGCCGAATGAAGATCGTCTTATTTAAAATCTATGGGTCATAAATTATAATATTATGAAAAAAAGTAGTTATAATTGATCATATTTGTGGCCTGATGGCTGTTCCCTAAAAACGATGATATAATCCGTCAACAGAAAAAATCTGTATGGTCAAACATGCAGTTAAACATGTTTGACCATACAGATTAAAAAAACTAATACACAAAACACAAATAGTAAACTAATACGACAAAGTAGGTATATGGCATTCTTCTTCACAGGTTTATATAAAAATCTTTACTTGAAAGTGTCCCGTTTAAGAAATTAGTCAGAATATCGACTAATTTGTGAGTAACTCACGAGTCACGTCCAACTCGATATTTTGATTAATTTCTTAAACTGGTCACTTTCATGTAAATATTTTTATATAAACATGTGAAGATGATACTGCCATTGGCGCAATTAGAATGCTATAAGCCTACTTTGTCGTATTAGTTTACAAATTAAATTTGAATTTCGCGGGCAAATTCGTATAATCAACCTTAAGAAAAACTTATTCCATGTCAGTGAAAGTGGGCATTAGAAGACAAATAACAACGCTACAAAATAATATATTTCGATGCGCTGTAAAACAGCTCAAAGCGACATCTATACAACTCTTCTTAATTAAGCGTAATTAGCGAGCAGGCCACACGCTCACCGCAATTGTGTGTTGGGTTCAACTTTTTTAAAGCTCTCATTTATGCAGAACCCGTATTAAGGGATGCCACGTATAGCATTAAGTAATTATTAATTAACATTAATTATTCTAACGCTTTCGGGTTTTAGTTCGCAACTATAATACGTTCCTGAGTTAATTAGCCATTTGACATTATGGGATTTATTTTAAATGAATATGGAATAGAATAGAACTTAATAGAATAGAGTTGTTTTATATTCAAATCAACTTTTACAACCAAGCTGAAACTCGGCAGTTGCTCTTTTTAAAATATAATGTAATCTAATATCTTTAAACGAGCAATTCTTGTATAAAATATAATCTGAATCTCGGAAACGGCTCAATCGGCGGATAAATCGATCTAGCTAGGTTTCATTTTTAGAAAAGGTCGTTTTATGCGTGTCTTCAGGCAATGAAAAACCCCTTACAATATCATTATAGAATACGAAGGTAAATTTCGCTATCATCTATAAATTCCCGATAGCTCGACGGTAAGTCGGGCGATCCCGAAACACCCCGGTTCGAGTCCAAGACTATATTTTCCCCTATTTTAATTTTTTTTTTTAATAAGTATATAATTTCCAAAAAACACGATTTACCAAAAAAAAAAACCGGTCACCCAGATATTGAAAAGTTTATGCTTGCACCTTCATGGAAATAAGCTTTTTCTTGCGAATTTTTCCGAGTAGATTTTTTGTTGAACCTTTGGATTTCCAGTATCAAAATTATCCTCTGTCACTCTCTAGGCTTTAACTACTTTGACGTGATTCCTTAACCCTTTCTCTCAGATCATCATATTATCCTTTGGAATGTGGTTGCTTGGCAGAGGTCACTTTTAATTTGGTGCACAATTTCGAGTCAAGTGTCATTTCATTTCAAATATAATCTGTTAACACAGCACGCTGAGCGACTTGGAGTTTAGGCTAGAAGTGATGGCATCAAATTATTGTCTGACCGACCTTCGGCTTCGGTCAAAAAGGGGCGAAGTTTTTGGCCAAAGCCGAAAGTTTCTTTCGCATCTCGAAATTGAACAAACTGTTACGAATATGAGTGGGTGATGGAAGAGGCGAGAGGCAGGGGATCGCCAGTAAATATAACCAAAATCAAAACAAAGACATTTTATTATTCTTGGCAATAATTACATAATAATATTATTCCAAGAACTTTCATTCCATTCAAATAGGCAAAGCTGCCAGAATCTGGGGTACTAAGTCGCGATGCGATGACATCGAACATGACATTCTTTTTCTTCTTTGTCAACCGATAGACGTCCACTGCTGGCCAAAGGTCTCTTGCATCGACTTCCACAGGCTTCGGTCTTGTACCGCCTGGATTCAGCGGCTCCCTGCGACTCGTTTGATATCGTCGGTCCATTTAGTGGGGGGTCTACCAACACTGCCCTTCCGGATGCCAACGACCATCAACTCTTCGAACTACGTGCGCCGCCCATTTCCACCTCGGTTTCGCCACTCTATGTCGGTTATTAATATGGTTTTAATTTTAGATGTAAATTTGATATTAATTGTTTGTACATATTTTATTCACATTCTAGCCAATCTTGAAAGGAATTTCTGAGGGTTATTACAAAAGTAGCCCTTCGGTCGGACTCTACAGTCTACATCTAATAAAGACGCCCTCCCCATTAACGGGGTTATTATATTAGAACAATACGTCAACACTAGGTGTACGTGTAAGCATGACTATCGAATTCCCCAATTATAAATGGAAGTGCTTAATTTATATGATTAAAACAGCACTCCGGGGAACCCCGGGTATTCAATTAGGTTGCGGATGCGGGCATTGTTGGGAATATAATCTATATTTTACCCTACTTTATGGAAATGAGGTGTTCCAGCTGTGCTATTATTATTATTCAACCTATTTATCCTTTTGGATGGCGTTCGTTTTGCTTTAGAAAGTGAATTTACAACCATCTCTTCCTTTTCTGCTTTTGCGTTTGCTTAATTATTTTCTATTATTTTGATGCCGAGCGCAGGTCTCCTCTCACAGAAGGGTTATAGGCAAATGCTTGTTTTAATATAAGCAAAGAAGTACTTACTTAAGAATATGACGGAAAAATAAAAGTATTCATTACATGAGATATAAACTTTAAGTGTCGTTTCGTCGGAATAAAATTGTGTAAAATTTCTTTCCAAAATTATTATTCTGCTTATTTTGTAAATTCTACGCTCTTTCACCAAGATTTAAGTATTTATGAGTAATTTGGCTCGAACTTTTCTACTCACGATGAAACAGACACGCTACAGACAGCTAGCTTTTGTTCACGGCTTCGCTCAAGTTAAGTTCGATTTCTCAACCCCCTATACGACCCCCTTAGGGGTTGAATTTCCAAAAATCCATTCTTAGCGACTGCCTGCGTCATAAAAGTTATCTGTATGCCAAATTTTAGCTCGATCTGACCTAGCCATTTGAGCTGTGCCATAGATATTATTAATCGATCAGTCAGCAGTCACCTTTTCCTTTATATAGCCCCCTACGAAAAAAGAGGGGTGTTATATACAAAGGAGATTAGCGAATTCCATAGTTTCTGACCCAGACAAACTGCACCGTGGGCCTCAAGCCCACGTTCACGAATCAAACTTCTCGTGCTTGTTCTAGTAAACCAATCTAACAAAAAAGTTGGGAGAAACAAGATATTCACTTGTATTACCATGTACCTACTTAAAGGTTATTTATAATGTGTACTTGTGAATAATTATATTTTTTAATCCCCAACTACTAAAAATATCGGGTCTACACAGAAAAATACTCTGAAAAATATTAATTTAAATTAAATGATTTCTGAATCTGGACGGTTTTTAAAAATGCTGGGTCAAAATTCGCCAACCTCCTTTAGATGTTCAGCATGGGTAATATTCTAAAAAAAATATTGTTTTAAACATATTATAGAAATGCATAATAATACTCACATGATTCCTCGATTAGGACTTCTTGTCGGCTACAAACACAAAACATGAGCGAAATAATCACTCTCAACACAAAACACGAAACACAAACCATTGTTCACATTCACGTTAGAGCTTATCGATAAACATATTTAACCCCAACACTACCCGAACACTACACAACTTTTACCGACACCACATTTGCCACATTTTATAAATTTTATCGATAAACAAACATGGTTCAGCTAACGCCACATTTTCACTGCAGGATTTAGAACACACTTTTATTTTCTTTATTTTTTATCGATAGCTCTAATGCCCATCACTCGCGATTGCTTTTAAAATATACAGGTGCGTAGGATTTTGAAGGTTTTTCATCGTAATGTTACTTTCAAAGCGGCTGGCGCGGTCTGTCGAATCTGAAACAAAAAATTTATTATTAAAAAAGTCTCGCATGTTTCAATAGAAGCCAGGCTTTATAGGATTCCGTAAGTACCCAAAGGGTGCCAACGGGACCCTTTAACTAAACCTCCGCTGTCCGTCCGTCTGTCAGCGGGCTGTATCTCACGAACCGGAATAGGTGGATACGTACTTGAAATTACATTCATTCATTTCATTCATTAGCAACCCATCAACGGCTCACTACTGAGCGCAGGTCTCCTCTCAGAGAAGGGTTATAGGCCATAGTCCACCACGCTGGCCCAATGCGAATTGGCGGACTTCACACACCTTCGAGAACATTATGAACAACTCTCAGGTGTGCAGGTTTCCTCACGACGTTTTCCTTCACCGTTGAAGCAAGTGATATTTAATTGCTTAAACGCACTTGACTCCGAAAAGTCAGAGGTGCGTACCCGGGATCGAATCTGCGACTCCCCGAATAGGAGACCACAGTCCTAACCACTAGGCTATCACTGCTTCTGAAATTACATAATTTAATATAAAAAAATATTTTTAAAAAACCGACTTCAAACGCCCTCACCACCACAAAGTATATAATTTATTGCAGATTTTTTTAAAACCGCTAAGCCGATTACGATAAAATTTAAATGGGACCACCTGGGAAGTATACCCTTTCAAACACAAAAAGAATTTTCCAAATCGGTTCAGGCGTCTTCGCGTAATCGGTGAACGTACATAAAAAAAAAATCAATGAACTCCTTTTTTTGAAGTCGGTTAAAAATGTGTATTTCTATTGCAGCTATACCTTAAAACAAATAATAAAAAAGTGAAAATTAAAGGCTCCATAGAACAAACTTTTGCTTTTGCTCTATCTTAATAATATCTGGTGTTAAATCTTGTACGATAGTTCCCACGGAACCCTTCTTGTGCGAGTCCTCGCAATTGGTCGGTTTTTTATAAAATTCTACCCACATTCCCTTAGTAAACATGAAAGAAAATTTTCATAATAAAATGTAAAAATATTCGGTATTCTATACGTCTACGTTTTTAATACAGAAAATGTTACTTTGCCAACTTTTTATTCTAATACTTGAAATACATGTACATTCTACCCACATTTATTTACTTAGTTAACATAAAATAATTTAATAACAATGTATGGATGAAATAATGAATACCTACCAACCCGTAATATTTTTGAATGACCTGACCTGGGCCTATCTAATTTTGTTTAGAGTTTTCATAGAATGTCAACCTTAAAATAATTTCATTAGGTTGTCACTACGTGATTTCTCTATAAAAAGTTGAAATATTACTAACTGCTTTAAGCGTTGGGAGGTATGGGCGCCAACCTGAATCCTATAACCATGCCATATTTCAGCTCTTTAGTACCGACAGTATCTGAGTTAAACCACGGACAGACGGACAGACGGACAAAGCGGACTTGGAGAATCTCTTCAAAAGAATTGTTGCAGTATATGTTAAAGCTTAAATGCAAATCACTCTGTATGTAGAAAGCCTAAATGTGTCTATATTGTCTATAGTCATAATAAAAGTTACTCTTCTTGTCTATGCCACCGACACGGTGCGTCTTTCATTCTCCTTCTGAATCCTGATTAATCCTCTTCTAAAGGAACAACTTAACATGGTTTCAGAAGTGGGATGAATCAGGATTCGGAAGGAGAATAGAAGGAACAAGGGTTATACTACGGAACCCTAAAAAACACTTAAAAAAGTGCAGTCAAAACTGTGTTCGATATAATTTAATATAAAAAAATTCTTTTTAAAAAACCGACTTCAACACCCGCGCCACTACAAAGTATATCATTAATTGTTGATTTTTTTAAAACTGCTCGACCGATTTCGATAAAATTTAAATGGGAAGTGTTGTTAGCCATCGACTCAGAAGTAGAACTTATCACTCAGAACTAATCACGCCTTAAAATAATACATCTCTTAAAACTCTAAATCACTACCTAATGCCATCTCCACCTCCCCTATAACGGCCCCTGTCCTCACATCTAATCAATTTAACCATAAACACGACAGAAAAACACCATCTGAACGTGAGGGTAGTTATCAAAAATATCAAAGTATTTAATTAATCATTTACACTAATCTAAGCGTACGGGCAATACTATATTTTGATATTTGACATATTATGATATTTTGACATATTTTCAATACAAAAACTGTCAAAATATTATTAAATTTACACTCTGATAAGACTCATTTTACTTTGGTGAATTAAACAAATAAAGATTGCTGACGTCATTCATTAGAGTAAAGCTCACGTAAATCTAGTTAAATTATATATTATGCCTTTCAGATACATATTATCACCTTTTTTAATAAATATTACGCCATCGACTGTAATATAAATAAAAAAAAAAAAAGGTGACTGGCTGACATATCTAACCACTTGTCGGAGTATACCCTTTCAAAGAAAAAAAGAAATTTTCCAAATCGGTTCAGGCGTCTTCTTGTAATCGGTGAACATACATAAAAAAAAAGATTCCGACGAATTGAGAACCTCCTCCTTTTTTGAAGGTCGGTTAAAAACGCAAACACATTCAAAAGCAATTATCATAAATATTAATCCTAACAGCTGTAAATGCATCTGAACAGTGTTGATTGAACACAAATAGGCTCATTGCAGTGTGGAATGATGCAGCTCATCGGACTTGACAAGCACTACAGGATCTGTTGCTATTACTAAATGACGGGAGTGCATTTGGACCTCATAAAACTGTAATGAATTAAGTCTGTTTTAGATAGAAATGTACTATTACTTACGCTAGTTAATGTCCATTTGCACTAAATTCATTTAGTTCTTTACAGTTTCATGATGTAGGTAATCAAATTTGACAGGATGACAGCCATGTTGTAATAGTTAATCTCTAAGTAGGTAGATAGATTTACTAACAGTTTTAGCAGCAATCTTCATACAAATAAATAAAATTGAAGTTCTGTTTTGAATCTAAATAACATCTTTTTACAAAATGCATTGAACGTAGGTATATTCAGTACTTTTAGCAAAACATTCATTTTTAAATTTTATTCGGTCTGTATGTCTGTCCGTCTGTCTGTCTATTCCGGATCATCTCGAGAACGGCTGGACCGATTTTAACAGGACTTTCACTAACAGATAGCTGATGTCTTAAGGAGTAACACAGGCTACTTTTTAACCGACTTTCAAAAAAAGGAGTTGTGTTTGTCCACTTATGTCATATTGATATTTCTGTGGTTTCTAAACAGATTTGCGTGAATCTTTTTTAATCGATATAGAAACTTTGCGAGATGGTTCCATAAAAACTTCAGCTTATAGCCCCTCAATCCTGATTCTGCAGGGTTACTGGCTACTGCCCACCTAAACTGTGGTGATTTGTTAACTGTCGATTATGAATAGTAGTTGTAGGCTACCAAGCAAAGAATACATAATTGAATTCCAGGACCCAACTGCTCAATCCAGCCCACCTAGCATGCACGTCGAAGTGATATCTCGCGCGAAGAGAGAGAGATTGTTGTCGATGTAGACTAATTTCTCGTTCGACGAATCCATGTGTGCAACCATGTTGGTGTCGATAGAGATATAGAGATAATACGAGAAAAGGCGTCGACAAAATTTTCTCGCGCGTGCATGCTAGGCGTGCTGATGCTGCAAGGGTTCCGCCAACGCGGACGAAGTCGTGAGCATCAGCTTGTATACTTCCTCTTCTTCTTCTTTATCAACCTATAGACGTCCACTGCTGGACAAAGGACTCCTGCATGGACTTCCACAGGCTTCGGTCTTGCGCCGCTTGAATCCAGCGGCTCCCTGCGATTCGTTTGTATGTCGTCGGTCCACCTGGTGGGGGGCCTGCCAACACTGCGTTTCCCGGTGCGTGGTCGCCACTCCAACACCTTGGGACCCCAACGACCATCCGCTCTTCGAACTATGTGCCCCGCCCATTTCCACTTCAGTTTCGCGACACGCTGAGCTATGTCGGTGACTTTGGTTCTCCTGCGAATCTCCTCATTTCTCATTTAATCTCGCAGGGAAATACCGAGCATAGCTCTCTCCATCGCTCGTTGAGTGACCCTGAGCCTTCTTATGAGGCCCACAGTTAGCGACCATGTCTCGGATCTGTAAGTCATCACTGGCAACACGCACTGTTCGAAGACTTTAGTCTTCAGGCACTGAGGGATTTTGGACTTGTATACTAATAAGAACAAAAAAAATAAAAAAAATTGTGGCACTCGGGGGACTGCCGCGGTAAAGCTATTGCATAGCATTCGTCTAGTCGCACGCACACAAACACCGTGCCGAAAGTCTGCCGAACTGAAACGACGTTAGACAATGCTGTGTTAGGTTTATTTTCGTTACGGAATTTCTGGATTCGGTCGCCGCGCTCAAATCCCGCGATAAAAGCTATGCAATAGCTTAAAAGAAAATATAACATAAATGTAACGAACTTTTTTGTTCCGATAACTTATTACGTCACAGCACTGACGTGTCCGCATTATCATACGAGATTAATTTCGCTTTTTAAGAGATGACGTCTAAGTCAAGCCAATTTCGCAAAGTCACGGCTGAATTAAGCAAGAAAATATTTTTCGGCTCAGCGAGAAAAATTCTACAAGAACTGGCTCGTTAAAGATGGCAGAATAATCCGCTTATCCGGGCACTGAGAAGCGGGACTTAAGAACTTATTATTATCTCTCGCGCTACAAAAAGTTGCTGTAATGGTGATAGGTACAAGTTTTAAAAATGGGTGGAAAAAGTTTTCTAGCAATCTATGTAATTTCGCCAAAGACTAAGAAATTTCGTTTAAAAATTTTCGAAAATTCCTTCAAAGGAAATTCTAGGTAGATATAAGCATTGACTTAATACACACTGTTTATCGACCGGCCCTTGCAAAATATCAAAATGGCGTCGATTCAAGTACCGCAGGCTTTGTTCGAAGACGACGATAAAAGTAAGACTTACAGTATCCGGCGATATATACATCGGCCTTTGAATAAAACGCTATTCTATTCTATTCACAGTTCGACTGCATTTTTTATATATGTTACGTGATGTGCTCGCCGATTGTGAAGAGATTTCAGTAATTAAGTACTATACGTGAATTTCTGGCTAGCTTTCCTTGCAATATAATAGAATAGCGTTTTATTCCAAAGGCCGATGTGCAATATATATCGCCGGGTACTTTAAGTAGGTATTTGAAGAATTTGATGCAACTTCCCAATGTAATATATTGTACACTAGCTGATACCCGGACTTCGTCCGCATGGATTTGGTTTTTAAAATCCCTCGGGAACTCTTTGATTTTCCGGGATGAAAGTAGCCTATATCACTCTCCAGGTCCTCAACTATACCCATGCAAAAAATCACGTCGATCCGTAGCCCTGTCGCGGCGTAATTGAAGAACAAACCAACAAACAAACACACTTGCGCATTTATTATATTAGTAAGGATTAGAATAGCACATAGGCTATACCAGAAAATTAAAGAATCCCACAGGAATCAAAAACCCTTAATTCGCGCGGATGAAGTCGCGGGCATCAGCCAGTAATAAATACTTCAAACAAAATCAATTCTAATTACAATTTTTACAACGTCGTCTATTCCTATAATTGCATTCCAAAACTCTAACAATTATACTCAAAGGAGAAAGCGTAATCGTGTCTAAGTTCTAAGTAAACATCGTAAACTCATTCGGATTGAGCAAGACTGGCTTAATAAATTCAAAAAGGAGATCACAATGGGTGCACTTAATAAAACTCTTTTGAGGCCCATAACCTACATCGCTTTATGGGCAAATGTACAAACGGACCACCCACCCGCGAGTTAATTTATTATATCAGAACACAAATAAATGTCACGGTACCACTCAAATTAAGCTATATCTCGCGCTTCGAAATAAGAAAATAAAATATAAGATCGCTCTATTACTAACTTGGCTGGAAACAAGTCACTTTATGTTTCAAACAAGTTTCAAACTTCAAAATGAAATGGAGACGTAGATATTATGTACCGGGAGCTGGTAGCACTGAAAGCGCCGTCATGCGTGATGAGTTGATGACAATTATTTTTTCATCATACCTATTCTAAAAACGAATGTTGGCTTCAGTCCCATGGGTTTAAAATTAAATTTTGTGAATTGACGGTTAAAAATTAGCTTGATTATGGGGTTATTAAAAAAAAGAATTTTTTTTAAATGCAAATATATTTTTTACCGTCATCGCGGATATTTTTTTTCCCCGGATATTTATAATTATTTACAATGTATGCGATAGAAAGCTACGTTCTCTTTCAGAAAAACACTACACAAACAACTTTTTAGTTAAATGTGCCTCAATAGAGCCGATGAACCCCGTCGCCATCTCTTCGGAGGATGTAGCTGGTGCGGTGCGCCGGGCCCCGAACTGGAAAAGTCCGGGACCCGATGGGCTGCATCACTACTGGTTGAAGGGTTTTTCGCTCTGCCATGCTACTTTGGCTCGACAATTCCAAGATGCTCTCGAGCAAAGGGCACTCCCGAGCCTTTTCACCACCGGGATCACTCATCTAGCTCTTAAGTCCACCGATACCGCTGACCCAGCTAAGTAGCGCCCCATCACATGTCTTACTACCATCTATAAGACATTGACATCCGTTCTGAGCTTTAAGATTTCCCGTCACGTAGACGAGAACAACATCATGTCTGGGGCTCAGAACGTATGCGAATTTTTAATTTCATGAATGTATGCGATAGAAAGCTCCGTTTTCTTTCAGGAAAACACTACAAAAACAACTTTTTAATTATGGCCGAATAGATTAGGTAGGTACCAGATTACGCATACCTATTTCAAGTGTGCGGGGGATAATAAAAATCCATCACCTTGTGTGTTTGCGCATATAGGTTAACTTATAACAAAATTTTGAATTTTTTAGAGAAAGATAATATGACCCCCAACCTATTTCTTACTTACCTTTCTTTTGAAGAAAATATTTGCCAAGTTGAACTTGATTTCTACTTTGCCATCCAAGTAAGTTGGATGGCAACTTACTTGGATGTTGTCTTTGTTTGTTGGTTTGTCCTTCAATCACGCCGCAATAGAGCAACGGATCAACGTGATTTTTGCATGGGTATAGTTGAGGACCTGGAGAGTGACACAGGCTACTTTTTATCCAGGAAAATCAAAGAGCTCTCGAGGGATTTCGAAAACTTAATCCACGTGGACGAAGTCGCGGGCAGCTAGTATTTTAATAATGGAAAGAACAATATTCGTCATATCAAAAAAGTTAAAGCAAAGGAACATTTGAAAATTAGAAAACTTATAATTCCCTCCTATCACGAAAACAAGATCGAACTAAGATTTAGTATTCTTGGCCCAGGCAGAAAATATTGGGACTCATAAATAATTCATACGCCATTTTATATGAAGGCTTCCACTTCATCTTGTGGAAACATTCATTTGCCGCAAGTCTATTTTTATCTTATCTTATCTTTGTTGAGGCATTTCAATTTTTATCCACCTTCAAAAACGAAGGGTCTTCCACCACAGCCGTAATCGAAGACATGATAAGGCGTCGCTGAAGTTCGAGGAAATAGGTATTTTCTAGGCAAGCGCGCTCCATCGTAGGCTGCATCTTCTCTTTCTATACTTCTATACTAATATTATAAAGAGAAAAGATTTTTTTGTTTGTTTGTTTGTACCGAATAGGCTCTGTAACTACTGGACTGATTTTAACCATTTTTTCACCTATAGAAAGCTAAGTTATCGGGAAGTAACATCTAGGCTACAATTTATTTTCAAAAAAATTATAGATCCTTAAGAAAATTGCAATAATGTAAGTAACACAAAGTAGCAAAATTTTGCCTGTAAAATGCATAATTTGGCGTGTGCTTATGTACTACATGATTAAAGTACCTACTTACTCATTATTCTCTACAAAAAAGTCCGCTAGGGAATATATCTGACTCATCATATTTTTGTCACAATAGTAGCTTTTATGTTCTTAAATTTAATTAGATCGAATACATAATTATAAATGCGAAAGTGTGTTTGTTTGTTAGTTTGTCCGTCAATCACGCTGCAACAAAGCCACAGATTGACGTGATTTTTCGGATAGGTTTAGTTCAGAACCTGTAGAGTGGAGGGTTCCCGCGGGGTTTTAAAAACTAAATCCACGCGGACGAAGTTGCGGGCATCAGCTAGTATAGTTCTTGCAATTCACGAGGGCGACTGACTTATGGTTGTGTGTGTGTCGTATCTGTATAAGTGTGAGCGAGCGCAATGCTCGCGCCTACCCGCTCCCACCTAGGCTTTGACAGGCACGCACACTTATGCAATGTACATGTACACGAAGTAACCACAAGTATAGCTCATTCGCCTTCGTGAATTGCAAAAACTGTAGTAAATGAAGGGCTATCATCTCATCAGTAAACAAGGAAAAAGTTTAATCCACTACGGAAAATTGGATATTTAAACATCCGTATTATTGATTTTGTTCGTTAAATATGTAACATAAGGCACCCGGATTATAATAACGAATCGATTGAAACCTCATTCATCAAAAACTGCTCAGTAGTTTAGGCACTAAGGCAGAACATACGTAAAATCATAATCCTTCCTTTTGGCATTTCCGTAAACGGATACAGTTTTTGCAATTCACGAAGGCGAGTGAGCTTAACTTGTGGTTACTTCGTGTACATGCACATTGCATAAGTGTGCGTGCCTGTCAAAGCCTAGGTGGGAGCGGGCAGGCGCGAGCATTGCGCTCGCTCACACTTATACAGATACGACACACACACAACCATAAGTCAGTCGCCCTCGTGAATTGCAAGAACATAACAAAAAGTATTGAGACGATTGTCCGTTTTCTTATAAGTCTAACTGCCGCACTCAGAGTCATTCATTAAATTAAGATTAATTAATCATTGACTTGTGATTAACTACCGCACTCAGCCGCATTTATTAAATTATATTATTTAATGATTAATTAATTAAGTAATTATCATTAAATCTGTTACTGAATTGTCATTAATGTACAAACGAAGAGTTAACTTCTGAGAATGTAACTTTTTAAAATCCAAGATTAAGTCGTTAAGTAACGATTAGAGACTGAGTGCGGCAGTTAGCCACAAGGTAATAGGTAGGTATTATGAATAGCTTTCATCCAATATCTATTCAATAGCTCAAAAAGTAGGGCCAAAGTGCTACCAACTTTCCTAAGAATGAAGGGTAGATAAAAATTTATTGCCCCCAAAAGACTTTGAAACGTGTTTCTCCTAATAAAGTTAAATAGAAAAGGTTTTCGTATCAATCACATAACCATTCAGGCTTTTAGACTCACCCTTAAGGCTTGGTTGGACACCTACAATGCGCGACGGTACGTGTCCAACACATATTATGTATGCTTCTTCTCTTCTAGACATGACATGAATAGAATAGTTTCTTAGTTAAATAAACTTTTACAAAGTGCTTTCGCACCGTCCAGTGAATCTACCACTGGTTAAGAATGCGGTTCCAACTGCAAATTGAGAACCAGCAAGAAACTCGGCGGTTGCTCTTATATAAACAAATGGACCTGGTCTCTTGAAAGGCCTTCCACATCGGTCTTACGACGCTTGAAGGTTGAGTATGAGAGTGAAGGAGGAGAGAGTAAACCTGTCTTTGCGTAGTTTGCTACCGATCGTTGAAATTAGTCGTCATAGCCAAAACTTGATCAGGAAAATAGTTATTAGACGTGAGTTATTAGAAGTGGGCGAACTTCAGTGCAGTGGAAGATACGAGTCACTGCAGAGCGCGCTGCTATAGTAGCACTATCGCCATCACACTGGTCACTGTGCAGTGTTACGACATGCAGTTACTTAGGTAACAAATCAGCACATATACGCGCGCATGCAATGTGTCGCTTTGTGTGTACTCATGCCTTAACAGCCACCCTTACCGTATTTTACCCTTGATATGTTGTTACGCCCGCATTTACATACAAATGTTTCGGCGCCTATCAACCAAAGTAATAGTGTAAGAGCTGACTGTGAGATATCTAACATATTCAATTACGTTATCACATTTTTATTATTACTGTCACATTACGCCTGTTTTGCCGAATCTTGGGGATCGTCTCATAATTAATTTCAATATAAGTACAGTGCTTTTCTGAGCGCTCTGAAAATGTCTTGATGATTCTTTACAACATACTTACTTACTCTATCATTCTATCAATAACTACTACTTATTACAAAAAAAAATGTTTTTATGAATAAAAATTGCGGGATTGAATTTTGAATTTCGACTGTTTTGATTGAGTGTTTTAAGGATTCTTTGCATAGTTTTATTGAACGAGCTATTGCCCGCTCGATTTTCGAGAAGTTCGATTTTTCAAACGCCTATTTTACTTTTGAATTTTCAAAAGTCCTGTCTTACACTCTCCTTTCTTTTTAACCGACTTCAAAAATGGAGGAGGTTATCAATTCGTCGGAATCTTTTTTTTGTTTATGTATGTTCACCGGTTACGCCTGAACCGATTTGGAAAATTCTTTTTTTGTTTCAAAGGCTATATTGTATACTCCCCAGGTGGTACAATATAAAATCGAAATCAGCCGAGCGGTTTTGAAAATATCAACAATAAATCAAATACTTTGTATAGTGTGTATGTCATGCGGGAGTTTTTTATTTATTAAAATTATTTCTAGAAGAATTTTTTATTTAAATTTTATTTAAATTTAAGAATTTAAGAATTTTTTATTTAAATTTAAGAATTTTTTATTTAAATTATTTCTACATCATAATAACTAGCTGTATGCCAAACAGCCCGATCCGACAAGTGGTTAGATCTGTCAGTCAGTCACCTTTTTCTTTTTTATTTATATTACGGTTGATGGCGTAATATCTGAAAGGCATAATATATAATAACTAGATTTACGTGAGCTTTACTCTAATGAATGACGTAAGCAATCTTATTTGTTTAATTAATCTCTGACGAGATTATAGGCTGGTTTCACCAAAGTAAAATGAGTCTTATCAGAGTGTAAATTTAATAATATTTTAACAGTTTTTGTATTGAAAATATGTCAAAATATCGGATAAGACTTATTTTATGTTGCTAAAAACGGCCATAAGAAGATGACAAATGAGTATAATATTTGTCTCGTCCATAATATTCAAACATCTGAACTTTTTAGGATTATCATTATGGCATGCCAATCTTGAGTTACTTTCATGCACTCTCCTCTCTTAAGACTTTTATCTGGCTCTTGGTGTATACCTAACTTAAACGCTACTAAGTAATGGGGCATCGCATACGACAAAGGAAGACAAGTCTGTTTGGGGATTTGAGAGGAAAATGAATTACGTCATCTTTAAATTTTTTTTCGAACGCACTTTATCCTCCAATTTGAATATGCGGTAGCGGCAACACTTTTTACAAGCTTTTTTTTATTTAACTTGCAATGTATGTATGTATGTTTAGGTCAAATCTTGCAAGACGAATTATAACCACTTCACGGTTTCCAATTGAACTGAAATTTTGCATGTAGGTATATGTAAATCCGATGACAATGCAATATTATTGTGACATGGAGCTGATCTGATGACGGAGCTGGAAGATGGCTATAGGAAAGCGGTGATAAAACGGCGTAAACCCATCGAATTTGGGCTCGTTTGACTCGTCTTGACAAGTACCTCTACTCTGGCCCTAGATAATATCCAGGGTCTGATGATGTAGCCAGCTACTAAAAGCTTGTTTTTTAAAATAATTTTTGTAATTTACACTTGTTATTTATCTACAAAAAATACGGTAGTAATTAATACTATTACAGAATAAGGACAGTTTATACCATTTTTTTGATAAATTCAAAATTCTGTTTTGAAAGTTTAGACTATTAGGTATACAGATACTTTTTAAATTGCAACAATTTAGTGTCCTCCCGAACGAATTATGCTACGGCGGCCACACAGAGATTAGCCATCTGCGCGAGAGATATTATAGTGTACAAGAGTATGCGCAAACACGGGTACACTCTCTGTTCCCTCACTCCGAAATCCGAAGGGACAAACGTCTGACAAGACCGGAAAGAGTTCAGAAGTAAGACCGACGACTCAACCGACCGAATCAGAAATAGTCCAATTTCATCCAAAGGTTATTATTTTAAGGGTCATTTGATACTTGACCTTTCTTACAACTCCATAAAGGAATTGTTTTTTGAAAAATAATACGCTTACGATTGACGTTATTCATGCCTTATGAAAAGCAATAATGACGTCTCGGTTAGAGCGCGCTCTTCTAGAAGAATTATTTCACTCTTGCTTTAAACTTATTAATTTGTACGTAGCAAGAAACACTCCGTTACAGTTCTTGCAATTCATGAGCGCGCGTGAACTTTACATGTACATGCACGTTGCGTAAGTGTGCATGCCTGTCGGAGCCTAGGTTGAAGCAGGCAGGCACGAGCATTGCTCTCGCTCACACTCATGTAAGATACTACACACACACAACCATGATCCACGCGCGCTCGTGAATTACAAGAACTTTTTGTGTCGATTCTCTAAAAAACTATTGCATCAGTACAGCGATCGCATTGACCTCTGATTGGCTGAAATTATGGCGTTCTTGCTGCATCAATGCATTTTAACAAATAGCGGAAAGGGGGCGTTCATAAAATACGTGAGATGTTTAAGGGGGGAGGGTTCGAGTCAAATCTCATCTAATCTTACGTTGGAGAGAGGGGGGGTCTCTGCAAATATCACGCAATTTTTTCTGATTGAAACAAAAAAAACTATACTATTTTGGTCCATTTAATCCAGAATGTATATGCTTTGTGATTTATACTAGTCTTAACAAGTCGTAAATAAAAGCACGAAGCATTTTTTTTTCTTTTTACAATAACAATCAAACGCGTTTACGTAAGAAACCCACATTTTGAAAAGTCTCACGTGAGATTGGGGGTTGGGGGAGGGGGTTGAATAAAATCTCACGACGTTTCACCAGGGGGGAGGGAGGGACAGAAAATTTAAAAAAACACCTCACGTAATTTATGGGCGCCCCCAAAGTATAAGCCAATCAGAAACCATTGTGATATTCACACTGTTGCAATGAATTTTAGAGAATACCACCACTGTTTTATGACAGTGAATTCCACTGTAAGCAATATATTCAGCCATACAATAACGCTGAGAATATATGAGTTTCATTAGCGGAACTCAAAGTAGAGCATGGATCTAAGCCAAATAGGCCCAAGTGAGTAAAATATAAATATCACGGTCTTCTACTTTTCTTTATTTCCTTTCTAGGCCGTCTTTGCGTCGCTCTTAACGCGCGAGTGGGTTGAAATTAACTTTTAACATGTACTTGGTTTATGAGGCGAGGTTAAGATTCTATTTACCGGGTCAAATGTTGGCATTGACATTTTTTTTTACATAATATACAAATTATTATACAACTCTATTACAACGGGGTCTATGTATAAAACCAACAAACAAACACACTTTCGCATTTATAATAGGTATGTATTAGTATGGAAGAATTAATACTAAGATAATAAAGGCATTCTAATTAAATTTTAGAACACAAAAGCTACTATTGTAACTATAATATATATTTTTTGTAGAAATTAATGACTACTTTAATCAGGTAATACATACTTTTTATGTATCATTAATAGTTTTCTCAGCACACGCCAAATACTTAATCCATTTTTAACCGACTTCCAAAAAGGAGGAGGTTCTCAATTCGGCCAGTATCTTTTTTTTTTGTTTTTTTTTTTTTCTATGTATGTCCACCGATTTCTCCGGGATTACTGGACCGATTCGCGTGATTTTTTTTTAATCGACAGAGGATGTTTGCGAAATGGTCCCATACAAATGTTAACCTTCAACTCCTCAAGCCTGATGCTGCAGGGATATTGCTCACCTAAAACTATGGCGATTTAGGAAATTTCGATTACGAATTGATATTGTAGGTAACAAGTATGGACTACATCATGGAGCTCCAGGTCCTAGCTCCTCAATCATAGGATACTACACTTAAAAGCTTAAAATAAAAATTCTTTTCAAAAAACCGACTTCTAACGCCACTACAAAGTATAAAAATAATTTTAGTTTGTCCACGTTTCTTGAAGTCGGGCGGGCCTAAAATACAAACTATGAAACCGACTCGCGATGCTCGCTCGACTTCTGCAAACGAGTCTATCATATTCTGTAGCGTCGCGCATCGGTTTCATAGTTTGTATATAGGCCCGCCCGACTTCAACAAACGTGGACAAACTAAAATTATTTTTATACTTTGTAGTGGCGTTAGAAGTCGGTTTTTTGAAAAGAATTTTTTATAGGCAAAATTTTGCTACTTTGGGTTACATTATTGCATTTTTCTTAAGGATCACTAATTATTTTGAAAATAAATTATAGCCATGTTACTTCCTGATAACTTAGCTTTCTATTGGTGAAAAAATGGTTAAAATCGGTCCAGTATAGTTACAGAGCCTATTCGGTACAAACAAAAAAAAACTTTCCTCATTATATTATAATATTAATAAAGTAACGTGATTTCTTTTATGATGTAGGTACACGTCACAGGTGTCACAGCTTGCTGCATTTCTGGTTTGATGGATAGTAACGAAATTAGTTCTCTCAAACTGGAATTCTCGAGTTACCGTATTTGCTATAAATAACTCTAAATTGAGACTCGTGGCTGTGCCATGGCCCATGACAGAATTTCCCTCATAGATTCAGGCTCGAATCTGAGCCGCGGCTCATCTTAAGCTGGCGGCGTTAAGTCCTCGACAGAGAATCGATTGGACACTTGACACGTTTTGCAAATGCTCCGTGAGCTTCACAGACAAGCGAACACCTTAACGATGCCCAGTCGAGTCAACAGTTTAAGAGGAGATATATAGCGCGCCCCATACAAATGATTTATTTTATTCTTTCGACGATCTCCCTGGTGTGAGTGAAGTGGAAGTTCTATGGTCTGGTCTAGTTGAAAATTATGGCCGTGACTAGTTAGACTTACTGTCATAGACGTGTTGCCAAGCGTTTTAGTATGTATTCCGACACGATAGGGTATGGGTTTAATTAAAGCTGTCTAACTTGGAAGGGGATATCCCTTCCAAGTTAGCCCAACACAATATTTGACTGCATCGTTACTTACCATCAGGTGAAAATAACAAAAAGAAAATTTCGGTGAAAAATCAAGATTTCCCCTGCCAGTGCCACTAATCGCTCAACGGCACTAAGTTTTCCCCTCAAAAATCTTTAAAAAGATTAAAGAATATTAGCAACCCCTTACGACAATTACATTTATTAGTATCTAGAGCGTTATTATATTATATTATATGAAATAATAATTTAATATAAAAAAATATTTTTAAATAACCATCTTCAAACACCCGCGCCACTACAAAGTATCTTGTCACAATGTTGTAACAATTTTCATGAAATTTAGTATGCAGGGGGTTTCGGGGGCGATAAATCGATCTAGCTAGGTTTCATTTTTACAAAAGGTCGTTTTAGCCGTGTTTTCAGTTTTCAGTTTCAGTGTTTAGGCAATGAAAAACCCCTTACAATATCTTTAGAATCCTTTAAAATTCGAATAGCTCAGTTAAGAAATCGGGCGGTTCCGAAAGCAGAAGCCCCGGGTTCGAGTCCAGACGATTATATTTTTTTCTAAATATATAATTACCAAAAAACACGATTTACCAAAAAAAAAACCGAGAAAAGCTCGGTCACCCAGATATTTTATTGTTGATAAGACCACCTGGGAAGTATACCCTTTAAAACAAAAAAAGAATTTTCCAAATCGGTTCAGGTGCCTTCGAGTAATCGGTGAACATACATAAAAAGATTCCGACGAATTGAGAACCTCCTCCTTTTTGGAGTCGGTTAAAAATAAAAATCCACCTTCGTTTGTATAGGGAGCGCTCGATGGTGACATTTTAAATCCCTACTTAACATTATTCTTTACTTTTAATGGAAGTTTTTCTTAAGAAAACTAGCAGCCTGTCCAAAATAGGTTTTATTTAAATAAAACAGGAATGTGGTGAAAATGTCGACAAAGTTCTTTCGAATTAGAATAGAAATGTTTTTTATTCAAATAAACTTTTTTACAAGTGCTTACCACTGGTATAATTGTTAAAGGAATCCACTCATCCTTAACTCAACCTATCGCCGGCCGACAACTGGGCATAGGTTTCCTTTCACATGAGAAGGGGTTAGGCCATAGTCCCTCACGCTGGCCCAACGCGAATTGGCAGACTTCACACGCCTTTGAGAACATTATGAATAGAATAGAATAGAATAGAAATATTTTTTATTCAAATAAACTTTTACAAGTGCTTTTGAATAGTCGATGAATCTACCACTGGTTCGGAATGCCCTTTCTGCCGAGAAGAACCAGCAAGAAACTCGGCGGTTGCTCTTTTCAAAACAAATTTACAATACAGTAAATACTATGCTATATATGCAGTGTTTCCACAATGAGGAAGTTCCAAAAATGCATACCGACTAACTTCCATCATAAGATGGATTATGGAGAACCCTCAGGTGTGCAGGTTTCCTCACGATGTTTTCCTTCACCGTTGAAGCATGTGATATTAATTAAACGCACTTAACTGTGAAAGTCAAAGGTGGCGTGCCTAGGATCGAACTGCCATCCCGCGAGTAGGAGGTCGTAGTCTAAACCACTAAGCCATCACCGCTTAGAAGGTAGGCAGAATATAACAAGCAAATAACCTTCCCCAGGCATTCAGGCTTCCTCGCAATGTTTTCCCCACAACTGGTTCGGAATTGTCCTTTCAACCGAGAAGTACCAGCAAGAAACTCGGCGGTTGATTCAAAAATTCAAATATAAGTAGGTAATACGCATGATGACCGATTTTGAAAACTGTTGGGATGGGAGATGTTCGGAAGCATCTACTATTTCGAAAAAATATCTCATTTCATAAAAAAAAAAGATTTGGTAGATAAAATTTCCATTTCAATTTTAAGTTTTAAAATTCATGCAAAAACGCTCGACGGTGTCATGGCGTCGTTCGTGACGTCACCTCTATGTTTTTTCATAGTAGTTTGTTAAAGTTTGGACATAGATGTATAACGTATCGCTCTGCTTGGTGTTCTTTTTTTTTAAATATATATCTATAGACTAGCGCTTGACTGCAATCTCACCTGATCGTAAGTGAAGATGCAGCCTAAGATGGAGCACGCTTACCTAGAAGATGCCTATTCACTCTTGATTTAAAGGTACCCAAGCTATGTTTAGTCCAATATGGCGGATTGATGTATTTTATCATCATCATCATCATCATCATCATTAGCAACCCATCAAGGGCTCACTACTGAGCGCAGGTCTCCTCTCAGAGAAGGGTTATAGGCCATAGTCCACCTCGCTGGCCCAATGCGCATTGGCGGACTTCATACACCTTCAAGAACATTATGAAGAACTCCCAGATATGCAGGTTTCCTCACGATGTTTTCCTTCACCGTTGAAGCAAGTGATATTTAATTGCTTATGTATTTTATAGTTTTATATTATCAAAATAAATATCAATATCGCTCAGAATAGAAAAATAAATACGTTTTTTATAATCCATTAATCCTATTTCATGAGAAAAATTCATAATTTCATTGATTCTTGGTTATTGTCATAATGCTTATTAGAAAAGATTAAGGACGATTTTCCGTCTCGTGCATTGCTGGGGCGAGTCAAATCCACGCTCTTTTATCATTAATTTATGAAATGACGAATTATTATGATAAAGCGTATCTTTATTATTATCATTAATCATTCTATGTCAAAGCAGGCTTTTATGTTTAACTAGCTGATGCCCGCGACTTCGTCCGCATGGATTTAGTTTTTAAAAATCCCGCGGGAACTCTTTCATTATCCGTGATAAAAAGTACCTAGCTCTCCCGGTCTGAGGAACCACTACTACATCCATTACTATACCCATGCAAAAAATCGCATCAATCCGCTGTTCTGCTGCGACGTGATTGAAGGACAAACCAACAAACAAACACACTTTCGCATTTATAATATCAGTAATGCTTTTATCTACTCCAGCATCGAAAAGTTCCAATTTCGAGTTTGACAGCTGAATCGAAATGAACCCTCTTTCGGTTTTGATTCTCATTTCGATGCAGCTCGTTGTATGGGAGCTGAATCGAAATGGTTATCTTCTTAAAATAGGATACCTAAAGCTAAGGCTCTGAGTTCTGACACTTTTGTACCGTTCATATGACAGAGGCGCCACAGGCGGCTGGTGGCGGCTTACGGAGTTACTTTTTGTTGACAGAGGCGCCACAGGCGGCTGGTGGCGGCTTACGGAGTTACTTTTTGTTACTTTATTGAGCCTACGGCGTATTTTGTTAATGATTTTATTTTCCTTGTCGTAGATAAAATCTTGTATGCAACTGAACGTAATTAGTCATTTTAATTCTCGTACTATCCTATTTTGATACTCGGCAAGCCTCGTATCAAAAAACAGCACTCGAATTAAAATGACCCTCATTACGATGCAGTTGCATAAATAGCTATATTATAACACTTTTTATAATTGTCAAATTTTTCAAAGACAAAATTACATTTATATAGCTGTCATTTACGTTTTGTTATTATTTCCACTGTCATTTGCGTTTTGTTATTCCATGTCAGATGCGTTTTTGTTATACCACGTTTTATAGTGACTTGACGGAAACGCGGTCGAACGGGATAAAAAGTATCCTATGTCCGTCTCCTGGTTCTAAGCTACCTCTCCACCAATTTTCAGCCAAATCGGTTCATCCGTTCTTGAGTTATAAATAGTGTAACTAACACCACTTTTTTTATATATATAGAAGATTTATGAAATGACAACTTATTATGATAAAGATACGATTTCTATCTTTATTATTATCATTAATCATTTTATGTAAAAGCAGGCTTTTATGTTTAAGTACGTAGACCAAATCTTTAATATGCCTAGGGCAACAATAATAAGGTCATATCCTTATAAGGCGCGCTTGCAGAAACGTCTTAACCCAGAGTTAGCAGCTAACTGTGGGTTAAAAGGACAGATTTGACAGATTGCGTATACAGCTTCAGTCAAAATTACAAAATTCCTGGGTTAACTAACTCGACGTCTCTGCTTGCGGGCCTTAATATTATAAATGCGAAAATGTGTTTGTGTTGGTTTGTCCTTCAATCACGTAGCTACGGAGGTTCGGAACGACGTTATTTTTTGCATGGCTATAGGTGAGGACTTGGAGAGTGCCAACCTCTATCTTTTATCAGTGATAATCTAACTCCACACGAAGGATGTCGCGTAGGTAGGTACATAACGCGCAAGTCTACACTAATATTATAAAGAGGCAAGATTTGTTTGTTTGTTTGTTTTTTTGTTTGAAATTTGAATTGAATAGGCTCCAAAACTACTGGACCGATTTGAAAAATTCTTTCACCATTAGAATCATACACTATCCTGATGAACATAGGCTATAGAATATTTTCAGAAAATTAGGGATCCGTATGAAAACTTCGATAATGTAACCCAAGGTGTAAAAAAATACCAAAAGAAATCCTTAGATCGCATACGCTGCGTTGACAATAGAACAAAGTGATACCTACAGTTTTGTAGAAGACACCAATATCTACATCAATATCTAGATATAAGTCCGGGATACTATATGTCTAACTATTACAGTTATGTCACAATAACTACTTTTTTCATGTTAAAGTCATACTTATAAGATTAGATAAATGCGAAAGTGTGTTTGTTTGTTGGTTTGTCCTTCAATCACGCCGCAACAGAGCTCCGGATCGATGTGTTTTTTTGCATGCGTATAGTTGAGGACCTGGAGAGTGGCATAGGCTACTTTTTATCACGGAAAATCAAAGAGTTCCCGAGGGATTTTAAAAACTAAATCCACGCGGACGAAGTCGCGAGCATCAGCTAGTTGTTTATAAAATATTGTTATACTTCTTACAGTTTTTGTTATATAAGTGAATCAACAACAAAAAGAAAACATATACTTTCACTCTCGCGTAAGACACCACAGCCGTTAAAGTGCATGTTTTACTTCCATGGGTGCATCAGTAAAAATGTCGCAAACATGACATAAAAACAAAACACTCAATCCGGTAGAGTATGAAATCCAAGCTTCACTCATAAGTTTTTATGCTCCATATAACTGGGATCGCTCTATAGGTATGGCTCTTAGGGCCCTCGCACACTACGCGCCCACGAGAGCAAAAGCGTCCAGTTTGCACGAGAAAATTTTGTTTACCTACATTTTGGTGTTATCTCTTAAGAGATTCATAAAATGGGTAGAAAAAAATTCTCGTGGGCGCATACTAGCTCTATAGGAAAAGCAGGATTAAGCCTCAATAGCGCAAAGGAAAAAGCAAGGACTGAATACTTGAAGGTCGATTTACCCACATTTTCTTGATATCTCTTAGAGATTTATAAAATGGGTAGAAAAAAAATTCTCGTGGGCGCATACTAGCTCTACAGGAAAAGTAGAATTAAGCCTCAATAGCACAAAAGAAAAAGCGCGGACTGAATACTTGAAAGTAGACATTTCAAACCCCAACAGAGCATTATTGTCGTGTCCACTCCTAACAGAAGCTTTACGCTTACTTGGAAGTGCTACGCTGCAACGAGTTACTGGCCGCACGTTATACTTCTGTGACATTCCTACCAAAGTATTTATACATACATTTTTCACGATCTTTAGAAGATTTGATTCTGTTCATTTAATTACTCATGTACTAATCCTACCAAAGTAGGAATGCATATTTCCCAGTCTTTACCCTGTTCATTTATTTACTCATGTACTGTGAGAATGCACTTGATCGTAAAAGCGTCTGTTACCAAGCGACTAACGACCACGGCGGCGACCAGTTTCAGTCGTGGGCGCGTAGTGCACAAGGGCCCTAATACTCCGTAGGTATAACTAAAGCACAAGTAAGAAGTCCCATCGACGAGCCAACGACTTTTCCTTCTCTCCAAATGCAATAAGCGTCAGACGGTTGAAGTGGCACCTACATCCAATATCTAAGACGCTGAGTGCTGACTCATTAAAGTTTTCCGGACTTATAAAGAAAGATAACTAGGTAAGTGTATTTTGGACCGCTTATATAACTACTGGCACGTACCTAGGTAGAGTTACCTAGTGATAGCTTTTTAGGCTTGCGAACGGTGACGATCAATTACCTTAGGAAGCAGTGATAGCCTTTTTATTAAGAGATAGGCTTGCGAACGACGGAAATCAATGATGGAGCACTGAAGAGATCTAGGTTGGAGCGTGCTTGCCTGGAAAATGCCTATTCACTCTTGCCTTGAAGGTACTCAAATTATATGGGGCTGGAAACACAGACACCGGAAGTGCGTCCCACACCTTAGCACTTAGTTGAACTATTAAGCGTTTCGTGCGAGTATTTTGGATTTCTACCACGGGGTGTCAACGCTCACGGCTTCTCGAAGTTCTGTGGTTAGAACAGCGGTCTCCTATACGGAGGGTCGCGGGTTCAATCCAGGTCACGCATCTCTAACTTTACGGAGTTATGTGCGTTTTAGCAATTAAATATCACATGCTTCAACGGTGAATTGAATACTTCTCCGGTGATGTATTTTATTTCATGTTGACTAAGGCCTGCCTTCTTGTATCCTAACTAAATGCAAAAGTTTATTTGTTTATTTTGTTTTCGCCTGCCTTCTTGTATCCTTAATTCCTTACTAAATGCAAAAGTGTATTTGTTTATTGGGTTGTTCTTCAATCACGCAGCAATGGAGCAACGGATCGACTTGATTTTTGAAGTGAAAACTTCTTTAGGCGCGTTGAGCACTTTTTTGGGTGAGCAAAAAACATGGATTTCGCGACCTTCACAATCGTCACCTGAAGATTTCAGTAAGCGTTCAACATTTTAGAAACAACCCAAACAACTTTATACAGCGCAGCGGGCAAGCAGCCGCCGTCCTTAACGTTTAATGTATGATGTCGCAGGTTCGAATCTCACTCACAAAATCGTGACAGTACGCTTTTCTTATTTGTTTTTAATTATTAGCAAATCTAGTTTTCACTTCTATCGGCAGTCCCTATGACTGCCGATTTTTTTGCATTGGTAGGTATAGTTAAGGAATTGGACAATGGACAATAACATAGGTAACTTTTAAATCCTGAAGAGGGCTACCGCGGGATTTTTAAAACCTAACTCTACGCGGACCAAGTCGCGGTCAAAAAGTAGTATAGTTCTTGCAATTCACGAGGGCGACTGACTTATGGTTGTGTGTGTGTCGTATCTGTATAAGTGTGAGCGAGCGCAATGCTCGCGCCTGCCCGCTCCCACCTAGGCTTTGACAGGCACGCACACTTATGCATTGTGCATATACACGAAGTAACCACGAGTAAAGCTCACTCGCCTTCGTGAATTGCAAAAACTGTAATAAAATAAATATTTTAATATTTTTTTCAAACCCAGGAATGTTCTTTACGCCGAAATCGTGTGTAAATGAAATATTGAAAACATTGAAATCGCTTGGGATATTGGATAATCTGATCTGCCCTAACTTAGGTCAAAGTTGTCTGGTTTCCCTCAAGATGCAATAACCGGTGACCGGATCGTTCAAGGGGGCTCTCTCTCCCCCACATCCAATATCGTTGAAGCGCTGACGTGAAACTTATCTGTGGACATTTCCTCACGTACCGTTGGTTAACCCAATGACCTTTGTAATGCAAATCCTTGGAAAACTCTTCAATAGTATGAAGCCCTGTGTGTAGATAGCTTTTCAAGTTTGTGTAAATTATTACAAGCTTTTACTTAACTTGCAGTATACCTAATATGTATATATACATATATGCATTTACGGTACCCGACGATATATATTGCACATCGGCCTTTGGCATAAAACGCTATTTCTATTCTATTGCAAGGAAAGCTAGCCAGAAATTCACGTAGTAATTACTGAAATCTCTTCACAATAGCGAGCACATCACGTAACATATATAAAAAAATGCAGTTGAACTGTGAATAGAATAGAATAGCGTTTTATTCCAAAGGCCGATGTGCAATATATATCGCCGGGTACTGTATACTATGTATGTTTAGCTCAAATCTTGCAAGATGAATAAATGGAACCACTTCCCGGTTCCGGATTGAGCTGAAATTTTGCATGTATATGTAGAAGGATGACAATGCAATATTATTGTGACATGGAGCTGATCTGATGATGGAGGCGGAAGACGGCTATGGGAACTCTGGAGTAAAACAACGTAATCCCATTGAATTTGGGCTCGTTTGATTTGTCTTGACAAGTACTCCTAGATGATTCCTAGGTCCTAGATGATAACCAGGGTCTGATGAAGTAGCTCTGTTTTTCAAGTCAAAGTAAACTGAGCGTCTATCGGTTGAGATGACGACGACAATATCTTTAGTGTTCCATACCCAAACAGTGTCAACGGGACATTACTAAGCCTCAACTGTCCGTCCGTTTGTCAGCGGGCTGTATCTCAGGAACCGTAATAGGCAGATACTCGAAATTTTTACACTGAATGTGTATTTCTATTGCCGCTATAACAAAACTTTGAAAATACTTGACTTTGAAAAGTCAGAGGTGCGTACCCGGGATCGAACCTGCGACCCCCCGAATAGGAGACCACAGTACTAACCACTAAGCTATCACTGCTTCAAGTACCAGGGTACTCGCGTATAAAAACAGAGTAAGTAGGTAGACTGCTGAAATTATAATCGCAAGCAGCAGACAATGTCGCGGGCATCAGCAAGTATGCACCTAATGTTCCTTAGAGATTCTTGTGATGTAGGCGCTGGGAAGGACTATTTCCCTTTGCGAGAGAATAGCTAAACTTCCGCACTAAACGCTATGTCTTTACACTTACTGACCAAAAACTTGGTCACATTTTATTACTGAACCTTTGATTCTTCAAACAACCAAACAACCACACAATTTTCAAATGTCACCACTTCACAATCATCGTGAGTTGGCACCTATTCAAAGCAAAATTCGCATTAAAAAGGTCTCTGACACCATGTCAGAGGATACTGAGTGCGAAACATTAAAAAAAACCTTTGTAGAAACCTAATCCTACTACGTAATATAATAAATGCGGAAGTTTGCGAGGATATATGATGGACTCAAACTTTTACAAAAACTATTGCGCGGATTTCGATGAAACTTCACGATGTAATAAGCTCATAGATCAGAATACCACAGGCTTTATTTTATCCCAGAAAGTTATAGAATTCCCGTGGGAATCATAAACCCTTAATCTGCGCGGACGAAGTCGAGGACATCAGCTAAGCTTAGTGCTTACTAATAAATGTGAAAGTGCGGATGTTTGGATATTTGTAAATCTTTCACGCCACAACGACCGAACCGATTTATCTGAAATTTGGAATGCAGATAGCTTAATCCTAGGATTAATACCTAGGCCTTAGACATTTTATCGTGGAACATTAAAAGTTCCCGCGGGAATTAAATAAACCTTAATAATTCACGCGGACGAAGTCGCGAGCTTTTTCGTCGGTTTCGTACGAATGAGGATCGATCAATCGATCGGATCGACTTGATTTTTGAACTGAGAACTTTTAGGCGCGTTGAACAATTTTTGGTAGGGAAAATCTTATGAGTTCGCGTCACCGACTTGCTAGTTAACAATATTTCTGTGAGCCATAAAGTGTGAAGTTTTTCATTTTTATCGGCGGTCGGTCGGCAGCCCCTTTTATTTTACCTATTTTCAAAAATCCTAATTCCATACGGACGAAATTTCGGGAAAATTCTGGAAAAATATGAGTGGTAATATTATTATTCATCTACTACGGGCCACTAAAGCACATAAATTACTTTTACCTTACTGAAGTAGCTGTAATATTATAAAGCCCGAGGCGGTAACTTGTTCGCAAGCATGAGAACAAGGTTTCGTATTATTATCAACTAATTACCACCCCAAGCTACGAAGCAGACCACCAAGCGACTTATGTTAAACTTAAGATATTAATAAGTTAGCAAAGTTTTAGACGCTAGATAGTAATTTTGCTTGCAAAGCTTATGCAAGTCGACATGAGTGTAAATTGTCAAGTAAAAAGAATTCTAGACTAGCTATAGGGTCGACGTTAATCTAAAAATTTTGAAGTTGAATCAGTGTTTAAAATTTTGTAGCTTAGCTAGTTAAGTTTTAGTTTAGTATAGACCAAACTCGATAATTTATTATAATTATTTATCTATCTATTATCACTAAATATGAGTGTGGATAATGTTTGAATACAAAATATCTTTTTTTATCACACGTAAGTAGTAGGTATTATTTCTATGTGTCAATTTCACCAACTTCGAGTGACGTTTGACCGAGGAATAAATTGGGCGTTCCGACATTTTTTTTATGAAAATACTGTTAAAATATCAAATTTACTCTAGGATAAGACTTATTTTACGTTGGTGAGACAGTACCTCTCTCAAATAACAAACAGTACAAAAAATAAGCAAAAGCGAACAATAAGCAAAAAAAACAAAAACTCATGTTTTTGTTTTTGCCTCAAGCGCGTTTAAAAAGCCAACTTTTCTAAGAAATATATTGAGCCAAACAAAAATATATATGGTGTACAGTTTTTTTGCACGGAACTGTGCAGTTTACGGAGCTTATAAAAGTAGGTGACGCGTGTAAGTATGCCGGGGGGTGTATTGTTCGATGTCAATGTATTTTCCCCGGGCCTCAGGAAAATAGTTACATGAAAACCCGGTTGAGCAGTGATAGCTTAGTGGTTACGATAGTGGTCTCCTATTCGACGGGTCGGGGGATCGATCCTGGGTACATCGCTTGCTTTAAGGACGATTATTCAAGTCTGCCCGCGAAATTCAAATTTAATTTGGTTTTTCGCAATTTGTAAACTAATACGACAAACTAGGCTAATGGCATTCTAATTGCGCCAGTAGAATTATCATCTTCACAGGTTTACATAAAAATCTTTACTTGAAAGTGACCAGTTTAAGAAATTAATCAAAATACTGAGTTGGACGTGAGTTACTCACAAATTAGTCGATATTTTGATTAATTTCTTAAACTGGATACTTTCAACTAAAGATTTTTATATAAACCTGTGAAGATGATACTGCCATTGTCGCAATTAGAATGCCATAAGCCTACTTTGTCGTATTAGTTTACAAATTGCGAAAAACAAATTAAATTTGAATTTCGCGAGCAGAACTGTGTCTTCCACCTTAACGGTGAAGGAAATCATCGCCAGAAAACCTGTATACCTACCTGATTTCTCCATCATGTTCTCGACCTGAACAGAGATAAGCCATCTGCACTGGAGATATAATAGTGCACAATGGTGTGCGGAAACAAAGGTGCACTCTCTACTGCCTCACTCTCACAGTTCGATGAGACGGAAATGCGACGCGACTATATTCGGGGAATGTTTCCTTCTTTTAAATCTCTAGCAGAGATTAACGTAATAATAGTCAGGGTTGGCTATGACTTAAACATTTTGATTTAAATCATGATTTAAATCAAGATTTTAATCAAATGATTTTTTTCAGTACAAATCAATGATTTAATCAAATATCTTAAATTTTAACCTCAGATTATCAAACTTAAAAATTATGGTCTAACAGTATCTAAATCGCATTTGGCTGACGCCGAAGGCCGCGCTCCGTTTCACGCAAAATTCAATCAAACTATAGGTTTCCTATAAATTATATAGACTAGCGCTTGACTGCAATCTCACCTGATGGTAAGTGAAGATGCAGCCTAAGATGGAGCGCACTTGCCTAGAGGATGCCTATTCACTCTTGATTTAAAGGTACCCAAGTTATAGTCAGTCGGAAAAACGGAAGCCGGAAGGGCATTCCAAATTTTAGCGGTGCGTATTAGGAACGAGGAAGCAAAACGCTTAGTGCGGGATCGTGGAATTTCGACTACGTAGCGGTGCAGATTCGAGCGATGCCTTGCGGTTCGGTGGCAGAAGGCTCTTAAAGAAATCGAAAAAAGGACAATGGGCGAAGGTGGTCCAAGAGCCTCCACTGATGAGACTTGCGGTAAATGAAAGGTCATAGTTATCGTATGATTCTGACAAAATTCTATCAAATTCTGTCCCGGGGTTATTTTGTTATACTTAGTCATGTTTGTTCCGACTAAATAATATGATTTTACGTACATAACGTTGTCTTTATTATGACATGGTCTCTTAATCTCTTTATCTATCTTTAATTCGATGCCCCTCCCGCTTTTCCTAACCTCACCGCGCTTTCCTCGCCCATCAGACACCTACCAGAACACCGATATGACGTCACCGACACCAGGCGCAGATATAATGTGACTATGGAGTACGTTTATGTTCTCGGCTCGCGTCCAGGTAAACAAAACAAGGTAAGGAAGGTCAGAGGGGGTGGGATTATCATTGTGTATGTCCCCCTCCCGCAGTCCTAGCCTGTTGTGAATACATGCACCACACCGACCCGGTCCAACAACCGGCAAGCGAGTGCGCAGTCTTTGTGGCGACCGCCCCGTGTTATGCTAAGTTCTTTCTAGCTTCTTGTGAGAGTACTTATTCATGGGGGATTTATGGAGCGGTCGTCAAGGTTAATGACAGCGGTGGCTCATGTCGGTGATAAAGTTTTTCACCTACCCTAATCTTCATACCATAGACCATATCTAACCAGTCCATCATGGTCATCATATGGTATCTAGGCTATGCACGTTATGAAGATGACATACATCAACCAGCCAGATTTTTAGATTTTATAATAATAGATGAATAATAGATGAATATGATTTCTTCCCCTACAATCTTGTTTTGTTATTCCAGCAATCAACTACATTGAGCTTATTAAGATCTTGGTCATCATACTAATATTATAAATGCGAAAGTGTGTTTGTTGGTTTGTCCTTCAATCACGCCGTAACGGAGCTACGGATTTTTTGGATGGGTATAGTTGAGGGCCTGGCGAGAGACATGGGCTACTTTTATCCCGGGGAAAAAATAGTTCCCGAGGGATTTTAAAAACGAAATCTACGCGGACAAAGTCGCGGGCATCAGCTAGTGTTCCATAATCTTAAATCTATTGGCGCTTTTCATCGAATGACTTAATAAAAAGATAACATACACGCTGAATTGTTTAACACGAGTCATATTATTTGGTCAGAACAAACATGACCGTAGCAAAATAACCCCCGGACAGAATTTAATAGAGTTTTGCCAGAATCATACGACAACTTTGACCTTCCGTTTCCCGAAAGTCTCATCAGTGGAGGCTCTTGGACCAAGTTCCATACATTTTTGCCCATTGTCCTTTAATTAATTTTTAAGATTTATCTATGGTTTAATTGAAAAAAATCTGTGGCACTCGGGGACTGCCGCGGTAAAGCTATTGCATAGCATCTTTTATCAACTTATGCAATTATAATATTTATGCAATATTTTTCTTTGCATGATAAAAATTATGCAAAAAAATAATTAAAAAACAAACAAACAAGAAAAGCGCACTGTCACTACTTCGCGAGTGAGATTCGTACCTGCGACATCATACACCATACGGTAAAGAAAGCGGCCGCTCGCCCACTGCGCCAAACAGAGCTACAAGTTGCTCTGTTCGGCGCAGTGGGCGAACCTCTAAAATAACGCTTACTGAACGACGGTGATAGGTTTATTTTCGTTACGGAATTTCTTGATTCGGTCGCCGCGCTCAAACTGTTTGTCCTTGTTCAAAGCCCGCGATAAAAGCTATGCAATAGCTTAAAAATCATAATTTTTCCAACCCTGCTAATAGTACAGGAACAGGAGATTGAGTCCGCAAAATCATTTATATAAATAGCGACTCTTGCGGCCACACAGGTAGAATGTAGGCCTGTCTCTAGGTCATCATCAGTAACCCATCAACGGCTCACTACTGAGCGCAGGTCTCCTCTCAGAGAAGGGTTATAGGCCGTAGTCCACCACGCTGGCCCAATGCGAATTGGTGGACTTCATACACCTTCGAGCACATTATGAAGAACTCTCAGATGTGCAGGTTTCCTCACGATGTTTTCCTTCACCGTTGAAGCAAGTGATAGTTAATTGCTTAAACGCACTTGACTCCGAAAGGTCAGAGGTGCGTACCCGGGATCGAACCTGCGACCCCCCGAATAGGAGACTACAGTCCTAACCCCTGGGCTATCATTGCTTCCCACTGTCTCTAGGTACAAAGGTTCAATTAGCGAGTTGCCCGTCAGTCAGTCACGGTGCCACACGCATAAATTTCATCAACTCGCGCCTTCCCCTTCATTATTCTCTTCCAAAAGATTAAATTTAAACAATTTTTCTCATTTCCCGGGTTATCACCCCGTGGCGCCTTAACCCTGTAATGTATAACGGTAATATTTCCAAGTCGTGTTCATTGCTAGCGGACAGGAATTTAAATGAACTGATTACTTTAACAAGTTAAAACCATAGACAAAGTAGGTATACATATTAGTAGTGTTTTTAGTGAGGATAATGGAGCAAAGCTAGCAGTGCTTGGTATCCCAGAGAGGGAAAAGGGTGGTGTTGCCTGAAAACGGTCTTGGTCTTGCAATTTTGGTCTGGTTCTTGCATTTTTGCAAGACCAAAAGTTATCGCTACAACATCCGTCTCTCACGTCTTGATATAATGGAGGCCATACACGTTAGGGTTTGCATGATGGTTTTAGCCGTACATGCATAACCGACAGGTATAACCGAGTTTCATATTACACATACACGTTGGGGTTTGCATGCACAGTTTTGCCATAAACTTTCAGTTGGAAGCTGGAGCTACGTCACGATCGGTGTTATCTATACAGTTATCTATACCTACTAAGTACTGTGTACGGTATACCAAACTTAACAATGGACGACGACGATGTGATAGCTATACTTGGCTTAACACTTGTTCTACAGAACAGAAAAAGAAAAAGAGATCGCACTGAATGGTGTAAACGCTGGTTATTGAAAAGAGAGCAATTCTCTCATGTAAATTTAATAAATTAATTGAGATTTACACCAACAGATTATAAAAATTATTTACGAATGGATGAAAAACTTTATTTGAAACTGTTATCATTGATCACTGAAACTGAGAACTGTGCAGGCAAGCTCGCCAGACGCTACACACGCCCGGTTATGCTCGCGCAGAAACATAACCGAGCGGCAAAAATATCAATTTTGATATTTGCTCGGTTGCATGTACATGCGCCGATAACTGTACAGTTTTATCACATACACGCTAGGGTTTGCTTGTCGGTTATGCATGTACGGCTAAAACCATCATGCAAACCCTAACGTGTATGGCCTCCTTAAGGACCATTATCCGCACGGGGGTCGTGTTTATGTAGGTATTTATACCATGGTATCGAGACGCCTACATACAGTAGTGTGGCATCGCTCGTAAAAACGTCAATATGCATCTATCTAGGTGGCGGGAAATAGGGTTGCCACTCATACATTTACATAATCTTCAATAAATAAATAAATAAAAAAACTTTACTGACCAACACCTTAACCAACACAAAAAATTAGTTATTACTAAGAGTACAGCTGTGTACCTATTTAAAATTAAGAATGATATGGTGTGGTTAATGGCAATGGGCCACCCCCCTCAGCTTGTGCCTCAGCATGAAAGGTAGGTATGTACCTACCGGACACACCGCAACGCTGATTTTCAGGAAGGGCCCAAGGGCCGAAACGTCACGGACCACCACTGTGGTCCCACAAGAAAACGAATTAAAAAAAAACTTAATAGACAATTAAATTAGTTTATACATTATCCACAACTTAATATTTCTTTATTATTATTTATATTATTAATTAAATCGAATTTTAGTTTTCTTCTAAAATATAAAAGGAAAAGGTGACTGCCTGACTGACTGACTGTTCTATCAACGCTCAGCTCAAATCATTGCATTGGTTTGATTGGGCTGAAAGGTATACAGACAGGTATTATGATTTATGACGAAGGCATCCGCTAAGAAAAGTTTTTTCAAAAATAAACCCTTAAGGGGGTAAAGAAGGCTGTTTCCTGCCACGCATAATTTGAGTACCTTCAAGGCAAGAATGAATAGGCATCTTTTACGCAAGCGCACTTCAACCTAGAACTCATCAGAGTCGTTAAGCGCAAGCCTATCTCGCGATAAAAAAACAAGGATCCAAACATCGTTTGTATGGGGCTCTAAAAAGATACATTTCTCTAAACAGGTCGTCGTAAAATAAAACCTTTTTAGTTAGTAATTTAAAATATGTCAACCCTAGCAGAGATAAGTTACCACGATTTTGTCTAATAACCCTTGTAATAGTATAAATAAGGTTCATTTTAGAATATACTGCTCATAAAATAGGTCAAACCATAATCGGTCACCTTCTTCATGGTGCCGTTATGGAAATGGTTTTCGGTATCCTTTCGGTTAACATTCGGTATCACATTTGTTTTCAACAGCTGGGCCCAGTACTACAATGTTCGTAAAATGGATAGAACTTTAGAACATGTCATATTTCCGTCCCATCGGACTATGAGAGTGAGGGAATAGAGAGTGCACCGGTGTTTGCTCACACATTTGTGCACTATAATATCTCCCGCAAATGGCTAATTTCTGAGGCTTTGGCCGGATTGATCGGAAGGAGATTATTTCATCATCATCACCTGCTGATGATGATGAACGGCACACTACTGAGCGCAGCTCTCTCTCTCTCTCTCTCTCAGAGAAGGGTTATAGGCCATAGCACCTTTGGCAGGTGTTCTCAGGCGTGCAGGATTCGCAAGTTTGCATGAATCTTGCCTAACTAAACTATTAAAATCATAACCCTTCATTTTGCTTTGCCTTAGTCGAGTAAAAATAAGCGAGCAAAGAAAACGGCAAAAAGCCTATGAAAACACGTCTAATCCTGTTTTAATAAAGTCTTAACAAAGTTACGACAGTATGATTTCCAGCTCGGAATACCTATTTTCAAAAAACTTCGCCTTTAATTTAAAATCTTTATCGGGAATCATAACATATACAATACAAGTTTACGAGTTACTTTAACATTCACCGATCCACCGCAAATACCAAGACTAGTGGACTCCCGCGACTTTGTCCGCGTCAATTTAGTTTTTCTTAAAGTACCGTGGGAATTCATTGATTTTATCCACTACTTTTGCGCGGGGCTTCGCTCACGTCGGTGGATTTTTCTAACCCCGTCAGGGGTTGAAATTTCCCCAAATCTTTTCTTAACGGATGCCTACATTATAATAGCTATCAGTATGCCCAGCCCGATCTGTCCAGTGCTTTGAGCTGTACGTTGATAGATCAGTGAGTCAGTCAGTCAGTCAGTCAGTCAGTCACCTTTAACTTTTATATATTCAGATAAAACGTGTCCACGTAAACAATCGTTTATGTTCGTCCCAAGTAGATAAGCTGTCTTTGAGATTTTCGTCAATATCCATTCAGAGGTTGAACCTTGTTACTGCAACAGACAGACACACTTATTTCCTTGCTAATTTTATATATACGAAATTATGTTTGTTTCTTGCTTTGTCCTTCAATTACGCCACAAAAAGCTACGGATCGACTTTATTTTTACGTGGGTATAGTTGATGTCATTATGTGCCGATTTCACTAAAGTCGAGTGACGCTTAACCTACGTATAAACTCTTCTGACAGTTATTGTATTGGGAAATCTGCCAAAATAACGCTCGAATAAGACTTATTTTACGTTGGTGAGATCGGCCCTAGAGTGACATCTAGGCTATCTTGTATCCCGGAAAAACGCGCGTCTTGTATCCCGGATTCTCGCGGGATTTTACAAATTTAACTCCACGCGGACGAAGTCGCGAGCAAAAGTTTGTATGCTACGTGCATATCATAGCATAATTTGAAAGGTCTTCATCATCATTATGAGCAACCCACGCCAACGCCAGGTTGCCTGTCTGTCGGTATTCTACAGGATATAGGTATTTCGGTGAGTGTGCTCAAGAACTATTCGAATTAGTTCCTCCATCACCCTTCTGCCACCGAACCGCAAGGCATCGCTCGAATCTGCACCGCTACGTGGTCGAAATTCCGCGATCCCGCACTAAGCGCTTTGCTTCCTCGTTCCTAATACGCACCGCTAAAATTTGGAATGCCCTTCCGGCTTCCGATTTTCCGAATAACTATAACTTGGGTACCTTTAAATCAAGAGTGAATAGGCATCTTCTAGGCAAGCGCGCTCAATCTTAGGCTGCATCTTCACTTACCATCAGGTGAGATTGCAGTCAAGCGCTAGTCTATATATTAAAAAAAATCCCCATTACCCATCACCGGCCCACTACTGAGCGCAGGGCTCCTCTCAGAGAAGGGTTACAGGTCATAGTCTACCAGGCTGGTCCAATGCGAATTGGCGGACTTCACACACCTTTGAGACCATTATGGAGAACTCTCAGGCGTGCAGGTTGCCTCACGGTGGTTTCCTTCACCGTTGAAGCATGGGATATTTAATTGCTTAAACGCACATAACTCGGAAAAGTCAAAGGTGCGCGCCCGGGATCGTACCTGCGACCCCCCTTAAGGAGACTGCAGTCTAATTACCACTGGGCTATCACTGCTTCGTTTGAAAGGTAAAAAGACTATTTTGTGAATTTCTTATTTAAAAAAGAACATTGCATTGAAAATTCATCAAAAGAGTTATGCTTTGAAATTTCCAACATGGACTCTGAGGTTACACTATAAACATAAATTCCGTAGTCATACATATTCAAAATGTACATTATTAGGCAGAGATGTTTTCCGAACATGTTCCTTGTACAACACAATTCGTGCTACGATAACACGAACGATATTCTAATATTAACTGCAGCGTAGCATGAACAACCTCTACGAGTTACGTTCTGTGTAGCTACGAGTACCTACATCTACGTCTATTTATTTCTATTAGGTAACTATGTTGCTTTGTAGTATTCATAGACATAATCATACTAATATTATAAATGCGAAAGTGTGTTTGTGTGTTGGTTTGTCCTTCAATCACGCCGCAACAGAGCTACGGATCAACGTGATCTTTAGCATTCGGGTATAGTTGAGGACGGAGAGTGACATAAGTTACTTTTTATACCGGAAATTCAAAGAGTTCCCGAGGGATTTTAAAAACTAAATCCACGTGAACGAAGTCGCGGACATCAGCTAGTATTATATGACTACTAACTTTGTATCATAATTCCTTTATTTTATTCAATTTATATAATGATGTAACATATTTGACGTTCGTAAGCTATTTTGTAAGCCTCAATCGAAGAAATAAACAATACAATAGGTACTAGTTTTTGTCCATGACTTCGTCCGCATGGGATTTTATAGTTGTAAGAAATCCCGTAAATTTCTGTTTTTCCGGGTGGCCTCATTTCAAGCTCTCAACTATACCCACGAAAAAATCACGTCCATCCATTGCTCCGTTTGCAATTATTTGGGAATTTATAACTTGGTCAGATTTGGGAATTTGGTACTTGGTCTGGGGGAAGCCTTTTCCGGAACTATTTACCAGTGCTAGATTTAATATTTTTGTAGATATTGTAATTTAAATATTTAAATGATGTAACATTTTTGACATTCGTAAGCGCTTTGGTAAGCCCCAATCGAAGAAAAATAATAAACAATACAATATCACCCCAACGTAAAAGACGTGCCCGCTAAGCAATTTATCGTTCCGGTACTACCCAGCCAATCCTGCCGTACCACTTCCAAGTTAACCCGCTCGCGCTACCAGCTTAGACTGTATCATCACTAACTATCAGGTGAGATCAAACACAATTAGTAGGGATAGTTTTAACGGTCTTAAAAGCCGGGATATAGGATAGGGTAGGTATGATAAACTCTAGCGTAACCGTAATCTGGGGTCGTCGAGGGGACCTTTATTTACATTATTGAAACATCCTTTAACGACAAAGGCCTGTGTAATCAACTCTGAGCAAATATTACTTTATTTTTAGCCGGCTTATATTTAACATACTAGCCGATGCTCACATCTTCGCCCGCATTGATTTCAGTAAAATAAAACTGCCGCGGTAAAGCTATTGCATAGCATTTTTTATCAACTTATGCAATTATAATATTAATTATGCAATTTTTTTTTTGCATAATAAAAATTATGCAAACAAAATAATTAAAAAACAAACAAACAAGAAAAGCGCACTGTCACTACTTCGCGAGTGAGATTCGAACCTGCGACATCATACACCATACGGTAAAGAAAGCGGCCGCTCGCCCACTGCGCCGAACAGAGCTACTTGTGAACCTCTAAAATGTTGAACGCTTACTGAACGACGGTGTTAGGTTTATTTTCGTTACGGAATTTCTTGATTCGGTCGCCACGCTCAAAGCCCGCGATAAAAGCTATGCAATAGCTTAAAAATCTCGACACATGAATCAAGTAACTAAACGCGTCGCATAGAAACTGACACTACTGATTATGGGAATGATTTTGATTAGGATTATGGGAAAGCGCCTCCATCTTAGACTACCGTCAAGGGCTATCTATAGCCTACAGTCTACACTAGGGCTTGCATTCGAATATTCGAATATTCGAATTATTCGAATAATATGTCTTGTCCGAATATTCGAATATTGAATCTGTTATATTCGAATATTCGATCAATTTTCCGAAAGCAAAACTCGGAATATTGATGTGCATGTCGCAGGCATTTTGTGTGATTCCGCCGTTTACATACGGCGTTGTCAGTTTAGAAACGCTCGCTGTTATGTAATGCCGCGGCAAATTGAAGTATTTAGTTCTGTTTCTTATGCCTAACAAGTACTATGTTTGCCAAAATCTAAGGTTAGGGTTATACATGAACAGTCAGGTGGTAGTGTGAACAGTCAAGTCGTGTGTGTGAAGAGTCTGGTGAACACTTGGGTATATTGGCCAAATGGAACCTAAGTGCCCGGCCTGCGGCCGGGCACCTGACTGTTCATGTCGCACCCCAACCTAACCTAACTTTAGAGGCAGATTCGTGACCCTGGTGCTTGGGAATAAACAATAACGACATCTAAAACTACAGTGAAATTCATCGCCTCCAGGCGATGGATATGGGGAGTCCGTCGCCTGAAGGAGTAAGGTCCTCGGGCCGGGAGACACACTTTGTTCCTTGTGTGCCTCAGATAGAGCGATGAGTGAAGAACTCTGTGTTTGAGAGGAGGGTCTGTCTCAGCAGGCGCCGCTGGCTGGGTTGCGTGAACGTGATTATGGTCCCGTTGCCCAGTCACCAGGCGATGAGAAGGAACACCGTGGGGTTTTAGACGGTTAGAGTCCGACATAACTGTCGCGTCACCCCGGGCGCGGGGGTATCCATGATGGATTTCCCCACGTAAAAAAAAGGTATATTGGCCAAATGGAACCTAAGTGCCCGGCCACAATGTTGAACCCCAACCTAAGCTAACTTTAGAGGCAGATTCGTGGCCCTGGTGCTTGGGAATTGCGTAGATTCGCAATAACTACATCTAAAACTACGGTGAAATTAAAACAATTGAACGAGTTGTCATTTTGCCTTCGGCATATTACATAACAGCGAGCGTTTGTAAACTGACGACGCCGTATGTAAACGGCGGAATCACACAAAATGCCTGCGACATGCACAAAATGTTACTTTTAAACTCCGCGCGCAACATTATGCTTAGAAGTAGAAGACAATAATTATGCTGAGAAGAAAGCAGTGATGAGGTCTAGTTTGGAACGCGCTTGCCTAGAAGATACCTATTCACTCTTGCCTTGGTTCTTAAATTGTACGTGTAAGTGTAAGAATAAGCCAAATTTAGATGATAAGATTAAAACGTATTTTATTTTTGTGCAATGTAACATTGATCTGATTCTGATCACATAATTTCTTCTTCTTTGTCAACCGATAGACGTCCACTGCTGGGCAAAGGTCTTTTGCATGGACCTCCACAGACCTCAGTCTTGCGCCGCCTGAATCCAGCGGCTCCCTGCAACTCGTTTGATGTCGTCAGTCCACCCAGAGGGGGGTCTGCCAACACTGCGCTTCCCGGTGCGGAGTTGCCACTCCAGCACTTTGGGACCCCAGCGAACATCAGCTCTTCGAACTATGTGCCGCGGCCATTTCCACTTCAGTTTCGCGACTCCCTGAGCTATGTCGGTGACTTTGGTTCTCCTACGGATCTCCTCATTTCTGATTTGATCTCGCAGGGATACTCCGAGCATAGCTCTCTCCATAGCCCACTGAGTGACCCTGAACCTTCTTATGAGGCCCACAGTTAGCGACCAATTCTCGGATCCGTAAGTCAACACTGGCAACACGCACTGTTCTTTTAGTGACTGTCTTCAGGCGCTGAGGGATTTTGGACGAGAAGACATCTCGGAGATTCCCAAATGCTGCCCAGCCGAGATGGATTCGGCTGTTGATCTCTTTCTCAAAAACCTGTTGAGGATTTGATCCCAGAGCCAAACTGACCCGACACTATCCCGGACGTCAGCCTATACGAGATTAGTATGGCTCTCAAGCAGCTCAAGAACAACAAGGCACCTGGTGATGATGGCGTCGCTGCAGAACTCCTGAAAGCGGGTGGAAAACCGGTACTTTAGATCTTTCAGCGATTGTTTAATTCCGTCATTCACGAGGGTATACCGCCGGAAGCATGGCACAGGAGCGTGGTGGTTCTATTCTTCAAAAAAGGGTGATAATACCTTGTTGAAGAATTATTATAGACCCATCTAGCTACTGAGTCATGTTTATAGGTTGTTCTCGAGAGTCATTACGAATCGTCTCGCTCGTAGGTTCGACTACTTCCAGCCTCCCGAACATGCCGGATTCCGAAAAGGTTTTGGCGCCATAGATCACATTCATACGCTGCGGCAGGTTATACAAAAGATGGAAGAGCATAAACGGCCACTTTGCTTAGCGTTTGAGGACTATGAGAAAGTCTGAGATTTGGTGGAAACTTGGGCCTTATTGAGGTCGCTGCAGAGATGCCGGATTGACTACCGGTATATCCAAGTGTTGAAGTGCTTGTATGAAAACGCCACTATGTCAGTACGTATACAGGACCAGACTACGAGGCCAATCCACTTGCAGCGTGGAGTGTGACAGGGAGACGCAATCTCCCCAAAGCTATTTACCGCTGTATTGGAGGACATCTTTAAGCTTCTGGATTGGAACGGACTTGGCATCAACATAAACGGTGAGTACATCACTCATTTGCGATTTGCCAATGACATAGTCGTTATGGCAGAGACTCTGAGCGACTTCAATACAGTGCTCAACGATCTCAGCACGGTTTCTCAGCGTTAGGCCTAAGGATGAACATGAGCAAGATGAAAATCATGTCCAATGCTCATGCTCCACTCCACCCTCGTTAAGAATATTGCACTTGACATTGTGCACGAGTAAATAATATACCTGGGACACACGGTCCAGCTAGGTAGGTCCAATTTAATAATTTCTAATACTGAATTATTACCTATTTGTATTCTATCAACGTTGAAAATCTTTCTTTTAAATCTTTTAAGTTTTGTAAGTAGTACGAAGAACCAAAAATAATGTTTAGAATTTAGTACTTTATTTCTAGTTACATGATAAAAGATTTTAAGCAAGTTGTTGTTTTTGTAATTGATTGTTTGATTTTATTGATATATAAATATTATTACAATACTCACACTCATATCTCGGTTTATAAGACTGTGTTATGTTGTGGTTGTCTTGTTAAGCACCAACTTTTTATATTTTTTGGAGGACTGAATTAGTGCCTTATCAATCAAATTCCAAACAGTTCTCTAATTTATAAGTAAGATTTAGTTTTGATTCAGAGATATTAGACTCAAAGTAAGAGATTGGCAGTTAAAAACATGATTATTATAACATCTTTTGTTTTTTTAATTATTCGAATATTATTCGAATAATTCGAATAATACCCGAAAAAAGTCGAATATTCGAATACCAAAATTTTCGAATATTTGCAAGCCCTAGTCTACACCTTCCAATGGAAATGGTTTTTTTAGTAATTCGTCTATGTAATCAATTAGATTTCAATTGACCATTTACAACGAATGACGACATTTAACACAAAACAGCAATGTACAATGTACATACAAACTTCCATACCCGCGCGATCTAAATACCTAAGTACATCAAAGTACAAACCGTCGTTTGCGACGTACAATAAGGACTCCACGTTCACTGATCGCAGATAGGTCCGATCGCATTGTTCGTGATACATTGCGTTCCTAGATGTGGCATTTTTAATTTCGATATGGCCATTAAAATCGATCGTACTCTGGCTCTGCTCAGGACTCAAGATAGAATTAAAATTAGACACATTATAAAAGTTTATTAAAAAATTAAACACAAATATGACTTAACTCAGTCTTGGGTCTGAGTTGAGTGAGTTTACCTATTACAGCCAGCACAAAAGATACAAGTCGGTATTATGTCGGACATTATGTTGCCGAAGGGAGCTTCAAACTATTGAAGTATCCTTTAGCGATAAAGGGACGTGTAATTACTTTGAGCAAATATTGCGTAATTTTGATGAACAATATAATGTTATATTATGTTCTTACAACGTTATATTTGCATGGCTACGGCAAAGCCAAAGGAAAGGGGTTATCATTTTAAGGTGGAAGACACGGGTCTGCCCGCGAAATTCTTTAATTTGGTTTTTCGCAATTTGTAAACTAATACGACAAAGTAGGCTTATGGCATTCTACACTAGCGGCACGCTATGATGGCCGGTTTGACGTTTGTCCGCTCATGAAGTTCCGTATTAATTGATAACGACTTTGAAGGAAATAATTGTATTACTTTATTGACGATAGTGATGTGCAGAGATTCATAAATTTTATCGAATGTAGTTTTAGGTTTAGGACTCAAAATTTATTTATTAAATTGATTTCTAAAATGTATACAAGTGTAGAAAAATCAGTTTTCACCATTTAAGGGGTGAATGTACTTGTGAATATGAACAATTTTCACTATGTGGACAAACCTCTGAAATCGCAAAAAAATATCAGCTGTTTCATACAAAAGGTAAAATTTTTATTTTTATATGATATATACCACAACTCGGCATTTGGTTTTCTAAATTGAAAATTTTTAATAATGGAATCTAATACGATCGTCACATAGGATCGCTGGCTAGCACAACTACTACCTCCGGCAAACTCGCGTCAATGCTCAATGCAAAACAAAGCAGTTTCGAATTGACGTTGCTTCGAAAAGTATAAACTGTCAGTGCAATGCGATTGTGATATAGTTTTGACCTGGCTTTGGATTTCAAATATTGATACTGCATTACTGTTGACCCTTGCTCGTTAATTTGGACTCTGTTCAAGCCCTTTGTTGTGGATTTCGTCGATATGACCGAACGTACGCAGAGAACTGTTCTAAATAGTCAGACACGTGAGTTCGTAATACGCCTTCGTAACTATTTCGATCGTGAAGCTCAAAATGGAGGGCCAATTTTACCTATAACGTCAGTGGTTGAACGCGTAGCTGATGCGCTTAATATTGGACAACGAACTGTTAGACGGATAACTAAAAAAAAATATGGCGAGACTGGCACAGAAGAAAATAAACTTCACACACCAAAAAAGAGAAAACGAGCAAAACCAGTCGTAGGCATCGATAGCTTTGATGCCGATGCTATCCGAAGACATGTTTACGGCTACTATTTACAGAAGGAGTATCCAACAAGAAAAAAGTTGGTGCATTCACTGAAGGAAGCTGGATTATTCTTCGGTGGGGAAAGTTCTTTAACGAAGATTTTGAAGACCATTGGATTTCGATACAAAAAATGTAACAAACGCAAAATATTGATGGAAAGATTTGATATAGCGATGGCAAGGTATACTTTTTTACGGCAAGTGAAAGAAATCAAAAATTGGCAAAATGTTGTGTTCTTGGATGAAACATGGCTTAATGCTAACCATACTGTAGGCCGTTCTTGGAACGATGACACAGCAGCATCTACTTCCAAAGTTCCTGTAGGAAAAGGATCGCGACTTATAATTTGTCACGCCGGAACCATCAACGGGTTTGTCGAAGGTTCTCTCATGGCTTTTGCGTCAAAAACCACTGGAGACTATCATGAAGACATGAATGGAGAAAAGTTTACTGAATGGTTTACCTCAATGTTGTGTAGCCTCCCTGAACCATCTATTATAATTATGGACAACGCCCCATACCACTCGATGCAAATTGACAAGCCACCTGCCCAATCCCAAAAGAAAGCTGATATCGTCGCATGGCTTCGTAAAAATGGCGTAGATGCAAACATGAATATGTTAAAAGCGGAATTAGTACGTCTTTTAAAAGAAAACAAACCAACCAAGATCCGATACGTCATTGACGAAATAGCATTAGAACATGGGCACAGAGTTATACGGTTACCGCCTTACCATTGTGAGTATAATGCGATTGAGTTGGTGTGGGCTCAAATTAAGGGATATGCTGCAAGACACAATACAGAACCCCCATTTACCACAAAAAAAATGCTAAAATTATTAGAAGAAGCTTGTGAACATGTGACTAAAGGAGACTGGGAAAAGGTTGTGAATAGAACTGTTAAATTAATAAGGGAAGATTATGAAAGAGATGTGAAAATAGATAATATTATAGAAAACGAACATATAATTATTAATGTAGGTGATGATAGCAGTGACGACAGTGAAAATAGTAGTATGGACGAATCTGATTAATTATGGCCTTTTGTGGCACCTTTTTTGGTATCTTTTGTATTCATATGTTTCTTGTGTGCATATAAAGTATGTATATTCATTTTCATTCAAATATTCAGTTCGTTCAAATAAATTAAATAAACATATACATTTTTGTTTTATTAAACCTATTTAATCAGGTACAAAAACAAAACTTAATTGTTTTTTGTTCGAGAATAAATTGACATTCCACATCACTATTGTAATGTGTCAAACCGGCCATCATAGCGTGCCGCTAGTGTAATTGCGAAAATGGCAGTATCATCGTCACAGGTTTACATAAAAATCTTTACTTGAAACTGTCTAGTTTAAGAGATTACACTACACTAGCGGCACGCTATGATGGCCGGTTTGACACATTACAATAGTGATGTGGAATGTCAATCATCGGCATCAAAGCTATCGATGCCTACGACTGGTTTTGCTCGTTTTCTCTTTTTTGGTGTGTGAAGTTTATTTTCTTCTGTGCCAGTCTCGCCATATTTTTTTTTAGTTATCCGTCTAACAGTTCGTTGTCCAATATTAAGCGCATCAGCTACGCGTTCAACCACTGACGTTATAGGTAAAATTGGCCCTCCATTTTGAGCTTCACGATCGAAATAGTTACGAAGGCGTATTACGAACTCACGTGTCTGACTATTTAGAACAGTTCTCTGCGTACGTTCGGTCATATCGACGAAATCCACAACAAAGGGCTTGAACAGAGTCCAAATTAACGAGCAAGGGTCAACAGTAATGCAGTATCAATATTTGAAATCCAAAGCCAGGTCAAAACTATATCACAATCGCATTGCACTGACAGTTTATACTTTTCGAAGCAACGTCAATTCGAAACTGCTTTGTTTTGCATTGAGCATTGACGCGAGTTTGCCGGAGGTAGTAGTTGTGCTAGCCAGCGATCCTATGTGACGATCGTATTAGATTCCATTTTTAAAAATTTTCAATTTAGAAAACCAAATGCCGAGTTGTGGTATATCTATAATATAATAAAACTGTAACAGGTCCAATTCTGTACATTGAAGATATTTTGAAAATTTTTGTTTGAGGGCACTCTATAATCGATACTGAAGCCAAAACAATTTTTTTAAAATTTTTTGTCTGTCTGTCTGTCTGTCTGTCTGTCTGTCTGTCTGTCTGTATCTTGGCCGCGCATCACGCCGAAACTACTGGACAGATTTAAATGAAACTTGGCACGATTTAAGGTAATACTACGAGGTATAATATAGGATACTTTTTATCCCGAAATTCAGCACGGTTCCCTTGGGAGAGGGGATGAAAGTCAAAATGTGTATTTCGCTGTAATTCATTAAGGCGTATTCCGATTTAATCCATTCTTTTTGTGTTAGAAAGCAGGTTCTTTAGAGATTGTCCTGTAATTATTTCAAGGTCGTCAATTTCGTAGTTCAGAAATTATAGACATCACGATCTTCAGTATAAGGCCAAATAACTTGAACCCCGGAATCTACAAGATACTTTGAATGAATGGCTCATCTTAAGCTGGCAAGAGTACTTTATCGTATATAGCCATCGTGGATAGCCCTATTTTGTCAAAGTCAAACTACTCCAAAGGCGTCAGATTTTGCCAAACGATCATTATACCTACATACTACATAGTAGGTATGGATGTAATACATCGTATGGACTTAATGCTACAGTGTTTTCCTATGCAATTTAATATTATAATCATACTAATATTATAAATGCGAAAGTGTGTTTGTTTGTTGGTTTGTCCTTCAATCACGCCACAACAGAGCCACGGATCGACGTGATTTTTTGCATGGGTTAGTTGAGGACATAGGCTACTTTTTATCCCGGAAAATCAAAGTGTTCACGAGGGATTTTAAAAACTAAATCCACGCGGACGAAGTCGCGGGCATCAGCTAGTATCATATAAAAATAAAAATTTTACCTTTTGTATGAAACAGCTGATATTTTTTTGCGATTTCAGAGGTTTGTCCACATAGTGAAAATTGTTCATATTCACAAGTACATTCACCCCTTAAATGGTGCAAACTGATTTTTCTACACTTGTATACATTTTAGAAATCAATTTAATAAATAAATTTTGAGTCCTAAACCTAAAACTAAATTCGATAAAATTTATGAATCTCTGCACATCACTATCGTCAATAAAGTAATACAATTATTTCCTTCAAAGTCGTTATCAATTAATACGGAACTTCATGAGCGGACAAACGTCAAACCGGCCATCATAGCGTGCCGCTAGTGTAGCGGCACGCTATGATGGCCGATATTTTTATATCGGCCATCATAGCGCATTTTTATATGATATATACCACAACTCGGCATTTGGTTTTCTAAATTGAAAATTTTTAAAAATGGAATCTAATACGATCGTCACATAGGATCGCTGGCTAGCACAACTACTACCTCCGGCAAACTCGCGTCAATGCTCAATGCAAAACAAAGCAGTTTCGAATTGACGTTGCTTCGAAAAGTATAAACTGTCAGTGCAATGCGATTGTGATATAGTTTTGACCTGGCTTTGGATTTCAAATATTGATACTGCATTACTGTTGACCCTTGCTCGTTAATTTGGACTCTGTTCAAGCCCTTTGTTGTGGATTTCGTCGATATGACCGAACGTACGCAGAGAACTGTTCTAAATAGTCAGACACGTGAGTTCGTAATACGCCTTCGTAACTATTTCGATCGTGAAGCTCAAAATGGAGGGCCAATTTTACCTATAACGTCAGTGGTTGAACGCGTAGCTGATGCGCTTAATATTGGACAACGAACTGTTAGACGGATAACTAAAAAAAAAATATGGCGAGACTGGCACAGAAGAAAATAAACTTCACACACAAAAAAGAGAAAACGAGCAAAACCAGTCGTAGGCATCGATAGCTTTGATGCCGATGCTATCCGAAGACATGTTTACGGCTACTATTTACAGAAGGAGTATCCAACAAGAAAAAAGATGGTGCATTCACTGAAGGAAGCTGGATTATTGATGTGCCTCCGGAAAACATACAGCATTATTGAAGAAGCTGTTTGTATTTCACCGGATATCCGCGATCGATCTATATACAAAGTAGTTCATCTTACCGGATATAGGGGGCGCTAGTGTCTCACCCAGCAAGGCAGTTAGAAACAGCTGCCATTTTGAGTCATAGCGTTGTGTATTTTCGCCGCGTGCGCATCGAATCTAAAATTATATCGTTAATCCGTCTTCCTTTGGAAAAAAATATTATCAAAGGCTGTTATTAAATATAGTGATACAGTGATTATAATCCATATTTTCGATCGCGGATCGCGAAAATCGCGTAATGTAAAAACCACGTGTACGAACCAATCGCGGATCGGGAAAATCGCGTAATGTAAAAACCACGTGTACGAACAATGTCAATTCGGCTTCAAAAGTCAATCGATCTGATGTTGTGTGTGCCTGAGAGGTACAATGAACGGGAGGACAAGTTCCAGCAGCGGTTTCGAGCAGCGAGAGGGACTTCGACGAAAGAAACTCTAACAAGGTTCACAGGTAACGGTCGATCCTCGGATCGACACGTTACCACCAGGTGAGTTTTCTCACATTTTTATTGCATCGCTTCTCGACAATTTTTCCTAAGAACAAAGTGCAGTATCTGTTCTTTTTAGCGTAATATTGGAAAGTTCCCACACTGCGGGACGAATATATTAAGCTGATTTTTGCGACTTGACGGGATATTCGGGGCTGGCTCCACTCTCGTCAGGGGTAGGTAGGCTCGGCATTGCAGTGGGTTCGACCCACATAAAAAGCTGAGCGAATTCCAAATACCCTCTCTAATAAATTACTGAAGCTTTCGGTAAATCGCCTTTGTCTATTTCATATAATATGTGTAACGATAGTTATCAGAACAAACTTAACTAATCGTTTTCGTTAAAAAGGGTTGAACTTATTGAATTAAAATGTCAGTAGCAACTAACAACACATAAAGTTTCAAGCTACTCATAAACAATGTATCTCCCAGTAAAGAATTAATTGTCAAAGCAACATTCACCGCTTTTATTAAGTCCATTTGTATTTTCGAAACTGAGACTTGACTGCAGAAATTGGATATTGTAACATCCATCGTATGTATCGATCGTGTAAAATGTAGCCTTGTCACCCGGACACTCTAGACTTCTAGAGTGTAGTTCTTCCTTTTGACTTTGCAACAGTCGAACAAAAAAGTGATATAGAAATTTTGGTACATAGGCAGTTTTGGTTACCAACAGCACTCTGGTTCGGAACCAGAGATTCACTTGATGTTTCAAAAGCACTTTGTAAAAGTTCCTTGGAATAAACTTTTCTATTATATAAAAGATTTCTGTAGTGAATCTATGATAACGGGATTTCGATTACCCTCACGCAAGAAATCTCTGGTACCAATAATGTTTCATTAATAAGTACATATAAATCATACAGGGCATAAATACAAGAAACAACTGCACGCGTCACCAGTCGTGTACAGGCTACCGAGCCGGCCACCAGTGGAATGTGTGTGTGTGTGTGTGTGTGTGTGCGTGCGTGTGTGTGTGCGTGCGTGTGTGTGGGTGTGTGTTATCTACATATAGTAGATATCGATATATACGAGTATACGGCAGTATATTACAATGGATATGCGTTCCATTTTCAACTTTCGAAAACAAATTGAATTTGTGAAAATAAGAGTTCCGTCTGATATTTCAGTTTCCAGCTCTCTATAACCAGAGACTGGATGATAAAACTGGAATTTTCTCAGAATTCTTCCTCAGCTCGACCACAAAATCTCATCAACCATGCCTGAGAATCTAATGCAAAGATCAATCTTACTAGATGACCTACCTTTCGGTGTACATACTGGGTTGCGGAAACCCTCTGTGCGAAAGGATGTCGAATGCTTGTTTACCTAGACGACTTCTTTCTGGCCAAGCAAGATCACTCGAGTGATGGCTTAATCTTTCGGTCTGGCGCCTCTTTTCTACCTTTCGGTGTACATACTGGGTTGCGTAAACCTTCTATGTGAAGGGATGTCGAGTGCTAGTTTACCTAGACGACCTCCTTCTGGCCAAGCAGGATCAATCGAGTAACGGCCTAATCTATTGGTCTGGCGCCTTTTTTCTCATGTAACACGCTGGGTTGCGGAAACCCTCCGTGCGAAGGTAAGTCGAGTGCTAGTCTAACCTAGACGACTTCCTTCGGGTCAATCACGACCAATCCAAGTAGTCTTTAGGCTGCGGAAGCCGAGAGGCACTTGGAACATCTCCTTCTGGTCAATCACGACCAATCCAAGTTATGTCTTTGGGCTGCGGAAGCCACGAGACACTTGGAACATCTAAGCTGCTAAATCAATAACACCCATGAAGGGGTAATCGTTGCCAACTACAGCAAATTCAATTTCCTTTCCCTTAAAAAGGATAAATATTCTCATCGAGTCCTTGAGATAATAATTGCTGTAAAGTAGCATTAGCTCTTGTGAATTGCAAGGGTTGCTGGGACAGTTAAGTAATAAGTAATATTAGCCATGCTGAACCTTATTAACTCTCCCCCACCCCTCTTCAAATAAACGTAAAACTTGTCTATGACGAGTATATTAAGTACAGTACAGTTTCTATCCCGCGCCCTTAACCTTTGGACTACTGAGGCTTCAACCCTCAGAGGACTTTGTGATTCCCTGGGGATTCCTCAAATATTCAGAAAAGTTTCGATAGGAAACATCTGTATCTCGCTCCAGGAGCGTGGAACAGGAATTGAGGGTGGCGAGAGCCTCATGTCCCAATAAATCTAAAATTTAAGAATGTCCAATGAGAGCCAACATCCATACTATGTTGAACACACGGGTCCTCGTGCAAATATTTAGACGACAAAGTAATGTTAGTAACTGACCGTTCAGCTAAAATGATGGCACAGTAACAAGTTTTATTGGTAATCACAAATAAAACAAACTGCGAAAATCACGTCCTGGCTCAATTGGACAACAATGCAACACTCATTGCGTACATTCGAAATGGGAGTAAAGTAGTGACTTTACTAACTCTGACCGAATTCCTACACCAGACTGGATTTTTATAATCTGCTCAAATAGTTTTCAGGGCGATACAACATAGTTGGGACAGATGGTCATGAGAAAAACCTCCCATAGAGTGGCATCTTCTCCCTCAAATGACGTCAGAGTTTGTTTTATGGGATGGAACAATTTGACATTAACTTGTTTGAGACACATCAAACCGGTGTAGTAAAGTACTATGTCTCGATAAAAGAAGATTGAAAGAATCAATCAATAAGTCATATAGATGCCTTCAGCAGACTATGAGGGCCAATGATGCCCTCATAGCTTTGGGATTTCCTCAACTGACACATTAAAACAGTGCGACAGGAGCATACCTTATAGTGAAGCCCAAATGGCCTCGAGCGTTTATTTTTTGGTGTTAAGATCTGAATGGATCACCCACATTAAATACAGAACCTATCAGTGACTCTGACAGATGCCACGATGTAAAAGCGTTCACCTCAGGTGCAGAAATTTGATACTGAAAGTTTGGGAAAATATAAAAAAAATATACTATCAAACTTGTCTGTACTTACCAGCCATCAAAAGATGACTAAACTGGCGCGAAATTTCCCAAATAAATTCAAAATCTTCTCTTCTTGCAAAGAAAATTTTTTGACATACCTAATCATTCTTGTACATACAAGTAAATATGCAGTTTCTATGCTTTCTGTGGTCCCCACCTAGGACAACAATCGTTTTCATCTAACCTATACGTGCTTAAGACACACTTTGCAATCTAAATGATTAAATGATAAAATATCTAGACAAACCTAAAAAGGCTTCTATAAGCCTCGGAACGTAGGGGTCATGACCTAAAGCTAATGATTATTCCTGTAATATAGGGAAAAATATATTAGTATCTGATACAGGCATTTGACTCAAACACTAATCACTCTTAGGGGAAATCTAAACTTTAAAAATAATAATAAAATACGATCGCTGGGATATTATGATCAGTAACATTAGTTAGGGTTTCATGAGAGGAAAATAGGTCAAAGAGATCTGAATATAGAAATCATTATGATTGTCTATAACAAATTTTCCTTTATAACATTAGACTCCCAAAATACATGAGTAAATTTAATTTTCTTCGGTAAAGTTGTGCATACCCAGGGTGTTGCAGATCAGCAGTAGTCTTCACTATGGTCAGATAACCAACCATTAGACCATCAATATTATTATCTCATGATAACAGAAAATCGTGACATATTATATATATTTTAATACTACTGTCCTAAGATATCTACAAATAACCGAAGCTTATATCGCGATACATTTATTCATTTAGTCCGGTTTGATTTTCAATCCATACTAAAGTTCCTTAATTGTCAAGACAATTAAATTAAAAATTACTTAATTTTTAATTATTTAATTTTTTCCTCTTCAAAAGTATAAAAAGATTTACCTTAAAACATTACTATGAAATTACTAATTTTGGTTGAAAATAACATTATTTGCAATATGCATGATCAAAAGAAAATAGATCAAAAGAAAATTTATTTCACAGATTAACTCCCTGTGATTCATCATAGCGTTGTTTAATACTTTTCACCAGCAGATAACAAACACGTCTTCAATAATGCTGTATGTTTTCCGGAGGCACATCAATATTACGGTTTTACATAACAATAAAACCGATATTATGTGCCGAGAGGGAAAACATACAGCATTGCAGGAAGTTCTTCCTGGTAAAGACTATGACTCAAAATGGCAGCTGTTTCCAACTGCCTTGCTGGGTGAGACACTAGCGCCCCCTATATCCGGTAAGATGAACTACTTTGTATATAGATCGATCGCGGATATCCGGTGAAATACAAACAGCTTCTTCAATAATGCTGTATGTTTTCCCTCTCGGCACATAATATCGGTTTTATTGTTATGTAAAACCGTAATATTCTTCGGTGGGGAAAGTTCTTTAACGAAGATTTTGAAGACCATTGGATTTCGATACAAAAAATGTAACAAACGCAAAATATTGATGGAAAGATTTGATATAGCGATGGCAAGGTATACTTTTTTACGGCAAGTGAAAGAAATCAAAAATTGGCAAAATGTTGTGTTCTTGGATGAAACATGGCTTAATGCTAACCATACTGTAGGCCGTTCTTGGAACGATGACACAGCAGCATCTACTTCCAAAGTTCCTGTAGGAAAAGGATCGCGACTTATAATTTGTCACGCCGGAACCATCAACGGGTTTGTCGAAGGTTCTCTCATGGCTTTTGCGTCAAAAACCACTGGAGACTATCATGAAGACATGAATGGAGAAAAGTTTACTGAATGGTTTACCTCAATGTTGTGTAGCCTCCCTGAACCATCTATTATAATTATGGACAACGCCCCATACCACTCGATGCAAATTGACAAGCCACCTGCCCAATCCCAAAAGAAAGCTGATATCGTCGCATGGCTTCGTAAAAATGGCGTAGATGCAAACATGAATATGTTAAAAGCGGAATTAGTACGTCTTTTAAAAGAAAACAAACCAACCAAGATCCGATACGTCATTGACGAAATAGCATTAGAACATGGGCACAGAGTTATACGGTTACCGCCTTACCATTGTGAGTATAATGCGATTGAGTTGGTGTGGGCTCAAATTAAGGGATATGCTGCAAGACACAATACAGAACCCCCATTTACCACAAAAAAAATGCTAAAATTATTAGAAGAAGCTTGTGAACATGTGACTAAAGGAGACTGGGAAAAGGTTGTGAATAGAACTGTTAAATTAATAAGGGAAGATTATGAAAGAGATGTGAAAATAGATAATATTATAGAAAACGAACATATAATTATTAATGTAGGTGATGATAGCAGTGACGACAGTGAAAATAGTAGTATGGACGAATCTGATTAATTATGGCCTTTTGTGGCACCTTTTTTGGTATCTTTTGTATTCATATGTTTCTTGTGTGCATATAAAGTATGTATATTCATTTTCATTAAAATATTCAGTTCGTTCAAATAAATTAAATAAACATATACATTTTTGTTTTATTAAACCTATTTAATCAGGTACAAAAACAAAACTTAATTGTTTTTTGTTCGAGAATAAATTGACATTCCACATCACTATTGTAATGTGTCAAACCGGCCATCATAGCGTGCCGCTAGTTTAATCAAATTATCGACTAATTTGTGAGTAACTCACGTCCAACTCAGTATTTTGATTAATTTCTTAAACTGGTCACTTACTAGTAAAGATTTTTATGTAAACCTGTGGAGATGATAATTCCACTGGCGCAATTAGAAGGCCATAAGCCTACTTTGTAGTATTAGTTTACAAATTGCGGAAAACTAAATTCTTGTCTTCCACCTTAAGCAGTCTATGTAGCTCATGTTTGTTTACGTAACGTTAAGCGCTTCAACCGTTGAGCTATTGAGGTTCAAAATATTGTCTCACAGCCACTCATGTTTCTATCCCCAAATAGATTTTTCTTTGACAGGTCATTTTTCCTCTCGCCAGCAATTCCCTGTCTATTTCGCGATAGTTTATTACAGCCTGAAACCTCAACAAAAGCCCCCCTGGTCGGACGTTCACCGCAATGTGGCGCCGAAGGGAGCTCCAGACTATTGAAGTATCCTTTAGGGACAAAGGGACGTGTAATTACTACGAGCAAATATCGCGTCATTTTCATGAACAATATAATGTTATTATATGGTCTATTGATGAAGTTTATAATGTTATAATATTATATTCTATATATAACATTATATTAACCCAACTACGATAAAGGCAAAAGGAAGGGTCATAATAATTGTAAGCAGTCTATGTATGTCATGTTTGTTTACGTAAGTCCCACGTTGAGCGCTTCAACTGTTGAGCTATTGAGGTTGAAAATATTGTCTCACAGTCACTCATGTTTCTATCCCCAAATAGATTTTCCTTTGACAGGTCATTTTTCCTCTCGCCAGCAATTCCCTGTCTATTTCGCGATAGTTTATTACAGCTTGAAACCTCAACAAAAGCCCCCCTGGTCCACCGCAATGTGGCGCCGAAGGGAGCTCCAGACTATTGAAGTATCCTTTAGGGACAAAGGGATGTGTAATTAACTCCGAGCAGATATCGCGTCATTCTGATGAACAATATAATGTTATATTATGTTCTTACAACGTTATATTTACATGACTACGGCAAAGCCAAAGGAAAGGGGATATAATTTTAAGCAGTCTATGTATGTCATGTTTGTTTAGGTAAGTCCCACGTTAAGCGCTTCAACCGTTGAGCTATTACGGTTTAAAATATTGTCTCACAGCCACTCATGTTTCTATCCCCAAATAGATTTTCCTTTGACAGGTCATTTTTTCTCTCGCCAGCAATTTTCTGTGTATTTGGCGATAGTTTATTACAGCCTGAAACCTCAACAAAAGCCCCCCCCTGGTCGGACGTTCACCGCAATGTGGCGCCGAAGGGAGCTCCAGACTATTGAAGTATCCTTTAGCGACAAAGGCACGTGTAATTACTACGGGCAAACGTTGCGTCATTTTCATGAACAATATAATGTTATTATATATATGATCTATTGAGGAAGTTTATAATGTGATAATATCTTAATATATAATTATAAATTACGTGTCACGTTGTTTGTCCGCGATGGACTCCTAAACTACTTTACCGATTTTGATCAAACTTCGTAACTATCTGTAATTTGGTCCAACTTGAAAGATAGGATAGTTTTAGTAGTTATTTGTTTTATTTATATAGGTAAGTTGGCGGTACGAAGTTCGCCGAGTCAGCTAGTATTCTATATATAACATTATATTAACCAAACTACGATAAAGGCAAAAGAAAGGGTTATTATCATTTTAAGCAGTCTATGTATGTCATGTTTGTTTACGTAAGTCCCACGTTAAGCGCTTCAACCGTTGAGCTATTGAGGTTTAAAATATTGTCTCACAGCCACTCATGTTTCTATCCCCAAATAGATTTTCCTTTGACAGGTCATTTTTCCTCTCGCCAGCAATTCCCTGTCTATTTCGCGATAGTTTATTACAGCTTGAAACCTCAACAAAAGCCCCCCTGGTCCACCGCAATGTGGCGCCGAAGGGAGCTCCAGACTATTCAAGTATCCTTTAGGGACAAAGGGATGTGTAATTAACTCCGAGCAAATATCGCGTCATTCTGAAGAACACTTTAATGTGATATAATCGATATAGGTTATCGGTATCATGATAATTAATCGCTCGTTTGCTACAACTCTTTTATCTAAAGATCCCGACTTTTTTCAAAAATGTGTCGAAAGGCCTCGAAATATTATAGGTGTATACTCGCAATACATAAAAGACGATGGTCTAAGGCAGGGATTCCCAAACTATTTTGGCCAAGCGACCCCTTTTCCAAAATGAACTGATACCTCCAGACCATCATAGCCAAATTACTTTCAATCTCAAGTTTTTTTTCCTATTGATACTAAATACTTACCAATTTAAAAGCGGTTGGTTAAGTGAGTAAACTTGACATCATTTTCTCAACAAAATTAAATAAATATACTTAGATAAAATTCAATAACTATAAAGTGTAATTAATAAATAATTATTATTACAAATTATACTGAGTGAGATTGAGCTGTCAAAAAACTATTAATAAAATGGACAAATTATACGTAAAAAGTACAACAATGATACTTCCTACTAAAATATTAGTCATTTATTATAACAAGTTGGTATATATACGTAACACAACTTATACAGTATCTTGAAAGTTTCAAATAAGAATTTGTGTTAAATAATAGAGGTCGAATTTTAGACCTCGTCGACCCCCAAAAATCAATTATCGTCGACCCCTGGGAGACCGATTTCGACCCCAAGGGGTCGATATCAACCTCTTTGGAAATCCCTGGTCTAAGGTTTCTAAATTTTCAAAATCTTAGTTTTTAACCAATTTCAAAAAAGGAGGACGTTCTCATTTCGTCGGAACACCGCAGCGTGTTCAGATGGGATGGTATTCTAGTAACAGTACTCACATGGGATACGTACGTAAAAACTATTCGCTTTTATTTTTTACTGAACTACAGAAAGGAGGAATGCGGGTACTGTTTGTGAGCGGTGTTTTAAGTTCGCTACGACCTTTACACAGTGAACTTGTGAATACGAAGTACCTTTGAAATTTGAGTCATCCAAACTCAATTAGTTTGAGACCTTCAGGCGTGTTTAAGTTTGCAATTTGTAATTCGCTCCTTCAGTTGGTTTACAGTTTCGGACAGACATGACGTACTAAGACTTTAAGTAAATTTAGAGGTCGGTCTCGTTAGGTCCTGACCTTACAGAGTGATCTCTGAGAGTTCTGGATTCCATAGCCACATTAAGTCAGTGTCATAAGATAGCCTAGCGTTAGTCAGCGGACGATAGAGATGGTCCGGAGCCGGTAACATTAAAAGTCCCTTCATGCGTGATGAAATTTTGAAGTGAAACCTTCTTTCGGCGCGTTGAGCACTTTTTTGGGTGAGCAAAAAACGTCATGGATTTCGCGTCGTCGTCACCTGGAGATTTCAATGAGCGTTCAACATTTTAGAGGTTCTCAAGCAACCTTGCACAGCGCAGTCGGTAAGCAGCCGCCTTCCTTAACGTTTAATGTATGATGTCGCAGGATTCGAATCTCACTCTCCCTTGGAAAAAAAAGATAAAATTAACTTTTTTTCGCCGACCTTCGCAGTGGTGAGCGCTGTTGTCTTATAACTGGGAGGTCTCGGGTTCGATTCCCGGCGGGGTCAATTTGGGAATTTATAATTTCTCAATTGTCTCTGGTCTGGTCAGGTGGGAGGCTTTGGCCGTGGCTAGTTACCACCCTACCGTCAAAGACGTGGCGCCAAGCGATTAAGCGTTCCAGCACGATGGCGTGTAGAAACCAATTAGAGGTATGGATTGAATGTTCACTGCCATACCCCTTCCAAGTTAGCCCGCTACCATCTTAGACTGCATCGTCACTTACCATCAGGTGAGATCGCAGTCAAGGACTAGCTTGTCATCGAATTAAAAAAACCTAGATGATGCCCGCGACTTTGTCCGCATGGATTAACGTATTTGATTCCCGTGGGAACTCTTTAATTTTCCGGGATAAAATGTAGCCTATGTATTAATCCAGGGAATTAGCTATATCCATTTTAAATTTTAGCCAAATTGGTTCATTCGTTATCGTGTGAAGGAGTAACAAACATACATCCATCCATCCATCCATCCATCTATACTGGATCTATCCATCCATCCATCCTTACAAACTTTCGTAATTATTAGGATAAAGCAGTGATAGCCTAGTGGTTAGGACTGTGGTCTCCTATTCGGGGGGTCGCTGGTTCGATCCCGGGTACCCACCTCTGACTTTTCGGAGTCTAGTGCGTTTAAGCAATTAAATATCACTTGCTTCAACGGTGAAGGAAAACATCGTGAGGAAACCTGCACACCTGAGAGTTCTTCATAATGTTCTCGAAGGTGTGTGAAGTCCGCCAATTCGCATTGGGCCAGCGTGGTGGACTTTGGCCTAAACCCTTATCTGAGAGGAGACCTGCGCTCAGTAGTGAGCCGTTGAAGGATTGCTAATGATGAAGATGATTATTAGGATAGTAGGATAGTAGGAAGTAGGACAGGATACTTCCTACTATCCTCAATATCTAATCTATATACTTATATCAAGATATAAATCAAGAGTGAATAGGCATCTTCTAGGCAAGCGCGCTCCATCTTAGGCTGCATCTTCACTTACCATCAGGTGAGATTGCAGTCAAGCGCTAGTCTATATATTTAAAAAAAATATATATCCTACTAATATTATATTATAAATGCGAAAGTTCGTAAGGATGGATGGATGGATGGATTTGTTGCAAACAAACCAGTGAACGCATATCACAGAACTAATTTAGAACTCCAGACCGCTCGTTACGGAATCAACTCCCATGAATAGAATAGAATAGAAATGATTTTTATTCAAATAAACTTTTTACAAGTGCTTTTGAATCGTCGATGAGTCTACCACTGGTTCGGAATGCCCTTCCTGCCGAGAAGAACCAGCAAGAAACTCGGCGGTTGCTCTTTTCAAAACAGAGGTGCAATTGTCTAAAGTTATTCCATTGATCGTAATCATATTCGATGACATTAGCGTCAAAATAAAATAAACTATAACAACATTGAATTAGAGCTCAATTTTAGATTACTAACACTCTTGAAATTATTTTGGGACTTAATGATATAAGATTTACCTCTTGCAGATGCGTGAATAAGCATTACGCGATTACCGCGCGGAGGGATTTAGATAAGGTACCTAAACTAATTCATCGTGTGGGTATGGGGCTAATAACAGTAAGGTGCCTAATGTATTATGTTGTTGTATAATGTACCTAATATAGCTATTTATGCAACTGCATCGTAATGAGGGTCATTTTAATTCGAGTGCTGTTTTTTGATACGAGGCTTGCCGAGTATTAAAATAGGATAGTACGAGAATTAAAATGACTAATTACGTTCAGTTGCATACAAGATTTTATCTACGACAAGGAAGTAAAATCATTAACAAAATACGCCGTAGGCTCAATAAAGTAACAAAAAGTAACTCCGTAAGCCGCCACCAGCCGCCTGTGGCGCCACTGTCAACAAAAACTAACTCCGTAAGCCGCCACCAGCCGCCTGTGGCGCCTCTGTCATATGAACGGTACAAAAGTGCCAGAACTCAGAGCCTTAGCTTTAGTTATCCTATTTTAAGAAGATAACCATTTCGATTCAGCTCCCATACAACGAGCTGCATCGAAATGAGAAGCAAAACCGAAAGAGGGTTCATTTCGATTCAGCTGTCAAACTCGAAATTGGAACTTTTCGATGCCGGAGTAGATAAATACAGTTACAGTTTACTCTTGTGCTATTTACTTGCTGCTTGATCATTATATACTTCCACAGCTGGACAAAGGTCTCTTGCATTGCACCTTACGTTCGACGTTCCCTCAAATATAGTTGAGCGAAGCAACGGCTCAATCATGCGTCATGCTCGTGAACGGGTTCCACCGGCGGGAATGGGGCTACTTTCTATGTGTCCATCTTAACATGACTGAATTGTAGGTATGAATTTTTGGAACTTCCCCTCATTGTGGAAACACTGCATACATAGCAGAGTAGGTACCTATTTTAAACTGTATTGAAAAAGAGCAACCGCCGAATTTCTTGCTGGTTTTTCTCGGTAGGAAGGGCATTCCGAACCAGTAGATTCATTTGACGATTCGAAAGCAAATGTAAAAGTTTATTTGAATAATAAATATTTCTATTCTATTCTAATATTGTATTGAGCGGTTCCGATGAATTTTCTGATGCCGTCAGTCCATTAGTTGGAATTAGGATGTGAGTGCAGAGGATCTGGCAACACTGCAAGTACTTTCCGGTGCGGAGTCGCCACTCCAGCACCTTGGGACACCAACGGTCAACACTTCTTACCCCCGCCCATTTCCACTTCAGCCTCGCGACTCGCTGAGCTATGTCGGTTTTTTGGTTCTCTTATGGATTTCGTCAGTTCTGAATATCTCTCAGGGATTTTCCAAGCATGGCTCTCTCCATCGCTCGCTGAGTGACCCTGAGTCTTCTCATGAGGCCCATAATTAGCGACTTTGTCTCAAATCCGTTAGTCATCACTTGCAATACTCACTTTAAGCCTCAATAGCCCAACGGTTAAAGGTACGGACTGAAAACTGAAAGGTCGCAGGTTCGAATCCCACCCGTTGCACTATTGTCGTACCCACTCTAACACAAGCTTTCCGCTTAGTTGGAGGGGATAGGAGGATATAAATCAACTTCAACTTGGCTGATATTCATTTTTTATAAAAAAACGCAACATAAAACGGCCCTAAGAATTAAAAATTCTTTTTAAAAAACCGACTTCAAACTCCCGCGCCACTATACAAAATATATATCATTTATTGTTGATATTTTAAAAACCGCTCGACCAATTTCGATGGAATTTATATGGGACCACCTGGGAAGCCCGTATTATATTATACCCTTTCAAACAAAAAAAAGAATTTTCCAAATCGGTTCAGGCGTCTTCGAGTAATTGGTGAACATACATAAAAAAATTTGGTTGTCTGTAAAGTCGGTTTACGGACGATAGTTTTACGTGATAACGTCATAAAGAAACATTGACGATGACTGGCGGGCGGCGGCGGGAGCTCTTTATAGTCACAAGCCAACGCTTGGGCCGATCGTGCCTCTCTATTGCTTGTTCCGCGCTCTCCCTTGCACGCAAGGCGGAACGTGACACTTTTTCGTGCGTGCAGCCGGTGTTCATCTATTTATAAGACGTTATCACGTCAAATAAAGATTCCGAAGAATTGATAGCCTCCTTAAAATCGGTTATAAAAGAATAGTAACGATAAAATGTCTTACATAATAATATGGTACACTATTTGGCCTTTATTTACGTCACTAGGAAGAATTCCATCCCCAAATTGATTCCCCCTCAAACAACAATAGGGCAATTCTGGAGCTGAATGTCGGAGAAAATTGGAGATTGTTCTTATATGTATAAAGTAGATACTGTACCTAACTGTACGGGACACTTTTTTCCAGTTAATATAAAAACATTCTGAATTCTGATCACACCATCTATACTAAATAAATACTATACTAATAAATAAAGCGGAAGAATTTGTTTGTTTGAAGTTTGAACGCACTCATCTCTGAGAAAATCCAAAAGAATTTTTCAAATCCGACAGGTCACACCAAATCATCACCTGACGGATTTGAAAAATTCTTTTGGCTAATCTAAATATCTAAAATGTGACTGACTGACTGACTGACTAATCTGTCAAAGCGTAGCTCAAACCACTGGACGGATTGGACTGAAATTTGGCATAAAGATAGCTATTATGATGTAGGCATCCGCTAAGAAAAGACTTTTGAAAATTCTATGCCTTAGGGGGTGAAATCGGAGTTTGAAAAATCGAACTTGACGTGAGCGAAGCCGCGGGCAAAAGCTAGTTAACATTATAATAGCAATTTTTATTATATAGATAATATATATTATATATTTTATATAATATATTAAATGTTTTATTTTTTATTATAATTGCAAGTAATTTGTTATAATAGCAACTGTAATTTACGTCAAAAAGCGAAGGTATATGGTTCGATTTCTGATTATATCTTTGAACAAAATTACATTTAAATAAAAGCTCTTTGAATGGATGAGAACTAGCAGGACTTTCCCTAGAGTGGCATTTAGAAAGGAAATATCGAAACCCTAACATTTTAATCAAATTAATTTATTCTCTTTGAGGGAAAAATTCAATCTAATATTCTACTTTTGTGTGAGGAAAGCCAATATGTGCGAGATATTTGAGGTTGAATTTAATGAATGGATTCCAAGGGAATCTTAAGTGAATAAAAAAAATATAGAGCGTGTAAAGAAAGTCCTTGTAAATACTGAAGGGCATATCCTTCAGTATTTACAAGGAGTTTCTTTACACGCATACATAGTACCTACATACATAGTACATAGGTACATATACCTATGTATTATGTATGCACTGATAATATAAAATCACCTCTAAAATCACGGACGAAGTGACTTCGTCGAAGTCGCGAGCATCAGCTTGTAATTAAATACGTAGTCTAGGGAATGGTTAAAGATAAGATTAAACATTATCTATACTATAATAAAACTGTAACGGGTCCAATTCTGTACATTGAAGATATTTTGAAAATTTTTGTTTGAGGGCACTCTTTAATCGATACTGAAGCCAAAACAATTTTTTTTTAATTTTTTGTCTGTCAGTCTGTCTGTATCTTGGCCGCGCATCACGCCGAAACTACTGGAAGGATTTAAATGAAACTTGGCATGATTTAAGTTCATACTACGAGGTATAATATAGGATACTTTTTATCCCGAAATTCAGCACGGTTCCCTTGGGAGAGGGGATGAAAGTCAAAATGTGTATTTAGCTGTAATTCATTAAGGCGTATTCCGATTTAATTCATTCTTTTTTTTGTTAGAAAGCGGGTACTTTAGAGATTGTCCTGTAATTATTTCAAGGGCGTCAATTTAGTAGGTCAGAAATTATAGACATCACAATCTTCAGTAGAGTGTCCAAATAACTTGAACCCCGGAATCTACCGGATACTTTGAATGTACGGCTCATCTTAAGCTGGTAGTCGTACTTTATCCAATTATAGCCATCGTGGATAGCCCTATTTTGTCAAAGTCAAACTACTCGCATCAGATTTTGCCAAACGATCATTATAACTACATACTACATAGTAGGTACGGATGTAATACATCGTATGGACGTAATGTTACAGTGTTTTCCTATGCAATTTAATATTCTAATCATACTAATATTATAAATACGAAAGTGTGTTTGTTTGTTGGTTTGTCCTTCACTCACGCCACAAAGGTTCACGAGGGATTTTAAAAACTAAATCCACGCGGACGAAGTCGCGGGCATCAGCTAGTACTTAATAATAATAATAATAATAATGTCCTCCCGACCGAATCCGACCATGGCGGCTAACCTCCTTAGAGATCAGTCTCTGCGCGGGAGATATTATAGTGCACAAGTGTGTGCGCAAACACAGGTGCACTCTCTATTCCCTCACTCTCATAGTCCGATGGGACGGAAATCCGACACGACCGGAGAGAGATCAGGCGCAGGACCGACGGCTTTACGTGCTCTCCGAGGCATGTAAATTGTATAATTTAATGATTAATTAATCAATTATCATTAAATCTATTACTGTATTGTCATTAATGTACAAACGAAGCGTTAACTTCTGAGAATTTAAAATCCAAGATATCGTCGTTGAGTAACGATTAGCGACTCTGAGAGCGGCAGTTAGAAAGATAAAATATAATATACGAAAACATTAAAATAATTAAGAGTTTATTTTAGTCGGGTAAATAAAACCCGAAAATCTCTTTGAACGTAGAATCTTATGAATTCTATTTCTACGTGAGGATTCTATACGTGCATGCTGTGAAGCGTAAGGCCATTGATAAATGAAGCTGTGGGAGGAATCTCAATCGTTGACTCACTGAAGAAGCGTTTCATCTGATCTGTTTTTAACCGACTTCAAAAAAAGGTGGAGGTTATCAATTCTTTGGAATCTTATTTTTTATGTATGTTCACCGATTACTCGAAGAAGCCTGAACCGATTTGGAAAATTCTTTTTTTGTTTGAAAAGGTATACTCCCCAGGTGATCCCGTACAAATTTCATCGAAATCCGTCGAGCGGTTTTTAAAATATCAACAGTAAATTATACTTTGTATAGTGTTGCGGGAGTTTGAAGTCGGTTTTTTTAAAATAATTTTTATATTAAATTATTTTTTCAAAATATTATGAATCTTTTGAAGATCTCTCTGGTGCAGTGGTTAAAGTTAGGCTTAAAATCGGAAGTCTGGGGGTTCGATTCCGGCGGGGACAATTTCGGAATTTATATTTTCTGAAATGTCTGATCTGGTGGGGAGGCTTTGGCCGTGGCTAGATACCACCCTTCCGTCAAAGACGTGCCGCAAGCGAATTACTCGTAGCAAGATGGCGTCTAGAAACCAATTAGGGGTAAATATAACTGCCAATGTACTACTTACTTCCAAATTAGTCCGTCAGAGTCATCTTAGCGATAATTTTTTTATCTAGGTATACCTAAGTACTATGGTGAAGTAAATAATCAATTAAAAATTTAAAAAAAATAGTTCTATTGCCAAAAACCAGCCCATATTTCTGGTAGCCAATAAAGATCGAATATTAAACCAAATCGATACATAAAGTACTCGTTAATGGTAACCAGTTATAATTAAATTAAAAACCTTTCAAAATGTCAACATTAAAGTTATCTTTATTACCTACAATCGCTTCCTCTTTCAATGAATAGTGAGCTAACACAGTTTAGCCATCATACAGTTCCAGAGCTCATCATACAGCTCATTTCACATTTCTTAGGTGCTATGAAATTCGAGTCATCTATTCAGATGAAAGTTAAGATTTTCACGCCAACATCGTCATTGTAATTTTAATCGTATATAATTTAATTTCACAGTACAAATAAATAAGCGTATCACAATTTTTTTTTAATCTAAATAACAATAAATAAAAGAAAAGGTGACTGACTGAATTGTTGATCTTACAACGCACAGCTCAAACCACTGAACCAATCGGGCTGAAATTTGGCATACAGACAGCTATTAAGACGTAGACATCCGCTAAGGATTTTAGAAAACCCCTAAAATAGGGGTTTGAAAAATCAAAGTTAACGTTAACGAAGCCGTGGGAACAAATTAATTGATAATAATAGACAAACCAGCTATCTAGAAATTTGCTTTTCTATGAATTAGTTCTATTGACAACATTTTTAAAGTAGTAACTGAAGGGCCTATTTCACCGCCACGTCGCCAAGTGAACTTTTTTGACGAATTTTGATGTTTCAACAGATAGCCAATACAAAAACCGACGAAACATCTATGTGGCGAATGTGAAAAATTTCTTAAAACTAACTCCAGTCAGCGTTGAGGTTTTTTATTCAAAATCAAACGCCTCTAGTGAGTAGTAAACGCTTTCTGTGTAAGATCAAAAATCTTGATAAGTAATTGCGAATTTTTTATCTATACTTACTGTATGTTAGCTAGGCCGTGGCAGTAACTAAGTCATTTTGAAATTTGAATAATCGACCGGTGATAAATTAATATGAAAATTGGTGAGATCGACTTACATCTCATTTGAGATGCAAATTGGTACACGATGTTGACAAGAACCTAACTTGTTGTGACTTGTGACAGCGAGGAATATGGGTGGAACCACATTTGTGAGGATCGATTCGGATTTTGCCTATACAAAACTGTCATTTTCCATAGAGTTGTGTACGCATCGAAAAGCCGATTTGATCCGTACACGTTTCTATGGAATTTGACAGTTTTGTATGGGCGAAATCCGAAACGATCCTCACAAATGTGGTTCCACCCTATGTGTTCGGCATATTGATGCGCTAGCCGTGATAGCTTAGTGGTTAAACTTCGACCTCCTTGTCGAGAGATCCAGGGGCAGGGCCAGACTTGGGACGGCCACTGCTTGGCCGATACTCTCTCGCTATTGGTTTGAATGCATTGATGCAGCAGGAGCAACACAGATTCAGCCAATCAAAGATTGCGATCGTCACACTGGACTCCCGACTCGTGGTCACACCAGTTTGGATCACCAGTTAAATTTTTAACCACCAGAAAAATGTTTTTATATCTTAGGTTAGGTTGGGGTTGTACATAAATTGGCCGGGTGAGGTTCTATTGGTTTGAAATGAAGACGATATAGGATCATACGAACTATTACTTATCACAAGTCACAACCCTAACGTAACGTTAGGGTTGCGACTTATTATTGTAAGTATTTTAACGTTAGTAACATTAAATTCTTACAAAAGGTGTAGTAAAACCCGCGGTGTGAAGACAAGGAAAAAATACTCGTAGTCACACTGGTGCTACAAACTGGTGTGACCACGAGTCGGTCAAGTCACACTATAACAATCATAGTGTTCAGTGGTATTGTCACACAGCAGTTTACTGTAAAATCCAAAGAGTTCTATGTATGGAGCGGCAAATCGGAATAAGAACTGTGTCACAGTTTTGATTGAGCGGGCTGAGCTTGATTTTGATTGAGAGGGGAGCAAGCATGGTAAATAAGGCTGCAATTCGTGCGCGATCGCGGTCGTAGAGGCGTGCCGCACCCCGCTCCCCGCTCGTTCGTTAGTAATAAAAAAGTATTTGAATAAATCAAGAAATAATTTTTATTTCGTTGTTACGAATTGCTATGTTGTTATCTAATTATTCACTATAACTATAATAGTATACCTTTTTGTTACTTACTTGAATATAGGCATTATTGGCTTTTCAATTCACAAATAGAGATACCTAGAAAGTTTTATCGCATAAATAGCGCCCGCGGCCGTACGTGGCGAGTGCCACGGCCACAATAACTGTATTGTTCGGCATTCAGTTCAACTCAGTTGAACATGGTAAGTGTTCGTAACCGCGTGTCTAGTAGGTACTACATTTATATCAGTGGTAAAATCTAAGTTAAAGAAGATATAACCCCATTATACACGCCAATTTCTCCCCACACGTGGTGATATACGTTCGTAATATAACATTTTAACACAAAAGGGCGGGCCGCAGCGCCGCAATAAAACCGTCCACGGTTATTAATGCGTCACGCCATGGTTCGTTGACAAAACTACGTAGCTGAACGACCTTCGGCCTAAGTGCGATTGCCCGTAGATTTACAAATTACACAAACTTCTGGGGTCGCAGCTTTGTAAATAGTTGCTCTATTTTGCTTGAAAGCCCTGCCCCTTAGTTGACCGAGCTAGGCGAGTCGACGCGGGTTTATTTACACCTACGTACTTGTATTTTTAACCGACTTCAAAAAAGGAGGAGGTTCTCAATTCGTCGGTTTTTTTTTATGTATGTTCACCGAACTCGAAGACGCCTGAACCGATTTGAAAAATTCTTTTTTTTAAAGGGTATACTTCCCAGGTGGTCTCATTGAAATTTTATCGAAATCGGTCGAGCGGTTTTTACAATATCAACAATAAATAATATACTTTGTACTGGCGCGGGCGATTAAAGATGGTTTTAAAAAAAAATGTTAAATTATATGATACCTCATATAATTTAACATTTTGGTACTTAGAACGGCTTCGCTCGCGTTAAGTTCGATTTTTCAAACCCCTATTTTAGTTGAAGTTCTTTGTTATTTAAAGAAAAACCCCCAAAAAAACTAGAATAAAAAATAAATTTAAAACACCCTCTATTTTACCCCCTAAGGGGTTGAATTTTCAAAAATCCTTTCTATGTGGGTGCCTATACGTCGTAAAATGAACCTAAAATCAAAATTGAAAGTTTCTCTAGTGGTTTAGGCTGTGCGTTAAAAAAACCGCGTCAGTCAACCGCGTCAGTCAACCGCGTCAGTCAACCACGTCAGTCAACCGCGTCAGTCAACCGCGTCAGTCAACCGCGTCAGTCAACCACGTCAGTCAACCGCGTCAGTCAACCGCGTCAAGTCAATCAAGAAAAGATATAAACTCTGATGTGATTGTGACATATTAATTACTTATATAAAATTGACATTGTATATCTAATTGTAATATTGTAATAATCTCAAATTGACGTGTAATACAAATACTTATGAATAAATGACTATGACTATGACTATGACTATGATGAGTGTAATCTAATATATAAAATTCTCATGTCGCGGTGTTTGTTACCAAACTCCTCCAAAACAGCTGGACCGATTTTTATGAAATTTTGTGTGCATATCGGCCAACATCTATTTTTCGTACCCCTAAATGATACGGGTGACCCACCCCTAAATAATTTTGGTGGCGGTACGAAGTTCGCTGGGTCAGCTAGTAGAATATAGATTACCATAAACCTTAGTTCGTGACGAACCGCTGGAAACTATTTATCTTTGTTTCAGTTTATGAAATCGTACATTTTCAGTCGTTATCATGCATCTAGCGAGTGTCGTTTTCACAATCAGAACAGCGTAGTCTGGGTAATATTAACGTCGTTAAAATTTACGAACGCGAATTACGACTGAAGTATCTTGTAGCTACCAGTATTACTGCAGACTATGATATTACAGCTTTAAGCAGGTATTTGAAAAGAGCAAAGAGAATAATATGAACGTTACATTTCATCAAATGAAACGACTCATATAATATCGATATCGATATGACCACATATTACTAAACATTAATAATTTTTTCTCATTTTTCATTCATTAGCTACCCATCAACGGCTCACTACTGAGCGCAGGTCTCCTTTCAGAGAAGGTTCATAGGCCATAGTCCACCACGCTGCGCGCTGGCCCAATGCGAATTGGCGGACTTCACACACCTTCGAGAACATTATAGAGAACTCTCAGATGTGCAGGTTTCCTCACGATGTTTTCTTTCACCGTTGAAGCAAGTGATTTTTAATTTCTTAAACATACAGAAAATCCAGAGGTGCGTGCCCGGGATCGAACCTGCGACCCCCCGAATAGAAGACTGCAGTGCTAACCACTAGGCTATCACTGCTTACATACAAGTAATACTAAAATATGGTTAGCATCATAAAAACACTATTTATGCAACACAACCTACACATTCATAACTTTGTATTTAAACTTTCATCTTACGAGATATGTTCAAGTTTCAAAAACGCTACCTTGATCTATTACACTATTAAACCAATTCAATCAATTACCGCGTTTTTTGCTCAAAATTAAGTTTCTTCCATGTTTCTTCACCTCAATAACCCAACGGTTATATTATAACTGAAAACTGAAAGGTCGCAGGTTCGATCCCCACCCGTTGCAATATTATCGTACCGAGACCCAAATAATAATTCTGCTTATTTGGAGGGGAGAGGAGAATATTAGATAGAATTAGATTAGATATAGAAGTTCAGCTTGTTGGCTGATATTATTTTTAAAGAACAAAAAAAAATAACTACTACGGGTCTACGGTGCGGTTACTTTTTTTTTGTTTGCCTGGTGACTATTACATTTCGTATCCCTCTCTCGCGCATTCTAATATTTGCAATGATTGTAAAAGTCAGATACATATCTACTTACAAAATGTGGTCAATTTATTTCAGATACAGTTTTATTATGATATACCTTCATTTTGATAGAGAAAAAGGGAAAAAACTACTATGTATTAACTTTTATCGCTCTTATTCTGTATCAAAAAATATGACTAAAATATCCGTAATTTAACTGTCGAAGATAAATTGCCCACATTTTGTCAAAAGTATCTCAAATTTTTACAATATTTGAAAATATTAGAATGTGCGAGCGAGAGAGGGATGCGAAATGTAAGTCTTCTTCATGATAACAAATACATCTCACAGCACAAACGATCTCCCGTCACCGTATTTCCAGGAGCCATTCCCTTTTATCAGTTAGATATTGCCGAATACATTTTCTCCGATTTCGTCTCTTATCGCGCACATCAAAGCGAGGACCGTTTTCGCTATATTAAGGCCATGGCAGACACGATGCTTTTCGCAGCAACTACCCGCGGATTTAAACAGGACAAGACAGGAGGTAGGAAGAAGAAGCAGTTAAAGCCTAGTGGTTAGGACTGTGGTCTCCTATTCAGGGGGTTGCAGGTTCGATCCCGGGTACGCACCTCTGTCTTTTCGAAGTTAAGTGCGTTTAAGCAATTAAATATCACTTGCTTCAACGGTGAAGGAAAACATCGTGAGGAAACCTGCACATCTGAGAGTTCTTCATAATGTTCTCAAAGGTGTGTGAAGTCTACCAATTCGCATTGGGCCAGCGTTGTGGACTATGGCCTATAACCCTTCTCTGAGAGGAGACCTGCGCTCAGTAGTGAGCCGATGAAGGGTCGCTGATGAATGATGAAAAATAAAAACAATAACATTATTTATGTAAAATATTTTGAAATGAAGTTCCATTTTCAGATGGTTTGAAAATAAGTGTAAGAATTTTTCCGTCACGACACTTGTGTGTTGCCTCATAGCCTTGATGGTGTAGTGGCTTAGCGAAGAAGTGAAACTATCGGTTCGGATTATTATTTTTATTTTATTTATTGGAACGTAGTTCCTTATCGCGCGGTACGGAAGGGGGCTAGACGGAAAAAATTAAGGAACCGACACTCGACCTCGACACATTTTTGAAACCGACACTTTTTTGTTGAATGTGAATTTTGCATTGTATTCGGTTTTTTCGCCTTAGAACACGGCGTCTGCATGGCCTAGTTGTTAGGGCAGTCGCCTATAAATTCAACGTCGATGGTTCGAATCCCAGCTCGACAGACTGAATTTTCTATTTTATTTTAAATAATTTCTAAATGTGGAATTTTTCCCTAATTTTTTATTGTATAAATTGGATAAAATGCTAACGCCATCTGTGAAAAAACAGTAACTCCACCAGAGTAACTCTTTGGCTTTGTAACAGTGCAATAGAAATAAACAAAATAATATAATTCATCGTAGTTAATCAATTTAATACTAGATGACACCACTAGTTTATTACAATTCCTTCACTAAAATTAATCGGAAGGAGCTACGTTCCATCCGGGTGTCCTTTGACACCTCTCAAGTTTTTTTTATCTATTTATCTATTATTAAAAGGAACTTCGTTCCAACAAGACCGTCGAGTGTTCCACGACACACACGCATTCTTTTATTCAGCAATAAAGGCTATGATTATGATTATTGATTACTACCCGCGGAATCGATTACTGCATCGCGTTTTGACGACTCAAACGCGTTCGATTACAGTGCTTTTAACATCGGCAATCGGTGCTTTTGCGACTGCATCGCGTTTTGGTATCGAAATCGCGGGATTTAGCATTTTGAAGACATTTGAAGTCAATTAAAGCGTTCGGACGCGGTATTGAGCTTGCGAAATGCGACTTAAAATAGCTTAATTGCGGATCTTCGATGCTAAAAAACGCAACTCGCTCACTGCAACTAACGTTTTGTATGTGTGACCATTGAAACGTCCTGACGCGGTGTCGAGCTTCCGAAAAGCGATTAAAAATCGCTAAATCGCGGATCGCCGAACTTAAATGCATCGCGTCTGCTCTGGCCTTTAATGCTAAGTTTAAGGAGCCTTATCGAATCTTAACCTTAACGAAGTGGTTTAAATTATTTAGTCTTCAAAATGAAAGTAAAATACACTTTATTACACACCATGACTGCCTCGTTGGTCTAGTGGTTAGCTTGTTCGACTGCGGATGACGAGGTCCCGGGTTCGATTCCCGGGTCGGGCCGTTAAAAAAAAAGTGTATTGGGTTTTTCTTCCAAAGAAATTCTCAGTACTAGCCCGGAGTTAGGAAGTTGGTGGTTAGTCACCCCCGTGCTTCGGAGAGCACGTAAAGCCGTCGGCCCTGCGCCTGATCTCTCTCCGGTCGTGTCGGATTTCCGTCCCATCGGACTATGAGAGTGAGGGAATAGGGAGTGCACCTGTGTTTGCGCACACACTTGTGCACTATAGTATCTCCCGCGCAGATGATTGACCTCTAAGGAGGTTGGCCGCCGTGATCGGATTCGGTCGGGAGGACATTATTTTATTACACACCATAAAGAGACATTTAAATACTTTACAAACATTTAAATTAAATGAGTACTTACACAATAGGCAGGCTTATCGCCTAACAGCAATCTCTATTCTCTTTCAGGCGACCTAGAAAAAGAAAACTTTGAATAGAAATGTTTTCATTTCAATACAATCTATATCGACGTTCAATATAATTTCTAAGAGGAAACGAATTCCAAAGCTATGAAGCAAAAACATTAGATTCTTTATTATTGGTAGAAGAATCAATACAACTACATATTTGCAGTAAAGTAACTTTATGATCTTTACTCAAATCGTGGTGGCAATCAGCCCCCCCGATTGTCTAAAAGTTGCCGATCAAAATCTTATTCATTTCATGGCATTAGCTTCAAAGTAAAATAAACCATAACAGCTTAAAATTAGAGCTCAATTTCGTGTATGCATTCTTATACATTTAGGTATGTACGATACGCTTCATGTTAGAATCGGTTGTACTGAATTTGTGACTTTAAATCAATACAGTCAAGGAATATTTTACTTTGACGCTAATGCCATGAAATGAATAAGATTTTGATCAGAAATTTTTAGACAGCAGATGCAGCAGATTTTTTCCCTGTCCCATGAATCACATGTGAGCATAGTCATTGTTTAATTATTTTGTCTGTTTTCTGGACAGGGAACCTGTCAAAATACTTTCAGATTTTTTCCTCCTTTTTATTGGAACGAAGTTCCTTTTCGGACGGTCTGGCGGATGGAGGCTAGGCGAAAAAAAGTGCAAGAATTTTCCGTCACGACACTTGTTGCCTTCGTTTATTACACACGTTCCATTACAGCTTTGGTGGCGTAGCGAATAAGCGAAGGAGTGAAACTATCGGTTCGGGGGTTCGAATCCTAACTTCAGATTATTTTTTTTTTTATTTTTTTTTTATTATTAATTTATTATTAAAAGGCACTTCGTTTCAACCGAGTGTTCCACGACACTCACGCATTTTTTGTAAAACTGAAGCTACACAAAAAAAAATCATACTAATATTATAAATGCGAAAGTGTGTTTGTTAGTTTGTTGGTTTGTCCTTCAATCACGCTGCAACAAAGCTACGGATCGACGTGATTTTTTGCATTGGTATAGTTGAGGACCTGGAGAGTGACATAGACTACTTTTTCTCCCGGAAAATCAAAGAGTTCCCGAGGGATTTTAAAAATTAAATCTACGCGGACGAAGTCGCGGGCATCAGCTAGTATCATATAAAATTGAATGATTCAACAAAATGAACACTTGCACAAAATAATTCAAAATCGTTGGAAGTTTCACATAAATAAGCACGACAGAAAAACGATGTCCATTATCGTATTTCCTGAAGCTAATTCCCCTTTATCAGTGCAATATTTTGTATTATGATTTTTCGCTTGAACTTTACAGCAAGAGTAAAGCGACCATAAATTTTTCCGTCAGAGCGGGACATCTACAGAATTTTATAGAAAAAAATTGTAATATTGTAATTTTACTTGTCACCAAAAATGGGATTTTTATAAATTATACTGTATCTTCTTCTTCTTCTTTATCAACCTATAGACGTCCACTGCTGGACAAAGGTCTCCTGCATGGACTTCCACAGGCTTCGGTCTTGCGCCGCTTGACTCCCTGCGACTCGTTTGATGTCGTCGGTCCACCTGGTAGGGGGCCTGCCAACACTGCGTTTCCCAGTGCGGGGTCGCCACTCCAACACCTTGGGACCCCAACGACCATCAGCTCTTCGAACTATGTGGCCCGCCCATCTCCACTTCAGTTTCGCGACACGCTGAGCTATGTCGGTGACTTTGGTTCTCCTACGAATCTCCTCATTTCTGATTTGATCTCGCAGGGATATACCGAGCATAGCTCTCTCCATCGCTCGCTGGGTGACCCTGAGCTTTCTTATGAGGCCCATAGTTAGCGACCATGTCTCGGATCCGTATGTCATCACTGGCAACACGCACTGTTCGAAGACTTTAGTCTTCAGGCACTGAGGGATTTTGGACGAGAAGACATCTCGGAGCTTCCCGAACGCTGCCCAGACTATAGATACGCTGTAACATAGACTGTATTTAAATATATTAAGCTTTTTAATATGGCGGCGAGTCTATAACAAGAGTGACACTGGCAGGCCCTCTAGCGGAGCATCGCGAAGATGGTAGCAAGAAGGGAGCCATCTTGTAAACAATCTCTTGGTAACCAACACACCACGACTACGACGTATCTCTGTTATAATAACCTGATCTAAGGAATTCCTGCTCTTTGATTAACTATAACTATCGGAAGAATTATCATTTGTGATTGACTTTGATTTGTTTGATTGGAAGATTATTATTATGTGTTATCCTTGCTCAGCCAAAATATCCCATGACGAAGGCCATCCTGCGCCTATAAATAGAAAATTGATTGGAATTAATTCTCTCGACAAAATCGTTTTCCTGTTTCAAAAAACGGGGCTTGTTATTATATTTTTTGGGGACAGCGGGATGCATAGCTCCCAAGCGGGACTGTCCCGCTCAAAGCGACGTATGGTCACGTTACGCAAGAGGCAAGAGCCGTTCCCACAATCAACGAAATCAGGTCTGGGTCTCATACTGCCGTCATTAACATTTACGAACTTGCTAATAATAATCTATATTGATGAGCTTTGTTAGGGTTAATCTAAAACTACCCTCAACCTTTACTACTTATCAACCTTTAATACATAATATGTAGAGATTATTGTTCGAGGCTCAGAATAAATACTCTTAGAAACGCAATAGTCGACGCGGTGATAAGCCATTTTTATCCATTGAAAAAATTAGAATGTGCGAGAGAGAGGGCTGCGAAATGTATAATAGTCCGCATATAGCGTACGCGTTAACGTAGTAGAATTAATATCCTACGTACTTGAGTACTTTCAAGGCAAGAGTGAATAGGCAAGCGGTCTCCAACTAGACCTTAGGCGTTATTGTCATCAAGCGAAAGCACCTATCTTGCAAAAAAGAAAAAAAGTTGAATCAATACCCTACTCCTAATAAACCTAACAAAGTATCCACTTAACCTTCGCAAGAACGTAAATGTTAACGATGCGAACCTTACGCCAGAACTTGACTCCTCTTGATTGGTATAATTATTCTTGCGCTAACGCAAAACAAAATATAGCTCGTAACGTTACACTGATGAATGAAAATGGCGGCGGGAAACACGAACAGATCGTTTGAGCTAAGGAGATGTTTTCGTTGTTTTATGATATGGGTGTACCTATGCAATTCGCGCAATCTATAATTTAAAACAGCGGGATTCCCTTCGAGAAAAATTTAAAGAAATAGGCATTCTTACAGTAGCTTCACAATATATTTATAACAACATAATATTAGTCTGACAAAACATTGTGAATTACAAAACAAAAGGGTGATTTACACGATAGGCAGGTTAGAGATCCAAACAGGCTCGTGATTCCTCGATTGCGCCTCAAGAGGTCCGAAAGACATTTGTGGGAATGGGCGTGAAGTTTAATAATAAAATTCCACAGTCGATCTTAGACTTGCCTTTACACAAGTTTAAGAAATCAGTTAAAACTAATCTCATGAAAAAAGCATATTATACAATTGAAGACTATATAAATGACAAAAAAGCGTGGATATAATTCGTTCCAGCGATTCATGAGACAGTAGGTGGTAAATAAACTGTATAACTATAAGATTGAATTGTAAACTTGTTTTGAAAAGAGCAACTGCCGAGTTTCTTGCTGGTTCTTCTCGGCAGGAACGGCATTCCGAACCAGTGGTAGACTCATCGACGATTCAAAAGCACTTGTAAAAAAGTTTATTTGAATAAAAAACATTTCTATTCTATTCTATTCTGTTATACGTGTTATTTATTCATTTATTCAATTTTAACACTTCGACCATCCGCTGTGCTGTGCCAGATCTTTTCTCCACGCATTACTGTGGAACCAACTCCCTTCGACGGTGTTCCCTATAACAACATGGGGTTATTCAAAGGAAGGAGAACAAATTCTTGAAAAGCCGGCAACGCGCGGCTTTGGTGGTACCTATTAGTGGTTCATGGGCGGCGGTAATCACTTAACATCAGATGACCCGCCTACTCGTTTGCTCGCTATTCAATTAAACAAAAAATTCAACCCAATCGGTCTACTAACTAGAGTTTAGAGCAAAGACTACCAAGCTGGCCAAGTGCGGAATGGCAGATATCTCACACACTTCTGAGAACATCATGGAGGACTAAAAGATGTCCGCGACGCGAAGATTTTTTTAATTTTCGTGGGAACTCTGTAATTTTCCGGCGTAAAAAGTAGCCTATGTTTTAATTCTGGGCATGGGCTATCTCCATTCCCAACCGAATCGGTTCATTTGTTGTGGCGTTAAAGAGTAACAAAAATCCATCCATACATCCATTCTCACAATCTTTCGCATTTATAATATTAGTAGGATAGTAGGACTCTCAGGCGTGCAGGTTTCCTCACGATGTTTTCCTTCGCCGTTGAAGCAAGTGACACTTAATTGCTAACTCCGAAAACTTAAGAGTCTGGAGTCAAACCTAAACACTAGGCTATCGCAGTTTACGAAGTTTTAAGGACTAAGCTATCATTACTGTAAACTTAAACTCGAATAACAACCCAAATAATATCAGTAACGATATCTTATAGCTTTGTTTGAAAAGGGTTTGAAAACTATGATTAGACGTGTGTTTTGTTTATTTTTTGAAATTTTGGTACCGAAACTAACTTCATGTTTGAAGTCAATTACAACTTCTTGTTTACAAACGCCGCTTCATTAAAAAAGTACATTAATCTAAATTAAAGCTGCCGACTGTTTTGCTTTTTAATTCCTTGAGGCTGCCTTTGATCTTACAGCATTCGTTGACCTACATGGGGATTCGTGCTGTGGTCAGGTAGTTTCTGTACGTAACTGAAGCAAATTGGAAATGGAAATAGATATAGAAAGGGCAAATGCTTGATGCATTGGTCGTATTATGTGTAAATAGACAGTCGTCTCTAGCTATGAAACTACATTGAAACAAGGATAAAAATTTAAAAACTGACTCAAACAGTCAGGTTACAACCTGACTGTTTGAGTTTTGTTTCATTCGATGACAAGTTAGAAGATCAAGGATCAATGGTAAGTGACGATGCATTATAAGATGGTAGCGGGCTAACTTGGAAAAGGTTTGGCAGTGTACCTACATTCAAAATTCAAAATCATTTATTTCATGTAGGCCAACTTGTGGCTCTTATGACAAGTCAGGAATCTACCACCGGTTCGCAAAGCTGATTCTGCTGAGAAGAGCCGGCAAGTAACTCAGCAGTTGCTCTTTTCAAAACAAAAATGTTACAAAATGTAGCTTAAATCTATCTTGTGGCTTCTATATTCAAGCCACACTCCTAATCTGCTTCTACAAGCCATTGTGCCGAAACGCTAAATCACTTGGCGGCTTGACGGCAGGTTAGTAACTAGCCACGGCCAAAGCCTCCTGCCAGACCAGACCAGAATTTAGAAACTATAAATTCCCAAATTGCCCCCGCCGGGAATCGAACCCAAGACCTTTCAATTATAAGACCATAGCGCTCACTACTGCGCCAGGGAGGTTTCCAAAATGTCGACTACAGAAAATCTGTCTGTCAAAACTGTCTCTGTCTGGCTTTGGCCGTGGCAAGTTACCACCCTTTCGTCAAAGACGTGCCTCTAAGCGTTTCGGCAAGATGGCGTGTAGAAACCGATAAGGGGTATGGGTTAAATGTACTTTGCCATACCCCTTCCAAGTTAGCCCGCTACCATCTTAGACTGCATCGTCACTTATCATCAGGTGCGATCGCAGTCTAGACTATCTTGTCATGGAATAAAATAAAATCGGCTCAGTAGTTTTTTCGCTGCGGTGGATTCGTAAAGAACTCCAAATACCGACTCTTAAAGAACTCCAAATACCGACTCTTAAAGAACTCCAAATACCGACTAAATTAGTAAATTTAGTAAAAATTACCTTAAACCAGACAGTGAATCAAGTAAAAATTCAGAACGATCTGGGCGATCGGTTCTTGACAATTAATGGGCTCGGGCAAGGAGATGCGCTTTCGTGCCTTCTTTTTACTTGGTGCTAGAAAAATGTGTTAGAGACTCACAAACACAAACAACGGGTACTATATTCTACAAATCGTCCCAAGTTTTAGGTTATGCGGACAACCTCGACCTCATCGCCAGAAATCTGGAAACCCTAAAGCAAGAGTACCTGCGAATTAAAATAGCCGCTGAAAATGTAGGCCTTAAAATTAACACCCAAAAGACAATGTACATTAAGTCGACAAAAACTGAAGGTACATCACAAAGTCAAATTACAATTGGAGATGCAGTCATAAAACACAGCTTGGACTTTGTCTATTTAGGCTCGCAAGTTACATCCAATAACGACATATCCAAGGAAATAAGACGAAGAATAGCAATCGCGAATAGGGCGTACTATAGTCTGATAAAGCTGTTTAAATCGCGATTCTTATCAAGACGTGGCAAGGTAACGCTTTACAAGACCCTGGTGAGGCTCGTTTTGACTTATGGCAGCGAGTGTTGGGTGATTAGTAAAAGGGATGAAGACGCCCTGCTTATATTTGAAAGAAGGGTTCTGCGATCTATATTCGGTGCAGTCCAAGATAATGGGTTTTGGCGCATTCGATACAACATGGAGCTGTATAACATCTATAATGAACCAAACGTTGTCCAGCACATAAAGATTGCAAGATTGCAATGGGCTGGACATGTGCAACGAATGGACGAACATCGGAGCCAAAAAAAATTAATGTCGTCACACCCAGATGGTCGCAGAAATATTGGTCGGCCAAAACTTCGTTGGCTAGATGGGGTTAATCAAGATGCAAAGCGTCTTGGTGTGAGAAGTTGGAGGACGAGCGCGAATGACAGAGACGGATGGAGGAAGCTTCTGGAGCAGGCCCGGGCCCACAAGGGGCTGTAGCGCCGCTGTTGATGATGATGATGGATTCGTAAATAGTTACATACATACATAGACTGCTAAAATCATAACCCTTTCTTTTGGCTTAGCCGTAATCGGGTAAAAAGTTAGTCTTTGTGAAACTGTAATTCCTGCTCACTTACATGACGATTTTTCATTCCTCTACTTTTGATCGAACAACGTATAACGCTCCGAGTATCTGTGTTGGAAGAGATACATTAAAGGTAAGTAGCTCTCACATACCCGGCATAGGTATATCTCTCGCCTCGACCTACTTGCGAATAGCTTTGATGCAGGCCCAGGTATAACAGCCACCGTTACAAGTTACAAGTTAACGATGCAAAAAATTTATACGAACAACTGGGAATAAGTTTTGGAATTTTTTATTGGCATTTTAAAATTTCGGCTCTATTTTTGATTGCTGTTTGAGACATATGAGGGAGAGGGCACACTGGCTACTTTTAGCGGCAGCGATCACGTGCTTTTATTGCCTTTAGCGTTTTATGGCCTTTTGCGTGCATCGCGTTTCGTGCGCGCGTAAATCGCGACTAACTGGGTTTCCACGGCGCGGTTCGCATCCGCGCCCGCAGCTGTTGTGGTACCGCTAGTACTGGCCCGCCGCGGGCGCAAACCGCGCCGTGGAAATTAAGACTTTATTTTCCATACAAATCTGCATTCTACGGAGGCCGCGGGCCCGCAACCGCTGCGGGAGGGGGCGCCGAACCGCGCCGTGGAAACTCAGTCAAACGCGTTCGCGTTTGTATAGGTTTCGATCGCAGAATCGTGAAATCGCGCGAATTGCGCGAAACGCGATGCACGCAGTAAGCCATAAAACGCTAAAGGCAATAAAAGCGCGCGATCGCTGCCGCTAAAAGTAACCAGTGTGCCATCTCTCTAAGGAACCTTGTTTTACTCTAAACTGGGACTAAAACTAAAATCTACAGAACATTGATTTTCAGGGGGGCGGGGGGCACTAGCGAAGACCACGCGAAGACTTCGCGAAGACATGTAAGGGCGGTTCTTTTAATGCAAAAATCAACAAGCAACCTGTAAAAATATACAAACTCATCCATCACATTGACTCTTCATCACAAATAGAAAGACATTCATTTATTAATGACATAAATTTATGTTCAGCAGTTAGTTTCTACGACGTCAATTGTAGGTACTTTATATGTTGTGATCATCGTAAGCATTTATAGAATTGGGCAAGCAATAACAATACGCGTGGCCATCTCTTTACATTGAAAGGACTTTCCTAATGCCCATACTAGAGGAAAATGATAGTACATTCGTTTTATTGTTACAATGTTGGCTTTTTTTTACCAAAAGCAATGTTATACGCCATAATACTTCTACTTCGTACTTAATAAGTACAAACATTTTTTTTAGAATAGAATAATTTTTTGTTCAAATAAACTAACAAAGTGCTTTCGAATCGTGAAGTGAATCTACCACTGATAAATGACACGGTTAATGAGCAGAGGTGCGATTGTCTAAAGTTATTCCATTGATCGTAATCGGACTCGATGACATTAGCGTCAAAGTAAAATAAGCCATAACTGCATTGCATTAGAACTCAATTTCGTGTATGCATTCTTATACGTTTAGGTATATACGATACGCTCCATAACTCTCCTTATTAAAATCGGTTGTACTGAATTTGTGACCTTAAAGGCTTAAATCAATACAGTCAAGGATTATTTTACTTTGACGCTAATGTCACCGAATACGAATACGACCAATGGAATAACTTTTAGACAATTGGTACCGTCCAGTGGCAGGCAATTTTTTCCGAAATAAAAGGATATCGTGGAATTTAAAAAATCAAACTACACCACGAACGAAGTCGCAAGCAAAAGCTAGTTACATCATAAATAATATTGACCTATAAATAAATTAGACGAAAAATTATACCCATCTTTAGCGCGCAGTGAAATCCCTTCAAGTTGTTTGCGAAAGTTACGAGGAAAACTAATGAGTTTTCCTCGATGTTCCCGAGATGGGGAAAACTCGCTGAAACTCAAATCCCCAGCGAAAACAATAGCTTTTAAAATATATAAGAGTTTTCTGCGAAACCGCCTATTTAATTTCTTGGTTAGATACCTACGTCCTACAACCAATATCGTAAATAATTAATTTGTTACATAAAACATAAGCACTTCGTAAATTAGTTTGAATTTGATTTAATAATAGATTCTCGCTGTTTTTCTTGACCGGACCAATCTGACTATCGTTACTACAATAACAAAGTAGTGAAGTAAGAAAAGTAATGAGCAGTGAATAAATTTTTCACCTTACGCCCATATGAAAGTAGCGAAATGGCCAGGCCACATATTTTGAATAAGGGCCGATTCAGACCGGGATGGCAGCGGCCGGCAGCGGCGCGGCGAGCTCTTTCAGTGTGAAATAATTTTAAACTTTATCTACATTATTTTAAAGACCAGTATCGCTTGAAAAGTGCTATAATAACCAATTCCATTATTTTCACTTCAAACACACGAGTTTCCTCGCCGAATATAGAAACTAAACTGGCAAGAGGACACCAGGCGCGCGGTGCCGGGAGGCCGCGAGCGGCCGCCGGTGGCGACGCGAGCGTTTCGCGGCCGGCCTCCTCGTGCATCTGCCGGCCGCTGACGTTCGCTGACTGTCGCTGCCGGCCGCTGCCATTCCGGTGTGAATCGGCCCTAAGGTGTAGAGCTTTTGAAGTTAGGGCTTGTAGAGTTAAAAGCTTGGCTCTACATGAGATCTGATAACTTTTTGACAGTGCGAGCCATAGGTATATATGGTCTCGTCTTGATAACACTATGTTTTTGGTGGGATCGTAATTCTCGCGAAAGACGTTCGGTTTTTACTCTTTTGAGTGAGATTGGATACCCAAAAATTACTTTTATAGGTTATTTATAAAAATGAAATTATCATAAACACATTCTCTACTACAAAAAGTTGAAGCCAGAAAAATAGATTTTAGGCAGATTTCTCATTCAAGAAAATTCTGAAAAGCGTAAATTTTCGCTAGGATTTAAACGTAACTCTTATAATACATCTCAATAGCCCTCTGAGAGAGTCGTTGAGGACGAAATGGCCCTCGGAGCTTTGTTGAGGGCTTGGCGACGGTTTTATTGTGGTACTAACACGCCATTCTGTGTTATATTACTTGTTATATATATATACATCAACGTGTATGGAGGGGATATAATATAGGTATTCCTCGTCTTCTTCTTTTCAACCAATAGACATCCGCAGCTGGGCAAAGGTCTCTTGTATGGACTTCCGAATTCCTCGGTTTCGTAAAAAAAAGACAGCATCAATTTAAAGTGAACTTAAAACTTAAGTATTGCGTTTTCGTGAAACTCACTTTTAAATTCAAACTCAAAATCGTTTACAATAAAATCAAAATTAAAAAATTAAGTGGCACTCGGGGACTGTCGCGGTAAAGCTATTGCATAGCATGTTTTAACAACTTATGCAATTATAATATTTATGCAATATTTTTTTTGCATAAAAAAAATTATGCAAAAAAAAAATTAAAAAACAAACAAACAAGAAAACCGCACTGTCACTACTTCGCGAGTGAGATTCGAACCTGCGACATCATACACCATACGGTAAAGAAAGCGGCCGCTCGCCCACTGCGCCAAACAGAGCTACTTGTGAACTTCTAAAATGTGGAACGCTTACTGAACGACGGTGTTAGGTTTATTTTCGTTACGGAATTTCTTGATTCGGTCGCCGCGCTCAAACTGTTTGTCCTAGTTCAAAGCCCGCGATAAAAGCTATGCAATAGCTTAAAATTATATTTTATTTAGGCCAACTTAGGTGGCTCTTATGACAAGTAAACACCACTGGTTCGGAAAGCAGATGCTGCTGAGAAGAGCCGGCAAGAATTCAGCAGCGTTTCAAAAACATTTTTTAACCCCCGACGCAAAAAGAGAGGGGTGTTATAAGTTTAACGTGTCTGTCTGTGTATCTGTGTATCTGTCTGTGGTAGCGTAGCCGCCAAACGGATGAACCGATTTTCGTTTAGTTTTTTTTGTGTCATAGGTAATTTTATCCCGAGTGTTCTTAGCCATGTTTCATGAAAATCTGTTCAGCCGTTTGAAGATTATCAGCTCTTTTTAAAGTTGATTAAGGGATCTGACTAACTTCCTTATGTCCGATCGATTCGAAATTTGGTACCGTGTTACTTCAATGATATTGAAAGTATATGGTAAGGTAACCATGACCTGATCAGCCGTTTGAAGATCATCAACTCTTTAATAGTTGATGAGGGTATCTGACTACCTTCCATATGTCCTGTCGATTCGAAATTTGGTACCTTGTTACTTCAATGATATTGAAAGTATATGGTAAGGTAACCATGACCTGATCAGCCCTTTGAAGATCATCAGCTCTTTAATAGTTGTTGAGGGGATCTGACTACCTTCCATATTATGTCCTATCGATTCGAAATTTGGTACCGTGTTACTTCAATGATATTGAAAGTATATGGTAGGGTAACCATGACCTGATCAGCCGTTTGAAGATCATCAGCTCTTTAATAGTTGATGAGGGGATCTGACTACCTTCCATATGTCCTAATCGATTCGAAAGGTACCGTATTACTTCAATGATATTGAAAGAACATGGTAAGGTAACCATGACTTTAAATATGACATGTCAGAGTAAGGTTTAGATTTCGAAGGTGGGTAATTAAATGGGATCAATTAGGCTCAATTACCACTGCGCTAACAAATCACTATAAATACCTTCCTAATATTTATACCTACTTTAAAAAGGACTAAATAAAAGTAAAATTAAAAATTTTAAAAACCCCCGACACAAAAAATAATCTCTAAAAACTAACAAATAATATTTTATACCTATAATACCTATTATATAACCTAATACCTATTATAATACCTATTATATAATAATACCTATTTTATACCTATATATAATTATTATCGTCACATATAATAAGTAAGTTCAAATATTTTTATTTTCCAAGTGTCGTCGTCACGTCGGGGGACCGCTAAGTGAGAAAAACAGGTGTAGTCGCAGATTGCAACAAAAGAATTTACTCCGAAAAATTCGCAAAATCGACACAACCGTCAACGTCGTCTGCCCTCACGTGTCGCGCGCGGCATTACGTAGAGCGTAGACTATATTATATGCATGAAACTTAAGATCGCTCGTACCTAAATGTAATTCGTAATAATTAATTAGCTGTTGGAAAAATACTTTATAAACTTTAGCGGTCCCGCGACGCGACGACGACACTTGGAAAATAAAAATATTTGAACTTACATAATATATGTGACGATAATAATTATATATAGGTATAAAATAGGTATTATAATATAATAGGTATTATAATAGGTATTAGGTTATATAATAGGTATTATAGGTATAAAATATTATTTGTTAGTTTTTAGAATCTCTAAAAACTAACAAATAATATTTTTTTTGTCGGGGGTTTTTAAAATTTTTAATTTTACTTTTTGCTGCTAGCTTTTAGAGGGGAAAAATAATAATACGAAAGTTATGTACATTGTACAGTATGTACTTCAATGCAAACATAACATTATTTTAACTTTCCTCCTGCGACTATGTACTTACTTATTTATTTTCTAACTTTCATGGAAGTACGGAAGTTTAAATCATTTGTTAACAGCTGTTTTTATCCCACGCTCTTTAAGTATTGGTTAAACTAAAACTGTTGGAAGTATTCAGTAAACTGTCATTACCTTTGTCCGCCCTAATGTTTGAATATTAGATGTCCCATTACTTATTTAATGGTCTTTTATTGGTCGTTACTGAAAGAAAATTTTTTTTCACGACCTCCCCAAAAAAGGAGTGTAATGTTAGTGATTCTTTATTCCACCATAACTTCTAAATGCCTGGACAGATTAAGGTTTAAGATGTATTCGTATTGGGTATCCTTAGAATCGGTACGTCATACCGAGTGACACTGATTAAAAATTTTCAGTTGATATTCCATTTATTAAAGTCCACAATAGAGACCTAAAGAAGAGATATTTAGTAGGGTTTTTTATTCTCTCCCTTAAGGGGAGAATTTAAATAGGTACCTTAATCCACCTGGATGAAGTCGCGGGCATCAGTTTATATTATCCAAATAATACGCCAAAAATTACTCAATTAAAACCACTTGATAAGAAAGTGCTGTACTCAAAATTTTCAAAATTCATCTTCTAGGCAAGCGCGCTCCATCTTAGGCTGCATCTTCACTTACCATCAGGTGAGATTGCAGTCAAGCTCTAGCCTATATATTTAGAAAAAAAAATACATTGGATAAAGTAGGTACAAGAGTAATTAGTAAGTACTAAACGAACGCGAAATTATAGCTCTTACTGCAAGAGACGAAAAAACTGAGCAATTCAACAAAATACCCGTCATTTTACCAAAAAAAGTGGAAGCGATAATACCCGGGTAACTGGGGTGAGGAAAGTAGCCTCCAGCGACCGTCTCAGTTCTAATGACCGTAATCAGAACCCGTGGCGTGTGGATTTGGATTAAATAGGCTGCTTAGGGGTTCATAGCAGCTTAAATAAGGTTACTGTTAAATAATAAATAACTAGATATAAATGTTAAAGTAGTACAATACTTACCTTTAATAAAACTGTAACTGGGCCAATACTATCAACATAGATAAATCTATCAAAAGCATTATTATTTCAATTTTGTTTTGAGGTGTCATGCAATGACAACAAATGTACTTAATTTAAGGTTGACAATGTATGACATGTCAAAACAATTTTTAACTGACTTCAAGGCAGCTTTAATAAGGTTACTGTTAAGTAATAAATACATAGATATATAAATGTTATAGTAGTACAATACTTACCTATAATAAAACTGTAACTGGGCCCATACTATCAAAAGCATTATTATTTCAATTTTGTTTTGAGGTGTCATGTAATGACAACAAAGTGTTTACTTTAAGGTTGACAATGTATGACATGCCAAAACAATTTTTAACAGACTTCAAAACAGGAGGAGGTTCTTCTTCGTAATTCTTCGGAATCTTTTTTTTATGTATGTTCACCGATTGCTCGAAGATGCCTGAACCGATTTGGAAAATTCTTTTTTTGTTTGAAAGGGTATACTTCCCAGGTTCTTCATTGGTCAAGCGGCTTTTAATTAAATAATCAACAATAAATTATTATAAACATTGTAGTGGCGCGGGCGTTTAAAGCCGGTTTTTAAAAATATTTTTTATATTAAATTATGTCACACTGTATGAAGCAGTGATAGCCTAGTGGTTAGGACTGTGGTCTCCTATTCGGGGGTCGCAGGTTCGATCCCAGGTATGCACCTCTGACGGAGTCAAGTGCGTTTAAGCAATTAAATATCACTTGCTTCAACGGTGAAGGAAAACATCGTGAGGAAACCTGCACACCTGAGAGTTCTTCAAAATGTTCTCAAAGGTGTGTGAAGTCTGCCAATTCGCATTGGCCATTCGTGGTGGACTATGGCATATAACCCTTCTCTGAGAGGAGACCTGCGCTCAGCAGTGAGCCGTTGATGGGTTGCTGATGATGATGATGATGAGCTGATGCCTGCAACTTAATCCGCGTGGATTAAGTTTTTAAAATCCCGCAGGAACTATTTGATTTTCCGGGATATAAAATAATCTATATCTCTCTCCAGGTCTTCATCTATGCCCATGCAGTAAATTACGTCGATACGCAGCCCTGTTGCAGCGTGATTGAAGGACAAACCAACAAACACACACACGCACAACACACTGTCGCATTTATAATATTAGCAAGATGCAAAAAAACAAGTCGATACGTTGCCCCATTGCTGTGTGATTGAAGGAAAAACAAACGATCAAATACACCTTCACATTTATAGTGCGTGACATAATAATAATATGTCAAGTTAAAGCCAGTTCTAATAAAACTGTTTAAGTGCAAACTTTGTTACTAAGGTAGGGTCGGAAGGTATAATTTTGTGTTTGTATAACTAAGTATTAAGTTTTCTTCGTGCTTAGGATCAAGGTTCTTAAACAAAGCAATTTCCTGAACTTATAATAAAAAAGCTTTGTATTAAGCAAAGAATTATTATAATAGACGTTTGATCGATCCAGGCATTTATTTACTGCCCAAAACAATGGGGGAAACTTAAGTACCTATACTTAAGGATCAATAGTGGCTGGTTCTTATTGGCTAAATAAATCATTATCTATATATATAAAAGAAAGTGGTGTTAGTTACACTATTTATAACTCAAGAACGGATGAACCGATTTGGCTGAAAATTGGTGGAGAGGTAGCTTAGAACCAGGACACGGACATAGGATACTTTTTATCCCGTTCGACCGCGTTTCCGTCAAGTCACTATAAAACGTGGTATAACAAAAACGCATCTGACATGGAATAACAAAACGCAAATGACAGTGGAATAACAAAACGTAAATGACAGCTAAACGTAATTTTGTATTTGTTGGTTTGACCGTCAATCACGCTGCAAAAAAGCTACGGATTGACGTGATTTTTTTGGATAGGTATAGTTGAGAACCTGTAGAGTGTAAAGCATCCCGGAAAATCAAAGAGTACCCTGGGGATTTTAAAAACTGAATCCACGCGGACGAAGTCGCGGGCATCAGCTAGTTATTAATAAAGTAAAGTAATAAGTACCGATAGATACGAGTACTTCACAAAAATCGTGATTCGTGAGTCAGAAAAAACACCGTGAGGAAACCTGAGGGTTGTCCATAATGTTCTCAAAGGCATGTGAAGTCTACCGGAGAACAACACAATTACGTGAAGAGCACGTAGAACCATTTTGCTATTTTTATATGTTTTTATTGTACTTTGATCCTAATAAATATGACGAAGCAAGACAATAACATTACGATATTTAGTCGATTGTAACAATCTATCAAAAGACTTGTCTTGACTGACTGATTGACTGGCTGCCTGATCTATCAACGCCCCAGCCTAATAGAGCAAGATCCCAGTGCCGCCAGACCTAAGTTATTTTCTCAGCAATTATTTGTGTACGATAGAGTACTGTTCGAATGTCCTTTCAGTATATGCGTACTAGCTAGATTGTGCCGACGGCCAATTTCCAGATACCAGGTGCTAAAGGTAGGTAAAAACTAGAATAACTTATCTTAAATTCTCAGGGCTGATTTTCATATATGTTTTAAAGAATATTGTAAAAATTAATAAATTAATACTGCCAGGCGCTTACCGCCGGCGGTTACTTTAGCCAGACGCTTTGAAGCTTCCAAAAAAATATATAATTTAAGTTAACTTATATTCTCAGTTCTGATTTTTATACATGATACTCAGGGAACTATTGCGATATTATCTGTAAGCTGCCAGACCTATTGGAAGGGTCAAACATCCCCCCAGACACACATTATGCGGCCCCATATGTATGAGCGCTAGAACATGATTCACTTGTTTAAGTGTGTGAGAGATAATATCATCATACTATAATATTATAAATGCGAAAGTGTGTTTGTTGGTTTGTCCTTCAATCACTCTGCAACAGAGCTATGGATCGACGTGATTTTTTGCCTGGGTATAGCTTGCAGAAGATATTGCAATAGTTCTCTCTCTCTAGATCCTAAGCTATACCCAGGCAAAAAATCAGGTCGATCCATAGCTCTGTTGCAGAGTGATTGAAGGACAAACCAACAAACACACTTTCGCATTTATAATATTATAGTATGATGATATTATCTCTCACACACTTAAACAAGTGAATCATGTTCTAGCGCTCATACATATGGGGACGCATAATGTGTGTCTGGGGGGATGTTTGACCCTTCCAATAGGTCTGGCAGCTTACAGATAATATCGCAATAGTTCCCTGAGTATCATGTATAAAAATCAGAACTGAGAATATAAGTCAACTTAAATTATATATATTTTTGGGAGCTTCAAAGCGTCTGGCTAAAGTAACCGCCGGCGGTAAGCGTCTGGCAGTATTAATTTATTAATTTTTACAATATTCTTTAAAACATATATGAAAATCAGCCCTGAGAATTTAAGATAAGTTATTCTAGTTTTTACCTACCTTTAGCACCTGGTATCTGGAAATTGGCCGTCGGCACAATCTAGCTAGTACGCATATACTGAAAGAACATTCGAACAGTACTCTATCGTACACAAATAATTGCTGAGAAAATAACTTAGGTCTGGCGGCACTGGGATCTTGGACCATAAGTACCATAGGAGTTAGAAACTTGAAATTTTGACGTAAGCACCCGCTAAAAAAGATTTTTGTAATTCCACCCCTAAAAAGATTAAATAGGGGATGAAAGTTTGTATGAAAGTCCGTAATTTTCAAGTTATATATTCTATGAAATGTATTTAGGCTTTCAATTGAAAATAAAGGAATTGTTTCACAGTTTTTAAAAGTTTCGCCCACAAAGGGGATAAATAGGGGTTGAATGTTTGTATGAAAGTCAGTCATTTTCAAGTTATATCATGAAAATTTTTATTTTGTCTTTCGATTAAAAATAAGGAAAACCGTGTTTAACAGTTTTTGAAAATTCCAATCCAAAACCCAATTCCAGGCGGACGAAGTCGCGGGAGCGAAAGCTAGTAAAATATAACTGTCAATGCTAATAACGTCATTTTAGGATAATTTTTAGCGTGATTTGATTTTTAACCGACTTGAAAAAAAGGAGGAGGTTATCAATTCATCGAAATGTTTTTTTTATGTATGTCCACCGATTACTCGAAGACGCCTGAACCGATTTGGAAAATTCATTTTTCGTTTGAAAGGGTATACTAATTTTTAGCGTGATTTGATTTTTAACCGACTTCAAAAAAAGGAGGATGTTATCAATTCATCGAAATGTTTTTTTTTATGTATGAACCGATTTGGAAAATTAATTTTTTGTTTGAAAGGGTATACTTCCAAGGTCCCATATAAATCTCATAGAAAACGGTCGACCGTTTTTTTAAATATCAACAATAAATTTTATATTTTGTATAGTGTGTGTGTGTATAAGCGGGAGTTTGAAGTCGGTTGTTTAAGAAAATAATTTTTTTATAGTAAATTATTACAATGAGTTAGCAGACTTATCAGTCAATTTTCTTCATACTACTGCTGTTGTAAAGTATAATTTACCAGTGAATTTGTACCCACAATAAAATGAAAGCTGTTAAACAGCCGCGCTCGAAGTTCTGATCGCCCGGGGATTTTAATTTGCATCCAGTGAAAACATGAATCGTAATTGCGTGGTGCCTTTGGAATCCTTGCTTGTACCTGTCAGGTATACAATGTCAACTTATTAGGGTAATAATTATAGGTCTGCTTGCTCATTTTGTTTCTACTTATCGTCTTCTATTTATTAATTTAATATAATAAAACTGTTATAACCTTTGAGTATTAAACCAACGTTGAAGCGTAGGGTCTGCACATTAAACTCTGTCTTTTTTCATCGTCTTTATAAAAGTAGGAGGTTCTGAATACGTCGTAATCTTTTTTTCTAGTAATCTCGAAGACGCCTGAATCGATTTGGAAAATTCTTTTTTTGTTTGAATGGGTATACTTCCCATTTAAATTTTATCGATATCGGTCGAGCGGTTTTAAAAAAATCAACATTAAATTAAATATACACTTTGTAGTGACGCGGGTGTTTGAAGTCGTTTTTTTTAAAAAGATTTTTTTATATTAAACTAGCTGACCCAGCGAACTTCGTACCGCCAACTTATCTATATAAATAAAACAAATAAACTATCCCAATCCAAAAAAACTATCCTATTTTTTAAGTTGGACCAAATTACAGATAGTTACGAAGTTTGAATAAAATCGGTTAAGTAGTTTAGGAGTCCATCGCGGGCAAACAACGTGACACGTAATTTATATATATTAAGATTATGTTTTGTTGTCACTGACGTCTTTAATTAATCTTAGATTGACGCTGCACGCTGGACTGGCTGTCCCTATATAAATGACAGCTTAAATTATTATGGATCAATTTGAAGCGCCACATTTGACATACGAGTGTCTCTGGAACTAATATAGGGATAGCCATAGGATAGGGATATACAGGAAGTGCCAAAAAGTATCAACTGTCAGTTGTCCACTAGTGCCCTCACTAATTTCAGTATGTACATTGTACCTACTTGAACATTCGTAACTGTAAACAGCGCCAAAATGGCGTTTATCAAGTAGGTGTTCGATTGCGAACATGATTATCTATACATATAATAAAACAGAAACGAAAACAATTCTGTACATGAAATAGATTCAAAAAAGGGTTTTTGCTTCTAATTGTGTTCAAGATACAGATATCTTACAGATATCTATAAATTTTTTTTTGTCTGTTTGTTTGTCTGTCTGTTTGTTTGTCCTTCTTTCACGTAAAAACTACCGCACAGATTTCTACAAAATTTTATACCGTGGTAGCTTATTACTCGGGTCAACATCTAGGCTACTTTTTATCCCGGAAAATCAAGGAGTTCCCGGGGGACTTTAAAAACTAAATCCACGCGGACAAAGTCGCGGGCATCAGCTAGTAATTCATATTCTTAATTCTATACTATAAATATGTAAACACTGACAGTAATTGTTAGACACATGTTGGCTATGGCAACACTGTCTCACTCTGTCAGACCAACTTGCAATTGGAAGCGGTCGACTGCTAAGTGTCAGGTCTATATACCAATTAATTTTATTTAATTAGCAGTTATTGTGCTTAAGTACCTTATGTTGTACTCTTTATGAAATCAATACAAAGTATAAAACTTCTACATTGTTTTATTCCCACAGTAGGTTCAAAAAATATGAATAGGTCCAGTGTTAGTCATAGATTAATTATAGAGGTCAATGTTTGTTGTGCAATGAAGAATATTTCATTCATTCATTCATTCATTGAAAATATTTCCTTAAAAATGTTTTGCGGGTGATGTAGAGACCGATATCAAATTCAAACGCTGAGAGACTCAGAATCATGACGTACTGAAATATGGTTGAGCGAAGCAACGGCTGGATCATACGTCATGCTGCCATGGTGCCACCGGCGGGAATGGGGCTGCTTTCTGTCTGCCCGTCTTAACATGTATTAATTTGTAGTACGCATTTTTGGAACTTCTCATTGTGAAAATATTCTATTCTATTATATTCTAACAAAATCGCCTTGGCATCCAGCTGCCCACAGGATAGTATAAAAAACTTATTACAATGTAATAACTACATAATAATATTGTAAAATGATTATTTTGAAAAGAGCAACTGCTGAATTTCTTGCCGGCTCTTCTCAGCAGAATCCGCTTTCCGAACCGGTGGTAGAGTCATGACGTGTCATAAGAGCCACAGGTTGGCCTACGTGAAATAAATAATTTTGAATTTTGAATTTTATTGATTCCCTGATTTCAGTTTACGTTAGGTCCCTTACACCCTATAATATACGACTGATTGTCTATATACATATAATGACGCTTATTTTTATATTTCCGCTTCTACCCACATTTATACAGTACTAGCTGATGCCCGCAACTTCGTCTGCGTGGATTTAGTTTTTAAAGTCCCTGGGGAACTCTTTGATTTTCCAGGATAAAAAGTAGCATATGTCACTCTCCAGCTCCTCAACTATGCCGGCGTGATTGAAGGACAAACCAACAAACACACACTTTCGCGTGTATGATATTTGTTCGCGCCATGTACCTGCCCAGAATTCCTTGTTCCATGGTCGTAGCGCTGGCAATCTTTTTAGCCCGCAATGAAGTTTACAGATTCTTAGTTTTAAACTTGCCGCCGTTTTTGGGCGTGGTTTTTGCAAGTTCCTTTTTTTGACAGCTACCACGTACACGAAAAAATCCGGGTCGCCTCGCGCACGGTTTTGCTGTTTAAGTGTCTAGATTTAGTTTATTTTACGTTTTAGATGTGCCGTCAAGCGGTCTATGTGTCGACCTAGCTATAAGCAGAATTACAGACTGTTATTTGTAACAAAAGGCGACTTCTAACAAGCGGTTATTGCTCGCCACGCTAAGTGTGAAACAGTGATTTTGACCACCTCTAGTTGGTCTTACTAGTGACAAGCCAAGTGTACAGTGCTCCGTCAGCCCAACGTCTCCAGCGGGCCATAACTGGCTGCCTGCCTGCTGCTGCTAGTGGCCTGAGAAGTTCACTTTACACTTAACCTCACAATACACCCACATATCACCACTATCATACCATCTCAGGCCGTACAAGGATTGACTGCTGCAAGGAAGGTCAGTGCAACCCTACCATCATTAAGTCACCACTACGTTGAGAACAGATCTGACCGCGGTCAAGGGCCGCTTTGGGCAGCGACTCTGGACTCAGGTTTAGCTGATGGGCCCCTGAACCTAGTGGTCCAGGTGTTGACTCGTTGGCCAAGCCGTTGGCCTCAACAATATTAGTAAGGATGTACAGTATACAATAAAAGTTCATTCAATCATGCATTCCGTTCCGATACGCATTCATTCATTCATTGACTACGAACACAGAACTGAGGGTAGTTTGTTTAAATAATTCAAAGCTCACAGGCGACCGCTGGTAGGTAGTTCACGATTAAAACGGCTCACAAACTAGTCCTTCAAATTGAACGGGCGCCGCAAATGCCTTTATACAAATTGGAGCGTGTTATTTATTGCCCCACGAGCTTCCAACAGGCCATTTGGTGCTAAAGTGCTGTGCTTGTCACTAATTTTAATTGAACTATTCTGGATATTAGTTCGACTGCGAAATAGTGTGGACTTATGTTTTGTTTTAGCAGTGATGGCCCAGTGGTTAGGACTTCGGTCCTATTCGGGGGTGACCGGTTCGATCCCAGCCTTTTTCGGAGTTATGTGCGGTTAACCAATTAAATATCACATGCTTCAACGGTGAAGGAAAACATCGTCATGAGCAACCCATTAACGTCTGACTACTCCGAAAAGTCAGAGGTCGAAAGAAACCATCGCTAGGAAACCTGCACACCTGAGAGTTCTCCATAATGTTCTCTAAGGTGTTCACACACCTTAGAAAACATTATGGATCTACCAATTCGCATTGGGCCAGCTTGGTGGACTATAGCCTTCTCTGAGAGGAGACGCAGCTCAGTGTTGAGCCGTTGATGGGTGGCTGATGATGTGAAAAATGTCTTGCCTTCCTTGACCTTCACACGCCAGCATAACTAAGGAAAAATAATAACTAAGGATAAATAAGGAAAATCCGAAATAAAAAAAGAGATTTTTTGGAACGTAAGTTCCTTATCGCGCGGTACGGAAGGGGGCTAGACGGAAAAATTTAACACTCGACACATTTTTGAAACCGACACTTTTTTGTTGAATGTGAATTTTGCATTGTGTTCGGTATTTTCGCGATACAACATTGGGTCTCCGTAGCCTAGTGGCTCCGGCAGTCGCTTAACAGTTCAAAGTCGATGGTTCGGATCCCAGCTCGACAGACCGAATTTTCCATTTTCAATTTTATTTTAAACAATTTCTACATGTGGAATCTTTCCCTAATATTTTATAACTTTTTTTTAATAAAACTAACTCTACTACTACTAAAGTGTGTTCAGTGTTCACCATCTAATAAAATAAGTTACATATGTATTACTATTTAACGTACAAGCTAACGTTGTAAATTTCAGTCCTTGAACATGCAAAATGGAAATTTCATTGCAACGAAAAACATGCAATAATAAATACCTTTCAATTTAGTTGCAAAATACTTTTGCATGTTGTTTTTAAAATAGCGTTGTAAGTAATTCGCTGACTGAGAACTGTAAAGTAGCCCTTGCGTCAGTATAAATATTACTCTGCACAAAAGTGGTTTAAAAATAATATTAAAAAATAAAAATTATTTCTAAAAAACAGACTTCAAACGCCACTACAAAGAAGTATAAAAATAGCCAAATCGCTTCAAGTGTGCCTATAAAATTTGAAGTGTTCCCTCGATTTCTTCAGGATCTCATCATCAGATTCTGACCTGATGACTAGCTGGGAAGTATACCTTTATAAGTATAGGTATCTTCGGAGTAATTGGGGAACATATATATTATAAAAAAAGATTCCGACGAAAGGAGAACCTCACCCTTTTTTGAAGTCTATTAAATCTATATATATAAATAAAAATGAATGTTGGTAAGCGCATAACTCAAGAATGGATGGACCAATTCGGTTAATTTATTTTTTGTATGTTCCTTAAAGTTCCGGCAGCGCCCTGTTCAGCAGCAATAAGCACATTTTATAGGTACTTAAATATATAAGGATAATATATAAGGATATTGTTTGGCGCCTAGTTTTCCAGAGAGCCGATTTTTGGGTTTCTCTTTTTCGGTTCTTTCGAAAGCTTAAGGGGCCTTTCTTGTTTGTTTAACTATAAGTTTTTAAATTTGTGTTGTATGCTTGCTGAATAAATGTTTTATTATTTATTTATTTATTATTTAAAGTCCACGGAAGGTTTTAATAAAAAAAAATAAAGAAAAAAAAATTTACTTTCAACTTTTGACAGAACGAAGTCTGTCCGGGCAGCTAGTAGTATAATAAAACTGTAACTGGAGGATTTCTGTACATTTAATATATTTTGAAAATTTTAATTGGGGGATGCTTTACTATCGATACTGAGCCCAAAACAGATTTTTATTTAATTTTTGTCTGTTTGTCTGTTTGTTTGTCCTTCTTTCACGTAAAAATTACCGCACAGATTTCTACAAAATTTTATACCGTGGTAGCTTATTACTCGGGTCAACATCTAGGCTAAAAAGTATTTTTATCCCGGAAAATCAAGGAGTTCCCGAGGGACTTTAAAAACTAAATCCACGCGGACAAAGTCGCGGGCATCAGCTAGTAATAATAATAACATTTAGTCACAGAATATATAATAGTACTACATTTAGTGTCCTCCGGTGTCCTGATTGAAACCGGTCACGGCGGCCAGCCTCATCTGTACGTTAGATATTATAGTGCACAAGTGTGGGCGCAAACACAGGATAAACAAATAATACAGAAAGGAATTCTCTAAGTGTTAAGAAGCTATATTTGGATCCGTATTTTCGATTCAACGTCAGTCACTCTGTCCATCACTGAATGGATCTTTCTTAGAATAATTATCGCACCCACTTTATCGCAGACTTTCAAAGCGTGTGGGACAGCTTTCCGAAAGATACTTGCGTCACATTGAGTGAGCAGTGATCACGGATAAAGTGTTGGGTCATCTTGCTACGTCGTCTTTTAGAGCTTCTCCAGTTTAAAATCTATATATATAAAAGAAATTGGTGTTAGTTACACTATTTATAACTCAAGAACGGATGAACCGATTTGGCTGAAAATTGGTGGAGAGGTAGCTTAGAACCAGGAGACGGACATAGGATACTTTTTATCCCGTTCGACCGCATTTCCGTCAAGTCACTATAAAACGTGGTATAACAAAAACGCATCTGACATGGAATAACAAAACGCAAATGACAGTGGAATAACAAAACGTTAATGACAGCTAATAGCTATTTATGCAACTGCATCGTAATGAGGGTCATTTTAATTCGAGTGCTGTTTTTTGATACGAGGCTTGCCGAGTATCAAAATAGTATAGTACGAGAATTAAAATGACTAATTACGTTCAGTTGCATACAAGATTTTATCTACGACAAGGAAAATAAAATCATTAATAAAATACGCCGTAGGCTCAATAAAGTAATAAAAAATAACTTCGTAAGCCGCCACCAGCCACCTGTGGCGCCTCTGTCAACAAAAAGTAACTCCGAAAGCCGCCACCAGCCGCCTGTGGCGCCTCTGTTGTATGAAAAGGTACACAAGTGCCAGAACTCAGAGCCTTAGCTTTAGGTATCCTATTTTAAGAAGATAACCATTTCGATTCAGCTCCCATACAACGAGCTGCATCGAAATGAGAAGCAAAACCGAAAGAGGGTTCATATCGATTCAGCTGTCAAATTCGAAATTGGAAATTTTCGATGCTGGAGTAGATAAACGTAATTTTGTTTTTGTTTAAGTATGGTAAAAAATTTGACAATTATAAAAAGTGTTATAATAAAGCATTACTGATATTATAAATGCGAAAGTGTGTTTGTTCGTTGGTTTGTCCTTCAATCACGTCGCAACAGAACAGCGGATTGATGCGATTTTTTGCATGGGAATAGTAATGGATGTAGTAGTGGTTCCTCAGACCGGGAGAGCTACTTTTTATCTCGGATAATGAAAGATTTCCCGCGGGATTTTTAAAAACTAAATCCATGCGGACGAAGTCGCGGGCATCAGCTAGTTTTATATAAAAGGAAAAAAAAAATTTGAATAGAAATATAATATTATTATAAAAAATATTACATACTATAAAAATATATTTATATTTTGAATAATTATACTTACATGACCTTTCACTTCACACCCGTTGGTTGCCTGGAAGAGATCGTTAAGGTTAGGTTAGGCCGTCAAATTGTATAGATAATACTTTGTTTGCTATTTATACTATACTAGCTGATGCCCGCGACTTCGTCCGCGTGGATATAGTTTTTAAAATCCCTCGGGAATTCTTTGATTTTCCGGGATAAAAAGCCTATGTCACTCTCCAGGTCCTTAACTATACCCATGCAAAAAATCACGTCGATCCGTAGCTCTGTTGCGGCGTGATTGAAAGACAAACCAACAAACCTACAAACAAACACACTACTTATCGCATTTATAATATTAGTATGATGTATAAGTAAAGAGGAATTAATACCACTATAATAAAGGCAATCTAATTAAATTTTAGAACACAAAAGCTACTATTGTGACTTAAATATGATAGTTAGATATATTCCCTCGGGGACTTTTTTGTGGAGAATAATGAGTGCTTTAATCATGTACAACATATTTTTTATGTATCATCTATAGTTTTCTCAGCACACGCCAAATAATACATTTTATAGGCAAAATTTTGCTACTTTGGGTTATATTATTGCAATTTTCTTAAGGATCTCTAATTTTTTTGACAATAAATTATAGCCTATGTTACAAACAAACAAACAAAATAAAAAATCTTTCCTCTTTATAATATTAGTATAGATACATTTTATTTCACTGTGATCTTTGTGCTGTACAATAAAAGTCTCTCTCTCTCTCTAAAAAAAAACACACGACCACATTTTGTCAAAAGTATCAGACATTTCTACAATCATTGAAAATATTAGAATGGCGAGAGAGAGGGATTCGGTATGTAAAAGTCCTCTTAACGGCATTTTAGTAACTCTCAAACATACACTAGAAAAAAAAATAATTCCACTCCGAATCGATTTTAAGGTGGAAGACACAGTTCCGCCCGCGAAATTCAAATTTAATTTGGTTTTTCGTAATTTGTAAACTAATACGACAAAGAAGGCTTATGGTATTCTAATTGCGACAATGGCAGTATCATCTTCACAGGTTTATATAAAAATCTTTACTTGAAAGTGTCCAGTTTAAGAAATTAATCAAAATATCGACTAATTTGTGAGTAACTCACGTCCAACTCAGTATTTTGATTAATTTCTTAAACTGGTCAATTTCAAGTAAAGATTTTTATGCAAACATGTGAAGATGATAATTCTACTGGCGCAATTAGAATGCCATTAGCCTAGTTTGTCGTATTAGTTTACAAATTGCGAAAAACCAAATTAAATTTGAATTTCGCGGGCAGACTCGTATAATCATCCTTAACATCTAAATGCAATAATATAGAATGAACTGTTTAGATCATTTAGCTGTCTGGGAGAGGAATCTTTTGAAGAACACTTGACACGAATGCTGCGCTCTTAGCTAGAATGAGGGCCATCAGGGGATGAAATGTTTTTACTTATAAATTAAGTATATATTTTTTCTGCACTGGAAAATTTGTGGACGTACTTTGTCAGACAAATGAACTTTTAATATACCTACAGATTTTTCTTCGAAATTGATCTGAAATGTATCCTCTTTATATTTATAGAAATATGGTTGAGCGAAGCAACATCTGGATCATGCGTCATGCTCGTGAACCGGTGCCGCCGGCGGAAATGCAGCTACTTTCTGTCTGCCCATCTTAACGTGTATTGAATTGTAAGTATGCATTTTTCGGAACTTCCCCTCATTGTGGAAACACTGCATACATAGCATAATATCTATTATATTGTAAACTTGTTTTGAAAAGAGCAACCGCCGAGTTTCTTGCTGGTTCTTCTCGGCAGGAAGTGCATTCCGAACCAGCGGTAGATTCATTTGACTATTCAAAAGCACTTGTAAAAGTTTATTTGAATAAAAAATATTTCTATTCTATTCTTTTTTAGCAAAATATGAGAAGCGAAGATATATTTATACCGTCGTGTAACGACGGTTGTAAATGTATGTATGTATGTATGTCTATGTGTAACTACTATAGAAAATTAGTTTTTACATGCGTCATATTAATTTTGTTGGTATAAAATGTAGCCTCTGTCACCCGGACCATCATAATGAATCGATTGATACCTCCTTCATCAAAATCGATTCAGTAATTTAGCAGCTACGGTGGAACATACGTAAATAGTTACAAAAATACCTATACTGCTAAAATCATAACCCCCCCTTTTTGTTTGCCATAGTTGGGTAAATATAATGTTATAACACAAATCCTAATATTTCCAATTAAGGGGGCTCAAGCCAGTACCTTCTTCATACAAACGTAGATGAGTGATTACTACATTATTTGATATTGTACGCTCAAAACTAAGTATTATGTCGATTTGCCTCGTCATTATCTAGGTTTATTGATATATAAAATAGTGAAAAAAATATTCGTTATAAAGTTACGAGCCTCGAAAGATCGTCATTTTCACACTAAATTTATGACAACTTTTGGCGCAAATAAATAACATTAGGAGTATGAAAATTCCAAAAAAAAATTATCATTAGACATAGTTTATTTATTCATCAGTTCAAATAACTTTACTTTGTAAACATACATTTAGTAGTTTTTTCTCAAAAACACTTTTCCCAAACGACTGTTCAACCCTTGTCGCGCGCTTGATTTCGGTGTAAATTATCGCGCCTCACCCGATACGGAGTGGGAGCGGGCCGGTAGCACGGAAGTATGCGCGCTTGCACTCGCTAGTCGCTACACTGAGTCTATCTCTTTCTCACACAATGTTAGGTGAAATAGCAAGCAGGTTACCCACGTGCGCCGGCAACTTCGGTCGTGCATACTGAGCCCCCTTAAAGCTGCGAAAAGAGGCTATAAAGCTTGGAAGCGCTTGTGAAGCGTGCTTGGAATTACGTTTTAGCGAGAATTTTGGAAAATAGATTAAAGTCCCAAAATAATCCAAAATATAATATCCTCTTATATTATGATAATATAAGCCTATTTCGCTATTTAAAAAACTATGTGAGTTTCGTGGAATCCTCGGTTGCAACGAAGTGCCTTTTAATAATAAATAATAAAAAAAAAACAATAATAATCTGAAGTCAGGATTCAAACCCCCGGAACCGACAGTTTCACTCCTTCGTTTATCCGCTAGGCCACCAAAGCTATAATGGAACGTGTGTAATTAAACGAAAGCAACAAGTGTCGTGATGGAAAATTCTTACACTTTTTTCGCCCAACCGTCCGAAAAGGAACTTCGTTCCAAAAAAGACCAAACCGTATTCTATGTTGATGAAATTGGGTCTTAATATTAATCATGTAAAATCACACGAAGTATTTCTTGTTATAAAACGACACCGCGTCAAACAGCCTGTCTCTATCGACACCCACCTCGTTCAAGTAAACACACCTAAACATATTTACTTGATAAAGTTCTACAAACTAGTTTGAAATCGACGACGAATAGATAACAAAACATATCCACGGCTAAACCTGTATAAGTGTAAGTATAGAATATATTACCGATTATACCCCGTCCAATAAATTATGTAATGTTTGACAGAAAGTTTACCGACTTCCTGTAAAGCGATGATGATAGTGGTCCGCCCATAACTAAAGCTTGTTATGTAAATATATGTAAAAATTATAAACTAACGAAGTTCACAATCTTACGGTGACGGTGGTACGGATGCTAAGCCGATTTAGCCCATGCAACTTTGTTAGAATATTTCCACAATGAGGGGAAGTTCAAAAAAGGCGTACTACAATTCTATACATTTTAAGAAGGGCAGACATAAAGTAGCCCCATTCCCGCCAGTGGAACCCGTTCACGAGCATGACGCATGACCCAGCCGTTGCTTCGCTCAACCATATTTGAGAAAACGTAACAACCCGCATCATACGCATCGATAGATAGACAGAGTATCCCTGCGAGATCAAATCAGCGCAAAGCACAAACGCAGTGTTGGAAGATCCGTCACTAGGTGACTGGCGACATCAAACGGGTCGCGGGGAGCGTCTGGATACATGCGACGCAAGACCGAGCCCTGTGGAAGTCCAAGCAAGAGATCTTTGTCCATCAGTGGACGACTATAAGATCTATCTACGTAAGATAGACAGACGGACAGACACTTGCAAAATCACTCAAGTAAACTTGAAGAACTCGCTTCGCCCGGTCCATTATATCGTATCCTGTCAAATAAAAGAATAGTACTTTTTTTTTAGTCGATGACAAGATAGTCCTTGACTGCAATCTCACCTGATGCGAAGTGACGATGCAGTCTAAGATGGTAGCGGTCTAACTTGGAAGGGGTACGGCAGTGAAAATTCAACCCATACGCCTAATCGGTTTCCACACGCCATCGTGCCGGAACGCTAAATCGTTTGGCGGCACGTCTTTGACGGTGGGGTGGTAACTAGCCACGGCCAAAGCCTCCCACCAGACCAGACCAGAGACAATTCAGAAATTATAATACTGAATATTGAATATTAGTATTCAATTCGATGCCTTAACATGGGTAGCATAAGTACGTCACGCACTCTTTTTAAACATTTCTGTGGTGGTGTCGTGTGATGCGGGTTGTTACGTTCCCTCAAATATGGTTGAGCGAAGCAATGGCTGGGTCATGCGTCATGCTCGTGAACGGGTGCCACCGGCGGGAATGAGGCTACTTTATGTCTGCCCATCTTGAGATAGAAGTTAGTCGGTATGCATTTTTGGAACTTATTGTGGAAACACTGCATATATAGCATAGTATTTACTGTACCTATTGTAAAGTTTTGAAAAGAGCAACCGCCGAGTTTCTTGCTGGTTCTTCTCGGCAGGAAGGGCATTCCGAACCAGTGGTAGATTCATCGACTATTCAAAAGCACTTGTAAAAGTTTATTTGAATAAAAAATATTTCTATTCTATTCTATAAATTCCCAAATTGACCCCGCCGGAAATCGAACCCGAGACCTCCCAGATATAAGACCACAGCGCTCACCACTGCGCCAGGGAGGTTATTACCCACACTTGCGGGATATCAAACACTAGATCGCGGGATGTGAGGCGGGATTCCCGCGGTGGTCCCGCGGGCTACGCGATAAGCGCAGGAAACTGCGGCAGATGTGCTGATAAGATACGCGTACCTACCTACCTGTCGCTTGCTCGGCGCTCTGTATGTAGATGGCAAACATTAACGTGTTGCCTCCAAAGCTCGAACAGTGGAACCTCTTTTACAAGTGTCAGTTACCTGGGCATATTATTACAGGCAGTATTTATTGTTTCAATTTTTGTTTTGAAATGCCATAAAATGTCAATCTTATTTAAGGTTTACCGGGGGTTGACCAGGGCCTAAACTACCAAGTAACAACGCTTAAGGGGCTATAACGATCCTAAATTGTTTGGGTCGTACGAGTGGGATAGAGCTATATATTTTGCAGTGCTAGGAAAGAGATGAAAATTATGGATTCAGGGGTCGGGAATTGAAAAAAATCTTTAAAATTGATTTAAAAAATTATGGATGCCAATAATCAAAGAATTTTTCTCACCGCTTTTAGTAATTACTAGCTGATGCCCGCGACTTCGTCTGCGTGGATTTAGTTCATAACATCCCACGGGAAATCTTTGTCACCCTCCAGGTTCTCAACTATACCTATCCAATAAATCACGTCAATCCGTAGCTTTGTAGCAGGAAACATTTGATCGTCTTGCTCGCGGCATTGTTAATGATGATTCAAAGAGAAAACATATTACTGATGATATTATCAATTACGTTTAGCTATCATTTTTATAATTGTCAAATTTTTTACCATACTTAACCAAAGACAAAATTTCGTTTAGTTGTCATTTACGTTTTGTTATTCCACTGTCATTTGCGTTTTGTTATTCCATGTCACATGCGTTTTTGTTCACGTTTTGTAGTGACTTGACGGAAACGCGGTCGAATGGGATAAAAATTATCCTATGTCCGTCTCCTGGTTCTAAGCTACCTCTCCACCAATTTTCAGCCAAATCGGTTCATCCGTTCTTGAGTTATAAATAGTGTAACTAACACCACTTTCTTTTATATATATAAGATTTATATCAACACAAATAAAAAAATAGCAGGAAAACAACCTACCGTTTCGGTTTAAACAAGGTTTAAACAAGGTTTAAACCTAAAAAAGGAGATTATTGGATCAAAGTTTGGGAAAACTTTCTATCGAGAATTTTTTTCCAATCGTGTTTCTATCTCTAAGCGAATTTAGTTAAGATACCCAAATTACATATTGCATTGAAATTATTCAAATTGGAATTATAGTTTTCAATTTGTAACCCTCACAGAGCTCACCGAAAATCGCCTGTCGCATGCTTTTACCCTTTTACCTTAAGGTTGAAGACACGGTTCTGCCCGCGAAATTCAAATTTAATTTGGTTTTTCGCAATTTGTAAACTAATACGACAAAGTAGGCTTATGGCATTCTAATTGCGACAATGGCAGTATCATCTAAACAGGTTTATATAAAAATCTTTACTTGAAAGTGTCCAGTTTAAGAAATTAATCAAAATATCGAATAATTTGTAGTAGTACTAATTTGAGTAGCTCACGTCCAACTCAGTATTTTGATTAATTTCTTAAACTGGTCACTTTCAAGTAAAGATTTTTATGTAAACCTGTGAAGATGATAATTCCACTGGCGCAATTAGAAGGTCATAAGCCTACTTTGTCGTATTAGTTTACAAATTGCGAAAAACCAAATTAAATTTGAATTTCGCAGGCAGACCCTTGTCTTCCACCTTAAAGCAGTATTATTTAAATTTTGTTTTGAAATGTCTTAGTGCCGCACTCAGAGTCATTCATTAAATTAAGATTAATTAATCATTGACTTGTGATTAACTGCCGCACTCAGCCGCATGTATTGAATTATATCATTTAATGATTAATTAATTAGTTATCATTAAATCTATTACTGAATTGACACTAATGTACAAACGAAGCGTTAATCCAAGATTAAGTCGTTAAGTAACGATTAGCGACTCTGATTGCGGCAGTAAGGATGTCAACCTTAATTTAAGGTTTACCGGGTTTTGACCAGGGCCTAGACTACCAAGTAACAACGCTTAAAGCAAAAGCAAATTGTGTTTTGTCACATACAATGTCAACCTTAATGTAAGATTGTCATCCTATGACAACTCAAAAAAAAAATTGAAATATTGAAATAATACTTGCTTCACTGACTAGGGTCTGACCAGAGTGTATACTATACACTCTGGTCAGACCCTAGTGTAGTTAAATTCATCAGAGCTTTTACGAATATTAATCAGCCCTGCGATTGTCTAAAATTATTCTATTGATTGTTATCGTTTTCGACGACAGTAGCGTCAAAGTTAAAATAAACCATAACCGCATTAAATTAGAGCTCAATATGGTGTATGCATTCTTATATTTTTACGTATGTACGATACGCTCCATAACGCTCCATATTAAAATCGGTTGTACTGAATTCGTGACTTTAAATCAATACAAAGGATTATTTTACTTTGACGCTAATTTGTCATCGAATACGAATACTTTGACAAATGAACCACGTAGTAAATATTATTCGTCTATGTACGAATACGATCAATGGCATAACTTTTAAACAATCGCACCTCAGTAGTATTATATAGATGATTACTAAATAGTTTAAAGTATTAAGAAGAGAGGTATAGGCAATGGTTAAATTTTCTTCTCGAAATGATTGCCACCTGCCACTTTACCGAGTTATAAGTAAACAGAGATTTATCTCTAACGGGCCAATGAAGCACCGAATTAAGTCTATACCTAATTTCACTACCTTATAAAATCTTAAAAGCTTTGAAAGGATTATTGGATCCATAAATCTTATTACCGAGATCAAGAATCAGGATTAGTCTCGCTTGCTATTATCAAAAACATCAAACACAGAAAAGTTTGACTGACACAACTTTCTGAATAGGTTCATTAATTCAGTTAAAAGGCGCCTTTGTTCTAATACCGTTAACTTTACTCCAGTTTATATGAGATTTGTGTGAGTCAATATTCAGTTAATTTTTACACCTTTCTATATTAGGTAGCCACTCTATTAAGTAGGTCAAATTATGAAAAAGTTTTTTTTAATGGATAAAAAGTAAACTGTGACTGCGAATTCACATGATAGTAAGTGACGATGCAGTCTAAGATGGTAGTGGGCTAATTTGGAAAGCCTTTGGCAGTGTAAATTAGATCAACACCCGTAATTGCTTTCTACACGCCATCGTGCCGGAACGCTAAATCGCTTGGATCGCTTTTGACGGTAACTAGCCACGGCCAAAGCCACAAACCAGACCAGACCGAGACGTTTGAGAAATTATAAAATCCTAAATTGCCCTTGACGATAATCGAACGCGAGACCTCCCACTTAAACTACTCACCACTGTGCCACTGTGTCAAAACCGCGAAAGTGTGTTTGTTTGTCCTTCAATCACGCCGCAGCTATATAGATCGACATGATTTATTTGCATGAGTGTAGTTTCCTGGAATGTGACATAAGTATAGACAATTTTACAAACAAAATCCACGCGGACGAAGTCGCAGGATCAGCTAGTAAACTATAAATTGCGTGACAGTAAAACGAGACATATTAAAAAGTTAAAATAAAAGTATAACATTCCCAGCAATATTTTGGATTGTAACAATAAAGATTTATAAATTAGTCACTCTGTATGCGGTAACTTTAGTACCATACCGTCAAGTAACACTCTGAGGAGTAGACAATCGTTACTAATATTATAAATGAGAAGGTAATGTTTGTTTGTTGGTTTGTCCTTAAATCACGCAGCAGTAGAGCAACGGATCGACGTGATTTTTTGCATGGTATAGTAGAAGACTTGGAGAGTAACATAGGTTACCTTTTATCCCGGAAAAACAAAAGGTTCCCGAAGGAAAACCTAAACCCCCGAGAACGAAGTCGTGGGCAAAAGCTAGTAATAAATAATAATAATTATCGTAATGCTAAACATCTTATGCAAAGTCTATGTCGAACTGTCATAATGGATTCGTTAGTTTAGCTGTGAAAAGGTAATAAACAGACAGACACATTTTCGTATTTTCAATATTTAAAAATTTTCACTCAGAAGTTGGTTATGTTATTATGTTTAATAGCATTGTAACATTTTATAATTGAAATGAGCGCTGAGAGCGGGAGTTATTAAGCCGTGCATGTTAGCATTTAATTATTTTCATCATCATCATTAGCAACCCATCAACGGCTCACTACTGAGCGCAGGTCTCCTCTCAGAGAAGGGTTATAGGCCATAGTCCACCACGCTGGCCCAATGCGAATTGGTGGACTTCACACACCTTCGAGAACATTCGAGAACTCAGTGTGCAGGTTTCCTCACGACGTTTTCCTTCACCGTTGATGCAAGTGATAGTTAATTGCTTAAACGCAATTGACTCCGAAAAGTGCGAGGTGCGTACCCGGGATCGAGCCTGCGACCCCCCGAATAGGAGACCAGTCCTAAACACTAGGCTATCACTGCTTCTTAATTATTTTACTTGTGCGGTATATGATTTCTACCGCACCGTCTCTGCCGGTGGCTACCGGCTAACCGTGTGATAATGATAATAATATTTTATTTCAATTGTTCGGCTGTTGCGTAGTCCATAGCTATAATCAGAGCCACTTTACAAGCAAAATTGAAAATTATTCCTCTCATATTCTTGGAATGTATCATCATCATCTATCTCTCATCGCTTGTTTACTTTACTTGTGCGTGGTATATGATACCGCACCGAAATTGATAATAATTATCCCTCTCTTATTCTTGGAATGCTAAACAATATAACTATCACCGCTTTTAAGCATATTATTTGTAAATGTTTTGTGGAGAAAAATAAAAACGTAAACAGCTTGGACGAGAGAGAAGGACATGCCAAGCGCACGCATCCCCCTCTGCCGAAGTACATGTACGACGTACGTGTAATTATTTGCTTGTGTGCTCATTTTCTGTAAGTGTAACAGCTTTTGAGTAAGTGTGCGCTCATGGAGACGTAGTGAGTTTGTAAATGTGTGCTGTACGTATTTACCTTACCTCCCGCGGAAAGTGGCAGAATTTATTTAGTACTAAATCTGCTTTAAGGCAAGTCCTACTTTAATGTCGAAGGTAAACAGGAACGCATAACCCATATCGTCTCTCCCGCGAGGGCATTGTTGCTCATACACCATTTCATTACATGGCATGGATGGCGTGGTAATAATAAAAAAACGCTTACAACAGCGTTTCGTTGAAACCATTACGCAATTTGAAATCATCCATTTTGAACACGATAACAATGAAATTTTAAGGTCTTTCCACACACAAACGCTTTAGTAGAGCGTTTATTTTAAAACAACACTTCGTAAGCGCGGTTTTTTTAATCCCGTGGTAACTTTTCGGCTTCTCGGATTCAAAATCTTAGGAATACAAGCTTATTCTGTATTAAAGGTAATCAAGATCTCTTTAGCGGTTAGGCCTTGAAAAATTGTTAAACTATAGTAAAATTATACTATTACTAAATGCCGCATAATATCATTTTCTTTTTAAACGCCTTTACTACTTCAGTGATGAAAAGTGATTGCACTTGATTTTACCGCAGATTTAAAGAAAATAAGTTAGTTTGTCATGATCATCAACAGAACTCAGCAAAAAAGTGTGTAAATGCATCAAACATTTATTGTTAATTAGTCCCATAATGTAAGTTGCTTGACATTTGCCCAGTTTCTGTCAACTACAAGTAAGAAAAATTTGAAACAAAATTGTGGGCCAAACCAAACGCAAACAAAACGCGGCGGGAAACCATTACGTATGAAGCTCCCTAAACAGCTTCAAAGATTTATGGCAAGTCCAGTATCGGTAGATTGATAGACATAAACCACTTTACCCTTAACTGTGAAGAATTTGAATCATAACTATGGCCAAATGCGAACAAAACTCAGCGGGAAAGCTCTACGTATGAAGTGCCTTAAACAACTTTAAAAAAAGTCCTCCCGATTGAATCCGGCCACATCAGCCAATCCCCATGGAGATTATCTGCGCGTGAGATATTTTAGTGCACAGGTGTGTGCGCAACACAGGTGCACTCTCTATTCCCTCATTCTCATAGTCCGATTGGACGGAAATCAGACACGACCGGAGAGATCAGGCGCAGGACCGACGTCTTAAGAGTAGTGTCTAGTGACGAACTGACGAAACGCGAGTAGGTATTTTCCAAAATGCTATCTGTTTCACAACGCTTCGCTGCCCGACCCGCATCGTGCGATAGAGAGAGTTGCAAGTCCAGGAGTTATTTGCCTAAATTTTATTCTTGAAATATTGTTTCGGGTCATAACGTTTTTATTTACGTTTACAAAATTAGTCAATTTTGGTCTCATTAGATTCAGTACACCTTAATCTAGGCTCGTACGTTTCATTTTTTTAGTATTTCAGTTTAGTTAAATTTAAAAAAATAAAATTAGTCGAGGAAGTTTTTTTAGTCTTAAATATGGATATTTAGTCACTAATAACTTTTAACATAAGCAATATTTCTTTAAAATTAAAACGTACGGGCATAGTTTTTCATTGTATCTGCAACATTTCAAAAAATTATGACCATTGGACAACATTTACGGGTAGCAAAACGTTATCGCTTTTTGTATGAAAATTTTCAACTAGACACTCCTCTTAACGTGCTCTCCGAGGCACGGGGATGACAAACCGCCAACTTGCTAACTCCGCTAACTAGTACTGAGAATTTCTTGCCAGACAAACCCAATATTATTTTGGCCCCATCCGGAAATCGAACCTGGGACCGCATCGTTATCCGCAGTCGAACTTTCTAACCACTAGACCAACGAGGTAGTAAACAACTTCAGAGATTTATGATTAGTCTCGTATCGGTAGATTGATTGACGAATGCCCCATTTCCGTCAACTATAAAGAATTAGGACCATAAACATAAACTTCGGTAGTAAGTATTACTATTTGGATCGTTTATGTTTAGACGTCCCTCTTACCGGCTTTTAGCTGTGAGTGTTTATATCCGATTTAAAAAAGTGTTTCATTTACAAATAAAAAATTTAAATCACCCCGACATCGACTGATCGATGTAGGTATATAGGTATGTATTAATACTAGATTTGCGGTTACGAACACTTACCATGTTCAACTGAATTGTACTGAATTCAGCACACTACAGTAAGTGGCCGTGGCATTCGCGACACGGACGCGGGCGCTATTTATGCGATAAAACTTTATAAGTACGTAATTGTGAATTGGAAAGCCAACAATACCTATATTCAAGTATCAATACATATATTCAAGTACCTAACAAAAAAGTATAGTTATTATAGTGAATAGGTCTTTAGATATTTGAACACTAGATACGAAATAAAAATAATTTCTTGATTTAAGCGAATACTTTTCTCGAAATATTCTGCCACCATATTATTAATAGATAGAGGTCGGTGATCCCAAACTATAACATTTTTTCAATCGACCGAGCGATATTTTCAAGGATATAATATGCCTCCCGCACCCCGCACACCGTTCACGATTCTGCGACCCGCGGCCGCGTGATTCAATGAAGATTTGCAACCTTATTCACCATGCTGGCTCCCCTCTCTACCTCAGCCCGCGCTATCCAAAACTGCGACACAGTTCTTATTCCGAATTGCCGGTCTATACATTCAAGTCTTTGACCCAACATGTGGAATTCTTGGACAAATGGAAGTTGATAATCTTTAAAAATCTGAACAGATTTTCAGTAACTTCTTCTTCTTCTTCTTTATCAACCTATAAACGTCCACTGCTGGACAAAGGTCTCCTGCATGGACTTCCACAGGCTTCGGTCTTGCGCCGCTTGAATCCAGCGGCTCCCTGCGACTCGTTTGATGTCGTCGGTTCACCTGGTGGGGGGTCTGCCAACACTGCGTTTCCCGGTGCGGGTTCGCCACTCCAACACCTTGGGACCCCAACGACCATCAGTTCTTCCAACTATGTGTAGTTCATACATACATAGTTCAGTAACTAGGGTCTGATTATTATGGATAGTCTGGTTACAGAAAACAAAGTAGGCTTACAGATTGTGGATTGGTTAACAAATTGGTTAGTCTGACGATGGAACAGGAAGGTGATGGTAAACAGTATATATGTCGCAGTAAGATAGTCGAAGCCGTGATATAGCTGTAAACCTAGTTTTATATCTATACCGGAATATATATAGTTAAATACGAAAGTGGTTCATAGTCATAGCTTCTTACTTGTGCAATTATCATAGTAGAAAATTAACACTTTTAATCATTTCACTAGATAAGTCTAGTCAGATAGTTAATACATATATCGTGCTCATATTATAGCTATATTCCTTTTAAGATAGATATGGACTGCTTCCGTATAACTATATTCCGGTTTATAGCTATAAAGTATAAACCTAGGATTATACTCCTCTCCTCTCCTTTGCGACGCGCAGTCGGGTGAAAAATAAAATTATTTTACACTCAAACAATATGAAACTTTAACCGATATCTTCGTTTATTTTAAGAACCGGCTCAAACACAAAGCAAGCAAATTGAAGCGCAGCGACAAAGACTGGACTTTGTGTTGTATTCTTTGACTTTGCAATACAGATATGAATAGCTTCTATCAATTTCATTTAACACTATTGTGTGTAAGTGGATTTAATTTTTAAAAAACCCTGTTTTTACTCTCCAAATTCTTAACTTTACCCATTGCAATAAAAAAATACGCGTCGAATTGAGTACCTCTTTTTTTTGGAGGCGGTTAAAACACGTCAATCCGTTGCTCCATTGCGCTGCATCATTGAAGGATAAAACGACAAAAAAACAAACATATTTTCGCTTTTATACCTAACTAGCTGATGCCCGCGACATCGTCTGCGTGGATTTAGTTTTTGATTTTCCGGGAACTCTTTGATTTTCCGGGATAAAAAGTAGCCTACGTCACACTCCAGGTCCTCAACTATACCCATGCAACAAATCACGTCAATCCATGGCTCTGTTGCGGCGTGATTGAAGAACAAACGAGCCAACAAACAAGTTACACACTTTCGCATTTATAATATTAGTATGATATGATATTAAGGAAGGATATGGCCGTGACGTCATCATCACTTCCAGAGCCCTGGAAACGTTATGTGTAGGTCTCTAAAGATAAAAGTAACACTAGGCTGCGAGGCTGTGACGTCATAAAACCGAACTGAAACACATAACCGTTATTTATTTATGAAGGCAGCGTTTTCGAGGGTAGTTTGCGCCGAGCTCGGGATCTCTTGAAATAGAGATTAGGTCCGGCCTGCCAATTTAAGGTCAGCGCTCACTTTCAACTCGACACCCGACCAGTCGCTTTGCCTTTGTTGAAATTTCTTATAGTCTGCCATAATATATTTGGAAGTAAATAATAATAAGCAGTGATAGCACAGTGGTTAGGACTGCGGTCTCCTATTTGGTGGGTCGCAGGTTCGCTCCCGGGCACCTCTACTTTTCGGAATTAAGTGCATTTAAGCAATTGAAAATCACATGTTTCAACGGTGATGGGAAGTTTCGTGAGGAAACCTGCACGCCTGAGACAATAATGTTGTCAAAGGCGTGTGAAGTCTACCAATTCACATTGGGCCAGCGTGGTAGACTGTAGCCTATAACCATTCTCTGAGAGGAAACTTGCGCTCAGTAGTGAGACGTTAACGGGTTACTCATGAATAATATATATGTAAGTATATGCACTCATTTATAAACTTGCTCGCAAGCAGTCCATAAGCGGAAAGCGAGTTAACAATTCGGTGACCACCCGGAACCCACTGCTAGCTCGCTTGTCGTGCGTCTCGGAGGTTCCAAGTGGATCGCGTAGCACCCGTAAGCTGTTCACTCGACTGTTTTGTGATTCAACTATGTGCACACGCGGCATCCACCCGTTGACCACTGGGCGTCAACCCGCCGTTCGCGTGAGATCACCGCACCACCGCGAAAAGAGGCGGTTGAAGTGGAGTGTCGAGTTGATAAATGAGCGAAGACCTTTAAGAGCAAAGCGAATTTAATATGAATTTAAAAATATGAAATTTCGGATCCTACACTTAATGAAGGATCATTTAATAACGAACAAAATGAAATCAAATTTTTCGAATGTCGAGTTGCGAAGGAAAAGGAAGCTATATTGTAAGCTCCTTCATAAAGGTCCTTAATACGTCGTTTCTTGTTTATAGCTACAAGGCTACACCCATCGAACTATCAAGATTAGAACAGAAGTTTCTAACAAAATTAAAAAAGTAATTGTTTACTGGGACTGATAATTACGTTTTTGATGGTTATTGTGATGAATTATGCCACCCTTTCACAGCACAGTACGTGATTTTTTAATAATTTTCCGCGAGCTCGTCGTTCTAAGGGAGCGGGCAAATTGGCTACTTATAACGGCAGCGATCGGCGTTTAAAAATCGCGAGACACCGATGCTAAAAACGCAACTTGATCGCTACGACTGGCGTTTGCTCTGTGCGTTAGCGTTCGGACTTGGAATCGAGCTTCCGAACAGCGACTAAAAGCCATAAAAACGCCGATCGCTGCCGCCAAAAGTAGCCAGTCTACCCTGTCCCTCAAGCAACGGTACGGCCTATAAAAGCCTACTGAAAATGGCTTATCACCTTGTCGACTAATGCGCTTCTACGCGTTATAGTTCGACCATGAAGGGACTTTTAATAACGAACAAAATGAAATTAAAGGGTCTAGCCGGATAGGTATGGCGAGTCGGCCCCCAAATGGGAACCTATATCGAAACTTATGTTATATCATCGACTTGATGTACCAACACGATATATGTAGGTTTCGCGCCCGGCTTCCGCTTTGACCTTGAGATATGGGGCAAAATAGGCCACACGCATAACTATCATTCAAAAAAATATATCTCAAAAACTAATTCAGCTAGAGAAGTAAAACCAACGCGAGGCTTTAGGTTACTTTACAGAGTATATTACTTATATAATTTTTTGGATTTTTTAGAATAATTATAAATATATATAAATAAATAAATAAATAAATAATAATTTTTTTTTCAGTCTTCTCAGTGATTCACAATTACGGAAATAATATAATATTATGCTCCTTTACGTGCACTATTACTCATAAAAATTTCGTGAGAAAAAAGTTGGGGATACACTTCGAAAAAAAAAAATATGATGTGGTCCTCGTAGTGTTTAGGTATAAACAGGGCTTTACCTATATCTTCCTCTTCTTTATCAACCGATAGACGTCCACTGCTGGACAATGGTCTCCTGCATGGACTTCCACACGTCTCGGTCTTGCACCGCTTAGATCCAGCGGCTCCCTGCGACTCGTTTGATGTCGTCGGTCCACCTAGTGGGGGGGGGGTCTGCCAACACTGCGTTTCCCGGTGCGGGGTCGCCACTCCAGCACCTTGGAACCCCAACGACCATCAGCTTTTCGAACTATGTGTCCCGCCCATTTCCACTTCAGTTTCGCAACTCTGACTCTGACTTGCTGAGCTATGTCGGTGACTTTGGTTCTCCTACGGATCTCCTCATTTCTGATTTGATCTCGCAGGGATACTCCGAGCATAGCTCTCTCCAACGCTCGCTGAGTGACGCTGAGTGAGCCCATTGTTAGCGACCATGTCTAGAATCCGTAAGTCATCACTGGCAACACGCACTGTTCGAAGACTTTAGTCTTCAGGCACTGAGGGATTTTGGATGAGAAACAGTCTGGCTTACGGATCCGAGACATGGTCGCTAACTATGGGCCTGATAGTCAGCTCAGGGTCACTCAGCGAGCGATGGAGAGAGCTATGCTTGGAATATCCCTGCGAGATCAAATCAGAAATGAGGAGATCCGTAGGAAAACCAAAGTCACCGACATAGCTCAGCGAGTCCCGAAACTGAAGTGGAAATGGGCGGGGCACATAGTTCGAAGAGCTGATGGTCGTTGGGGTCCCAAGGTGCTGGAGTGGCGACCCCGGACCGGAAAACGCAGTGTTGGCAGACCCCCCCACTAGGTGGACCAACGACATCAAACGAGTCGCAGGGAGCCGCTGGATGCAAACGGCGCAAGACCGAGACCTGTGGGAGTCCATGCAGGAGACCATTGTCCAGCAGTGGACGTCTATAGGTTGATAAAGAAGAAGAAGATATAGGTAAAGTCCTGTTTATACCTAAACACTACGAGGACCACATCATATATTTTTTTTTTCGAAGTGTATCCCCAACCTTTTTCTCACGAAATTTTTATGAGTAATAGTGCACGTAAAGGAGCATAATATTATATTATTTCCGTAATTGTGAATCACTGAGAAGACTGAAAAAAAAAATATTATTTATTTATTTATTTATTTATATATATTTATAATTATTCTAAAAAATCCAAAAAATTATATAATATACTCTGTAAAGTAACCTAAAGCCTCGCGTTGGTTTTACTTCTCTAGCTGAATTAGTTTTTGAGATATATTTTTTTGAATGATAGTTATGCGTGTGGCCTATTTTGCCCCATATCTCAAGGTCAAAGCGGAAGCCGGGCGCGAAACCTACATATATCGTGTTGGTACATCAAGTCGATTATATAACATAAGTTTCGATATAGGTTCCCATTTGGGGGCCGACTCGCCATACCTATCCGGCTAGACCCTTTTTCGAATATTTACACATCATGATTGCGAAGAAAAAGAAAGCTATGTAAGCTCCTTCATAAAGATCCATACTCCTCAATATGTCGTGTCGTATTTGTAGCTACAAGGCCTCTTGTAAGATGTTCCCCCAACACGTGATGACGTCACAGGGTGAGGACCACGTACGATATGAACCTCTTCGCGGACGCGCCCTGAATTTTTCATGTTAAACCTTCATAGAGATCCCTCTATTTGAGGATGTAACAAGTTACGACACGATAGGTGTGAGATTGGAATTTATCTGTGCTTTTTGAGATATACGAGATTTTACTGGGATTGCGTTGGAACTTATTCGAATACTACTAACATTTGCTCGCGACTTCATCCGTGTGGAATTAGGTTTTGTAAAAATCCCGCGGGAACCCACTGGTTTTCCGGGATAAGTAGAGTAAAAGGTAAGTAGAATGTAGGTAAGTATATATTACTCTCCAAGTCCTCATATACCCATGCAAAAAATCACGTCGATGTGTTGCTCCGTTGTTGCGTGATTGAAGGACAAACCAAAAAACAGACACACTTTCGCTTTAACTAAAAAACAAACACACTTTCGCATTAATTTAAATTTATTAATGCGAAAGTGTGTTTTAAATTAAAAATCACGGATTGACGTGATTTTTTGCATGGGCATATGAGGACTTAGAGGAGGACTTACTAATATTATCTTACTAATATTATAATACTAGATAAGGCCCGCGACTACGTCCGCGTGGATTAAGGATATTTAATTGCTGCGGGAAATCTGTAATTTTTCGGGATAATAAGTAGCCTATGTGTTAATCCTGGGTATGAGCTATCTCCATTCTTAATGTCAGCCAAATCGGTTCATTCGTTGTGGCGTGAAAGAGTAACCAACATAGATCTATACATCCTCACAAACTATCACACTTATAATATTAGTAAGATAGTAAGATGTTCTCCCGAACGAATCTGGCCACGGCGGCCAACCTCTACAGTAGAGGTTGGTTAGCCATCTGCGTGGGGTGATATTATAGTGCACAAGTGTGTTCACAAACACAGTTCCCTATTTCTTCACACATAGCAGACCAGGCGCACTCCGCATTTTTACAAGCTTTTATTTAGCTTGACCAGTATTTATTTGTTTAAGTATTTATTTGTTTGTTTGGGTCAAATCTTGCAAGATGAGTTAGAACCACTTCCCGGTTTCCGATTGAGCTGAAATTTTGCATGTATGTGTAAATCGGATGACAATGCAATATTGTTGTGAGATGGAGCTGATCTGATGATGGAGACGGAAGATGGCTATCGGAACTCTGTAATAAAACGATGTAAGCCCATCGATTTGAGCTCGTTTGATTCGTCATGACAAGAACTCTGATCCTAGATGATATCTAGAGTCTAATAATGTAGCTACTAAAAGCTTGTATTTAAAAATAAAATTTTTAATTTACACTTGTATGTATATAGTACCCGGATAGTAGTCGTTCCGTCCTGATGGACGGGCCAACTCAATGGGCTAACGTAGTGCGAACTTAGGCTAGCTAGGAGATCCATAGATCGTACTCTGACTCTGCTCAAGACTCAAGATAGAGTAAAAATGAGACACAAATATGTTCCGACATAAATCAGTTTTGTTTCTGAGCTGAGTAAGAGTGCCATCTATAGATCTTACCGGCACGAACGGCATTCCGAACCAGTGGTAGACTGATCACTCATCTGACTCATCTCAGGAGACTCATCGACGATTCAAAAGCACATGTAAAATAAAAAAGTTTATTTGAATAAAAAAACATTTCTATTCTATTCTAACTCAAGACCATTCAAGTGCCATGGGAATGGGATAAGAGTTACGCGATAGAAATAGAGGCAACAAATGTAGACTTGAGAACTTGGAGAGTGACATAGGCTATTTTTATCCCGGAAAATAAGAGTTCCCGCGGGATAAAAAAACTTGAGAGGTGTGAAGGGACACCCGGATGGAACGTAGTTCCTTTCGATTAATTAATTTGGCATTGTGTTCGGTATTTTCGCGGTACATAAATGGGTCTCCGTAGCCTTGTGGCTTCTGCAGTCGCCTAACAGCCAAAGGTCGATGGTTCGAATCCCAGCTCGACAGACCGAATTTTCCATTTTCAAGAAGCCACAAGGCTACGGAGAAACAATATTGTACCGCGAAAATACCGAACACAATGCCTTCAAAAAGTGTCGGTTTCAAAAAAGTGTCGATCCGTCTAGCCCCCTTCCGTGTTCCGCACCGCGAGATAAGGAACTACGTTCCAAAAACTAAATCAGCACGGACGAAGTCGCGAACAACAGCTAGTTATTTATACAATATCATGGGACTCAAGGTCTGTTCGTGGTATTCATATAAGGTTTGAAAGAAAAAGATTAAATAAAGCGTTATGTATGACAACGTAATAAATATCACCACGGAAAGGAACAGAATAATAGATGAAGATGAATCTCACTTTTGACAGACGTGACTTACCTTATGGGGTCACACATTTTATATGTTTCTTGATATGTTACTTGCTCGACATCTGACTTATGATGGAACTATGGATTATTATATTATAAGTGCCGATTTCACCAATGTCGACTGAAGTTTACCGAGGAATATTTTATTCCTAGGCTTTCTGACAGTTTTTGTATTGAAAATAAGTAACGTCAAAATATCAAATTTACGCTCCGAAGACTTATTTTACATTGGTTAAATAGTCTAAATACTCGTACATAAAGCACGTCTGAGAGTTCTTCATAATGTTCTCAAAGGCGTGTGGAGCCTGCCAGTTGGCATTGGGACAGCGCGGTGGACTATGCTCAAATCCTTCTCTGAGAGGAGATCTACGCTCAGTAGTAAGCTGTTGGTGGCTATATGAATATGGGAATATGGATCATACATCACTCGTGTATAGCTTATAGGTAAAATTAAGATTTCTACAATATCAAGGAATCATCATCATCATCTCAGCCTGCGGACGTCCACTGCTGAACATAGGCCTTTCCCAGAGAACGCCACCACACCCGGTCCTCAGCCTTCCTCATCCAGCCACTTCCCGCCACCCGCTTTATATCGTCAGTCCAACGTGCTGGAGGGCGCCCCACACTACGCTTACTTGGTCGCGGTCTCCACTCTAGGACTTTTCGGCCCCAACGGCCATCGCTTCTGCGACAAGCATGGCCTGCCCACTGCCATTTCAGCTTGCTAATGGTTTGAGCTATGTCGGCGACCTTGGTTCTCTTACGGATCTCTTCATTCCGAATCCTGTCCTTAAGAGAAACTCCTAACATAGCCCTCTCCATAGCTCTCTGAGTGACTTTAAATTTGTGGATCAAGCCTTTTGTTAGTGTCCACGTTTCAGCGCCATAAGTGAGGATATCTAGTAATACAAATTCTTTTTTAAAAAACCATTTCAAACGCCACTACACTGTATAAAATAATTGTAGTTTGTACAGGAATGTTGAAGTCGGGCGGACCTCAACAGAAACTATGGAACCGCAACGCTTACCCGACCTATACAAACCTTAATTATTTTGTACTTAGTAGTGGCGTTTGAAGTCGGTTTTTTTTAAAAATATATTATTATTTTAAGCTTTTTAGTGGTAGCTTCTCAGGATCAATCTTCACAATCTCTGATCGCGAGCGATTTGCTCTTATTCCTTGAGGAGTACCGTCATCCATCATCGAAGATATTCATCAGATCTTAACATGTTTAAATCCTTTCCAAAAAAAAATTGAAATCGGTTCAGATTTTACGGAGTTATGGAGTAGCATCGACAAAAAAAAAGAGTTTCGTGAAACACTCGGTTGGAACGAAGTTCCTTTTAGTTCTAATAATAAATTAATAATAAAAATAAAAAATAATAATCTGAAGTCAAGACTTGAACCCCGAACCGATAGTTTCACTCCTTCGTTAAACTTTTTGACGTCCTCCCTGGCTCAGTGGTGTGCGCTGTTGTCTTATAACTGGGAGGTCCCGGGTTCGATTTCCGGCGGGGTCTATTTGGAAATTTATAATTTCTGAATTGTCTCTGTCAAGCGATTAAGCGTTCCGGCACGATGGCGTGTAGAAACCAATTAGGGGTATGGGTTGAATGTTCACTGTCATACCCCTTCCAAGTTAGCCCGCTACCATCTTAGACTGCATCGTCACATACCATCAGGTGAGATCGCGGTCAAGGAATAGCTTGTCATCGAATAAAAAATAAAAATAAAAAGCGTATAATAAAACCTGTTACGCCACCAAAGTTATGATGTAACGTGTGTAAATTCTAATAAACAAAGGTACGTACTTAACAAGTTTCGTGACGAAAAATCTTACGCCTAGCAACAAGGGCCATGACGGGAAATTCTTACACATTTTTCCGTCTAGCCCCCACACCGCCACACCGTCCGAAAAGGAACTTCCAAAAAATACGCGTCGTATTGATCCTCCTTTTTTAAAGTCGGTTAAAAAGATTAAAATTAACTTCTTTCCAACCTGTAATTTAGCTTACATCGGTATAGCCTATCTCATTGACGTCTATAAGTAGTGTAGCTAGGAGATATAAGCAGGAGAAACGTAGCGAACCCAATAATTACAGATCAACAAAACTGCGAATGCAAATTAAAATCGTCGGACGTGCGATTCTCGGACTATCATGCACATAAGTAATTTAAACAGCCTACTTTATACGATCTGTTCATTTAGAAACGTCCAACCCTAGTATAGTTCTTGCAATTCACGAGGGCGACTGACTTATGGTTGTGTGTGTGTCGTATCTGTATAAGTGTGAGCGAGCGCAATGCTCGCGCCTGCCCGCTCCCACCTAGGCTTTGACAGGCACGCACACTTATGCAATGTGCATGTACACGAAGTAACCACGAGTAAAGCTCACTCGCCTTCGTGAATTGCAAAAACCCTAACAATTTTGCGTTGGCTGTTATAGTTCGGCCTTTGTCCCTAGTTTGGTTGTCCAACAGTAAGACTTGTCATCCCTAAAAATCGTGCTGCCAACCGTAGAAAAGTGGGATGTGGTTGGCCTTACGAAGGGTCTTAGTCGGCATCACCACTACCATCAATCAATCTATTTTTTTATTTGTAAAATGTGTGTCGATAAGATAGTAGATAATAGCTATTTATGCAACTGCATCGTAATGAGGGTCATTTTAATTCGAGTGCTGTTTTTTGATACGAGGCTTGCCGAGTATCAAAATAGGATAGTACGAGAATTAAAATGACTAATTACGTTCAGTTGCATACAAGATTTTATCTATGACAAGGAAAATAAAATCATTAACAAAATACGGCGTAGGCTCAATAAAGTAACAAAAAGTAACTCCGTAAGCCGCCACCAGCCGCCTGTGGCGCCTCTGTCAACAAAAAGTAACTCCGTAAGCCGCCACCAGCCGCCTGTGGCGCCTCTGTCGTATGAGCAGTACAAAAGTGCCAGAACTCAGAGCCTTAGCTTTAGGTATCCTATTTTAAGAAGATAACCATTTCGATTCAGCTCCCATACAACGAGCTGCATCGAAATGAGAAGCAAAACCGAAAGAGGGTTCATTTCGATTCAGCTGTCAAATTCGAAATTGGAACTTTTCGATGTTGGAGTAGATAAATACAATTATTATGGTTCAGCACATCAGCCGTATCGGCGTACAAATATTTTGGGAGTTTAATGTAATAAGCTACTAAGGAACATTTTATATATCAATATTTTTACAATATACAATATAATAATAACAATGCTAATCTTATTAGTTAAAAATGTAAAATCAAAATGTCAAAAGGCTTTTAATATTCCAAAATTATGTCAAGAGTTAAAAAGATTGTTACGGCAATTAAAATGTCAAAATCTTTAAATTTATGTGCAAAGTATTGTTTTGGTAGTGTTTTGATATCGGTTGGCAATTTATTGAATACTAGCTAATGCCCGCGACTTCGTCCGCATGGATTTAGTTTTTAAAAATCCCGCGGGAACTCTTTCATTATCCGAGATAAAAAGTAGCTCTCTCGGTCTGAGGAACCACTACTACATCCATTACTATACCCATGCAAAAAATCGCATCAATCCGCTGTTCTGTTGCGACGTGATTAAAGGACAAACCAACAAACAAACACACTTTCGCATTTATAATATCAGTAATGCTTTATTATAACACTTTTTATAATTGTCAAATTTTTTACCAAAGACAAAATTACGTTTAGCTGTCATTTACGTTTTGTTATTCCACTGTCATTTGCGTTTTGTTATTCCATGTCAGATGCGTTTTCTTATACCACGTTTTATAGTGACATGACGGAAACGCGGTCGAACGGGATAAAAAGTGTGTCCTATGTCCGTCTCCTGGTTCTTAGCTACCTCGCCACCAATTTTCAGCCAAATCGGTTCATCCGTTCTTGAGTTATAAATAGTGTAACTAACACCACTTTCTTTTATATATATAGATTTTAATTGCCATAGCATAACAATTTTTATTAAAATGTCCCATCTCCCAACCGTTGGCTACCGTTGGCTGCAAAAACTCCACGGAAATTGCTAACAGTGAATAATGTATCTTGAAACCCCTAAGTTATGTGCGTCTGAGCAATTAAATATCACATGCTTCAACGGTGGAAAAACATCGTGAGGAAACCTGCACGCCTGAGAGTTCTCCATAATGTTCTCTAAGGTGTGTGAAGTCAGCCAATTTGCATTAGGCTAGCATGGTGGACTATTCATTATCAACCCATCATCGGCTCACTACTGAGCGAGGTCTCCTCTCAGAGAAGGGCTATAGGCCATAGTCCACCACGCTGGCCCAATGCGAATTGGCAGACTTCACACACCTTCGAGAACATTATGGAGAACTCTCAGGTGTACAGGTTTCCTCACGATGTTTTCCTTCACCGTTAAAGCATGTGATATTTAATTCCTTAAACGCACATAACTTTGAAAAGTCAGAGGTGGTGGACTATGGCCTAACTTACTTCTAAGTTTGCCGTTGCCTTGAGCCGGTCATGAATTGAGACGATCTGCTGAAAACTATTATGATGGGGTAAATTGGAGAAGAGAGGTTAGAACGTTAGAAGAAGTGGTGGCTATGTAGCATCGGAAATCGACTGGCATACTGACATCTAACCTTCAGTAATGGAGAGGCGTATGAAGAAGGAATAACTAGTGGTTCGCCCCGAACTGAGACCTCGCGGTATCCCATAATTCCCATAAGGTAGTTTTTACTATATTATATTGTAATTAAAACGCGCCGAATCTGATGACGTCAATCGTCATCTGCTTTCGTGGATGGGATGCGTATTTACAATATTAAAGACAGCGCCATCTATTAACAGTATAGTGAAGTTTTGTTAAAAACATTGATGCCCATTAAAACTTAAATAATTTCGTTTCTTTATAATATTTATCTAATCTTAGTATTTGTTGTTCAAGTACAGAATATAACTGAAATTATGTGTAAGTTTCAAGTTTTAAAAAAAAGTGGTTTTAGAGATCTAGCCTCGAATAAAATCTCCACTTTGGAAGCCCCCCATTTCGTCAATTTTAGGAAAAAAAATAAATAAAAAATACTTTTGTACTCTGTTCCAAATTATCTTTAAAATGAGGTACTGCAACCCTATGAAATGCAAAAAAAATTATTTTACTTCGCATTCGCTTCTATGAGAGCCCCCCTGAAATAAAGATTTTTATAACTTTTTAAGCCATTTTCGGCTGGAGGCCATCGGTTTACATATCATATCTAAAATTGAAGTAATTACGTTCAGTAATTCAGAAGTTATAAGGCTCTGACAGACGGACGGACGGACGGACGGACAAGTGCAAATTCACTCAAGTAAACTCAGAGACCTTCGCTTCGCTCGGTCGATAACACGTTAATTATCTCCCTTAAATGTTCTTGTAAAGATGATGTACCTACAGTTACTTAAACCTAGTCCGTAGTTAGTCTAAACTAGCAAAAAGTAGAGCTTTGTGCGGGCTCACGTAGTTTTTCTAACGGGTAATAATTTTTAAGTTAATGGTTATAAAATTAATTTTTTTTGACAGATAACACATCTGAATATGAACTTAAATTACTATGTTAAATCACAAATCTATAGGCGTGATAGTTTTTCAGTAAAGTGTACCACAAAATGCTCAAGTTGTGGGATAGTGATAGGTCTCGCTCCGCTCGCCCTAATAAGTACATTGAAACTTTCAGAGGAAAAGATTTCGAGAAAATAGCCCGAAGGTTGTTCCTAAAATTCCGAATAACAACACCAAAGTACCTCCCTACAGTTGTAAAACTCAAAGTTTTCCATACTTAGCTATTAAAGAGCAATTAGAAATTTCTAAGAGATCAAAGTATACCTACAGGGTTCCCGGCAAAATTACGATTCTGTGTAAGAAGCAACAAAATTAAACTGCGTAAACAAGATAATATTGGACTTTATGTGTACGTCGCGCCATATTGTTCGTTAGGAACGATATTTAGTTTTCTGTCATCGAAGTATTTAGATCGTTCATTATTCGTTCATTGTATACAGTTATACACCACTAGCTGATGCCCGCGACTTCGTCCGCGTGGATTTAGTTTTTAAATTTCTTTGATTTTCCAGCATGCCTATGTCACTCCAGGTTCTCAACTATAAATATAGAAATCACATCCATCCGTAGCTTTGTTGCAGCTTGATTGAGAGACAAACCAACAAACAAACACACTTTCGCATTTATAATATGTATTAGTATTAATACTACGATATTAAAGGCGAACAAATTAAATTTTAGAACACAAAATCTACTATTGTGACTTAAATATGATAAGTTAGATAGATATACTCCCTCGGGAACTTTTTTGTAGAAAATAATGCGTAGGTACTTTAATCATGTAGTACATAATTTTTATGTATCATCAATAGTTTTCTCAGCACACGCCACATAATGCATTTTACAGGCAAAATTTTGCTACTTTGGGTTACATTATTGCAATTTTCTTAAGGATCTCTAATTTTTTTTGAAAATAAATTATAGCCTATGTTACTTCCTGATAACTTAGCTTTCTAATGGTGAGAAAATGGTTAAAATCGGTCCAGTAGTTACAGAGCCTATTCGGTACAAACAAACAAACAAATAAAAAATCTTTCCTCTTTATAATATTAAGTATAGATAAACACTGTCTTCCTTACTACCATTATGGGATACCTACACACCTCCGTTGTGTATACGATAGACACTTTTTGGTACTTCCTGCCTAATTTTACAGATTAGTGTACATACCCCTAACCGGCTTCTACAAGCCATCGTGCCGGAACGCTTAAACACTTGGCGGCATGGCTTTGATAGTAGGGTGGTAACTGGCTACGGCCAAAGCCTCCCGCCAGACCAGACCCAGAGAGACATTTCAGAAATTGTTAATTTCGAAATTGTCCCCGCTGGGAATCGAACCTCAGACCCCAACTGCCACGTTGGGGTCTGAGGTTCGATTCTAGTTCTGAGATTCAAAACAATAGGTATATAGACTATAGAGGAATCATTATTACACCGAAAGCGAAATGAAAAGGTCGACGCGTTCCTAAAAAACAAATTATACGACGCGGCCATCCTATAATTTGTTAACAAAGGGGAAAAAAAGCTAAAGCGAAACGATTCCGACGAAATAACGCTCCTGTCTAAAAAGTGGAAGTGATAATTCGTGCCATCCGACGTGTTGAGAGTAGCCCGCGGCAAGCGACGCGGCCGGATGTAATGACCGTCCGTGATCACGCTGACACTGCTAGCGTGCGAGGGTAGAGCAAACAAAACGTGATGTGTGTTTTGTGGCGCCACTTCGCGTTGGTCATTAAATGTGCCTATAGTTGTTGCCAATTCCATTAAAATAAAGCTCATAGTGGAAGAGATGATTCCTGCCATCCGACGAGTGACGTGATCACGCTGACACTGCTAGCGTGCGAGGGTAGAGCAAACAAAACGTGATGTGTGTTTTGTGGCGCCACTTCGCGTTGGTAATTAAATGTGCCTATAGTTGTTGCCAAATCCATTAAAATAAAGCTCATAGTGGAAGAGATGATTCCTGCCATCAGACGTGTGACGTGATCACGCTGACACTGCTAGCGTGCGAGGGTAGAACAAACAAAACGTGATGTGTGTTTTGTGGCGCCACTTCGCGTTGGTAATTAAATGTGCCTATAGTTGTTGCTAATTGCATTAAAATAAAGCTCATAGTGGAAGAGATGATTTCTGCCATCAGACGTGTGACGTGATCACGCTGACACGGCTAGCGTGTGAGGGTAGAGCAAACAAAACGTGATGTGTCTTTTGTGGCGCCTCTTCGCGTTGGTAATTAAATGTGCCTATAGTTGTTGCTAATTCCATTAAAATAAAGCTCATAGTGGAAGAGATGATTCCTGCCATCCGACGTGTGACGTGATCACGCTGACACTGCTAGCGTGCGAGGGTAAAGCAAACAAAACGTGATATGTATTTTGTGGCGCCTCTTCGCGTTGGTCATTAAATGTGCCTATAGTTGATAAAGCTCAAAGTTGAAGTGATAATTCCTGCCATCTGACGTGATGACAGTAGCCCGCGGCAAGCGGGTCTAGTGAACGTGGTCACGCTTACACTATACTAGCGTGCGAGGATAGAGCAAACAAAACGTGATGTGTGTTTTGTGGCGCCACTTCGCGTTGGTTATTAAATGTAGCGTGCGAGAGTAGAGCAAACCTAGTAGGTTCCTTTTATGACGTGGGCGCCTACTAAGAAAGGTTTTTTTTTAAATTCCACCCTCAAGAGGATTAAATAGGGGGGCGGGGAAGTTTGTATGAAAATCCGTAATTTTTCAAATAAGTTAAACTAGGTTAAAAAAGAAAGACAGTTTTGAAAGTTTCACCCCCAAACCTATTTCTACGCGGACGATGTTGCAGGGTCAAAAGCTAGTTTTAGAATATAATATAATAGAAATATTTTTAATTCAAATAAACTTTTACAAGTGCTTTTGAATAGTCAATGAATCTACCACTGCTGGTTCGGAATGCCGTTCCGGCCGAGAAGAACCAGCAAGAAACTCGGCGGTTGCTCTTTTCAAAATAGTTTACAATAGGTACTATGCTATGTATGCAGAAATATATTTAAGATATATAATTGCCATTTTAAGCTGGCAATCAAGGACTCGATACAGTCGACAGGGTCCAATCAACCTGCGAGTCTATAGGTATCGAACGCTGAATTTAGGAACATTAAAGCGACAGCAATTGATTGCCAGCGATCTCAGTGTACATTTATTCCAATGTTGATTGCCTTTTTAAGGCACCAATAAAGGTTTTAAAAGGTTAATGGACTTTCTATTTCAATTAATAAGCTTCAAAGTAATTTAGTCATCTACGCTAAAACCAAGTGGTTTGAACAAAGACGTCGCGTCCTTAGAAGCTCGTTGGAACTAGTATACCTGGAATTGTATAATAATTATGTAAAGATTAGCTTCTGCCCCCACGATTTCGCGTGGAATTAGGTTTTTGAAAATCCCGTTTTTCCGGAAAACAAAATGGCCGTGTCACTAAAAAAATACCAAGTTTCATGGATATAAATTAAAAATGAATTACATTTTTACAAACTTTCATCCCCTATTTAACGTCTTTGGGGTGGATCTTTCAACACATATACCTACATTTTAAATCGAAAACCCAAATACCAAGTTTTATGGATATAAATAAAAATGAATTACTTTTTTACAAACTTTTATCCCCTATTTAATGTCTTTGGGGTGGATCTTTCAACGCATATACCTTCATTTTAAATCGAAAGCCCAAATAGCAAGTTTCATGGATATAACATGAAAATCACGGACTTTCATACAAACTTTCACCCCCTTAACCCCCTTGGGGTTGGAATTTCTAAGTCTAGGATTCCGTAGAAACAGAAAGATAGACAAAAATCTTTAAAACGTGTGTAGGATATAAAATATAGTCGCTATTATAACTATCGATTAATTCTTAGTTCTTACTAATAATAAATGCGAAAGTGTGTTTGTCCTTCAATCACGCTACAACAGAGCTACGGATCGACGTGATGTTTTGCATATGATGACTTGGAGAGTGTCATACCCACCTTTTATCCCGGAAATACAGAATTCCCGCGGGACTTAAAAAACTAAATCCACGCGGACGAATTCGAGGGCATCACCCTAGTCCTACTAATATTATAAATGCGAAAGTTTGTGAGGATGGACGGATGTTTGTTACTCTTTCACGCCACAACGACTGAACCAACTTAGCTGAAATTTGGAATAGTGATAGCTCATACCCAGGATTAACACATAGGCTACTATTTATCCCGGGAAATTGCAGAGTTCCCGCGGGAATTAAAAACCTTAAAAAAAATAAAAAACCGCGGGCATCATCTAGTAGTAAATAAATCAGCTCTATCAGTTTTGGGAGGCTTCGGCCGTGGCTGGTTACCGCCCGACCAACAAAGGCGTTCTGCCAAGCGATTTAGAATTCCGGTTATTCATTTGAGGATTAAATTACCATCCTCTTCCAAGTTAGTCAGCTTTCACCTTAGACTGCATCCTTACAACTATTCAGTGCTACCTCTACTTTGTACTTTGTAGATAGTGCAGAAGGAACCATTCAGCAATAGCTGCTGAGTTATTCAACACGTTCGTTCTATTGTAGTCCGCCTATATTCCTCGGTGAGGGAATTATTATTAGAGTGTGTGAAGTGGTGGTGACTGGTGATGAAGGCGATTGCGGTGAGATAACATCCCTTCCTGCAAAGCAAAATATCTTTCATCAATACACAGTTATAAAAAAACAATGTATGATTCAGAAACCTTAAATAGAATTTTGTATTTTTTACAAATTTTTTGTTGTCTGTACAAAATTCCCTTTGACCAGAAAATTCAGTCAAGAATCAGATGCAGTCAAGAATCTACCACCAGTTCGGAAAGCTAATTCTTTTGAGAAGAAAGAGCCGGCAAGAATCTCAGCAGTTCAAAGCAAAAATGTTTCAAAATGTAGCTGTTAATGTATAATGTACCAAATGTATAATGTACTGTTAATGTATAATGTTAATGTTATATTTATACCACTATACTTTGAAATATTACTACTACACTACTTTGAAATATTAGAGTGAACACCTAAGAACACTAACAGGAAACAGTGTCCATTAACTTATTTTGTTAAATTATAAAACTAACATTATGCCATACCTACCTACACATACCTACCTACCATCTTCAACACCATCATTGGTTCTACATGCAGCTGGGGGTTGCTGAAAAATATAAAGATAATAAGCTAATATTATAAGTTATGTACCTACTAGTTTTATAATATTATAGGTAATAAATAATCATTTTTACTATTATGAGAGTGAGTTGTTCTCTTACAGAGTTGTGTGGTCTCCATTCAACATCCATCCATTATTTTTTTATATTACTTACTATATGGTATTTAATACAATCAAACTTATTTTTCTAACATCAAAACCTTTCTCTTCTGTCTCCTCATATCCCTTCACTGCCAATAAACCAATAATTCCTAACAGCCTTGTCTCTAAAGCTTTTAGAGCCTGTCCTCTATTAGCAGTTTCAATTTAAGTAATAACTATTTGGAATTTAAGCTATAAAATATGTATCAAGCTCAAAGTACACCAATACATACCTTTTTCCCTTTGTGTGGAGTATAATGTACCCCACCGCCAACTGATTTAAGGAGATTCGTTTGATAACTCCTGCCACAAACGATCGGCTCTAATGCCACCTGCACCAGACAGGGCTGACGCTCAGACAAGTCACCGTGGCTGAAATATGAGTTAGCAAAGAGCCCTTTAATTGCGTTAAAATGTTATTATTGTTCATTCACGTCATTGCTTACATTACGAGTACCATTCAGTCGACTGTACCTATAGTGTTAGACTCCAGTGGTAGACTCATTGACGATTCAAAAGTACTTGTAAAAGTTTATTTGAATAAAAAACATTTCTATTCTATTCTATTGTATAGCGTTTAAACTTTCGTAAACTTAATATGTATTGAACAATTATTCATATTTTACCTTTCCATAAATTCTAAAAGAGCCGAAAACTGCTCAGAAAACAAACATTTTACAATATTAGTACGTTATTTAGTTGTATTTATCGCAAATCGAAATCTTTACTTACCTAGCTGAAATCTAGGTTAGCTTAACTTAATTGTTTTTAAAACACACAAAATCACTTTGTTACTTACCTCTGAATATTACGAGTAAGTAGTTATAACTTAATTTACATAAACTTTACGTTCACACTGAATATCCGTGAAAAACAACTCAAAATGACTAAAATAAAAAAATTACTCTTAGGAATTTGACGTTTCATAACGCTCAGACCATAGACAAAAGTTAATTTTTATCGAAAAGAGTAATGGACTAGGCGATCGCTAATCGCAGGTAACTTTGTCTAGCTGTCCAACCTGTGGTCCAACTTCGCTTTCGTTAAAGCGATGGCGAATCAAGATATCGAATCGCTCCGAATCGAATGCTTTTTGTCTAGGCCTGCTGCACTTTGCGCACGAGACGATAGGTGCTTATGTACGTAGTTTATGATGATACTGTTATAAGATTATGAAAAACTCACTCGGTTATTTCAATTATTGGATGCCTTAGTCTCGTTCTGGCACATGTCGATTTTGACATCCATTGCTCGCCCTCTGCGAAGATTGCTGGTGGAGCAGCATTTGCGGCATTAGCTTCTGATGCTATTCGTGTATAGTCAACTTCAACACCAACATCGATAGTAGAGGTCTCTGACCCTTCTCTTGCCACATTAGTTTCATCTTCAATGACATCTACAGAGGAGTCCGATATCGTATTTTCAACATCAATTAGGCTTCCGTCAGATATCCTCAGATTCATTTCCTCAGATTCTTCTCCATCATCTATTTAAATAAAAATGAATGTTGGTAAGCGCATAACTCAAGAATGGATGGACCAATTCGGTTAATTTATTTTTTTGTATGTTCCTTAAAGTCCACGGAAGGTATAAAAAAAAACAAAATAAAAATTTATAATAGACTAGCTGATGCCCGCGACTTCGTCTGCGTGAACTTAGCCTTTAAAATGCCTTGGGAACTCTGACTTTGCGGGATAAAAAGTAGCCTGTCACTCTCCGTCCTCAACTATAGGTACACTGCAATCACTGCAAATCACGTCGATCCGTAGCTCTGTTGAGGCGTGATTGAAAGACAAACCAACGCACTTTCGCAGTTTTAATATTTCACCATATAAAGTGTAAGTGCATATAGTCAACGTGGTTTTTAGGGTTCCAACGGGACTCTATTACTAAGCCTCCGCTGTCCGTCCGTCCGTCTGTCAGCGGCCTGTATCTCGTAAACCGTAATAGACAGTTGAAATTTTCACATATTTTGTATTTCTATTGCCGCTATAACAACAAATAATAAAAATTAAATTAAATTAAAAAAATTAAATTAAATTAAAATATTTCCATGTACCCATGGAAATATTTTAATTTATTTTTTAACGGAACCCTAAAAGAGCGAGGACCGACTCGCAATTGGCTGATTTTTTTTACACAGGTAAAGTTGACGACCTGGAAAATAACACAGGCTACTTTTTGTCCCGGGAGCATACATTTAAACGCCCGCGCCACTACAAAGTATATAATTTATTGTAGATTTTTTTAAAAACGCTCGACTGATTTCTATAAAATTTAAATGGGACCACCTGGGAGGTGAAACCACCCTTTGAAACAAAAAAAGAATTTTCCAAATCGGTTCAGGCGTCTTCGAGTAATCGGTGAACATACATAAAAAAGTTTCCGTTGAATTGAGATCCTCCTCCCTTTTTTGAAGTCGGTTAAAGTAATAATAAAAATTAGTTCAAATTTAACGAAGTTATGGAGTATAACAGTCTAAATAGTTCAACCCCTATCTCAGAGAACATACATCCATCCATCCGTATACGACATCTATACAAACATACATCCGTATACATCCATCACAAACTTTCACATTAATAATATTAGTGGGATAATATGAGTAATAATAAGTAGGATAGGATATAATTAAAATATTTATTGTTAGTAGGAGGAGGATACAAACATACATAAATACATGCATACACACATACAGTAGTAGTAGATATGTGTGTATGTATGTTCGCATACATGCATGCCTACATACATACATACATACATACATACATACATACATACATTCATACATGCATACATGCAAAAATGCACACATGTATACATGCATACATGCATACATACATACATACATACATACATACATACATACATGCATACATGCATCATGCATACATGCATTCCATACATACACACATACATACATACATACATACATACATACCTACTTCTACAGTATGTGTGTATGTATGTCACTTTTCAGGCCCTTAACTTTACCTGCGCTAAAAAATAATCTAAAACTTCAATCTAAAACTCCGTTGGCGCATAATTGAAGGATAAGTATGTGAAAGTAACATACGAATATCCCGCGGCAACTGTTTGTTTTCCCGGGATAAAAAGTAGCCTTTTCACTTTTCAGGTCTTCAACTATGCCTATCAAAAAAACCACGTCAATCTGTAACTTCGTTGGCGCATAATTGAAGGATTAATATGTGAAAAGTAGCATACGAATATCCCGCGGGAACTGTTTGTTTTCCTGGGATTAAAAGTAGCCTTTGTCACTTTTCAAGTCCTCAACTATGCCTATCCAATAAACCACGTCAATCTGTAACTTCGCTGGCGCCTAATTTAAGGATAAATATGTGAAAAGTAGAACACTAATATCCCGCGGGAACTGTTTGCTTTCCCAGGATAAAAAGTAGCCTTTGTCACTTTTCAAGTCATCAACTATGCCAATCCAAAAAACCACGTCAATCTGTTACTCCATTGGCGCATAATTGAAAGATAAATGTGTGAAAAGTAGTATGCTAATATGCCGCAGGAACCGTTTGTTTTCCCGAGATAAAAAGTAGCCTTTGTCATTTTTCAGGCTCTTAACTTTAGCTGTGCAAAAAAATCACGTTAATCTAAAACTCCATTGCGCGTATTTTGAAGGACAAATGCGTAAAAAATAGCGATGCTATCCCGCAGGAACTGTTTGCTTTTCCGGGATAAAAAGTAGCCTATGTGCTATTCCAGACTATAATTTATGTCTGTGCCAAATTTCAGCAAAATCGGTTCATTCGTTGTCGCGTTAAAGAGTAACAAACATCCATCCATCCATCCATCCATCCATCCATCCATCGATCCAAACATCCATCCTCACAAACTTTCGCATTTATAATATTAATAGGAATAATAGGATAGGATAGGATCTACACATGATCAGTCATTATAATATCTAGCAATGTACTCACTATGACTGGACAAATCGATACCTTGTACTATTTGTATAATTTATTTCGTAATCCATCCCTAATCCCTAAGAAATTTTCTATTGATAATGAAAAACTTCAATAACTGTGTTTATCCTACTTGATTGTTGAAATGGAATTTTTTACTTATTCTCGATGTAAGCGTGATTTAAGTACAATCAGCGCCATCTATCAGTGGTTTTTCAAAATTCCGCGGGAACCTTGGATTTTTCCGGGATAATTTGTAGCCTATGTGTTATTCCAGGGTATAATCTATCTCCATTCCAAATTTCAGCCAAATCTATCCAGTAGTTTTTGCGTGAAGGAGGAACAAACATACACACAAACTTTCGCCTTTATAATATTAGTAGGAGTAGGATAAGTTGGCGATACGAAGTTCGCCGTGTCAGCTAGTAATAATATAAAGGGGGCAATTATTTGTAAATCCCAGGCAGACACTTGATTTTTAACCGCCGACGCAAAAAGAGAGGTGTTATAACTTAAGTTTAACGTGTGCATCTGTGTATGAATTTATCTGTGCGTCTGTCTGTTAGCTCGTAGCAGCCTCCCTAAGAGACCGATTTTCATGTGTTTTTAAGACGCTAAACGGAAAATAAATTGTTTCGAATTTGGAGAGTACTTTATAAAAATAGGCGGGGCCAAAACCCATCCGCGGGGCGCACCCCCTTCACGTACTTAGAGTTCACGTAGATAACATAGATGGCGCTGGTAAAAATAAATAACTTTCATTTTTATGTTTAATAATATTTGATATAGAAAAGCACTATTTTGTTTAAAAATATTTTTAATACATACCTACAAAATATATAAATATTATAACTATTTAAAAATACTCAATTTTTATCGTATACAGGAGACGGTTTATTAAAGGTAGGTATAATATTATTCTATTTGAAAATTTAAAGGTATCAGCTTAATACACAATCTGGAAGATGAGAAATCTAAAGAATAACATAAGGTCACAACTGTAAATTGGTTAACAATTACTATACCTACTTAATAAAATGAAGAGATCCGTAGGAGAACCAAAGTCACAGACATAGCTCAGCGAGTCACGAAACCATGCGAAACTGAAGTGGAAATGGGCAGGGCACATAGTTCGAAGAGCTGTTAGTCGTTGGGGTCCCAAGGTGCTGGAGTGGGGTGGAAACTCAGTGTTGGTCTGCCAACAACAACAAACAACAACCCCACTAGGTGGACCGACGCGTCAAGCGAGTCGCAGGGAGCCGCTGGATTCAAGCGGCGCAAGACCGAAGACTTATTTGGGTATCATTAAAGCAAGAGTGAATAGGCATCTTCTAGGCAAACGCGTTCCACCTTAGGCCACATCATCACTTTCCATCAGGTATGATAGTGGTCAAGCGTGTGCCTATAATAATGTATAAAAAATAAATAAAAAAAAAGCCATACTGAAATTCTTTTTATTGCATCGATGTAATTCAAAATCGATATTTAGGGTCCCCTAGCGTCAAAAAAGACGAAGTGGTTGCCAAAATTTTAATCGTTCGTTTTTTACGATATCGACGGCAGAAAGCGGAACTGGCGTATCTCAAAAAATCCAGTTTTACACCAGAGCCAAAAAACTATTTGAAAAAATCATAACTCGTAAATTAATAAAGATAGAATGTTTAAATTTGCAAGAAATTTCTATGAATCTAAACGTTATTTGATACAGTTATTAGGAATGTCCTAAAGTTACTGCTTCATTGATTTTTTACGAGTTACAGCAGTTGATATTAAATATCGAACAGCGGAAAAGCTGTAACTGTAAGGTGAAATGTATGACCAATTAAAATAAGTAGATACAAGTTTTCGTGCTACGATCTGCTGTATCTCAAATATTCTGCTATTCGAAACATGGCCATTTTGATGTATCTGATTTTAATTAAATAAGTTTATAAAAATAAAATGTTTGATTTACATTCTGAATTATAAATTATCTATAAGTACATGATATATTATAATAAAACTGTAACTGATCGTTGTCTGTACGGTGAAGATATATGAGAAAAACTTATTAGGGGCCTTTATCAACAGAACAGAACCCAAAACAATGATTGTTAGAATTTTTGTCTGTATGTCTTTGCGTTAGTGCGCACTTATCTCAGAAACGGCTACGGTGTTGTGGTAAGCTTCACTTCAAACTCAGTGTTTGTTTTACTTCAATATAGTTCATAAATAAAAAAGTTATGTCAATTTAAAGAATCACGTCGAACATTTAACTGTTCAGTTAAAGAATCACGTTGAACATTTGTCATCATTTGTTGAACTTTGACGCTTTTTTGGCTCTTAACATTAATAAAATTAATATCTACGTGTTTCAGTGTTTAAGATAATTCTATCCTTATGGGGGTGAAAAGAGTAATGAAAGTTTGTAAGTGAGTTCGGTAATTTTTGGAGTATGATGCGTGAATCTTTATCAACGGGTTTCTATTTGGTAATAATAAAGCACTTGGACTAGCCTTTTTAAATACTTTACCCATATGGGAGTGAAAAGGGTATGAAAGTTTGTACGGAAGTGCGTCATTTTTGAAGTGAAATGCATGAAACTTTATTTATATGCGTTTAATGCATCTCGTCTATAATAATAAATAAGTAATAATTTTGCTTTTAAGAGGATGAAAAGGGGGATGAAACATTTATGTGAGTTTGGTCATTTTTTAAACGAAATGCATAAACTTAAAAAGCCATCAAGCGATTTCAAATATTCTACCTTTACGGGTGAAAAAGGGGATTAATTTGGTATGTAATGATGATGAAGTTTCGAAGTGAAATGCATGATACTATATTTTTAGGCGTCTTAAGAAAATGATGGAAAAGGGGATGAAAGTTTGCATTGAAATCCATAATTTTTGAAGTGAAAAAATATTTATATAAAACATCACTCACTTTCTTTACTGTGTACCTACCTAATGTTTCTTAACAATCAAGATAGGTACGTAAAATATAAGCAGGTTAGGTTGTAAACTTTACTTGCTTATTAGATATAGTAGGTATGGTAAATATACAGACTTCCAATTAACTAAAAAATAACATTTAACTAAAAATAGGTTAAATTTTAATATTCTTTTACTTACCCGAACTCCTGAAGTATAATAATTAATTTTAAACACGTAAATAAAACGTAAACGATAAGTTAACAATCTTTTAAAATAATATTTTTGTTAACAACAAATACGCTTTCTCACTATCGGCGCTTACGCATCAGATGCCGCGCGATCAGAATGGCGTATATAGCAAACACCTCGGGATTGGAAGGGTGCGGGTCTATCTAGAGTGGCGTATTGATTACTCATCACAAAACAATACTCTAATATTATGGTGTAAGTAAGATATTTGCTCTTAAATTAAATGTTTGAAATGTAGTAACTGTTTGATAAACACTCACCACTTCAAAGCATATTGCTGTATCCTTGTCAACGTAAAATTTTGGGGCGGCTGAAATGCTGTATCTCTTTTGAAATCAATGTCCGTCAGGGTAAAATAATGGTGTAACTGTTATTTATGTTGGACGTGTTGTCGTATCTATTTTATTTTCAAAAATAGCGATTTTTCCTCTATTTACAGCAATTTGTCGTGTAAGCAGTACCAAAACTAGAAAAAATTCAATGGCGTATCATTAAATTTTTTCATCGTAGAAAGACGAGACATATACCATTCGACGCGGCTTTTTTCGCTTATCAACAATATAGTAAAAAAAGTCATTTAGCCCAAATTTTGAGATACGACATTTCCGCTTTCTGCCGTCGATATATAAAAGAAAGTGGTGTTAGTTACACTATTTATAACTCAAGAACGGATGAACCGATTTGGCTGAAAATTGGTGGAGAGGTAGCTTAGAACCAGGAGACGGACATAGGATACTTTTTATCCCGTTCGACCGCGTTTCCGTCATGTCAGTATAAAACGTGGTATAACAAAAACGCATCTGACAAAACGCAAATGACAGTGGAATAACAAAACGTAAATTGCAGCTAAACGTAATTTTGTCTTTGGTTAGGTATGGTAAAAATGACAATTATAAAAATGATAGCTAAACGTAATTGATAATATCATCAGTAATATGTTTTCTCTTTTAATCATCATTAACAATGCTGCGAGTGATATTATAAATGCGAAAGTGTGTTTGTTTGTTGGTTTGTCCGTCAATCACGCTGCAACAAAGCTACGGATTGATGTGATTTTTTGGATAGGTATAGTTGAGAATGGAGGGTGACAGGCATCCCGGAAAATCAAAGAGTTCCTGCCTGATTTTAAAAACTAAATCCACGCGAACGAAGTCGCGGGCATCAGCTAGTAACAAATAAATTCAATATGGTGCTGATTTTTTAAAATTTTGGAAACCTAATACAAAACCCTAATTACCTTATACAAAATATTATATACTATGAGTCATTAGAGTTAATATTATTAATAAAATTATTGTTTTATGATAATAAATAAAAAAGTATTAATTTTATTTTTATATAATATTTAAAAAAAAATTAATGACATAATTGTCCCCATTTTATTGGAACTACTTGTACCTGGTATTATTACGCACGCTCAGTAATCCACGCCGCGCATGCGCGGCACTCATGTCACGCACACTGGCATATTTTCATTGGCCTGTTTTTAGGGTTCCGTACCCAAAGGGTGCCAACGGAACCCTATTATTAAGCCTCTGCTGTCCGTCCGTCTGTCAGCGGAATGTATTTCGTAAACCGTAATAGATAGACAGTTGAAATTTTCACATATTTTGTATTTCTATTGCCGCTATAACAACAAATAATAAAAATTAAATTAAATTAAAAAAATTAAATTAAAATATTTCCATCATGGAAATATTTTAATTTAATTTTTTTAACGGAACCCTAAAAGAGCGAGGCCCGACTCGCACTTGGCCGATTCTTTTCGTTCTTTAGTAGCGCGACACACCTTCTAGACTAAGTATTCACATAGAGTACCATATTTACTTTCATAATATGCATTTAGTTATATAAACCTGGAATCTTGACATTACAAGCAGAAACTTCAATTTTATTTTATTATGGTAAATAAAAAAAAACAAACAAAGACATAATCTGAAGTCAGAATTCGAACCCTGAACAATTGGATTCACTCCGTCACCCTCGCCACCACACTAGACACTCTACGGAGAAGTCTGTGAAATAATCGAAGGCATCACGCAAATCATATTTCCGTCGAACTTTTTAACAAACCAATTTTATATCATGTTGCTTAGTCGTTTAGTCAATGACCAATAGATGGCGTTGCTCTTCAACGTAAAGTTTTACGATAAAAGCTTCGTATTTTATTTTTTGGTCGCCGAGTAGTTACAACCTGCTATTTTCAAGCGCCATCAAGGCATTTTTAATTTTTTCCTAACCGAAAAAAAATACATATTATCCTGGCGGATCCGGACACACGTCCAACGCTGGCAATAGCCTTCAGTTAACTGGTTAAAAATGGGCGGGTTGTACGATAGTGATGGGACTATATACTTTGCAGTGCTAGGAAAGAGATGGAAGTTATAGATTCAGGGGGCGGGAATTGAAAAAATCTTTAATAAGTGTTAAATTGATTAAAAAAAATTATGAATGCTAATTATCAAAGAATAGTTCAAACCGCTTTTAGTAAATATTTATATCAACACAAATAAAAAAAATAGCAGGAAAAAAACCTACCGTTTCCGATTAAAACGAAAAAAAAGGAGATTATTGGAGCAAAGTTTGGGAAAACTTTCTATCGAGAATTTTTTTTCCAATCGTGTTTCTACCTCAAAGTAAATTTAGATAAGAGACCCAGATTAAATATTACTTTGAAATTATTCAAATTGAACTTATAGTTTTCCTCACAAAGCTCACCAAAAATCGCCTGTCGCATGCTTTTACCACCTTAAGCTATTGCATAGCTTTTATCGCGGGCTTTGAACTAGGACAAACAGTTTGAGCGCGGCAACCGAATCAAGAAATTCCGTAACGAAAATAAACCTAACACCGTCGTTCAGTAAGCGTTCAACATTTTAGAGGTTTTCAAGTAGCTGTGTTTGGCGCAGTGGGCGAGCGGCCGCTTTCTTTACCGTATGGTGTATGATGTCGCAGGTTCGAATCTCACTCGCGAAGTAGTGACACAGTAGAATTATAACCAGTACTGAAACTACCTACAAACGCTCGAAACGGCCTCACTCACACAAACATGCGCATCGACGAGCCAAATAGCGGGCCTCGCGGTGCTGTCAGTACTGACACACGGTACTGAGGACCGGTATTTGGTCTCGTCGATGCGCATGTTTGTGTGAGTGAGCCGTTTCGAACGTTTATAGGTAGTTTCCATACTCTATCTATCTTTACTCTGGTAGTGACATTGCGCTTTTCTTGTTTGTTTGTTTTTTAATTATTTTTTTGCATAATTTTTATTATGCAAAAAAAAAATATTGCATAAATATTATAATTGCATAAGTTGATAAAAAATACTATGCAATAGCTTTACCGCGGCAGTCCCCGAGTGCCACTTAATTTTTTTTTCTGTTTGAAAGCTAATGTAATCGAGGTGGATCTTAGGTATGATTTGGCGTTTGAAAATCATATTCAGCTCATTTCCTACTCGATTAAAGGGTTTTACAAGCTTTCATTGGTGTGATTTATTTGAAATTTCGTGTAACTTCTGTTACTTCGGATTATTTCCAAGGCATGATAACCTTGAGCTGATGCTGCAGCATCAAGTATTCTGCGGGATACCCAACTCCTTAGCAACTTAAAATGCACATATAGTGTGTTTGGGCTCATTAGAATGGTCTCAATGAGTAGGTGTTAGATAGATGATGATCGAGCATTGAGGAGGTGGATCTGATGATGGAGCAGAAAACTGGGTAACAGGATGTCAGGTATATCGTACATAGGAGTCCGGCCATAGATTCACATGTCGGGGAGTTTTTTAAACTCAAAGTTTTTAATCTACACTTGCATTTTATTCAAGTTCAAGTTGTAATTAGGAAAGTGCATTAATGTAATTAGTAAAAGTAATTCATTTAATTGAATGCACAAGAAAACTCATCACAAACTTACTCCGTTTGATTAAAAAAACAACAACAAAAAACTTGATGAAAACGTGAAACTGTTGTAGGTACGTGTTTAATTTAAAAGTAATTAAAATGAAAACTTCGTTTTTGTACAGTGCATAAAGGTAGGTTTTACACATATACATTATATGTATTCAGTGAGAGCTGAAAGTACAAGAATTATTATTCATTATAAGATTAACTTTATTACCAATCTACTTCCTACTAATGCTGCTAGTATTAAAGGGCTGGAATCACATTTTGTGCGCATCGATTCGCATTTTGCCCATATAAAAGTGTTATTTTGTATGGATTCGTATACGCATCGATTCGCCTTTGCGATGAGTAGGTACACGACTCCATACAAAATGACACTGACAAAATGCGAATCGATGCGCACAGATGTGGTTCCAGCCTAAATGTGTAAGTTTGTGAGGATGGTTGGATCTATGTTTGTTACTCTTTCACGCAAAAACTACCTGACGGGTTTTGATAAAACTTTAAAATGCTGTAATAGCTTATAGGTACATTTTATCCCAGAAATTTAAAGATTTCGACGACGAAGTCGCGGGCATCATCTAGTAAAAAATATCCAGTTTTTACCCATTGACTTAGTTCGCGTGGATTTTCACGTGGAAAATCCTTTGTTTTTCTTGTGTAAATGTAGCCAATTAAGGTCTTTAGGTCCTCAACTATACCTAAGCAAAAATAACTTGCAACAAACAAACAGACTGCGTTATTAATTAATATATATTTAAAGATGTAGGTTCAGGCTGATGTTTTTTACTCATTAATACCATTTTCTGGATACATAGCATATTATCTATTGTATTGTAAACTTGTTTTAAAAAGAGCAACCGCCGAATTTCTTGCTGGTTCTTCTCGGCAGGAAGAGCAAAGTCCTAACCAGTGGTAGACTCATCGACGATTCAAAAGCACATGTAAAAAAGTTTATTTGCATAAAAAAAATTCTATTCTATACTATTTTCAATTCTACTTCAGTCTACTATATGTCGCATTAAATATAAGGACCACCAGTGACGGTGAAAGCCGCAATTTTCACAATGTCGTCCTCTCATTGAATGCCCTTCAAAGTTCAAAGTCTTCTTTTGGAATTCAAAGGGTGAGTTCGTACCAGACCAGCCCAGCCCCAAACATTATCTTACTCCTTAAACAAAGGATTTAAATAAGTACAAACGTTATGTAACATTAAAATACACACCACATGGTTCGGATGTGACCGCAAAAGCCTTTTATACAAATTGGAGCGTGTTATTTATTGCCGCGGTCGCAGCACGGGCCGTTTCGCTGGAAGTTTTTATTGAAGCACCCTGTAGTTTTAAAACGCAGCGTGTGCTAAAAGTTTGTGGGACAATTAAGTTGTACTGTGCGAAGTGACCCAATACAAAAAATACAAACTGCGCAATATACAGGATGAGTGTTTAAAGCGACAGCTCATATATAAGTCGAAAGCGATTGCATATAATTATGATTGTAATAATGTCCTCCCGCCCGAATCCGGTCACGGCGGTCAATTATCTAAAAGTTATTCCATTGATCGTATTTGTAAACGATGACATTAGCGTCAAAGTAAAATAATAATCGATTGTATTGATTTAAAGCCACAAATTCAGTACAACCGATTTTAATATAGAGCGCTATGTAGCGTATCGTACATACGTAAACGTATAATAATGCATACACGAAATTGAGCTCTAATTCGACTATGGTTTATTTTACTTTGTCGCTAATGTCATCGAATACGATTACGATCAATTAACTTTAGACAATTGCACCTCAGAGATTAGCCATCTATACGCGGGAGGTATTATAATGCACAAGTGTTTGCGCAAACACAGGCGCATTCTCCATTCCCTCACTCTCTTAGCCCCATGGGACAGAACGGAGAGAAATAAGGCACAGATCCGACGCCAACAGCATCAGGTTGGACTGCACATAATTATGTGGGTCATTGCTGCGCTATTTTTAACAGAATGGCGCAGCGGTCGCATCTTAAAGATTTAAGTGGATAAGTTTTAAAGGTTTAGATAAGTTTTAGGTTAAGTACTAACCTAGATAGTAAGTTTGTCATCATTAACAACCCATCAACGGCTCACTACTGAGCGCAGGTCTCCTTTCAGAGAAGGGTTATAGGCCATAGTCCACCACACTGGCCCAACGTTGTCTACCCCCGTGCCTCGGAGAGCACGTAAATAATAAAAATAATATTTATTTATTTTAAGTATCTGTGACTCATTTTGTTAGTAATACAAACTTATTCCGAAAAGTCAGAGGTGCGTACCCGGGATCAAACCTGCGACCCTCCGAATAGGAGACCACAGTCCTAACCACTAAGCTATCACTGCTTTTCGGAGTCAAGTGCGTTTAAGCAATTAAATATCACTTGCTTCAACGGTGAAGGAAAACATCGTGAGGAAACCTGCACATCTGAGAGTTCTTCATAATGTTCTCGAAGATGTGTGAAGTCCGCCAATTCGCATTGGGCCAGCGTGGTGGACTATGGCCTATAACTCTTCTCTGAAAGGAGACCTGCGCTCAGTAGTGAGCCGTTGATGGGTTGCTGATAATAATAATAAATAAAAATAAAGAATATAAATCGTCTAACTAGTGTATAATCTGGAGCTATACGGATACACTATAAATATACGGAAACTAATTAATCGAACACATTTTCGGTTGTAAAATTATACAGCTGGTAATTTAATATATCTAGACTGATTAGACGACAGACCTCTGTATAACAGCTATTACCATAACAAGCTATGGAACTCGATAGCTTATTTTGTATTTTAAATACTCTTACTGAAATTAATTAAGGAAGTTAATTACCAGCAAAGATTTCTCAATTAAAGAAACTCTCAACTTGAATCCAGTAAGCGCAAGTATGCCACTCTGATCCAGAGTTAGTGCGATTACGCACTGCATCCGTTCCGAATCCGTAAAAATACGGATATGAACAACTCGGACCGAATTCAGATATTGCTTACGCACTAATCCGGTATCTGATCCAAATCCAAACTATTCAGGGAACATCTTTCGCCCGCTGTCGAGCTGCGCGGATATGTCCAATTTGAATCCGAGGCACATCCGAGGTATTATCACGGATGACGGAGAAATCCGTGGTATTTTATGGTGTATTATCTTGTGCTAGAATACTTAAAAGTTCGCGAGATCGATCCCAGGCTTGCGACACGGAAGAGTTATATAAGTACGTACAGCAATAAGGCCTACAAATTGTATGACACATCACTACTTTGTTATTTTTTTAGGTTTCCGTACCCAAAGGGTGCCAACAGGACCCTATTACTAAGCCTCCGCTGTCCGTCCGTCTGTCAGCGGCCTGTATCTCGTAAACCGTAATGGATAGACAGTTGAAATTTTCACATATTTTGTATTTCTATAGCCGCTATAACAACAAATAATAAAAATTAAATTAAATTAAAATATTCCATGGGTACATGGAAATATTTTAATTTAATTTTTTTTAACGGAACCCTAAAAGAGCGAGGCCCGACTCGCACTTGGCCGATTTTTGTATTGTTCTATACGCCGTGTGTTGTACATTATAAGTGTTGTATATTCATTCAGAGTTCAATTAAGCTCGTTCTCAAGTGGAAATATCAAAAATATCAGCGCCAACAAGTGGAGCAAAATTACCGGCAACTTTCCCAATTGCTTCATTAATTCAGTTTTCAAGCTGCCTTTGTTCTTTTGTCGTGAGTTCACTTCAGGTGGAAAACGGCCTCAACCTGGTTTAATATACGCTTACACTTAAGTAAAGGCCTATTTATTCGACTAAGGCTACGTTCACACGACATTGTACTGCACGTTTTTTTGCAGGATTAATTTTATCGAAAACATGGTGGTGTTTACACTTTACATGATCCCTAGAACCCTTCACACGTCTCAATATTACAACAAGCAATTACACAACAATTTACAAGTAAATTAAAAATTTAAAACATCGACATGACGTGAATCTATGGCCAGAATCACACATAGTCCATGTATGATTCTGGTTGCAGCATCAGGTCGAAGTTGTCAATTAATTGTCATTTAACGATTATACTTGCACGCGTGAAGCACTTAATCGAGTAATCATACGCCACAAAAACCGCATCGAAATTGGGCTGTCCGTTTGAGAGCTACGATGCCACAGACAGACACACACACACAGACAGACAGAGTTCGACGTCAAACTTATAACACCCCCTCTTTTTGCGTCGGGGGTTTAAAATGACTTACATCCTTTTGGAAAAGAGCTGATACTCTTACACTGCTGGACCGATATTAACCAAACATAGCTAAGAACCACCGCAAAGAAACTGGCTTTCAAATGAAAAAAACAGCATCGAAATCGGTCCATCCGTTTGAGAGCTACGATGCCACAGACAGACACACACAGACAGACACACACACACAGACACAGACAGACAGACAGACATCGATGTCAAATTTATAACATCCCTCTTTTTGCGTCGGGGGGTAAAAAACATTCACAGTATTAACGATAGTGAATGTGTATTCTATACATGCATATTATTATTATAGCGTATCCAACTTCATGGGCTTTTTAGAGCTCCTTATCCGAAGGGTGCCAACGGGACCCTATTACTAAGCCTTCGCTGTCCGTCCGTCCGTCTGTCAGCGGCTTATATCTCATGAACCGTAATAGGCAGATAGGTACTCGAAATTTTTACAGAATGTGTATTCCTATTGCCGCTATAACAATAAATAGTATTATTTTACTCGATCTTAATCATCATCATCATCATCATGAGCAACCCATTAACGTCTCAATACTGAGCGCAGTTCTCCTTAACCGTTAAAGCATGTGATATTTTAATTGCTTAAACGCACATATTATAACTCCGAAGTCATAGGTTAGGCGTGCCCGGAATCGAACCTGCGACTCCCCCGAATAGGAGACCGCAGTCCTAACCACTGGGCTATCACCGCTCAATAGCTGCTGTTAAATTTTGTACGATGGTACGGAACTATTCGTGTCCGACGCGCATTTGCCGGTTTTTTAGACAATCCCGCGACTGAAAAACATTTCCAAACAAGCAAAATATTAAAAAAGAATAAAAAACCCGACTATTTTAAAGAATATCAATGAAAATATCAATCATCAAATTTATGAGAAAAAAAAAAGAAAAATATATTTTCGTAATCACCTTTTCAATGCCTTTAATTTGTTACCCCACTCAGTAGGATTTGAAGAAACCCCACATTATGGCGTCCACAATCCGCCATTTTGAATTTATCAAATTTTTATGTTCTCGTTGACACTCGCGCTGGCATGGCGAATCTAACGGCGTGCCACTTATCAAAATCGGCCCACGCATTTCGTCCCTAGAGTGCCACAAAGGAACAACTCACACAACACTACTTTGCGTCGCGCAGTCGGGTGAAAAATTTATATCTCCACACGACATGATTCTCGTTAGTCGTTACAGTCGTTACGCCATAGTTGCAGATTTTCGGCATATCTGTCGGTATTCGGTTGTGTCGGCGAAATATTAAAAAGACTGTGCGAATACCATCAATCATCTACGGTGCTCACTGACTTAAGTCATGTTTAATGAAGACGAATGACTACGCATCCCGATGGATGACTTTTAATGCATACGACATTATGTTCGATACGATAAACTAACATACAATTACCAGATCATACCCGCGACTTCGCATGGATTTAGTTTTAAAAAATACCGCGGTAACTCTTTAATTTTCCGGGATAAAAGTCGCCTATGTGACTCTCCAGATCCTCAAATACGCCCATGCAAAGAATCGCGTCCATCCGTTGCTCTGCTGCGGCGTGATTGAAGGACAAACCAACAAACAAAATACTTTCACATTTATAATAATACTAGCTGATGACCGTGACTTCGTCCGCGTGAATTTAGTTTAAAAAATTCCGTGGAAACTCTTTGATTTTCCGGGATAAAAAGTAGCCTACGTCACTCTCTAGATCCTCAACTATGCCCGTGCAAAAAATCACGTCAATCCGTTGCTCTGTTGCGGCGTCATTGAAGAACAAACTAACAAACAAACACACTTTCGTATTTTCAATCTTAAGTAAGGATACTTATGCTAAATACAATACGAGACCTGCTGAAACCAAACAAACAGCTTTGGAATTGTCTAAAAATTATTGCATTAGTGTGACGATCGCAATCACCTCCGATTGTTTTTTTTTAATTCGATGACAAGCTAGTCCTTGACTGCGATCTCACCTGATGGTAAGTGACGATGCAGTCTAAGATGGTAGCGGGCTACCTTGGAAGGGGTATGGCAGTGAACATTCAACCCATACCCCTAATCGGTTTCTACACGCCATCGTGCCGGAACGCTAAATCGCTTGGCGGCACGTGTTTGACGGTAGGGTGGTAACTAGCCACGGCCAAAGCCTCCCACCAGAAACTCTGGTTTCTGGTTCAAAAAAAAACCTCAAATTGGTTGGTAGGTACTTGGTACTCGCTCGCTGTTAATCTTTCTCAACCGACGCGCGACGGTAGAGTAATTAAAATGACCGATATCATGTTGTTTTAGGTAGTCCATTTATTTCTTAAATAATAAGAAATTAAGAATATTGGATAGAAGCAGGCGTTACTTTGCGGAAGTCCATGATTCATTCTACCCTTTTCTTGCTAGAAATTAAGAAGTTTATTAAAATATATTTAATATAATATATTGAATAATATAAATAAAAAACTATTCTGCTTTTGTTATTATTATTTAACTATTGAAACTGTCATCGTATCGTAAGTTGTAAAGGGCATTAGTTATTCCATTCGAGATCCAAATTGATAAAATAAAAAAAACTGGTTTTTTAAACAATCTTGTCATTACGATTGATATAGCTAAGACAGGGTTGCCAATTAAACGAAGAATTTCACCAAAGTGTAACATTTTCCTCATAATTTAATATAAAAAAATTATTTTTATTAAAAACCGACTTCAAACGGCTCGCGTCACTACAAAGTATATAATCGACCGAGCGAAGCGAAGGTCTTTGAGTTAACTAGGGCGATTTGCACTTGTCCGTCCGTCCGTCCGTCCGTCCGTCCGTCTGTCAGAGCCTTATAACTTTTGAATTACTGAACGTAATTACTTCAAATTTAGATATAATATGTAAACCGATGGCCTCCAGCCGAAAATGGCTTAAAAAGTTATAAAAATCTTTATTTCAGGGGGGCTCTCATAGAAGCGAATGCGAAGTAAAAAAAAAAAAATCGCGTTACATAAAATTGTTACGTATCATTTTAAAGATAATTTTAAACTGAGTACAAAAATATTTTTTTTTTAATTTTTCCCTTAAAATTGACGAAATGGGGGGCTTTCAAAGTGGCGATTTTATACGCTCGCTTGAAGACGCTCTCTAGAAAAATCCGCTATGGATTTTCAAACTGATTTTATGTTTTTAGGTCACTTATATCCTGTACTTGAACAACAAATACTAAAATTATATGAATATTATAAAGAAACGAGATTATTTAATTTTTAATGGGCGTCAGTAATTCATATAGCATCAACATAGCTTCACAATAATGCTAATAGATGGCGCAGTCAGTAACTATTCCCATGGAACTACGAGTTAAATTCAATGTTTGATAAATAATTCAATGTTTTCACTAACGTTCCCTAACCTTTACGGGCTACCTATAAGTTAGGTGATTGATGTTTTCTGTCAACTTATTTATCACGATCCTGTACGGGACACCTAAAAGGATATTGGGACGGATGTTAGGACTTAGGATTGTATTTAGGAGCTACCTACGTTAAGAGACTCCTACTTAGGGGATGATTTAGGTATGTTTGGTGAAAACGGGCATAATAATAATGTCAGTTTTGGTTATCATGTATCGATTGAATGAATAATCATGGGATACCGTTACCGCGAGGTCTCAGTTCGGGGCGAACCACTAGTTTATTGTTGACATTTAAAAAACCTGAGAAGCCACCTGAGAATATTCCCTTTGAAACAAAAAAGAATTTTTCAAATCGGTTCAGGCGTTTTCGAGTAATCGGTGAACATACATAAAGAAAAGATATCAACGAATTGGGAACCTCCTCCTTTTTTGAAGTCGGTTAAAAATAGATTTAATTTATTACCCGATTGTGGAACGCACAGGGTCATTTGAAACTCTGTTTGTATATCTGCAATGTCCCCCCATAACACATTGCAAATAGGTCAAATAATTAAATAGGCTCTACCTTATATCCCGAAAACCCAGAGGATTTCCGCGGATTTTTAAAAACCTTACGCGGACGAAGTAGTGAGCAAAAGCTAATAAATCTATATTATCTATACCTATACATCTATATATATAAAAGAAAGTGGTGTTAGTTACACTATTTATAACTCAAGAACGGATGAACCGATTTGGCTGAAAATTGGTGGAGAGGTAGCTTAGAACCAGGAGACGGACATAGGATACTTTTTATCCCGTTCGACCGCGTTTCCGTCAAGTCACTATAAGGCTTGCCGCATACACTCGTTTTCCGTATTCGATTTCCTAATGCGTAATTTCGATTTGGAATTACGTGAGACTAGCGCAGACCTAAGTTTTTCTTCATTCGGAATGTATACTGTTAGTACGGATAGTGATAGCGTTGTGAACGCACGACGATGGAGGAATGAAGGAAAGAAAGGAGGAGGAAAGGACCAATCCTTTAAAACATATTTAAATACTTGCTCTCCGGCAAAATTTTTTACGTCTCTGTTGTGGTAGTCCTTGTCATGAATATTCTTCAAGCAGGGGTATTTTTCAACAGCCAATATTAATGTTTCTGCCTCACACATAACTAACGTGTTGCAACTCTATGTGCAGCGTATCAATTAATGCCATATACACGTCCGATGTGCGCAGCGCGGGGGCAGTATCCTCTAATCTGTGGCGGGCGCAGTTCTGAATGTAAATTTCCGAACGTGTGCGCCGGTACAAACAAAATGTATTGAAGCGCTGCGTTCCGCGTGGTTCCGCATGACGTCATTAGGTTTTTTCCGAATGGTTTCTCCGAACGCGCGTGCTTGCATTCGGAACGTTCGCACGGAATTTGTTCCGTTCGGAAAAAAAGCGAACATGTGCGTCAATTTATTGTATTACTATTGATTCCTTGCATTCGGATGTCCGAATACGGAAAACGAATTTGGAAATCGAATACGGAAAACGAGTGTATTTTAGAGTGCTTTCCGTATTCGATTTCCAAATTCGTTTTCCGTATTCGGACATCCGAATGCAAGGAATCAATAGTAATACAATAAATTGACGCACATGTTCGCTTTTTTTCCGAACGGAACAAATTCCGTGCGAACGTTCCGAATGCAAGCACGCGCGTTCGGAGAAACCATTCGGAAAAAACCTAATGACGTCATGCGGAACCACGCGGAACGCAGCGCTTCATTACATTTTGTTTGTACCGGCGCACACGTTCGGAAATTTACATTCAGAACTGCGCCCGCGCTGCGCACATTGGACGTGTATATGGCATTAATTGATACGCTGCGCATAGAGTTGCAACACGTTAGTTTTGTGTGAGGCAGAAACATTAATATTGGCTGTTGAAAAATACCCCTGCTTGAAGAATATTCATGACAAGGACTACCACAACAGAGACGTAAAAAATTTTGCCGGAGAGCAAGTATTTAAATATGTTTTAAAGGATTGGTCCTTTCCTCCTCCTTTCTTTCCTTCATTCCTCCATCGTCGTGCGTTCACAACGCTATCACTATCCGTACTAACAGTATACATTCCGAATGAAGAAAAACTTAGGTCTGCGCTAGTCTCACGTAATTCCAAATCGAAATTACGCATTAGGAAATCGAATACGGAAAACGAGTGTATGCGGCAAGCCTAAAACGTGGTATAACAAAAACGCATCTGACATGGAATAACAAAATTCTTTATAAATGCGAAAATTTGTCTGTTGGTTTGTCCGTAATCACGCTGCAAAAAAAGCTACGGATTGACGTGATTTTTTGGATAGGTATATTTTAGAACCTGGAGGGTGACAGAGTTCCCGCGGGATGTTAAAAACTAAATCCACGCGGACGAAGTCGCGGGCATCAGCTAGTAATATATAATATCCACTTATAAGAAGACTTGTCCTGACTGACTGACTGACTGATCTATCAGCCTAAACCACTGGTGTAGAAGCTTGAAATTTTGACAGTGGATTTCTTTTATGACGTAGAAGGATACTCTGAAATTCCACCCCCAAGGGGGTTAAATTCGGGGTGAAGGTTTATATGAAAGACCGTAAATAAAGTTATTATCCATTTAAAAAATAAAAGCCATACTTAATTAAACGGTATTTGCCGTTTTATGAACTCAATAATTAAAAAACTTGTTTCACAGTTTTTGAAAGTCTCACCCCAATTTTATGAGTGTTTCATTTTTCAAGTCATTTTTCAAGCTTTATTATGTTGCTTTCGGTTAAAAATGAAGAAGTACTTACGTGTTTCAGTTTTTGAAAATTTCAAAATTTTTTCTTGTTCTTATGATTTTTTAAATTTTTATTTTATGTTACACTAATTAATCATAATAAAAATCAAAATTATGAAAAATTTTGATTCTTGTTCTTATGTTGTCAAAATCGTCACAATAAGCAAGCCAGCGGTTAGTAGGTACTTTACTACAGTTTAAAGTAACTATGTAGTAGGTACTCGGTAGAACAAAAGTTGGCCCAACTATTTGACAAGTTTGTCCAATGAGAATTCGAGGGCGAAAGCAATATAAATCTCTATTACTTCGGTTTATCTTTCGCCTAGATAATAAATGATTTATTATCGCAGATTCCTTCTCGGGTTTGTATTTGTCTTGAGTGCTCATTTTTACTGTTTTTCTTTGAGATTTGGACGAATTGTTACTGGGAAATTGTTTTAGCGAATTAAGCACCTACGTTAGTTCAAATATCCTAACTTATATCTTTCGTTTTTATATCTTATAGCGGGGTGATGCGGGTTTTTACGTTCCCTCAACGTTGAACAAGGTTGAACGAAGCAATGGCTGGGTCATGCGTCATGCTCGTGAACGGGCGCCACCAGCGGGAATGGGGCTACTTACTGTCTGCCCGTCAATAACATGTGTTGAATAATAATTAGGTATGCTTTTGTGGAACTTCCCCTCATTGTAGAAACACTGCATACATAGCATATATGTATAGTATCTATTGAATTGTAAACTTGTTTTGAAAAGAGCAACCGCCGAGTGTCTTGCTGGTTCTTCTCAGCAGGAAGGTCATTCCGAACCAGTGGTAGACTCATCGACGATTCAAAAGCACTTGTAAAAAAGTTTACTTACCTATTTGAATAAAAAACATTTCTACTCTATTCTTACTATGTACTATGTATTAAAGTGGGTGCAGGTTTCCTCACAATGTTTTCCTTCACCGTACTTAACTTAAAAAAGCCAGAGGTGCGTGCCCGGCATCGAACCTGCGACCCCCTAATTGGAGACCACAGTACTAACCACTGGGCTATCACTGTGTGTGCGACCAATAAGAAGAATTGTAGCACATACAGGATATTTTTAATTAACTGATTTTGATGATACAATCATTGAAATAGCGACGAAGGCCACAATACATCACATAATCTCAACGGAAGATCTTGACTCGTGAATCGCTACCCACCATAGTCCATTAAACGGGGCAACAAAGCGTTAAGTTATCAAGCCAAGGCCGGATTATGGTAACTCCGTAAAATATTATACGGAAATGATTTCATTATAAAATGATTTCAAAAATGAAATGATATGATAAATAAAATGATTTCAATGATTTCATTCATATGTAGTTTAGTAAATTTTATTTGTACAACTGTAGTATAATATATAATATAATAATATTTTAATTTATTATTTTAATTTATTTGCACGTAATCTATTGTATAAATCCTCTTTTTCTTAATAATATATTATATTTGTATAATTTATTTACACGTTACGTTTGTTGATTCTCTTACTCTTCAGCTAGACTTCCGTTATTATTTCATTGTTATTTTTCATGTAGTTTAGGTATAAGTACTTTATTGTCGTTTCGTTTGCTGTGATGTCACCCGGGTCACAGCTGACAATCAGCGTCCGGCATTATTTATGCATAATGCAGGGCATATGGCTGAGCTGTACACCTTTTCTGGGTGGTGTCACAGACAAATATATTATCATGTACAGTTATATGTGTATAGTTTGTCTGTGATACCATCGTCCGAATAAATGAATTTTCTTTCTTTCTTTCTTTCTTTCTTTCATTAAAACTTAGAACACGGTTCAATATTAGCCCTATTTAACCCCCCTTCCTTTTTCCCTGAATGACGTCTGAAAAAGGGAGGGCTGACTTTGCGAACACTAAAGCCGGAATTAGGGACATCGGTGCCAAGCTTAGGCATATTCGTACTTTTTTATTAAAAATAAATACTTCGTCATACAAAAGTCAGGTTTTTAGGGTTCCGAAGTAAACAAGGAACCCTTATAGTTTCGCCATGTCCGTCCGTCTGTCCGTCTGTCCGTCCGTCCGCGGTTTAGCTCAGAGACTATTGGTACTAGAAATCTGTAATTTGACAAGGGTATAAATATATCAATCACGCCGACAAAGTGGTGAAATAAAATTGTGAAAAATAATTTTTTTAGGGTACCGGTAAAGTGGGGATGATTTTTTTTTCTCGTCTATCCCATAGTGTGGGGTGTCGTTGAATAGGTCTTTCAAAAATATTGTAGGTGTGAACACCATTTTTCAATTCAGGGATCCGTTTGTGAAATATGATATTTTAAAGTGCTAAATTTTATTAGTCAAGTGCCCCGCCCCCCTCTACCAGCTAAATGGTTGTATATAGGATACAAGAAAAAATTCACAGCAGTGGTATATATTATAATTTATAATGAATTTTAAAGGAAAACTATCACGGCTAAGTACCTAGGGTTCATTAGTTAAGGAGTTGTATCTGTTTTTTTTTAAGTTAGGTATTACACGTAGTGTAAGTTGCATATTTTGTAGTTTATTATAGAATTTAAGCCATTGAACTCAAAATATATTCAGTATCTTTCAACTACGGAACCCTACACTGCGCGTGGCCCGACACGCACTTGGCCGGTTTTTATAGTTTACTTGCACAGTCAAAAGTAAAATATAATGCATTAGAATAAAATCATCATTATAATAATAATATGTCAATTGCTTTGAGCGACGCGTCTACGAATTTTCTAACGTGACACATCCCTAAAAGGGCCGACTTTAGAGCATTCACCCTATAACGTTTTATAACCTAATACTATGTACGTAATTACCTATTTACCTACTTTAGACTATACACTTCATGATTTCACAGAACTCACTTTTCTAGTCTAACTAGATATTTAAATATCTTAGTTCTTAGATAGTAGGTAGATACTAAATTAGCAGGGGAAAAATGCTCTTTTGTTTTGGCCACAATTTGGCCACAATTAGGTACTTATAAACCGCATCATAAATCGGTGTTTTCAGTATTTGTTGTTTAAATATACTATATATATCCAGAAATTTCAAATTCCTAACTAGTTTAGTTTTTGAGATAGACCCCGTAACAAAAGTGGTTCAAAACCGAAAACTTTGACGGCCCCCTATTTCTTAATTTTGGTAGCTAAAAAGTAATAAAAATTATATTTGAACTCTACTTAATGAGTTCTAGACAGTGCCAGGGTAAAGAAATAAAATTTTATTTCGACTCCTTTTCCATAGTATCCGCCCCTTTATTTTTTAATTTAATTTAATTTTTATTATTTGTTGTTATAGCGGCAATAGAAATACACACTGTGAAATTGTCAACTGTCTACCTATTACGGTTTACGAGATACAGCCCGCTGACAGACGGACGGACGGACGGACGGACGGACAGCGGAGGCTTAGTAATAGGGTCCCGTTGGCACCCTTTGGGTACGGAACCCTAAAAATTAATAAATAAAATAATTTTATTTCGACAGTCTTGAATTTCTGTATTATATTTTTTAAACGGGGGTAGTCATAACCGTCATAGATCTGGGTTAGTAGGTTATATTTGTAGTATAATTACCTACTTATGATCCCGTGCAATTTACATAATCTAGAGTTATTTCCGTTTCACTTTATCCAAAACCAAATAGATTAGTTTAACGCCTAATATCTTTACTGTTTTTGGTTAATCCCCTAAGGACCTCAGGGCATTCCAAGGGAGAAAGGGACAAGAAATCCGATTGTTTAAATTAGTTAAGGATCCCTTCCGGGCCTAGATTGACTTCCGAGGTTCTGATACCATAGAGAAACCGTTCTAACTATTCATAGTCATCGATTATATAGTTCATACCTACGTGCCCATTTGTTGATAAACCAGCCCCCCTAGCCATATTAAATAATATCTATTGTCGTATCTATTCTCTTTCTATGATCTTTAACGCTTTAGAGCAGGGGTTCCCAAAGTTTTTTAGCACGCCTCCCTTCTGAAAGGATAGGAGGCGTGATAAAAAAACTTTGGGAACCCCTACTTCAGAGAAAGCGATCTTAGAAACGAAAAAGATTACTTAATTGGTAGCCAAGTTGACACAACGTTCTTGATCGCTCCTTCGATCCACAGAACAGAATTCACGCTAAACGTTTATTTAAATTATAACATACACGCTTACGCACACGAATACACGCTTCCTCTAAAGCAGGAGTTCCCAAAGTTTTTTATCACACCTCCTATCCTTTCAGAAGGGAGGCGTGTTAAAAAAAAACTTTGGGAGCCCCTTCTCTAAAGCGTTAACGATCATAGAAAGAGAATAGATACAACGAAGTGTAATTTGGATAGGGGGCAGGCCTACAACACTAACTACCTACAACATAATATAAATACATATTAAACGGTGAAGGAAAACATCGTGAGGAAACCTGCACACCTGAGAGTTCTCCATAATGATCTTGAAGGTGTGTGAAGTCCGCCAATTCGCATTGGGCCAGCCAGCGTTGCGAACACAGATGAGCGTTGCGAGTTGCGACTATGGCCTATAATCATTTTCTGAGAGGAGACCTCAGTACCAGTAGTGAGCCGTTGATGTGTTGATGATGATGATGATGATGATATAATATAAATATTATATTATGTTTATTTATTGTGGAAAATAGACACTCCCCTGTGAAGTGAAATGCCTCCGTTTTTCTGAGTAATTTCCAAACTTTCATCTCTATTATTAGGAATAGTGGTACATATAACATTTCTAGAGATTCTTTAGCTAACTAAGGGCCTCATAAGTAGGCTCAGGATCGCCATGGATCGCTCAGCGGGCGATAGAGAGAGCTATGCTCGGAATGTCCCTGCGGGATCGAATCAGGAATGATCAGATCCGTAGGAGAAACAAAGTCACCAACATAGCTCAGCGAGTCGCGAAACTGAAGTGGAAATGGGCGGGGCACATAGTTCGAAGAGCTGATGGTCGTTGGGGTCCCAAGATGCTGGAGTGGCGACCCCGCACCGGGAAGCGCAGTGTTGGCAGACCCCCCACTAGGTGGACCGACGACATCAAACGAGTCGCCGGGAGCCGCTGGACCGAAGCCTGTGGAAGTCCATGCAAGAGACCTTTGTCCAGCAGTGGACGTCTATCGGTTGACAAAGAAGAAGAGAAGAGATTCTTTTAATATTTTTGTTTCATTTTACTTAAATTTTTAATATATAAAACCACACAAAATTTAAACTTATCCATTATTGGCACGCTTGCCCCCCCGCCCACTTAACTTTTCTAACTCAATATAATATTTCTGTGGCTGACAAGTTAAAGTTGCGTGCCTGGGATTTGAACCCAAGCCCCCCGGAGAAGGATGTGGAATTTTTAACTACTAGGCTACCACCCCTATCATACATACCTGCATACTAAAGTACGCAAATCACGGCTTACCCTACTCCGGAGAAAAGTTCGTAAAATGAAAGGTGAGGGTAGGTATAGATATAAACCCAGTGGAGCATACAGGGAAAGCGTCAAAAGACCCTAAACTCAATTTCAGGTGTATGATTTATTTATACGTAGGCTTTTACAAACATTTTTACGTCTTCATTAAACCGCAAAATCCTTCTTGTTTATTTTACCCTCAAAAATAACTTTGTATCAAAGTAAGCAACTACGTGGGTCATCATCATCAGCAACCTATCAACGGCTCACTACTGAGCGCAGGTCTCCTCTCAGAGAAGGGTTATAGGCCATAGTCCACCACGCTGGCCCAATGCGAATTGGCGGACTTCACACACATTCAAGAACATTATGAAGAACTCTTAGATGTGCAGGTTTCCTCACGATATTTTCCTTCACCGTTGAAGCAAGTGATATTTAATTGCTTAAACGCACTTAACTCCGAAAAGTCAGAGGTGCGTAGGTACCCGGGATCGAACCTGCGACCCCCCCGAATAGGACACCACAGTCCTAACCACTAGGCTATCACTGCTTCCGTGCTTACTACGTAGTAGTACGTAGGTACTAAGTACGAAAAAGATTTTTGAGTAAAAATACCTTCACAACCTGATAGAGATAGATCTCTACATCGTAGGTATTCCTCATTCATTGGTGAGGGTCGTCTCGTGAGCCCATTTCCTTACATAGTGGTAATGGTGTTTTTGGAATAGTAATGCGATGGGATACCTACCACACCAATTCTTCAGCATAGGACTCAACTCAGGACTCATCTAACGGCCGGTATGCACCTCCCTAACATATTTTATAATACTCAGGAATTGTCAATCTTTCTGTTATCATAATATCAGCTATAGATTAATTAAGGAATAAGATAAATCTATAGCTGATAAGCTGATAACGGCAACGGTTGTATCCGAAAAAATACTTTAACATCCTTGAAATTCCGGGATATAATAAATGCATTTTAAAATACCTACCCTACCTACCAACTTCAAAAGTATTTTAATATGAGTTCATGAGCTTAATATACCTAATATAATATTATATGAGGTAGGTACTTAGAAATCTCAGACAAACACTTCAATAGGTATCTGTGTGTAGATAAGTAACTTATCTAGGATAACTTATAAGTTAACTGCTCATCTTAGTATAATATGTTTATTTTTATATGTTCATCATTCGACGGCCTTGATACCTACTGAATATTATGTTACAGAATAATAGAGTTTTGAATAATTGAGGAGTATATTTAAGTAAAAGTAATAGTTTCAAAATTCTTAAAAAATAGGTCACAAAAAGTTTAAAACGCAACCGTTCTATTTCGAAAAATTAACCGTCAATTTATTTTTTAACCGCATCTAAAGTTAGGGATTGATGTCAATAATACTTACAAAATCAATGACACAAGTTAACCCTAATTAAAAATCATAATAAATACACTGACCTCTAAACTGATTGCAGATATCGGTAATTCCAACTCAAGTACCAGATACCTACGTAGTTAATCCAGATTCCAGGATTCCAGATTAAACAAACAGTTTCCAGTTACCAAAGGGGTCGATAAACACAAACCACACACTATAAATTCATCCGTAATCACATAATCCCGTCACAATAAACCGTTTGATCACAACACTGAAGATTTCGGAAAAAAATCGTAAATGTTAGCTACGCGATCCACACACTACGCGAAAGCTACACAAGCAACACATGCGACTGTGATGATGGCCAAAGCTCGACTGGCTATTGGCGAATGAGAAATGAGAATCCCGTTGCTCTTCCCCGCGCCGCCCCCTCATCCCTATCGTGTTCTCTTTATAGTTCTTTATTTAAATTCAAATACAAAATTATTGTAACCTCAGTCCTCACGTAGGCCAAAAAAAAGTCTTAAGGTAATTATTTACCAACGGTTCGGAAGCCGATTCTGCTAAAAGCCGGCAAGAAACACAGAAACTTTACTCGTTTCAAAACAAAAGTGTTTCAATTTTAAATATTTACCTACCAATTTTTATTTTTAGATTCTAATTAATTATTTTATACCTATCTTTCTTTTAAAATTAAAAATACCAGACTACAGGCACTCTACCTAGCTATTAATTTAATGATTAATAGAACCACAGAATATATAATAGTTGCTAGAACTTAGAAGATGCCCGCGATTATGGTTACCTACCTATTATAGCTTTTTTTATCCCGCGGGAACTCTAATATTCCGGGATAAAATGTAGCCTATGTGCTAATCCTGGGTATGAGCTAGGTACTTAGGTAGGTATCTCCATTCCAAATTTCAGCTAAATCGACGTTAGTAATCTTTGCTAATACCTAGGTAAGTACCTACTAGTAAGATTTAGTAGGGTCAGTAGAATGAGTTGGATATTAGTAGGATTTTCAATTCATTTTTAACGATACGATACGTACGTACCCTATCTACCAACTTTTTTCAACTTTTTATTAATTTCATATTCATTAATAGGTAAGTATGTAAAAATCGACCAAAGTAGCTTACTCAGTTACTGAGTAAGTATTATGCTTTTTGGTCGGAGATCGTTCTAGTGACTCTAACTCGGTAGGTAGGTACATACTACTCAGGGTGAGATCTATAGATGTCACTCTCACTCAGCTCAGACTCAAGACAGTTAAAACGAGACAGATATTTTATGTCAGGACATAATATTTGTGTCTCATTTTAACTCTATCTTGAGTCTTGATCAGAGCCAGGGTACGATCTATAGATCAGCCTCAGCAAGTCAGTACAGAGTTGTCTCCGATCGCCATATCCACAGTCATATCTATCGAAAAAGGTAAGAACACATTTAAAAAATACGAGTAACGAAATGACACCTACCTATCTGACGTACTCTATCTTCTTTTTAAGCCTATGCAATAATAATAATTCGCATAGATGGGCTAAAAGGCTAAATACCGCCAAAACCGGATCGATCCGCTTATAATTAGTTTTAAGTTGATATCTAAAATCTAGATTCACCCGATTTGCGCGTTCAATTTCCTGAACATTAGTAATTCTAGTGTACAGTGACTATGCGCTTTGGTTTTATAGGATAGGTAGTATTTTATTTATTGTATTGGTAGATTCATCGACTATTCAAAAGCAATTGTAAAAGTTTATTTGAATAAAAAATATTTCTATTCTATTCTATTCTATTCTATTCTATTCTATTCTATTCTATTCTATTCTATTCTATTCTGTTCTATTCTGTTCTATTCTGTTCTATTCTGTTCTATTCTGTTCTATTCTGTTCTATTCTGTTCTATTCTGTTCTATTCTGTTCTATTCTGTTCTATTCTGTTCTATTCTGTTCTATTCTGTTCTATTCTGTTCTATTCTGTTCTATTCTGTTCTATTCTGTTCTATTCTGTTCTATTCTGTTCTATTCTGTTCTATTCTGTTCTATTCTGTTCTATTCTGTTCTATTCTGTTCTATTCTGTTCTATTCTGTTCTATTCTGTTCTATTCTGTTCTATTCTGTTCTATTCTGTTCTATTCTGTTCTATTCTGTTCTATTCTGTTCTATTCTGTTCTATTCTGTTCTATTCTGTTCTATTCTGTTCTATTCTGTTCTATTCTGTTCTATTCTATTCTATTCTATTCTATTCTATTCTATTCTATTCTATTCTATTCTATTCTATTCTATTCTATTCTATTCTATTCTATTCTATTCTATTCTATTCTATTCTATTCTATTCTATTCTATTCTATGATCTTCGTACCGCCAACAAAAATATTTAGGGGTGGCCCCCACCCTTATCATTTAGGGGTATGAAAAATAGATGTTGGCCGATTCTCAGACCTACCCGATACCTATGCACACAAATTTCATAAAAAACGGTCCAGCCGTTTCGGAGGAGTTTGGTAACAAACACCACGACATGAGAATTTTATAAGTATAGGTACTAGCTGACCCAGCGAACTTCGTACCGCCACTACTTATAAATGAAAAATTATTTTAGTTTTTTTTTTCCAAATTGTGAATCTAAACCATCCTCGAATCCCCTTGAACTCACACAAAAAATTTCATCAAAATCTATCTACCCGTCTAGGAGGAGTTCAGTGACATACACACGCACACAAGAAATATAATATATATTAAGATTAGATTTTACTCTGAGTGTTTGTATTTTGATCTTCCCTGTTCCCTTGAAACCGTCAAACCTTGTTAGTAACCTAATTAATGCGATCCCCTCCTATTGCATTATTTACCCACTCTTGAACAAGTTTATTAAAATAAACGGTCAATTGCGAGTCGGGCCTCGCTCTTTTAGGGTTCCGTACATATGACCAAATCACTTTTCTAGTCTAACTAGATAACTAGATATCTAGATATTAGATATTTAAATATCTTAGTTCTTAGATAGCACTAAATTAGCATATGGGGAAAAATGCTCGTTTGTTTTGGCCACAATTACTTATAAACCGCATCATAAATCGGTGTTTTCAGTATTTGTTGTTTAAATACACTATATAGTACATAATATACAGAAATTTCAAATTCCTAAGTAGTTTAGTTTTTGAGATAGACCTCGTAACAAAAGTAGTCTAAAACCGAAAACTTTGACGGCCCCCAATGTCTTCATTTTTGTAGCTAAAATATAATAAAAAATATATTTGAACTCTACCTAATGAGTTCTAGACAATGACACCCCACATGCCAGGATAAAAAAAAATCATTTCGACCCCTTTGTAGGATGGTTGTTGAAAGTTGAAATTTTCACAGATCCCGTACATGGATGTGTGGGATCTTGTGAAAAAAAAAGTAGCCTATGACACTCTCCGAGTCCTCAACTATACCCATGCAAAAATCACGTCGATCCGTAGTTCTGTTGCAGCCTGATTGAAGGACAAACAAACACACTTTCGCAGTTATAATAATATAAGTAAGGATTAGTAACGAAGTAAGGATAATGAATTTCATCATAAAATGTTTTTTTATATTTTAAAATAATTTCACAAGAATTATAATGGTTTAAGATAAAACGCTTAGATTTAAATTAATGACAAAAAAATCACTGGAAGTTTTGTATGAAAATACGCTTTAAAAAAACCGGCCAAGTGCGTGTCGAGCCACGCGCAGTGTAGGGTTCCGTAGTTGAAAGTCTCAAATATTATTGCTGACCTACGATAGTGCTTTTATTTTTTTATGAATATGGAATATATTTTGAGTTCCATGGTTTAAATACTATAATATATAATATACTACAAAATATGCAACTTACACTACGTGTAATACCTAACTTGGAAAAAACAGATATAACTCCTTAACTAATGAACCCTACTTAGCCGTGATAGTTTTCCTTTAAAATTCATTATATTATATACTACTGCTGTGAATTTTTTCTTGTGTCCTTTATACAACCATTTAGCTGGCTTAGGGGGGGGACACTTGACTCTAATAAAATTTAGCACTTTAAAATATCATATTTCCCAAACGGATGCCTGAATTGAAAAATGGTGCTCGCACACCCACAATATTTTTGAAAGACCTATTCAACGACACCCCACACATGGGATAGACGAGAAAAAAAAAATTCATCCCCACTTTACATGTAGGGGAGGTACCCTAAAAAAAATATTTTTCACAATTTTATTTCACCACTTTGTCGGCGTGATTGATATTTATACCCTTGTCAAATTTCAGATTTCTAGCACCAATAGTCTCTAAGCTAAACCGCGGACGGACGGACGGACAGACGGACGGACATGGCGAAACTATAAGGGTTTCTTGTTTACTACGGAACCCTAAAAAGCTGTAACATTTCATTGAGCTAGACTAAAAACTTGAAATTTTCAAATCATAGAGAAACTTTTGTATTCAGTATTTTCAGTTTAGTATTTCAAGCCGTTTCTAAGAAAAAGGGGCTTGATCATAGACTTATTACTTACTTGATACACGGATAGACAAACGGACGACGCGACGCGACGAAGGAGTGAACCTTTATGGTTCCGTTTATTTTCGGAACCATATTATTATAAATAAATAAAAAATTTGTTGTCTGTAAAGTCGGTTTACGAACGATAGTTTTACGTGATAACGTCATAAAGATGAACAACGTGCTACTAGAACTAGCTCGCAACACATCCGCTAACCACAGCGCGCACGCGATGACTGGCGGGCGGCGGCGGTCACAAGCCAACGCTTGGGCCGATCGTGCCTCTCTATCGCTTGTTCCGCGCATTCGCTTGCACGCTCAGGCTTAGGCGGAACGTGACACTTTTTCGTGCGTGCACCGGCTGCACGATTTATAAGACGTTATCACGTCAAAAAAAGAACAGAATACCTACCTACTCTTACAAATCAAATTAATATTCATATCCCAGGCCCCCCAAAATAGGCTAAAGTCTTAATTATAAAATTATCATTTTAAATGGACACTACAGTAAATAATTGCATTTTAAATGCTAAAAAAAAATTTATAATACCGCAAAATATTATCAATACACTTCTCTCTTTGATCAGCTGCAGGCTGCAGCGCAATCTAGTCTAGCCCTAGCCAAACCTTCAAGCGTTAACGATCGTAGAAAGAGAATAGATACAACGTGTGATACAACGAAGTGTAACTTGGCTAAGTCAACAGTATACATAAATAACTATTTTTATCTACACTAAACTAGCGGCACGCTATGATGGCCGGTTTGACACATTACAATAGTGATGTGGAATGTCAATTTATTCTCGAACAAAAAACAATTAAGTTTTGTTTTTGTACCTGATTAAATAGGTTTAATAAAACAAAAATGTATATGTTTATTTAATTTATTTGAACGAACTGAATATTTGAATGAAAATGAATATACATACTTTATATGCACACAAGAAACATATGAATACAAAAGATACCAAAAAAGGTGCCACAAAAGGCCATAATTAATCAGATTCGTCCATACTACTATTTTCACTGTCGTCACTGCTATCATCACCTACATTAATAATTATATGTTCGTTTTCTATAATATTATCTATTTTCACATCTCTTTCATAATCTTCCCTTATTAATTTAACAATTCTATTCACAACCTTTTCCCAGTCTCCTTTAGTCACATGTTCACAAGCTTCTTCTAATAATTTTAGCATTTTTTTTGTGGTAAATGGGGGTTCTGTATTGTGTCTTGCAGCATATCCCTTAATTTGAGCCCACACCAACTCAATCGCATTATACTCACAATGGTAAGGCGGTAACCGTATAACTCTGTGCCCATGTTCTAATGCTATTTCGTCAATGACGTATCGGATCTTGGTTGGTTTGTTTTCTTTTAAAAGACGTACTAATTCCGCTTTTAACATATTCATGTTTGCATCTACGCCATTTTTACGAAGCCATGCGACGATATCAGCTTTCTTTTGGGATTGGGCAGGTGGCTTGTCAATTTGCATCGAGTGGTATGGGGCGTTGTCCATAATTATAATAGATGGTTCAGGGAGGCTACACAACATTGAGGTAAACCATTCAGTAAACTTTTCTCCATTCATGTCTTCATGATAGTCTCCAGTGGTTTTTGACGCAAAAGCCATGAGAGAACCTTCGACAAACCCGTTGATGGTTCCGGCGTGACAAATTATAAGTCGCGATCCTTTTCCTACAGGAACTTTGGAAGTAGATGCTGCTGTGTCATCGTTCCAAGAACGGCCTACAGTATGGTTAGCATTAAGCCATGTTTCATCCAAGAACACAACATTTTGCCAATTTTTGATTTCTTTCACTTGCCGTAAAAAAGTATACCTTGCCATCGCTATATCAAATCTTTCCATCAATATTTTGCGTTTGTTACATTTTTTGTATCGAAATCCAATGGTCTTCAAAATCTTCGTTAAAGAACTTTCCCCACCGAAGAATAATCCAGCTTCCTTCAGTGAATGCACCAACTTTTTTCTTGTTGGATACTCCGTCTGTAAATAGTAGCCGTAAACATGTCTTCGGATAGCATCGGCATCAAAGCTATCGATGCCTACGACTGGTTTTGCTCGTTTTCTCTTTTTTGGTGTGTGAAGTTTATTTTCTTCTGTGCCAGTCTCGCCATATTTTTTTTTAGTTATCCGTCTAACAGTTCGTTGTCCAATATTAAGCGCATCAGCTACGCGTTCAACCACTGACGTTATAGGTAAAATTGGCCCTCCATTTTGAGCTTCACGATCGAAATAGTTACGAAGGCGTATTACGAACTCACGTGTCTGACTATTTAGAACAGTTCTCTGCGTACGTTCGGTCATATCGACGAAATCCACAACAAAGGGCTTGAACAGAGTCCAAATTAACGAGCAAGGGTCAACAGTAATGCAGTATCAATATTTGAAATCCAAAGCCAGGTCAAAACTATATCACAATCGCATTGCACTGACAGTTTATACTTTTCGAAGCAACGTCAATTCGAAACTGCTTTGTTTTGCATTGAGCATTGACGCGAGTTTGCCGGAGGTAGTAGTTGTGCTAGCCAGCGATCCTATGTGACGATCGTATTAGAATCCATTTTTAAAAATTTTCAATTTAGAAAACCAAATGCCGAGTTGTGGTATATATCATATAAAAATAAAAATTTTACCTTTTGTATGAAACAGCTGATATTTTTTTGCGATTTCAGAGGTTTGTCCACATAGTGAAAATTGTTCATATTCACAAGTACATTCACCCCTTAAATGGTGCAAACTGATTTTTCTACACTTGTATACATTTTAGAAATCAATTTAATAAATAAATTTTGAGTCCTAAACCTAAAACTACATTCGATAAAATTTATGAATCTCTGCACATCACTATCGTCAATAAAGTAATACAATTATTTCCTTCAAAGTCGTTATCAATTAATACGGAACTTCATGAGCGGACAAACGTCAAACCGGCCATCATAGCGTGCCGCTAGTGTAATGTTATAACATTCTACTTATGTTTCCAATACTTGACTTATAATTACTACTGTTATAGCGCAGATAACAAAACACTCAATTTAAGCAATTTCACATGATGGTATAATATCCACATCGATATCGTAAAATCTCATTATAACATCAATAAAACGCGACCAATTAACCTGGCGAGCCTTATGTCAAAATCCTCATACAAGTTGTATGAAATTTTGATATTATGCTGGCTTTTGAAAACAGTTGGGTTATACGTGAAAACTTCGTCGAAACTACTTAACTTACATACACAAAACTCTTTGGTAAGATCTTTTGGCAATATTATAAAAAGTCACCGCCATATTGAAATTCTTTGTTATTGGACCGATTTCGTTCAAAATCGATATTTGGGCTTCCCTGGGGTCAAATAAGAGGAAATGATTGGCAAAATTATAAAAAGTGACCGCCATATTGAAATTCTTTGTTATAGGACCGATTTCGTTCAAAATCGATATTTGGGCTTCCCTGGGGTCAAATAAGAGGAAATGATTGGAAAAATTATAAAAAGTGACCGCCATATTGAAATTCTTTGTTATTGGACCGATTTCGTTCAAAATCGATATTTGGGCTTCCCTGGGGTCAAATAAGAGGAAATGATTGGCAAAATTATAAAAAGTGACCGCCATATTGAAATTCTTTGTTATTGGACCGATTTCGTTCAAAATCGATATTTGGGCTTCCCTGGGGTCAAATAAGAGGAAATGATTGGCAATATTATAAAAATTCACCGCCATATTGAAATTCTTTGTTATTGGACCGATTTTTACTCTTGTTGTTTGATAAATTGCATTAGTGAAGATAAAGTAGTGTATGCAACTGCATATAACACGGGTATTAAAACACTCGTTACTATTATGAAACTCGCTGCGCTCGTTTCATAAACTCACACTCGTGTTTTAATACCCTTCATTATATGACAGTTGCATAAACTACTATTATTCGGTCTGTAACGATTATAAAATATCATATTAAGCATTCTATTACCAATTAAACTTTGCCACCTAATTAATCTACATAGAACAGGTTATGTATGTACGAACGGATGCGAAAAAAAACAACGCTGTCGGCCGAAGAATTTTTATTAATAAGAAATACAAATTGATTAAATTATATGCGTTAGATATTTTTAACTGTGTGTGTAAAGATAGGTGCGGGAGTTTATGATGGTGCTTAAAATTAAAGTTGGCCGAACTATTTAATTTTGGGGCTCCGTATTAGAACAGAATAGAATAGATATATTTTTTATTCAAATGAACTTTCACAATTACTTTTGAATAGTCGATGATACCACTGCATTGCATTGGTTCGGAATGCCCTTTCTACCGAGAAGAACCTGCAAAAAACTCGGCGGTTGCTCTTTTAAAAATAGTAGTTTACAATAGGCACTATGCTATGTATGCAGTGTATATATGCAGTGTTTCCACAATGAGAGGAAGTACCAAAAATACATACCTACTTACAATTCAGTACATGTTAAGAAAGGCCTATGTCCAGCAGTGGACGAATACAGGCTGATGGATGGATGGACACATTAAAACCGGGAATAGACATGCCTTTAGCTGGCACACTTGCATACCAGCTCCTTGCACTTGCCAGCTATTGTCATGTGTATACAATAACTGGCATGCCTGTACCTGGCAAGCAAGTAGATTGCACACAATTTGATTTACTTGCATGCAATATGAGGGAGGGGACGCGGGGAGCTGCAAAACTGGCACGTGTGAACAGACGCGCAAGCTACGGGCATGCCAGCACTGATTTGAATAATACTAATTTATTCCGTGCATGCCAGTAACTGTAGAGTTGTCGCCGTTGGGTGTAGTGTTTTTTTGTTGGCTTTGGTTTTTTTTGGTTTCATTTGTATTCATTATGTCACGATGGGGAGATGAGATTAGATTAGAACCACTTCCCGGTTTCCGATTGAGCTGAAATTTTGCATGTATGTGTAAATCGGATGACAATGCAATATTATTGTGACATGGAGCTGATCTGATGATGGAGACGGAAGATGGCTATCGGAACTCTGTAATAACACGATGTAACCCCATCGAGTTTGGGCTCGTTTGATTCGTCATGACAAGAACTCTGATCCTAGATGATATCTAGAGTCTAATGATGTAGCTACTAAAAGCTTGTATCTATACTTATAATAAAACTGTAACTGGACGATTTCGTGTCTGTTTGTTTGTCCTTCTTTCACGTAAAAACCACCGCACAGATTTCTACAAAATTTTATACCGCGGTAGCTTATTACTCGGGTCAACATCTAGGCTACTTTTTATTCCGGAAAATCAAGGAGTTCCCGAGGGACTTTAAAAACTAAATCCACGCGGACAAAGTCGCGGGCATTAGCTAGTTTAAAAATAAAATTTTTAATTTACACTTGTTTTTAACGTTATGCTCTAGTCTTTGAGCCAACGCTCTAGTTATTGAAAATCTGTCAAATCGTAGAAAATTCGTCGTTTCGTGAATAACAGGTATCATTTAGAAGAAGTTGAGAAGTGTAAAAGAAAAACCGGCCAAGTTTAGGTAAGTCAGACAAGAGTTTCGTACCATAGTACTTTTTTTTTTAATTTTTGTTATATTTTGTTGTTACAGCGACAATAGAAATTCACGCTGTAAAAATGTCACCGTCTACCTATTACGGTTCATGAGATACAGCCCGCTGACAGACGGACGGACAGCGTAGTTTTAGTAATGGGGTCATGGGTACGGAACCCTTAAAATTCATTATAAGGTAAGGTGTTCATTATAAGGTAGGTAAGGACGGTAAGTAACAGTGTTAGATACCTCAAACAATATTGCAATATCTCAATAAGCTATATTACACATCATCTTGCGGTCTAATCACACTCGGTCGATAGTGCGGGGATAAAGTTCAACAACCGAGGCAAATGACGATGAAACTACCAACCGCTACCTAAAAGGATAACCGTGTATACAGAAATCTAGAGTAATCTTCTTTTTGATCGTATACCTATTACCTACATAGGTACCGACTACGGAGCCATGACCGCCGACATTTTTACCTAAATTACGTTTTTGATACCGTCTATAACGATCTTATAAATCGATGAACACCGTCTGCGCGTGCAAGCGAGAGCGCGGAACAAGCGAAAAAGGGGCACGATCGGCCCAAGCGTTGGCTTGTGACACATTAATTCATCAATGTTTCTTTATGACGTTATCACGTAAAACTATCGTCCGTTAACCGACTTTACAGACAACCAATTTTTATTTCAAACTATATTTTAAACTATAAAGGACTTAAGGCACGCCAACATTTCCCGGCAAATGCTATTTCCTTAGGAAAGGAGATGGTCCATTTTGGGAAGACTCATAGTACCATATTATATCAAAAAATGCAGAAAAATAGTGAGATTATATTAAAAATAAAATAGTTAAATTTTATTGTAAATAAGTCGCAGAAATGTTAATTTTAAATAATGCTATATTTTACAAGTTTTTCAATATGGCCACAAGATGGCGCCCATTCAGTCAAAGAAAATCACCTTGGAATACATGAAATACAGACAATGCTACATAGACCATTCATGTCAATTGCAAAAATATCTTGATGACAGTATGACACTTGACAGAAAACGTCAAAAATGACGTGCAAACTTCAAGCCGCCATTATCAAGCAATGTCTATGTTTCTATCGTCAGATAGAAAATATTATTGTAACGTAATATGAGGATAAAATAAACTGGACTGCAATGAAAAAGTGTCAGAAAATCTTCAATATCTTCAAAAGTACGTGACCTAGCTTAATGAAATAAAGACTAAATTAAAGAATATTTTAATGTGCTTAAGTGAAAATAAAAAATTAAGTGGCACTCGGGGACTGCCGCGGTAAAGCTATTGCATAGCATTTTTTATCAACTTATGCAATTATAATATTTATGCAATATTTTTTTGCATAATAAAAATTATGCAAAAAATAATTAAAAAACAAACAAACAAGAAAAGCGCACTGTCACTACTTCGCGAGTGAGATTCGAACCTGCGACATCATACGGTAAAGAATGCGGCCGCTCGCCCACTGCGCCAAACAGAGCTACTTGTGAACCTCTAAAATGTTGAACGCTTACTGAACGACGGTGTTAGGTTTATTTCCGTTACGGAATTTCTTGATTTGGTCGCCGTGCTCAAACTGTTTGTCCTAGTTCAAAGCCCGCGATAATAGCTATGCAATAGCTTAAAAAAAACATGAATTCAAGCTTTTTTTTAATAAATGTAAAAGAAATGAAAATGCGTAGTTTTTCATTTTGAAGATTTTCTGCCCGACCCCTTTTCTTTGCGGTCCAGTTTAGTTGATATTAATAGCAGTATAAAATGGTTTATATTTATATTTTTATTAAATCTAAGTAGTGTACAAGGACCACTCCAGAGCTCCATACATTTCTGGACCATCTCCTTTCGACGTAAATAATAAAAATGTAGCTTACGATAAGTCCACGGTGAAGGCTTGATACTTCATTACTGAATTGGGTATTTGACACTGCTGCCTAAATTTTGATATTCATTAGTTATAATCGAAAATGTATCATGTAAAAAACAGTAAAAAACCTATATTCCCAACATTCTTTCTTTGACAAAAAAAATAAAAATTTCGTAACACGCGATTAAAAAGTCTGATAGACGTCAACGTAGGTCTATTAGGTACTTAGGTCTGTTGCAAGAATCTCCAAGAACATTGCCATCCTATTGGACTATGAGAATGAGGGAATAGAGCATCTGAATCTGCGCAAACACTTGTGCACTATAATATCTTCTGCGTTGTTCGCTATTTTCTATTTATCCGTCACGCCTTAAATTCTATCACAAGAAACATCGTTACACGTAATCGGCTTTTCCTATAAAACTGAAGCTTCCAATATAAGATAAAAAAGTGTGATACTTTATTTACTTCTATCAAAAAATATATACGAGAAAAGGATCAAATACTTTGGCAAAGTGAAACATGCCACTTCGGCAGACATTTTTACGTTTCGATAATACGACAATTTGTCCTACCATCAATACTGTTTACAATGAACAGGAAAATACTGTTCACAAAAATATTCTGTTCATTTTTTCTTGGTGCTAGGTAACAGAATTAGGGAAGTGTATGAAGTAAAAGTGTTCACATCATTACGTTTGTAGCTGGCATCGAATTTTCTTTCATACTTCTTTAACAGGCATAAAGTACCTATGGCTTGATACCCCAGAGTATTTATATTATGTATACTAGCTGATGCTCGCAACTTCGTCCGCGTAGATTTAGTTTTTAAACTCCCGTTTAGCCTATGGCACTCTCCAGGTCCTCAACTATACCCATTACCCATGCAAAAAATCATGTCGATCCGAAGCTCTCTTGCGGCGATATAATGTCTTTTATTTTTCACTTTTTTTTAAACCTTTTTTTTCCACCGTTTAAACCTTCCCTGGACTACGACAAACATTTCAAAACCAGATTCAGCTAAATTGGCCCAGCCGTTCTCGAGTTTTAGCGAGACTAACGAACAGCAATTGATTTTTACATATAGACTACTAGCTGATGCCTGCGACTTCGTCCGCATGGATTTAGTTTTTAAAAATTCCGCGGGAACTCTTTCACTATCCGAGATAAAAAGTAGCTCTCCCGGTCTGAGGAACCACTACTACATCCATTACTATACCCATGCAAAAAATCGCATCAATCCGCTGTTCTGTTGCGACGTGATTGAAGGACAAACCAACAAACAAACACACTTTCGCATTTATAATATCAGTAATGCTTTATTATAACACTTTTTATAATTGTCAAATTTTTTACTATACTTAACCAAAGACAAAATTACGTTTAGCTGCCATTTACGTTTTGTTATTCCACTGTCATTTGCGTTTTGTTGTTCCATGTCAGATGCGTTTTTGTTATACCACGTTTTATAGTGACTTGACGGAAACGCGGTCGAACGGGATAAAAAGTATCCTATGTCCGTCTCCTGGTTCTAAGCTACCTCTCCACCAATTTTCAGCCAAATCGATTCATCCGTTCTTGAGTAATAAATAGTGTAACTAACACCACTTTCTTTATATATATATATATATATATATATATATATATATATATATATATATATAGATTACTAGCTGATGCCCGCGACTTCGTCCGCGTGGATTTAGTTTTTAAAATCCCTCGTGAACACTTTGATTTTCCGGGATAAAAAGTAGCCTATGTCCTCAACTATAGTACCCATGCAAAAAATCACGTCGATCCGTGGCTCTGTTGTGGCGTGATTGAAGGACAAACCAACAAACAAACACACTTTCGCATTTATAATATTAGTATGATTAGAATATTAAATTGCATAGGAAAACACTGTATCATTAAGTCCATACGATGTATTACATCCAGACCTACTATGTACTACCTACATAGGTATAATGATCGTTTGGCAAAATCTGACGCCTTTGGAGTAGTTTGACTTTGACAAAATAGGGCTATCCACGATGGCTATATACGATAAAGTACGCTTGCCAGCTTAAGATGAGCCGTTCATTCAAAGTATCTTGTAGATTCCGGGGTTCAAGTTATTTGGACATTATACTGAAGATCATGATGTCTATAATTTCTGAACTACGAAATTGACGACCTTGAAATAATTACAGGACAATCTCTAAAGAACCTGCTTTCTAACAAAAAAAGAATGGCTTAAATCGGAATACGCCTTAATGAATTACAGCGAAATACACATTTTGACTTCCATCCCCTCTCCCAAGGGAACCGTGCTGAATTTCGGGATAAAAAGTATCCTATATTATACCTCGTAGTATTAACTTAAATCGTGCCAAGTTTCATTTAAATCCGTCCAGTAGTTTCGGCGTGATGCGCGGCCAAGATACAGACAGACAGACAGACAGACAGACAGACAGACAGACAGACAGACAAAAAATTAAAAAAAAATGGTTTTGGCTTCAGTATCGATTATAGAGTGCCCTCAAACAAAAATTTTCAAAATATCTTCAATGTACAGAATTGGACCTGTTACAGTTTTATTATATTATAGAAGATATAATATAAGATAGGGTACATAATATACAGGGTTAATTTTAATTTACCAACAACCTCACACATGTAACTTCTGTGCATAATACTAAACAACATATTTTGTTCAACAACTTTTTACATAGCTCAATAAATTCACCAAAAAAAACAAAGTTTTTGTTGAAGAGTCTGTCAATTTTTAACTCTATGGTCATTATGTAATGTCTCTTCCACACCTGCGTGAAGCGTCGACTACTTACCGCGCAACTATTAACGTCCGAAGTTATCGCTTCGTATTTACAAATGCTTTGTGATGTGTATTACTAACATCAGGCTGAGCTATCGTCTGCAAGTCCATAATTTCGCGTTTATCGCGAACACCAAAAAGGCTTTCCGTGGCGACAGACGTAAGTATCGGACAAGCATAAGTATAGTTCTTGCAATTCACGAGAGCGACTGACATGGTTGTGTGTGTGTCGTATCTGTATAAGTGTGAGCGAACGCAATGCTCGCGTCTGCCCGCTCCCACCTAGGCTTTGACAGGCACGCACACTTATGCAATGTGCATGTATACGAAGTAACCACAAGTAAAGCTCACTCGCCTTCTATTCGTGAACTGCAAAAACTATACCAAATATCGAATGACGGCGCGTCAAATACGCCACCCTTTGACACGTGTCCCGTAGAGTTTTTAAAATTTTAGAACAGAAAAATAAATAGATATTATTTGTTTTTTGTATGAAACAAAAACTTTTATATTTTTAGGAATTTTAAAAAGTCATGGAACAAAAGTTATTTACTTTGATGCATAGAAGTTGCCTGTAGAAGGTTATTGGCATTTTACAATTAACCCTGTATATGTACAGTTATTGATAGCCACGTGATTAGTACTACGATCTCCTATTCGGGGGGTCGCAGGTTCGATCCCGGGCACGCACCTCTTTAATAAATTAAATAACACAAGCTTTAACGGTGAAGGAAGACATCGTGAGGAAACCGGCACACCTGACAGTTCTTCATAATGTTCTCAAAGGCGTGTGAAGTCCGCCAATTTGCATTGGGCCATTGTGGTGGACTATGGCCAAAATAACTCTTCTCTGAGAGGAGACCCGCTCTCAGTAGTGAGCCGTTGATGGGTTGCTGATGATGATGATTTTGACGAACTCCCTGGTTCAGTGGTGAGCGCTGTTGTCTTATAACTGGGAGGTCTCGGGTTCGATTCCCGGCGAGGTCAATTTGGGAATTTATAATTTCTGAATTGTCTCTGGTCTGGTCTGGTGGGAGGCTTTGGCCGTGGCTAGTTACCACCCTACTGTCAAAGACGTGCCGCCAAGCGATTTAGCGTTCCGGCACGATGGCGTGTAGAAACCAATTAGGGGTATGGGTTGAATGTTCACTGCCATACCCCTTCCAAGTTAGCCCGCTACCATCTTAGACTGCATCGTCACTTACCATCAGGTGAGATCGCAGTCAAGAACTAGCTTGTCATCGAATAAAAAAAATGATGACTATGACATATATATATTTTGTATGGTATAGAGTATATTGTAAAGAGCTGTGTCTATCACGATTGATCGAATCATTCGATCACAAGTCACAAGTAGTGCATGAATACTGAGATCCCGAGATCTCGAAATCTCGAGATCCGCCGAATCCAACTCGGCTGCGCAGCATTCGAGAAGCTTTGAGATGTTTCTGGTCCAAAATCTCCCAGTGCCTGAAGACTCGTGTTCGAACAGTGCATGGTCGCTAACTGTGGGCCCCATGAGAAGGCTCAGGGTCACTCAGCGGGCGACGGATAGAGCTATACTCGGAGTATCACTGCGAGATCAAATCAGAGATCCGTAAAAGATCCAAAGTCACAAACATAGCTCAGCGTGTTGCGAAACTGAAGTGGAAATGGGCGGGGCACATAGTTCGAAGAGCTGATGGTCGTTGGGGTCCCAAGGTGCTGGAGTGGCGACCCCGCACCGAGAAACGCAGTGTTGGCAGACCCCCCACCAGGTGGACCGACTACATCAAACGAGTCGCAGGGAGCCGCTGGATTCAAGCGGTGCAAGACCGAAGCCTGTGGAAGTCCATGCAGGAGACCTTTGTCCAGCAGTGGACGTCTATAGGTTGATAAAGAAGAGAAGAAAAAGAAGAAATTTGACATACCAGCAATTGACGTTTGACAATTGAAATGACAGTAAGATGACGTAACGTCATTACAAACTTAGACAACAAAAGCAGATGAATGCACTCCGAGAGTTGCTATTCTACAAATGTACCCAATTATCAATTTGATATTTTGTACCTCATATTCACTGTAAAACTGCAAGAAATCATATTTTATTTTCATTTCTTTGATTTAATACTATTTTTTGGTATAGTGTACAAGTACCTGGCCCAAGATGAAACAACCCCTTTTAAAACAGCTAAGGCAAAATACTCCACAGCAAAATCCGTATCACTATGCGATTTCACTTATTTACCTAGGAGATTTTTGCGGCGGTGCAGTAATAAAATAGCTTAGCAAAGTCAAAGTTCAAACTTTTTTAAACGCATTACCAAACAAACAGGAGGTTGTTTTCATGCCAACTGTCAGTTGCCAACAAAGTAAATGTAGAAGATTCGTCCTGAAAATTACCTACTTGCAAAGATATTTACACATTAGATTAGTGATAGACAGGAAAAATCGAAGAGGTCTTAATTTATTTATTAAATCTGAAAAATGGCCACTTGGCCAGTTATCTCATTTCTCCATACGTCAACAGTTAATCGATTAATTCTTGATAATTTGATATCCGGATTTATACCTACCCGGCTGAGTTGAGTGATGTTGACACCAAATCAGAAATTAGGAGATCTAAATAGGAGATGTAGGGAGAGGACAGACTGGCTACTTTTAGTGGCAGCGATCGCGGCGTTTTTATGCCCTTTAGCGTTTTTATGGTCCTTAGCGTTTTTATGGCATTTAGCGTTTTTATATCCTTTAGCGTTTTTATGGCCTCTTGCGTGCATTGCTTTTCGAGCGCGCGAAAATCGCGACTCAAACGCGTTCGCGTTTGTATGGCTTTCGATCGCAGAATCGGGAAATCATAAAAAATGCGCGATCGCTGCCGCTATAAGTCAACCAGTCTGCCCTCTTCCGTAGATGAGATGTAGGACAACCAAAGTCACCAGACATAGCTCAGCGAGTCGCGAAACTGAAGTGGAAATGAGTGGGGCACATAGTTCAAAGAGCTGCTGGTCGTTGAAATTTGAATGATTGAAAATCACTTTTTAAAAGCTTTTATTTGATTAAAAACTTTTCTAGTCTCTTCTATGCTATATCTGGCTGTTTCGTGGTTGTTGTTTGCTTGTTTTCGTTGGGGTCCCAAGGTGCTGGAGTGGCGACCCCGCACTGGGAAGCGCAGGTTGGCAGACCCCCCACTAGGTGGACCGATGACATCGAACGAGTCGCAGGGATTTTCTAGATTCAGGCGGCGCAAAACCGAGACCTGTGGAAGTCCATGCAAGAGACATTTGTCCAGCCGTGAACGTCTATTGCTTGATGAAGAAGAAGAAGAGTTTGTTCTGGGCTCTTCTCAGACCAGGGCGCGTTTGAAACTATCGAGTTCCAATGAATCAGGAAAAAATTTAAATTTTCAATACGTAACCCACGTAACCTACGTAAGTAAATATCTATGGCAGCATTAATATATATATAGCTGCTCGTGCTGATTCACTGATTCACTGACTGATTGATCACCTCTCCTGTAAAATTTTGTATGAAAAATTTTTTTTCCACCGATGGTTTCGTATAGAGGACAAAAATTCATTCGGAGGAAAATTATGGAGAGAGCTGATGATTGAGGATTTCGGAGACGGATGAGGAGCACGGCCAGGGTATTGAAGATAGGTGGGGGGTGCTCGAACAAATGTCACTCGAAACCTCATCCAATTCGCAGTGAGCTGAAAAAAAATTCAAAATGGCGGAAAAAAGATGGCGGCCATACAAATTTCGTCGGTGTCTATCTCGGAGAGTATAAAAGATAGAAGAGTGGTTTCCAGGCAAAAGCTGATCAAGACCCTAAGGTCTACTTGACGAACAGAAAAAAAATTCAAGATGGCGGAATTTTTTTTTTCTTCATACAAAAATATATGGCGAATATTGAAGAGACTAGAAGCCGGGAATCATGCACGACTTTGATACAATTCCTTTTCAAGATTTTTTTTTATTGAAGAATTTTCATTATGACAAATTATGACATATGATGATCGAGGGTTTGGAAGGTGGGTGAGGAGCACGGCCATGGTAATGTAGATAGGTGGGGGTGCTCGAACAAAAGTCACTCGAAATCTCATCCAATTGGCAGTGAGCTGAAAAAAATCCAAAATGGCGGATTCAAGATGGCGGCCATACAAACTTCAACGGTGTCTATCTCGGAGAGTATAAAAGATGGAAGAGTGGTTTTGTGATAGAAAATGATCAGGAGCTGAAAGTCTACTAGACGAGTAGAAAAACCGCGGTCCGCTTGCGGGCCGCGCACCCACGCGCCCTACTAGTTAATATATATATAGCTGCTCGTGCTGATTCACTGATTCACTGACTGATTGATCACCTCTCCTGTAAAATTTTGTATGAAAAATTTTTTTTTCACTGATGGTTTCATATAGAAGACAAAAATTCATTCGGAGGAAAATTATGGACAGAGCTGATGATTGAAGATTTCGGAGACAGGTGAGGAGCACGGCCAGGGTATTGAAGATAGGTGGGGGGTGCTCAAACAAATGTCATTTGAAACCTCATCCAATTGGCAGTGAGCTGAAAAAAAATTCAAAATGGCGGAAAAAAGATGGCCGCCATACAAATTTCGTCGGTGTCTATCTCGGGGAGTATAAAAGATGGAAGAGTGGTTTCTTGGCAAAAGATGATCAGGACCCAAAGGTCTATTTGATGAATAGAAAAAAAATCCAAGATGGCGGAATTTTTTTTTCTTCATACAAAATATATGGCGAATATTGAAGAGACTAGAAGCCGGGAATCATGCAAGACTTTGATACGGTTCCTTTTCAAGATTTGTTTTTATTGAAGAATTTACAGTATGACAAATGATGACATATGATGATCGAGGGTTTGGAAGGTGGGTGAGGAGCACGGCCAGGGTATTGAAGATAGGTGGGAGATGCTCAAACAAAAAATACTCAAAACCTCATGCAATTGGCAGTGAGCTGAAAAAAATTCAAAATGGCGGATTCAAGATGGCGGCCATACAAACTTCGTCGGTGTCTATCTCGGAGAGTATACAAGATGGAAGAGTGGTTTTTTGATATAAAATGATCAAGACCTAAAAGTCTTCTTGACGAGTAGAAAAACCGCGGTCCGCTTGCGGGCCGCGCACCCACGCGCCCTACTAGTTTATAATAAAGCATTTGGCAAACAGTAACTGGCAGCGGTCGACCAACCTTGACACTAGAAACTGCGTCAAGTGCCCAAGTACCTCTACGGAGTGCCACCACTGCAGTGTGTAAACATTATCTCATCTTAACAACTTGTTAACTTTGTTTTAAATTGAGGCTTAGCCGCAAGGTGACAAGTCTACAGATTATAGATTGTCATTGCGATGCCTAGACTTTTTGAAGTGAAACTTCTTTACGCACGCTTGACTTGGGGAGTAAGCTGGTGAATGCGTTACGAAAAGTGTGATCGGGCGAGGCGAACGGAATTTGAGAGGGAGATAATATAGAAGATAGTGAAGATAGAAAGAGAGAGAGTTACGTTTCGTATATAACTGTAGGGGCAAGAGGGAGAGGTGCGAGCACACATTTTATTTCTCTCTATCTCTCATAGCCAGTTGCTTTTCGTAAGTTTTACTTCAGTCGTGTGGTCCATAGCACACTCGTTTTTATAATCTATATTTTTTTTTTTGGGGTTTTTTACCAGCAGGCCTAGCTTGCACGTCGAATTGATATCTCGCCAAGAGAGAGAGATATATATTGACGATGTAGACTGATTGCTTGTTTACTCTTTTAAACTTCAAAATTCGAGAAAATGACGTCGCCACTCGCCATGTTAACGTTCGTAGAGAAAAATAGAGCAAATCATTTTATCTCTACTTTGGACGTAACGAGACGAATCATGGTGTGCAACCATGTTAGGTTCGATAGAGATAAGTACCTAGAGATAATACAAGAATAGAAATCTTTAATATATTATATAAATTACGTGTCACGTTGTTTGTCCGCGATGGACTCCTAAACTACTGAACCAATTTTGATCAAACTTCGTAACTATCTGTAATTTGGTCCAACTTGAAAGATAGTTTTTTTTTATTATTTTGTTTATATAGGTAAGTTGGCGGTACGAAGTTCGCCGGGTCAGCTAGTATAATATAAAGATAATAAAGACAGGGCTCTGCATGCTAGGCCTGCAGGACTCGAGACGCAATTAAAACAAAGTTTTGTCTCAAGAGTTACATTTTTTACTAGACAACGGCAAAGCCAAAAACGGAAAGCCCCTATGATTTTAGCAGTCTACGCATATATTATGACGTGTCTATTTACGTATGTTCCACCTATTCGCAAAAACTACTGAGCCGATTTTGATGAATGAAGTGTCAATCGATCCGTTATTAGTCTATTCGGTTATTATAGAACAAAATTAATATTACTACAGTTTTCTTTTGTATGTTTTTGTCTTTTTAATAGATAGTTGTTTGTTCCTTCGTGGCACTCTAGAGACCAAACGCGTGGGCCGATTTTGATAAGTGGCACGCCGTTAGATTCGCCATGCCAGCGCGAGTGCCAATGAGAACATAAAAATTTGAAAAATTAAAAATGGCGGATTTTGGGCGCCATAATGTGGGGTTCAAAAATTTTTTTCTTCAAATCCTATTGAGTGGGTCAAATCAAATCAAATCAAATCAAATCAAATCAAATGAAAGGGTTTGAAAAGGTGAATACGAAAATATGTTTTTAATTTTTTTTTCTCATAAATTTGATAATTGATATTTACATTGATATTCTTTAAAGCAGTCGGGTTTTTTATTCTTTTTTAATATTTTTACATAGTTAACACATAATCAATCATTTTGCGATAGAAGTTGAACTGTCCGCATGTCTTATCAGTTGGTCAGTTGATGTAATAATATTGGTAGACAAGATCTAGTGTGATAATGTCAGGCTTAATAAAGCAGGCATCGATCGTTGGCTACTTGTTTTGAACAACTTGTTTTACACGGATAAGTAAGTACTTTATGTAGTGGTCTAAGATCCGGTATAAGAAATTTACACCCCCATCTGTTATTTATTAGTGATAAGAAATTAATGATAGATAATATTATACTCATCGACATTTCGCGAATAGGTTGTCTAGTTAAATTGCGTGCGGATAATATTTACATTTTAAATCTAGGCAACCATGGATTGGATCAATTTTTTAATGAGGCAACCTAATACAGTTAGATTTAGAATAAAATAAGCTTTAATTTGATATAGAATACGATTAAATAACTGATGGGATTATTTAAATTTTACTCACCTGCTTATACCTGGCAACTCCACAGTTGCGCAGAGGGGGAAGAAGGCAACCTTTACTTTTTCAAATCTGTTAGGTATGTTTTCTTATCTAGTGTACGATTTTTTAAAATAACTAATGAGAGAAGTAGATTTAATAAATTTAATTTAATATTATCCGCACGCAATTTAACTAGGCAACCTATTCGCGATATGTCGATGAGTATATTACTTATCTATCATTTATTTCTCATCTCTAAGACGATAACAGATGAGGGTATAAATTCCTTATACCGGATCTCGTACTATAGTATCGACATCACAATAACACCTACTTCGATATAGTATATACATAGTTCTATCTTTGAGTATATAACCAACAGTTCTATAATTATTTTTATTTTTTATTAAAATGTTATATACTTAGCATAAGTAATCTAATTACTCCCTCCCTCCCTGGCTCAGTGGTGAGCGCTGTTGCCTTATAACTGGGAGGTCTCGGGTTCGATTCCCGGCGGGGTCAAATTGGGAATTTATAATTTCTGAATTGTCTCTGGTCTGGTCTGGTGGGAGGCTTTGGCCGTGGCTAGCGATTTAGCGTTCCGGCACGATGGCGTGTAGAAACCAATTATGGGTATAGGTTGAATGTTCACTGCCATACCCCTTCCAAGTTAGCCCGCTACCATCTTAGACTGCATCGTCACTTACCATCAGGTGAGATCGCAGTCAAGGACTAGCTTGTCATCGTATAAAAAAAAACTATACACATCATGCCCGTGTGGAATGGTGCCAAGAATACCGGCTGCAATTCCGTGTTGGACAGCCAGGCTGATTCTTTGCGCAAAAAATGAGCCACACTGTCACACTCACCAGATGAGGCAATTGACAATAAACAGCGGTGAAATATTTCGCAAATTTTTTTTGCACTTTACCTCCATTTTGTTCTTACAGTGTGTAATGACACATTTACAACCTTTTTAGTGAATTTCTTGATGACAAAGTTGCTTGGAAGATATCAGCTGTGGTTCAACTATCTAAAAGATAGATAGGCTACATTTCGTAACATTTTTGTTTTGAAAAGAGCAACTGCTAAGTTTCTTCCCAGCTATTCTCAGCAGAATCCGCTTTCCGAACCGATGGTAGAGTCTTTACATGTCATAAGAGCCACAAAAGTGGATGTAATAATATTGGTATAAGCAGTGATAGCTTAGTGGTTAGGACTGTGGTCTCCTATTCGGAGGCCACAGGTTCGGGCTCGCAGGTTCGATCCCGGGTATGCACCTCTGACTTTTCGGAGTTATTTGCGATTAAGCAATTAAATATCACTCCTTTGAGAACATTATGGAGAACTCGCGTGCAGATTTCCTCACGATGTTTTCCTTCACAATGAGCGTAACTTCACTTTACAATAAGCGTAAATGGTGATGCCACCCTTTTGGTTCTTTGTTTAGATTGATATTAATTTCAAATCTTTTTCACATCTACCCTATCTTTCCCTCCGTGCACTGAATATATCTTCGTGACGTCAATCAATGGAGACGCCATGACACTTAAATCAGTACGACTTTTCGTTCTCCGCGAGACGCATGTGCCTATTGTATCGCCGTCATCGTGTTTAACCCAACAAATAAGTGTGGTGAATAAGGACTTTTCGCTGCTGTACAGCCGAACTCAAAACAACCTAAGTGCTCCGGAGACAAAGAATCTAGTGTTTGGTGTGCGCTGCCGACGCGACGAGACCCAGCCGGGACGTTTCAAGGTTAGTGCACGGAAATCCTAGTTTCCTACCCAGGTCCCAGATCTCCGAGCAATATATAAATTCTAAATTCCATACCTACAGTCCGCTAGCTCAGGCTGTGCAGTGGCATCAACCTTACAAACCATACTTTTGTGGTTTCCGTTCGAGCCGGATTCTCGAACTTTGTTCCGCCAACCACGTGGCGACTGCGATCTAATGCTGATCCATCCCGCTGGTCTGGCTTAACAAACACCCTCGCTCTTATTAGGATTAGCTAATAAGTTTATTTAAAAAATATATCTATATATATTTTTACACCCCGTGTCATAATATTTGCCACGCCCTTATTACGATCATATCATATCTTACCTACTCCACAATAATTGAGTTGTGGGCGTTTACCTCTGCATATATAATTATATATTTAATATTTTAATTATATACATCATATTTGTGAACAATTAACTTAAATATCACAATATTTCGTCGCACGACCTAAGTAGATACTCAACTACCTACCTACCTTTCGGCCGGCCGCGCGACGTAACCCGCTTGTTCCTTAACAAGCGTCATCTCCCCGGTTTACGCGTCCATTTAATTTATTCGTGTAAACATGGCTGAGAAAAATAAAGGCTTCTCAGCTTCCGTCTCAAATGACAGGGAGCTCAGGCTGTTAGAAGCAAAACGAAATGTAATTTTTCAAAGAATCCAACAATTATATGATTCTTCAAAGGACGCACGAACAGCTGATGAGCATGTGAGGGAAAGTTTCCTTAGTTCTGTCGTGACTTTAGATACGCTTCGTACTGAATTTCAAACCCTTTTAGATCAGTATAATGACCGGTTGTTAACCATCGATCCCGATGCGACACCACAATATTACAGCCTCATTTCTTTTGATGAGTTGTATGGCCGTATTCAATTAATTAAGTCGCAAATTAGCCCTCAAACTCAAAACAAAGAAGCGTCCGCGTCACTTCGCAAAAATAGGCCGACCTTACCGCCTATCGAGCTAAGGTCGTTCGACGGCGATATTTTGTCGTGGCCATTATTTTACGCAAATTTCAAGTCCACTATACACGATAATACAACTCTGACGGATTCGGAGAAAATGTATTATCTTCTCGGTAACTTAACCGGCAAGGCGCTTACCGCCTGCTCAGGTATAACACCTTGCGCCGAGAATTATTCGTTGTTGTTACAAACTTTAATAGATAAATACGACGACAAAAGAATGATAGCTGCTACGTATTTGGATCAATTATTGGAATTTAAACCTATCAGTGCCAATGCGGAGAATTTTGATTCGTTTATAGAAAAGTTTGTAGCCGCCTTTAGGGGCGGCGCTGTAGTCAGTCACGATCTTCATATCACAAGCCGAATGAAGATCGTCCAATTTAAAATCTATGGGTCATAATATTATGAAAAAAAAAGTAGTTATAATTGATCGTATTTCTGGCCTGATGGCTGTTTCCTAAACACGATGACGCAAACTTTTCTCGATAGAAAAAAATTGCAAAGTTGACTCTGCAAATACATAAACTCCCATCGTTCTCTGTTATGCATACATTTATTTTGGTAAAATTATTTACAATTGTTTTTCATATTTTAATACAACAAATGGCTGTTTTAGATTTTATTTATTGCAACTGTTATAATTTTAATATTATCCATTACAATTTGTCACTTGGCCCTTCTATTCCCAGAAGCGACTTCTTTGTCTCTCCTACTCAATTAGACAGTGATCGCCGAGGCGTGCTGCTAGGTGGACCTGCGTCGCGCTGCGCTCGCTCGGCTATCAAATATTATCGTAAATTGTAATAATTGAAAATTGTTTATGTTTATACTGAAAACTATTATTTTGTATATTTTAGACTTTAGAGAAGTCAAATAGAGTGTACCTAATTATAACTTATAAGTTTGTATATATTAATATTGTAAATAATTTATCCATCAAAAAAGTTGTAAATAAGTAGGGACTGAGTAGTAAGAGTAGACTAATTTTGAAAATGGGTCCGAAAAAAAGCAAACTCTAAGAATGTACAGTATAAAAAAATCAGCCAAGTGCGAGTCAGGCTTCGCTCTTTTAGGGTTCCGTTAAAAAAATTTAATTAAAATATTTCCATGTACCCATGGAAACATTTTAATTTAATTTTTTTAATTTAATTTAATTTTTATTATTTGTTGTTATAGGGGCAATAGAAATACATAATAATTATGTGAAAATTTCATTTGTCTATCTATTACGGTTTACGAGATACAGCCCGCTGACAGACGGACGGACGGACGGACAGCGTGGGCTTAGTAATAGGGTCCCGTTGGTAACCTTTGGGTACGGAACCCTAAAAATAACAAAAGCAGATGATGGAAGTTGTAAAGTAAGTAGGTACCTATTTCAATATTTTGTAAAGGATGATTTGTGTAACATGTAATGTAATGGATCATGAAATATCAATTTCATCATCAAGTAAGGTATCTAATAATGGTGGGATGCATCATGCAAAGTAAGTACATCATATAGGTACATCGTACAGTTTGGCTAATCAAATTGAGGTCAAATTGACGACCTCCCTGGCTCAGTGGTGAGCGCTGTTGTCTTATAACTGGGAGGTCTCGGGTTCGATTCCCGGCGGGGTCAATTTGGGAATTTATAATTTCTGAATTGTCTCTGGTCTGGTCTGGTGGGAGGCTTTGGCCGTGGCTAGTTATCACCCTACCGTCAAAGACGTGCCGCCAAGCGATTTAGCGTTCCGGCACGATGGCGTGTAGAAACCAATTAGGGGTATGGGTTGAATGTTCACTGCCATATCCCTTCCAAGTTAGCCCGCTACCATCTTAGACTGCATCGTCACTTACCATCAGGTGAGATCGCAGTCAAGGACTAGCTTGTCATCGAATAAAAAAAAAAAAAGGTAGGTAGGTGGTAGTTAGGTACTTTATGGGTATGGGTAGGAGTAGGGGTCGGGGTCGGGGTCGGGGTAAGGGTAGGGGTAGGGGTCAGGGTAGGGGTCGGGGTAGCGGTAGGGGTGGGGGTAGGGGTTGGGGTAGGGGTAGGGGTCGGGGTAGAGGTAGGGGTAGAGGTAGGGGTAGGGGTAGGGGTCGGGGTAGAGGTAGGGGTCGGGGTCGGGGTAGGGGTAGGGGTAGGGGTAGGGGTAGGGGTAGGGGTCGGGGTAGAAGTAGGGGTAGGGGTATGGGTATGGGTAGGAGTAGGGGTCGAGGTAGAGGTAGGGGTAGGGGTCGGGGTAGGGGTAGGGGTAGGGGTAGGGGTCGGGGTAGAGGTAGGGGTAGAGGTAGGGGTAGGGGTAGGGGTCGGGGTAGGGGTCGGGGTAGGGGTTGGGGTAGGGGTAGGGGTAGGGGTAGGGGTCGGGGTCGGGGTAGGGGTAGGGGTAGTGGTAGTAGTAGTATTATTATATGTATACTTAGTGACATATTTAGTTCCTCTCACAATCTGTCCTTTTCTGCATATTACTTTTACAAAATAATGTCGATGTTTCACATCTGCCAGGCGTCCCACGACGGCTCACAATTTTTTTGTACCATCCTTGGTTCCGTAAGGATGCGCACGGATCCTTCCAGATCCTTACGCGTGCGAAAGCGTCTTTGGCAACTAGGGCAATGCATGAAGTGCCAAAAAGTATCGATATATCGAATCGATGAAATTAGTTTCTATCTCAAGTATGTGTGCAAACACAGGTGCACTTTTCCGCCATGTTGGAATTCTTTGATAATGGACGGATTACGTTCAAAATCAATATTTTTTATTTTTGACGACCTCTCTGGCGCAGTGGTGAGCGCTGTGGTCTTATAACTGGGAGGTCTCGGGTTCGATTCCCGGCGGGGTCAATTTGGAAATTTATAATTTCTGAATCGTCTCTGGTCTGGTCTGGTGGGAGGCTTTCGTTGGCCGTGGCTAGTTACCACCCTACCGTCAAAGACTTGCCGCCAAGCGATTTAGCGTTCCGGCACGATGGCGTGTAGAAACCGATTAGAATCTTAGAATGCACCATCACTTACCATCAGGTGAGATCGCAGTCAAGGACTATCTTGTCATCGAATAAAAAAAAAAAAAAAAAAAATTTTGGCTTCCCTAGGGTCAAAAAGAAGAAATGGATGCCAAAATTAAAAAAAAGTCACCGCCATATTGAAATTCTTTGTGATTCGACCGATTTCATTCAAAATCGATATTCAGGCTTCTCTGGGGTCACGAAAGAGGAAATGGATGCGCAAATTTAAAAAAGTCACCGCCATAATGAAATTCTTTGTTATTCGAACAATTTTGTTCAAAATCGATGTTTAGGCTTCCCTGGGGTCAAGAAAGAGGAAATGGGTGCCAGAATTTTAAAGAGGGAATGGGTGCCAGACTTTTAAAAAGTCCCCGCCATATTGAAATTTTTTGTTATGGCGGGGACTTTTTAAAATTTTATCACCCATTCCCTCTTTCTTGACCTCAGGCAAGCCTAAATATATATTTTGAACGAAATAGGTCCAGTAACAAAGAATTTCAATATGGCGGTGTTTTTTTAAATTTTGCCACCGATTTCCTCTTTCTTGACCCCAGGGAAGAACAAATATCTATTTGGAACGAAATCGGTCTAGTAACAAAGAATTTCAATATGGCGGTGACTTTTGAAAATTTTGGCACCCATTTCCTCTTTCTGGACCCCAGGGAAGCCTAAATATATATTTTGAACGAAATCGGTCCAGTAAACAAGAATTTCAATATGGCGGTGACTTTTTAAAATTCTGGCACCCATTCCCTCTTTCTTGACTCCAGGGAAGCCTAAATATATATTTTGAACGAAATCGGTCCAGTAACAAAGAATTTCAATATGGTGGTGACTTTTTAAAATTTTGGCACCCATTTCCTCTTTCTTGACCCTAGGGAATCCTAAATATCGATTTGGAACGTAATCGGTCCAATAACAGCGAATTTCAATATGGCGGTGACTTTTTAAAATTTTGGCATCCATTCCCTCTTTCTTGACCCGAGAGAAGCCTAAATATCGAATTTGAACGAAATCGGTCCAATAACAAAGAATTTCAATATGGCGGTGACTTTTTAAAATTTTGGCACCCATTTCCTCTTTCTTGACCCCAGAGAAGCCTAAATATCGAATTTGAACGAAATCGGTCCAATAACAAAGAATTTCAATATGGCGGTGACTTTTTAAAATTTTGGCATCCATTTCCTCTTTCTTGACCCCAGGCAAGCCCAAATATCGATTTATAATGAAATCGGTCGAATAACAAAGAATTTCAATATGGCGGTGACTTTTTAAAATTCTGGCACCCATTCCCTCTTTAAAATTCTGGCACCCATTCCCTCTTTCTTGACTCCAGGGAAGCCTAAATATATATTTTGAACGAAATTGGTCCAGTAACAAAGAATTTCAATATGGCGGTAACTTTTTTAAATTTTGGCACCCATTTCCTCTTTCTTGACCCCAGGGAAGCCTAAATATCGATTTGGAACGTAATCGGTCCAATAACAGCGAATTTCAATATGGCGGTGACTTTTTAAAATTTTGGCACCCATTTCCTCTTTCTTGACCCTAGGGAATCCTAAATATCGATTTTGAACGAAATCTGTCCAGTAACAAAGAATTTCAATATGGCGGTAACTTTTTTAAATTTTGGCACCCATTTCCTCTTTCTTGACCCGAGAGAAGCCTAAATATCGAATTTGAACGAAATCGGTCCAATAACAGCGAATTTCAATATGGTGGTGACTTTTTAAAATTTTGGCACCCATTTCCTCTTTCTTGACCCTAGGGAATCCTAAATATCGATTTTGAACGAAATCTGTCCAGTCACAAAGAATTTCAATATGGCGGTAACTTTTTTAAATTTTGGCACCCATTTCCTCTTTCTTGACCCGAGAGAAGCCTAAATATCGAATTTGAACGAAATCGGTCCAATAACAGCGAATTTCAATATGGCGGTGACTTTTTAAAATTTTGGCACCCATTTCCTCTTTCTTGACCCTAGGGAATCCTAAATATCGATTTTGAACGAAATCTGTCCAGTAATAAAGAATTTCAATATGGCGGTAACTTTTTTTAAATTTTGGCACCGATTTCCTCTTTCTTCCCAGGGAAGCCTAAATATCGATTTGGAACGTAATCGGTCCAATAACAGCGAATTTCAATATGGCGGTGACTTTTTAAAATTTTGGCATCCATTCCCTCTTTCTTGACCCGAGAGAAGCCTAAATATCGAATTTGAACGAAATCGGTCCAATAACAAAGAATTTCAATATGGCGGTGACTTTTTAAAATTTTGGCACCCATTTCCTCTTTCTTGACCCCAGAGAAGCCTAAATATCGAATTTGAACGAAATCGGTCCAATAACAAAGAATTTCAATATGGCGGTGACTTTTTAAAATTTTGGCATCCATTTCCTCTTTCTTGACCCCAGGCAAGCCCAAATATCGATTTATAATGAAATCGGTCGAATAACAAAGAATTTCAATATGGCGGTGACTTTTTAAAATTTTGGCACCCATTTCCTCTTTCTTGACCCCAGGGAAGCCTAAATATCGATTTTGAACGTAATCGGCCCAATAACATAGAATTTCAATATGGCGGGGACTTTTTAAAATTATGGCAGGCATTCATTTTCTCTTTCTCGACCCCAGGGAAGCCCAAATATCGATTTTGAACGAAATCGGTAGACTAACCAAAAAAAAAAAAAAATTAAAAAAAGCATGTTATTGTATTTGGTTAGGAATTGAACCTGTATAAATTTTTTTTGATTATCTATGAAAATGAACTGGAACCATGCTAACTGAGCCAAATAAGGTATAATAGGATTGACGAAAATAAGTTACATTACCTATTAAGTTGAGATAAATAACCAGTTTTGTCAGCCGGGAGTTGTTTCCCGCCAGAGTTGCTTCGCGCCATTTCTGCGCTTCGCACGGGGCGCCCCGCGGTGGGCGGGACTACGACTCCGCTCCTTCTCCTGCTTCACCCCCTCAAATACCTAAACTTTGTCTGCCTCCTCGCCTTAAGTTACCGGACTTAGCAGATTTCATCGTATTACATATCGGGCTTAAGAAATTAGATTCAGATTCCATACACAACTTCGAACGGTTTGGAGATCCGTCAACGATACCCACCTTCGAAGATTTAGTCAATTTTATTAAAAATCAATCCAAAATAATGCAGCGTACATCTGTGAAAACTCCTACGAGTGGCTATAACGCAAAAAAGAATACTGATCGTAGCCGTTCTAATATTAATAAAAATTCTTCGTCACAGAAATTTGCACTTGTGACTACAGTCGATAAGAATAAACCTACAGGTAAATGTTTGTGTGACAATGTAACACACAAACAATTATTCAAATGTCCGCGTTTCATGCGAGCCACCCCGGAGGAACGGTTCCAATTAGCTAAACAATGCAACGCGTGTGTAAACTGCCTTAACACTACTCATAGTCAAGTGAAATTATGTAATTCGACTAAAAGGTGTCGAAAATGTAACCTCCTGCACTCAACGTGGCTCCACTTTACGACGTCCGATTCGAACTCCGCTACCTCCAGCCGCGCGTCCGACGTGGCATGCGCCGTGCCACAGGGATCTGCGCCCGTTGTCACGAGTTCATCGCCACCGGCCAATCAAGCAAGTGAATCGGTGGCATCGGACAAGAACGTAGCTATGTGTACGACATCCATCGCCGCGTCGGGTATGTTACGCTGCAAAGGTCTCACCCAACCTCGCGAGCAATGTATTACGCAGTCTTTAGTTTTGCTCGCGACGGCTCAGGTGATTGCATATGATAGTAAGGGGAACACGCATCTTTTGCGTTGTTTGCTAGATACTGCTGCCGACACGAATTTTATTACTACCGATTGTTGCAAGCGGTTGAATATACATCAAAACAATATTCCTAATACTATAGTTCGTGGTTTCGGCGGATCGGAGAACTGTATGGACAAATCGGTGTTGTTACAGTTTCACTCTAAATATAAAAGGAATATAAAATTCGATATTTCAGCATTAGTTGTAGATAAGATAACGGGTAACTTGCCTACGACTCATATCGATACAGATGCGCTTTCGCATATAAACAACTTACCTCTCGCGGACGAGACATTTGCCATTCCTAGCCCTATTGATGTGTTGATCGGAGCTTCATTGTTTCCGCATTTACTGTTGCCGGAAGTAATACGCGGGGCCGCGACTTCGCCGCCCGCTGTACATACCGTGCTGGGGTACGTTATAATGGGTTCAGTGCCTATACGCCGGCCTATATACACTCGGCCGACTGCGACCTCTTGTTGCGCAATTGTAGGTACTGAGCATACTATAGCTATCGACGAATTAGTTAAAAGATTTTGGGAGTTACAAGAACTCACTTGTCCGCCCGTCTATAGCCCCGCTGATAACGAATGTGAGGAATTATACCGCGTCACAACCGAGCGCGACCCTGTCAGTGGTAGGTATAGTGTGGCACTACCTTTCTGCGAAGATGTGTTTTCGTTAGGTAACTCTTATAATGTCGCCTATAACCGGTTTTTATGCTTAGAGCGCAAGCTTGAAGCTTCACCTAAGCTAAGGGAGGCTTATGATAACGTGATCGTTGAATATTTACAAAATAATTACATATCCCCAGCACCCGTAAATACCCCGGATAAGGAGCTTCTACCTACATATATAATCCCACATCATGGCGTCATCCGTGAGGATAAATCTTCGACTCGGCTACGTGTCGTTCTAGACGCAACGTGTCCGACTAGCTCTGGGGTCAGCCTCAATGATATCCTACATATAGTGGACCTAATCTACAGGGTGATCTTTTTCAAATTATTTTAAATTTTAGATTATTTGCCGTAGCACTTTCTGCTGACTGTAAACAAATGTTTTTGCAAATCGCGGTTAGAGAACAGGACCGCCGCTTCCAACGCATCCTATATCGCTTCCATCCAAGTGACCCAATTTCGACATTCGAGTTTAACAGGGTCTGTTTTGGTCTAAAGTCCAGCCCTTACCATGCACTACGTACGGTGAAGCAACTCGTATCTGACGATGGAGACAAGTATCCCCTGGCCAGTCGAGTGGCAGCATCGTCAATCTACATGGACGACTTAGTCTTTTCGGTGAAGACCGAAGATGAAGGAGCTGCCGCTGCCAAAGAGCTTATTGACTTGTTCAAGGGAGCGCAGTGGGACTTGCTCAAGTGGAGCAGTAATTCTTCGCGAGCTTTAAACAGTATCCCCGCTACACATCGACTTCCTTCAGAAGTCGAGTTCGATAAGTCGGATCAACATAAGATACTAGGACTGCGTTGGTCGACCTCGACGGACACCTTTTACTTCAAGGTGTCACCTACAAGCGCGACCTGTTCTAAGAGAGCCATACTATCCACCATCGCAAGGTTGTGGGATATAATGGGTTTTCTGGCTCCAACTATACTATTTGCCAAACTACTTATAAAAAAGCTCTGGTTGTTAAATATAGATTGGGACGAAATTCCACCTCGTAATATCATTAAAACTTGGGAGCAATTTTGTGCCGAATTACCAAGGCTAAATAATTTTAGAATCCCCCGCTATTTGGGAGTATCGGACGGTACAGTTGTAACCTTAGTAGGCTTTTCGGACGCCAGTGAACTCGCCTACGGGGCTGTAGTATACTTACACGTACAGTCGGCGAGTGGTGTCACAGTGCAATTAGTTTGCGCCAAGTCAAAGGTAGCTCCAGTTAAGACGCTCTCTGTTGCGCGTTTGGTTTGTGCAGTGGTATTGGCAAAGTTGCTTCGCACGGTTTATGATAACTACAACCCGCGCTACGATATTACGAATGTTTTCGCTTTCACTGACTCTAAGGTCACTTTATATTGGATTAAAAATTCACCACATCGCTGGCAGACATTTGTGGCGAATAGGGTTGTCTTAGTTAACGACCACATCACCGCAAATAACTTTTATCATGTATCGGGAGTCGAAAATCCCGCAGACTGCTTATCTCGAGGTTTAACTCCTAACAAGTTACTTGACCATCCCTTATGGCTCCATGGACCGTCCATTGGATGTCACTCCCTCCTTCAGAGTGGCCGCTTAGAGAGTTAAACGGTGTCCCGATCAATGAGATTCCAGAACAAAGGACTATTTTACATACAACAGTAATCGAGCAAGAGGAATCTATTATATATGAACTTGCTAAACGCTCGTCTTCATGGACTAAATTATTACATACGCTCGTCTATGCGTTCAGATTTGTAAAATTGTTGCCACGCCGCACATCGGCTAGCATTACATTGAGCGATATTGAATTCGCAGAAAACAAACTGCTCCAAGTCTTGCAACGTAAATACTTTGCTGACGAATTTCAGAATTTGAATAGCGCGAGAATTTGTTCACCCGCGTTACAAAAATTAAATCCATTTTTAGAAAATGGACTTATACGAGTTGGAGGGCGTCTTTCACAATCAACAGTAAGTCACGAGCAAATGCATCCTATTGTTTTGCCACGTACTGACCACATAATAAATTTGTTGATTGATTACTATCATAAAAAATATCTACACGCCGGACCGGAACTGCTTATGTCTTTATTAAGACAGAGATACTGGATCATGTCCGCTCGCAGGTCAATACAAACTCGAGTCCATATAAATGTAACACATGCTTTAAATTAAAACCACGCTCTTCGTCACCTTTGATGGCTACCTTCCGAGTATTAGAGTGACACCAGCCATTAAAGCCTTTTTACATACCGGCTGTGATTATGCAGGGCCAATTCCCTATATACCAATACGGCGTAGAGGTGCTCGCAGCCATAAAGCTTATTTATGTATTTTTACTTGTCTGACCACTCGCGCGGTTCATATTGAAATAGCCACGGATTTGAGCACAGATAGCTTCATTTTGGCGCTTAGGCGTTTTTTGGGCCGCAAGGGGCCCGTGAAAACGATACAAAGTGACCAAGGCCGGAATTTTGTAGGGACTCGCTCCTATTTGAGAGAGCTTTATGAATTCGTGAACAAAAATTACCGATCGCGCTTTGAAGAGGAATTGACCGAAAATCGAATTACCTGGAAATTCATACCACCGGCTTCCCCCCATTTTGGCGGATGTTGGGAGAGCATGGTGAAGGTGATCAAAACACACCTATTCAAAGTAATCGGGCAACAACTTCTTTCCTACGAAGAGTTAAATACGGTTCTAGTGCAGATAGAATGCCTGCTGAACTCGCGACCACTTACCGCGCTTAGCTCAGACCCTACTGAACCGGCCGCGCTGACACCCAGTCATTTTCTGCATACAGCGCCCTTAAATTCTTTACCGGTACCAGATGAAGAGCCAAATAACCTTAGTTTGTCTCAAAGATATAGACTTATAAATAAAATCATTGAATCGTTTTGGAAGAGATGGAGCAATGAATACTTGCATAAGCTACAGGTTCGCCAGAAGTGGAACACTCCTTCAGTTCCTATTACTGTAGGTACCGTTGTGATCATCAATACCGATAACGCGCCGCCTTTAGCATGGCCCATAGGTATAATAGAAAAGATCCATCCTTCCAAAGATGGGGTAGTTCGCGTAGCTTCAGTTAGGACGACTAGGGGAACTTTCCTGCGTCCAGTGATTCGCTTATGCCCCCTCCCACATCAATAAACCGTTACTACGGTTTTAACATTAGTTTACGTTAGATTAGATAAAGATAATTATTCTGATGCAATGTACATATTTCTATTTATATTTTTATCATTATATCTATAATGTCCGTCCAACATATATATGCAACTATATATCGCTATGGATATGCATTTATTTAGTGCGTGCTATTAGCAGCACGCTCTATTTTATGCAAAATAATTTTGTTTTTTTTTCTTAAAGCCAAGCCTTTAAGGGCGGGGGTAAATGGTGATGCCACCCTTTTGGTTCTTTGTTTAGATTGATATTAATTTCAAATCTTTTTCACATCTACCCTATCTTTCCCTCCGTGCACTGAATATATCTTCGTGACGTCAATCAATGGAGACGCCATGACACTTAAATCAGTACGACTTTTCGTTCTCCGCGAGACGCATGTGCCTATTGTATCGCCGTCATCGTGTTTAACCCAACAAATAAGTGTGGTGAATAAGGACTTTTCGCTGCTGTACAGCCGAACTCAAAACAACCTAAGTGCTCCGGAGACAAAGAATCTAGTGTTTGGTGTGCGCTGCCGACGCGACGAGACCCAGCCGGGACGTTTCAAGGTTAGTGCACGGACATCCTAGTTTCCTACCCAGGTCCCAGATCTCCGGGCATAATATAAAAATTCTAAATTCCATACCTACAGTCCGCTAGCTCAGGCTGTGCAGTGGCATCAACCTTACAAACCAGTACCTAATCGACTAAAAAAAATATTTTTAAACAACCAACTTCAAACTCCCGCTTTACTACATTACACATACACTATACAAAGTATTTAATTTATTGTTGATATTTTAAAAACCGCTTGATCGATTTCGATAAAATTTATATAGGACCATCTGGGAAACAAAAAAAAAATATTTAAAATCGGTTTACACGTCTTCGAATAATCGGTTAACATACATCATCATCATCATTCATCATCATTATCAACCCATCATCGGCTCATTACTGAGCGAGGTCTCCTTTCAGAGAAGGGTTATAGGCCATAGTCCACCACGCTGGCTCAATGCGAGTTGGCGGACGGAGTTTTAACATACATAAAAAACCTTTTTTAAAGTCGGCTAAAAATGTATCGCTAACTTATCTAGGACACATCACCCTTGAGTAGCGTTATAGATATTACCTACAAATAAAATCTGGATTATTATACAGGTTGTTATTTAGAACGCAGCTCACAAAGTCAAAGTATTGATTTTGACACAGTTTGTAGTTGGCATCAAAATTAATATAATAGTATATTTCAATGAATCGGAATCTCACGAAAGCTTAAAAATAATAACTGCATGCAAATATTTTAAAAAATCTTTGTTTTTTACAGAAAGCTAGAAAGTTTTTTAATAGAAAATTCTCTGTACCTATTCCTAATAGTGTAAGTATAGTCTCGCCACTGTCATACAATGGACAAGTTATGTCGAAACAGCGGACTCGCAGATTCAATTTCGTGGTGATGCAGAATGTGCTAAAGGTCTAAAGACAGTTTTGGGACATTCCAAAGACCTTTGTGAGACGGTAGACCGGCAATTCGGAATAAGATCTGTGTCGCAGTTTTGGGTTGCGCGGGCTGAGTAGAGAGGGCCGGCATGGTGAATAAGGTTGCAAAACGTCATTGAATCAACACGGCCGCGAGTCGCAGAGGCGAGAACGGTGTGCAGGGTGCGGGAGGCATATTATATTCTTGAAAATATGGCTCGGTCGTTCGTATTATGGTGCGGCTACATTATCGTGCGAAAATTTGTGTTGAGTTGTCGCGATAAGTAGCTGTGTCTCATTCTATCATAGCGGCTACATAATCGTGCTAGTTCATCCGAACTCACGAACTACCCGGCTACACTTAACAAACACGTAACAAGTGTAGCAGCGCCCGCGTCTGTACGTCGCGAATATCACGGCCAAACTAACTGTAGTGTTCTGAATTCAGCGAAACTCAGTTGAACATGGTAAATATTCGTAAACATAAATCTAGTACATCCTACATAGTACATATACATCGGTGGGAAATCCCTATTCTAATAGCATAAGTTTTCTCTGAAAATACTCGTAGCACCCTGTATAATGTATCGTATCAATTCGCACAAACACGCAACATTACTGCGGTCGGTATAATACACAAGTTTAGTACAATGGGATGCGGTCAATAGAAGAGTCTCTATTCTCTGAAGCCTTTGTCATTTTAATGCATACGCCCGCCGCCCACGGTCACGCTCTATTAAATGTAAAGGATAATCCTTTATGAACTGACCTTTAGCTCGGAGATAATATAGTGTAGAGTGCCGCATCACACGTGTGGTCGAAGTATCCGCCGATTTTTGATAGTATTTTTTAAATATTGCCTTAATAATCTTCCTAACCACTTACTAATATCCTTACTCCCTTACCACGAGCTAAATTATAAATGCGAAAGTGTGTTTAATTGCGGGTTTGTCCTTCAACCACGCAGCCATGCTTTACACAATTTTATTTTCCGGAAAATGAAAGAGTTAGTTTCACTATATACCTAGTACATAATATACAGAAATTTCAAATTACTAACTACATAGTTTAGTTTTTGAGATAGACCCTGTAACAAAAATGGTCTAAAACCGACAACTTTGATGGCCCCCCATTTCTTCATTTTTGAAGCTAAAATAAAATAAAAAATAAATTAGAACTCCACTTAATAAGCTTTAGACAATGACACCCCACATGCCAGGGTAAAAAAATAAAATTTTATTTCGACTCCTTTTTAGTGTATGGGAGCCCCTTTATTTTTTAATTTTATTTATCTACTCCAGCATCGAAAAGTTCCAATTTCGAGTTTGACAGCTGAATCGAAATGAACCCTCTTTCGGTTTTGCTTCTCATTTTGATACTCGGCAAGCCTCGTATCAAAAAACAGCACTCGAATTAAAATTACCCTCATTACGATGCAGTTGCATAAATAGCTATTTTATTATTTGTTGTTATAGCGGTAATAAAAATACACACTCTGTGAAAATTTCAACTGTCTACCTATTACGGTTTACGAGATACAGCCCGCTGACAGACGGACGGACGGATAGCGGAGGCTTAGTAATAGGATGCCGGTGGCACCCTTTGGGTACGGAACCTTAAAAACTAAATCCACGCGGGCATCAGCTAGTAATTACCTAATAATATACAGACGTACGGACAGACGACGGAGACTTAATAATAGCGTCCTGTTGGCAGTGGCACCCTTTGAGTACGGAACCCTAAAAAACGATTTGTTCCCACATTACTTCTTCCATATCGATCGCACGTAGGCAACAATCTACAAATTAAAAACCCTTGGTGGATTTAAAAAATAAATAATTACCCACATAATATCGTTAAACCTACGCATATTTTGATCGTAGAATTTTCCACGTAAAATAAAATATTAAATAATTGAACGAAAATATTCCATAAATGGAAAATACTTCTGGGTGTTTTGATTAAAAATTGGGATCTATTAAAACAATGTTTTTTCAAGGTAAATTTGTTCGTAGCGTTTAATAATAGGTTAGGCATGGTCCATGGAGGAATACCTACAGTAAAACCCCTCAAGCTAAGTGGTGAGAGTAAAGCTGCCTTTGCACCAGCCAGCGATGTGTGTGGAATAGCAAATGAGTCACGCTACGCCTATCAATAAGATCGTTTAGCTCATTGAACCCGTTTCTAACATAAGTTAGATGAGCTTATCAATAGTGAAAAGGTTGCCTTATCAAGGCAAATTGGTACAGAGTCAAACTGCAGTGAAGCAAAATTCAATATTTTTAAAAGTTAACTGAGATTAAACAACCATATTATTATGTCTTATTGTGATAGCCTTGTAAGCAGTGATAGGCTAGTGGTTAGGACTGTGGTCCCCTATTCGGGGGGTCGCAGGTTCGATCCCGGGTACGCACATCTGACTTTTCGGAGTCAAGTGCGTTTAAGGTGTGGATATATGTGACTTGCGCTTAATTAAAACCTTTTTTCTCCGTAATCATTATCGAGAAAGATTTGGAAAAAATATATGTTAATCTATACTATATATGGAATGTCGTCTTCTACTCCAAAAAATTAAAAAAAATTTGAAATATCATAAATAAATACGCAAAGTAGCCTCTGTTTTTGAACTTATTACCGTTTTACTCCTAAACTATCAATCACAAAATTTTTTTGTTGCCCTCATAATATTTAATAATACAATATCAATGTAGCCTTCAGCTTATTTTTGTAAATAACTTTTCTAATTACTTGTAACGATTTTTTTCCGTAATCGATACTCGCAATTCGCGCGGACAACCCCTCTGTCGCCCGATAAATCAGTGCGGGACGAGACGTTGTGCTGAGTGGACCTGTGCACTTTTCAGCCCTAACAGTAGGTACTTTCGACTTTCAATAGTGGCAGATCAATTTGCAAAATATTGTATAGTTTTAGCGTTTCATAATAGTAGGCGGGATTATTTGTGAGTGTAAATATTAATTCTTTTTTAGTGTGCATATTATAGGTAGGTATCTTATTATAAGGCTGTACATAATAATTTGTTATTATTGTTATTAATTTTGTTACTGTGTGCATTATAAGTTTCAATCCATAATTGTTTTTTATTTTACTTTAGCTATTGTGCAATTCGTAAAATTAAAAATACTACACTGCTACACACACAAATTTACACTAATTTCTCTAAATTTTATCTTTATTATATACTGGCTGATGCCCGCGACTTCGTCCGCGTGGATTTTCGTCCGCGTGGATTTAGTTTTTAAAATCCCGCGGGAACTCTTTGATTTTCCGGGATGCCTATGTCACATTCCAGGTTCTCAACTATACCTATCCAAAAATCACGTCAATCCGTAGCTTTGTTGCAGCGTGATTGACAGACAAACCAAGAAAAACACACCTTCGCATTTATAATAATTAAAACAGGAACTAAGAACTAGGAATAGAAAACTTATTAGAATTACAAACAAAAGATAAACAAAATAATTATCAAATTAACATTGCAAATTAAAAAATTAAGAGCTAGGAATTAACTTATAATAATTATATTTATATTTATAATAATTATATTTCGTCGCTTCATTCTTCAGATATAAAATTTACCAAGTAGTCCCTTTGACCTACAAGCAACGACGCACGCTTTAGATACTTCTTATTTTAGTATAATGACAAAATTCTCCCACTATAGTATCCCCACTCCTCCACCTGTTTACCTGTTCACCATTCTTTCGTCATTCCTTTTTCGTGCGTAGCAACGATCGGACGTATAAATGAATTTTAAGTGATTATATTAGTGAACTTCAATTCAAGATAATATAATCATGCCGAAGCGGTCAGCAGAAGAAAAAATAACATATTAAAAAAAATAATAATAATCAAGAAAATGACAAGGAAGACGTCGGATTATATCGGAGTCGGACGACAGTAATAGTCTAAGATCCGAACATAACATCGACCTTCACCCATCTGTTTACCGAATGAAACATTTTTTTTATAAAATTCCATACATAGACAAATACGTCTTGTATGTATTGCCTATCAAAATATGTTCATGACTATCATTTATTAAAAAAATATTAATTAAATATTTTTTTAGCGAGTTTCAACGAAGGCGTCGCTCGCAGCCACTATGCTCTATCCTTCTTTATTACACTAAATAAGCTCGGATTTCTCTCTTGCGCAACTTTACTTGCTTTGATTTTTAAACTTTAAATCCTGGCAATAGTGTTTCATGAACGGTTTATTGCAGGCAATACTATACCATCGCATTTGTTATTAAATAATCTTTTTTTGATATATATTTTGATTGGTAAACAAGTGGGTGAAACTCGCTAAAAAAATTTAATTAATATTTTTTTTTAATTAATGATAGTCATGAACATATTTTGATAGGCAATACATACAAGACGTATTTGTCTATGTATGGAATTTTATAAAAAAAATGTTTCATTCGGTAAACAGATGGGTGAAGGTCGATGTTATTTCGGATCTCGTACTATAAGTCTTATAATTTAATTAAAACTATGCTGCAAAATAGAAAAGGTTTACCGGCGGACTCCATAGATCTAATGCTTGCATCTCTTTTGATAACACTAAAAACAATATAATGTAAACCTTTGGTGGAATTTTTGTCAAGGAAACAATTCAGATAGCTATAAAAGTACAGTGGCTCAGGTTATTTCATATTTAATGCAAGAATTTATAAAAGGAGCTAGTTATGGATCACTTAATACACACAGGTCAGCTCTCTCCTTGTTATAAGGTAAAAATAATTATAGGTTCTGATGAGTGTGTAAGTCCTTAAAGGAGCTTTCAAACTCAAACCTACCACTCCCAAGTACACATATACATGGGATCCTAAACTAGTTCTCAATCATATCACAGATTGGTACCCTAATACAACACTTAGTCTTGGAAAACTGACTAAGAAAGTGGAAGCTTTGTTGGCTTTGTGCATGGCCCAAAGAGTTCAAACCCTATCACTCATAAAACTTAGTAGTATCCTAAGTCTTGTCCAATGGTATTAACATAACAATAACGGATATAATAAAAATGTCTGCTCCAGGGCGAGAACAGCCCCTTCTATTCTTGCCGTTTTTCAAGGAAAAATTCAGTATCTGCCCGGCTACTGTGCTTTTGGACTATATGTCTTGCACCGAAAAGCTTCGTAACGAAAACTGTACGAAACTTATTATTACAACTAGACGGCCCTACAAAAATGCCACCTCTCAAACCATAAGTCGTTGGATAAAATTGGTGTTGTCAGAAAGTGGTGTAGACATAGCCACTTTTAGGGCGCATAGCACACGACATGCACCCACCTCAAAAGCCAGTTCCATAGGTGTATGCATCGACACAATACGCAAAACGGCTGGATGTTCAAATTCTCATACTTTTGCGAGATTTTACAAATTAAATATAGTTAATAACAATCAATTTGCCAAAGCAATATACTCTGAAAATTACGAATGTATTCACTTACTTTATATTTGTTGATTCTTTTAACCTAATGTTGTATAATTTGTAATAATAACAAATTATTTGCTAATTTATTCTTCCATACTTTATAATACATACATATACTTGTAGATACAATTCTTGCAAAAATTTAGATCTCTAAACATCTACTTGGTAAATTTTATATCTGAAGAATGAATTGACGAAATATGTATAATATATGATCAAACGAAATTACCTGTACGTGAAGTTCGATCATTATTATATGAGTCGCTTCATTCGAAGATATAATAACCCTACCCACCCATCCCGAAAAGTATTTTTTGCAAGAACACATCTCTAAAAAAATGACGAAAGAATGGTGAACAAGTAAACAGGTGGAGGAGTGGGGATAGTATAGTGGGATAGTTTTGTCATTATACTAAAATAAGAAGTATCTAAAGCGTGCGTCGTTGCTTGTAGGTCAAAGGGACTACTTGATAAATTTTATATCTTCGAATGAAGCGACTCATGTAATAATGATCGAACTTCACGTACAGGTAAGTTCGTTTGATCATATATTATGTATTAGTAAGGGAGAATTAAAACTACGATAATAATGGCGATCTAATTAAATTTTAGACCACAAAACCTACTATTGTGACTTAAATATGACAGTTAGATATATTCCTTCAGGGACTTTTTTGTAGAGAATAATGAGTACTTTGATCATGTACTACATAATTTTTATGTATCAATAGTTTTCTCAGCACACACCAAATAATGCATTTTATAGGCAAAATTTTGCTACTTTGGGTTACATTATTGCAATTTTAAGTATCTCTAATTTTTTGAAAATAAATTATAGTCTATGTTACTTCCTGATAACTTAGCTTTCTATTGGTGAAAAAATGGTTAAAATCGGCCCAGTAGTTACAGAGCCTATTCGGTACAAACAAACAAAAATATCGTCCTCTTTATAATATTAGTGTATATTATGTTGTGTACATATTTTACTTACAAATACCTAGATATTATAGTTAAGTAATTATTATTATTTCGTAAATTATCATTAATTCTTAATTATTTTAAACTTTAATTCAATTAGCGGCCCTTGAAATCAAAAAGGTTGAAGACCCCTGTATTTGTGGCGAACGACCGCTTGTTGCGATGCGACGGACAAAATAGGTACTCCGCGCTGCGCGTAATTATTGTGAGGTGCGGGCGGCTGGCGCGGGGCATTTTCATCGGTAACGCCCAATCGAGCAAAGTCAACGGCGTATATCGGACTCTTAAGCGATTAAATATCACTTGCTTCAACGGTGAAGGGAAACATCGTGAGGAAACCTGCACACCTGAGAGTTCTTCATAATGTTCTTGAATTTGTGTGAAGTCCGCCAATTCGCATTGGGCCAGCGTGGTGGACTATGGCCTTTAACCCTTCTCTGAGAGGAGACCTCGCTCAGTAGTGAGCCGTTGATGGGTTGCTAATGATGATGATGACGTCTTAATGTGCATGTTGATTCTACACTCAGGCTGAGATCTATAGATCGTACTCTGGCTCTGCTCAAGACTCAAGATAGAGCTAAAATGAGACACAAATATGTCTCGTTGTAACTCAGTCTTGAGTCTGAGCTGAGTGAGAGTGCCATCTATAGGTACGTACGTAGGGAACGTACGTATAGATGGCACTCTCACTCAGCTTATATGATTGAGCGGGTGCCACCGGCGGGAATGGGGCTACTTTCTGTCTGCCCGTCTTAACATGTGTTGAATTATAATTAGGTATGCTTTTGTGGAACTTCCCCTCATTGTGGAAACACTGCATTACATAGTATAATAGATATTATTGATATCTATTATATTGTTAACTTGTTTTGAAAAGAGCAAATGCAGAATTTCTTGCTGGTTCTTCTCGGCAGAAACGGGATTCCGAACCAGTGGTAGACGATTCAAAAGCACTTGTTAAAAAGTTTATTTGAATAAAAAACATTTCTATTCTATTCTATACGTTTTATCCCGGATAAACAGAAATCTCCCGCGGGATTTTTAAAAACCTAACTCTACGCGGACGAAATCTCGGGCAAAAGCTAGTCTATCTAACATAAATAAAACAAAAGTCACGTTAACCGTGCATAATCTGTAATCAATACTAGTTTATCTTGGCGCCAGTTAAATATGCATGCTGTTGCTGGTAGAAGCCTAACGCCTAGCTCAGACAACCGATTAATAATAGGAGACATTAAAACATGTTTATATGGTTTTAAATAAAAATATATGCAAATTAAACAACACAGGAAGAATTAATTTCATACTAAAATAATAAAAAAACTCTCACAATTGGTGATTTTTTTTTGCCAATTTTTGTTTAAATTTTACAGTTTACAGTTCAAAATTCCTTCACGCCACAACGAATGAACCGATCTGCTTGTTATGTTGTTATGTATGCTTGTTATATTGTTATGTTGTATTGTATACATACATACTGATACTGACACTGGTAGTACCAGTACTGACAGTACTGTCACAGTGTAGTGCGAAACTGGTAAGTACTGGTACACCAGTTTCCGTTTCCGTTTCCGTTTCCGCTTCCGCTTCCGCTTACGATTCCACTTCCGCTTCCGCTTCCGCTTCCGTTTCCGTTTCCACTTCCGCTTCCGCTTCCACTTCCGTTTCCGTTTCCCTCCCGGTTCCGCTTCCGCTTCCGTTTCAGTTCCCGTTCCCGTTCCCGTGCCCGTTCCCGTTCCCGATCATGTTCCCCTTCGCCTTGGCCATCGTCTGCGCCTGAACCTGTGCAGGCGCAGATGGATGCAGGCGCCAATATCCATTGGTATGGATGGATGGCGGAGGAAGACGAAGGTCTTCGTTTTGCCTGCACCTGTGCCTGCGCCTTCACCTTCTCCTTCGCCTTCGCCTTCGCATTCGCCTTCGCATTCGCCTTCGCATTCGCCTTCGCATTCGTCTTCGCCTTCGCCTTCGCTTTCGTTTTAGCCATCCCACCCTCGCCAGCCAGCCAGTCATCTTCGCCTTCGCTATCGCCTGCGCCTGCGCCTTTGCCATCGCCTGCACCTGCGCCAGCGCCTTCGCCTTCGCCTTCTCCTTTCATTCTGTCTCGTCCAATGCTCAAATCACTGGCGCGCTCTGCTAAGCTGACACAAAACGGCCGCTGCGCCGCTGGTTCATGCCGAAAGGCAGCGTCGGCTTATCAAAGACTCTGCACGTGTTGTTTACGACTAGTTTACTTTATATTATGTACTTTTGAGATTATTTTATTAATATCTATAGGTAATCTTTAGTAAAATACGATATATAACGCTAACATTTTTATAATATCTAAGGAACTTTAAAAGCTAACTTTTTTTTGACGCAAAATTCAGCTTCGTCGTCATAGAATAAATTATTCTTCTAAACGATATCTATTTAATAATATACAACACAAAGTGCTACAACCCTTGGGACATTTTGCCCATCGTCCACACAAGCAGATCGGTTCATTCGTTGTAGCGTGAAGGAGTAACTGAACATCCATCCATTCTCACAGATTTTCGCATTTTTTCGCAATATTGGTAGGATTTGTAAGCCAAAATAGTGCATAGTTCAGGGCCTCGACTGTAGATTTTCCGTCGCTCTTTTGTCAGACCCACTCCTTACACATCCAAAACTGTTCAGGCATTCAGAAGTTATGGTGGAATAAAGAAACTCACATATATACATGATCCCTGAAGACATTACATTCCTTTTTTTGGGCAGTCGTTTAAAAAGCGGTCGTGTGCGTTGGGCCTAATCTGTCAAATTATCATAAATAAAGCGTTACTATGTAAACTGTGTCCCATCGGAACGCCACGATAAATAAGACATAAGAATAATTGTACACTTTAAAGTAAACTCAAAATAATCTTTATACAAGTACCTACCAACATCTACATATCCTAGAGTTCTTTGAAGAAGTACTTCTTTTGACGTGATAACGTCTTATAAATCGATGAACACCGGCTGCACGCACGAAAAAGTGTCACGTTCCGCCTGAGCCTGAGCGTGCAATCGAGAGCGCGTAACAAGCGATAGAGCGTAAACCGACTGCACAGACAACCAATTTTTTAATAGTTATTTGTGTTATATGGGGCCAAAGGAATTTTTTGTTCCCCGAGGGCATTATTTTGAATTCAGAGCGAAGTGAAGGATTCTATAGTAGACTCCCGAGCGCAGCGAGGCATTCTAAAGTAGAATCCTGAGCGTAGCGAGGAATTCAATATACGCCGCCCGAGAACAAAAAATTTTGGCCCCGAATGACACACACTATTTTTCAACCTATGAGAAAAAGCTAGGAGTATCAACCTACTATGTATAGAGTATAGACATTACCAATACGTATATTGAAAGTTTAAATAAAACACAAATAAATTTTTATGAAATAATTAAACATTAATATTTATGTTGGAAGTATGGGCGTATATGTCTAATCGACAAATTTTATCACGTGACTTATCGTAGACAACAGCTTCTCAATCATTTTTGAATTGCGACACATTTTTGAATTCTCTCTTCTGATTGGTCCGCGTTAGTGCTTATAGTATGCTAAAGCACTATAACGCGGACCAATCAGAAGAGAGAAATGAAAAGTCCCATGGGGTTAAAATAAAATTTTGCTCCCGCTGTCCTCTGAAGCCAATATTCGTTTTTCGAATAGGTATGATGAAAAATATCATTACTCCCCTTTTCCTCAACGCGTAGGGAACTGTAAACTACCCTGGCATAGTGGTGAGAGAACTTGCGATTTTTGGAACGAAGTTCCTTTTCGGACGGTTTGGCGGATGGCGAAAAAAACTGTAATAATTTTCCGTCACGACACTTGTTGCCTTCGTTTATTACACACGCTCCATCATAACTTTGGTGGTGTAGCGGCTAAACGAAGGAGTGATACTTTCGGTTCGGGGGTTCAAATCCTGACTTCGGATTATTATTTTTTATTTTATTTATTTTTATTATTAATTTATTATTAGAACAAACTGCGTTCCAACTGAGTGTTCCACGAGCCTCATGCATTTTTTTAAAAATTGTTTTTGTACTAAAAATAGTAGGCAGAAAAAAGGCTATAGCATTCATATATTGATAAGCGAAACAGAGATAGTTTTAGGCATATCCTAGATTGCTAATAATCTGAAGAGGCGAATCACATAGTTCGAAGACACCGAAAGGTATAGGTAGTTGAAGTCCCAAGATGTCAGACATAATAATGTAGATAGGTGTAAATATAATTTGAAATGTTATCTACTAATATGTTGTTGCCAGCTTTGCCATATTATTGCCTGCTCTAGTTTAGTCCTAGTAGACTGTAAAAACTTGTTCGTATACCAAAGAATTCTGTATACTCGTGAGTATATTTTTTGTTTTCTATAAAAACTCGTACACGTATTTTACACTGAGTGCTTCGATTTAAGCCAAACTCAATCTATTGAAATAAGTAATAGAGTCGAAAATTTAGTGCTAGAGTGAGAAGGCTTTTCCTTGGAGAATATTGATATTAGCGAGAGTGGAGCTCTGCTTACTGATACATTAAAGACCGTTTAGAAGTCAATAAAATGTATAGATAGAAGAAACAGAACATTTTCATATTAAAAAAAACCGGTCAAGTGCGAGTCGGGCCTCGCTCTTTTAGGGTTCCGTACATATGACCAAGCAGTGATAGCCTACCCAACTAGCAAAAATAAGTCATATAAGAGTTTTGCAAACGTTTTGGATATAACTGAATGGTATGCAATTAAGTCATACAATGGTCATACAAACGTTTATACAACGCGATTTTGGCGCAGTTACTATGGCTATAAAGTCGTACAGCTGTCATTCAAAAGTCATAAGCAAAAACCTTTAGTCAATTAGGTGTTATAAAATTAATATTTTAAGTATATTTCGTCATATAGTGTTGTAATTTATTATTTGTATGAGTATTTAGTCGTGTAGTTATCATAGCGCAGACGTTTGTCTGACCAATGAATCGTTTTGATGCAGTATTGAAGCGCTTTCAATCATAAGTAATATTAATAAATTATATTGTCTGAGCAGCTCAGCGTCTTCAAAAAATTAAAAAACAAAGAGTAGTATTTAATATTTTATACTTCAGTGTAATCAATATTCACAAGTTTGAAATGGGATGTGTTTATTTTTAAGTTAGGAAAACTTAATGCGAATGTCGCTTTTGCGACCAACTTTTTAGGTTTATTAATAAATTTTAAATGCCCCCCTGATTTCTTTTAAATCTATACTTATAAAAAGACTTGTTTAATATATTTTTCTTTAATAAAAATAAATTATTATTTGTCATAATTCCATTATGATTTACAAAATACTTATATACGATAAATACTGCTGTGTTAAGAGTAAAAACTCCTTCATAATGCCTTTATGAGTTACAAAATACATACGATAAATACTACGGTTTTAAGAGTTAAAACTTAAAGAACGCCATCATTACAAACCTATCAGAGTTCCTTAAAACATTTTAGTAATCCGTCGTTTTGTCATTCCAAAACATAGTTCTTTTACATTATCAGAATATTTTAGAGAACATAACTTTTTTGGGAATATAACTATTGCATAGATAGGTATATTATAGACCTCGCCTAACGTTTTAGTTGCAATTGTATTTTGAGAAAGTAATAATAATTGCAAACAATTTCTATGGTATAGTATAGTACAGTTGGTATACTTACCTAAATGTAAATTTTTGTGCATCAAGTACCTATAACTATTACCTACCTACTATTTTTTTTAGATTTCAAATATAAACGTGGTCTTTCTGGATGTGGACGATTTTCTTAAGAAAAGCGATTTTGAATTATTGAGAGAATTAAAATGGCCGTGGCAAAAAACACATTTTGTCAAAGTCGAAAAATGTCATAATTGTCGGTTTCCAACTTTATCCACAATGCTTAAACATTTTGTCATGCCAAATAACAAAAATATAATAATGCTGCTTCACTATAATTTTTTTTGGTGCCAGCAGTGCAAAGATTTCGCTATTTATGATCAATATCCAAGCGATGAATGTATCTGTAACGAGTAGATAACCAAGAAGCAAATTAAGGTTTATTTTGTACTACCATGGTAGGTGTGTTTTATTATACTAGTAACTAGAGGTTGCCCGCGACTTCGTCCTCGTGGATTAAGGGTTTATAATTATTCCCGCGGGAACTCTTTAATTTTTCGGGTTAAAATGTAACCTATGTGCTTTAGTCCTGGGTATGAGCTATCTCTATTCCAAATTTCAGCCAAATCGGTTCATTCTTTGTCGCGTTAAAGAGTAACAAACATCCATCAATCCATACATACCTACATCATCAAAAACTTTCACATTTATAATATTACACTAGCGGCACGCTATGATGGCCGGTTTGACGTTTGTCCGCTCATGAAGTTCCGTATTAATTGATAACGACTTTGAAGGAAATAATTGTATTACTTTATTGACGATAGTGATGTGCAGAGATTCATAAATTTTATCGAATGTAGTTTTAGGTTTAGGACTCAAAATTTATTTATTAAATTGATTTCTAAAATGTATACAAGTGTAGAAAAATCAGTTTGCACCATTTAAGGGGTGAATGTACTTGTGAATATGAACAATTTTCACTATGTGGACAAACCTCTGAAATCGCAAAAAAATATCAGCTGTTTCATACAAAAGGTAAAATTTTTATTTTTATATGATATATACCACAACTCGGCATTTGGTTTTCTAAATTGAAAATTTTTAAAAATGGAATCTAATACGATCGTCACATAGGATCGCTGGCTAGCACAACTACTACCTCCGGCAAACTCGCGTCAATGCTCAATGCAAAACAAAGCAGTTTCGAATTGACGTTGCTTCGAAAAGTATAAACTGTCAGTGCAATGCGATTGTGATATAGTTTTGACCTGGCTTTGGATTTCAAATATTGATACTGCATTACTGTTGACCCTTGCTCGTTAATTTGGACTCTGTTCAAGCCCTTTGTTGTGGATTTCGTCGATATGACCGAACGTACGCAGAGAACTGTTCTAAATAGTCAGACACGTGAGTTCGTAATACGCCTTCGTAACTATTTCGATCGTGAAGCTCAAAATGGAGGGCCAATTTTACCTATAACGTCAGTGGTTGAACGCGTAGCTGATGCGCTTAATATTGGACAACGAACTGTTAGACGGATAACTAAAAAAAAATATGGCGAGACTGGCACAGAAGAAAATAAACTTCACACACCAAAAAAGAGAAAACGAGCAAAACCAGTCGTAGGCATCGATAGCTTTGATGCCGATGCTATCCGAAGACATGTTTACGGCTACTATTTACAGAAGGAGTATCCAACAAGAAAAAAGTTGGTGCATTCACTGAAGGAAGCTGGATTATTCTTCGGTGGGGAAAGTTCTTTAACGAAGATTTTGAAGACCATTGGATTTCGATACAAAAAATGTAACAAACGCAAAATATTGATGGAAAGATTTGATATAGCGATGGCAAGGTATACTTTTTTACGGCAAGTGAAAGAAATCAAAAATTGGCAAAATGTTGTGTTCTTGGATGAAACATGGCTTAATGCTAACCATACTGTAGGCCGTTCTTGGAACGATGACACAGCAGCATCTACTTCCAAAGTTCCTGTAGGAAAAGGATCGCGACTTATAATTTGTCACGCCGGAACCATCAACGGGTTTGTCGAAGGTTCTCTCATGGCTTTTGCGTCAAAAACCACTGGAGACTATCATGAAGACATGAATGGAGAAAAGTTTACTGAATGGTTTACCTCAATGTTGTGTAGCCTCCCTGAACCATCTATTATAATTATGGACAACGCCCCATACCACTCGATGCAAATTGACAAGCCACCTGCCCAATCCCAAAAGAAAGCTGATATCGTCGCATGGCTTCGTAAAAATGGCGTAGATGCAAACATGAATATGTTAAAAGCGGAATTAGTACGTCTTTTAAAAGAAAACAAACCAACCAAGATCCGATACGTCATTGACGAAATAGCATTAGAACATGGGCACAGAGTTATACGGTTACCGCCTTACCATTGTGAGTATAATGCGATTGAGTTGGTGTGGGCTCAAATTAAGGGATATGCTGCAAGACACAATACAGAACCCCCATTTACCACAAAAAAAATGCTAAAATTATTAGAAGAAGCTTGTGAACATGTGACTAAAGGAGACTGGGAAAAGGTTGTGAATAGAACTGTTAAATTAATAAGGGAAGATTATGAAAGAGATGTGAAAATAGATAATATTATAGAAAACGAACATATAATTATTAATGTAGGTGATGATAGCAGTGACGACAGTGAAAATAGTAGTATGGACGAATCTGATTAATTATGGCCTTTTGTGGCACCTTTTTTGGTATCTTTTGTATTCATATGTTTCTTGTGTGCATATAAAGTATGTATATTCATTTTCATTCAAATATTCAGTTCGTTCAAATAAATTAAATAAACATATACATTTTTGTTTTATTAAACCTATTTAATCAGGTACAAAAACAAAACTTAATTGTTTTTTGTTCGAGAATAAATTGACATTCCACATCACTATTGTAATGTGTCAAACCGGCCATCATAGCGTGCCGCTAGTGTAGTATGACGTGATTAACTTTAAAGAAATTTTTTCTTCTTCATAATTTTAATCAATTTCATAATTTTTTTCTTTTTCTTCTTTCATAATTTTACGGTTTATGTACGGAACCATCACTCTCTGTCGCGTTTATTTAAAATGTCAGAATTCTGAAACAAATCATAAGCACTAGCTTTTAGTCATACAGTGGTTTCGGATATGACATTTATATGACTATTGACATGTAACATTCATAGGAAACCGAAATTATGACTACTCTTACAGTTGCGGATATAAAAGCTTTTATATAAGCAAATTGCTATAAGGTGTCATATATAAGTTGTAATACCAGCCAAAATCTCCTGGCTAAAACGTTTGTATGACTGTTTATTTTTTGAGGTTAAATTGCTTTATAGCTAATGTCATACAAACGTTTGTACGAGGACATTTTATTACCAAATTGCATTAAAACATAAATGCAATATACATGACGCCTGTACAACGTCACGTTTTAAAACTTGCTAATATACGATACTTATAGGACGAATTAGTCATAAAAGGTTAAAATGTTATGACCATTTTGTTAGTTGGGTAGTGGTTAGGACTGTGGTCTCCTAATCGGGGGGGATACAGGTTCGATCCCGGGTACGCACCTCTGACTTTTCAGAGTCAAGTGCGTTTAAGCAATTAAATATCACTTGCTTCAACGGTGAAGGAAAACATCGTGAGGAAACCTGCACACCTGAGAGTTCTTCATAATGTTCTTGAAGGTGTTTGAAGTGCGCCAATTTGCATTGGGCCAGCGTGCTGGTGCATTTTTATAACCTCAAAATACATATAAAATTGTTAATATCTTTTTTTGTGAGTTCCTCAAACGAAAAATCTCAGTGATTATGTTTTAGTAATGAAACCTCTACGGTTTTAACAATTTTTCATGGATAGACGCTTCCAATCGATTTCAGGTAAACTGGTAGGACCCCTATGCCTTTGTTCTTTCAGCCAAATCGGTTCATTTATTGTGGCATGAAGAAGTAATATGTGAATTTCGGTTTCCGGTCAAAGGTGTATATAACCCTTTGCTACCTGATATCTCCCAAAGCCACCAACCTAATCCAACCGCTATACCTAGTAGGGATCGATTACCTGTATTGGGGACATACGAAGAGAAACTTTCAGCTTTTATAAAATAACGAAGGTCTGCCCTGCGATTGTCTAAAGTTATTCCATTGATCGTTATCGTATTCGATGACATTACCGTCTAAGCAAAAGAAACCATAGCAGCATTGAATTAGAGCTCAATTTCGTGTATGCATTCTTATACATTTACGTATGTACGATACGCTCCTTAACCCTCCATATTAAAGTCGGTTGTACTGAATTTGTAACTTTAAATCAATACAATCAAGGATTATTTTACTTTGACAAGATGATCGATGATCACTTTTAGACAATCGTACCTCTGATCATCCTGGGCTCTTGGGCCATGGTGAAAGTTGCCTTTATATGGAACCAATTGATCCCTCCATAACAGTACAGCACAATTAATAAATACGAGTAGCTAAAACTACTGAAACGGCCCATAAAATGATATCCCAATCGAATACGCCATTAAAACTTCCATCACTGGAGGATTTCGGCCAAATGCGTTCTTGTTCGCCGCGCCGCTGGGACGATGCTAACGGTTTTTTGGTCCAGTAACCATACATTTATATGTAATGGGATATATTTCGGAAGGTAGTTCCTTATCGCGCGATGCGAAAGGGGGCTAGACGGAAAAAATTAAGACTAAATTGAACCGACACTTTTTTGAATGTGAATTTGGCATTGTGTTGGCATCTCCGTAGCCTTGTGATTTCTACAGTCGCTTAAAGGTCGATGGTTCGAATCCCAGCTCGACAGACTGAATTTTCTATTTTCAATTTTATTTTAAATAATTTCTACATGTGGAATTTTTCCCAAATTTTTTTATTTTTATTCTACTTCTTCTTCTTCATCAACCGATAGACGTCCACTGCTGGACAAAGGTCTCTTGCATGGACTTCCACAGGACTTGGTCTTGCGCCGCCTGGATCCAGCGGCTCCCTGCGACTCGTTTGATGTCGTCGGTCCACCTGGTGGGGGGTCTTCCAACACTGCGCTTCCCGGTGCGGGGTCGCCACTCCAGCACCTTGGGACCCCAACGACCATCAGCTCTTCGAACTATGTGCCCCGCCCATTTCCACTTCAGTATCGCGAATTCGCGACTCGCTTAGCTATGTCGGTGACTCTGGTTCTCCTACGGATCTCCTCATTTCTGATTCGATCCCGCAGGGACATTCCGAGCATAGCTCTCTCCATCGCCCGCTGAGCGGTCCTGAGCCTACTTATGAGGCCCTTAGTTAGCGACCATGACAATTTTTTTATTTTTATTATTAATATATAATTAAAAGGAACTTCGTTCCAACCGAGTGTTCCACGACACTCACGCATTTTTTTGTTCCGGGGCACACGGTAAAGGTAGGAGGTTCAATTTCGAGAAATAGGTCATCTGCAGATTCAAGCTTGGCTGGGCAGCGTTGAGATTTTTTTCGTCCAAAATATTTGTCTGGTGGGCTTTGGCCGCGGCTAGTTACCACTCTACCGTCAAATCCGTTTCCCCCAAACGATTTAGGCGATACAGGCGACGCAAGACTGAGGCCTGTGGAAGTCCATCCAAGAGACTTTTGTTCAGCAGTGGACGTTTATCAATTGACTAGCTTTTGCCCGTGGCTTCGCTCACGTACAAACAAAGCTCTATTTTACCTCCTTATATTTTCAAAAATCCTTTCTTAGCGCGTGCCTACAAGTCCTACGATATAATAGCTGTCTGTATGCCAAACCACCCGATCCGTTCAGTCGTTTAAACTGTGAGTTAGATAGATCAGTCAGTCAGTCAGTCAGTCAGTCACCTTTTCCTTTTATAGTAGGTATTATTATTTAGATTCCATTATATAAAGAAAAGAAGAAGAGAATTGTACATTTTGAAAAGAGAATCGTTCCTTTTATTAAAATTGCAGGTTCTTATTTAGCAGCATCTAATAAAAGTGCTTACAAAACCATTATAGTGTAAGAGATTTTGCGGGTTGTTACGTTCCCTCAAATATGGTTGAGCGAAGAAACGGCTGGGTCATGCGTCATGCTCGTGAACGGGTTCCACCGGCGGGAATGGGGCTGCTCTCTGTCTGCCCGTCTTAACATGTATTCAATTGTAAGTAGGTATGCATTTTTGGAACTTCCCCTCATTTTGGAACCATCGCATACATATCATAGTATCTATTGTATTGTAAACTTGTTTTAAAAAGAGCAACCGACGTTTCCTGCTGGTTCTGGTTCTCGGCAGGAAGGGCATTCCGTACCAGTGGTAGACTCATCGACGATTCAAAAGCACTTGTAAAAAAGTTTATTTGAATAAAAAATATTTCTATTCTATTCTATTCTAGACAGTACCTAAATAACGTTCAATAGAGGCATCATAGACGATTCAAAAGCACTTGTAAAAAAGTTTATTTGAATAAAAATATTTCTAGATTCTATTCTATTCTAGATAGTACCTACCTAAATAACCTTCAATAGAGGCATCACTGATACGGCTCTATGTTATGTAAACCTCGGGCAATTTGTAGGCTCTGCGGAGCATAACATACGTACATAGTGGCGTAGTTTTATAGCGTTTTAGGGCAAAAACGTTGAATATTAAGAGAAGTCCTTGGAGTATACTATTGTAGAATTTGCATATTATTTTGTTATGATCACCTGTGCTATTCTCTAAAATTGATTGCTACAGTGCCATGAATGTTGCTTCTGGGGCTGTATCTCGTAAACCGTAATAGCTAGACAGCTGAAATTTTCACACGAGTGTGTATTTCTGGAATTATTCTGCTCAGAGTCACTCAGCGAGCGATGGAGAGAGCTATGCTCGGTATATATCCCTGCGAGATTAAATCAGAAATGAGGAGATCCGTAGGAGAACCAGAGTCACCGACATAGCTCAGCGAGTCGCGAAACTGAAGTGGAAATGGGCGGGGCACATAGTTCGAAGAGCTGATGGTCGTTGGGGTCCCAAGGTGTTGGAGTGGCGACCCCGCACCGGGAAACGCAGTGTTGGCAGACCCCCCACCAGACCAGGTGGACCGACGACATCAAACGAGTCACAGGGAGCCGCTGGATTCAAGCGGCGGAAGACCGAAGCCTGTGGAAGTCCATGCAGGAGACCTTTGTCCAGCAGTGGATGTCTATAGGTTGATAAAGAAGAAGAAGAAGTGTATTTCTATTGCCGCTATAACAAAAAATAATTAAAATAAATCATAATATATCACACCTAATTAGTTACCTACTTATCAAGGTATTTAAATAATTTTGTAAATGTGACCAGCCTAGCGTGGCAGACCTGGACAACGTGTTTTTTGTCATTGCTTTAAAAAAACACTAGGTCTCTTGCATAGACTTCTACATGACTCTGTTCTGCCTACCTAGCGACTCCCTGCAACTCGTTTGATGTCGTCGATCCACCTGGTGGGGGTCTGCCATTACTGCGCTTCCCGGTGCGGGGTCACCACTCCAGCACCTTGAGAGTTGAGACCCCAACGACCATCATTACTTCGAACTGTGCCCCGCACATTTCCATTTCAGCTTCGCGACTCGCTAAGCTATGTCGACTAAATGCTCGAAGCAACGGTTGGATCAAGCGTCAGGCTCGTGAACGGGTGCCTCCGGCGGGAATGGGGCTACTTTCTATCTGCCTATCTTAACATGAATTGAATTGTAGTACGTTTTTTTTGAACTTCCCCTCATTGTGGAAATATTACATTCTATTCTAACAAAGTTGCATGGGTTAAATCGGCTTGGCATCCAGCTGCCCACAAGATAGTATAAAAAACTTATTACAATGTAATAGCCACATAATAATATTGTAAAATGATTATTTTCAAAAGAGCAACTGCTGAGTTTTTTGCCGGCTCTTCTCAGCAGAATCCGTTTTCCGAACCGGTGGTAGTCATGACGTGTCATAAGAGCCACAGGTTGGCCTACGTGAAATAAATAGTTTTGAATTTTGAATGTAAGACATGTGCTTGACTCCGAGACTCGACAATAAAAGTGTAGGTAAGTTTTACTTCCAAACCAATTATTACAAGATTATTACCCGTCTCGACCTCAGCTCACGCGCCTTCGGCAAAATTCTGTTTGTCGGTGGAACGGCCTCTCTGAATCTTAAGCGTGTATATTTCATTTCATTACCCGTTTGACGCGTAAATAATTAGGTTCGCTGGCAGTAAGAATTGGAAATGCTACCGGATGCTGGGGTCCATTTTAAAGATAAGACTCACTCGGGCGGTTTTATTTTATCGCCTTTAAAGCGGTCTCTGTGACGCAGTGGTTAATACTATCTTTGATTTTCTTGTTTTGGTTCCCTTTCAGTACTTTTTCTGTGTTCTTTCAGTGAGTATACAGTTCTACAGTGAGTAGAAAGGCTAGAAGAATAAGTACATCTCTTGCAATGTGTAAAACAATCAAAATATATTTTTAATACACTGTTTGAATATGACGACCTCCCTGGCACAGTGTTGAGCGCTGTGGTCATATGACTGGGAGGTCTCGGATTCGAGCCTTAACATTCCCTATATTCATGTACGGAGTAGAAACATGGACCATCAAGGCGAGAAAAAGACAAAGGATAGACGCGTTCGAGATGTGGTGCTGGAGGCGCATGTTGAAGATTCCTTGGACAGCCAAGTGCACAAACGAGTCTATTCTGGCATAGCTCGGAGTAAAAACGCGACTCTCCTCTATATGTTACAGTTTTTTCAATTCACGAAGGCGAGTGAGCTTTACTTGTGGTTACTTCGTGTACATGCACATTGCATAAGTGTGCGTGCCTGTCAAAGCCTAGTGGGAGCGGGCAGGTGCGAGCATTGCGCTCGCTCACACTTATACAGATACGACACACACACAACCATGAGTTAGTCGCCCTCGTGAATTGCAAGAACTATACAAACCTGCTCTCCTATTTCGGGCACATCATGCGACGTGGGAATGAATGTTTGGAAAAGCTTATTGTGGGGCAGTTCTCCTAATTGTTGGCTAAAACGTCCGACGAAAAAAAAATTTTTTTTTTTTGAGTTATTGGTTTTTTAAGTATGCCTTGACAAAGAGGTGCCTTCATTTATCACAGTGATGAGGAAGGCCTCCACCAGAACCTAGTTTTCTTGGAGAAATAGCGTATTTGGTAATTATGGTGTCCATGGTAAGGATAAATTGGGACATGGTAATGAGGTCCGGAATATGGTGATTAGAATATGCTATATGGTAATTTGTTAAAATTTTGTGAATTAGAAACAAAAATAAAACATAAGTGTTTTTGTTAATAAAATCTATTTAATCTGTTAATGTGGAAAAGTAATAAAACAGTAATAAAACTGAAAGAAATATCGTAGTATTTCTTTAAATATAAAAAAAAAAATCTGCTTAGGTACTTATTAATAGTCCTCAAAATTGATAAATCAAATGTATCAATCACGATTTACAAAATAGATAAAAATGTCACTCATAAATTTTCTTGATTCAATTGCGATTATTTATTGATTAATTATTATAGTTAAATAGTTACCTAGAAGAAGCGTCTAAGTAAATCTCGTAAAAACGGCATGCCAATCATAATCGTACAAAGATTCATAACAAAAGTCTGCCTTGCTGACGAGATCAATAAATTCAGTTATCTTCCTATCAGACCTACCTAGGCTTACCTACAAAAAGCGTCTAATTATATTATGAGTTTAACATAAGATAGCTCTATGTACACAAAATATTCTTCAAATAACATTCCAAACATAATTAATAATTATTATTATAATATAAAATTTGATACAGAATTGTCAGTGTCGTTGATGAGATCTATATATTCGGTAATCTTCTAATCAAATAAGGGTCTAGGGCCTTTTGAGGAAATAGTGACATACCTGCGACCGCACCTGTTAGATCTTGACACTAAGCTAGGCTATCCACCCAACGCATTTGTTCGTTATAGACCCAAGCAACAAGGACTGTGTTATCATGGAGCTTGACATACATAACGCTTTCAATACACTGGAAAAGGACATTCTACTGAGCGAAGCAAAGTTATGATTCCTACTCTGTATCCTTTTCTTCAGCAATTTTAACATTCCCCCTCCAATGTCTTCTATAACCAAACCTCTATCCTTTCGCAGATTGATGTCCAACAGGGAGATCCGCTTAGACCTCTCATCTTCAGCCTCAGCATTCAGAAAGTTCTTCACGACCTCAAATCCCCCCTTAATATCTGGTAACTCGATGTAGGTACTATAGGAGGCAAACCTGAAGTTGTGGAACGTGACCTACTGCTTTTAATACATTGCTTGAAGGAGCTGGGGTTGAAGGTGAACATGCCTAAGTGAGAGTTCTTCCCCTGTAATCCAGAGTCCCGTCTTCTGTTCCCTCACTTTGAAGACCTAGTTCCTGGGCTCAAGGAGTTTAACGCTGACAATTTTTTCCTCTTGGGGTCTCCTATCTTTTCTTCTGCTATCCCGGAAGCCATTGAGGCAAGGAGGCCACTCCGCCATTCAAGAGCATTGGAAAGATCTTTCGGCCCATGTTACGCTTACGCTCTTGCAAAACTATTTTGCTGTGCCGAAGATTACATATCTACTGAGGACTTCCCAACATGGTTGCATGCCTGTTTGCGAATTCCATCGATGCATCTGCGGTTACATGGTGGAAGCCAACGGCTACCACGCATTGAGTTGCAGTCGTTGTGTGGCCAGATTCTCTCGTCACCACTCTCTGAACGATATCGTCCGCACAGCCCTCGTCTTGGTCACCGTACCCTGCGTAGTGTGTACTCGAGCCACCCGGTTTGGGTCACATGATGGCAAGCATCCTGATGGCTCGACACTCGTCCCATGGCAAAATAGCAAATGCATGCTGAGGGACGCGACGTGCATGAATACATTCGCACCATGTCATCTCAGCCGGAAAACACAGGTAGACGCTGCAGAGTCCGTTGCATTAAAAAAGGAGTAGAAGTGCCCCTATTCTGGACAGCTACCTTTTTGTCCCTCTGGCAGTGGAGACCACGGAATGCTGGAGTGTGGAAGCTAAGCGATTGTTGCACGATATCGGCCGTTGATTAAGGTGAAGGGGTTGCGATCCACGTTCTGGGGTTTACCTGGTCCAAAGGTCGTCAATCGCCATACAACGCTGCAATGCTGCGAGTTTGATTGCGATTGAGCTATAAAAAGAATTAAGATTTATTCTCCATCTTTTTCGGTATAATATAGGATCTTTTTTATCTTCGCTTACCATTCGAGCCTTTTTTGCCCATCTTTTTCATTACCAACACCCAAACAGTATCAAAATACAGCCATAATCATTCAACACAGATTACTTATAACTTTTTATATGTTACTACAAGTTGGTCCTTGACTGCGATAATCTGGGGTAAGTGGTGAATGCAGTCTAAGATGGTTTCGAGCTTACCTGGTATTAAACTTAAACAACTTACCGGTTTCTACGCTGATACGTACCAGAACGCTAAATCACATGGCGCGGCACATCTTTGCTGGTAGAGTATTGGATGGTAACTAGCCTCAGCCAGACCAGACTGGAGACAATTTTACAACATATAAAATTGCACCAGCCGGGAGTCAAACCCATGAAGATCCAGTTTTTAAGACCAAAGTACTCACCACAGGGCCAGGGAGAAGAGAGAAGAGAGAGAATCTAGAAGAGCCCATACATTCAAGCATTACTCTAATTACCTAGCTAACGCCCAATTACCATAGTAAGTAAAATGGCCCTGGTAATATTGGTAATTAGGATCATGGTAATTAGAATTGGTTAGTAATTAAATTTTTACTTGATAAGTAAACATAGTAATTTTTTTTAATGTGCTTTGTTAGAAAGTAAAACATATTTGAAATATATAAAAAATACAAACATATAAATGTAACAAATAACTACTTACGGTATGGTGAGAGTCCTATGAATGAGCGATTAAAGTTGCCAAAATGAAATTTCCGTTGGAGAATGCCAAATATTTCAGTAACCCGACGACGTACACACCTCCATTCGACATGAATTGCTCAAGGCAACTGACTTTGTACGTTAGACGCGACGACGATGCGGATTGTATGGATATGTGTGTAGTTACGATAGTGTTTGCACAAGAGCACGGTAATGATTAAAAAGTCGTGGGACAGACTTTAAATACTAATAAAAAACTAATTCTAAGACGTAACCTCACGCTACTGTTGTTATTTTAAAGATTAATTATTCATTATTGAAAGATATTTTTTTGAGAATTTTTAATTGACTATGTTTTTAAATAAATAAGTTTGTTACATACAACATAAGCAGTGGGACAGTCATGGAGGTTAGAAAATGGAGGTTTAAATTTTTTTTTAAGCTGGATCTCACCTCTTTTATCTTCTTTTTCTTGATGGACGATATAGAGGACACTATCTAGTATCTACAAAAAAAGTTACATAAGCCTGAGTTAGTTTTAACCTACGTTCTCCAGCCTGGGACATGCCTTAGCCAACATTTAGGAGAATCGCCCTGTGACGGGCAATACTGAGGGCAAAAGATCGAGAGGCCGCTCACCAACCAGATGGGCAGACCAGGACTCCAAGTGCAAATTTCACACAATTGCGAGACTGGCCTGCGATAGAAGTCGATGGAAGCGAGGTTGCAACAACACCAGGACCACGATCTTCAGAAATGAAGGAGCAACTGGAGAGAGAGAGAACCAAAGCAAACTTGTATAACGAAAAAATGTTAACAGAATATTCAAAAGTATTCATTAAAAATAAGCACACACATTTTCCCTTAACGAACTTCGCTTAATTTTAAAGAGAACGTTTAAAAATTCACAGCTGCTAAACCCGAGCAAATAATAATGAACTTAACACTACTTATAAAAAGTGTATTAAAACTCAAAACCCAATCGCATTAAACAGTTCGCGAGAGAACTTTAAGGCACCACCCACATCTCGAAACCAAAAGGTAATAACTCCACGAAAAAATGCAAACGAAAAACTACCTTATTAGTATGCGAGTCAAAAAAGAATGCCGCCATAATTGAATGGTTATGTCGTAACTGCTTAAAAAGTCTTGACATGAATGTCTCACACGGCTACTCCATTCGATTTTTTGTTCCAAAACAACACAACTGTGTGTATTTTATTTCAGGGAAATTACGATTTAATTTTGAATGGAATAGAGTTCACTTCGGCTTGTACGTTTAGTCCATTTACAAATGCATAGATCCTTTAATTTTTTATTTGCTTTCATTGTAAGAAACGGCTTTTTCGTTTTATACTGTAGCGCTATATCAAGTTGGTTTTTCCATAGAATATCACGCTTGAGAGAATATTTGGCGCATATATAAGACTAGCTGATGCCCGCGACTTCGTCTGCGTGAACTTAGCCTTTAAAATGCCTGGGGAACTCTGACTTTGCGGGATAAAAAGTAGCCTGTCACTCTCCAGGTCCTCAACTATAGGTACCCCTGCAAAAAATCACGTCGATCCGTAGCTCTGTTGGGGCGTGATTGAAGGACAAACCAACGCACTTTCGTAGTTATAATATTTCACCATATAAAGGGTAAGTGCATATAATCAACGTGGTTTTTAGGGTTCCGTACCCAAAGGGTGCCAACGGGACCCTATTACTAAGCCTCCGCTGTCCGTCCGTCCGTTTGTCAGCGGCCTGTATCCCGTAAACCGTAATAGATAGACAGTTGAAATTTTCACATATTTTGTATTTCTATTCCCGCTATAACAACACATAATAAAAATTAAATTAAATTAAAAAAATTAAATTAAAATATTTCCATGGGCACATGGAAATATTTTAATTTAATTTTTTTTTAACGGAACCCTAAAAGAGCGAGGACCGACTCGCACTTGGCCGTTTTTTTTTACACAGGTAAAGTTGAGGACCTGGAAAATAACACAGTCTACTTTTTGTCCCGGGAGCATACATTTAAACGCCCGCGCCACTACAAAGTATATATTTATTTTATTGTAGATTTTTTAAAAAACGCTCGACTGATTTCTATAAAATTTAAATGGGACCACCTGGGAAGTGAAACCACCCTTTGAAACAAAAAAAGAATTTTCCAAATCGGTTCAGGCGTCTTCGAGTAATCGGTGAACATACATAAAAAAGTTTCCGTTGAATTGAGACCCTCCTCCTTTTTTGAAGTCGGTTAAAGTAATAATAAAAATTAGTTCAAATTTAACGAAGTTGTAGAGTATAACAGTCAAAATAGTTCAACCCCTATCTCAGAGAACATACATCCATCCATCCGTATACGACATCTATACAAACATACATAAATACATGCATACACAGATACACACATACATATATACAAACATGCATGCATGCATGCATGCATGCAAGCATACATACATACATACATGCATGCATGCATGCATACATACATACATACATACATACATGCATGCATACATACATACACACATACATACATACATACATGCATACATGCATACATGCATACATGCATACATGCATACATGCATGCATACATACATACATACATACATATACATACATACATACATACATACATACATACATACATACATACATACATACATACATACATACATACATACATACATACATACATACATACATACAAACATACATACATACATACATACATACATACATACATACATACATACATACATACATACATACATACATAAATACATGCATGCATGCATATTGGCGCATAATTGAAGGATAAATATGCGAAAAGAAGCATACTAATATCCCACAGGAACCGTTTGTTTCCAGGGATAAAAAGTAGCCTTTTCACTTTTCAGGTCGCCAACTATGCCAATCAAAAAAACCACGTCAATCTGTAACTTCGTTGGCGCATATTTGAAGGATTAATATGTGAAAAGTAGCATACGAATATCCCGTGGGAACTGTTTGTTTTCCTGGGATTAAAAGTAGCCTTTGTCACTTTTCAAGTCCTCAACTATGCCTATCCAATAAACCACGTCAATCAGTAACTCCGTTGGCGCCTAATCTATAATATAATAAAACTGTAACAGGTACAATTCTGTACATTGAAGATATTTTGAAAATTTTTGTTTGAGGGCACTCTATAATCGATACTGAAGCCAAAACAATTTTTTTTTGATTTTTTGTCTGTCTGTCTGTCTGTCTGTCTGTCTGTCTGTCTGTCTGTCTGTATCTTGGCCGCGCATCACGCCAAAACTACTGGACGGATTTTAATGAACCTTGGCATAATTTAAGTTCATACTACGAGGTATAATATAGGATACTTTTTATCCCGAAACTCAGCACGGTTCCCTTGGGAGAGGGGATGAAAGTCAAAATGAGTATTTAGCTGTAATTCATTAAGGCGTATTCCGATTTCGTTCATTCTTTTTTTGTTAGAAAGGAAGTACTTTAAAGGTTGTCCTGTAATTATTTCAACGTCGTCGGTTTAGCAGTTCAGAAATTATAGTCATCACAATCCTCAGTATAAGGCCAAGTAACTTGAACCCCGGAATGCATAGGAAACTTTGAATGTACGGGTCATCTTAAGCTGGCATGCACACCTTATCGTATAGCGCATCATGGATAGGCCTATTTTGTCAACATTAAACTACTCCAAAGTAGTCCAAAGGCGTCAGTAGCCAAACGATCATTATACATAGTAGGTATGGATTTAAATTGTAATCATCGTATGGACGTACCTAATACAGTATTTTCGTATGAAATTTAATACTAAATCATACTATAATATTATAAATGCGAAAATGTGTTTGTTTGTTGGTTTGTCCTTCAATCACGCCGCAACAGATCCACGGATCGTTGTGATTTTTTGGATGGGTATAGTTGAGGACCTGGAGAGTGACATAGGGTACTTTTTATCCCGGAAAATCAGAGTTCCTGAGGTATTTTAAAAACTAAATCCACGCGGACGAAGTTGCGGGCATCAGCTAGTTTAAGGATAAATATGTGAAAAGTAGAACACTAATATCCCGCGGGAACTGTTTGTTTTCCCGGGAAAAAAGTAGCCTTTGTAATTTTTCAGGCTCTTAACTTTACCTGTGAAAAAAAATCATGTTCATCTAAAACTCCATTGCACGTATTTTGAAGGACAATGCGTAAAAAATAGCGATGCTATCCCGCAGGAACTGTTTGCTTTTCCGGGATAAAAAGTAGCTTATGTGCTATTCCAGACTATAATCTATGTCTGTGCCAAATTTCAGCAAAATCGGTTCATTCGTTGTCGCGTTAAAGAGTAACAAACATCCATCCATCCATCCATCCAAACATCCTCACAAACTTTCGCATTTATAATATTAATAGGATAGGATTTTGGCATTTCGTGTGGGTGAAAATAATGTCCTCCCGACCGAATTTCAGCCGCAATATCAACCTGAGACTAGTCAACTACGTAGGAGATATTACAGTACATAAGTATCTGTCCCTCACACTCTCATCCCAAATATGTTTATGTTATGGGACGGCAATCCCAAATATGTTTTTTTAAAAAGTTACATAGTTTTTGACATCATGAAAAATATCTTAAAAATTCCGTTGCCCTTCTCTAAAAATCTGAAAAAAAAAATAGATCATAGACTTCATGATTATGTTAATATTGTATCAAAAGTAACCCAATTTCTTCAACTACCACAGTTTCTGAGAAATAAGGAATAATCTAAACATATTTCTAAACTTAATTCCATCTAATCCTTATTATGCTATAAAAGCCCAAAGTAACAGAATTGCCGGGATAACATATTATTGTCATATTATGGTCAACCCGAAATACAACCCGAAAAATGGTCCAAGCATGGCAAAATGCTTACCTGATATTTAATTCCTACCCTAACGCAGTGGGTGTACGGGTAAATACTAATTCCCCTTGCACCCACTGGTGGGAGAAGCCGGTGGGTGCACGGGTCGTCGGCAATTTCGTGTGGGTTTTTTTGTTGCTTGCTGAGTGGTCTGGTACTGCGAGTAAATATGAAATTACCTATAGTCTCTTCCCTCAAGAAGATCTATACTCTTTGGCGTTTTTAATCACAACGGATCGAGTTGTTAAGATAATGATCGGATATTAATTATTTTGTTCTGACTACGGCACCGGAAGCACTAAATACGTTTATAATAGGTATACAGAAATAAATAATACAGCGTAAAAACATACACAGATACCTACATGCATAATTACATACATACTAGTTATCTGTTTATCCATCGTATGTAGAACGTATGTGTTTTTGCGACTGTTACTTATTGGCTATATCTTATAATTATTAATTATCACTATACTTACCTATTCTTAAAGATTATACTCAGTTACTCACTGATTAAATTCCAGACAGATCTTTGACTTTTTGAGCTACGAAATCGGCTTAAAGCGCACAATACCTCTATAAACCTAAGTGGTTTGTCGTGCTACTAAAAAAAATTGTTTATATTTTTGTATATTGATAATTTGTAAAAATATGCGCTTATAGGAATTGTTAAGTACCTACGTGTAGTGTAAGTTAAGTGTTTAAGCAAAAAATATCACTTGCTTTAATGGTGAAGGAAAACGTGAGGAAACCTGCATGACTGAGAGTTCTGTTCTCTGTAATGTTCACAAAGTTGTGTTCTGTCTGCCCGTCTTAACATCTATTCTATTGAATTGTAGTACGCATTTTTTTAACTTCCTCGCATTCTTCCTTATTTTGGAAATATTCTATTCTATTCTATTCTAACAAAGTGGCATGGGATAAATCGACTTAGCATCCAGCTGCCCACAAGATAGTATAAAAAACATATTACAATGTAATATTGTAAAATGATTAAGAATTTTGAAAAGAGCAACTGCTGAGTTTCTTGCGGGCTCTTCTCAGCAGAATCCGCTTTCCGAACCGGTGGTAGAGTCATGACGTGTCATAAGAGCGACAGGTTGACCAACGTGAAATAAATAATTTGGAATTTTTTTGAACTAAGTAGTTAAGTACTCATTACTATGAACTATCGGCGAATCAAAGTTTGCAATTTGCTTCACCGTTAAGCTATAAACATGCTATAAAGATCTTTTCTCAGCGGAAGGGCGGGTGGTCACGTGCGGTTTTTTGCTTGTTAAAATACTTTAGTACGACTTCGGCCTGATTGATTTGATTGAGCCAACTGAATGAATGGATGAATGGAGTACACCTACGCGGAAACGATGCAATTACTGCTTCATTCATTCATTATTTATTTTTGTGTCACAACGTTTCAATTCTTACGTTTAACAATTCTCGTTCGATTTTCCACGTTTATTTGCGTATCGTAAGAGCGATAGCCGAGCGTTTACGACTTACGATTTCGGTCTCCTGTTCGGAAAGTCCAGAGTTCGGAGTTATGTGCGTTTAAAGAATTTTTTTTGCTATCATATCAAGTGGGATGTCAAATGAAAGAGGAGAAAAATCTCCACTAAAATAAAAACCGGTCAAGTGCGAATCGAACTCGTGCGCCGAGGGTTCCGTACCTACCCTTAATACCACCATTATATTATTATTATTATAACTATATAATTTTCAACTTTTTTATTTTTTGGAATTTTTCCTTTATTTTTGCTGCAAGACCTAGTTTTTTGCCAAATTTCGTGATTCTAGGTCAACGGAAACTACCATATAGGTTTTCGACCTAAAACCTATAGGCTACTTATGGTTGACCTAGAATTGTCAATTTTGGTTAAAAGCAAGGTCTTACAGCACAAGTAAAGGGAAAAATAAAAAAAGTTGAAAATTAAGGTAAATGTTGTACCTACTTACAAGTTTTCGCGAAAATCTAAATTTGCCCATATCTTTTTATCGTGTTGACTCAAGACCTTGATTTTTATGTACCTAATAGGAACTGTAGACCTCAGTATCTGGTATAAATTTCAACTTGCTAGGTCCACCCGTTCCTGAGAAAATCGGTGGTGACACACGGACAGACAGACGGACAGACTGACAAGAGAGAGATCTTATAAGGGTTCCTTTTTTTTACCTTTTGAGGTACGGAACCCTAAAAAAGGAGTTCATTAAAATAAATATAGTAAGTACAATAATAAAATATACCTAGCGATAGAAAAACAATTTTCCTGTAATATTTCAGCGTTTATGAATACTACTAGTATGACTACTAGCGCTATCTATTAGTACAATAACAAAGACTTATATACCTAACAAGCTGTTACCCGCAGCTTCGCTCACGTTAATTTCAATTTCTTAAAACCCCTGTTTTAACCCCTGTAAATTTTACCCCCTTTTGGGTTGAATTTTCAAAAATCCTTTCTTAGCATCTTAAATCTGTAGGCCAAATTTCAGCCCAATCCGTAAAGTGGTTTGTGCGTTGATAGATCAGTCAGTCAGTCAATTAGTCAGTCACCTTTCCCTTTTTTTCGATTTTCCGTTGTTCGTTACAGTTTTAAAATTTTTATACGTCTTGTTCGTACTTATGTAATTCTGAACTGATATCTAAACAAAGAGTTCTACTCGTATGTATAGAGCGGCAATTCGGAATAAGAACTGTGTCACAGTTTTGATTGCGCGGGCTGAGGTAGAGAGGGGAGCCGGCATGGTAAATAAGGTTGCAATTCAAGCGCGACCGCGGTCGCAGAGGCGTGCCGCTCCCCGCTCGTTCGTTCGTTATAAAAAAGTATTTGAATAAATCAAGAAATAATTTTTATTTCGTTGTTACGTTGTTATCTATTATTCACTGTAATATACCTTTTTGTATATACCTTTTTGTTACTTAAATACAGGCATTATTGGCTTTTCAATTCACAATTAGGTACCTAGAAAGTTTTATCGCATAAATAACGCCCGCGTCCGTGCGTGGCAAGCGCCACGGCCACACTAACTGTATTTATTGCTCGGCATTCGGTTCAACTCAGTTGAACATGGTAAGTGTTCGTAGCCGCGTATCTAGTAGGTACTACATTTATATCGGTGTATCTAAAGAATAAAGTTACCCATTAAACAACAGCTATCTCTGGTAGACTTGAACCGATTATGACACCTCGAAGTGGAGTGTTTAAGAAAATTAACGCATATTACGTAGATAAGGCGACGTTTCGTCTTACTTCACATTCATTCCGGTCACGACCGTCGTTAAGATATCTTCGGGATAAATTAATTCTTACACCTGCTTCGTAATTAAGCTGAGGGACTGGATTATACTTTTACTTGCCACGCCAGGAAGTGTCACTTTGGCTTTGATTTTATATATGCGTTATCAATCACTTTGGTTTACTTACGGGATGTGATGATAAGGCGTCATGATCATCGAACTCTAACGTTTAGAAGCGCAATAGTACGCGGTGATAATCCATTTTTAGTAAGCCTTTAAAGGCTGACTAGTAAGCAGTGATAGCCTAGTAGTTAGGACTGTGGTGTCCTATTCGAGGGGTCGCAGGTTCGATCCCGGGACCTCTGACTTTTCGGAGTCAAGTGCGTTTAAGCAATTAAATATCACTTGCTTCAAACAAAGAAAACATCGTGAGGAAACCTGCACATCTGAGAGTTCTTCATAATGTTCTCGAAGGTGTGTGAAGTCCGCAGATTCGCATTGGGCCAGCGTGGTATGGCCTATAACCCTTCTCTGAGAGGAGACCTGTGCTCAGTAGTGAGCCGTTGATGGGTTGTTAATGAATGATGAAAGGCTGACTATGCAGTATCGTCGCGTTAGTACGACAAGCTCGCAGAAAAATATTAAAAAATGATTATTATAAACTGTGCTGTGAAAGGGTGTAATAATTCATGAAAAACGTAATTATCAGTACCAGTACAGACTACAGAAAATAATTACATGGCACTCACATATTGCTTTTTTAGGGTTCCGTACCCAAAGGGTACCAACGGGACACTATTACTAAGCCTACGCTGTCCGTCCGTCCGTCCGTCTGTCAGCGGGCTGTATCTCGTAAACCGTAATAGATAGACAGATGAAATTTTCACATATTATGTATTTCTATTGCCGCTATAACAACAAATAATAAAAATTAAATTAAATTAAAAAAATTAAATTAAAATATTTCCATGGGTACATGGAAATATTTTTATTTAATTTTTTTAACGGAACCCTAAAAGAGCGAGGCCCGACTCGCACTTGGCCGATTTTTTGAGCCTAACGTTTGGAGCGGAACTTTGTTAGAAACTTCCTTTCTGAGTGTTATATTTCGATTGTCATGATTTTGTTTAAGTACCTAGGTACCTACCTTATTATAAAAATATATTCTGTTCAAATATTTAAACACAAAGTAGGTATTCGAATTTATAACATTAATTACTTATTCAAGGGGCGGACCAACATATTCCCGAAAAGCCGACGACAACGCATTGGTGGTGCCTCTGGTGCTACAAATGTTCATGAGTGGTGGTAATCACTTACCGTTGTGATTACCTTTATTTTTTAGTTAGATTATTTATTAGTATTGTTACCGGTGACCCGCTTGCTCGTTTGCTCACTATTTATATAAAAAAAAATTAAGTGGCACTCGGGGACTGCCGTGGTAAAGCTATTGCATATCATTTTTTATCAACTTATGCAATTATAATATTTATGCAATATTTTTTTTGCATAATAAAAATTATGCAAAAAAATAATTAAAAAACAAACAAAAAAGAAAAGCGCGCTGTCACTACTTCGCGAGTGAGATGTCGCTCGCCCACTGCACCAAACAGAGCTACTTGTGAAACTCTAAAATGTTGAACGCTGAACGACGGTGTTAGGTTTATTTTCGTTACGGAATTTCTTGATTCGGTCAAAATAAAAGTCGCGATAAAAGCTATGCAATAGCTTAATTTAGTCTCTGTAACAAGCTGAATAAAATAAGTAAAAACAAAAACAGATATAGATAAAACAATAATATTGTATAGCCTACATTAATGAGGTTACATCGAAGGAATTGTATGTCGATTACGCTTCCAATTCAGAAAAACATTTTCTGCGTTCTAATAATAAAATTTCTCATATCATTTTATACCCAGTAAAAGGAATAACAAAGCTCAAACAAATGTATGCAAAACGGAATCAAAATAATCTTGAAAGGGATTTTTTTAAGGATTCGTAAATATAGGCTTCAGTTGAAATTTATTATGTGATTACATTACGTTTACAATTTAACAAAATGTTTTGTTCTTGCTATACAAATAAATCAAATTGAAATGTCTGTCTGTGATTGCGGAATATCCCGTTTGAAATATACCGTTTCGATATATACGTCTGACTGTGAGTTTGTACGGGGTTTTTCGCAACGGCTCAACCGATCTAGACGAAATTTTCGAAGACAATATGATAACAAACTTCAACGTAAGCCTACATGCGGTTTTCACCCGCGCCCGCAGCCTCCGTAGAATGCAGATTAAGATTAATAAAGAAAAAAAAATTTTTTTTCTTCCATAAGTCACCATTGCGTATCGGTAGCCTTATTTTTTACTGCAATCTAGCCTAAGGGCTAATTAGCAGCATTATTTTAACTTAAACTTCTTATTATAATTAAATTCTCTACCTAATTTACAGTCCAATAACTGTCCTTAGTTAATTCTAATATTTCACTATGTTTTTGTGACCTAGTCAAATAACATAAGCACTGCACTGACACTGCACTTTGCATTGCACTTTTAAACACTAGTTCGAACGGTTTTGTTCTTTTAAGTCTCCTTTTAATGTCCGTGTTATCGAGAAGCTTTACAGCTTCCAGATTCACATGATGACGAAGTCGATGTTGGTGAGCTTCTGCGTAGTTTTGTATAATCTTGTTCACGAACTCTATCTTAAGGTCCCTGTGGAGATGTAAAGAAAATGAAGTAACAATTTTTACGGCGCGGTTTTTGGCCGCGGCGGGCGCGGTTGCTCGCGGCGCCCGCAGTAGAACCGCGCGGGTCGCGGTCGCCCGCAAACTCTGCGATCGGTCGTGCGGACGCGGGGCGACATGACGTAGGCGGGAGGTGTTCTCTCCTTCCGACGTCATTTTTGCGGTCCTTTTCTGCAACCGCTGCGGCCGCGGAACCGCATAAACCTGCGGCGTTGTGAGTATTGAAATAAAACAGCGGTACCGCAACCGCTGCGGACGCGGGTGAAAATCGCGCCCTAAGACTGGGTTTCCACGGTGCGGTTCGGCGCCCTCGCCCGCAGCGGTTGCGGGCCCGCGGCCTCCGTAGAATGCAGATTTGTATGGAAAATGAAGTTTCAATTTCCACAGAGCGGTTTGCGCCCGCGGCGGGCGCAGTACTAGCGGTACCGCAACCGCTGCGGGCGCGGGTGCGAGCCGCGCCGTGGAAACCCAGTCTTAGACTGAGTTTCCACGGAGCGGTTTCCAACCGGAAATTTCTACTTCATTTTCCATACAAATCTGCGTTCTGCGGAGGCCGCGGGCCCGCAACCGCCGCGGGCGCGGGCCGCGAACCGCGCCGTGGAAACTCAGTTTTAATACGGGCTGTAACTCTGTATTTACTAGTGGTTCGCCCCGAACTGAGACCTCGCGGTAACGGTATCCCATGATTATTCATTCAATCGATACATGATAACCAAAACTGACATTATTATTATGCCCGTTTTCACCAAACATACCTAAATCATCCCCTAAGTAGGAGTCTCTTAACGTAGGTAGCTCCTAAATACAATCCTAAGTCCTAACATCCGTCCCAATATCCTTTTAGGTGTCCCGTACAGGATCGTGATAAATAAGTTGACAGAAAACATCAATCACCTAACTTATAGGTAGCCCGTAAAGGTTAGGGAACGTTAGTGAAAACATTGAATTATTATGCAGGTACTAACGAGTGAAACCGGGTTACGGGCATCTGTACAAATCGTCATCTATCGACGCGAATAGAAAATATACAATATTTAACTAAAATTTAAATAAAAAATAATTTTAATTGAATAATATGGTACAAAAAAAATTACAATACAATTATTGTATTATAATAAGTAACTAAATAATAATGGTCGACGCAAAACTGTTTTTGGGATAGGTCGTTAGTCGTAACTCGTAGTTCCATGGGAATAGTTACTGACTGCGCCATCTATTAGCATTATTGTGAAGCTATGTTGATGCGATATGAATTACTGATGTACATTAAAAATTAAATAATCTCGTTTCTTTATAATATTCATATAATTTTAGTATTTGTTGTTCAAGTACAGGATATAAGTGACCTAAAAACATAAAATCAGTTTGAAAATCCATAGCGGATTTTCCTAGAGAGCGTCTTCAAGCGAGCGTATAAAATCGCCACTTTGAAAGCCCCCCATTTCGTCAATTTTAAGGGAAAAATTAAAAAAAAATATTTTTGTACTCAGTTCAAAATTATCTTTAAAATGATACGTAACAATTTTATGTAACGCGATATTTTTTTTTTACTTCGCATTCGCTTCTATGAGAGCCCCCCTGAAATAAAGATTTTTATAACTTTTTAAGCCATTTTCGGCTGGAGGCCATCGGTTTACATATTATATCTAAATTTGAAGTAATTACGTTCAGTAATTCAAAAGTTATAAGGCTCTGACAGACGGACGGACGGACGGACGGACGGACGGACGGACAAGTGCAAATCGCTCTAGTTAACTCAGAGACCTCGCTTCGCTCGGTCAATTACTGCGTGTATAGGCTACTTTTTATCCCGGAAAACCAACACAGTATGAATAATTTGTTTGTGGTTTATAAAAAAATAGGGAAACATAAAAGAACAGCTGAAAAAATATTTTGTAATTTTGTAAAGGAATCATTAATGACGTGGTGATAGTTAAGGACCTGGGAGAGTTACATAGGCTACTTTTTATTCCGGAACATCAAAGAGGTCCCGCGGGATTTTTTAAAACTAAGTCCACGCGGACGAAGTCACGGGTATTAACTAGTCAATAATAAAAATAATAAATTCTCTTTCAGATTATTTTCAAAAGAAAAGGAATAACAAAGCTAAAACAAACGTATGCAAAACGAAATCAGAATATTCTTGAAAGTGATTTTGTAAGGGTTCGCAAATTTTACAGGCTCCAATGGAAATGGCTTACATAATTTGATGGAATGATAAATGGCCACAAGACGCGCTGGCAAGTCGATTTCTGTGTTCGCTTCCTATACTGATGTAGGTTGATAATGATAAATTATTGTCAAAATCTGCTAAGCCATTCTCGACACTAACGCCTCTGACACAAAAGTCGAAGTTCAAGTAGTGAGGAAATTTTCGGAACGAATTCGCGAAAAAATTTTGGTTAGTCGTTAACTTTCGTGATAAAAGTTTTAGATGGCTTCTTTATTCATTTTATGATGGAAGTTTGTATTTTAATTTTTGTGTTTAACATTGTTTGATGTCTTCACAGTTTTCTATTGAATTTGTTACCTAATTTTACAATTATTACTAACTAGCTTTTGCCCGCGGCTTCGCTCACGTTAAGTTCGATTTTTCAAACCCCTCTTTTACCCCCTTAGAGGTTGAATTTTTAAAAATGGTTTCTTAGCGGTTGGTTAGCTCACGTTGTTAGATTTTTATTGGTAATTAAAATCCAACTTAACGCGATTCGTATCTCCGTAAAAAGCCAACATACCAAGTTTCATGGTTATACCTAAGTTGAAAAACGACAGACTTAATAACAATCATTCACCCTCTATTTAACTCCATTGGGAGTGGAACATTTAAAAAATGTCAAACGCGTACTTCTTTATTTTCAATTGAAAGCCAAAATACCAAGTTTGATGGATATTACTTGAAAATCAACTTAAAAATCAGGACTTTTATACAAATTTTCATCCCCTAGTTAAAGTCTTTGGGGGTCGAATTTTCAAAATTTGCGAAATACGTATTTCTTATTCTTTTATCGAAAGCCCATAAATCAAAGTTTCATGGATAATACATGAAAAATAATTTGATAAATGACGGACTTTTATACAAACTTTCAACCCCCATTTAACTCTCTTGAGGTTGGAATTTTCAAAAATCCTTTCATAGCGGACGTCTACGTCATAATAACTATCTGTGTGCAAAATTACAGCCCGATGCGTCCATTGGTTAGAGCTGTGCGTTGATAGACCAGTCAGTCAGTCAGTCACCTTTGCCTTTTATATATTTAGATTATAATTTTTTATATTTTTATTATACAACTAGCTGATCCCTCGGGAACTCTCTCGAGAAAATAAAATTTTCCGGGATAAAAAGTAGCCTATGTAACTCTCCAGGTTTTCAACTATACCCATGCAAAAAATTACGTTGATCCGTAGCTCTGTTGCGGCATGATTGAAGGACAAACCAACAAACAAACACACTTTCTTATTCATAATATTAGCATGATTTGGGTAAATATCAACTGTTAACGACAGTCCTTATTGCATTGAAGGATTGTATTATAAATATTGGATTCAAGCAGGCGTTACTTTGTCCATGATGCTCAAGGAAAAACAAAATCTGTATGGCAGGTACGAGCCATCTCTACTATTAAAAATGCGAAAATGGGTTTGTTGGTTTGTCCTTCAATCACGCCGCAACAGAGCTAGAATCGACGTCCTATTATGCATGGGTATAGTTGAGGACTTGGAGAGTGAAAGAGGCTACTTTTTATCCCGGAAAAATCAAAGAGTTACCACGGTATTTTTAATACTCAATTCACGCTGATGAAGTCGCAGGCATCAGCTAGTACAAAACAACAAAATAATGTAAATAAGGGGCCTATACATACTACTTAAATCAGAACTATTTAAATTTCATTTTGAGATGTCATGCATTATCAACCTTAAAGTAATTGTTATAAGGTTGACATTACTCAAATCATAATTTAAATAATACTGCTTTATTCCGGTATAGGCCAAGGCCAGCGATGTCGAAACCTTGGTTGCCAAAGGAACAACACACCGCCTTTTTACTCCACAATGCCACACGTGAGTGAAAAATCTTTTATTTTCCCCATCAAAGGAGATAAAAATACACTTACTTCTTTTGTTATCCGACTCAATTAGCGCTACATCATTTATTTACGACGTCCTCTATTGATACAATAAACTCTAGATGCGTAGATGTGCTTATTTTGCGTACCTACCGTACCGTGCCTTTTTTGACGACCTCCCTGACGAAGTGGTGAGCGCTGTGGTCTTATTACTGGGAGGTCTCGGGTTCGATTCCCGGCGGGGTCAATTTGGGAATTTATAATTTCTGAATTATCTCTGGTCTGGTCTGGTGGGAGGCTTTCGTTGGCCGTGGCTAGTTACCACCCTACCGTCAAAGACCGTTCCGGCACGATGGCGTGTAGAAACCGATTAGGGGTATGGGTTGAATTTTCACTGCCATACCCCTTCCAAGTTAGTCCGCTACCATCTTAGACTGCATCATCACTTAGGTACCATCAGGTGAGATCGCAGTCAAGGACTATCTTGTCGTCGAATTAAAAAAAACCTAAAAACTTATTACAAATTACAATGTAATAGGTACTTATTAATATTGTAAAATGATTATTTTGAAAAGAGCAACTGCTGAGTTTCTTGCCGGCTCTTCTCACCAGAATCCGCTTTCCGAACCGGTGGTAGAGTCATGACTCATGACGTGTCGTAAGAGCCACAGGTTGGCCTACGTGAAATAAATAATTTTGAATTTTTTAGGTACGGAAGCGGGTGATAGCCTAGTGGTTAGGACTACGGTCTCTGTTTCGGGGGTTCCAGAGTTTAATCCCAGGGTTCATCTCTGACTTCTGAGCTGTGGCGATCCTGGTAAGAGATCTTTGTCCAGCAGTGGACACCCATCGGTTGAGACTCATAACGTAGTTTTTTTTTGGAACGTAGTTCCTTATCACGCGATGTGAAAAGGGGCTAGACGGAAAAAATTAAGACTAAGTTGAACCGACACTTTTTTGAATGTGAATTTGGCATTGTGTTCAATATTTTCACACTACAATATTAGATCTCCGTAGCCTTGTGGTTTCTACAGTCGCATAAAGGTCGATGGTTCGAATCCCAGCTCGACAGACAGTGTTCCACAACACTCACGCATTTTTTTAGAAAATAATATCAGCCAAGTTGAAGTTGACTCATATCCTCCTCTCCCCTCCAAATAAGCGGAAAGCTTGTGTTAGGAGTGGGTACGACAATAGTGCAACGGGTGGGATTCGAACCTGCGACCTTTCAGTGTTCAGTCCTCACCTTTAACCGTTGGGCTATTGAGGCTTCAAAAAAGAATTGAATAAGTGTTCGAAAACTGTTAGTGGGCATTTGCCACCTGCGCGGGAGATATTATAGTGCACAAGAGAGTGCGCAATCTTAGATGTACTCTCCATTCCCTCACTCTCATAGTCCGACGGAACGGAAATCCTAGACAACCAGAGAGAAAACAGGCGCAAGACCAACGGCTTTACGTGCTCCCCGAGGCACGGGGGTGCCACATCACATTTCTAACTCCGGGCTACTACCTACTGAGAATTTCTTGACAGGAAAACCCAATTGGTAGGTTCCTACATAGTTTTGCACGACTCGGGAATCGAACCCAAGACCTTGTTATCCGCAGTCGAATATGGCTAGCACGTTAATAACTACACCAGTGAGTCAGATTACTAATTATGTGCCTAATTAATTATTATTAGCAAGAACTCGAAGTTTTCTATAAAATTTTAAACTAATAAACTTATCTTGTTGTCCAAGTCAATTAGCAGCTTCATTATTTACTTAAGACATCCTGTGTTGATATACGAAACTCTAGATATAAACAGGCAGTGATGCAGTTTTAGCTTACGGTGAAGAGTTGTTTGCAGACCTATATGTACAAATTAATTAAATTGAAGATTGTTTAAGTAATAATTTATTATGTAATGTATGTAAATGTAATGTATGAAATAGCCGCTTATTAAGAACTCTTTTTTTATTTTATTATGTTGTTACAAACAAAGCATAGAAAACAAGAAAACAGATAAGATGATGGACAATAAAACACTTATTCCCATTAGTATAAATTGTCTTTTTGTCTGCCTTGTCTTTTTATGTTCACGAAAATCATCTGAATTAAATTTTTTTAGTGATTAATTTGTTGAAAAACTGGAGAGTGGCTTTTATAATATCATATCTTAATATATATAAATTACGTGTCACGTTGTTTGTCCGCGATGGACTCCTAAACTACTGAACCGATTTTCATCAAACTTCGTAACTATCTGTAATTTGGTCCAACTTAAAAGATAGGATAGTTTTTTTGGATTGGGATAGTTTATTTGTTTTATTTATATAGATAAGTTGGCGGTACGAAGTTCGCTGGGTCAGCTAGTATATATATATATATATATATATATATATATATATATATATATATATATATTTATATATATATATATTTATATATATATATATATATATATTTACCAATATTATAATTGCGAAATTATGATTGTTTGTTAGTTTGTATTTTGTCCTTCAATCGTATAACAAGGGAGCTACGGGTTGACGTCATTTTTTGCATGAGTTTAGCTGAGGACTTGGACAGTGACGTCATATATGTACAGTAGCTTTTGCCTGCGACTTCGCTCATGTTAGATTCGATTTTCATACTATTTCAAAGCCCTATTTAACCCCCATAGTGCTTGAATTTTCAAAAAATGCTTTCTTAGCGGATATGCCTACGACATAATAATCTGTATATTTAAGCCTGATCCATGCAGTAGTTTGAGCCGTGCGTTGATAGATCAGTCAGTCAGTTACCTTTTATTATATAAATATAAAAAAATAATAATACGTGTGGCACTCGGGGCCTGCCGCGGTAAAGCTATTGCATATCATTTTCTAGTCGCACGCACACAAACAACGTGCCGAAGTCTGCCGAACTGAAACGACGGTGTTAGGTTTATTTTCGTTACGGAATTTCTTGATTCGGTCGCCGCGCTCAAAGCCCGCGATAAAAGCTATGTAATAGCTTAAAATATAAAATTTTATATAGGTATTTATTTATTTTATATAAGATAAGAAGATGTGTGATTTATGTGGCGGTTCTAAAATTAAAAAAAATTAAGGTTTTGTTCGTATCGGGACTGTGCGTATCTTTGGTGGAAGTGTGTCAGCGACTTCCTTCCTGCGTCAGGGTGGAATATGCAAACAGTGCGAGGTTAGAGCAAGGATGTGGCGCCATTGCAGAGTAAGGATATGCCATTGTGTGTCACTCAGCTGTCAGCCCGCGCGTGACGACCGTTTGTATACTCCTGCCCGTGACGTGGAATAATTACAACGATTTTCATAATCTGTATTATTACCTTAGTTTAACGGAGAGGGTAGATTGGCTACTTTTAGCGGCAACGATCGTCGTTTTTGCAATTTTGAGTCGCTGCTCGGAAGCTCGATTTCGCGTCCGAACGCTAACTTATCGAGTAGGGACACAAAAAACGCCAGTCTCAGCGATCCCGTTCCCTCAAATATGGTCGAGCGAAGCAATTGCTGGATCATGCGTCATGCTCGTGAACGGGTGCCGCCGCCGGCGGGAATGGAACCGGTGGTAGAATCTTGACGTGTCATAAGAGCCACAGGTCGGCCTACATGAAATAAATAATTTTGAATTTTGAATTTTTTTGAATTTTGATCAAGTTGCGTTATATAACATCGGCATTTTACGATTTTTAACCGAACGCGAACCTGCGACCCCTGAAATATGAGACCACATTCCTAACCACTAGGCTATCACTGCTTCTTAAAGTAGGTAAAGCCCTTTGTAATCTCCATAAATTGGACGATCCCGGAATTTGCTGACCAGTTTGATCTCAATTTTCATTTCACGGAAAAACGATGCTTTTTTCGCTTTGCCACTGATTGGAAAATTGAACAGGTGTACATTTTTTGCTACTGAATTCGATTAGTGCCTAACCTGAGTGGTTTTCTAGCTTTTATAGGAAACTAGCTGATCTGATGCCCGCGACTTCGTCCGCGTGGATTTAGTTTTTAAAGTCCCTCGAGTACTCTGATTTTCCGGGAGAAAAAGTAGCCTATGTCACTATCCAGGTCCTCGACTATACTCATGCATAAAACCACGTCGATCCCTATCTCTGTTGCGACGTGATTGAAGGACAAACCAACATACAAACACACTTTTGCATAAATAATACTGAACGGACTGTACCCTTACCTGGTTGTGAAAGGAGGTAAAACTTCAAATCTGAAAATTCATTCCTCCCGGCAAAAATTACCGACACTCGATTAATTTTTATTTTCCCGATCAACTTTGTTATATAATTTACCCGCGTTCTAGTTGTGAGTGACTTTCCTTTTAATTAAAAATTTTACCTTTTTAACCAACTTCAAAAAAAAAAAATCTCAATTTGTCGGAATCTTTTCTTTATGTATGCTCACCGATTACTCAAAGACGCCTGAACCGATTTGGAAAATTCTTTTTGGAGTTTACTCCTTAAGAATCGATTTTAGGCGCCCGGTATGAGAAAAATTCGAGGAGTAAAATCTACTTATCAATGACCTCGTTAGGTTTTTCACAACGATGCAAATTTCTACCCTAACGTTGAGTAAATAAGGTTGGTTTTCGTGCGAAAGAGCTTTACGAGGGAAACCGTGACCTCGTTACATTTTTCACAACGATGCAAATTTCTACCCTAGCGTTGAGTAAATAAGGTTATTTTTCGTGCGAAAGAGCTTTCGCTTCGGGAAGCCGAGCGCGTACCGATCGGGTCCGAGCGGCGCCTAGACGCAGCGAGCGTCGTGAATGCATTACGACGTTGTAAGGAGTAAACTCCAGTCGTGCGTCGGAGCTGACACACACACTTTTTTTGTTTGAAAGGGTTATACTTCTCAGGTGGTCTCATTTACATTTTTATCGAAAATCGGTCGAGCGGTTTAAAAAATCAACAATAAATTATAATAAACTTTGTAGTGGCGGTCTTTTAAAAAGATTTTTTATATTAAATTATATGTAATACGAGCTTGTATCGTTGATGTTGCGCCACCCCTGACGCGATGGTATCCATGATGGATTTCGCCATGAAAAAAAAACTAAGGAGCCTCAATAGTTTGACGGTTAAAGGAGCGGACTGAAAACTGAAAGGTCGCACGTTCGATCCCCACCCGTTGCACTATTGTTGTACCCACTCCTAGCACAAGCTTTCCGCTTATTTGGAGGGGAGAGGAGAGTATCAGTCAACTTCAGCTTGGCTCTTAAAAAAAAAAAAAAATTGTCTCACTCATAAATAGTGAGGTACGGGATGAGAAAGAGATTGATATTTTAAGCCTTAGGTTACAATTATTCGTGATAACCGACGGCTTCACAGTCATGCGCGGTAGCGGTTGGCGAGCGCACGTATTCGATAAGGCCGTACTCGCCGCGATAAACTTTTTCTCAATGTACCGTCATTGACACGAATAAAATGCAATGTGCGGCTCTAGCAATAGAGCCTAGTAATGGAAGTGTAATGAGTGTAGAAGAGTTTGAAAGTAATAGTATTAACTGTGGGCAGGAGGTTTCTGAGTGTGAAGAGTCGAGTCAAAAGTCGTATAAAATGGCTTTAGTCTCTAATGCCGGTAAGAGACCTACAAAGAGGAATTGGAGTGAAGATGGATCTCAAAATCATGAGCAGAACGAGGATGAGTTCATTGTTGTGCAGAGGAAGGCGAAACGATATTTGCGAAGACATGATAACAATAACGAGAGACAAAATGTAGGCAAAGAGCCGGTGGAAAAGGCATTTGAAGTGTGTTTAACATCCACTGAAGTACTTCCTAAACAAATAGGATTAGTTAAATTGTTGAAGGCTGAAAATTTGGTGGCTATAATAAGTATTAAATACAAAAGTCCGTACAAGGTATTTATAAGATTTGAAACAAAAGAAGAAGCTGATAAGTTACTCAACAGCGCAAAATTTATAGAATTAGGCTACAGATGTCATTTAACAAATGAAGTTAGCTACTCTTATGGCACGGTTAGATACCTTGAGATGGAAGTAGAAGAAAAAGAGTTGCTGGAATCTATAACATGTCAGTCAGAGATTATTTCTGTAAGAAGACTCAAAAAACTTGCAGATGATGGAAAGTGGATACCAAGTGAGACTGTGCGATTCTGCTTTAAGGGTGATAGTTTGCCTGCATATGTATATGGGTATGGAGGAAGATTCAGAGTAGAACCGTATGTTTTCCCGGTAACGCAATGCGGAATTTGCTGGCTTTTCGGCCATTTATCCCGAAGTTGTTCCAAAAAGAAAGTGTGTCCAAAATGCGCAAAAAACCATGAGAATTGTGATACCGATAAATACAAATGTATAAATTGTAAGGGTAATCATATGGCTTTTAACAAAAGATATCCGGTTTTCTTAAAAGAAAAACGTATTCGTGAGATTATGAGTAGAGATAACTGTACATACAAGATAGCGTTGTCTTTATATCTTAGAGATAACAAAGGTTCCAAATACGTAAGTACTACTATCACGGAAGAAGGAAATACTAGCCAAGAGAGAGAGAATATAGATGAACCGTTTATCGCTAGTCAAGAAGAAGAAAAGACAGATGATAGTGAAGATGATAAATCTAGCCTAGAAGAGCCTATATTGTGCCTGAATTTAGATACAGGACATCTAAATAAATCCAACACTAAAAAGAAGAAAAAGAAGCCACGAAAAACAGAAAGCTCACAAAACAGTTTTGTAGGTACTGAAGAAAGGTCTGAAAGCGCACCTGAGAAAGATAGTAAAGCTGGTAAGACTAAAAAAGAAAAACCCAGTTTTATAACTATTCTATGCAAAACAAAGGATATTTTACTCAGCGAGAAGTCGGCAGATGAAAAGATAATTTCAGTGGTTAAACTATTATTTGAATGGATAACATCACTAATTTTTAAGACTGTAGGTAATGGAGAGACAATAAGTAAATTGATTAAAGGTATATTCAATGGATAGTGAAACCCTAAAGAATTTTGTGATTAATATAGCTCAGTGGAATGCACAAAGTGTATTACCAAAAAGACAAGATTTGGAGTTGTTATTAAACCGCGAAAATATCCACATTTGCATTTTGAGTGAAACATGGTTAGAGCCTGAAAAAACGTTAAAATTTAAAGATTATAATGTTTACAGAAAAGATAGATCTGATAGTTACGGCGGAGTCGCTATTATAGTACATAAATCTTTAAAAAGTCAAAATATACCAAATGAGGTGAAAAACGCAGGGATTGAAATTGTATCGGTAAGAATTTTAAACTGTGAATACTTAAAATTTGTTTCATCATTGTATTGTCCATCATCTATCCAAACCTCTCAAAGTGATTGGGATGATATATTTTCAAAGTTCTCGAATAAATCGGTATTGGCGGGAGATTTCAACGGGCACCATACAAATTGGTCATGTAAAAGTGACACTAGGGGATCTCAGATATATGATGCATCATTTGATAATAATTATATAGCATTGAACAATGGTTCTAGTACTAGGATTAGATTGGTTAACAATATTTTACAAGCCACTTCACCAGATATTACTTTTGTTACTTCTGATGTTGCTGTCTATTTTAAATGGCAAATCTCAAATGAAAGTTTAGGTAGTGATCATATTTTTATTAAATACAATTTAGAGTATCCAAGTAGAGCAACTTTTTTGAAACAAAGAAACTTTAAGCTAGCTAATTGGCAAGAATATCGACGCATTTTACAGAATAGGTTTGATCAACCCCCTTTAAATCTTGAGTGTGTTCAAAATATGTATGATTTCCTTGTTAGTGAAATTAATGATGCAGCTAGAAAAAGCATTCCGATGAAAAAAATTTGTACAGATCCCTTACAAAAATTTCAGCCAAAGCCGTATTGGGATCCATCTTTATCACGAGCCATAGCTGAACGAAGATTAGCCCTTAAAAACTTTAGGCGCAACCCAATTCCAAGTAATTTTGACAAATTAACTTCGAAAATAGCAGAAGTACAACGGCTTACAAGACGTGCGGTAGCTAAACAATGGCAAAAATATTGCGGAGAAATTGATGAAGTTACTGATAGTCCGACTATGTGGCGCAAAATGTGTTGGGTTAAGGGTATAAGAAGTAATCGTTATCAGGTTCCAAGTGATAAAAAGAAAGAGCTCTTACGTTCATTAGCTCCAGATTCGGTGGAATCTCCCCCGCTAATATTGAGTTCTAGTAATCCGACATTAGAACAAGATTTTTCTATAAATGAATTGATTCACTGTTTAAAAAAAAAGGATACTGCTCCGGGTGATGATGATATTACTTACTCTATGATATACAATCTACCTCTCAATGCTAAGCTATACTTATTAAAAATTTATAATCAAATTCTTTGTCAAGCTTCTATTCCAGAACAGTAGCGTAGTGTTAAAATTGTGCCTATACCTAAACATAATCCAAATCCAAATTTAAGCCCGAAGTTGAGACCTATTTCACTGATTTCGTGCATATGTAAAATCTATCATCTTATGTTAACAAAACGATTAGAGTGGTTTGTCGAAAAGGAGAAGGTAATACCATCATCAACTACTGGTTTTAGAAGAGGTCAGTCATGTTTGGACTGTCTGGTCCGTCTTGTGTCACATATACAGATAGGGATGTCAAAAAGTGTCCACACATTGGCTTGCTTTCTAGACATTGAAAATGCCTATAATAATGTTCTCATTGACAAACTAGTTATCATTCTAGATAGATTAAATGTTGGTGCAAAAATATGTAGATATTTATGGGAATCTTTAAGCAGAAGATATTTAATAATTGAAGATAACAATAATAAGGAGAAACCTTTTACAAGGTGGTCTCATAGAGGATTAGCCCAGGGAGATCCACTTTCTCCTCTTCTTTTTAATATAGCTACTGCCCACATATGTGCAACCATAAGTAACGTTAATGTTTTGCAATACGCAGACGATTACGTTATTTATGCGCAAAATGAAAAATTAAACGTAAGCAAAACTAATGTGCAAAATGCTCTTACGATAGTAGTAAGTACATTGGAACAAATAGGATTAGACTTATCACCTAGTAAGACCAAATATTGTGTTTTTACTAGGAAAAGAAGAGTAGACTCGATTAACCTGGCAATTAAGGATCTCAAGATTGAACGTGTCGATTGTCTCAAATATTTGGGAATATGGTTAGATAAGTCATTACTTTGGACAAAACATATTAATGAAACTAGAGAGAAAACTATGAAAGCATTAAATTTATTAAAAGTACTAGCAGGTGCCTCGTGGGGATTACATCCTAAACATTTGAGACGATTATACATTGCATTGGTTCGCAGTCGAATGGATTATGGCAGTTTTCTTTATGATAATGCAGCTAAAACACATTTATTGAAGTTAGATAGAGTTCAAAATTCCGCTCTACGTATTATTGGTGGTTTCATTAAAACTACGCCTATTCACGTAATGGAATGTGAACTATCTATCATTCCACTTCATTTGCGTCGTCAGTATCTGGGTACTAAATACTGCTTGAAAGCCATGTCTCAGTTTAGCAATAGTACTATAGAGCTATTAAAAAAACTTGCCGATTTTAGTCAAACACGTTATTGGGAGAAGAAAAAAATACCATTATTGATTAAAATTTATAATGATGTTAGAAAGAACAAAATTTATTCCTGTAACCCTCTTTCTATGTTTTCCTTGAGTACTTGGACATCGAAAATTAATACAAATTTTATATGTACTGAAATCAAAGATGTAACAGAGTCCAAGAAAAACACCTGTAGTAATGGTTTAAAATATAAAACGCTTAACATGTTGCATACTAAATATGATGGGTGGCACAAAATATACACAGACGGTTCTAAAGCCAGTAACGGACTTGGAGCAGCTTTTTATGATCCTGGTCGCAAGGTGAAGGAAATGTTCAAAGTTACATCCGATATCACAATTATGTCCACGGAGCTCTTTGCAATCTCTGAGGCAATATCATATGCTAGAAATGTAGGACTGGAAAAGTTCTTTATCTTAACGGACAGCAAGAGTGCATTGCAGCATATAGCTCGATGCGCCTCCTCTGGTAGAAGAGGTGTTTCGGTAGCATATGATATTATTAGGAAATACCTACAACTTTCTAGCGATGGTTTGTCTGTGGGATTGCAATGGGTTCCGGCTCATATCGGTTTAATTGGTAACGAGGAAGCCGATAGATCAGCCAAAGTTGCTTCTATATCTGGAAATGAAATATTTGTTATTCCAAACTATACCGAAATTCTACTAAAATGTAAATTAGAGATCTATAACAGTTGGAAAAACTATTTTAATGAAATATCAAATTCAAAAGGAATTTGGTACAAAACTATACAAAACGACCCTCCTTATATACCATGGTTTACCAATTTTAAGTTGCGTAGAGAATTGATAGTTGTGGCTCTCAGACTACGTTCCGGGCACACTCCGTTAAATAGTTTTAAATACCTAATGAAAAAGGCTGAGTCAAAAAATTGTTCCCTCTGTAACAATCTAGAAGACACACAACATCTTTTAATGGAGTGTGCACGGAGTGAAGATATGCGAGCCTCAATGATAAATAATTATAAGTTAAATCTCGCAGATGTGGGTATTTTCCAAAGTGTTCTCGCGGCGCCATTTTCCTCAGCCGCGAGATCTCTTTGTGAGTTAATTCTAAGAATTTTTAAACAAAATCAAGAGTAGTTTAAGTTCAATTTTTTTTTTAAGTTTTAAGATTGTATAGTATAATTTAATTAGGTTATTATAGGTCTGGCATAATCTCATGTGAGATTCAAAGACCTCTCAAAAATTGAGAATTAAAAAAAAAAAAAAAAAAACCGACGGCTTGTAACAAACACCGGAAGGAGTGGTATAGTTCTTGCAATTCACGAGGGCGACTGACTTATGGTTGTGTGTGTGTCGTATCTGTATAAGTGTGAGCGAGCGCAATGCTCGCGCCTGCCCGCTCCCACCTAGGCTTTGACAGGCGCGCACACTTATGCAATGTGCAAGTACACGAAGTAACCACGAGTAAAGCTCACTCGCCTTCGTGAATTGCAAAAACTGTAGCACACAACAGACCATCACGGTTTACGTGTGAAAACCAGCCCAGAAGGAAGTAGAAGAAGAACCGACGGCTTTACGTACTCTCTTAGGCACGGAGGGCACGTAAAAGCTAACTTCGGACCTCCAGAGTTAGTCGCCCATTTAGTTACCGACTGTGCTCAATGTTGCTTAACCAGTGTGATCGTGTGTTATTCGATCGATGTCTCAACTAAGACACACTTTCCTTGACCCTCAATACCTATCGATTAAAAAAGACTTCCCCTTCAGTTATAGGTACATAATTTAGATAGTTACTTGATTTAAAGGTAGACTTCTCTAAGTCTACCTTTAAATCAAGAGTGATTATTATCTTCTAGGCAAGCGCGCTCCATCTTGGGCTTCACTTATCATCAGGTGTGATTGCAGTCAAGCACAAGTCAAGTAACTATTTATAAAGAAATAGAACCCAAGCTAGTGTTTATTCGTAGCCGATGTTTTTCAGGATACCTAATGAATTTTACATGGACGTCTGAGAGAAACCAGATTGGAAAGTACACCTCAGCTCCTAAATTGGCAATACGGGTTCAACGTGATTGGATTGACTCAACAGTTCCAAAGGAACAGCGAAACGTTAAACTAATCTGTGCTACCCACCCTTTGCGGTCGCCTGTGCCCTTATTAATTGTAACAAAAACTAATTCCTAGGAAGGTTTTTCATTTAAAAAAGTTGTTTTTAAAAAAACAACTTCAAACGCCTGCCCCACTACAAAGTATTAGTATTATTTTTTGTTGATTTTTTAAAACCCATTCGCCTGATTTCAATAAAATTTAAATAAAATATACTTCTTCTGAGGGTATACTTTCCAGGTAAGTATACCTGGAAAGTATACCCTTGTAAACAGATTTTTTCAAATCAGTTCTTCAAGTAATAATTGAGAACCTGCTCCTTTTTTGAAGTCGGTTAATAAGCTTTTACAAAATTAGTGATTCCGGATTATCAAGTGATACCACTGCCAAATGCAATAGGGCTGTGACGATCAAATATAAATTTCAAATAAGAATTTCAAAAAACGTGACATCAGTTCTTCGAACCTCTCCCATTAATTCTACTTCAGCTTTGCAACTCAAAATTATTGCCCATTTTCACCAACTATACCTAAATCATTCCCTAAGTAGGAATCTCTTTACGTAGGTAGCCCCTAAATACAATCCCTTACCTTTTCACCTTTAGGTGTTTTGACAGAAAACATCACCTAATTTAGCTCATCATGAGCAACCCATTTACGTCTCACTACTGAACGCAGGTCTCCTTTCAGAGAGAAGGGTTATAGAGCATAGTCCACCACGCTGGCCCAATGCGAATTGGTATCATACACCTTTGAGAACATTATGGTGAACTCTCAGGCGTGAAGGGTTTCCACACGATGTTTTCCTTCACCGTTGTAACATGTGGTATTAAATTACTTAAACGCACTTAACTCCGAAAAGTCAGAGATGCGTGCCAGGAATCGAACCTGCGACCCCCCGAATAGAAGACTGTAAATATAACCACTGCTAGATAGTGGCTAGGATTACTAATTTAGCTCAATACCATATTCATATATAATTTATCAATATATGTACCAACCCCGCACCGGGAAGCGCAGTGTTGGCAGACCCCCCACCAGGTGGACCGACGACATCAAACGAGTCGCAGGGAGCCGCTGGATCCAGGCGGCGCAAGACCGAGGCCTGTGGAAGTCCATGCAAGAGACCTTTGTCCAGCAGTGGACGTCTAGCGGTTGATAAAGAAGAAGAAGATACCAACCCCAATTAGCATCATGATGGACTTGACTCCGATTGCGGTGAAACTTGGCACTGAGATATCAGGCATTCTGGTGACACATTTACATCCCGGAAAAGTTCCTCCGGGAATGAGATCGTAGGTATTACCTAGTTCTAATAAAAAGGGGAATAGTTCAAAACCAGAAAATCGTTGGGAACGCTCAATAGAGCAAAGCGAACTGGCAAAAATGTTGAACGAATCCATACCTGGCCACCGATCAAAGGGCCTTTGTTTAGAGTTGATTGGAAAATGGAAATCGACGCGCTCGGCTTAACCATTCAAGTGTGCTGGAATTTAGTAGTCTTTGTTTTTAATTCTTGCTGGAACGGGGGTTGTAAGTTTGGTTGTTTGCATAACGTGCGTATTTCGGATTCCGTATTCTGTTAACATTATCCTAGACCAGATTTTTCATAAGCATAAGCTGTGTTTTAAGTTTAAATACCAATATACCCATGTAATTTACCCATGCATAATTTTATTTAAAAAAAATCTTTTTAAAAACCGACTTCAAACGCCCGCACCACTAAACCCAATTATATAATTTATTGTAAATTTTTTAAAAACCGCCCAACCGATTTCTATAAAATTTAAATGGGACCACCTGGGAAGTATACCCTTTCAAACAAAAAATAAATTTCCAAATTGGTTCAGGCGTGTTCGAGTAATCGGTGAACATACATAAAAAAGAAAGATTCTGAAGAATTGTTACTCCTCCTTATTTGAAATTACGTCGATCCATATTATGCAGTGTGATTAAAGGAGAAACCAACAAACCAACAAACATTTATACATTTTCGCATTCATAATATTACTAGATAATGTCCGCGTGGATTAGGGTTTTTGACTCCCGCGGGAACTCTTTACTTTTCTGGGATGGAAATGTATGTCTATGTGTTAATCTTGGGTATGAGCTATCTCCATTCCAAATTTGAGCCAAATCGGTTCATTCATTGTGGCGTGAAAAAGTAACAAACATCCATCCACCCATCCTTACATCCATCCTCACAAACTTTCGCGTTTATAATATTAGTAGGAAAGTAGGACGTAGGATATTACCTGAAGTAAAGGAGTAAGTTATTTGTTACATTATTATTATAATTCTTATATTAATTCTAATACCCCATAATAATATGGTTGAATTGTATTGAAACTATGGCAAAACCGACGGTCGCGTGTGTACAAGCGGGCAATTAATTCCTCTACAATAGCTAATAGCTCGTAATGTTTCCTGCGAGCGTATACAACGTCTTATCTATAGTTGGTTGATAACGAACGATTGCAATTTAACAAGGTTTTGACGATCTCCCTGGCGCAGTGGTGAGCGCTGTGATCTTAAAACTGGGAGGCCTCGGGTTCGATTCCCGGCGGGGTCAATTTGGGAATTTATAATTTCTGAATTGTCTCTGGTCTGGTCTGGTGGGAGGCTTTCGTTGGCCGTAGCTAGTTACCACCCTACCGTCAGAGACGTGCCGCCAAGCGATTTAGCGTTCCGGCACGATGGCGTGTAGAAACCGATTAGGGGTATGGGTTGAATTTTCACTGCCGTACCCCTTCCAAGTTAGCCCGCTACCATCTTAGACTGCATCGTCACTTACCATCAGGTGAGATCGCAGTCAAGGACTATCTTGTCATCGAATAAAAAATAAAAGGGTAGTTACGATCAGTTGAACTACGAATATGAAAAAGTAGAGCCTAGATAGCCTAATTAAAAAAAAAAACAAAATTCAAAATTATTTATTTCACGTAGGCCAACCTGTGGCTCTTATGACAAGTGATGACTCTACCACCGGTTCGGAAAGCGGATTCTGCTGAGAAGAGCCGGCAAGAAACTCAGCAGTTGCTATTTTCAAATTAATCATTTTCCAATATTATTATGAAGCTATTACATTATATATATACACATACATAATAAGTTTTTCATCATACCTATTCGAAAAACGAATATTGGCTTCAGAGGATAGCGGGAGCAAAATTTAATTTTAACCCCATGGGACTTTTCATTTCTCTCTTCTGATTGGTCCGCGTTCGTGCTTTAGTATGTGTCGAAATTCAAAAATGTTTGAGAAGCTGTTGTCTTCGATAAGTCACGTGATCAATTTGTCGATCAGATATACGCCCATACTGTATCCAACATAAATATTTATGTTTAATTATTTAGTATATCAGGATGGTAGATGAGGAAAGAATCGCGGTGTGCCAGCGTAGAATGGAAAGAAGCATGTTGGGCATAAAAATGATAGACAGAATCAGCAACCAAGCTATTCGTAAAAAAACAAGAGTTACCGACGTCACCAGGCAGATAAGATTATTAAAATGGAAATGGGTTGGCCATATTAGCCGAGCGAGTAACACTAAATGGACAAAAATCTTGACAGAGTGGTTACCTCGCAACGCTAAAAGGAAAAGAGGAAGACCTTGGAGACGCTGGGCAGATGTGTTTGCTCAGGTCAATGGACCACTATGGATGAGAAGCGCGCAAAATAGACGGACTTGGAAAGAGCTGGGGGAGGCCTACGCCACACAGGCGACTTCTACCAATAACACACAACATAATTCAAATCAATAGGTTATAAGCAATGACATTTTAAATATTGTAGGTAAAAAAATAATAATAATAATTTTTGTATTCTAGTAATGTAACATAATGTATTATTTTAACCAAATGTATGGAAATTTTGTAAAAAAATTGGTAGTTGAATAAAGGGCTATTTTATTTTTATTTATTTATTTATTTAGTATATAATAATTTACTTGTATTTAAACTTTTAATATATTATGATGTCTATACACAGTAGGTCGATACTCCTCGCTTTTTCTCATAGGTAATGATGAAAAATAGTGTGTGTCATTCGGGGCCAAAATATTTTGTTCTCGGGCGGCGTTCCGCTCAGGATTCTACTTTAGAATCCTTCCCTTTGCTCTGAATTCAAAATAACGCCCTCGGGGAACAAAAAATTTCTTTGGCCCCATATAACACAAATAACTATTTTATACTATCTTGTGGGCAACAGGATGCCAAGCCGATTTAGCCTATGCAACATACGCTTAAAAGTGCGGACTGAAAACTGAAAGATTGCAGGTTCGAGGTCCCTCGTATCTACGAGGATAGTAGTCAACTTCAGCTTGGCTGATATTCTTAAAAAAAGTTGACTGTCGTGGAACACTCGGTTGGAACAAAGTTCCTTCTAATAATAAATTAATAATAAAAAAAATAAAAAAAAATAATAATCTGAAGTCGGGATTCGAACCGCCTCCGAACCGATATTTTCACTCTTTCGTTTACGCTACGCCACCAAAGATATGATGGCCTGTGTGTAATAAACGAAGGCAATATGTGTCGTAACGGAAAATTCTTACACTTTTTATTGGCTAGCCTCCATCCGCCAAATCGTCCGAAAAGGAACTTTGTTCCAAAAACATTAAACACCTTTATTGCACATGCAACATAAAACTTAACATGCGAAGGAGGCCTTATTGATAACAGAGCAATGTTTACCACAGGTGAATGAGATGTGAGGGTAGTAGGTACTGTGCTACTACTAGTGGTTCGCCCCGAACTGAGACCTCGCGGTATCCCATAATTCCCGTAAGGTAGTTTTAACTATATTATATTGTAATTAAAACGCGCCGAATCTGATGACGTCAATCGTCATCTGCTTTCGTGGATGGGATACGTATTTACAATATTAAAGACAGCGCCATCTAGTAACAGTATAGTGAAGTTTTGTTAAAAACATTGATGCCGATTAAAACTCAAATAATTTCGTTTCTTTATAATATTTATCTAATCTTAGTATTTGTTGTTCAAGTACAGAATATAACTCAAATTATGTGTAAGTTTCAAGTTTTAAAACAAAGTGGTTTTAGAGATCTAGCCTCGAATACAATCTCCACTTTGAAAGCCCCCCATTTCGTATGGGAGCCCCCCTGAAATAAAGATTTTTATAACTTTTTAAGCCATTTTCGGCTGGAGGCCATCGGTTTACATATCATATCTAAAATTGAAGTAATTACGTTCAGTAATTCAGAAGTTATTAGGCTCTGACAGACGGACGGACGGATAAGTGCAAATCGCTCTAGTAAACTCAGAGACCTTCGCTTCGCTCGGTCGAATATAATATCCATTATTATCATTATTGATATCCTTTTTTTTTTTTAAAGAATATTAGTCAAATTGAAGTTGACTAATATCCTCCTATAAGGATCCCTCTAATTGGGTATAGGCTTAACCTAATGTAAGTATATATTATGTACTAACATTAGGTTAAGCGATTAAATATGTAACTGTTAATAACATCAGATTTAGAATTTAACTGTAATTAGTGAAATAAGGAAATAAAGGCTAATAATAATATCCTCCTATCCCCTCCAACTAAGCGGAAAGCTTGTGCTAGGAGTGGGTACGTCAATAGTGCAACGGGTGGGATTCGAACCTGCGACCTTTCAGTTTTCAGTTCGCACCTTTAACCGTTGGGCTATTGAGGTCTACTTCTTTATCAACCGATAGACGTCCACTGCAGGACAAAGGTCTCTTGCATGGACTTCCACAGGCTTCGGTCTTGCGCCGCCTGAATCCAGCGGCTCCATGCGACTCGTTCAATTTCGACAGATTAGGGATAAAGGTTGAATGAACAGTGCCATACCCCTTCCAAGTTAGCCCGCTACCATCTGAAACTTAATCGTCACTTACCATCAAATGAGATCGCAGACAAGGAAAAAAACACTCTGAAAAGTCAGAGGTGCGTGCCCGGGATCAACCTGCGACCCCCCGTATCACAGATCACAGTCCTAACTACTAGGCTATCACCGCTTATATACCATAACATTACATTGAAGTAAAAGTTTAAATTGAAAATTTAAAACACCCCCTACCTGAGACGAACGATATCAACGATTATACTGGCACGCGTGAAGCACTTAATCTAGTTGTTTAGACATATAGGGTTATAATTCGATAGATCCACACAATCTCGGCAACCTTTACTAGCAATGTCAATTTTGTGGGTAAGATTTTATCGATCCACCCTACCTATTCGATATTTTTTCGTCTTGTCAATTCGCAAGTGAGACAAGCGAAGAATCGGTCGTTGTCATCGATTGGACGTCTAAAGTGCCGCTTATAAAACTGTACAGAACTTTTTTACCATTTACATCGTGTGTGTGTACAACTTGGATTCTCCATAACAGCAGCTGCTGCAGTTTTGTGTAATTCGTTCGAACCAAAGAGAGAAGTCTAGCAGAACAAAGGCCGACCCTACCAACTACGTCGGCGTGGCAGATCGACGACATCGAAAGGTCAGTGGAATCCTTAATTTCCTGCTTGCTTATTGATGTTGGAGGTTTGTCCAGAAATAGGAACTATCGAATTAAAACTCAATACAGTCCGCTAATTCCTATTCTAACCAGTGATCGCGTGGGCCTTACAACCCCACCAACATTTCATCTAAAATCATTCGGGTGGAATAAAACCCACCACTAGTATACGTCAAAAATGTCTTACATCATTTTGGAAAAGAGCTGATACTCTTACACTGCTGGACCGATATTAACCAAACATAGCTAAGAACCACCGCAAGGAAACTGGTTTTCAAATGAAAAAAACTGCATCGAAATCGGTCCATCCGTTTGAGAGCTGCGATGCCACAGACAGACACACACACACACACACACAGACATACATCGACGTCAAACTTATAACACCCCTCTTTTAGAGTCGGGGGTTAAAAATATCGTGTTCAAAGGGGCAATCCATCCGGGTATATAACACAGACGAGTGCAGTGATTTAAGTGCTCGGAGATAGATAGGGCGATTTCCAGCGTGGAGGAACATTATATGCAATTACTTGTTACTTCCCCTGCAGCAATTAATTGCAAACGAGTGGATTTGTTACTGCACAAGTGTAGAGTTTAGTTTTTTTTTTTAATTCAATGACAAGCTAGTCCTTGGCTGCGATCTCACCTGATGGTAAGTGACGATGCAGTCTAAGATGGTAGCGGGCTAACTTGGAAGGGGTATGGCAGTGAACATTCAACCCATGCCCCTAATTGGTTTCTACACGCCATCGTGCCGGAACGCTAAATCGCTTGGCGGCACGTCTTTGACGGTAGGGTTGTAACTAGCCACGGCCAAAGCCTCCCACCAGACCAGACCAGAGACAATTCAGAAATTATAAATTCCCAAATTGACCCCGCCGGGAATCGAACCCGAGACCTCCTAGTTATAAGGCAACAGCGCTCACCACTGAGCCAGGGAGTTATTTTACAGGATAATAAGAGACTCCTACTTAGGGCATGGTTTAGTTGTGGTTGGTGATAATAGACGCGAGGATTATAATCATTATACTATAGATCCCAGTTTCATTTTGTTTGTAATAAAATGAAGGCCTGAATTATCAGTATCTATCTTCGAAACGTTATTTGTTAGTTACTGTTTGTTATTGACGTGATAACGTCTTATAAATCGATGAACACCGGCTACACACACGAAAAAGTGTCACGTTCCGCCCGAGCCTGCGCGTGCAAGCGAGAGCGCGGAACAAGCGATAGAGAGGCACGATCGACCCAAGCGTTGGCTTGTGACTAGAGAGCGCCCGTATTTTATCACGTAAAACTATTGCCCGTAAACCGACTTTACAGACTTTAAACTTTGCTTAACTACGCTAAATTTTATATTTTACGTGTTTACGTTTTTTAATTTGTTATAAATAGCTAATTAAGCTTAATTTAATAATAATTTAAAAAGCTTAATATTTTTCAATAGCTAATGGGTAAAAAAATGCAAAAATGAAAAAAATCGCAATATGCGGAATTTTCTATAAATTAACTATTTTACACTTACAAAGCAACGGATATACCTAGGCATATTACTCGATTACTAGAGTGATATCCATGTTAGGTACCGCTTTGAGAATACTACTCTGTGCTCAAATTATTGTAATGGTTTGCATATCAAGTTTAAATATCTATTAGACCATTGTTTTTATTCGGTAAAAGAGTTCTTAAGTTATTAAAAGTTTAATTAAATTCTCATAAATTTATATGTATTTGGACATCGCGTCGGTAACGGTAAAATATGTGTTCGTGTTTATCTACCTAATAACATCTAGATAATATTTTGTAATGTATACTATATTTTACCAAAAAAAAATATTGAATTTACTTTACTATATTATATTTTAAAAAAATACAAATTTTATGGATATTAACTATTCGATCTACGATCCTACGTGGTGGTGAGTAACGATGCATTCTAAGATAAAAGCGAGTATGTCAGTAATATTAAACTAATTAGGTTGTATGTACAATCAAGGATTATTTCACTTTGACGCTGATGTCGTCGAATACGATTACGATCAATGGAATAACCTTGGACAATCGTACCTCAGATCACCATAACCACCAAGCCTCTTTTAAGCCTCAATAGCCCAACGGTTAAGGTGCTGACTGAAAACTGAAAGTTCGCAGGTTCGAATCCCACCCGTTGCACTATTGTCGTACCCACTCCTGGCACAAGCTTTCCGCTTATTTGGAGGGGAGAGGAGAATATTAGTCAAGTTCAACTTGGTTGATATTCTTTTTAAAAAAAAAAATCAGTGCCGATTTCACATACGTCGAATGACGTTTAACCGAGGAATAAACTGGGCGTTTTGACAATTTTTGTATTGAAAATACTGTCAAAATATCAAATTTACGCTCGGATGAGACTTATTGTACGTTGGTAAAATCGGCCATGAGCTACCTAAATTAAATTTCTCAAGTCTGAAAACAATAGCGTGACAATAGCGATCTTACTACGCCAGAGAGGTAATCAACCTGAAGTTAGGTATTTTAAAGGTAGGCTGAATCTATTAATGGCAGGATCTCCGGGCGCAGTAGGCATTTAGAGCAACCTCAGTCCCCGCGCGGTGAGGTGCGCGTAGGCGCTTTTCAAATGAACTCACTCACCCCAAATTTTACATCATAGATTAAATAACTTTATTGTACCTAACAGTACAGGGACACTTGTAAGTTTTAGAAACATTTATTTTATTTTTTATTCATACATTTATATTATATAAGTGTGATTGTTATTTTGCATATTACGCATTTACCTACTTATTTTTTTTTGTTATTTCTTTCGAACTCGATATCTGGGGTTCCCTGTACTTATAAAATACGTAACCGTTGCCAAAATGTCGGCCATTTTCTCTTTTTTTGTTATTGGGCCGATTTCTTTCAAAATCCATATCTGGGGATCCTTGTACTAATAAAAGCGGTAACCATCGTCAAAATTAGAAAAAGTGGTGGCCATATTCTTTTTTCTTGTTATAGGACCGATTTCTTTCAAAATCGATATCTGAGGATCCCCGTGCTCATAGCAGTGGTAACCAATGTCAAAATTAGAAAAATGGAAAAGTTTTTCCCTAACCTATTTGGGACGAAGTTCCTTAGACATTTTTTTGTTATTGGACCGATTTCTTTCAAACTCGATATCTGGGGTTCCCTGTACTTATAAAATAGATAACCGTTGGCAAAATGTCGGCCATTTTCTTTTTTTGTCATTGGACCGATTTCTTTCAAAATTGATATCTGGGATTCCCAGTGCTAATAAAAAAGGTAACCATCGTCAAAATAAGAAAAAGTGGTGGCCATTTTTTTTCTTGTTATGGGACCGATTTCTTTCAAAATTGATATCTGAGGATCTCCGTGCTCATAGTAATGGTAACCGATGTCAAAATAAGAAAAATGGAAATTTTTTCCCCAGCCTATTTTGGACAAAGTTCCTTAGCCATTTTTTTTGTTATTGGACCGATTTCTTTCAAACTCGATATCTGGGGTTCCCTGTACTCATAAAATAGTTAACCGTTGCCAAAATGTCGGCCATTTTCTCTTTTTTTGTTATCGGACCGATTTCTTTCAAAATCCATATCTGGGGATCCTTGTACTCATAAAAGCGGTAACCATCGTCAAAATTTGAAAAAGTGGTGGCCATATTCTTTTTCTTGTTATGGGACCGATTTCATTCAAAATCGATATCTGAGGATCCCTGTGCTCATAGCAGTGGTAACCGATGTCAAAATTGGAAAAATGGAAAAGTTTTTCCCCAACCTATTTGGAACGAAGTTCCTTAGCCATTTTTTTGTTATTGGACCGATTTATTTCTACCTCTATATCTGGGGTTCCCTGTGCTTATTAAATAGTTAACCATCGTCAAAATAATAAAAAGTGGTGGCCATTTTTTTTCTTGTTATGGGACCGATTTCTTTCAAAATTGATATCTGAGGATCCCCGTGCTCATAGCAGTGGTAACCGATGTCAAAATTAGAAAAATAGAATAGTTTTTCCTAAATCTGTTTGGGACGCAGTTCCTTGGCCATTTTTTTTGTTATTGGACCGATTTTTTTCAAACTCGATATCTGGGGTTCCCTGTGCTTATAAAATAGTAACCGTTGCCAAAATGTCAGCCATTTTCTTTTTTTTTGTTATTGGACCAATTTCTTTCAAAATCCGTATCTGGGGATCCTTGTTCTCATAAAAGCGGTAACAATTGTCCAAGAAAAAGTGGCGGCCATTTTTGTTCCTAATATGGGGCCGATTTCTTTCTAAATCGATATCTGAGGATCTCTGTGCTCATAACAGTGGTAACCATTGTCAAAACTAGAAAAAGTGGCGGCCATTTTATTTTTTCTTGTTATGGGACTGATTTCTTTCAAAATCAATATCTGAAGATCCCTGGGCAAGTTTTGGCAACATTTACCTGTTATGACACAGTGGTAACCGTTGCCCGAACAAAAAAATGGAAAAGTTTTTCCCCCAACCTATTTGGGATGAAATTCCTTATCGGAATAGCAAAGAATGATAAAAACACCTATTTAATATTTGACAAATGTTTATAGTATAAAAAAAAATTGCCGACACTTTTTCTAATTTTGACGACGGCGACCTCTTTCATGAGTATGATGAATCTCTGATATTGATTTTGAAAGAAATGGGTCCAATAACAAAAATAAATAAAATGGCCGCCACTTTTTTCTTATTTTGACGATGGATACCTATTTTATTAGCACTGGGAACGAACCCCGAATATCAGTTTTGAAAGAAATCGGTACTATAACAAAGAAGAAGAAAATGGCCGCCTTTTTTCTTATTTTGACGATGGTTACCTCTTTTAATAGCACTGAGAACCCCAGATATCAATTTTGAAAGAAATTGGTCCAATAACAAAGAAAAAGAAAATGTCCGCCTTTTTTTTATTTTGATGATGGTTACCTCTTTTATTAGTACTGGGAACCCCAGATATCAATTCTGAAAGAAATTGGTCCAATAACAAACATAAAAATGACCGCCACTTTTTCTTATTTTGACGATGGATATCTCTTTTATTAGCACTGGGAACCCCAGATATCAATTTTGAAAGAAATTGTTCCAATAACAAAAAAAAAATTAACCGCCACTTTTTCTTATTTTGACGATGGATACCTCTTTTATTAGCACTGGGAACCCCAGATATCAATTTTGAAAGAAATCGGTCTAATAACAAACAAAAAGAAAATGGCCGCTTTTTTTTCTTATTTTGATGATGGTTACCTCTTTTATTAGTACTGGGAACCCCAGATATCAATTCTGAATGAAATTGGTCCAATAACAAAAATAAAAATGGCCGCCACTTTTTCTTATTTTGACGATGGATACCTCTTTTATTAGCACTGGGAACCCCAGATATCAATTTTGAAAGAAATCGGTCCAATAACAAAAATAAAAATGGCCGCCACTTTTTCTTAATTTGACGATGGATACCTCTTTTATTAGCGCTGGGAATCCCAGATATCAATTTTGAAAGAAATCGATCCAATAACAAAGAAAAAGAAAATGGCCGCCTTTTTTTCTTATTTTGATGATGGTTTCCTCTTTTATTAGCACTGGGAACCCCAGATATCAATTTTGAAAGAAATCGGTCCAATAACAAAAATAAAAATGGCCGCCACTTTTTCTTATTTTGACGATGGATACCTCTTTTATTAGCACTGGGAACCCCAGATATCAATTCTGAATGAAATTGGTCCAATAACAAAAATAAAAATGGCCGCCACTTTTTCTTATTTTGACGATGGATACCTCTTTTATTAGCACTGGGAACCCCAGATATTAATTCTGAATGAAATTGGTCCAATAACAAAAATAAAAATGGCCGCCACTTTTTCTTAATTTGACGATGGATAACTCTTTTATTAGCGCTGGGAATCCCAGATATCAATTTTGAAAGAAATCGATCCAATAACAAAGAAAAAGAAAATGGCCGCCTTTTTTTCTTATTTTGATGATGGTTTCCTCTTTTATTAGCACTGGGAACCCCAGATATCAATTTTGAAAGAAATCGGTCCAATAACAAAAATAAAAATGGCCGCCACTTTTTCTTATTTTGACGATGGATACCTCTTTTATTAGCACTGGGAACCCCAGATATCAATTCTGAATGAAATTGGTCCAATAACAAAAATAAAAATGGCCGCCACTTTTTCTTATTTTGACGATGGATACCTCTTTTATTAGCACTGGGAACCCCAGATATCAATTTTGAAAGAAATCGGTCCAATAACAAAAATAAAAATGGCCGCCACTTTTTCTTAATTTGACGATGGATACCTCTTTTATTAGCGCTGGGAATCCCAGATATCAATTTTGAAAGAAATCGATCCAATAACAAAGAAAAAGAAAATGGCCGCCTTTTTTTCTTATTTTGATGATGGTTTCCTCTTTTATTAGCACTGGGAACCCCAGATATCAATTTTGAAAGAAATCGGTCCAATAACAAAAATAAAAATGGCCGCCACTTTTTCTTATTTTGACGATGGATACCTCTTTTATTAGCACTGGGAACCCCAGATATCAATTCTGAATGAAATTGGTCCAATAACAAAAATAAAAATGGCCGCCACTTTTTCTTATTTTGACGATGGATACCTCTTTTATTAGCACTGGGAACCCCAGATATTAATTCTGAATGAAATTGGTCCAATAACAAAAATAAAAATGGCCGCCACTTTTTCTTAATTTGACGATGGATAACTCTTTTATTAGCGCTGGGAATCCCAGATATCAATTTTGAAAGAAATCGATCCAATAACAAAGAAAAAGAAAATGGCCGCCTTTTTTTCTTATTTTGATGATGGTTTCCTCTTTTATTAGCACTGGGAACCCCAGATATCAATTTTGAAAGAAATCGGTCCAATAACAAAAATAAAAATGGCCGCCACTTTTTCTTATTTTGACGATGGATACCTCTTTTATTAGCACTGGGAACCCCAGATATCAATTCTGAATGAAATTGGTCCAATAACAAAAATAAAAATGGCCGCCACTTTTTCTTATTTTGACGATGGATACCTCTTTTATTAGCACTGGGAACCCCAGATATTAATTCTGAATGAAATTGGTCCAATAACAAAAATAAAAATGGCCGCCACTTTTTCTTAATTTGACGATGGATACCTCTTTTATTAGCGCTGGGAATCCCAGATATCAATTTTGAAAGAAATCGATCCAATAACAAAGAAAAAGAAAATGGCCGCCTTTTTTTCTTATTTTGATGATGGTTTCCTCTTTTATTAGCACTGGGAACCCCAGATATCAATTTTGAAAGAAATCGGTCCAATAACAAAAATAAAAATGGCCGCCACTTTTTCTTATTTTGACGATGGATACCTCTTTTATTAGCACTGGGAACCCCAGATATCAATTCTGAATGAAATTGGTCCAATAACAAAAATAAAAATGGCCGCCACTTTTTCTTATTTTGACGATGGATACCTCTTTTATTAGCACTGGGAACCCCAGATATCAATTTTGAAAGAAATCGGTCCAATAACAAAAATAAAAATGGCCGCCACTTTTTCTTAATTTGACGATGGATACCTCTTTTATTAGCGCTGGGAATCCCAGATATCAATTTTGAAAGAAATCGATCCAATAACAAAGAAAAAGAAAATGGCCGCCTTTTTTTCTTATTTTGATGATGGTTTCCTCTTTTATTAGCACTGGGAACCCCAGATATCAATTCTGAATGAAATTGGTCCAATAACAAAAATAAAAATGGCCGCCACTTTTTCTTATTTTGACGATGGATACCTCTTTTATTAGCACTGGGAACCCCAGATATCAATTTTGAAAGAAATCGGTCCAATAACAAAAATAAAAATGGCCGCCACTTTTTCTTAATTTGACGATGGATACCTCTTTTATTAGCGCTGGGAATCCCAGATATCAATTTTGAAAGAAATCGATCCAATAACAAAGAAAAAGAAAATGGCCGCCTTTTTTTCTTATTTTGATGATGGTTTCCTCTTTTATTAGCACTGGGAACCCCAGATATCAATTTTGAAAGAAATCGGTCCAATAACAAAAATAAAAATGGCCGCCACTTTTTCTTATTTTGACGATGGATACCTCTTTTATTAGCACTGGGAACCCCAGATATCAATTCTGAATGAAATTGGTCCAATAACAAAAATAAAAATGGCCGCCACTTTTTCTTATTTTGACGATGGATACCTCTTTTATTAGCACTGGGAACCCCAGATATTAATTCTGAATGAAATTGGTCCAATAACAAAAATAAAAATGGCCGCCACTTTTTCTTAATTTGACGATGGATAACTCTTTTATTAGCGCTGGGAATCCCAGATATCAATTTTGAAAGAAATCGATCCAATAACAAAGAAAAAGAAAATGGCCGCCTTTTTTTCTTATTTTGATGATGGTTTCCTCTTTTATTAGCACTGGGAACCCCAGATATCAATTTTGAAAGAAATCGGTCCAATAACAAAAATAAAAATGGCCGCCACTTTTTCTTATTTTGACGATGGATACCTCTTTTATTAGCACTGGGAACCCCAGATATCAATTCTGAATGAAATTGGTCCAATAACAAAAATAAAAATGGCCGCCACTTTTTCTTATTTTGACGATGGATACCTCTTTTATTAGCACTGGGAACCCCAGATATTAATTCTGAATGAAATTGGTCCAATAACAAAAATAAAAATGGCCGCCACTTTTTCTTAATTTGACGATGGATACCTCTTTTATTAGCGCTGGGAATCCCAGATATCAATTTTGAAAGAAATCGATCCAATAACAAAGAAAAAGAAAATGGCCGCCTTTTTTTCTTATTTTGATGATGGTTTCCTCTTTTATTAGCACTGGAACCCCAGATATCAATTTCGAAAGTTTTCGTAATTTAAATCAAGATATTTTGTTCTTTCTTCCATTTTTATTCCCCATATTTACTTTATTATATTATTCTTATATTATAGTTTAACACTATCTATACAATAAGACTCTAAACCTAAAACCTATAATACTAATATTTACAGATTTATTAATAAATACTAAAAATTACAACAATATTAACCCTCTGATTTGATTTAATCTATGATAAATGAATATGGAATGAAAATAATAGGTATCTATGCAATAGATCGCTTGATCAGCGGGGGGATCGCAGCGAGCCAGCGAAAGCGATACGTCCTACCTCGATGATACTTTGCGGGCTACTGAAGTGAAGCGCACGAGCCACTTTGTTATATAAAAAGTAAAAACGTCGTGATTAAAAAAATACAAATTTTTTAGAGAAAAAGTAATCACAAAAAAATCTTCTAAAAGTGTTTGCCTATTTTATGAAATTTGTTTTTTTAGTCTAACTTTAATATTCTATGAACACGACCTGAAAAACGATAAAAATTACACTGTTTTCGAATTATTTTTGATCGGGTGAAGTTGTAAATATAGAGTTTTGAATCACAAAAGAATTAAGAACATACATTAAACTACAACATATATTTTTAACCGATCAAAACAAAGAATATTTCATTGTTTACGATTCAATCAAAAATAGGTCGATGTCGAAGATCCCGCCGTTAATACGGGTACTTTGGGGAAATTAAATTTGGGGAGGGGAGGGGGGGGGAAGGCCCCCCCCTTTAGTCTTGCCAAAATTCGCTTAGTGAAGGAGTGAAGGTAAAAAAATAGTGGGAGAGGGGAAAAGGAGTAGAGGAAGCTTAGAAATCCCTCCAAATTAATTTTTCATTTCAAACCAATAGAACCTAAGTGCCCGGCCGGGCACCGGAATCTTTTATGTTCTAACCTAACCTAACCTAACTTTAGGTTTTCCACAGTCTGGAGACCTGATATTGTACCGCGAAAATAACGAACACAATGCCTTCAAATAAAAATTGAATAACTGTACGAATAAATATAATTTATTCGTCCAGTACCCGTACAACTAGTCACTCCGTTAAAGGTACATAAAATTATATTGATAATTCAAACCCCATATCCTTTGTACTTGATTTAATTTAACTACAAAGTCATTGTGACTAACGGACCCATTACGGAAATAGAAAATGTAAAAAACCCATTAGCTCTTTACAGCGCTGATTAAAATTCACTACGATTTAATTAAGTTTTAATTAAAGCGTTGGAAACGCTTTTTTATTCTACTTCGGTACTTCGGAGTCATTCTTTCATTAGCCTGTAAACTTTAGTTAACGGATAATGGCTTAATTTATTTAATTAGTGTAACTTATATCAATTATTATTAATACAACAAGCAAACTAGTGGTTCGCCCCGAACTGAGACCTCGCGGTAACGGTATCCCATGATTATTCATTCAATCGATACATGACGACCAAAACTGACATTATTATTATTATGCCCGTTTTCACCAAACATACCTAAATCATCCCCTATGTAGGAGTCTCTTTACGTAGGTAGCTCCAAAACACAATCCTAAGTCCTAACATCCGTCCCAATGTCCTTTTAGGTGTCCCGTACAGGATCGTGATAAAGAAGTTGACAGTAATCATCACATAACTTATCATAGGTAGCCCGTAAAGGTTAGGGAACGTCAGTGAAAACATTGAATTATTATGTAGGTACTAACGAGTGAAAACGGGTTAGGGGCATCTGTACAAATCGTCATCTATCGACGCGAATAGAAAATATACAAAATGATATTTAACTAAAGAATAATTTTAATTGAATAATATGTTATTATATAAAGTACTAGCTGATGCCCGCGACTTCGTCCGCATGGATTTAGTTTTTAATAATCCCGCGGGAACTTTCATTATCCGAGATAAAAAGTAGCTCTCCCGGTGTGAGGAACCACTACTACATCCATTACTATACCCATGCAAAAAATCGCATCAATCTGCTGTTCTGTTGCGACTCGATTGAAGGACAAACCAACAAACAAACACACTTTCGCATTTATAATATCAGTAATGCTTTATTATAACACTTTTTATAATTGTCAAATTTTTTACCATACTTAACCAAAGACAAAATTAGGTACGTTTAGCTGTCATTTACGTTTTGTTATTCCACTGTCATTTGCGTTTTGTTATTCCATGTCAGATGCGTTTTTGTTATACCACGTTTTATAGTGACTTGACGGAAACGCGGTCGAACGGGATAAAAAGTATCCTATGTCCGTCTCCTGGTTCTAAGCTACCTCTCCACTAATTTTCAGCCAAATCGGTTCATCCGTTCTTGAGTTATAAATAGTGTAACTAACACCACTTTCTTTTATATATATAGATGTACCTAAATAATAATGGTCGACGCAAAACTGTTTTTGGGATAAATCGTAGTCGTAACTCCTAGTTCAATGGAATAGTTAATGACTGCGCCATCTATTAGAATTATTGTGAAGCTATGTGAAATTTAGTGATGCTCATTAATAATTAAATAATCTCGTTTCTTTATAATATTCATATAATTTTAGTATTTGTTGTTCAAGTACAGGATACAAGTGAAGTAAGAAAATAAGTACAACTTGAAAATATATAGAAAATTTTCCCAGAGAGCGTCTTCAAGCGAGCGTATTTAATCGCCATTTTGGAAGCCCCCCATTTCGTCAATTTTAGGAAAAAAATAAAAAAAAAATACGGTTGTACTCTGTTCCAAATTGTCTTTAAAATGATACACAGAAAACCTATGAATCGCAAATAAAAAAAAATTTCTTCGCATTCGCTTCTATGAGAGCCCCCCTGAAATAAAGATTTTTATAACTTTTTAAGCCATTTTCGGCTGGAGGCCATGGGTTTACATATTATATCTAAATTTGAAGTAATTACGTTCAGTAATTCAAAAGTTATAAGGCTTTGACAGACGGACGGACGGACGGACGGACGGACGGACGGACGGACGGACGGACAAGTGCAAATCGCTCTAGTAAACTCAGAGACCTCGCTTCGCTCGGTCAATTATTTAAATAGAATAAGAAACGCAACTGCTGTAAAAAATACCAACTGAAAATTTATAGTCAACTTGCTGATGCTCGCGACTTAATCCGCGTGGATTTAGTTTTTAAAATCCCTCTTTGATTTTCCGGGATAAAAAGCCTATGTCACTCTCCAGGTCTTCAAAAAAACCCATGCAAAAAATCACGTCGATCCGTAGCTCTGTTGCAGCGTGATTGAAGGACAAATCAACAAACCAACAAACACACTTTCGCATTTATAATATTAGTATGAAGTATGATGTCACTCGGAATGATGTAATGATACTAACAATACCTTAAACACCCAAATCTGTTCAGGCATTTAGAAGTTATGGTGGAATAAAGAAACTTATACCAACGTACATGAATACAGAAAACTTTACACTGCTTTTTTGAGCTTTAAGTCGTTTAAAAATAGACGGTAAAAATAGGTTTTGACGACCTCCCTGGCGCAGTGGAGAGTTCTGTGGTCTTATAAGTGGGAGGTCTACAGTTCGATTCCCGGCGGGGGCAATTTGGGAATGTGATGACTTACGGATCCGTAACATAGTCAATTACTATGTGTCTTATAAGAAGGCTGGTCGCTCAGCGCGCGATGGAGGAAGCTATGCTCGGAGTATCCCTTTTTTTTTTTTTAACTTCCCCTTATTGTGGAAATATTATATTTTATTCTAACAAAGTTGCATAGGTTAAATCGGCTTGGCATCCGGCTGCCCACAAGATAGTATAAAAAACTTATTACAATGTAATAGCTTCATAATAATATTGTAAAATGATTTTTTTGAAAAGAGCAACTGCTGAGTTTCTTGCCGGCTCTTCTCAGCAGAATCCGCTTTCCGAACCGGTGGTAGAATCATGACTTGTCATAAGAGCCACAGGTTGGCCTACGTGAAATAAATAATTTTTAATTTTTTTTTTTTTTTAATTTTGAGATACTCCGCGGGATTCCCACTTTATACCCGACTACAGTCTACACTCGCCACACTACGTTAGAAAGGTCTTCGCATAATTCTAGAGCTTTCCAACAATGTGGATATATGGAACAATATTACTAATGCCGCAAAACATTTCCCTAATTCCTAGTTACCTAATCACCCGGTTTGATGGCGAATAAAGCCTCAATATAAACCCCACTGAGACGCTGCCATAAATGATAATTTTAATTGCCCCGATTCAAGTCCATATAAGATTAGGGAGGCATTCAGAGCACGTGCGATTTGCCGCCGCCCCAGATAGAGTAGGGTGGCCAGACATTTAACAAGAAAAAAGAAAAGAAACAAGGAAAAAGATAGTATAACAAGAAAAAAACTACTTTTGACGACCTCCCTGGCGCAGGTGAGCGCTGTGGTCTTATAACTGGGAGGTCTCGGGTTCGATTATCGGCGGGGGAATTTGGTAATTTATAATTTCTGAATTGTCTATGGTCTGGCCTGGTGGGAGGCTTTCGTTGGCCGTGGCTAGTTACCACCCTACCGTCAAAGACGTGCCGCCAAGCCATTTAGCGTTCCGGCACGATGGCCTGTAGAAACAGATTAGGGGTATGGGTTGAATGTTCACTGCCATACCCCTTCCAAGTTAGCCCGCTACCATCTAAGACTGCATCGTCACTTACCATCAGGTGAGATCGCAGTCAACACAATATATCATCGAATACAATATATTATACGGAATACGGAAAATTGGATAACGTCCGTACATATAAAACGTAGCCTAGTATATAAACCGGACCATAATAACAAATCTATTGACACCTGATTCAACAAAATTTGCTCAGTAGTTTAGACGCTAAAGTGGAACATACGTACCCACATACATACATTCACACATAGCTGCTACAATCATAACCCTTCCATTGCCTTTGCTGTAGTTGGGCAAAAAACAGTGTAAGTACCTACAGTTTCTTCATAGAGTTGGTAACCCTTGCAAGAAATGAGTAATCCAACTGATTCAGTACCCCTCACTCTACTTTATTTAGTCACAATAGATAGGTAACCATTAAACAATTAGTTTGCTAACGTTCACTTACTGTTTCTAAACCGACTTCAAAAAAGGAGGAGGTTAGTCGGAATCTTTTTTTAGGGTTCCGTACCCAAAGGGTGCCACAACGGGACCCTTTTACTAAGCCTCCGCTGTCCGTCCGTCCGTCTGTCAGCGGGCTATACCTATCTCGTAAACCGTAATAGATAGACAGTTAAAATTTTCACATATTGTGTATTTCTATTGCCGCTATAACAACAAATAATAAAAATAAAATTAAAAAATAAAGGGGGAGATACATGGAAAAGAAGTCGAAATAAAATTTTATTTTTTTACCCTGGCATGTGGGGTGTCATTGTCTAGAACTCATTAAGTACAGTACAAATATATTTTTTATTAGGTATTTTTATCTACAAAAATGAAGAAATGGGGGCCGTCAAAGTTTTCGGTTTTAGACCACTTTTGTTAAGCGGTCTATCTCAAAAGCTAAACTACTTAGGAATTTGAAATTTCTGTATATTGTGTACTATATAGTGTATTTAAACAACAAATACTGAAAACACCGATTTATGATGCGGTTTATAAGTAATTGTGGACAAAACAAACGAGAATTTTTCCCCATATGCTAATTTAGTACTATGTAAGAACTAAGATATTTAAATATCTAGTTAGACTAGAAAAGTGATTTGGTCATATGTCCAACGGAACCCTAAAAGAGCAAGGCCCGACTCGCACTTGGCCGAATTTTTATCTTTGACCTGTTTATGCTAAGCAATAGGAATGTAATGGCAATAATAACTGTAAACTAGTGGTTCGCCCCGAACTGAGACCTCGCGTTTTTTTTTTTCGGAAAAAATCATACTAACATTATAAATGCGAATGTTTGTTTGTTGGTTTGTCCTTCGTTCACGTCGCAACAAAGCTACGGATCGACGTGATTTTTTGCATGGGTATAGTTGAGGACCTGGAGAGTGACATAGGATACTTTTTCTCCCGGAAAATCAAAGATTTCCCGAAGGATTTTAAAAACTAAATCTACGTGGATGTAGTCGCGGGCATCAGCTAGTATAGCATAAAACTGATTCTGAGGTGAAGCTGTCTCCATGCCTTTCGACAAGATTGACTCCTCGGTTCTATATTTCAGTGATGTGTTGTATATTAAGGAGAGGGCAGACTGGGTACTTTTAGCTGCAGTGATCGGCGTTATTATGGCTTTTAGAGATTTTGCGACTGCATAGCGTTTCAGCGATCGATCGCACAAACGCCAAATAACAGCGATTTTCGATCGCTGATTTCTGCGTTTGATGCACGATCCGATCCAAAGTTTTTTTAACGCCTCATAAATTTCCTTGAAGATTTAATCAAGCAAATACCTCGGATGGTTCCGCATAGCAGTTTATTACATCAAAATAGGGCTATCGGCTTCCCATTACAGCCCATAAACCTGCCACGGTCGCCTAATGATTGTTTTACAACTTAGCATTATAAAAAACACAATAAAAGTACCACCGTTAACAATATAATGTCCCACTTTGATGGTAAAAGTTTACTTATAGCATAATGAGCATAACATTGAAGCATTCATAATAATCATAAATCATTATTTACATACTTTCTAGTAAGTACGAGTATGGTGACTATCCGAACTTTGAAGCCTCAATACCCCAAAGGTTAAAGGTGCGGACTGAAAACTGAACAGGTGGACAGTTAAATTCCCACTCGTGGCACTATTTTCGTACCCATTCTTAGCCAAGCTTTACGCTTATTTTGAGGGGAAAGGCTTAAAGTTCAATTTACACTATGAAAAAGAAAGTTGAAAGTTGAATATGAATATTAGTATTCAATTCACACTCTTTAAACATTTCTGTGGTGGTGTCGGGTGTGGTGTTAATGGTTGAAGCAACGGCTGGGTCATGTGAACTCATGTGTCATGCTCTTGAACGTGTTCCACCGGCCGGAGTGGGGTTGCTTTATGTCTGCCCATCTTAAGATATATTGCATTGTTAGTAGGTATGCATTTTTGGAACTTCCCTCATTTTGGAAACACTGCATACATAGCATAGTATTTATTGTATCGTATACTTGTTTTGAAAAGAGCAACCGCCGAGTTTCTTGCTGGTTCTCCTCGGCAGGAAGGGCATTCCGAACCAGTGCAGTGGTAGAGTCAGACGATTCAAAAGCACTTGTAAAAAGTTTATTTGAATAAAAAATATTTGTATTCTATTATATTCTGTGATTGTTGATTTGTTGCTTATTTTTTTTTTTTTGGTTTGGCAATTCAGGACTTGGAGCGTGTCGTAGGCTGCCTATAATCTCGGAAAATCAGAACGTGATGATGTAATGACGAGGGCCCAGGTTCGATCCCCGGTAGCTCGGAGTTGGAGGAAGTTGGAGTTGAGTCACCCCCGTGCCTCGGAGAGCACGTAAAGCCGTCGGTCCTGCGCCTGATCTCTCCCCAGTCGTGTCGAATCTCCGTTCCATCGGACTATGAGAATGAGGGATCAGGGAGTACCTACACCCGTGTTTGCGCACACACTTGTGCACTACGATATCTCCTGCACAGATGACTAATCTCTGTGGAAATTGCTGTGGCCAGATCCAGTCGGAAGGACATTGTTAATTTATTATAGGTATTTTATTTACAAAAACTTATAATCTATGATTACAGGAAACCTAATGCGACAAATCTATATATCTATATATCTATCTATATATATATATAAAAGAAAGTGGTGTTAGTTACACTATTTATAACTCAAGAACGGATGAACCGATTTGGCTGAAAATTGGTGGAGAGGTAGCTTAGAACCAGGAGACGGACATAGGATACTTTTTATCCCGTTGGACCGCGTTTTCGTCAAGTCAATATAAAACCTGGTATAACAAAAATGCATCTGACATGGAATAAAAAAACTTCGGTACTTCGGTACTTCGGAGTCATTCTTTCATTAGCCTGTAAACTTTAGTTAACGGATAATGGCTTAATTTATTTAATTAGTGTAACTTATATCAATTATTATTAATACAACAAGCAAACTAGTGGTTCGCCCCGAACTGAGACCTCGCGGTAACGGTATCCCATGATTATTCATTCAATCGATACATGACGACCAAAACTGACATTATTATTATTATGCCCGTTTTCACCAAACATACCTAAATCATCCCCTATGTAGGAGTCTCTTTACGTAGGTAGCTCCAAAACACAATCCTAAGTCCTAACATCCGTCCCAATGTCCTTTTAGGTGTCCCGTACAGGATCGTGATAAAGAAGTTGACAGTAATCATCACATAACTTATCATAGGTAGCCCGTAAAGGTTAGGGAACGTCAGTGAAAACATTGAATTATTATGTAGGTACTAACGAGTGAAAACGGGTTAGGGGCATCTGTACAAATCGTCATCTATCGACGCGAATAGAAAATATACAAAATGATATTTAACTAAAGAATAATTTTAATTGAATAATATGTTATTATATAAAGTACTAGCTGATGCCCGCGACTTCGTCCGCATGGATTTAGTTTTTAATAATCCCGCGGGAACTTTCATTATCCGAGATAAAAAGTAGCTCTCCCGGTGTGAGGAACCACTACTACATCCATTACTATACCCATGCAAAAAATCGCATCAATCTGCTGTTCTGTTGCGACTCGATTGAAGGACAAACCAACAAACAAACACACTTTCGCATTTATAATATCAGTAATGCTTTATTATAACACTTTTTATAATTGTCAAATTTTTTACTATACTTAACCAAAGACAAAATTAGGTACGTTTAGCTGTCATTTACGTTTTGTTATTCCACTGTCATTTGCGTTTTGTTATTCCATGTCAGATGCGTTTTTGTTATACCACGTTTTATAGTGACTTGACGGAAACGCGGTCGAACGGGATAAAAAGTATCCTATGTCCGTCTCCTGGTTCTAAGCTACCTCTCCACTAATTTTCAGCCAAATCGGTTCATCCGTTCTTGAGTTATAAATAGTGTAACTAACACCACTTTCTTTTATATATATAGATGTACCTAAATAATAATGGTCGACGCAAAACTGTTTTTGGGATAAATCGTAGTCGTAACTCCTAGTTCAATGGAATAGTTAATGACTGCGCCATCTATTAGAATTATTGTGAAGCTATGTGAAATTTAGTGATGCTCATTAATAATTAAATAATCTCGTTTCTTTATAATATTCATATAATTTTAGTATTTGTTGTTCAAGTACAGGATACAAGTGAAGTAAGAAAATAAGTACAACTTGAAAATATATAGAAAATTTTCCCAGAGAGCGTCTTCAAGCGAGCGTATTTAATCGCCATTTTGGAAGCCCCCCATTTCGTCAATTTTAGGAAAAAAATAAAAAAAAAATACGGTTGTACTCTGTTCCAAATTGTCTTTAAAATGATACACAGAAAACCTATGAATCGCAAATAAAAAAAAATTTCTTCGCATTCGCTTCTATGAGAGCCCCCCTGAAATAAAGATTTTTATAACTTTTTAAGCCATTTTCGGCTGGAGGCCATGGGTTTACATATTATATCTAAATTTGAAGTAATTACGTTCAGTAATTCAAAAGTTATAAGGCTTTGACAGACGGACGGACGGACGGACGGACGGACGGACGGACGGACGGACGGACAAGTGCAAATCGCTCTAGTAAACTCAGAGACCTCGCTTCGCTCGGTCAATTATTTAAATAGAATAAGAAACGCAACTGCTGTAAAAAATACCAACTGAAAATTTATAGTCAACTTGCTGATGCTCGCGACTTAATCCGCGTGGATTTAGTTTTTAAAATCCCTCTTTGATTTTCCGGGATAAAAAGCCTATGTCACTCTCCAGGTCTTCAAAAAAACCCATGCAAAAAATCACGTCGATCCGTAGCTCTGTTGCAGCGTGATTGAAGGACAAATCAACAAACCAACAAACACACTTTCGCATTTATAATATTAGTATGAAGTATGATGTCACTCGGAATGATGTAATGATACTAACAATACCTTAAACACCCAAATCTGTTCAGGCATTTAGAAGTTATGGTGGAATAAAGAAACTTATACCAACGTACATGAATACAGAAAACTTTACACTGCTTTTTTGAGCTTTAAGTCGTTTAAAAATAGACGGTAAAAATAGGTTTTGACGACCTCCCTGGCGCAGTGGAGAGTTCTGTGGTCTTATAAGTGGGAGGTCTACAGTTCGATTCCCGGCGGGGGCAATTTGGGAATGTGATGACTTACGGATCCGTAACATAGTCAATTACTATGTGTCTTATAAGAAGGCTGGTCGCTCAGCGCGCGATGGAGGAAGCTATGCTCGGAGTATCCCTTTTTTTTTTTTTAACTTCCCCTTATTGTGGAAATATTATATTTTATTCTAACAAAGTTGCATAGGTTAAATCGGCTTGGCATCCGGCTGCCCACAAGATAGTATAAAAAACTTATTACAATGTAATAGCTTCATAATAATATTGTAAAATGATTTTTTTGAAAAGAGCAACTGCTGAGTTTCTTGCCGGCTCTTCTCAGCAGAATCCGCTTTCCGAACCGGTGGTAGAATCATGACTTGTCATAAGAGCCACAGGTTGGCCTACGTGAAATAAATAATTTTTAATTTTTTTTTTTTTTTAATTTTGAGATACTCCGCGGGATTCCCACTTTATACCCGACTACAGTCTACACTCGCCACACTACGTTAGAAAGGTCTTCGCATAATTCTAGAGCTTTCCAACAATGTGGATATATGGAACAATATTACTAATGCCGCAAAACATTTCCCTAATTCCTAGTTACCTAATCACCCGGTTTGATGGCGAATAAAGCCTCAATATAAACCCCACTGAGACGCTGCCATAAATGATAATTTTAATTGCCCCGATTCAAGTCCATATAAGATTAGGGAGGCATTCAGAGCACGTGCGATTTGCCGCCGCCCCAGATAGAGTAGGGTGGCCAGACATTTAACAAGAAAAAAGAAAAGAAACAAGGAAAAAGATAGTATAACAAGAAAAAAACTACTTTTGACGACCTCCCTGGCGCAGGTGAGCGCTGTGGTCTTATAACTGGGAGGTCTCGGGTTCGATTATCGGCGGGGGAATTTGGTAATTTATAATTTCTGAATTGTCTATGGTCTGGCCTGGTGGGAGGCTTTCGTTGGCCGTGGCTAGTTACCACCCTACCGTCAAAGACGTGCCGCCAAGCCATTTAGCGTTCCGGCACGATGGCCTGTAGAAACAGATTAGGGGTATGGGTTGAATGTTCACTGCCATACCCCTTCCAAGTTAGCCCGCTACCATCTAAGACTGCATCGTCACTTACCATCAGGTGAGATCGCAGTCAACACAATATATCATCGAATACAATATATTATACGGAATACGGAAAATTGGATAACGTCCGTACATATAAAACGTAGCCTAGTATATAAACCGGACCATAATAACAAATCTATTGACACCTGATTCAACAAAATTTGCTCAGTAGTTTAGACGCTAAAGTGGAACATACGTACCCACATACATACATTCACACATAGCTGCTACAATCATAACCCTTCCATTGCCTTTGCTGTAGTTGGGCAAAAAACAGTGTAAGTACCTACAGTTTCTTCATAGAGTTGGTAACCCTTGCAAGAAATGAGTAATCCAACTGATTCAGTACCCCTCACTCTACTTTATTTAGTCACAATAGATAGGTAACCATTAAACAATTAGTTTGCTAACGTTCACTTACTGTTTCTAAACCGACTTCAAAAAAGGAGGAGGTTAGTCGGAATCTTTTTTTAGGGTTCCGTACCCAAAGGGTGCCACAACGGGACCCTTTTACTAAGCCTCCGCTGTCCGTCCGTCCGTCTGTCAGCGGGCTATACCTATCTCGTAAACCGTAATAGATAGACAGTTAAAATTTTCACATATTGTGTATTTCTATTGCCGCTATAACAACAAATAATAAAAATAAAATTAAAAAATAAAGGGGGAGATACATGGAAAAGAAGTCGAAATAAAATTTTATTTTTTTACCCTGGCATGTGGGGTGTCATTGTCTAGAACTCATTAAGTACAGTACAAATATATTTTTTATTAGGTATTTTTATCTACAAAAATGAAGAAATGGGGGCCGTCAAAGTTTTCGGTTTTAGACCACTTTTGTTAAGCGGTCTATCTCAAAAGCTAAACTACTTAGGAATTTGAAATTTCTGTATATTGTGTACTATATAGTGTATTTAAACAACAAATACTGAAAACACCGATTTATGATGCGGTTTATAAGTAATTGTGGACAAAACAAACGAGAATTTTTCCCCATATGCTAATTTAGTACTATGTAAGAACTAAGATATTTAAATATCTAGTTAGACTAGAAAAGTGATTTGGTCATATGTCCAACGGAACCCTAAAAGAGCAAGGCCCGACTCGCACTTGGCCGAATTTTTATCTTTGACCTGTTTATGCTAAGCAATAGGAATGTAATGGCAATAATAACTGTAAACTAGTGGTTCGCCCCGAACTGAGACCTCGCGGTAACGGTATCCCATGATTATTCATTCAATCGATACATGACGACCAAAACTGACATTATTATTATTATGCCCGTTTTCACCAAACATACCTAAATCATCCCCTTTGTAGGAGTCTCTTTACGTAGGTAGCTCCAAAACACAATCCTAAGTCCTAACATCCGTCCCAATGTCCTTTTAGGTGTCCCGTACAGGATCGTGATAAAGAAGTTGACAGTAATCATCACATAACTTATCATAGGTAGCCCGTAAAGGTTAGGGAACGTCAGTGAAAACATTGAATTATTATGTAGGTACTAACGAGTGAAAACGGGTTAGGGGCATCTGTACAAATCGTCATCTATCGACGCGAATAGAAAATATACAAAATGATATTTAACTAAAGAATAATTTTAATTGAATAATATGTTATTATATTATGTACCTAAATAATAATGGTCGACGCAAAACTGTTTTTGGGATAAATCGTAGTCGTAACTCCTAGTTCAATGGAATAATTAATGACTGCGCCATCTATTAGCATTATTGTGAAGCTATGTGAAATTTACTGATGCTCATTAAAAATTAAATAATCTCGTTTCTTTATAATATTCATATAATTTTAGTATTTGTTGTTCAAGTACAGGATACAAATGAAGTAAGAAAATAAGTACAACTTGAAAATATATAGAAAATTTTCCCAGAGAGCGTCTTCAAGCGAGCGTAGGTATTAAATCGCCACTTTGGAAGCCCCCCATTTCGTCAATTTTAGGAAAAAAATAAAAAAAAAAATACGGTTGTACTCCGTTCCAAATTGTCTTTAAAATGATACACAGAAAACCTATGAATCGCAAATAAAAAAAAATTTCTTCGCATTCGCTTCTATGAGAGCCCCCCTGAAATAAAGATTTTTATAACTTTTTAAGCCATTTTCGGCTGGAGGCCATCGGTTTACATAATATTATATCTAAATTTGAAGTAATTACGTTCAGTAATTCAAAAGTTATAAGGCTCTGACAGACGGACGGACAAGTGCAAATCGCTCTAGTAAACTCAGAGACCTCGCTTCGCTCGGTCAATTAGTATTCAGTCACATAGAAATGTCCTAATCTAGAAAACATAAAGTTGTTTGAAAACCGTAGGCGAGACATCGAAATTCGAAGTTATTGAAACAACTAGTTGTTGCTTGCGATGTCGTCATCTGTTTGGTTTTTTTTTTCGGAAAAAATCATACTAACATTATAAATGCGAATGTTTGTTTGTTGGTTTGTCCTTCGTTCACGTCGCAACAAAGCTACGGATCGACGTGATTTTTTGCATGGGTATAGTTGAGGACCTGGAGAGTGACATAGGATACTTTTTCTCCCGGAAAATCAAAGATTTCCCGAAGGATTTTAAAAACTAAATCTACGTGGATGTAGTCGCGGGCATCAGCTAGTATAGCATAAAACTGATTCTGAGGTGAAGCTGTCTCCATGCCTTTCGACAAGATTGACTCCTCGGTTCTATATTTCAGTGATGTGTTGTATATTAAGGAGAGGGCAGACTGGGTACTTTTAGCTGCAGTGATCGGCGTTATTATGGCTTTTAGAGATTTTGCGACTGCATAGCGTTTCAGCGATCGATCGCACAAACGCCAAATAACAGCGATTTTCGATCGCTGATTTCTGCGTTTGATGCACGATCCGATCCAAAGTTTTTTTAACGCCTCATAAATTTCCTTGAAGATTTAATCAAGCAAATACCTCGGATGGTTCCGCATAGCAGTTTATTACATCAAAATAGGGCTATCGGCTTCCCATTACAGCCCATAAACCTGCCACGGTCGCCTAATGATTGTTTTACAACTTAGCATTATAAAAAACACAATAAAAGTACCACCGTTAACAATATAATGTCCCACTTTGATGGTAAAAGTTTACTTATAGCATAATGAGCATAACATTGAAGCATTCATAATAATCATAAATCATTATTTACATACTTTCTAGTAAGTACGAGTATGGTGACTATCCGAACTTTGAAGCCTCAATACCCCAAAGGTTAAAGGTGCGGACTGAAAACTGAACAGGTGGACAGTTAAATTCCCACTCGTGGCACTATTTTCGTACCCATTCTTAGCCAAGCTTTACGCTTATTTTGAGGGGAAAGGCTTAAAGTTCAATTTACACTATGAAAAAGAAAGTTGAAAGTTGAATATGAATATTAGTATTCAATTCACACTCTTTAAACATTTCTGTGGTGGTGTCGGGTGTGGTGTTAATGGTTGAAGCAACGGCTGGGTCATGTGAACTCATGTGTCATGCTCTTGAACGTGTTCCACCGGCCGGAGTGGGGTTGCTTTATGTCTGCCCATCTTAAGATATATTGCATTGTTAGTAGGTATGCATTTTTGGAACTTCCCTCATTTTGGAAACACTGCATACATAGCATAGTATTTATTGTATCGTATACTTGTTTTGAAAAGAGCAACCGCCGAGTTTCTTGCTGGTTCTCCTCGGCAGGAAGGGCATTCCGAACCAGTGCAGTGGTAGAGTCAGACGATTCAAAAGCACTTGTAAAAAGTTTATTTGAATAAAAAATATTTGTATTCTATTATATTCTGTGATTGTTGATTTGTTGCTTATTTTTTTTTTTTTGGTTTGGCAATTCAGGACTTGGAGCGTGTCGTAGGCTGCCTATAATCTCGGAAAATCAGAACGTGATGATGTAATGACGAGGGCCCAGGTTCGATCCCCGGTAGCTCGGAGTTGGAGGAAGTTGGAGTTGAGTCACCCCCGTGCCTCGGAGAGCACGTAAAGCCGTCGGTCCTGCGCCTGATCTCTCCCCAGTCGTGTCGAATCTCCGTTCCATCGGACTATGAGAATGAGGGATCAGGGAGTACCTACACCCGTGTTTGCGCACACACTTGTGCACTACGATATCTCCTGCACAGATGACTAATCTCTGTGGAAATTGCTGTGGCCAGATCCAGTCGGAAGGACATTGTTAATTTATTATAGGTATTTTATTTACAAAAACTTATAATCTATGATTACAGGAAACCTAATGCGACAAATCTATATATCTATATATCTATCTATATATATATATAAAAGAAAGTGGTGTTAGTTACACTATTTATAACTCAAGAACGGATGAACCGATTTGGCTGAAAATTGGTGGAGAGGTAGCTTAGAACCAGGAGACGGACATAGGATACTTTAAAAAAAAAACAGAACAGCGGATTGATGCGATTTTTTGCATGGGTATAGTAATGGATGTAGTAGTGGTTCCTCAGACCGGGAGAGCTACTTTTTATCTCGGATAATGAAAGAGTTCCCGCGGGATTTTTAAAAACTTATTCCATGCGGACGAAGTCGCGGGCATCAGCTAGTATATATATAAAAGAAAGTGGTGTTAGTTACACTATTTATAACTCAAGAACGGATGAACCGATTTGACTCAAAATTGGTGGAGAGGTAGCTTAGAACCAGGAGACGGACATAGGATACTTTTTATCCCGTTGGACCGCGTTTTCGTCAAGTCAATATAAAACCTGGTATAACAAAAATGCATCTGACATGGAATAAAAAAACGAAAATGACAGTGGAAGAACAAAACGTAAATGACAGCTAAACGTAATTTTGTATTTGGTTAATTATGGTAAAAACAATTATAAAAATTATAGTTTAACGTAATTGATAATATCATCAGTAATATGTTTTCTCTTTGAATCATCATTAACAATGCCGCGAGCAAGACGATCAAATGTTTCCTGCTACAAAGCTACGGATTGACGTGATTTATTGGATAGGTATAGTTGAGAACCTGGAGGGTGACAAAGATTTCCCGCGGGATGTTATGAACTAAATCCACGCAGACGAAGTCGCGGGCATCAGCTAGTAAGTTATAAATGACTTTAAACTTCCTAATATTAATAATTACCTTATAGTTATAACTAAGTAGGTACCTATTATAGGTAGCTATAGATTATGATATTGAAACCTTGATAAGCCTATCTAAGATCTAACTTAAAGGATTTAAATGCCATCCGTCTTATTAGTAAGTACCTATCTGGAGTACCAGATCAGTATCAGAAACGTGCCATTGTTAAACTCTTACTATTTATTTTATTGTTAAGCAGATGTATTGTCAGTCTGTATGTATTTAGTTGACTGCCTCTATGCTGAGTGTTTAGCATGTTAGGCTGCGGATCACAAATTGACAAAGTACTGGATTCGATTACTTAGTCGGGCCAAAAAACAGCCAGGTTTTCTTCTTCTTAGTTATCACTTATCAACCGCTAGACATCTGTTAACAAAAGCTCTCTTGCATGGACTTCCACAGGTCTCATTCTTGCGCCGCCTGCATCCAGCGGCTCCCTGCGACTCGTTTGATGTCGTCGGTCTACCTAGTGGGGGTCTGTCAATACTGCGCTCCCCGGTGTGGGGTCGCCACTACAGCGCCTTGGGACCCCAACGAAAACAATCAAACAACCAAGAAACAGCGAGGTATATCATAGAATAAATTAGAAACGTTTTTAATGTCATTTACGAAGTGATTTTCAATTGTATTTATTGGTTGCTGGCGGCATGTCACCCCCGTGCCTCGGAGAGCAAGTTAAGTTGTCGGTCCTGAGTCTGATCTTTCTCCTTTTGAAGAGCCAGATTTGCGTCCCATCTGTCAGACTCGTCTTTAAAATTGATTTCCGTTTAATTAATTAAGAGTATCGTTTTGATTTCCGTATCCTTTTATTTATTGAAATTATTTTAATCAAATTGACATTTGACTTTGACAGCGCGGGCACACGCCATCTTGCGCACCATCTTGAAATATTGGTATAAAACGGCTGTTTTGACGATACGAATTCTGTTTGTCAGGTGAGTATGACCGACCATCCGACGGTCATACTAGCATCAGTCTATCTCTCCCCTACAAAAGATCTAGTCGAGAGTGATCTTAAGGCACTCCTCTCCCTAGGAGACTCCGTCATTCTGGCAGGAGATTTTAACGCCAAACACCAAAGCTGGAATTGCCGCTCCCCAAACACAAGAGGACGACAATTTGAAAGACTGACACTTCGTCCAGACCTCAATTTTATAGTCATAGCCCCTGACACACCGACTCGTTACCCCACGTCAGACTTGACCACAGACAGACCGGACATACTCGACATAGTACTCTTGAAGAACATCGCCCTACAGGTGAGTCCTCTGAGAGTGCTGTCCGAGCTATGTTCAGGACCACATGTCTAGGACCACCACCCTCCTCGAACCCTCCGACTAAAACAATCATTGACTTCAAGAAGCTCTCCGAGCATCTTAAGTCTCTTGATTCGGTGCACCTTTCTCAAATACCTGATAAAATAGAATCCCTATATCAAGTGCATGCAGCCTCTCTGCATCTCACAGATCACATCCACGACGCCCTCAGCGTATGCTCTCGGGAAATGCCAAACGGATTCGTCCGTCAGCAACTCCCAAACGACGTCAGAGAGCTAATTACCATTAAAAAGGCAGCCCGTAGGGCCCATGACAGATGTCCGAACGCAGACAACCGGAGGGAGCTTTGGCGAGCCCAGAGGGAGGTGAAGGCTCACATCGCAGAACTCCGTGACAGACAATAGGACAGAAAGCTGAGAGAGCTTAAGCCATCGCACGTAGCCATCTACAGCCTGGCGAGAGCTCTCAAAGCCGACCCTGTCTCGGCCACTCCTCCGCTCATACGTCCCAACCAACCGCCCGCCTTTGAGGATATCGATAAGGCCGAGTGCTTAGCCAATAGCTTAGAAGCTCAATGCTCTCCGAGCACAACCTAGGGCCCACGTTGAGCTACCGTCCTCTCTTCTGCCCCTGAAGGCGACCCCATAACCCCCACGAACTACGGGGAAGTTCGTCAAATCATCAAAGACTTACACGCCAAAAAAGCTCCCGGTCCCGATTCAATTAACAACAAAACACTCAAATTACTCCCCGACCAAATAATAAACCTCCTGGTTATTATTTTTAACACCCTCATAATGGGATGCTCCTTCCCCGATAGGTGGAAGGAAGCAACGGTTATAGGTATCCCGAAGCCGGGAAAACCTAAAAACCTGCCCACTAGTTATCGCCCCATTAGTTTACTCAACACCCTTGGCAAGGTGTATGAGAAAGTTATACTTAATCGCCTTAGGATCGTCGTCGTCGAGAAAAAGCTCCTCAACGATGAGCAGTTTGGTTTTAGAACCAGACACTCATGTATTCATCAAGCGCACCGCCTCACGGAGCACATATACCAAAACTTCAATCGTTTCCAAACGAGAGCCATTCCAACAGGAGCCCTCTTCTTCGATGTAGCGAAAGCTTTCGACAAGGTATGGCACGCCGGCTTGTTATACAAGTTATTCCATCTAGGCGTGCCAGAAAGACTCGTGCGCCTGCTACGAGATTTCCTCACCAACCGTACCTTCCGCTATCGACTAGACGGGACTTTATCGTCCCCAAGACCAATCCGAGCAGGAGTCCCCCAGGGCTCAGTGCTCTCCCCGCTTTTATACGCGCTGTTCACCAGCGACATTCCCAGATCCCCCAATGTTAGCATAGCCCAGTTCGCGGATGACACCGCTCTTTACTCATCAGACAAAAACAGAAATTAATGCCCGACTCCAGAAAGCGGTAAGCAGCCTAGGCCACTGGTTTCACCAATGGAGGATAGAGGTCAATCCTGAAAAAATCGGCCAAGTTCGAGTCGGGCCTCGCTCTTTTAGGGTTCCGTTAAAAAAAATTAAATTAAAATATTTTCATGTACCCATGGAAATATTTTAATTTAATTTTTTTAATTTAATTTAATTTTTATTATTTGTTGTTATAGCGGCAATAGAAATACATAATATGTGAAAATTTCATCTGTCTATCGATTACGGTTTACGAGATACAGCCCGCTGACAGACGGACGGACGGACGGACAGCGTAGGCTTAGTAATGGGGTCCCGTTAGTACCCTTTGGGTACGGAACCCTAAAAAGCGCAGCAGTGCTTTTTAAAAGGAAAGGCCAAATAGGAGTCTCAAAGTTTAAACTCGAAAATTTCGAGATCACCCTTTACGGGCGTCGAATACCATGGCAGTCTAAAGCCAAATACTTAGGTGTAACCTTTGATGAGACGATGAGCTTCACCGCACACATACGCAGAGTCCGTAACAAGGCTCGGTATGTGCTAGGGCGACTTTATCCGATGATCTGCGCCAAAAGCAAGCTGTCCCTCAGACACAAAGTCACTGTATACAAAACTTGCATTCGCCCCATTATGTCATATGCGTGTGTCGTCTTCGCACACCTCCCCCCCTCTTATAAAAGCCTTCAGGCAGTACAAAACAAGTTTATACGCATGGCCACGGGCTCTCCATGGTTCGTGCGTAACGTCGACCTCCATAGGGACCTCCAACTCCCAACATTTTCTCAACATTTTAAGCAGCTTTCCAAAAATTATTTTGAGAAAGCTGCCAACCACCCCAACCCACTAGTGGTTGAGGCCTCATACTACCCAACCGATCGTAACGACCCTCCAGATAAAAGGCGCCCTAAGCACGTCCTTAACGACCCCGGCGACCAGATTACGACAGACAACTCACCCTATCAGGTAGGGCCACACACAGTCAACCTCATCACAGGGTCTTCGCCGGCGAAGACGAGGTCCCCGATATCTAACGTCACCTGGGCGTGGATCCTTACCACGATCAAGGGGACGTACGGACTAACTTAGTCCAGCCACTCCTCCCACTCGTCCCAACGTCATCCTAAGCCGAGGTCCGAGCCTCACAGGAGGCGCCCTTAGGAAGACGTTGCCCCTCGATGTCTTCGAGCCCTAGGGCTCACTCCCCTGGCGACGCTTCGCGCTCGCCCCAACGTCCGGTGACGCTGTAGCGGCCATTAGGGCCAACAGCATACTCCATCCGAAAAAAAAAAGATACGAATTCAGTCTCTGCCCAGAGACTCATCCGACTAGTAGATGCTTTCGCGTCTAGGTCGTTGTATATGATTGAGGGATTGCAATAGCAATCGCACCCTAATCAAATAAATATTGCCAGTAGGTACGCTAAGATTAGTGTAATTGATTAATTGATATTTAGATGTTTTTGATAACTACCCTCACGTTCAGATGGTGTTTGTCTGTCGTGTTTGTGGTTAAATTGATTAGATGTGAGGAAAGGGGCCGTTATAGGGGTGGAGGAGACGGCTATGGGTAGGGTTTTAGCGTTTGGGATGTATTCTCTTAAGGCGTGATTAGTTTATGAGTGATAAGTTCCGCTTCTGAGTCTATGGCTAACACATCGGTCTATGAGAGTGAAGAAATAGAGTTACGCCCACACTTGTGCACTATAATATCTCCCGGTATCTAATCTCCGTGGAGGTCGGCCACCGGGGCCGTGGCGGTAGCCTTGTTTTACCTACTCTTCTTTGCCAAGCTTTAGATTTGTCTAGGATGGCGGTATATAGCAAAAAGTAAGTTTGCAGTACCATAATATTTCCACTCGTCGCCAATTAGAACCGTTTCTTTGTCTTTAAAATCGTAATGAGTTCAAGACGGAAACTTTTAATGTGCCTCAAAGACAAAAGGATAATAAACGTTGTTCGCTCAACGAAAATAAAGTGAAGTAGCGTACAGTCGGGTATATGAGTGTTTTTGAAGGGTTGACGTACTTATTTTTTTCCCCCTCTTAGTTGGATTTTCGGACAGCGGCCGGCGAGTGAACTAGTGAAGCTGAATTGTAGGCGTTGTACTTAAGGTGGATTATACAGGTCTGCCCGCGAAATTCAAATTTAATTTGGTTTTCGCAATTTGTAAACTAATACGACAAAGTAGGCTTATGGTATTCTAATTGCGCCAAAGGAATTATCATCTTCTCAGGTTTACATAAAAATCTTTACTTGAAAGTCTCCAGTTTATGAAATTAGTCAGAATGTCGACTAATTTGTGAGTTACTCACGTCCAACTCGATATTTTGATTAATTTCTTAAACTGGTCACTTTCAAGTAATGATTCTGAATCAAGAAATCTGAATGATGGAAAAATTCATCGATTTTTCCCGCGAGTGTCCTTTAAAATACTTAGTAGCGTTTCAAACTAACCATTCGTTCGCTACTTTATACACAACAAAGGTCTCGCGTGCGTGGCCGTGTTTGCTGGGAATTTACGGGCGCGTTTTATTTTTCTAAAAACAAAAAAAAACTAAAAACAAATGCAATGCCATTTAACTTGTGTGTTCGTTGTGGAACGTATAATGTGCAGTGATGTACATTTTCTGTTCGCTTTGTTGGGAATTTATTCCTTTTTGTTTTTATTTGGGCACTTATTTTAATTGCCCGTATGAGTTCGCTACATGTACCTACTATTTGAACATATGCAGCAGTTAATTTTTTTTTTTTTTTGGAGAACTTGCTAAAACATAATAATTTTTAAGACATCAAATACTACTCATGTGATCAAACCTGCAAATTCTTTTGAGTGTCCTAACAAAGGTACACTAAAATTACAAAGGTACCAGTTGTCTAAAAGTTATTCCATTCATCGTGTTCGTACGTTGACATTAGCGTTAAAGTAAAAAAATCCTTGATTGTATTGATTTAAAGTCACAAATTCTGTAGAACCGATTTTAACATGGAGCGTTACGGAGCGTATCGTACATACTTAAAAGTATAAGAATGCATACACGAAATTGAACTCTAATTAATGCCGTTATGGTCTATTTTACTTTGACGCTAATGTCATCGATTACGATTACGATCAATGGAATAACTTTAGACAATTTTTACCAAGGTTAGAACCCTTGTTTTACCATCGCACAATCATTTTCATCGCGCAACGAAATCGCATCGTTTGATCGTACGATCGTTAGCCAATTAGGACGACACGACGCAGCATCTCGCATCTCGCTCTTGAGTATGTCCCGCCCGTAAATGTTCATTGAAATAGCATTTACTCACGTACGATCACGTGAAATTATGACTCATCGACGTGAAATTGGTAGACTCATCGACGATTCAAAAGCACTTGTAAAAAAGTTTATTTGAATAAAAAACCTTTCTATTCTATTCTATTCTATTCTATTCTATTAAAGAGAGAATTTAGAAAAGCAAGTGGTTTAGGTATTAAACGACTTTAAAATAAGCGCCGTTCGATTAAAACTCCGTAAACCGTATTTCGCACAAGTGTCCCAAGGAACCGCAGCCATTTCCAACTTTAGCTAGTTTGCCGATACGTTAAAACCCGTGAGTGCAACTATTGAAAACATTTTCCAATTTAAGTTTTTAACCCCCGACAAAAAAGAGGGGTGTATATTATAACGAAGCAGTGATAGCCTAGTGGTTAGGACTGTGGCCTCCTATTCGGGGGGTCGCAGGTTCGATCCCGGGTACGCACCTCTGACTTTTCGAAGTCAAGTGCGTTTAAGCGATTAAATATCACTTGCTTCAACGGTGAAGGAAAACATCGTGAGGAAACCTGCACACCTGAGAGTTCTTCATAATGTTCTTGAAGGTGTGTGAAGTCCGCCAATTTGCATTGGGCCAGCGTGGTGGACTATGGCCAAAAACTTGATTTAAAGGTCTTATAGTGCGATTGATTTGAAAGGTGTACTGTTACTTCAGCTTACTTCCAAGGCAAGGTAACTTGTAGGGGAAGGAGATAAAAGGGTCTCATGGATATCCTGTTTGTTGAAATCTTTCGCGCTGGTTCTTGCTGATGGACTTCCCCGTACAGTGTTTGTTTGATGCCCATTGCTCTAAGGGCGAATTTAGACGGATGGCTCACCGATGCCTTCGAAAATGAATGCAAAAATCTCCAAAAATTAACCGTATAAAATTCAACCTTAGGGCAAATTAAGACGGTTCATTTTCGTAAAAATTTTCGCAACGATGAACGAGGCACCGTCTAATTTGGGCCTTAGCCCTTATCACAGGTTTGTTCGACCGGCCGGCGTGGTGTTTGGGCTTTTATTAACGAATGATTCGTATTTAATTTTATAACACAACAAGCGTTTCGAGTTGCGAAATTTTGCGTTGACACGAGAGAATTGACAAGGAAAAAAGGCGGGATGATCGAAAGGAAATTGTAATGTTACAGAGTAAATGTCAGCGTGAGCGAGTACAGAGTGTATTACCAATTAGGTACTATGGAATATGAAAAAGTGTATATCTACATAAATAAATGCGAATAAAGATAAAATTCAAATATAATATTATTATATATTAATAATCATAAGTAGGCCTCATAAGTAGGCTCAAGATCACTCAGCGGGCGATGGAGAGAGCTATATGCTCGGAGTGTCCCTGCGGAATCGAATCAGAAATGAGGAGATCCGTAGGAGAACCAAAGTCACCGACATAGCTCAGCGAGTCGCGAAACTGAAGTGGAAATGGGCGGGGTACATAGTTCGAAGAGCTGATGGTCGTTGGGGTACCAAGGTGCTGGAGTGGCGACCCCGCACCCGGAAGCGCAGTGTTGGCAGACCCCCCGCCAGGTGGACCGACGACATCAAACGAGTCGCAGGGAGCCGCTGGATTCAGGCGGCGCAAGACTGAGGCCTGGAAGTCCATGCAAGAGACCTTTGTCCAGCAGTGGACGTCTATCGGTTGATAAAGAAGAAGAACATATATTAATAATGGCGTTTGTAAGTGCTGATGAATATGCTGCAGCATCAGCATAAGCAGGAGACCATGCCCGATAGAATGCCGGCCATAGTGAACGTATAATATATTATGTAGTTTAAAAAAAACAAATTCAGCCAAAAATGATGCCAACACGAGTCGAATCTCAATCGCCTCTCTTCGCTTCCATCAAGGTAATCTCTTCACCTGAAAGCCAACAAAATGAGTCCAATTCTTTGAACAAACAGCATTAAGCCCCTTCATCTCGAATTAACAACAGTTCCCGTACTAAATCTCATGTATTATTCCGTTTAATTAACTCGCCCCACATTTTTGTTGCGTGCTCTACCGTTTTATTGTTACAAAATTTCTTTTGTGTAACGCGTGATATAATAATATATTCAAAGATATTCAAATAGAGTGGGTACGTTCGTAATATTGCGTAAAATTTTAATTTAAATATTTAAAAGAAAAACGTGACTGACTGACTGACGCTCACTGACTGATGGATTAATTGATTGATTGATCTATCAACGCAGCGCTTAAACGATCGGGCTGAAAATTTTGGCATACAGATATAGCTATTATGACACTAATAAAGGAATTTGAAAATTAAGCCCCTTTAGGGGTAAAATAGGGGTTTGAAAAATCGAACTTAACATGAGCGAAGCTACGGGAAAAAGCTGATATTATTAAATATACAGAAGACATTTTGTATTCATCACCATCATCATTAACAACCCATCAACGGCTCACTACTGAGCGCATGTCTCCTTTCAGAGAAGGGTTATAGGCCATAGTCCACCACGCTGGCCCAATGCGAATTGGCGGACTTCAAACATCTTCGAGAACATTATGAAGAACTCTCAGATGTGCAGGTTTCCTCACGATGTTTTCCTTCACCGTTGAAGCAAGTGATATTTAATTGCTTAAACGCACATGACTCCGAAAAGTCAGAGGTGCGTTCCTGGGATCGAACCTGCGACCCCCGAATAGGAGACCACAGTTTGATCAGTTGCAGCGCCATCTAGTCTAGCTCTAGCCAAACCTTCAAGAATTAATAATCGTAGAAAGAGAATAGATACAACGAAGTGTAACTTGGCTAGACGGGCAGTTCTGACTTCTGAATTTGAATCTAGCTTATTAATTCCTAAACAACACGTTCTCAATTTGAATTGGTTCGATGTGATAACTATAGCCAGATGTAACCTCTGTGGACAAATCAGCCGCCACATAATTTGATCAAATCAAATCCATAGTTTATTTAAATATTATTTACTTGTGCATTATGAACATAAGCATAACATCAAAACTTACGGCATCTCCATAACTTAGCCAGTTGAAGTCATCGAACAGTAAAACAATGAAAAGTTATAGCACTGAAGCACTAAAGTTAACGGCAAAAAGTTTTGTCCGTACAACAAAGTTTCTAGTGGTGTAATTTCTGCCAACTTAAATTACACTATGTTTCTTAAACTTATATTTTTTTAAGCTTTTGCATAGCTTTTATCGCGGGCTTTGAGCGCGGCGACCGAATCAAGAAATTCCGTAACGAAAATAAACCTTGCACCGTCGTTTCAGTTCGGCAGACTTCGGCACGGTGTTTGTGTGCGTGCGACTAGAAAATGCTATGCAATAGCTTTACCGCGGCAGTCCCCGAGTGCCACACGTATTTTTTTTAATATTAGGTACATACCTACCTATGATGAATATGAATAATATTCCCGGAATTTTATCCCTAAACTAGCTTTTGCCCGCGGCTTTGCACACGTTAAGTTCGATTTTTCAAACCTCTATTTTACCTCCTTAGGAGTTGAATTTTCAAAATTCCTTTCTTAGCGGATGTTTCTGCTATCTATATGCCAAACAGCCCGATCCGTCCAGTGATTTGAGCTGTGCGTTGATAGATCAGTCTTTCAGTCAGTCACTTTTTACTTTTGTACTTATATAATTAATTAGAAAACAGAAAGTTTCCACTGGATTTTGTCAAAGCTAACCTAAAAAAATGTCTGAGTGTCGTGGAACACTCGCTTGGAACGAAGTTCCTTTTAATAATAAATTAATAATAAAAATAAAAAAAATTGGGAAAAATTCCACTTGTAGAAATTAAATTGAAAATAGAAAATTCAGTCTGTCGAGCTGGGATTCGAACCATCGACCTTTATGCGACTGTAAAAAACCACAAGGCTACGGAGATCTAGAATAGAATAGAATAGAATAGAAATATTTTTTATTCAAATAAACTTTTACAAGTGCTTTTGAATAGTCGATGAATCTACCACTGGTTCGGAATGCCCTTCCTGCCGAGAAGAACCAGCAAGAAACTCGGCGGTTGCTCTTTTCAAAACAAATTTACAATACAGTAAATACTATGCTATATATGCAGTGTTTCCACAATGAGGGAAGTTCCAAAATGCATACCGAATAACTTCCATCTTAAGATGGGCAGACATAAAGTAGCCCCATTCCCGCCGGTGGAACCCGTTCACGAGCATGACGCATGACCCAGCCATTGCTTCGCTCAACAATATTTGAGGGAACGTAACAACCCGCATCACACGTCACCACCACAGAAATGTTTAAAGAGTGCGTGACATACTTATGCTACCCATGTTAAGGCATCGAATTAAGAATTATTAATTAATCCAATATTGTAGTGTGAAAATATTGAACACAATGAAAAAAATTCACATTCAAAAAAGTGTCGGTTCAATTTAGTCTTAATTTTTTCCGTCTAGCCCCCGTTCGCATCGCGCGATAAGGAACTTCGTTCCAAAAATCTCTTAAAAAATCTATCGCTGTGTAAAATGTAAATGAAATGGAACAAAAGAGCGAAACGTACCTACGGCATGCGTCCGGCGTCGTACGCAATTTCAGTTTCAATATATCTCGCGTTACACAATATTATATTTAGCGTTACCCAAAAGAATAAATACTTGACTATACTTACTTGCAACATGAGACCAATAAAGGTGGTAAAATATAAACACTTACAACATGTGACCTGCCGCTCATGGTAGAACCGTAGAAGTAGAGTGTATTATTATTATGTTTTTTACTAATCCTACTAATATTATAAATGGAAAAGTTTGTGAGGATGGATGTATGGATGGATGGATGGATGGATGTTTGTTACTCTTTCACGCCATAACGAACGAACTGATTTGGCTGAAATTTGGGTTAGAGATAGCTCATACCCAGGTTTAACACATAGGCTACTCTTTATCCCTGAAAATTACAAATTTCCCACGGGAATGAAAAAACCTTAATCCACGCAGACGAAGTCGCGGGAATCATCTTGTAAGTTTTATAAAAGCAAATGTTTTTGTTGTTATGTCCTTCAATCATGCGTCAAAGGAGCTACGGATCGACTGGTGTCGATTAAGGAATGGATTTTTGGATTTAGTCAAAGACATAGACTTTGCCTTTTATCCGGGGAAAAGAAAGAGTTCTCGTGGGATTTATGATAATATAACTCCACATCGATGAAGCTGTGGGCAAAAGATTATAAGCTAAAGATATCCCTGCCACAAAACGTTAAATAACAAAAATGTCGGGTGACTTAATTAAAACGTAAAATACGTGAGATTTATTACGGGTACAGTTGTTAATTTGATATTAAAGCTGAACACACATTTACTCATCATCAGGCGAGTCGCAGGGAGCCGCTAGATAGTAGATACAAGCAGTGTGAAACCGCGACGTATTGAAGTTCCTACAATAGAACTTATGTTCAACATTGGACATGTATCGGTTGACTACGATGTCGTCACATTTACTCCGATTTTCTGTAGACTTCTGAATTTTAGTGGATAGGATCTTTGAAGTGTCCTCGTGCGTTATTATAAAAACAGATGTATTTGCATAGAGTTAAAGTTTAATTTTCGTTGCTTTTCATCGTCATCAAATCATCTCCGGATCTTCTCTCAGAATGAAAATCATTAAGGCCACAGTACACCACGCTGACCAAGTGAAGATTAGCACTCACCCGCATTTCACAACATTATGAAGGACTCACAGAAATGCAGGTTTCCTCACGATGTTTTCCCTCACCGTTAAGGCAAGTGATAGTGTAATATGTGCTTGGGATAAAAATCCTAAAATGAGGCTTAACCACTGAAGTAAAAATATAAGTAAACTAGTGGTTCGCCCCGAACTGAGACCTCGCGGTAACGGTATCCCATGATTATTCATTCAATCGATACATGATAACCAAAACTGACATTATTATTATGCCCGTTTTCACCAAACAAATCGCCACTTTGAAAGCCCCCCATTTCGTCAATTTTAAGGGAAAAATTAAAAAAAAATATTTTTGTACTCGGTTCAAAATTATCTTTAAAATGATATGTAACAATTTTATGTAACGCGATAATTTTTTTTTTACTTCGCATTCACTTCTATGAGAGCCCCCCTGAAATAAAGTTTTTTATAATTTTTTATACAATATTCGGCTGAAGGCCATTAGTTTACATATTATATCTAAATTTGAAGTAATTACGTTCAGTAATTCAAAAGTTATAAGGCTCTGACAGACGGACGGACGGACGGACGGACAAGTGCAAATTCACTCTAGTAGACTCAGAGACCTCGCTTCGCTCGGTCAAAAAAGTGAAGTAAATAAAACAATGTACCTACAGCGTACGTAAGTTTCATTGGATGCTTGCTATTCCTTTCCAGCAGCACTCGCGAAAGAAATGCGGCATTGCGGTGCTAAGATGTGCGATCAGCTAATGTTATTTGTGAAAAGAATTGTCGCCCAAATTGTAAAGGTTCCGGCTGGAAGTAGGACGAGGAAATATAATTGCGTCCCATTGTGATAAAAACCATGCAGTGCCCATTCTTGTGACGAACACACACTTTCAAGGCAGCCCGTATCTGCATAATCTAATTTTGGGAAAAACTTGTTTGTTTACTTTTTTAGAAGCAGGCGTTACTTTGCGGACTTCCATGATTTTGAAGGTCACGTTAAGTTCGACTTTTCAAACACCTATTTTACCGCCTGAGGGGTTGAATTTTCAATAAAACTTTCTTAGCGGGTGCCTTTGTCATAATATCATGCCTTTCAGGCCTATTCGTAGGTACAGTGATTTCAGATCAGACCGTATGCGTTGATAGATCGATCTTGTAAATATTTATTTGATAGCAGCAGGTGTTACTTTCCGGAACTTTCTTTTCTATGAAAGTCAAGGAATACATAATACTTTTGCTATGATCCGTTAAACCAGAAAAAAAGTTGAGTGTCGTGAAACACTCGGTTGGAATGAAGTTCCTTCTAATAATAAATTAATAATAAATATATTTTTATAAAATTTTAATGCCCCTCCGGCTTCCGTTCTTTCAACTAACTATAACTTGGGTAAATAGGCATCTTCTGGGCAAGCGCGCTCCATCTTAGGCAGCATCTTCACTTACCATCAGGTGAGATATTTGCAGTCAAGCGCTACCTAGTCTATATTATAATTATTAATATACTAGCTGCACCCCGCGGTTTCACTCGCGTAAGTTTCGATTTATTATCGACTAGCTGATGCCCGCGACTTTGTCCGCGTGGATTAAGTTTTTAAAGTCCCTCGGGAACTCCTTGATTTTCCGGGATAAAAAGTAGCCTAGATGTTGACCCGAAGTTACCACGGTATAAAATTTTGTAGAAATCTGTGCGGTAGTTTTTACGTGAAAGAAGGACAAACAAACAGACAAAAATTAAATAAAAATCTGTTTTGGGCTCAGTATCGATAGTAAAGCATCCCCCAATTAAAATTTTCAAAATATATTAAATGTACAGAAATCTTCCAGTTACAGTTTTATTACATGTATAGATATTTCGAATATCTGGGAATATCGTGATAAAAGTAACAGGGGGGTTATCTCTGGTACCCATCAAGTTTCATCGCAATAGGTTCATTAGTTTTTGCGTGAAGAAGTAACAAACATAATATAATTATGTACCCACATACTTATACTAACACAAACTTTTGAATTTTTTATACTCGTGATAACTTCGAAATTAAAGTATATATAAGATAATTCGACAGTCAGATTCGGTCCGGTAGTTTCAGAGCCTATTCGGTACAAACAAACAAACAAAAAATTCTTTCCTTTTTATAATATTAGTATAGAAGAGACGATGCGCAAACTCAGCGGGTCTACTAAGTTTAGTATGAACACGCCCTTATAACTCGCTTCTACGGCAGACTACAACAGACGATTTCGCCGAAAAATATGCATAGGGGGTAGTCAAAAACTCCTAACTAACTACACAGAGGCGTTGAATACCTACAGCATAAATTTAAAATTCATAATAGTCTCTATGCATTTCAGATAGGTAATGTAATTCGAAAGAGCTCCGGAACAATTTTTAGTTCACAAATCATATTACGCTTTAATAAGCCTTATTGTTATGGTAATAAAGGCGATATTAGTGTTGATAGAGCGAAGAGACAGGATCAAAGATATAATTGAACTTTTATTTATGTCAGATAGGTTAAAGCCAAATTAAATAATTTATTTGAAAACCATATTTAGATACATAACAGTGGCTGGATCCTTCTTTTTATTCTTTCCCCCCGCTAAGTGGAATGACGACATCAGGCAATTGGCAGGGCTCCACTAGGATACAGACAGCGCAAGCTCCAGACCTGTGGAAGTCCATGCAAGAGACCTTTATCCAGCAGTGAACGTATATCTGTTGATAAAGTAGAAGAAGTGACCAAAGCCACGAATGAAGTAAATAAATAGAAAAACCATAATTTAATATAAAAAATCTATTACAAAACCAACTTCAAACACCCGCGCCACTACAAAGTATATCATTCATTGTTGATTTTTTAAAACCGTTCGACCGTTTTCTATAAAATTTAAATGAGACCACCTGGGAAGTATACTCTTTAATACGAACCGGTTAATCGCTGAACATACATTAAAAAAAAGATTCCGACGAATTGAAAACCTCCTCCTTTTTTGAAGTCGGCTAAAAAGAAGAAGTAATTAACTTCCACTTATTGAAATTTAAAAGTGTTGAAATATAATACTGGCTTTGAATTACAAATGGCCCTTGCAATAACAATGGCCGTTTCTAATCCAGGGAATAAAAGTGTAGACAGTTAAATCTTCACAATAACCGCTCTACGTATTCTTAAGTGACATATCCTTGGCCATTAATTCAATATCTAAAAGAACAAGGTATCCGTGGAGCAGATGATATTAATAATTCACGGCGCGGAAGGCACTTGATTTATTCTGACTTCCTGCGAGACGGGAATGGCTTATAAAATATCGGCTGCTGCAATATTATAAGACAATGCAATACGTAAGCGGTGATAGTCTAGTGGTCTACCACTCACAAGTTCTAACTTCTGCCCCCTTTTCGAAGGATCTGGAGTTCGATTCTAGGCTTTTCTGACTTTCGAAGTCATATGCGTTTTGAGCAAATAAATACACTTGCTCCAACGGTGAGGGAAAACATCGTAAGGAAAACTGCAAGCCTGAGAGTTCTCCATAAAATTCTCGTTGAATTATGCCTTGATTTCATCTGGTGGTAAGTGACGATACATTCTAAGATAGTAGTTTAAAGTAGGCTTATGGCATTCTAATTGAGCTAATGCAGTATCATCTTCACTGGTTTATATAAAAATCTTTACTTGAAAGTATCCAGTTTAAGAAATTAGTCCGAGTATCGAGTTCGACGTGAGTTACTCACAAATTAGTCGATACTCGGACTAAAATTTCTTAAACTGGATACTTTCAAGTAAAGATTTTTATAAAAACCTGTGAAGATGATACTGCCATTGGCGCAATTAGATGCCATAAGCCTACTTTGTCGTAATAGTTTACAAATTGCGAAAAACCAAATTAAATTGAATTTCGCGGGCAGACCCGTTTAGTGCGCCTTAAACCCAAATATTATATTATTTTATTTATATATAATATTTACATTGGAACCCCGTTGGGGCACAGCAATTACTAGTTTAAGTAGAGAGACGGACACCATTATTATTCGTCAAAAAATCTTTTATTTTATAATACGCTCTTTCTATCAGAAACATTTTTAAGGACTTGATAGACGCTGTATCACTCCTCATTTCTTTTATGTGGTTTGGGATGTTATTATATATTTTTACGCACATCGGGTTGGGGCCGGTACTATGGATCCTTAGGTTGGAGCTTGGTTTATGCATATTATTATGCTTACGCGCTGGCCGAAGTTCATAGCGTCGCGGTACGTCTTGTAGTTTTGTGAAGTTTTGTGGTTGTTTTCCACAGATAACCCCCAGGGGTTATCTGTGTTGTTTTCTGACAAATTTGGATGCTTCTAATATGTAAATGCTGGGCAGGGTTAAAATCTTTACACTAGCGGCACGCTATGATGGCCGGTTTGACACATTACAATAGTGATGTGGAATGTCAATTTATTCTCGAACAAAAAACAATTAAGTTTTGTTTTTGTACCTGATTAAATAGGTTTAATAAAACAAAAATGTATATGTTTATTTAATTTATTTGAACGAACTGAATATTTGAATGAAAATGAATATACATACTTTATATGCACACAAGAAACATATGAATACAAGATACCAAAAAAGGTGCCACAAAAGGCCATAATTAATCAGATTCGTCCATACTACTATTTTCACTGTCGTCACTGCTATCATCACCTACATTAATAATTATATGTTCGTTTTCTATAATATTATCTATTTTCACATCTCTTTCATAATCTTCCCTTATTAATTTAACAGTTCTATTCACAACCTTTTCCCAGTCTCCTTTAGTCACATGTTCACAAGCTTCTTCTAATAATTTTAGCATTTTTTTTGTGGTAAATGGGGGTTCTGTATTGTGTCTTGCAGCATATCCCTTAATTTGAGCCCACACCAACTCAATCGCATTATACTCACAATGGTAAGGCGGTAACCGTATAACTCTGTGCCCATGTTCTAATGCTATTTCGTCAATGACGTATCGGATCTTGGTTGGTTTGTTTTCTTTTAAAAGACGTACTAATTCCGCTTTTAACATATTCATGTTTGCATCTACGCCATTTTTACGAAGCCATGCGACGATATCAGCTTTCTTTTGGGATTGGGCAGGTGGCTTGTCAATTTGCATCGAGTGGTATGGGGCGTTGTCCATAATTATAATAGATGGTTCAGGGAGGCTACACAACATTGAGGTAAACCATTCAGTAAACTTTTCTCCATTCATGTCTTCATGATAGTCTCCAGTGGTTTTTGACGCAAAAGCCATGAGAGAACCTTCGACAAACCCGTTGATGGTTCCGGCGTGACAAATTATAAGTCGCGATCCTTTTCCTACAGGAACTTTGGAAGTAGATGCTGCTGTGTCATCCTTCCAAGAACGGCCTACAGTATGGTTAGCATTAAGCCATGTTTCATCCAAGAACACAACATTTTGCCAATTTTTGATTTCTTTCACTTGCCGTAAAAAAGTATACCTTGCCATCGCTATATCAAATCTTTCCATCAATATTTTGCGTTTGTTACATTTTTTGTATCGAAATCCAATGGTCTTCAAAATCTTCGTTAAAGAACTTTCCCCACCGAAGAATAATCCAGCTTCCTTCAGTGAATGCACCAACTTTTTTCTTGTTGGATACTCCTTCTGTAAATAGTAGCCGTAAACATGTCTTCGGATAGCATCGGCATCAAAGCTATCGATGCCTACGACTGGTTTTGCTCGTTTTCTCTTTTTTGGTGTGTGAAGTTTATTTTCTTCTGTGCCAGTCTCGCCATATTTTTTTTTAGTTATCCGTCTAACAGTTCGTTGTCCAATATTAAGCGCATCAGCTACGCGTTCAACCACTGACGTTATAGGTAAAATTGGCCCTCCATTTTGAGCTTCACGATCGAAATAGTTACGAAGGCGTATTACGAACTCACGTGTCTGACTATTTAGAACAGTTCTCTGCGTACGTTCGGTCATATCGACGAAATCCACAACAAAGGGCTTGAACAGAGTCCAAATTAACGAGCAAGGGTCAACAGTAATGCAGTATCAATATTTGAAATCCAAAGCCAGGTCAAAACTATATCACAATCGCATTGCACTGACAGTTTATACTTTTCGAAGCAACGTCAATTCGAAACTGCTTTGTTTTGCATTGAGCATTGACGCGAGTTTGCCGGAGGTAGTAGTTGTGCTAGGCAGCGATCCTATGTGACGATCGTATTAGATTCCATTTTTAAAAATTTTCAATTTAGAAAACCAAATGCCGAGTTGTGGTATATATCATATAAAAATAAAAATTTTACCTTTTGTATGAAACAGCTGATATTTTTTTGCGATTTCAGAGGTTTGTCCACATAGTGAAAATTGTTCATATTCACAAGTACATTCACCCCTTAAATGGTGCAAACTGATTTTTCTACACTTGTATACATTTTAGAAATCAATTTAATAAATAAATTTTGAGTCCTAAACCTAAAACTACATTCGATAAAATTTATGAATCTCTGCACATCACTATCGTCAATAAAGTAATACAATTATTTCCTTCAAAGTCGTTATCAATTAATACGGAACTTCATGAGCGGACAAACGTCAAACCGGCCATCATAGCGTGCCGCTAGTGTAGTGATTTGAAGTGGGGTGCACAACTTTCCCTATTATTTAGGTTTTTGATAATTCTAATGCATTTTTTTTGCAAAATAAATAGTTCTTGTGCATTTGTGCTGTTTCCCCACAGAACCACGCCGTAACTCAGCCAAGCATAATATGGCATATGGCATATGGGTTAATTTACTCAAATCTGTTTTTACACGCCGTCGTGCCGGAACGCTAAGTCTCTTAGCGGCATTCGTCTTGCCCTAAGGGTGGTAACTAGCCACGACCGTCTACCTACGCAAAAATAATAAGTTTATTATGAAATCGTGATTTATATTCTCGTCAGCGCCACCTAGTCGGCCACGCGCGCATTTTCCAGCAATGAGAAAAAGGGATAATACTAGTGGTTCGCCCCGAACTGAGACCTCGCGGTAACGGTATCCCATGATTATTCATTCAATCGATACATGATAACCAAAACTGACATTATTATTATGCCCGTTTTCACCAAACATACCTAAATCATCCCCTAAGTAGGAGTCTCTTAACGTAGGTAGCTCCTAAATACAATCCTAAGTCCTAACATCCGTCCCAATATCCTTTTAGGTGTCCCGTACAGGATCGTGATAAATAAGTTGACAGAAAACATCAATCACCTAACTTATAGGTAGCCCGTAAAGGTTAGGGAACGTTAGTGAAAACATTGAATTATTTATCAAACATTGAATTTAACTCGTAGTTCCATGGGAATAGTTACTGACTGCGCCATCTATTAGCATTATTGTGAAGCTATGTTGATGCTATATGAATTACTGACGCCCATTAAAAATTAAATAATCTCGTTTCTTTATAATATTCATATAATTTTAGTATTTGTTGTTCAAGTACAGGATATAAGTGACCTAAAAACATAAAATCAGTTTGAAAATCCATAGCGGATTTTTCTAGAGAGCGTCTTCAAGCGAGCGTATAAAATCGCCACTTTGAAAGCCCCCCATTTCGTCAATTTTAAGGGAAAAATTAAAAAAAAATTATTTTTGTACTCAGTTCAAAATTATCTTTAAAATGATACGTAACAATTTTATGTAACGCGATATTTTTTTTTTTACTTCGCATTCGCTTCTATGAGAGCCCCCCTGAAATAAAGATTTTTATAACTTTTTAAGCCATTTTCGGCTGGAGGCCATCGGTTTACATATTATATCTAAATTTGAAGTAATTACGTTCAGTAATTCAAAAGTTATAAGGCTCTGACAGACGGACGGACGGACGGACGGACGGACGGACAAGTGCAAATCGCCCTAGTTAACTCAAAGACCTTCGCTTCGCTCGGTCGACAAGATTAGAGGTGACAGAGCCCCTGTACCCTCTTCAAAGGGATCTGATTAGGATTCCATCGCTGATCTATGCTTATTAACTTTGCTCTCCTTTCTTTAGGATTCCGTATTTCATAGTGGAAAATGGAACAAGTTGAAAATATTGTAAACTTAGTTTAACGATCGCACGCACTGTTAAAATTTTAAGTTTCTAGTTGACCCAAAAACAAAGGTCACCTTCACCTTATACTTTTACCTTTCAAACCTTATTTTTTTATACATTTGCCACTCGCAATTTGAACGAGAATCATCGCAAATTTTTGTTTTTAACCGACTTCAAAAAAGGAGGAGGTTATCAATTCGTCGGAATCTTTTTTTTTTTATGTATGTTCACCGATTACTCGAATACGCCTGAACCGATTTGAAAAATTTCTTTTTTTTTGTATAAGGGTATACTTCCCAGGTAGTCCCATATAAATTTTATCGAAATCGGTCAAGCGGTTTTAAATTATCAACAATAAATTATAATTAATATACTTTGTATAGTGGCGCGGGAGTTTGAAGTCGGTTTTTTAAAAATATTTTTCATATTAAATTATATTCATTGACAATATAGCCCATGACTGCCATCTCACCTGCTAGTAAGTGACGATGCAGTCTACGATGGTACCTATAAAGGGCATGACAGTTTAAACGAAACCCATACCTTTAAACGGTTTCTATAAGCCATCGTACTGGATACTTGATAAACCACTTAACGACGGTGGTAACTAGCCAGGGTCAAACTGATCACGGAAATTTTTATGTGATTGAAGTGGCCAAATATGTTAAAAACCGGCCAAGTGCGTGTCGGGCCACGCGCAGTGTAGGGTTCCGTAGTTGAAAGTCTCAAATATTATTGCTGACCTAGGATAGTGCTAGTACTATAATATACTACAAAATATGCAACTTACACTACGTGTAATACCTAACTTAGAAAAAACAGATATAACTTCTTAACTAAAGAACGTGATAGTTTTCCTTTAAAATTCATTATATATATACTACTGCTGTGAATTTTTTATTGTATCCTTTATACAACCACTAGCTGATGCCCGCGACTTCGTCTGCGTGAACTTAGCCTTTAAAATGCCTCGGGAACTCTTTGACTTTGCGGGATAAAAAGTAGCCTATCACTCTCCAGGTCCTTAACTATAGGTACCCCTGCAAAAACTCACGTCGATCCGTAGCTCTGTTGGGGCGTGATTCAAGGACAAACCGATGCACTTTCGCATTTATAATATTTCACCATATAAAGTGCAAGTGCATATGCACTTGTCGACGTGGTTTTTTACACAGGTAAAGTTGAGGACCTGGAAAATAACACGGGCTACTTTTTGTCCCGGGAGCATACATTTAAACGCCTGCGCCACTACAAAGTATATAATTTATTGTATAATTTTTAAAAAACGCTCGACTGATTTCGATAAAATTTAAATGGGACCACCTGGGAAGTATACCCTTTGAAACAAAAAAAGAATTTTCCAAATCGGTTCAGGCGTCTTCGAGTAATCGGTGAACATACCTACATAAAAAAAGATTCCGTTGAATTGAGATCCTCCTCCTTTTTTGAAGTCGGTTAAAATAATAATAAAAATTAGTTTAAATTTAACGAAGTTATGGAGTAAAACAGTCAAAATAGTTCAACCCCTATCTCAGAGAACATACATCCATCCATCCTTAGACTACATCTATACAAACATACATCCGTATACATCCATCCTCACAAACTTTCACATTAATAATATTAGTGGGATAATATGAGTAATAATAGGTAGGATAGGATATAGTTAATGTACCTATTTATAGTTAGTAGGAGGAGGATACAAACATACATACATACATACATACATACATACATTCATACATATATACATACATACATACATACATACATACATACATACATACATACATACATACATACATACATACATACATACATACATACATACATACATACATACATACATACATACGAAAAGTAGCATACGAATATCCCGCGGGAACTGTTTGTTTTCCCGGGATTAAAAGTAGCCTTTGTCACTTTTCAGGCCCTTAACTTTACCTGTGCTAAAAAACAATCTAAAACTTCAATCTAAAACTCCGTTGGCGCATAATTGAAGGATAAGTATGTGAAAATTAAAATACGAATATCCCGCGGGAACTGTTTGTTTTCCCGGGATAAAAGTAGCCTTTTCACTTTTCAGGTCCTCAACTATGCCTATCAAAAAACCACGTCAATCTGTAACTCCGTTGGCGCCTAATTTAAGGATAAATATGTGAAAAGTAGCACACTAATATCCCGCGGGAACAGTTTGCTTTTCCAGGATAAAAAGTAGCCTTTGTCACTTTTCAAGTCATCAACTATACCTATCCAAAAACCACGTCAATCTGTAACTCCGTTGGCGCATAATTGAAAGATAAATGTGTGAAAAGTAGTATACTAATATCCCGCAGGAACCTTTTGTTTTCCCGGGATAAAAAGTAGCCTTTGTCATTTTTCAGGCCCTTAACTTTACCTGTGCAAAAAAATCAAGTCAATCTAAAACTCCATTGCGCGTATTTTGGAGGACAAATGCGTAAAAAATAGCGATGCTATCCCGCAGGAACTGTTTGCTTTTCCGGGATAAAAAGTAGCCTATGTGCTATTCCAGACTATAAATAATCTATGTCGGTGCCAAATTTCAGCAAAATCGGTTCATTCGTTGTCGCGTTAAAGAGTAACAAACATCCATCCATCCATCCATCCATCCATCCATCCATACATACATACATACATACATACATACATACATACATACATATGTATGTATGTATGTATGTATCCATCCATCCATCCATCCAAACATCCATACATCCATCCTCACAAACTTTCGCATTTATAATATTAATAGGATTAATAGGAAGTAGGAGGAAGTAGGATAGTAGGATAGGTAGTAGGAACATACATACATACATACATACATACATACATACATAAATGCCACGTAATTAAAAGAAAAATATGTGAAAAGTAGCATACTAATATCCCGCAGGAACCGTTTGTTTTCCCGGGATAAAAAGTAGCCTTTGTCATTTTTCAGGCCCTTAACTTCACCTGTGCAAAAAAATCACGTAAATCTAAAACTCCATTGCGCGTATTTTGAAGGACAAATGCGTAAAAAATAGCGATGCTATCGCGCAGGAACTGTTTCCTTTTCCGGGATAAAAAGTCGCCTATGTGCTATTCCAGACTATAATCTATGTCTGTGCCAAATTTCAGCAAAATCGGTTCATTCGTTGTCGCGTTAAAGAGTAACAAACATCCATCCATCCATCCATCCATCCATCCAAACATCCATACATCCATCCTCACAAACTTTCGCATTTATAATATTAATAGGATTTAGCTGGCAGAGGGGGGCGACACTTGACTCCAATATAATTTATCACTTTAAAATATCATATTTCACAAACGGATCCCTGAATTGAAAAATGGTGTTCCCACACCCACAAAATTTTTGAAAGACCTATTTAACGACACCCCACACTATGGGATAGACGAGAAAAAAAATTCATCCCCACTTTACATGTAGGGGAGCTACCCTAAAAAAAATATTTTCACAATTTTATTTCACCACTTTGTCGACGTGATTGATATTTATACCCTTGTTAAATTACAGATTTCTAGTACCAATAGTCTCTGAGCTAAACTGCGGACGGACAGACAGACAGACGGACGGACATGGCGAAACTATAAGGGTTCCTTGTTTACTACGGAACCCTAAAAAGGAGAAAATGACTCTGATATTCGTGGCCTGAGTTGTAACTCCCCAGGCGTGGACAATATTTTCGTATCCTAGCCACAAAACCAATTCACATTTGAGGGACATTACAACCGTAATTGAATCCGTGCGAATCTGGGACGGAACTCGATAAGTTATCCCGCAGGAGTTGTCAGATTGAGGGATAAAAGTATCTGTGGATGTGAGTTATGATTTATTATTATCCGGGCAAAATTTATGTGCTCCAGATCTTACCATTTGATTGCGTGACTATAAATTGTACAAACACACCTTTTCGATAGCAGAACTTTTGAACGATTTTTTAGATAAAATAAATTCAAAATGTTTTATTGTGTTTATATTATCTATATGCTATCGCCATGCGGTTTCTACATGGAATAAAAAAAATAATATGAATGACATTATGGTCGACATAAATACTTGTATGATTGATGTCGGATGATTTGTAGGATCTATGGGAGTAGTCAAACAAAAAAGGAAGAAAAAAGAGAAAAGAAGAGAAAGAGTACTTCTTTTAGGGCCTTTAACACATTTAGGAGTTGTAGCGATGGTTTTGCTTCTTTATTTAGCAGCCAAAACTTTAATGAATCATGGAAAAACTGCCTCATTTGGCTATACATTTATTCTTTTATTTCCACTATGTGCAAAACCTCAACAGCGCAAAGTTTGGGCACGGACTGAGAACCGAAAGGTCGATGGTTCAAACCCCACCCTTATCTTATATCTTCTTCTTTTTTGCTTTGTTTGCCTTAATACAAGGGAAAACCGAAATGGATTTTTCGACCCAGACGATCAGATAACGACCGACAACGCTCCTTATTAGGAAGAGCAGTACACACAAACAACCTCTGCACAGCGTCTTCGCTGACGAAGACGAGGTCCCCGATTCCTAACTTTACCTGGGCCTGGATCCTTACCACGATCACGGGGACGTACGGAATAATAGAATAGAATAGAATAGAAATAGAATAGAAATGTTTTTTATTCAAATAGACTTTTACAGTTACTTTTGAATCGTCAATGAGTCTACCACTGGTTCGGAATGCCGTTCCTGTCGAGAAGAACCAGCAAGAAACTCAGCAGTTGCTCTTTTCAAAATACTTTTACAATATACTTAATAGATATTATTCTATGTATGCAGAGTTTCCACAATGAGGGGAAGTTCCACAAAAGCATACGTAATTATTTCTAATTATAATTCAACACATTTTAAGACGGGCAGACAGAAAGTAGCCCAATGCCGCTGGTGGCACCCGTTCACGAGCATGATGCATGACCCCAGCCATTGCTTCGCTCAACCATATTTGAGGGAACGTAGCGATAATAATAATAATAATATCTGGTAATCATCATCATCATCATCATCATTAGCAACCCATCAATGGCTCACTACTGAGCGCAGGTCTCCTCTCAGAGAGGGTTATAGGCCATAGTCCACCACGCTGGCCCAATGCGAATTGGCGGACTTCACACACCTTCAAGAACATTATGAAGAACTCTCAGGTGTGCAGGTTTCCTCACGATGTTTTCCTTCACCGTTAAAGCAAGTGATATTTAATTGCTTAAACGCACTTGACTCCGAAAAGTCAGAGGTGCGTACCCGGGATCGAACCTGCGACCCCCCGAATAGGAGACCACAGTCCTAGCCACTAGACTATCACTGCTTATCTGGTAATACCTTTCAATAATTTAAAAAAATGCAAACTTGTGAATTCGATGACACAGCTCAATTCAGTAAGTCGTGTTCAAATGAATTTCCACTCATAAATTAAATCATTTGAAAGTTACGTATAGCTGCGAAAAATTGTGAAAAATCGCGAATGCAGATGCAATTAGCTCGGAATTTTTATCCCGACGAATAAATTACCGTGAGGCTGCCGTGCGATGCCAATTAAAGGCTTTTGAATGCTTTAAATTTCATTTCCACTTACTTAACGCGATATGCGGAGCAGAATGGTGACAAAGTCAGGGGAAGGATGGTTTGAATTTATGGTCCAAGATCCCAGTGCCGCCAGACCTAAGTTATTTTCTCAGCAATTATTTGTGTACGATAGAGTACTGTTCGAATGTCCTTTCAGTATATGCGTACCAGCTAGATTGTGCCGACGGCCAATTTCCAGATACCAGGTGCTAAAGGTAGGTAAAAACTAGAATAACTTATCTTAAAATCTCAGGGCTGATTTTCATATATGTTTTAAAGAATATTGTAAAAATTAATAAATTAATACTGCCAGACGCTTACCGCCGGCGGTTACTTTAGCCAGACGCTTTGAAGCTCCCAAAAAAATATATAATTTAAGTTAACTTATATTCTCAGTTCTGATTTTTATACATGATACTCAGGGAACTATTGCGATATTATCTGTAAGCTGCCAGACCTATTGGAAGGGTCAAACATCCCCCAGACACACATTATGCGTCCCCATATGTATGAGCGCTAGAACATGATTCACTTGTTTAAGTGTGTGAGAGATAATATCATCATACTATAATATTATAAATACGAAAGTGTGTTTATTGGTTTGTCCTTCAATCACTCTGCAACAGAGCTACGGATCGACGTGATTTTTTGCCTAGGTATAGCTTAGGATCTAGAGAGAGAGAACTATTGCAATATCTTCTGCAAGCTATACCCAGGCAAAAAATCACGTCGATCCGTAGCTCTGTTGCAGAGTGATTGAAGGACAAACCAACAAACACACTTTCGCATTTATAATATTATAGTATGATGATATTATCTCTCACACACTTAAACAAGTGAATCATGTTCTAGCGCTCATACATATGGGGACGCATAATGTGTGTCTGGGGGGATGTTTGCCCCTTCCAATAGGTCTGGCAGCTTACAGATAATATCGCAATAGTTCCCTGAGTATCATGTATAAAAATCAGAACTGAGAATATAAGTTAACTTAAATTATATATATTTTTGGGATCTTCAAAGCGTCTGGCTAAAGTAACCGCTGGCGGTAAGCGTCTGGCAGTATTAATTTATTAATTTTTACAATATTCTTTAAAACATATATAAAAAACAGCCCTGAGAATTTAAGATAAGTTATTCTAGTTTTTACCTACCTTTAGCACCTGGTATCTGGAAATTGGCCGTCGGCACAATCTTGCTGGTACGCATATACTGAAAGGACATTCGAACAGTACTCTATCGTACACAAATAATTGCTGAGAAAATAACTTAGGTCTGGCGGCACTGGGATCTTGCTCTATTAGATTTTCATAGAACCGAGGCTTCTCTCATGTTAAGTTCGATTTTTCACATGCTTATTTTATCTCCTTAGGGGTTGAATTAAAAATCGGCCAAGTGCGAGTCGGGCCTCGCTCTTTTAGGGTTCCGTACATATGACCAAATAAGAAGGATGGTTTGAATTTAGATTTTCATAGAACCGAGGCTTCTCTCATGTTAAGTTCGATTTTTCACATGCTTATTTTATCTCCTTAGGGGTTGAATTAAAAATCGGCCAAGTGCGAGTCGGGCCTCGCTCTTTTAGGGTTCCGTACAAATGACCAAATCATTTTTATAAAACTAGATACATATTTAGATATCTTAGTTCTTAGAAAGTACTAAATTAGCTAAAGGGAAAAAATGCTCGTTTGTTCTCGTCGTCTCAGTAGTTTAGTAGCTACGATGGAATTTTCGTAAATAGAGGTAGACACATACCTACATAGGCTGCTAAGTAAAAGAATAAGTTATATAGGATTCCAATTTTCCAATAGATATCCATTTTATGGAATACCAAAGTCGCGACCGTATCAGACCAATAAAAACAAACTTTGGTTCTTATAAATTCGGAGTGTAGCGGAGTCAGAGTTTAATATAACTTCGCTCGTTTGTGTGGAGGGAGAGGAGATTCAATTTTAGGATGCTGCGAGACGCTTCCTGTTGGAGGTTTGTACTGTTTCGACTTTTTTAGAATTTAGGAACAAAGTTCTGACGGGGACTTTTATTCTATACCGCCAGGGGTTGTACAACTGAGTAGCTTTTCCTTTTGCTCGCGGCTTGACTCTTTTCCGGTATAAAAAGCATCCTGTATCACTTTTGTCATTTAGCCTCAATGATTGATGGATGATCCAAAAAACAAACACCCAGATAACATGCTAATGTTTTTTCAAATTAAAATTCCTTTATACTAAAGGCAATTTCAGGATCACTCAGCGGGCGATGGATAGAACTATATGCTCGGAGTATCCCTGCAAGATCAAATCAGAAATGAGGAGATCCGTAGGAGAACCAAAAGTCACCGCCATAACTCAGCGAGACGCGAATTTGAAGTGGAAATGGGCGGGGCTTATAAGTAGTTCGAAGAGCTGATGGTCGTTGGGGTCCAAGGTGCTGGAGTGGCGACCCCGCACCGGAAAGTTGGCAGACCCCCCACTAGGTGGACCGACGACATCAAACGAGTCGCAGGGAGCCGCTGGATTCAGGCGGCGTAAGTCTGAGGCCTGTGGACTTCCACTCCACACACTTCCACAGATGGACTTCCATGCAAGAGACCTATGTCCCGCAGTGGGCGTTGTTCAATATGTAATATTATATATAACCCATAGTAAACATAATGATGTTATTAATATGCTAATGAAAAAGAAAGAAAATCACCAAGTTGTGTGTCTTTTTATTAATATCTCTTCCGGTACGGAACAGGCGTCTATCGGTTGATAAGGAAAGGCAACTATCCTTAAGTACGCATACCTATTATTACCAATGCGAAAGTGTGTTGGTTTGTCCTTCAATCACGAATTAACGGAAGTGATGTTTTGCAAGAACTTGTTGACAAGTTGAGGACTTGGAAAGTGTCACTCTCCATTGTCCTCAACTTTTTATCCTGAAAGACAACTCGCGAAAATTTTGAAGAACCTAACTTCACGCGGACAGGGTCGCTGGCAAAGGCTAGTAAGCTGGTAAGTGTAGATCAGCGATGATATCCTAATCAGATATGTGAAGAGGGTAGAAGGGCGCTGTCCATTGTAATCTTATAATGTCCCCTTTTTCTCACTGACATAGGAAAGTCACGCTTGCGGTCAATTTATGACGTAGGTACATAAATTGCTTTAGTCGTAGCTTCGTCCGCTTGGAGTCAGGTATTCGGGAATTTTCCGGGATTTCTCTTAATTTTCCGGGATGAAAAGTAGCCTATGTCACTCTCCATGTCTTCAACTATCCATCAACCAACCAATCCAGCAACCCATCAACGGCTCACTACTGAGCACAGGTCTCCATAATCTTCTCGAAAATGTGTGTGGACCGCCAATTCGCATTGGACCAGCGTGATTGACTTTGGCCTATAACCCTTCTCTGAGAGGAGACCTGCGCTCAGTAGTGAGCCGTTGATGGGTTGCTGATGATGATGATGATGATTTATTACACAAAAAATAACAAAATTTACAACTTATATCTGCCGCCGAAACCGCATAGGTACCTACGCTTGTCCTTAAATCACGCAACAAGGTAGCAATGAATTAACGAGTTATTTCCATGGGTATATGTTGAGGACCTGAAGCAGTAAAGGTAGGCTTCCCACGAGATTGTTCAAACTTAACTAGTGATCAACTAGGATAATATGGCGCGAACCTCTATACTAGTTTCAGAAGCCTCAATAGCCCAACGGTTAAAGGTGCGGACTCAAAATTGAAAGGTTACGGGTTCGAATCCCACCCGTTGCACTATTGTCGTACCCACTAATAATACAATCTTTCCGCTTATTTGGAGGGGAGAGGAGGATATTAGTCAACTTCAATTTGACAAAAAAAAAGAAACTGTTAATGACGCTGCTAGTCGATCAACAAATCCTTGGATATATTTTGGTTTGTCGGCCGTCTCAGCACGCACACACGCGTTGTGAGTGTTGGTGGCGCTTTGTAAATACTTTCACGAATACTTTCAAACGTTTTGAATTTTGAAAAGGCGCGCCATGTTATCGTAGTCAGTCTACACGTGGATGAAGTCGCGTAAAGAAGCTAGTATTATTTAAATATCGATAGTTATTCGTGATATTTACCGAAGGCCACGTAGTAATACAATGTTTTGAATACAATAAGGAGGGTTCCATGTCACAGCCCACTTTATTAGATTAAAGGTGACAGCCCTGAGAAGGGTGCGCCCAATCTCGTAAGGATAAGCATTCCGTTATAAGATAGCTATTGGCTTTTGGTCCTATTTTTTTTTTGTTTAATTTCATCGTAGCATAGTAGGTAATATTAATATCTGGGTGACCGAGCTTTGCTCGTTTTTTTTTATTAAATCGCGTTTTTTGGAAATAATATACTAAAAAAATAATAATAATAAAATTCATAGTGGAAAATATAATCGTCTGAACTCGAACCGGGGTCTTCTGGTTTCGGGACCGCCCGATTTCTCGAGCTATCGGAACTTTATAGAAATGATGGCGAACTTTACCTTCGTATTCTAATGATATTGTAAGGGGTTTTTCATTGCCTGAAAACACGGATAAAACGACCTTTTCTAAAAATCAAACCTACGAGTAGCTAGATCGATTTATCGCCCCCGAAACCGCCTGCATGCTAAATTTCATAAAAATCGTTGGAGCCGTTTCCGAGATTCAGATTATATATTCAAGAATTGCTCGTTTAAAGGTATTAGATTAGATAGATAGATCCTCCTTGCGTCGCTTCCTCATTACTGAGGATCGTGGCTCCTTCTTGATAACACCCTCTTGATTGTCTCTTTCCAACGTTGGCGGTTCTCCGCCGCGTGGTAAGCACAGTAGATGCTGGAATCAAGCGCCTCCTTCACCTGGTCCGTCCAACGTCTCGGGCTCCGTCCGCGTGGCCTTTTTCCTTCGATCTTCCCTGTGAGCATGAGATTTTCTATGCTGGTTGCATCTTTTCGGGCTATGTGACCGAAGTACTCAAGTGTTTTCCGCAGACAGATGGATAATAGTCGAGTTTTTACGCCTAGCGTTTTTAATATGGAGACGTTGGTCCTATGTTCGATGAGATAGATAGATAGATATTGTTTATTTTAAATTCCAGACGGGAAGCGAATGACTGCAAACACAAATGTAAATTGAAACTTTAAAACACCCCCGACATCTGAATCTATTGCCGGACTATGTTTGCACCCAACATCCTTTTACGCAGTTCGCTGCTCCATCATTAGATCCTCCTCCTCGATCCTCTATCTAACACCATTGAGACCATCTAATGAGCCCAATCATACTATATCTGCTGTAAGTTTCTGAGGAGATGGGATCCCACAGACAACCCCGTTAAGTGGACCGACGACATCAAACACATTGATATCTTAAACACTTCTTCTTCTTTATCAACCTATAGACGTCCACTGCTGGACAAAGGTCTCCTGCATGAACTTCCACAGGTTTCGGTCTTGCGCCGCTTGAATCCAGTGGCTCCCTGCAACTCGTTTGATGTCGTCGGTCCACCTAGTAGGGGTTTGCCAACCTAGAAGGGGGTTTGGTTTGTTAGTTAGGGGTTTCCTGGTGCGGGGTCTCCACTGCAGCTCTTCGAACTATGTGCCCCGCCCATTTCCACTTCAGTTTCGCAACTCGCTGAGCTATGTCGGTGATTTGGTTCTCCTACGGATCTTCTCATTTCTGATTTGATCTCGCAGGGCTATACCGAGCATAGCTCTCTCTATCGCTCGCTGAGTGACCCTGAGCCTCCTTATGAGGCCCATAGTTAGCGACCATGTCTCGGATCCGTAAGTCATCACTGGCAACACGCACTATTCGAAGGCTTTAGTCTTCAGGCACTTAAACACTTACTTGTTATTAAAAGCTAAATAAATGTTTATTTATTTATTTATCAAACGGGTCGCAGGGAACCGCTGGATTCAGGCTGCGCAAGAGCCTGTGGAAGTCCATGCAGAGGCTTTTGTCCAGCAGTGGACGTCTATCGGTTGATAAAGAAGGAGACGTCATATTTATTCAAGTTCTGTCTATGTCTGTATTATGACGACCTCCCTGGCTCAGTGGTGAGCGCTGTTGTCTTATAACTGGAAGGTCTCGGGTTCGATTCCCGGCGGGGTCAATTTGGGAATTTATAATTTCTGAATTGTCTCTGGTCTGGTCTGGTGGGAGGCTTTGGCCGTGGCTAGTTACCACCCTACATACCGTCAAAAACGTGCCGCCAAGCGATTTAGCGTTCCGGCACGATGGCGTGTAGAAACCAATTAGGGGGTATGGGTTGAATTGAATGTTCACTGCCATACAAGTTAGCCCGCTACCATCTTAGATTGCATCGTCACTTACCAATGGTAAGTTACCATCAGGTGAGATCGCAGTCAAGGACTAGCTTGTCATCGAATAAAAAAATAAAAATATAAAAAAAAAATGTTTGTGCCAGCCCTACTGGCGTGGGCGTGTGGTAGTGATGAATGAATACACGATCTTGACAGCTCAATTGAGAAGCTCTTACACAGCTCAGAAATGTGCGATTCCTTTGAGGTACGGCGACGTGCAAGTGAAATAACAAATAGGTAACACTCCGTCTATTTTTATTTCTCCGCAGTGCCTTGGAAACTCTGTATTTCTCTGAATATTGAACTTTTATTACTTTTCGATATGTGGCAGTTTACTATTAAACTACTTTTTAGGCAAGTATTTATTTTATATTAGTTTTCAAGTTATAATTTTAAATATTAATATTAAGTACCGATTTCACCAACGCCGAGTGAAGCATATCCGAGGAATAAATTTTATTGGGAGCTATGATAGTTTTTAGGGTTCCGTACCAAAACGGTAAAAATGGAACCCTTATGGTGAGACTTTCTCCGTCCGTCCGTCCGTCCGTCCGTCCGTCTGTCACAGTCGATTATTTCAGTAACTATTAAAGCTATCGACATGAAATTTGGAATAGTTGTGTATAATAGTGGACCAACATCATTGGAATAAAAAAAATTTTTTTAGTTTTATTAAAAAAGGGGAAAATCGGGGGTTTGAAATTTCAAAGTAAAATAACTATACCGAGTGGGGTACCATATGAAAGACCTGTACATTCGAAAACAGATTTATATTTATTTTTATCTATAATAGTTTTTGATTAATTGGGCAAAATGTCGAAAATATTACCGTCCCCGTCCCCAAAAAAAATTATGGTCAAAGATTTATGTATATTTTACAGGAAAAACAAAACCAACGCTCTAACTAGCATAGTTTTTTTTTGTATATTAACAATAAACCTCTACAAACAAAGTTAACGATAAATAAGCAAATTAATATAATATTATCATTTTACTTTTACTTTTGGAGTACGGAACCCTCGGTGCGCGAGTCCGACTCGCAAATGGCCGGTTTTTTTGTATTAAATATACTGTCAAAATATCAAATTTACGCAAGGATAAGGATCTCTCCTCATAAGCTAAAAGCTTGTACGCTTTACGACATGAAGAAATAGTGATACTAAGAACAAAACTTACACCTATCTCTCAGGCATGAAGGTATCATCACGAAGGTATGGAAAAAGTGCTTTAACTAGTCAATTTGGTTGATGCTGGGCCGATTTCACCAACGTAAAATAAGTCTTATCCGAGCGGTTTGATATTTTGGCAGATTTTCAATACAAAAACTGTCAGAACGCCCAATTTATTCATCGGTAAACGTCACTCAACGTTGGCGAAGGGGCCTATTTCATAATCACCTAATAAAATCCTTACTTCCTTACTTACTATTAAAAATGCAAAAGTGTGTTTTTTTGTCCTTCAATCCCGCGGCGTGATCGATCCGTAGCTCTGTAGCTACGGATCGACGTCATTTCTTGCATGGGTATAGTTTAGAGCCTGGAGAGTGAAATGGGCTAGTTTTTAACCCGGAAAATCTTAGAGATCCCACGGGATTTTTAAAAACAATATCCACGCGGACGAAGTCGCGGGCATCAGCTAGTTTAGGAATAAATACGTTTTTGACAGGTTTTGTATTGCAATTCTGTCAAAATACAAGTTTATTCTACAAGTAAAGTTTAGATACTTGATGATTTACTTGTGTCTACCAGCTACCTATATCTTTTAAGTAGGTATTAAAAATACGTGTGGCACTCGGGGACTGCCGCGGTAAAGCTATTGCATAGCATTTTCTAGTCGCACGCACACAAACACCGTGCCGAAGTCTGCCGAACTGAAACGTCGTTAGACGATGCACGGCTTTCAACGCCGCACCGCTGTGCCGATCGGAGTGGGGGGTGTTAGGTTTATTTTCGTTACGGATTTTCTAGATTCGGTCGCCGCGCACAAAGCCCGCGATAAAGGCTATGCAATAGCTTAAAATTCTAAAGCCCGTAGATAGGTAGGTAGGTGAGACGCTGACACTAAAGAATCCAAATTAGGAGCAGGAATAAAGTACAATACTTTATTGGAGTAAAAATATAAAAGAAACGTTCGGGATTCTGAAAAAGGTTTTCACACGGTATAGGAGAAGAGCCTTTTTAAATTTTACATTTGCATCCAAAAGAATCCACGTGAGAAATCTTATTACATCAGTACGTGAGCTGAATTTTGAACGGCATCGATACGCAAACGAAATAAAAGTATCGATATTCGATACTTTTAAACAGTCTATTGCAACTAACAAGAAAATGTTTAAAACTGTAACCCGACTATTGAAAATTGGATTTAACATATTCGATAGAAGCAGGCGTTACTTTGCGGAAGTTCATGATTAGCAAGAAAAGGTTTAAAAAAAATTGGCAGTCATAGGGACTGCGGATAAAAGTGAAAACAAGATTTGCTAATAATTAAAATAATAAGAAAAATAATAATAATAAAAAGTAAAATAAATAAAAAAATAAATAAAAATAATTAGAAAAAAATCGGCCAAGTGCGAGTCGGGCCTCGCTCTTTTAGGGTTCCGTTTAAAAAAAAAATTAAAAGATTTCCATCTACCCACCTACCCATTTTAACTTAATTTTTTTAATTTAATTTTTATTATTTGTTGTTATAGCGGCAATAGAAATACATAATATGTGAAAATTTCATCTGTCTATCTATTACGGTTTACGAGATACAGCCCGCTGACAGACGGACGGACGGACGGACGGACGGACGGACGGACAGCGTAGGCTTAGTAATAGGGTCCCGTTGGTACCCTTAGGGTACGGAACCCTAAAAACCGCACTGTCACGTTTCGTGAGTGAGATTCGAACCTACGACATCATACATTAAACGGTAAGGAAGCCGGCTGCTTGCCGACTGCGCTGTGCAAGGTTGCTTCAGAACTTATAAAATGTTGAACGCTTACTGAAATCTCCAGATGACGATTGTGAAGGTGACGATGACATCCATATTTTTTGCTCACCCAAAAAAGTGCTCAACGCGCCTAAAGAAGTTTTCACTTCAATATTTTGCTATAATCCGCCAACAAAAAAATCTGTATGGTCAAACATGCAGTTACAAGCTAAGCACCGCTCACCTTCCCAACCAAGCAAGAAAGCCAAGTTCCCAAGCAAGCAATGCCACCACCACTCACATGCACCGCCATACAAGACTTTTATACTACTCTCGACGCACGTTTCGCCCCGACACCGAAGCATCATCAGAAGATCGCATTGCAAATTCCCGCCAGTGGCACCCGTTCACGAGCATGACGCATGACCCAGCCGTTCGTTGCTTCGCTCAACTATATTTGAGGGAAGAGTGCGTGACATACTTAGGAACTCTTAAGTTTACCAGAATCAAAGTTTTCTTTATGACTCTACAGTCCTCAAAATACCCTTAAAAAATAACGTATATTCGCTGCTCCATTTGTCATTAAATTGTACATAGGTACTTTGCCATTAATAAAATTCATTAGCTGTGTTTTGTAAAAACCTCTACAGCTTCTACCTTAGGCACATTATACCTAGTCGCCATGCCTAGTATTTTTTTTTTTTGTTTTTTTTTTAAAATTCTATGACAAGCTAGTCCTTGACTGCGATCTCACCTTGATGGTAAGTGACGATGCAGTCTAAGATGGTAGCGGGCTAACTTGGAAGGGGTATGGCAGTGAACATTCAACCCATACCCCTAATTAGTTTCTACACTCCATCGTGCCGGAACGCTAAATCGCTTGGCGGCACGTCTTTGACGGTAGGGTGGTAACTAGCCACGGCCAAAGCCTCCCACCAGACCAGACCAGACAATTCAGAAATTATAAATTCCCAAATTGACCTCGCCGGGAATCGAACCCGGGACCTCCTAGTTATAAGACAACAGCGCTCACCACTGAGCCAGGGATGTCGTCAATAAAATTCATTAGCTGTGCTGTGTAAAAACCTCTACATCTTCTAGTCACCATGTCTAGTTTTATCCAGGTATCGACACAACACTATCAAGAATCGAGTAGGTACGGTCTAAATTTGAATCGATTCGATTTTATCGATACTTTTCGCGGCTTCCAATGTATTTAGTATAAATCGAACAGTGCTTCATTCTATTTCGTAATTCGTATGCTATTTGTACGTTACCCATGACTTCGGTTATCTATTTTGGAAAAAGGGGAATTTCATTACCTACTACCAATATGAAATAATATACCTAATAGCTATAATTAATAGGTATTATAATCTCAATATCACCTAAAGTGTAATCAATAATTAAGTAAAAAAGTAAACTGACGTTTAGTGTTGACAGTTTCTGATCAAAATAAAATAGTGTTGTGACTAAAGGATCCACATCAATCACTTACTCATTACGTCGTGTACCAAAACACATACTTACTTTTTTATTTACTAAGCAATTTCCCAAATTGTGTTCATTATAATCGATACAAAAATATAATGAATAGCAATTATGATCTTAAGGAAAATCTGATCTTGTTTTTATCGAAAACTTAAACGAATTTTTAAAGTAAGAATACCATAAATTCGGCCAATCACGACTATAGGTTGAGATTGTGTCAAAGATTGATGCATCTGCCCTGCCCACCTAAACTGTGGTGATTAATGACTGTCGATTAAGAATAGTTTTCGTAAGTACTGTAACTGAACTAAGTACCCTACGAAAATCTCTACCCTATATTTCCTAAAAAAAATCTTTCTATTTTTTAAATTATGTCTTTAGAATGGCACGTGAATCGCTAGTGGTAGAACCCTTTATAATTTTGTGATCGTATCAACCCAAGAACTTTTAGAGCGTGTAGCGTTTCCCCCTGGATCACTTGAAGAGGAAAATTACTACCCGGATTATTGTCCGAGTTGGTCGTGCGTTGTGGATCCAGGTGGAAGGCTAGCAGAAGTTCTATGACTGTGTGTCTAAGTTTATTTCTCTGTGTAGCACTAGCTAGAAGGATAATTCTGTGGATATGAATGAAAATCTTCCCCTAACAAGTTATCTTTGTTTATTCAGGCATAGTAACACAACTGGGTTATTTAAATTTAGAAATAAACACCACTTAAGATAGTTATATCACAGACTGGTATTGGGCCCACCAATACATACCCGTCAACTCATTTCATGGGCTAACTCCGGCTGGCTGAAACCCCAGGGGTGTGTCCGAACGGACAACGCACTTAGGAATGTGTTGACGAATAGGCAGGTCGGGTCAATGATTTAAATTCATTAAATTAAACAATATGATTAAATTATACTAAAAGGAAGATTCCACAGACAAAGGAGGTTATGACTTTTGTGTTCACCATATGTTGACAACTAATACTTAATTACTTTATAAAACTCATAGATAGTTGAAAAAGTTAATATTGGGAAGTAATATTTCATCAAAATAAGAATGAAAGAAAAAGGAATGTGTCCACCTGATCAGAAAGCTGGCGACTCGATGCGTGGGCCATAACGTGGCCGAAATACGTCCTCCAAAGGGCGGCACGGCCCCTCGCCGTCGACGCTGCCAACACGTATCCCACTTACAAGCGGGGATCCGCCGGATGGAACAGGATGTAAGGGTGTGACGTCCACGGGTGAAATCCCTCCGTCATCACCAACTTTTCCAACTAAATCACCAACGATCTTCCAAATTGATATTAAGTTTAATGTTTTAAGTTTTTAAATTTTTAAAATATAATATAATCCCACGCTCGCTGTAAAGAGAGAAAAAAAAACAAATTTCAATTTGTATGACAGCGACACGAGTATATCTCACAAGGAAAAACCCAACACAAATTCTAACCTGCATTTTCACAGTCGGCGTTTTCCCACCCACTCCAGGACTAGGTCAAACGTTAGGCTAGAAAGATTGAAAAACGCACTTTAGTATCGCGGACTCACTAAAGAATATACGAACACGCCAAATAAATACTCACTATATTCATGACAAATAAATTTCACTCAATCAAGGGATCAGCGGCCATGTTGTAACATCTCAATGCTCTCCTATATGCTGCGTGACATGTCTGCACTCCACAGCGGACGAGAAAGGAAAAGACAAAAATCTAGAATCAATTTCCGATCGAACACCGGACTGGTTTCACCGAACTTGATTAAATGTTAACCCGCGTACATTCCTTCTAACCTCTTCCCAAAGCGAAGGCTGTCAACTGTCATTGATTAACTGCAGATCAATGTTAACTTGTGTTAGTGACGTCTGTCACTTACCTTGTTTTAAAACAGCGCCCTCTTTTGGCGCTGTGGCAGATTACGAGGCTTCAGACGTCTCGGCAGGAGCTCACGCAACCGCGGTCCCACAGATGGAGTTAGAAGTCTCAATTTAACGTACAAAATAATTGATTGGTTTTTTACAAAAATCTACAAACGATCTGATATTGAAAATATCATGTTACAAGCGTCAGAAGTAATGAGTTCATAAGACCTAGGCGATATATGCAAGAGTTTGTGTATTAGATTTTAGTGGGTTCCCGTATTGGTGTATATTAAAGAATATTTAAAATCCAGTATGAATGATACCGGTTTGCTCCATTATCACGAGGCTCAACACTGATGTCGAGAGACACAATTATTTCTATGGGTAAACATCACACTACATCTACATCTACATCTACATCTACACATCGTTGTTTCAAGTTCCTTTGAGTCCATAGGCAACGTTCAAACTTAAGATGGCATCATTTCATTGTAAAAAAAATGAAATGATGATCGTTGGCTCCCTGCACGCCAACGATGGTGAGCTCCTTCCTTTTGTGGTACATCAAGGACCACTCAGTTGCGTTCATTAAAACAATAATGTATTATTATAATAATTGACGCAATGAGATCGCATCTTAAATTTCTTAACCATACATATATTACTTTGGGTAATTATTTGTCAATAACGAGGAATGTTTACAAATCCCTGAAATACCATCAAACCATGAGCCCCCCCCCCCCCCACACTGTCATCATTCACTCACACACGAATGTGCGAGGCTTTTTTAACCGTGGTGTGCTCCACAAGACTTTTTTAAAGTGGTGTGATCCACTGAAGACACTTTTTTAGCCGTGGTGTGTTTCCACAAGACTTTTTTATAGTGGTGTGATCCACTGAGACTTTTTATAGAGGTGAGCTCCTCTCATGTATAGTTGGTTGTAGGTTAATAGTTATACTGCGTGAAGTCACCACGGAGTGGTGAAGGACTCTAACAACGTTAGAGTCTAGTTCGAGGTTGGTGTCGGACGCCTGGACCAGACAAAACCATAATAGCAATTGCCATCATTAGCTTCATCCTATCTCAGCACCCAACAGTTGGTTGTCACCACGAAGTGGTGATAGGCTCCAACTTAACGTCAGAGCAAGTTCGAAAGTAGAATCAGACACCTGGACCAGACAGCCCGGACTGGCAAGTGTATTAGGCCATCCTAAGCTTATCCTATCTCGGCATCTAACCTACAGGTTGACACAACACTCAGCATAGAGCATCGCGATATAGATCAATTTTCATCTGAAATCGTCGGTCGCTAGCCCAAAGACAGGTTCATAAAGCACCAAGGCGCTAGAGCTCCCCATCCATTAAGCAGCTTCCAACGTCAGATTAGGTATCACTCATAATAGATTTCGTGTATCGCCCCTTGTATTTTATCAATAATAATTGATATACAGTATGTCACTACATACCACTTCACATTTCTCATATTACAGTATGTGCATGTTTAAGTCTCTGAACATATGCCCAAATTCATGAACAATGTTCTTTCTTATATACGATCCGCGCGTCAATGACGCTGCGGTCGTCGCTGCCTTCCCTTATAGTATATCGTTCTACAGAATAGCGTCAACGTCAAATTGAAATTATATGACATGAAAATTGAAGTTCCTAAAATTATTATTTTTATGATCTCATTTGAAAGTACATCTCGTAACTTAACTACTGTACCGATTTTGATAAAATTTAATCAACAATTTTTAGTACTATCAAACATGAAAAATTCCTTAGTACGAAGGACTAGGGTCGTTACAGTACCTACCAAGCAAAGACTACATAGTTAAATTCTAGGACCCAACTCCTCTTGATGCTGCCCTGATGGTAGAACCCCTACCCACACGGATGAATTCGCAAGGATCAGCTAGTAATATAAATGCGAAAGTATCTGCAAAATCTGCTATCTGGGCTCGGCTTGCCATAAGAGCCACAAGTTGGCCTAAAATAATTAAATTTGAATTATTTTGAATCATCATCATCATCATAATCATCATCATCAGCAACCCATCAACGGCTCACTACTGAGCGCAGGTCTCCTCTCAGAGAAGGGTTATAGGCCATAAATTAGTCCACCACGCTGGCCCAATGCAAATTGTCGGACTTCACATACCTTCAAGAACATTATGAAGAACTCTCAGGTGTGCAGGTTTCCTCACGAGGTTTTCCTTCACCATTGAAGCTTGTGATATTTAATTTCTTAAACGCACTTAGCTTAGAAAAGCCAGAGGTCGGGATGGAACCTGCGACCCCCCGAATAGGAGACCGCAGTACTAACCACTAGGCTAATAATTAAATAACTCTTTTGAATAATATGCACAAATTCTTTGTGTCTCTGGAATAAAAAAGTAGCATATGTCACTCTCCAGGTCCTCAATTATACCCATGCAAAAAAGTTTATCTACTCCAACATCGAAAAGTTCCAATTTCGAATTTGACACCTGAATCGAAATGAACCCTCTTTCGGTTTTGCTTCTCATTTCGATGCAGCTCGTTGTATGGAAGCTGAATCGAAATGGTTATCTTCTTAAAATAGGATACCTAAAGCTAAGGCTCTGAGTTCTGACACTTTTGTACCGTTCATATGACAGAGGCGCCACAGGCGGCTGGTGGTGGCTTACGGAGTTACTTTTTGTTGACAGAGGCGCCACAGGCGGCTGGTGGCGGCTTACGGAGTTACTTTTTGTTACTTTATTGAGCCTACGGCGTATTTTGTTAATGATTTTACTTCCTTGTCGTAGATAAAATCTTGTATGCAACTGAACGTAATTAGTCATTTTAATTCTCGTACTATCCTATTTTGATACTCGGCAAGCCTCGTATCAAAAAACAGCACTCGAATTAAAATGACCCTCATTACGATGCAGTTGCACTAGTGGTTCGCCCCGAACTGAGACCTCGCGGTAACGGTATCCCATGATTATTCATTCAATCGATACATGATAACCAAAACTGACATTATTATTATGCCCGTTTTCACCAAACATACCTAAATCATCCCCTAAGTAGGAGTATCTTAACGTAGGTAGCTCCTAAATACAATCCTAAGTCTTAACATCCGTCCCAATATCCTTTTAGGTGTCCCGTACAGGATCGTGATAAATAAGTTGACAGAAAACATCACCTAACTTATAGGTAGCCCGTAAAAGTTAGGGAACGTTAGTGAAAACATTGAATTATTATGTAGGTACTAACGAGTGAAACCGGGTTACGGGCATCTGTACAAATCGTCATCTATCGACGCGAATAGAAAATATACAATATTTAACTAAAATTTAACTAAAAAATAATTTAAATTGAATAAAATGGTACAAAAAAAATTACAATACAATTATTGTATTATATTATGTAACTAAATAATAATGGTCGACGCAAAACTGTTTTTGGGATAGGTCGTAGTCGTAACTCGTAGTTCCATGGGAATAGTTACTGACTGCGCCATCTATTAGCATTATTGTGAAGCTATGTTGATGCTATATGAATTACTGATGCCCATTAAAAATTAAATAATCTCGTTTCTTTTTAATATTCATATAATTTTAGTATTTGTTGTTCAAGTACAGGATATAAGTGACCTAGAAAAATAAAATCAGTTTGAAAATCCATAGCGGATTTTCCTAGAGAGCGTCTACAAGCGAGCGTATAAAATCGCCACTTTGAAAGCCCCCCATTTCGTCAATTTTAAGGGAAAAATTAAAAAAGAAATATTTTTGTACTTGGTTCAAAATTATCTTTAAAATGATACGTAACAATTTTAAGTAACGCGATAATTTTTTTTACTTCGCATTCACTTCTATGAGAGCCCCCCTGAAATAAAGGTTTTTATAATTTTTTATCCAATATTCGGCTGAAGGCCATCAGTTTACATATTATATCTAAATTTGAAGTAATTACGTTCAGTAATTCAAAAGTTATAAGGCTCTGACAGACGGACGGACGGACGGACGGACAAGTGCAAATTCACTCTAGTAGACTCAGAGACCTCGCTTCGCTCGGTCAATAAATAGCTATTGTGAGGATGCAGCATGTATGGATGTTTATTACTCTTTCATGCATAAAATACTGAACGGATTTTGAAGAAACTTCACAATGTGATAATATTATTGACCGAGCGAAGCGAGGTCTCTGAGTTAACTAGAGCGATTTGCACTTGTCCGTCCGTCCGTCCGTCCGTCCGTCTGTCAGAGCCTTATAACTTTTGAATTACTGAACGTAATTACTTCAAATTTAGATATAATATGTAAACCGATGGCCTCCAGCCGAAAATGGCTTAAAAAGTTATAAAAATCTTTATTTCAGGGGGGCTCTCATAGAAGCGAATGCGAAGTAAAAAAAAAATATCGCGTTACATAAAATTGTTACGTATCATTTTAAAGATAATTTTGAACTGAGTACAAAAATATTTTTTTTTAATTTTTCCCTTAAAATTGACGAAATGGGGGGCTTTCAAAGTGGCGATTTTATACGCTCGCTTGAAGACGCTCTCTAGGAAAATCCGCTATGGATTTTCAAACTGATTTTATTTTTTTAGGTCACTTATATCCTGTACTTGAACAACAAATACTAAAATTATATGAATATTATAAAGAAACGAGATTATTTAATTTTTAATGGGCATCAGTAATTCATATAGCATCAACATAGCTTCACAATAATGCTAATAGATGGCGCAGTCAGTAACTTCTTCTTCTTCTTCTTTATCAACCGATAGACGCCCACTGCTGGACGAAGGTCTCTTGCATGGACTTCCACAGGCCTCGGTCTTGCGCCGCCTGAATCCAGCGGCTCCCTGCGACTCGTTTGATGTCGTCGGTCCACCTGGTGGGGTAGTCAGTAACTATTCCCATGGAACTACGAGTTACGAATAAGACCTATCCCAAAAACAGTTTTGCGTCGACCATTATTATTTAGTTACTTATTATAATACAATAATTGTATTGTAATTTTTTTTGTACCATATTATTCAATTAAAATTATTTTTTAGTTAAATTTTAGTTAAATATTGTATATTTTCTATTCGCGTCGATAGATGACGATTTGTACAGATGCCCGTAACCCGGTTTCACTCGTTAGTACCTACATAATAATTCAATGTTTTCACTAACGTTCCCTAACCTTTACGGGCTACCTATAAGTTAGGTGATTGATGTTTTCTGTCAACTTATTTATCACGATCCTGTACGGGACACCTAAAAGGATATTGGGTCGGATGTTAGGACTTAGGATTGTATTTAGGAGCTACCTACGTTAAGAGACTCCTACTTAGGGGATGATTTAGGTATGTTTGGTGAAAACGGGCATAATAATAATGTCAGTTTTGGTTATCATGTATCGATTAAATGAATAATCATGGGATACCGTTACCGCGAGGTCTCAGTTCGGGGCGAACCACTAGTTAGCATACACATCAGAATAGCACAAAGGCAAGAATATTTTATTCCGGAAAATTAAAATATTCCCGCAGTTATCAAAAACCGTGCGGATGAAATCGCGGGCATCATCTATCTATAATATAATAAAACTGTAACAGGTCCAATTCTGTACATTGAAGATATTTTGAAAATTTTTGTTTGAGGGCACTCTATAATCGATACTGAAGCCAAAACAATTTTTTTTTTATTTTTTGTCTGTCTGTCTGTCTGTCTGTCTGTCTGTCTGTCTGTCTGTCTGTCTGTATCTTGGCCGCGCATCACGCCGAAACTACTGGACGGATTTAAATGAAACTTGACACGATTTAAGTTAATACTCCGAGGTATAATATAGGATACTTTTTATCCCGAAATTCAGCATGGTTTCCCTGGGAGAGGGGATGAAAGTCAAAATGTGTATTTCGCTGTAATTCATTAAGGCGTATTCCGATTTAATCCATTCTTTTTTGTTAGAAAGCAGATTCTTTAGAGATTGTCCTGTAATTATTTCAGGGTCGTCAATTTCGTAGTTCAGAAATTATAGACATCACAATCTTCAGTATAGGTCCAAATAACTTGAACCCCGGAATCTACAGGATACTTTGAATGAACGGCTCATCTTAAGCTGGCATGCGTAATTTATCGTATATAGCCATCGTGGATACTATTTTGTCAAAGTCAAACTACTCCAAAGGCGTCAGATTTTGCCAAACGATCATTATACCTACATACTATATAGTAGGTATGAATGTAATACATCGTATGGACGTAATATTACAGTGTTTTCCTATGTAATTTAATATTCTAATCATACTTACTAATATTATAAATGCGAAAGTGTGTTTTTTTGTTGGTTTGTCCTTCAATCACGCCGCAACAGAGCCACGGATCTACGTGATTTTTTGCATGGGTATAATTGAGGACCTGGAGAGTGACATAGGCTACTTTTATCCCGGAAAATCAAAGTGTTCCCGAGGGATTTTAAAAACTAAATCCACGCGGACGAAGTCGCGGGCATCAGCTAGTACTTATAATAAAACTGTAACTGGACGATTTCTGTACATTTAATCTATTTTGAAAATTTTTACCGGGGGATGCTTTATTATCAATACTGATCCCAAAACAGATTTTTATTTAATTTTTGTCTGTCTGTCTGTTTGTCCGTCTGTCTGTCTGTCTGTCTGTCGGTCTGTCCGGGCATCACGCAAAAACTACTGAACGGAATTGTATGAAATTTGAAATAGTAGTAAGTGATACTCCGGGTCAACATATAGGATAGTTTTTATCCTGATAAACAATAAGGTTCCTCCAGGATAGGGGATGAAAATTTTTATCGGTTTTACTTCATAATTCTGTCAAATTTAAACCGATTTTAATCATTCTTTTCTTATTTAAAAGTGTATAATATCAAGCATAGTTTGTCTAATTTTGATGAAGATCTAATAAATATTATAGGAGATAGAGGACATAATGCTTCACGGGTAGCAGCAAAAGTCACTCACATAAAGGACAACGATCGAATACAGGCATTCCATATTTATATGAGGGTTTTAGCCATAGAAATAGACTTAATCATTAACTTCCAGGCCCTAGATGATTATGCAATTGTGTTTGTTTTGCCACTTTTGTAGCCTACCCGCGCGAAGCCGGGGCGGATCCACTAGTCTAGTATTAAAACGAGCTGTCGCAAATAGGTTTATTAGATTTATGCTCATAAAAAACTATAGTCACTTACATGAGAACTTAAATTAAAATAATCAAATTATTAACAAACTTCGCCATTAGGTACATTAACCTAAATTAGTTTTAATTCAAAGTGAAATATCATTATCAACTCTTATCAGTACCATTACATTGTAAAAACCAAACAATTTAGGCGAAAATGTGCAAATGGAGTGCAAAAACGCCTAAAATGTCCCAAACCCCCAGCTACGTTTCGTCAAGTTCCACACACTCGCGTGTCACGTGTTTACACGCTTGTCTCCACAATTTGCGAGCGGGCTCGAGGACGCCTCGTCAAACACCTGCGAGGCTGTTTGCAAGACGCACCAGACGAGCACAAACGCGAAAGAATACATTAGCTCAGCGTGGAAAGCCCTGGATAGGTCGTGCACACCACTACACCCGTCTGCGTTGCGCGCTGCGGGACAAGCGATGAGCGGGTAGCGGGCAGGAGAGCAGGTGTGCGCCCCGCCGGTTTAATGAGGTAAAATAAATAAAAAACGGCCAAGTGCGAGTCGGGCCTCGCTCTTTTAGGGTTCAGTACATATGACCATATCACTTTTTTTTAAACTAGATACCTACATATTTAGATATCTTAGTTCTTAGATAGTACTAAATTAGCATATGGGGAAAAATGCTCGTTTGTTTTGGTCACAACTTTGATGCCCCCCCCAAATCTTCATTAAGAAATAATAAAAAAATATATTTGAACTCCACTTAATGAGCTCTAGACAATGACACCCTACGTGCCAAGGTAAAACAATAAAATTTTATTTCGACTCCATTTTCGTGTATCGGAGCCCGCATTATTGACGTGATAAAGTCTTATAAATCGATGAACACCGGCTGCACGCACGAAAAAGTGTCACATTCCGCTTGAGCCTGCGCGTGCAAGCGAGAGCGCGGAACAAGCGATAGAGAGGCACGATCGGCCCAAGCGTTGGCTTGTGACTGCGCGCTGTGGTTAGCGGATGTGTCGCGAGCTAGTTCTAGCAGCACGCTGTCCATCGGACGTGATCTAGTTTTTAACTTTCAATGTTTCTTTATGACGTTATCACGTAAAACTATCATCCGTAAACCGACTTTACAGACAACCAATTTTTTTTTTAATTTTTTATTTTAATTTTTATTATTTGTTGTTATAGCGGCAATAGAAATACACACTCTGTGAAAATTTCAACTGTCTACCTGTTATCTATGCTGTTACGGTTTACGAGATACAGCCCGCTTACAGACGGGCGGACAGATGGACAGCGGAGGCTTAGTAATAAGGTCCCGTTGGGTACGGAACCCTAAAAATGAATGTATGAATGAATGAGTGGCCGAATCAATGAATGAAATATTATTTATTATCTGATGCCCGCTACTTCATCCGCATGGATTTAGTTTTAAAATAATAACAATAAAATAACTAGGTATAAGTAAATATAACTTCTAAAATCTTTATCCTTACTTAATATTATAAATGCGAAAGTGTGTTTGTTTATTGGTTTGTCCTTCAATCACGCCGCAACAGAGCAACGGATTGGCGTGATATTACGCATGGGTATAGTTGAAGAGCTGGAAATCTCTCAAGCTTTTGAATCGTCCAATGAATCCACTGCTTCGGAATGCCACTCCAACCGAAAAGAACCAGCAAGAAACTCGACGGTTGTACAACACTACTAAAACATACGCTTTCGCTTCAACTTGTAACTTGCGTACATTCGTTTTGATGAAACGATAGTACTAGTACTACACCTGCAGTGTGGGCGTATAACCACCTGAGTATACACTGCACATACAGAAAGACTCTAGCACGGCGAATAGCGACGCGTTGGAGTATGTTTTCACGTCTCCTTTCAGCTTAACCTTTATATGGGATTTTTCATTGTGCAAGTACATTCCAACATCCGTGTACTATCATTAATTAACGAGATAAACTTCTACCACACTGCTATAGTTAGTCCGTTTCCATCCTAGACTACAAAAAACTATATTCATTAAAAAATAAATTGGCAGTCATAGGGACTGCCGATAGAAGTGAAAACTAGATTTGCTAATAATTAAAAACAAATAAGAAAAGCTCACTGTCACGATTTCACGAGTGAGATTCGAACCTGCAACATCATGCATTAAACGGTAAGGAAGGCGGCTATTTACCCGCTGCGCTGTACAAGGTTGCTTGGGAACTTATAAAATGTTGAACGCTTACTGAAATCTCCAGGTGACGATTGTGAAGGTGACGATGATGCGAAATCCATATTTTTCGTTCACCCAAAAATGTACTCAACGCGCCTAATGAAGTTTTCACTTCAAACATATAGACGCGACGAATTAAGAACCTCATTGTTTTTCGTCGGTTGATTACATTAAAGAATAGAAACCTTATCCTTTTAGAGCGGGGCGGATTCATCATCCCATCAACTACCTACTGAGCGAAGTTCGCCTTTTAGAGAAGAGTTATAGGCCATAGTCCACCACGCTGGCCCAATGCAAAATGACAGACTTCACACACCTTTGAGTACATTATGAAGAACTCTCAGGCTGCAGGTTTCCTCACGATGTTTTCCTTGACCGTTGAGCAGTGTAATATTTAATTGTTTAAATGCACATAACTGCTGAAAACTCGGAGGTTTTGACGACCTCCCTGGCTCAGTGGTGAGCGCTGTTGTCTTATAACTGGGAGGTCTCGGGTTCGATTCCCGGCGGGGTCAATTTGGGAATTTATAATTTCTGAATTGTCTCTGGTCTGGTCTGGTGGGAGGCTTTGGCTGTGGCTAGTTACCACCCTACCGTCAAAGACGTGCCGCCAAGCGATTTAGCGTTCCGGCACGATGGCGTGTAGAAACCAATAGGGGTATGGGTTGATTGTTCACTTCCATACCCCCTTCCAAGTTAGCCCGCTACCATCTTAGACTGCATCGTCACTTACCATCAGGTGAGATCGCAGTCAAGGACTAGCTTGTCATCTAATAAAAAAAAAAAAAAAAAAAAGGTGCGGGAGCGAACCCATCACACCCCCCGATTAGGAGACTGCAGTGCTAACCACTAGACTAATCTAATTACTAAATTAATCTAATTACTCGGGCAATATATATATATATATATATATGTATATATATATCGTAAAAGTTCGTATATATATATGTATGTTTTCATCTTGCGGGGAAGAAAAGTAGGTACTCTATTTTCCTTCAACTTACAGGCGATTCCACAAATACCTAATTCATAACTTTTAATATGAAGCCTCAAACTTGTTTCTCATTTCCATCAAGATTAGAGACAATTTTAATTAATTTTTTTTTGCGGAATGCTAATTTAAATAATACCAGATAAGTGCAGTCTCGTGTCCTTTGGGTTGCGTACCTTATACCGTATATAATTTATAAATAATACAATTATTTTATTTATTTATTTATTTATTTGTCTGCCAACAGGCACTCGCACAAAAATGACAAAAAAGAAATAACATGTAAAGAAACATTCCAGGTGTGCACCCAATTACAGGCAAACCGACATGCATAAAGTCAAAGTGCAAATGCGGGTTTGCCCTTACAATTACTTACTGAAGTTAACATAAATAAAAAATATAGGAAAAATACATAATATAATTATCTAACTGAATTTCAAATTACTATTAATAAATATTTATTTTATTCGAAGCAAAGTTAATGTCGTTTATAGGGTCCGTACCCAAAGGATCCGTCCGTCCGTCTGTCAGCGGGCTGTATGAGTATGTACAGTTGAAATTTTCACAGAGTGTGTATTTCTATTGCCGCTATAACAACAAAAAATAAAAATAAAATAAAATAATAAAACACCCCTACATGAAAAAGGAGTCGAAATAAAATTTTGTTTTTTACCCTGGCATGTGGGGTGTCATTATCTACAGCTCATTTAGTGGAGTTCAAATATATTTTCTATAATTTTTTAGCTTCAAAATGAAGAAATGAGGGGCCATCAAAATTGTGACTCAAACAAAAGAGCATTTTCCCCATAATATGCTAATTTAGTACTATCTAAGAACTAAGATAACTAAATAGGTATGTATCTAGTTTTAAAAATGTTATATTTGTACGGAACCCTAAAAGAGCGAGGCCCGACTCGCACTTGGCCGATTTTTTTGATTCCTACTCATAAAAACTTAAATAGTTTGTACTAAATGTAGATAACATTTACAACAGTTAAGCAAAGTTTTTATAGTTAAATTAATTTTAAGAATTATTTAATACCTACTTAAGTTTTAAGTTCTTTAAATTTTCTTAATTTAGAAACACACGTTTGACTACCTATTTGCTATTTCTGTAACACATGTTTAATTGGAGAGTGGTTAGTTTTAAGCAGTGATAGCCTAGTGGTTAGGACTGTGGTCTCCTATTCGGGGGGTCGCAGGTTCGATCCCGGGTCATTCTACCGAAACGCTATTTTTGTGTTCGCATGAAATATATCGTAGCTCTGTACATTTTAAGTGGCTTTAATAGCTAATTTTTAAAATTTATGACGTTATCTAACACATCGAAAAACAATTTTTGTAATTAATCATTAGATTTTACTTTTTTTTAGTGGTACAGTACGTGAGTGCTCACGTCCTGTAGAATGTTCGCGACATGGGGTGTTATAATGACGTGTCTGTAAAAAATATTTCAAAATATTTTGCATGTATGTCTAATTAAATAATATGTAAAGTATATGATTAAGAAACACCCACTAAAATTATAAAAAATACCACTTAATATTTTAAAAGTTTTTGAACATTATACAATGTTCGTGAAAAATAATCACACCTGTAGAAAGAAATTGCCAAAAACGGTGGAATTTTTATACTTTAAATTGCAACATTATTTTCTATTTCTAGCAATCCTTAACCCTGTACAAACATATTAGTGGCAGACATATTTTCGCAGGTGATTTCTATTCCGAGAAACAAAAAATTGATTATGCGTTCAACATCAGTGTCAAAGTTAAGTCCGCACTTCTGTACTCAACAAAAAAACGTAAGTAAACAATTTAAAAATATTATAACTACATGGCGTCTTTTATTAGTTGGTTATTTATCGAAATCAAGTGAATTTTCTTTTCATAACCTAAAATTTCGCACAGGGGGCGTATTTTATGTTGAAATGTCACACTCCTGTCGACGTATTTTTCTACAGAAGTGATGTATTTCTACAGAAATGATGATTTCCTTGGTAAGCTTATAATATTTTGTCTTTGTAAAAAAGCTTTACTTGGATTATAATTTAATTTAAAATAAACTAACATACAATGCTGCCTTTTGTCGTTACTGAATGATTTCACAAACCGTACTGCTTTTTAAATATCTTCATTTACAGGAGTGACTTATTTCTACAGAACTAAATTGCGTAGCTACTTTTGGTGCTTTTTGCAGGTATAGCGGATAAAAAGAGACCGGAAAAAGAAAAAAAAAGATTATTTATAAGAGCAAAAGAAGAAATGGGTACGAAAGAGAGAGAAAAGATGTCTAAAGCTGAACTAGAAGAAAGACATAGAAAAGATAGAGAAAGATACAAAAAAAATTAATGGAAAAATAAAGTCGATTAGAGACTACACACCCAGAGCTCTATTTGATTTGTTCTCATTATGAAATTGGGTTTATTTACTTGACTTCCAATAAACAACAAACTGATGATCAGCCTGATTTAACAAAATAAATTAATTCACAACCAGTATCTGCACCACAACCAATTGATGATGATGATGGTCATTGTGGTCCCAAGGTGCTGGAATGGCAACCGTGCACCGGTAAGCGCAGTGTTGGCAGACCCCCACTGGGTGGACCGACGTCATCAAACGAGTCGCAGGGAGGGAGAGCCGTTGGATTTAGGAGGGCGCAAGACCGAAGCCTATGGAGGTCCATGTAGGAGACCTTTGGCCAGCAGTGGACGTCTATCGGTTGATGCAGAAGAAGAAGATGAAATGTACAGGAACCCTAATAAGAAGGAAGAAATTGTTATAAAATATGCTAGGCATCTGATAATACTTCTGATGAGGAAGAGATTTTTCTAATAAAAAAACGAAAACTTTTTAAAAAAAATATGACACGCTCGATTTATGGAAAACGTTCAGACAATATTCTGAAATATGCTTCACAAAATAATTTGTTTTCGTCAGACGAAGAAAATGATATTTTTTAATATTCCTAATTTTCAGGTTTTGTTCTACAGGAATGTTACAGTTAGGTCGTCATTTCTGTAGAACATTTTTCTTATTTTTTTGTATAATTTTTTACTTTAGTTTATTTTTTGTAATTGACATGTTTAGATTGTTGACAACAAATACAATTAGAACTGTTAGTTCTTTTTTGTTTGCTTACTTTAATTAGTAGTTTTAAGAAAATTCCTGTCACTCTATGTCGAAATTCTTATCACTCCTGTCGATACGACAATACCAAAATGTGCAATTATTTCTTAAAATTATAGTGATTGATCTCTTATTTTATTTTTAAGATAGTTATTTAGTCCGGGAGGAATCGGCGCATGCGTACCGAAAACTATTCCACCTCAATTTTTTTATGCGATCCTCTTCAAATGGCCCTCCTAATTATATAAATGCATGTTGCCAGAGCGCCACCTGGTGCCATATTGTTTAAACCGAAATTGTTTAAACAATTGCAAGGAATTGTTATTTTTCAACCGGACAAATTTTTTTTATATTTTTTATTGAAATACAAATAAAAAAGGTTCTATGACTTTTCACGATAAAGTTAATATTTTTAAAGATATGAATTTTTAAAGTTTCAAAAAATCTCAAATTTTGGTACTTTCGACCCATGAAAAATATATTAAAAAAAAACATAATGTTTAAGTAATATTTTTTTTTAATTCTCTAAACAATAGTTAATAATATTGTTAATAGAGATTTAAAAAAATTTCATTGTTTATATCTTTTTTTTAATTGTTAATTTCGCGCGCTCACAAGTATGCGTCGCTTACCTTTAAGAAAATTTTTAAGAAAATTTTATTGGCTTAATAACTAGGCCAGTGTCAATAACTGGGTCTTTTACTTTACTTTCCGTTTTGATAACAAAAAAGTAATATAAACTGATAAAATAGTAATTTTAATGACATGTTCCGATTTACGCTTAAATAACTTTTGAAAAATTGATTTCAGAAAAAAAATTATTAAAACAAATTGTAGACAATTTAATTATTAATAACATTGCTTTCATTAACAATCTTGATAAAGTTGATAGTTTTTAAGATAAATGATAAATAATGATTCAAGACACAGAGAGGCCGATGCAAAGCATGAGTCAGAGAGAGACAGCGATACTTAAAGGTTACCTTTAAGTATCGCTGTCTCTCAATAATTAAATTATCTACAATTTGTTTTTAATAATTTTTTTTCTGAAATCAATTTTTCAAAAGTTATTTAAGCATATATCGGAACATGTCATTAAAATTACTTTTTTATTAGTTTATATTACTTTTTTGTTATTAAAACGGAAAGTAAAGTAAAAGACCCAGTTATTGACACTGGCCTAGTTATTAAGCCAATAAAATTTTCTTAAAAATTTTCTTAAAGGTAAGCGTAAAACTTGTGAGCGCGCGAAATTAGCAATGAAAAAAAAGATATAAACAATGAAATTTTTTTAAATCTCTTTTAACAATATTATTAACTATTGTATAGAGAATTTAAAAAAAATATTACTTAAACATTATGTTTTTTTTAAATATATTTTTCATGGGTCGAAAGTACCCAAATTTGAGATTTTTTGAACCTTTAAAAATTCATATCTTTAAAAATATTAACTTTATCGTGAAAAGTCATAGAACCTTTTATATTTGTATTTCAATAAAAAATATAAAAAAAATTTGTCCGGTTGAAAAATAACAATTCCTTGCAATTGTTTAAACAATTTCGGTTTAAACAATATGGCACCAGGTGGCGCCCTGGCAACATGCATTTATATAATTAGGAGGGCCATTTGAAGAGGATCGCATAAAAAAATTGATGTGGAATAGTTTTCGGTACGCATGCGCCGATTCCTCCCGGACTAATTAGGTTACATCTTATTATAATAAGCTAATAAAAAGTTTAATTTGTAAAAAAAGAAAAATATTTTATTTTTTTACCATTCGGTAGAATGACCCACCTCTGACTTTTCGAAGTTAAGTGGGTTTAAGAAATTAAATATCACATGCTTTGACGGTGAAGGAAAACATCGTGAGGAAAACTGGACGCCTGAGAGTTTTCTATAATGTTCTCGAAGGTGTGTGAAGTCCGCCAATTCGCATTGGGTCAGCGTGGTAAACTATGGCCTATACCTAACCCTTCTCTAAGAGGAGACTTGCGCTCAGTAGCTAGCCGGTTATGGGTTGATAATGATGATGAAATGAATGGTTAGTTTTAATCATGGTGTATTATTTTTATTTTTTATTGTCACAGTCTCTTATGTGTTTTAATTTAATATAAAATAAAATACGTGTGGCACTCGAGGACTGCCGCGGTAAAGCTATTGCATAGCATTTTCTAGTCGCACGCACACAAACACCGTGCCGAAGTCTGCCCAACTGAAACGACGGTGTTAGGTTTATTTTCGTCACGGAATTTCTTGATTCGGTCGCCGCGCTCATAGCCCGCGATAAAAGCTATGCAATAGCTTAAATAAAAACTCTAAAGTTTAATTTTTCTTTGTTGAAACAGTAAAAGTTCTCTCTTACTATCAAAGGTAGCACGCTAGATCGTATAATGCAGAAGCAATGTTGGTAATTTAAGCTAAGCGCACACGTAAATTCTGTCGTTAAAACAAGGATACTCTTGTTGTTCCCAAGTGGAAATGTACCGGTTTTCTGTACGTAGTGCGAGATAAGCCAGCTTTATGGTAACTGGAGAAAGATGTCGTATGCTTACACGGAGCCTGCAGGGCACAGATGTAGATGAACTAGATGAGATTTCATCTCAAAATTATACCTAACTAGCTGATGACCACGACTTCTCACTCCGGGTGGATTTAATTTTTAAAATCCCTCGGGAACTCTTTGATTTTCCGGGATAAAAAGTAGCCTAGATCACTCTCCAGGTTCTCAACTATACCCATGCAAAAAATCAGGTCGATCCGTAGCTTTGCGGCATGATTGAAGGGCAAACCAACAAACACACTTTCGCATTAATTATAATATTAGTATGATTGTATGCGTATTCTCATAATATGAGAGGATAAGTTTTCATCCGTGACAATAAAGTTATAGTTTTACTATCCCAGAGGAAAGGGGATGATTTACATCGGTTTTAGTAAAAAGTCAATTTTACTGCATAATAATAACTAGTGGTTCGCCCCGAACTGAGACCTCGCGGTATCCCATAATTCCCATAAGGTAGTTTTAACTATATTATATTGTAATTAAAACGCGCCGAATCTGATGACGTCAATCGTCATCTGCTTTCGTGGATGGGATGCGTATTTACAATATTAAAGACAGCGCCATCTATTAACAGTATAGTGAAGTTTTGTTAAAAACATTGATGCCCATTAAAACTTAAATAATTTCGTTTCTTTATAATATTTATCTAATCTTAGTATTTGTTGTTCAAGTACAGAATATAACTCAAATTATGTGTAAGTTTCAATTTTTAAAATAAAGTGGTTTTAGAGATCTAGCCTCGAATAAAATCTCCACTTTGAAAGCCCCCCATTTCGTCAATTTTAGGAAAAAAAATAAAAAAAAATACTTTTGTACTCTGTTCCAAATTATCTTTGAAATGAGGTACTGCAACCCTATGAAATGCAAAAAAAATATTTTACTTCGCATTCGCTTCTATGAGAGCCCCCCTGAAATAAAGATTTTTATAATTTTTTAAGCCATTTTCGGCTGGAGGCCATCGGTTTACATATCATATCTAAAATTGAAGTAATTACGTTCAGTAATTCAGGAGTTATAAGGCTCTGACAGACGGACGGACGGACGGACGGACGGACGGACGGACGGACAAGTGCAAATTCTCTCAAGTAAACTCGGAGACCTTCGCTTCGCTCGGTCGATAATTATTATTCATAAGATTTTATGATAATTCTTTTAAGCTATTGCATAGCTTTTATCGCGGGCTTTGAACTAGGACAAACAGTTTGAGCGCGGCGACCGAATCAAGAAATTCCGTAACGAAAATAAACCTAACACCGTCGTTCAGTAAGCGTTCAACATTTTAGAGGTTCACAAGTAGCTCTGTTCGGCGCAGTGGGTGAGCGGCCGCTTTCTTTACCGTATGGTGTACGATGTCACAGGTTCGAATCTCACTCGCGAAGTAGTGACAGTGCGCTTTTCTTGTTTGTTTTTAATTATTAGCAAATCTAGTTTTCACTTCTATATCACAGTCGCTATGACTGCCAGTTTTTTTAACTACTTATAAGAAGTAAACTGACGCGTTACTGCGAACAAGAATATGGTAAATGAAGATGCAGCCTAAGATGAAGCGCGCTTGCCTAGAAAATGCCTATTACTCGTACGTCTTTTCCAGTTTAACTACGTCTCTGACACACTTAGGTCTTAGTGTTCAACTGGCTGGCCGTGGAGCTCCCTTTAGGGCTTATACCTGCGCTTAGTTCTACTCCTGACTCCTTAGTACTTTGTATACGTTGTCTTTGTCGTCACATGGGTGTATTATAATTTACATGCACTTACTTATCCTCTTATATATCTCTATCTTACGAGTAGGTACATCGATGTCTCATATTCTATGCTGTGAAATGGTGTTATAATTCATCATTTCATTTCATTCATTCATCAGCAACCCATCAACGGCTCACTACTGAGCGCAGGTCTCCTCTCAGAGAAGGGTTGTAGGCCATAGTCCATCACGCTGGCCCAATGCGAATTGGCGGACTTCACACACCTTCAAGAACATTATGAAGAACTCTCAGGTGTGTAGGTTTCCTCACGATGTTTTCAAGCAAGCGATATTTAATTGCTTAAACGCACTTGACTCCGAAAAGTCAGAGGTGCGTACCCGGGATCGAACCTGCGACCCCCCGAATAAGAGACCACAGTTCTAACCACTAGGCTATCACTGCTTCAATAATAATCATTCATCAGTATCATATTAATAGCTATTTGTACATTTTTAGCGAATTTTAGGGGTCAAAAGTAAAACTAATCAAGATAAATAAAGTTCCTTATTTCGAACAAAGGTCAACATCACAATATTACTTTCTATGCATTTTGCATCAGAGTTTGGAGAGGTTTTCGCTTACAGTTTTTTATCCCATGACGACATACAATTATAACCTTTATATAAGTTAGGATAAGGGGTGAAATCCTCTGATTGTGATACTGGTCGTCGGTCCATTAATTCAATATATTACAAGGTATCTGAGGGGTGGATATTAATAATTCAAAACGCGGAAAGCTCTTGAATTAAACAGTCTTCGTATGACAAGAATAATGGCTACAGGTTTTAACTATAAGAAAATCTTCCAGAACTTTCAGAGAATTTGAGAGGATTCTTATTATCAATTGATACATCATATCGATAATGAGGCTCTTCTTCTTCTTCTTCTTCTTTTACTCCTGGGAATTTTCTCCGCAAGTAGGCGTGTCCGCCCGTTTTGCGTGGTTCCACTGGTGCGGCCCTCCGCCGGATCACTCCATCCAGCCGAGCTCCCTCCAGAATCCTAGCAGGCCACCCAGGTCGGCGAGGACTTCCGGAAGCGTTGCTGGAGAGCCAATGTACTTTTCTCGTTGGTTGGATACACCCCTGCATTTAAGCAGTACGTGTTCCGGTGTCTCGTCGTCCTCCATGCATGCTCTGCATAGAGGACTGTCGGTAATACCTAAAATAAAAAGGTGTTTGTTAAGCGAACAGTGTCCTTTGATCGTACCTACAACTACCCTTAGCTTGGTTCGGTTTAGTTGTAGTAGTTTCGCTGTGAGGCGTTGATTGAGGCGTGGAAACGCCTCTTTCGTTTGTCTGCAGTCTGTAGTATTTGCCCAAAGTTCGGCATGTGTACTTACTGTTTGGTTATGCAACCACGTTTTGTATTCACAGAAGGGTATGGGAACCATCGGCTCCGGTCCCATCACCTTCATTGCTGCGGCTCGCCGTGCTAGTTCGTCGGCTGCGTCGTTTCCAATATTGCCACTGTGACCTTTTACCCAGCGTAGTGTGACAATGTTTGACTTTGTAATCTTTCGTAGTGCATTTTGGCAGTCAAGTATGAGTTTTGAGCAGGTTGTATTTTTGGCTAGGGCTCTCAAAACTGCTTGACTGTCTGTATTAATGTTTATATTAAAATTCGTTACCTGCCTCTGGGCCATAGCAATGGCTGCTGCTGTGATGCCGACGCACTCTGCTTGAAAAACTGAGTTGTTCTTACCGAGGGCGTAGGCAATGTTGATATTTAGCTCGGGACAGTAGGCACCAGCCCCGGTGCCCGAGCTTGGTGTGGATCCATCAGTGTACACTTCGATGGTATCTATGTTAGATGACCGTGTTGTTATGTCTTCCATGTTCATCTTGTAAGTTTTTTCTATTACATGTATCTTTTGTGTTTTGTCACAAACCCACCCTAGTTGTGGACACTTCACTTGTTCATGTGATAGTATCCGGGTGTGTGGTGTGATAGTTTCCTTCCACAGCCCGTAGGTTTTTATTCTGAGGGCTGCAAGGGCTGCAATGAGGCTCTATCCTACTAATATTATAAATGCGAAAGTTTGTGAGGATGGATGGATGCATGGATGTTTGTTACTCTTTCACGTCACAACGAATGAACCAATTTGGAATGGAGATAGCTCATACCCGGCACTATCTCCTTTCCAAATTTCAGCCAAATTGGTTCATTCGTTGTGCCGTTAAGAACGCATAGAACACTAAAAAAAATCAGATTTTACCCGCGCGGTGCGATGAAATGAAACATAGCCGCAACCTCATGTGAGGCGCGACAAACGAAAGCGTTTTGCGAGGAATAGGAGTGTAGTAAGCGCCAAATACTTTGTAACTCGTAAAATATTCATTTTCTTTTCAGTTCACTAAGCTACTCTCTTGATAATATTAATCAGAATTTAATGTAAAAATGTTGGCTCTGTAATATGCAACACATTGAAAATAAATGAATATTGGTTAAAAATTAGACCTAGCTTCGCGATTTGTTATTATTGAACATTCATCATTTTATGTTTTTGCCCAAGCACGTCCCTTGGCAGTATGATGTAATTTTTGCGTGTTTTTTTTCGGATAGTTGAAACTTGATCTACTACTGTAAAAATCAAATCTGTTTACTGTTAACGAACGTACACCCATTCTTAAAGGGTCCAAACATCCATCCATCCATCCATCCATCCTCACAAACTTTCGCATTTATAATATTATTATTTATAGTAGGAAGTAGGATGCATATTTTAGTAGCCTTTACCGATCGATAGGTACCTAAGTACTGTGTTTGCAAGCCAACAATTTCAGGGATGACGATATTTCGAGTCAAGATTCCCATTTGCATAGTTCAGTTTATTAATATGCATTGACAGTTTCCTAACCAAGTTTTGTTAGCAATTTCAACGATGTCCATTTTTTGGTACTAATTTAGTGTACCCATTTGATTCAGATTTAAGGATGATTATACGGGTCTGCCCGCGAAATTCAAATTTAATTTGGTTTTTCGCAATTTGTAAACTAAGTAATACGACAAACTAGGCTTATGGCATTCTAATTGCGACAATGGCAGTATCATCTTCACAGGTTTACATAAAAATCTTTACTCGTATTAGTTTACAAATTGCGATAAACCAAATTAAATTTGAATTTCGCGGGCAGAAGTGTGTCTTCCACCTTAACCAAATATTATTAACGATTGCAAGTGATTATGAATACATAGATAATTTTGGAACAATTTAACGATTTCATGGAATGTTCGGGAATTGAAAATAAATTGGAAATATACATAGCGAGAATGACAAACCGAGAATTATATAATATGGAATAGTTATCTTTGGAATATGCATATAAAGCTTTGAGCTCTATAATTAATCTGTGATTAATACTGGAGAGGTTGCCGTCATATTATCTCATCTCTTTTACGTTTAAACTGTCAGTTGAGAGATGAGAAAGAGATGCAGTTATGGGAAAATGTAGAGTGGAGACGAGACACCCGATATCAATTTTGTCATTTTCAACATCATCATCATCTATAGATGTCCACTGCTGGATATCTACATCATCAACAACTCATCTTGTGTACTTGAGCCTAATAAAAATTACCAGAAGTGTATAAAACAAATATATTCTTAGTTATTCAATAATGATAATATACTTAGTAGATCTAAATTATAGTAGTATAGTCTAAAGTATCTTAGTAGTATCTAAAAAATGACAGTTATTTTGCATGTCAATTGACGAAACATACTGGACATTGAATATTATGTTAACATCTATTACGTACAATGTTTCTTGCAAATAAATACATTTCATTTCTTTCATTTCATTTCATTTCATCAATGGCTCACGAGTCACTACTGGTCCCCACCATAGTCCACCACGCTAGCCCAATGCAAATTGGCAGATTTCACAAACCATTGAGAACATTGTGGAGAACTCTCAGGCGTGCAGGTTTCCTTACGATGTTTACCCTCACCGTTGAAGCTCGTGATATTTAATTGGTGGACATAGGTTTCTTTCTTCCTCTCGTCGGGTAAAAAAGCATAATCCTTACATAGACTAGTAGAATAAAGAATTAGATGACTGCCTATCGACATAAGGGCCAAATTCTCGATACTTCGGCAACCGATACTGCATTTACCACTAAATTTTAGTGACGATATTCCGAGGCGATGCCATTTGCATAGTTTAATTAATATGCATTGACAGTTTCGAAATCTAATTTTGTAAGCAATCACTGTGAGGTTCGTTTGCTAAATATTTAGTGTATAAACTCGGTTCATTTGGCCGAATAACTAGCGGTTCGCTCCAATAAGACGTGGTGTTTTTCTGCTATATAAACCTTAATAAAACCATATACAACTGCGGGAAAATGTGAGAAGCAATTTAAGAAGATAAGATTAATGTTACCATAATTAAATATAAATAAAAAAATCTTTTTAAACAACCGACTTCAAACTCCCATCCATCCATCCATCAGCCTGTATTCATCCACTGCTGGACCTATGTCCAGTATGCAAAGGCCTATGCCTTTCCGAGTGCGCGCCACCAAACACGGTCCTCCGCTTTCCTCATCCAACCGCTTCCCGCCACCTTCTTAAGGTCATCGGTCCAGCGAGCTGCAGGGCGTCCTACACTGCGCTTGCCGGTACGCGGTCTCCACTCCAGAACACGTCTGCCCCATCGGCCATCGGTTCTGCGACAGATATGACCTGCCCACTGCCACTTCAGCTTGCTAATCCTCAGAGCTATGTCGGTCACTTTTGTTCTTCTACGAATCTTCTCTTTCCGGATTTTATCCCTGAGAGAGATTCCCAACATAGCTCGCTCCATAGCGCGCTGAGCGACTTTTAATTTGTGAACGAGGCCCACCGTCAGTGTCCACGTTTCGGCTCCATACGTCATTACCGGTAGGACACAAACTCCCGCTTTACTACATTACACACACACTATACAAAGTATATAATTTATTGTTGATATTTTAAAAACCGCTAAACCGATTTCAATAAAATTAACATGGGACCATCTGCAGAGTATACCCTTTCAACCAAAAAAAGAATTTCCCAAATCGGTTCAGGCGTCTTCGAGTAATCGGTGGACATACATAAAAAAGATTCCGATGAATTGATAACCTCCTTTTTTGAAGTCGGTTAAAAATTATGTACTTAACTACTACTCTAGTAGATGTGAAGTGAAGTTGAAAAATGAAAAAGTTAAGATCCCCTGCACTAGACCAACGAGACAGTTTAATGAACCCTTTATAATGTAACGCTTAAAAAGAAGTGCAGAATGCAGTTGCTCTTGAATTTCCGTTAAAATTGGAAGCAACAGATCACTGACAAGCGCATAAAAATTTAAAACAAGTGTAAATTAAAAATTTTATTTTTAAATGCAAGCTTTTAGTAGCTACATCATTAGACTCTGGATATCATGCTAGGATCAGAGTACTTATTATGACGAATCAAACGAGCCCAAACTCGATGGGGTTACGTCGTTTTATTACAGAGTTCCGATAGCCATCTTCCGTCTCCATCATCAGATCAGCTCCATGTCACAATAATATTGCATTGTGATCCGATTTACACATAAATGCAAAATTTCAGCTCGATCAGAAACCGGGAAGTGGGTCTAATTCATCTTGCAAGATTTGACCCAAACAAACCAATAAAAAAAATTAAGTGGCACTCGGGGACTACCGCGGGAAAGCTATTGCATAGCATTTTTTATCAACTTATGCAATTATAATATTTATGCAATATTTTTTCATACTAAAAATTATGCAAAAAAAAATTAAAAAACAAACAAACAAGAAAAGCGCACTGTCACTACTTCGCGAGTGAGATTCGAACACCACCATACGGTAAAGAAAGCGGCCGCTCGCCTACTGCGCCAAACAGAGCTACTTGTGAATCTCTAAAATGTTGAACGCTTACTGAACGACGGTGTTAGGTTTATTTTCGTTACGGAATTTCTTGATTCGGTCGCCGCGTTCAAACTGTTTGTCCTAGTTCAAAGCCCGCGATAAAAGCTATGCAATAGCTTAATAAATAATAAACTGGTCAAGCTAAATAAAAGCTTGTAAAAAGTTAAGAACCCCTGCACTGAACCAACAAAACAGTGTAATGAACTCCTTTATAATGTAACGCTTAAAATGAAGCGTGGAATGCCTAATACGCGCTAATTGCCCATATTTCCGCTAAAATAGGAAGCAACAGATCACTGACAGGCGCATCAAATTGTGTGGCTTGCAAATACTCGTACACTGCCGGTCCAAAGTTCCGGTTTAATCCTATTTGATACGAATTGCCTCCAGCATTTCAAGGCAATCGGAATTATGCTGTCTATTATTATCATTATCAGAAGCAATGATAGCCTAGTGGTTAGTACTGCGGTCTCCTATTCGGGAGGTCAAATGTTCGATCGAAAAGCTAGAGCTTTTCTAAGTTATGCGCTCTTAAGAAATTGAATATCACAAGCTTCAACGGTGAAGGTAAACATCGTGAGGAATCCTGCACACCTGAGAGTTCTTCATAATGTTCTGAACGGTGTGTGAAGTCTGTCAATTTGCATTGGGCCAGCGTGGTGGACTATGGCCTATAAACTTTCTCTGAGAGGAGACCTGCGCTCAGTAGTGAGCCGTTAATGGTAAATAAAAATCAGAAAACCGTTGTCAAATATAATTTAATATAATAAAATTCTCGTGTCACAATGTTAGTTACCTTACTCCTCCGAAACGGGCGGACCGATTTTTATGAAATTTTGTGTGCACTTCGGGTAGGTCTGAGAATCGGCCAATATCTATTTTTCATACCCCTAAATGATAAGGGTGACCAACCACTAAATATTTTTGCTGGCGGTATGTAGTTCGCTGGGTCAGCTAGTAATATTATAACAGAGTTAGTGTTTCAATCTTCCAATACCTAGTTTCTTACTTCTCTTGCGAACTTCGCAGTGCTAAATAATTTCCAATGAGAATTAATTAAACTATGCAAATAGAAACCTCGCTGAATATTGATTGGTGCCGCAACTTTCTTAGATAGCGAATAGAGGTGCTTAATAACCTTTTTGATGAAACTGCGGTTACAGATTGCAAATTCTAAGTAAAGGTTAAGGAAGCATAGAGGATTTATGTGATCTTTGGTACGGAGTACATGTAAGGTACAGTGGAAGGCACCAGAGGGCGAGGTAGGTCGCCCATGCAATAGACTATACTAAGCAGATAAATATTTTTTTATTAGATGAAAAGATAGTCTTTGAATGCAATCTCACCTGATGGTAAGTGATGATGCGGACTAAGATGGTAGCTAACTTGGAAGGGGTATGGCTGTGAACATCATTTCACCCATTACCCCTAATCGGTTTCTACACATTATCGTGCCGGAACGCTAAATCGCTTGGCGGCACGTCTTTGACGGAAGGGTGGTAACTAGCGACCAAAGCCTCTGTCTCTCTGGTCTGGTGACCAGACCAGAGAGACAATTCAGAAATTATAAATTCCTAAATTGACCTCGCCGGGAATTGAACCCGAGACCTCCCAGCTATAAGACCACAGCGCTCACCACTGCGCCAGGGAGGTCAAAAAGTCTGCAGTGGGCAGTCCATTACACGAGTGTACCAGACTGGCGGCCAGCCGGGAGAAGTGGCGAATGCTCGTGAGGCAAGTCACATCTGCCGCTTATTTGGGGGAGAGAGTAGAATATTATTCAAGTTCAGGTTTTTCTTCTTCTTTGTCAACCGATAGACGTTTACTGCTGGACACAGGTGGCATGGACTTCCACAGGCTTCGGTCTTGCGCCGCCTGACTCCAGCGGCTCCCTGCGACTCATTTGATGTCGTCGGTCCACCTAGTGGGGGGTCTGCCAACACTGCGCTTCCCGGCGTGGGGTCGCCACTCTAGCACATTGGGAGCCCAACGACCATCAGCTCTTCGAACTATGTGCCCGCCCATTTCCACTTCAGTTTCGCGAGCGCTGAGCTATGTAGGTGACTTTGGTTCTACTACGGATCTCCTCATTTCTGATTTAGCTGGACTTTGGATTTCGAACTTGGCTATTTATTTATTATACTCTTTAAAAAAAGATTCTGTGACAATACTCTACCTATTACGGTTCATGAGATAACAGCCCCGTGACAGACGGACGGAGAGCGGAAGCTTAGTAATAGGGTCGTGTTGGCAACCTTTGGGTTCGGACTACGGAATCCTAAAAAGGTCGTCTTCTACTAAGGAAAGAGCATTTCAAGTAATTCTTACCATGTTTCAGGGAAAGCATCTGATGCCTTTCATTTTTCCGTTCCATTTAACGTTCCATTAAAGGAAGCTTTCTGGATTTAGGAAGAACATAAGTATTATACAAACACACGCGCCATATTGGACGCCGCCGCCGCTGAATGGCGGGAAAAATAAAAATGAACGAGTAAGTACCTACCTACTAGCCGTTCACTTCGAGTTGGCTGTCGTCGACCGCAAAATGACGTCATAGGCACAAATACATCATACTAATGTTATAAATGCGAAAGTGTGTTTGTTGGCTTGTCCTTCAATCACGCAGCAACAGAGCTATGGATCGACGTGATTTGCATGGGTATAGTTGAGAACCTGGAGAGTGACATAGGCTACTTTTTATCCCGGAAAATCAAAGAGTTCCCGAGGGATTTTAAAACTTAAGCCACTTAATGCCCGCGACTTCGTTCGTAAAGAGTTAGTTTTTAAATCCCTCGGAAACTCTATTTTTACGGGACAAAAAGTATCCTATGTCACTCTCCAGTTCCTCAACTATACCCATGCAAAAAATCAGGTCGATCCGTAGCTCTGTTGCGGCGTGATTGAAGTACAAACCAACAAACAAACACACTTTCGCATTTATAATATTAGTATGATTGGTAGGTATTAGAAGTAAAAGAAACTTTCCTATCCTCATGAATCATAGCTATAAGTAAAAAAAAATACAGGACGCCATATTGGACGCGGCTGAATGGCGGGAAAAATGAAAGAGTATGGGAAGTTTTCAAATGTGCCGGTTCACGACCTATAATGAGGTACTAGAGATGAACCCAAGCAACGTGGTTTTTGTTATAGGCTGCATGATATAAACTGACAGCGATTCGTTAGAATACAATAGAGTAATACGTGGGCTGTTCCATAAATAATAATTGTTAGTGAAATGAAAAATAGTTGGAATGTGAAAAAAAGTTTATTTATAGTTTTTCAAAATATTCCTTTCCAACCCCAACGCACTTATGAGTTCGGATGAACCAGCTTTCGAAAGATTTAAAAAATGTTACATCTTGCGGGAGGTCATATAATAAGCTTCCCGCGAGACGTCCATTGTTGCAAACAATAGAGTGATAGATTTACTTTTTAAAAAATATTGATAAAAAGAACTGCACTTAAGTGGCCAATGATTTTCAGCAAAGAGATTTGTATTTAAATTTGCCGACAATTCAAAGAAGTTTCTAGAAAAAAGTAATTTTCGGAACTCCCCCATATCACATACTTCAAGTAGGTATGCCAGACTCTTCCGGTCAAAAAAAGTGGTTTTAGTGGAAATTCTCTATCGAATACAATGCAACAAATCAACATCCGCGATGACGGTAATACATTTTTGAAGTTTCGGCTTTTCAAACTAACGCCTACCGAGCTTATTATAAGGGCCGATTCACACCGAGATGAAAGCGGCCGGCAGCGGCGCTACGAGCACTTTCAGTGTGAAATAATTTTAAACTTTATCTACATTAATTAAAAGACCAGTATCGCTTGAAAAGGGCAGGCGGCCGCGCGCGGCGCCACGAGCGGCCTCGCGGCCACGCGCATCTTGTCAGCGGTACTGCTCACGGCGCCGCGAGGCCGCTCGAGACGGCGGCCGCGCGCTCCCCGCTCTGCACACCCCTTCTTTTTTTCCTTTAATAATAATAATAAATAATAATAATAAAATTTATTCAGTACTTTACAAAGTGCTTTTTTACAATACAAAACACAATAAAAAAAATATCTAAATGTGCGCACAATGTAGTTACAGTAAATACTTTGTTTGTTTCTTTCTTTTTCTTCAGAAATAAGTGCCAATAACCAATAATCAATCCCATTATTTTCACTTCAAACACACGAGTGCGGGAGGCCGCGAGCGACCGCCAGCGGCTGCCAGCGGCCGCCGGTGGCGACGCGAGCCTTCCGCGGCCGGCCTCCTCGCGCATCTGCTGGCTGCTGCCGGCCGCCGCCATTGCGGTGTGAATCGACCCTAAACCCATCGGCCCATAATGTTTAACTATCGATTCCAATACAAGATTTTCGAATCCGCTATGAGGGGACTTTCAATGTTACCGGCTCCCTTATCATTCAGTTTCTTGACTGACCGCGGCACCTCGTCCGAACGCGTAATTTCAGCTTCGAATACGATATACGTCCCGCATAGCTTCACCTTCAAAACCAAAACACTATTTTATTTATTGAAGTCTCCACAATAGATGATTCTGTGCTTCAGTTTATGGCACTGAGTGAATGAATGAATTATTTTTCCGCTTCACCATGAAACTTGGGCCACATATCAACCTCCAGACAGTGCATAAGTGTAGGTACGAGCTATTCAAAGTGTCGCTAGTGTAATGTTTTTCTTTACAGGAAACTTTGCATGTTTTGAACGGTAATACTTGTCTTTAACATACCTAGGATAGGTACGTGATGAAAACATTTTTCTTAAAATAAAATATTAGTATAGATAGAATAATAAAAATGGAATATTTATTTTATTCAAATAAACTTTTACAAAGTGCTTTCTATTCGCGAAGTGAATCTATCGCAATGCTCGGAGTATCCTGCTAGATTTTTTTTGACATTTTGCCCGATAAATCAAAAACAATTATGTTTAAAAATAAATAAAAATCTGTTTTTCAATGATACCCCACTCGGTATAGTTATCTTACTTTGAAATTTCATACTCCCGATTTTCCCCCTTTTTTAATTAAACTAAAAATTATTTTTGTTTTTTTTTTAAATGTTGTTGGGCTACTATTATACACAACCATTATTAATTTATTAATTTATCTATGACACCACTATTCAAAATTTCATGTTGATAGCTTTAATAGTTACTAAAATAATCGACTGTGACAGATAGACGGACGGACGGACGGACGGACGGACGGACGGACGGACGGACAGACGGAGAAAGTCTCACCATAAGGGTTCCATTTTTACCATTTTGGTACGGAACCCTAAAAATGCAAAAGTGTGTTTATTCTTGTTGGTTTATCCTTCAATCACGCCGCAAAAAAGGTACGGATCGACGTGATTTTTGCATGCAGGTATAGTTGAGGACCTGGAGAGTGACGCAGGACTACTTTTTATCTCGAAAAATCAAAGAGTTCCCGCTTGATTTTAGAAACTAAATCGCAGGCATCAGCTAGTATTCTGTGTTATATAAATGTTACAAATACTTGGTCTCTACTCTACAAATATTTCGTCCCCTACTCATGTCTTTTGAAAGGTCCTGCTGCATTACATTGTCGATATGTTTGTATGTTTGTCGACGTACCATTCCTATAGATCTCCTTCGCTATTGATTCTGCAATTGCAACTTAGTCCCCGCCCCACGGAGACCGCAAGTAGGTATGAGATGAAATCCCGGCTAGATATTATGTATGGTTAGGGTTGACTCCTCACGCAGGCCTGGCGAACTCCGCATATCCTTCCTCCTTCCTTGTCAACCGATAGACGTCCACTGCTGGACAAAGATCTCTTGCATGGACTTCCACAGGAGTCGGTTTTGCGCCGCCTGAATCCAGCGGCTCTCTGCGACTCTTTCGATGTCGTCGGTCCACTTAGTGGGGGTCTGCCACCACTGCGCTTCCCTTGCCAGCACCTTGGGATCCCAACGACTATCAGCTCTTCGACTATGTGCCCCGCCCATTTCCACTTCAGTTCCGCGACTCGTTGAACTATGTCGGTGACTTCGGTTCTCCTACGGATCTCCTCACTTCTGATTCGATCCCGCAGGGACACTCCGAGCATAGTTCTCTCCATCGCCCGCTGAGTGATCCTGAGCCTACTTATGAGGCCCTTAGTTAGTATATACTTAACTCCGCATATACCTAAAGAATCGCCCCGGCCCGTCGCGACGGGCCAATTCAATGGTATAACGTAGTACGAATCCGAAGGGATAAGAGTTACGCGATAGAAAGAGAGGCAACTTCTAGGTGAATATGACTGTAGGTAAGCGCTGTGCGACCTGAATTGCACTTTATTTTGTGGCAGGACGGGTCGCTATTTATTTGAATGATTTTGCGGAGTGAATCTTCTCTACTTGTTCTAATGTAATTTATGCCTCAGGCTAATTACATGTCAGACGTTTTCCCTGGCACAGTGGTCAGTGTGTGGTCTAAAGGGGGAGGCCTCGGGTTCGATTCCAGGCGAGAACAATTTAGAAATTTATAATTAACCGACTTCAAAAAAGGAGGAGGTTCTCAATTCATTGGAATGTTTTTTTTTATGTATGTTCACCGATTACTCGAAGACGCCTGAACCGATTTGGAAAATTCTTTTTTGTTTGAAAGCTATACTTCCCAGGTGGTACAATTTAAATTTTATCGAAATCAGTCGAACCATTTTCAAAAATCAACAATAAATTGTATACTTTTTAGAGGCGCAGGCGTTTGAAGTCGGTTTTTTAAAACTTATCTATACTTATAAAAAAAGACTTGTCCTGACTTACTGACTGATCTATCCTATCAACGCACAGCCTAAACCACTGAAGCTAGAAACTTGAAATTTTGACAGTACGTTCCTGTTGTGACGTAGGCGAGCACTAAGAAAGGATTTTTTGAAATTCCATCGCCAAGGGGGTTAAATGGGGCGTTAAAGTTTGTATGGAAGTCCGTCATTTTTCGAGTTATGTTTATAAAACTTGTTATTTTGGCTCTTGATTAAAAATAAAGACGTAGGTATCTACGTATTTTTATATCTTTTAAAAATTCTGCCCCCGATGGGATAAAATAGGGCTTGATATATTTTGTATGAAAGTCCGTCATTTTTAGGGTTCCGTAGCATGGGCGTCGCCAAGGGGGGGTGGGTAGGGGCAGCTGCCCCCCCCTAGACATTTGAAAAATATAGTAGTAGTAGTACCGCTGCCAAATCTTCAATCAATAATATCAACTTGCCCCCCCCTTGGCCATCGGCTGGCGACGCTCTTGTTCCGTAGTAAACAAGGAACCCTTATAGTTTCGCCATGTTCGTCCGTCTGTCTGTCTGTCTGTCTGTCCGCGGTTTAGCTCAGAGACTATTGGTACTAGAAATCTGTAATTTGACAAGGGTATAAATATCAATCACGCCGACAAAGTGGTGAAATAAAATTGTGAAAAATATTTTTTTTAGGGTACCTCCCCTACATGTAAAGTGGGGATGAATTTTTTTTTCTCATCTATCCCATAGTGTGGGGTATCGTTGAATAGGTCTTTCAAAAGCGTTGTGGGTGTGTGAACACCATTTTTCAATTCAGGGATCCGTTTGTGAAATATGATATTTTAAAGTGCTAAATTTTATTAGAGTCAAGTGTGTCCCCCCCCCCCTCTGCCAGCTAAATGGTTGTATATAGGATACAAGAAAAAATTGACAGCAGTAGTATATTATATAATGAATTTTAAAGGAAAACTATCACGTCTTAGTAGGGTTCATTAGTGAAGGAGTTATATCGGTTTTTCTAAGTTAGATATTACACGTAGTGTAAGTTGCATATTTTGTAGTTTATTATAGTATTTAAACCATGGAACTCAAAATGTATGTTGAGACTTTCAACTACGGAACCCTACACTGCGCGTGGCCCGACACGCACTTGGCCGGTTTTTTCAAGTTATGTTTATAAAACTTTGTATTTGGGCTTTCGATTAAAAACAAAGAAGTACGTGTTTCACAGTTTTTGAAAATTGTACCCCCAAAAGCACAAAATAGGGGTCGGCGGAACGGTCGCCGCGCTCAAACTGTTTGTCCTAGTTCAAAGCCCGCGATGAAAGCTATGCAATCGCTTAAAAAACTGTTCCTGTAATGAACTTCATACACGAACAGTTTTTATTACAAGCTTTTATTTAGCTTGACCAGTTTATTTATTTGTTTGTTTGGGTCAAATATTGCAAGATGAATTAGAACCACTTCCCGGTATCCGATTGAGCTGAAATTTGGCTTGTAGGTATGTGTAAATCGGATGACGATGCAATATTATTGTGACATGGAGCTGATCTGATGATGGAGACGGAAGATGGCTATCGGAACTCTGTAATAAAACGATGTAACCCCATCGAGTTTGGGCTCGTTTGATTCGTCATGACAATAACTCTGATCCTAGATGATATCTAGAGTCTAATGATGTAGCTACTAAAAGCTTGTATTTAAAAATATTTTTTTTAATTTACACTTGTTTGACAACCCTGTGAAGCCACACGACAAAGTAGTTTTCGCCGGAATCCGCTTTACGATTAGATTTGAGTAGTTCGTACGTCTAGTATGATGAGTATGACGCTTGTTGTATCTTGTTACATGATATACAAGTTATACGTAGTTACACCAAGTCAAACTTTATTAATAAGCTAACTTGTCCTTTCATCATGCAGCTATAGTTAAAGACTTGGAAAATAACATAGGCTTTTTTATCCTGGAACAAGCTGGTGCTATAGCTATCATTAGCAACCCATCAACGGCTCACTACTGAGCGCAGGTCTCCTCTCAGAAAAGGGTTATAGGCCATAGTCCACCACGCTGGCCCAATGCGAATTGGTGGACTTCACACACCTTCGAGAACATTAAGAAGAACTCTCAGATGTGCAGGTTTCCTCACGATTTTTTCCTTCACCGTTGAAAGCAAGTGATAGATAATTGCTTAAACGCACTTGACTCCGAAAAGTCAGAGGTGCGTACCCGGGATCGAACCTGCGACCCCCCGAATAGGAGACCACAGTCCTGACCACTAGGCTGTCACTGCTATAGCTATAGACCTGGAAAATAACATAGGCTGTTTTTATCCTGGAACAAGCTGGAGCTATAGTTAAAGACCTGGAATATATCATAGGCTGTTTTTATTCTGGAACAATTTAAGTGTCCCAACTACGGAAAATTGTGTGTAAAATTCGACTTAGTTAATTTGTTCATATAAAATGTAGAATAATAGAAATAGATTTTTTTTTTAATTTAAATAAACTTTTTACAAGTGCTATTGAATCGTCGATGAGTCTACCACTGGTTCGGAATCCCTCTTTCCTGCCGAGAAGAACCAGCAAGAAACTCGGCAGTTGCTCTTTTCAAAATAAGTTTACAATATACAATATAATAGAATAATATATTATAAATAATATATATTATAATAATATATATTAGAATAATATATATTTTAATATAATAGATATAGTAGATTATTAACCAAGGGGATAAAGCAGTGTCTTCTGTCGCGGGTGACGATTCGCTACACTCAGGACTCGTCTTTTAAATCCCTCGCTTCGCTCGTGATTTAAGTTTTTAACACCCTCGCTACGCTCGGGAGTAAACCTCGAGTCCTCCGTTACGCTCGCGATTTAAGTTCACCCAAGACTAAGACAGCTTTATCACTGAGGAAAATACTCTACTTTTCGTACCATTTGCGAAAAAATTAACACACAAACAACACAATAATAATATGAATAAGCTTTTATTAAAAATAATGACAATTAAAAGTAGAAGTTAACATTCGAAACATTGGTCCAATTATTGATAGAGAGAGTTACATTTTTGTTTGGTACATTTATTGTTGATGAGTTGATTTGAGTATTTCTCTGTTCTTGCGTCTGAGCACTTGCACTGATGGAATCCGACAATTCACTGTCACTGTCGCTTTGATTTAACATCGTAACGTATTTTTAGAACATTAACTTATTTATAAAAATAAATTAAAATAAACTTAACGTTTATGTATTTGAAGAAAACAAAAACGCGGCAAATTCCTAGACTAATATTTTTTTGTCGGAAAAGCAAAGGCATCAAGAATCAAGATCATACGGCCTCGTCGGTTTTCGTAATTTTATTTAAGAATCATAACTGCACTTTGAGTATATAACTGCATAATAAATGCGTATTCCTTTTTCAAAAAGATGTATTAGCAAGAAAAGGTTAGAATTATTTTGCTATAATCCGCCAACAGAAAAAATCTGTATGGTCAAACATGCAATTAAAAGCTAAGCACACTCACGCTACCCAGCCAAGCAAGAAAGCCAAGTTCCCAAGCAAGCAATGCCACCACCACTCACATGCACCACCACACAAGACTTTTACACTACTCTCGACGCACGTTTCGCCCCGACACCGGAGCATCCTCAGGAGATGTCGACTTTACAATGCTGTATTGTCTAGTATATTAGACTACAGCCAAGCAAAAAAGCCAAGTTCCCAAGCAAGCAATGCCACCACCACTCACATGCACCACCACACAAGACTTTTACACTACTCTCGACGCACGTTTCGCCCCGACACCGGAGCATCCTCAGGAGATGTCGACTTTACAATGCTGTATTGTCTAGTCTAATATACTAGACAATACAGCATTGTAAAGTCGACATCTCCTGAGGATGCTCCGGTGTCGGGGCGAAACGTGCGTCGAGAGTAGTGTAAAAGTCTTGTGTGGTGGTGCATGTGAGTGGTGGTGGCATTGCTTGCTTGGGAACTTGGCTTTTTTGCTTGGCTGGGTAGGTGAGTGGTGCTTAGCTTTCAATTGCATGTTTGACCATACAGATTTTTTCTGTTGGCGGATTATAGCAAAATAATTCTAACCTTTTCTTGCTAAACTAGCGGCACGCTATGATGGCCGGTTTGACACATTACAATAGTGATGTGGAATGTCAATTTATTCTCGAACAAAAAACAATTAAGTTTTGTTTTTGTACCTGATTAAATAGGTTTAATAAAACAAAAATGTATATGTTTATTTAATTTATTTGAACGAACTGAATATTTGAATGAAAATGAATATACATACTTTATATGCACACAAGAAACATATGAATACAAAAGATACCAAAAAAGGTGCCACAAAAGGCCATAATTAATCAGATTCGTCCATACTACTATTTTCACTGTCGTCACTGCTATCATCACCTACATTAATAATTATATGTTCGTTTTCTATAATATTATCTATTTTCACATCTCTTTCATAATCTTCCCTTATTAATTTAACAGTTCTATTCACAACCTTTTCCCAGTCTCCTTTAGTCACATGTTCACAAGCTTCTTCTAATAATTTTAGCATTGCATTTTGAAAATTGTTCATATTCACAAGTACATTCACCCCTTAAATGGTGCAAACTGATTTTTCTACACTTGTATACATTTTAGAAATCAATTTAATAAATAAATTTTGAGTCCTAAACCTAAAACTACATTCGATAAAATTTATGAATCTCTGCACATCACTATCGTCAATAAAGTAATACAATTATTTCCTTCAAAGTCGTTATCAATTAATACGGAACTTCATGAGCGGACAAACGTCAAACCGGCCATCATAGCGTGCCGCTAGTGTAATCATGAACTTCCGCAAAGTAACGCCTGCTTCTATCCAATATTTAAAAAGATGTATAATGCTTGATACATATACAAACTCAATGGTGTAAACACAGATGTAGTTCAGTATAAATTTCGGTAAGTATTCCAAATTTAAATCACATTCTCCCCCTAGAGGATGAATGAAATTCAGTACAATTTTCTTTCCCTGTTTTTAACAGATTAAAAAAAATCGGCCAAGTGCGAGTCGGGCCTCGCTCTTTTATGGTTCCGTTAAAAAAATTATATATAAAAATATTTCCATGTACCCATGGAAATATTTTAATTTAATTTTTTTAATTTAATTTAATTTTTATTATTTGTTGTTATAGCGGCAATAGAAATACATAATATGTGAAAATTTCATCTGTCTATCTATTACGGTTTACGAGATACAGCCCGCTGACAGACGGACGGACGGACGGACAGCGTAGGCTTAGTAATAGAGTCCCGTTGGTACCCTTTGGGTACGGAACCCTAAAAATGACTATTGTTATGTTCGCTTTTGTTGCTTTTTGTGGCACAGAATGTCACTTTTTTGAGCAAGTGGTACGAAAAATGTATTTATGCTATGTATGCAGTGTTTCCACAATGAGGGGAAATTCCACAAAAGCATCATCATCATTTTTATGATGATGATGATGATGATGATGATGAAACTCGGCAGTTGCTCTTTTCAAAATAAGTTTACAATATACTTTAATAGATAAATGTATTTATGCTATGTATGCAGTGTTTCCACAATGAGGGGAAATTCCACAAAAGCATACCTAATTATAATTCAACACTCATGTTAAGACGGGCAGACGGAAAGTAGCCCCATTTTCGCCGGTGGCACCCGTTCACGAGCATGACGCATGACCCAGCCTTTCCTTCGCTCAACCATATTTGAGGGAACGTAGAATAGAATAGAATAGAATAGAATAGAAATATTTTTTATTCAAATAAACTTTTACAAGTGCTTTTGAATAGTCGTGAATCTACCACTAGTTCGGAATGCCTTTCCTGCCGAGAAGAACCAGCAAGAAACTCGGCGGTTGCTCTTTTCAAAACAAAATTACAATACAGTAAATACTATGCTATATATGCAGTGTTTCCACAATGAGGGAAGTTCCAAAAATACATACCGACTAACTTCTATCTTAAGATGGGCAGACATAAAGTAGCCCCATTGCCGCCGGTGGAACCCGTTCACGAGCATGACGCATGACCCAGCCATTGCTTCGCTCAACCATATTGGAGGGAACGTAACAACCCGCATCACACGACACCACCACAGAAATGTTTAAAGAGTGCGTGACATACTTATGCTTCATACGTGCGTAACAATAGTAATATGTCACCCGCATCATCATAATGAATCGATTGACATTTCATTCATTAAAATCGGCTCAGCAGACCATTCGCTACAGTGGAACCTTCGTAAATCCTTACTAATATTATAAATGCGAAAGTGTGTTTGTTTGTTGGTTTGTCCTTCATCACGCCGCAACAGGGACACGGATTGACGTGATTTTTTGCATGGGTATAATTGAGGACCTGGAGAGTGACATAGGCCACTTTTTATACCGGAATATCAAAGAGTTCCCGAGGCATTTTAAAAGCTAAATCCACGCGGACGAAGTCGCGGGCATCAGCTAGTATAGTTACATAAATACCGACATGGATACATACATACTTACATATATTCATACTTACATACGTATTCATACTTACATACGTATTCATACTTACATACGTACATGCATACATGCATAGGTACATACCTACGGTCTACAAAACGGGTAAACCGTAAAACCAATAAATAAATAAAGAACCTTAAAATACTTCTAAGTAGGTACCATTTTACATTTTCAATAAATATTGGCGTCCACAATAATTCATTGCATGGAGCATTTCAGATGGACAAATTGAAAATATCTCTTTAAATTCCCGATCACGTCTCCCATTTCCGCAGTACGCTGTCTGCAGCGAGCGGCCGCCGAAATGTCTCGCATTGAACTATTTTATTGCAACAAATCGTGTTAAATCAACCATTTTGAAAGAATCCTGACATAAAAGATGCGTTCCAAAGCTTTGCAAAGGTAACACATGTAAAAGAAATCGTTGCTTTTGCAAAGATTGGATAAAAGCAGGCGTTACTTTGCGGAACTCCATGATATTCAAGGAAAAAGTGATCCCACCAAAAACATTTGTAAAATGTTGCAAAGACGAGACCATGTGGCTCGCACTGTGAAAAAGTTATCAGATCTCATGTAGAGCCAAGCTTCTAACTCTACAAGCCTACTACTAACTTTGCAAACTCTACACCTTAGTCAAAATAATATGTGGCTTGGCCATTTTGCTACATTCAAATGGGCGTAAGGTGAAAAATTTATTCACTGATCATTACTTTTCTGTTATACAATAGTTCTTGTAGTAACGATACGCTCCGCTTGGCTTGGCTCGCTCGTCATTGACAATAAGAAAAAATCTTTTTCATCATACCTATTCGAAAAACGAATATTGGCTTCAGAGGACAGCGGGAGCAAAATTTCATTTTAACCCCATGGGACTTTTCATTTCTCTCTTCTGATTGGTCCGCGTAGTGCTTTAGCATACTAAAGCACTAACGCGGACCAATCAGAAGAGAGAATTCAAAAATGTGTCGAAATTCAAAAATGTTTGAGAAGCTGTTGTCTACGATAAGTCACGTGATCAAATTTGTCGATTAGACATATATGCCCATACTTCCAACATAAATATTAATGTTTAATTATTTCATAAAAATTTATTTGTGTTTTATTTAAACTTTCATTATACGTATTGGTACTGTCTATACTCTATACAATAGTAGGTTGATGCTCCTAGCTTTTTCTCATAGGTATTGACTAGACAATACAGCATTGTAAAGTCGACATCTCCTGAGGATGCTCCGGTGTCGGGGCGAAACGTGCGTCGAGAGTAGTGTAAAAGTCTCGTGTGGTGGTGCATGTGAGTGGTGGTGGCATTGCTTGCTTGGGAACTTGGCTTTTTTGCTTGGCTGGGTAGGTGAGTGGTGCTTAGCTTTTAATTGCATGTTTGACCATACAGATTTTTTCTGTTGGCGGATTATAGCAAAATAATTCTAACCTTTTCTTGCTAATAGTGTGTGTCAATCGGGGCCAAAATTTTTTGTTCTCGGGCGGCGTATATTGAATTCCTCGCTACGCTCAGGATTCTACTTTAGAATCCCTCGCTGCGCTCGGGAGTCTACTATAGAATCCTTCGCTTCGCTCTGAATTCAAAATAACGCCCTCGGGGAACAAAAAATTCCTTTGGCCCCATATAACACAAATAACTATTTACGCACTCAACGTACTTAGACGGAATGGCATTTGCCATTTCAACTTTGAATTTTCGACCCAGTCGAGATTCAAACACAGGACGTATGAATTATAAGAACAAAAGTGCTCACGATTAGGATACAGAGGTCGCAAAGGGACCTTTTTCTATCAAAAAATGTTGATATTAATATCAGCATACAATGTAACCTACGACCCATGTAATTTGATTGATACAGAATATATCGCAAAGGTACCAAGCAATAGGTTTTTACGATTCGTTAGGCCTACACAAAAGTATATTGTCTGCATGGAAAAATGCGCAGAGATACGCGATTTTTTTTCTATGGAATCCAATTATTTATTATTATTGGAATTCGTTACATCTTTGTTAATAGACAAATACCTATTGTCCGACTCTCGATAAGTCTTTAAAACATTTTCGAAGTAGGATAATCCAATTTATTTATTTTATTACGAAAGAAAATACTTGCTTGATATAGATGGGTAGGTAATGTTATGGTGTTTACATTTTCCTGAAAAACTAGGACATCTTCTTAATATAAACTACTCAAAACAAAATAGGGCCCACTAAGCTTTTTCGCTGTAATTACGAAAATACGTAAAATTTGAATTATTTCTTGATGTGTATGTTTGAAGAGAGGAATGACAAATTGTTTAAACAAAACCGAGTTTGAAAACTGTTTATATTGTTTACTTAAATTAAACACAAACAAAAATAGCGACTTAAACAATAAATATAGAGTACAACTTAATGCTGGTTTTTGTAAATTTTTTTCACTAACTTCAGTAATTGTTTGGAGTTTAATATCGTGTAGGGACTCCTCTACTCCTTATGCATTCTTGGAGCCTGTTGGGGACACTTTCAATTAAATGTGTGATATTTTCTTGTGGTATCTGCTCCCAACAGACTTTAAGTGCCCTTATCAACTCCTGTGGACTATTGATACTGCTGTAGTTCCGTTTAAGGCTTCTCTTCAACTGATCCCATAAATGCTCAATGGGATTGAGGTCAGGACTCATCGCAGGCCAGCGCAAAACCGTAATATTGGCCTCAGAGAGTGCTCTCTGCGTGAGGCGGGCCGTATGTGCGCGTGCATTGTCTTGCATTAAGACAAAAATTTCGCCCACTCTTTGTGAAAAGGGGATGACATGGGGTCTGATTACTCGCTCGATATAACTGGCAGGAGTTATGGTACCCTCGGCCAGAAATACCAGCTATGTTTTGCCTATTAAGCTTATTCCGCCCCATACCATCACACTGGGCCCCCCCCCCCCCAACGATCTGTTTCGTGGATACACGGTTCTGCAAATCGTTCGCCTTCTCTTCTTCACACGCGCACTCGTCTATCATCACTGTAAAATTTAATTTTACACTCGTCAGTAAACAGCACAGACCTCCAGTTAGTCATGGTCCAGTCTGCATGCTCACGTGCATACCTTAACCTGGCTGCACGATGAGCTCTAGTCAATTTAAGCCGAACAGCGCGCATTCTGGAATGTTGTCCATCCTCATGGAGTCGATTTCGGATCGTTTGGTCACTTACTCGGGTTCCAGTAGATTCCCTCAATCGATTTTGTAAGGTCCGGGCAGTAACGGTACGATCCCGACGTGCAGTTAACCGTATATAACGGTCTTCCTGGGCAGTAGTGGCTCGAACTCATCCTGATCCACGTCTTCTAGACACACTTCCTGTCTCCTGGAAGCGTTCCCACAGGTTTCTGATGGCCCGTCGCGATACACCGAGACGTAGTGCTACAGATCTCTGAGATTGTCCCTCCTGAAGCCAAGCTACTGCTCTTGTGGCAGTTGTCCATGTCCATATGATGACGAGAACCAGACATAGTAATCTAGGCTAGTACCAAAGTGAAATAAAACAATTAAATAAAGTGACTTTCAACTGCAGTGTTCACAATGAGACTAGGAACACAAGTCACCAAGAAACTGTGCAAGGGATGAATTTCAAGCACTTTCATTTTTTTGTCGACCCACTTATGAATAATGTGTAAACTAACGTTAAAAACACTTTTAAGGGTTCATAAACAAGTCTACTTGATATTTAAATGCTTAACTTGGCGAATGATTAACTTATGAAATATTTGTAAACAAAGTTCGAGATTATCTCGAAGTGGGCCCTATTTTGTTTTGAGTAGTTATATAAATTACGTGTCACGTTGTTTGTCCGCGATGGACTCCTAAACTACTGAACCGATTTAGATCAAACTTCGAAACTATCTGTAATTTGGTCCAACTTGAAAGATAGGATAGTTTTTTTTGATTATGATAGTTTATTTGTTTTATTTATATAGATAAGTTGGCGGTACGAAGTTCGCCGGGTCAGCTTAGCTGACTAGTCGAATATATAATATACTAGCTGACTCAGCTAGTATATTATATATTCGACTAGCTGTTGCCCGCTACTTTATTTATTTTTAGTTAGATTTAGTTTTGAAATCCCGCGGGAACTCTTTTATTTTCCGGGATAAAAGTAGCCTATGCCATTCTCCATGTCTTGAATAAAGTAAACCCGTGCAAAAAATCACGTTGATCCGCGGTAGCTCTATTACAGCGTGATTGAAGGACAAACCAACAAACAAATACACTTTCGCAATGATGAAAATCGATTCGATTTCAATGACGGTGGTATGTCTGTTGGTACCTACTCACACAGTAATAATACGCAGTATAAGATGATAGAGAATTTATTTAGAGGGGTATACAAATTTAAATTAAACCTTTACCACAGAATACTTATAATAGTACAGGTACAGAAGATTTACTTCACAAAATCATTTAAATAGTACGATTCAGGTCGCACAGCGCTAAATTACCTACAGTCATATTCCGCCTAGAAGTTTCCTTTCGATCTATCGCGTAACTCTTATCCCTAACGACGCGGTGGATACTTATCATCATCATCATCATCATCATCATTCACAACCCATCAACGGCTCACTACTGAGCCAGGTCTCCTTTGAGAGAAAGGTTATAGGCCATAGTCCACCACGCTGGCCCACTGCGAATTGGCGGATTTCACACACCTTCGAGAACATTATAGAGAACTCTCAGATGTGCAGGTTTCCTCACGATGTTTTCCTTCACCGTTGAAGCAAGTGATATTTAATTGCTTAAACGCACTTGACTCCGAAAAGTCAGAGGTGCGTACCCGGGCTCGAACCTGCGACCCCCCAAATAGGAGACCACAGTCCTAACCACTAGGCTATCACTGGGATACTTATAGTTTTCCTTGAATGCGGAGTGCATCTGGGTACCAACTGTCTAAAAGTGGATCCATTGATCGTATTCGTATTCGTTGACATTAGCGTCAAAGTAAAATAATCCTAGAATCTAGACTTGAAGTCACAAATTCAGTACAACTGATTTTAACATGGAGCGTTATGGAGCGTATCGTACATACCTAAACGTATAAGAATGCATACACGAAATTGAGCTCTAATTCTATGCTGTTATGGTTTATTTTACTTTGTCGCTAATGTAATGGAATACGATTAAGGTCAACGGAACCTCGGAACTGCCTATACCCTCAATAGGTCGGATTGTAATAATCCTCGACCGTTAGGTCTCATTCATCATCATTATCAACCCATCATCGGCTCACTACTGAGTGAGGTCTCCTCTCAGAGAAGGGTTATAGGCCATAGTCTACGACGCTGGCCCAATGCGAATTGGCGGACTTCACACACCTTCAAGAACATTATGGAGAACTCTCAAGTGTGCAAGTTTCCTCACGATGTTTTCCTTCACCGTTAAATCATGTGATATTAAATTTCTTAAACGCAGTTAACTTCGAAAATTCAAAGGTGCGTACCCGGGATCGAACCTGCGACCCCCTGAATAGCAGACCACCATCGTAACCACTATCTATCACTGCTTACGGCTGATTTTTGTTAATTGTCAGGACAAGGTTTGTATGGAAGAAAATTTTAGGAAAATCCACCCGAAAACTCCATAATGATATTTGTATCGTATGAAAATCTCAAAAAAATAAATCTGCCATTCAACCACTTGGTTCATTAGTAACTTTTGCACCTGTGCGAAGCGTGTCGCTAGTGAACAAAAATTCCGCAGCCGGAAAAAAAAGATCATAAATCATTATTTCTTTCTTTGTCAACGGTACACCGCAAATGTTCGGAAAGGGGACAGTGGTACATGCCTCCTTTTGAGGTGTCGCTTCGACTTCGCCGGAAACGGAAACAGGACATTCATTTCGCGTGAGTGCCCCCCGTTTTAGTTCCGGCGTCCGACAGACGTGGAAAGGGGTCACATTTTTATACTACACTAGTACCTACTTGTAAGTACTTACAAAAATGTACCTCCAGTTCATCCCTTATATCTCCTAGTCCTTACTATCCTAAGCCCCCGTACTCACGGAGCGGGTTACTCCGTAGAATGCAGATTTGTATGGAAAATGAAATAGCAATTTTCACGGCGCGGTTTGCGACCGCGGCGGGCTCGGTTGCTTGCGGCGCCCGCGGCAGTAGAACCGCGCGGGTCGCGGTCGCCCGCGAGCTTGGCGGCCGTCGCCCGCGGACTCTGCGATCGGTGGCGCGGACGCTAGGCGACGCGACGTAGGTGGTAGGTGTTCTCTCCTTCCGATGCCATTAGAGGACCTTTCCCCCAACCGCTGCGGCTGCGGTACCGTTATACCTGCAGTGTCGTGAGTATTGAAATAAAACAGCGGTACCGCAACCGCTGCGGGCGCGGGTGAGAATCGCGCCGTGAAAACTCAGTCTTACTATCCTTATCCTACTTAGTATCATACTAATATTATAAATGCGAAAGTGTGTTTGTTTGTTGGTTTGTTAGTTTGTCGGTTTGTCCTTCGATCACGCCGCAGCAGAGCAGATTGACGTTATTTTTTGCATGGGCATGGGCATAGTAGGGCATTAATTTATTTGTCGAAGATAGACTAAGTACATTTTGTCAAAAGTATCTGAGATTTCTACAATCATTGAAAATATTAGAATGTGCGAGAGAGAGGTATGCGAAATGTCTAATAGTCCTTTTAAAAATCAACTTAGTCATAATTATGTGAGTGCTCGCGTACTTAGTTTTCCTTGAATGTTGTGAAGCTGTTTGGCGCTTGTTGCCATTTCGGAATGAGCTGAAAGCGCACTGGGCGCCACTTGGCCTGCTTCGCGATTGTTTTGTGTCGGTGCAAGTTATGACATGTAGCGTCTTTAGGGAGAGGGCAAACTGGGATTGTAAGCGGCTACGATAGAGGCGTTTTTATTGCCATTAGCGTTTTATGACCTTTTGCGTCTGCTGCGTGATTCCGCGATCGAACGCAAAAGGCCATAAAAACGCTAAAAGACATAAAAACGCGAACGCGTTTGAGTCGCGAAAATGCGATGCAGTCGCAAAAGGCCATAAAACGCTAATGGCCATAAAATCGCGCAAATCGCGCAGCAGACGCAAGAGGCCATAAAAACGTGAAGGGCCATAAAAACGCGTGAATCGCGCTCAAGACGCAAAGGGTCGTATAAACGCTAAAGGTAATAAAAGCGCGCGATTGCTGCAGCTAAATGTGGCCAGTGTACTCTCTCCCTTAGGAGCTGAATAGAAGTTAAATGCTCGTTTCACCAAATCCAACCTAGTTGAATAGGCATCTTCTAGGCAAGCGCGCTCCAACCTAGACCTCATCAGTGCTTCCCAGCGTTGATTGTCGTCAAGCGACTATGAGAAAAAGCTAGGAGTATCAACCTATGTATCTAAACATTACCTATGGTTATGAAATAATAGTAGATTATTAACCAAGGGGATAAAGCAGTGTCTTCTGTCGCGGGTGACGATTTAAATCGCGAGCGTAACGAAGGACTCGAGGTTTACTCCCGAGCGTAGCGAGGGTGTTAAAAACTTAAATCACGAGCGAAGCGAGGGACTTAAGACGAGTCCTGAGTGTAGTGCCCTCCCTGTAAATCCCTATTTAAGTTCACCCAAGACTAAGACAGCTTTATCGCCGAGGAAAATACTCTACTTTTCGTACCATTTGCGAAAAAATTAACACAATAATAATATGAGAAGAATTTATTAAAAATAATGACAATTAAAAGTAAAAGTTAACATTCGAAACATTGGTCCAATTATTATTGATAGAGAGAGTTACATTTTTGTTTGGTACATTTATTGTTGATGAGTTGATTTGAGTATTTCTCTGTTCTTGCGTCTGAGCATTTGCACTGATGGAATCCGACAATTCACTGTCACTGTCGCTTTGATTTAACATCGTAACGTATTTTTGGAACATTAACTTATTTATAAAAATAAATTAAAATAAACTTAACGTTTATGTATTTGAAGAAAACAAAAACGCGGCAAAGTCCTAGACTAATTTTATTTTTTTCGGAAAGCAAAGGCATCAAGCCCATACGGCCTCGTCGGTTTTCGTAATTTTATTTAATAACTAGCTGATGCCCGTGACTTTGTCCGCGTGGATTTAGTCTTTAAGTCCCTCGGGAACTCCTTGATTTTCCGGGATAAAAAGTATAGGCTACTTTTGTTGACCCGAGTAATAAGCTACCACGGTATAAAATTTTTTAGAAATCTGTGCGGTAGTTTTTACGTGAAAGAAGGACAAACAAACAGACAAACAGACAAAAATTAAATAAAAATCTGTTTTGGGCTCAGTATCGATAATAAAGCATCCCCCAATTAAAATTTTCAAAATATATTAAATGTACAGAAATCTTCCAGTTACAGTTTTATTATATGTATAGATCATAACTGCATAACAAATGCGTACATTCCTTTTTCAAAAAGATGTATAATGCTTTATATACAAACTCAATGGTGTAAACACAGATGTAGTTCAGTATAAATTTCGGTAAGTATTCCAAATTTAAATCACATTCTCCCCCTAGAGGATGAATGAAATTCAGTACAATTTTCTTTCCCTGTTTTTAACAGATTAAAAATGATTATTGTTATGTTCGCTTTTTGTGGCACAGAATGTCACTTTTTTGAGCAAGTGGTACGAAAAATATTATTATGAAATAATCAAACATTAATATTTATGTTTGATACAGTATGGGCGTATATCCGATCGACAAATTGATCACGTGACTTATCGAAGCCAACAGCTTCTCAAATATTGTTAAAATTATGTCTTAAAATGAGCATTTGAATATTAGTTTTCAATTCGATGCCTTAACATGGGTAGCATAAGTATGACACGCACTCTTTAAACATTTCTGTGGTGGTGTCGTGTGATGCGGGTTGTTACGTTCCCTCAAATATGGTTGAGCGAAGCAATGGCTGGGGTCATGCGTCATGCTCGTGAACGGGTGCCACCAGCGGGAATGGGGCTACTTTATGTCTGCCCATCTTGGGATAGAAGTTAGTCGGTACGCATTTTTGGAACTTTCCTCATTGTGGAAACACTGCATATATAGCATAGTATTTACTGTATTGTAAATTTGTTTTGAAAAGAGCAACCGCCGAGTTTCATGCTGGTTCTTCTCGGCAGGAAAGGCATTCCGAACCAGTGGTAGATTCATTGACTATTCAAAAGCACTTGTAAAAGTTTATTTGAATAAAAAATATTTCTATTCTATTCTATTTTTTAATTTCGACACATACTATAGCACGAACGCGGACCAATCAGAAGAGAGAAATGAAAAGTCCCATGGGATAAAATTTAAATTTTGCTCCCGCTATCCTCTGAAGCCAATATTCGTTTTTCGAATAGGTATGATGAAAAAATTATTTTGGTCAGCACTTAAATTGTACCCTATTACGAATGCCCAAGATTTAAAATACATACTCGTAGGTACATCGGGCTAGAGATAATATGGAGGCTTGTATTTTTTCTACAAATTAGTCCTTGACTGCCTAGTAGCTAAACCTTTTTTTTCCCTTCCCTTCGGACTTCTGCCTGCTGGCAGGGCGTGTCCGACTTGCACGGACTAAAGCAACCTCCCCATGTTCCCAGATTGGCACGGAACCGCATAACATTTCTTCATGCCAACCGAACAGTGTGTCATTCTTCTCTCTTCCTCTTTTCTTCCTTTTCTTTCCTTTCCCTCCTTATCATAATGGAGCGCAGCATTTTCCCGTAATTCTCCCACTCCCCTTCGCTTGAAAGCATGCGCGCTATTAGATTTTGGGCCCCTGCATTGCTATCCACTCCCTGTGCCGCTGATCTCAAGTCTGCGCAGGCGGAACACTCGAAGATTGCGTGTCTCGGGGTGTCTTCCTCATCACAAAAGTAGCACTTCTCGCTTGGTGCTGTGGGGGAACTGGAATGCTCACGTTAGCGTTACACGTCGCCTGCGAGCGATGCCTAAGTGAGTTAGTCGCGAGGCGCCACGCGATTCGCCCAGTTGTGTTTGAAATAGTGTGAATGTGACTTTATCTAATTTAACTCTAATAAATGTACTTTCCAAATTGTTATGCGTGAATGTGATATATAAAAATAAACTAACAGCAAAAGCAGTGTAGCCGAGTTTTAATGTAGTTGAACCCCGCACCAACAGTTGGACGAGGAGACCAGTACCTGGAGTCAGCACCACCATCAAGATTCAACCCTCGTACCAACAAGTGGTGACGCCCGACGAACAACGCGCACGGTCCGACGAACACCACCACCGGGGCCACCAACAAGTGGTGACCCCGACGAACAATGACCCTGACGAACACGCTTATGGATAGGGGCACCAACAAGTGGTGACCCCGACGTCCAACATGCTCAGGGGTCCCAACAAGTGGTGACCCCGACGGCAAACGGCACCTGTTACCTGACCTCATGGATAGGGGCACCAACAAGTGGTGACCCCGACCAACAACGCGCACACCCCGACGACCAACATGCTCAGGGGTACCAACAAGTGGTGACCCCGACTATCAACGCGCACCCGACTCAAGACACGCTCATGGATAGGCTCCCGACGAACAATACGCACGACACCTGCAACCCGACTAACACGCTTGAAGACCTGCAACGAAAAAGTGAAGACGTGAACAAGTGAAGATCCGCGCCAAGGCCGACGGATTTAGACCCGTTTCGAGTTTCACGTACGCATCCGGTGCCACGTAGATGATGACGCAACCGACGCCGATTACGCCCGGAGCGGCGAATGACCTCGCGGCAATTGGGTTGGCATCCGCAACAAAGGGTTAACGACAGCTGGCATTTTTCCCGAAACAAGGAGTCCCACGTAGCGTCACTACAGTGTGTACCATCGCAAAGTATTAGCCAGGTACACAGCTGTAACACGTCAGAAGAATGATCGGAAAATGCGCAGTTACGACGCCTAGACGCGAACGACAGCTCCAGTTGCAGCACAGTTGTGTTCGGGTATAGAGTATACCGAAGGCGAAGGAAACCCAGTGGATGACGCGTCATCGAGAAACGAAGCCATTGTTTGCCCAACAGATTACCAGGAATTAGCGACGGACCGGATGCCAGCGATGTAGGTACACGATTGCGCAACGATCGCAACGTAAGCAGTTTGCAGTTGGAACGCGTAGCATGTCTAACGATAACAAAAGTATTTAGTGTGACGTAGTAGGTGAATTTATTAGCCGATACGTCACAGTAAAATTAAGAAAACATGTGAGATTCGCGGAGTATATAAGTAAGCAACATACAACATGTAACAGTAAACAAGTAACATGTAATAGCTATTTCAGTTTGTGTAATAAATAATAAGTAATATGTGATTTATTTAACGTAGGAATATCATTCAGCAAGGCTAAACTAGCGGCACGCTATGATGGCCGGTTTGACGTTTGTCCGCTCATGAAGTTCCGTATTAATTGATAACGACTTTGAAGGAAATAATTGTATTACTTTATTGACGATAGTGATGTGCAGAGATTCATAAATTTTATCGAATGTAGTTTTAGGTTTAGGACTCAAAATTTATTTATTAAATTGATTTCTAAAATGTATACAAGTGTAGAAAAATCAGTTTGCACCATTTAAGGGGTGAATGTACTTGTGAATATGAACAAAACACCGATACGTCATTGACGAAATAGCATTAGAACATGGGCACAGAGTTATACGGTTACCGCCTTACCATTGTGAGTATAATGCGATTGAGTTGGTGTGGGCTCAAATTAAGGGATATGCTGCAAGACACAATACAGAACCCCCATTTACCACAAAAAAAATGCTAAAATTATTAGAAGAAGCTTGTGAACATGTGACTAAAGGAGACTGGGAAAAGGTTGTGAATAGAACTGTTAAATTAATAAGGGAAGATTATGAAAGAGATGTGAAAATAGATAATATTATAGAAAACGAACATATAATTATTAATGTAGGTGATGATAGCAGTGACGACAGTGAAAATAGTAGTATGGACGAATCTGATTAATTATGGCCTTTTGTGGCACCTTTTTTGGTATCTTTTGTATTCATATGTTTCTTGTGTGCATATAAAGTATGTATATTCATTTTCATTCAAATATTCAGTTCGTTCAAATAAATTAAATAAACATATACATTTTTGTTTTATTAAACCTATTTAATCAGGTACAAAAACAAAACTTAATTGTTTTTTGTTCGAGAATAAATTGACATTCCACATCACTATTGTAATGTGTCAAACCGGCCATCATTGCGTGCCGCTAGTTTAGAAATAAAATACAGTATAGGTTTTAAATTTTATTTTCATTTTCAATTCGGTAATAAGATAGCATCAATTGTTTTACCAAGTAGGTTAAGCCGCGTGACATTTCAGTTCCACATCGTCGAGCGTAACTCGACACCTTTGTTTATGACGACGGCGGTCTACATTCCGAGTAGCGCGTGGTCTTCAACAAAGAGCCCCGTGAGCTCAGTAGTAAGGTTGTTTCAATATTAATATTTTTATTTTTTTCTTGGGAATCTCAAAAAAAATTTTTTAAAAAGGGGGGACTATTGTGGGGGAACTGGAATGCTCACGTCAGCGTTACACGTCGCCTGCGAGCGATGCCTAAGTGAGTTAGTCGCGAGGCGCCAAGCGATTCGCCCAGTTGTGTTTGAAATAGTGTGAATGTGACTTTATCTAATTTAACTCTAATAAATGTACTTTCCAAATTGTTATGCGTGAATGTGATATATAAAAATAAACTAACAGCAAAAGCAGTGTAGCCGAGTTTTAATGTAGTTGAACCCCGCACCAACAGTTGGACGAGGAGACCAGTACCTGGAGTCAGCACCACCATCAAGATTCAACCCTCGTACCAACAGTGCTTTCCCGATTGCGAAGAGGTAGGTGTTGAACACCCCGTGGCCACTGAGCACCTGTGTAAGCCACCGGTCGACCTCCCCGTGTTTTCTATTATGCCAACTCTGCTAGTAGCTAAACCTAAGTAGTGATAGCCTAGTCGTTAGGACTGTGGTCTCCTATTCGAGATTCGATCCCGGGGTAGGCAACTTTGACTTTTCGAAGTTAATTGCGTTTAAGAAATTAAATATCACATGCTTTAACGGTGAAGGAAAACATCGTGAGGAAACCTGCACACCTGAGAGTTCTCCATAATGTTCTCGAAGGTGTGTGAAGTGGGCAATTCGCATTGGGCCAGCGTGGTGGACTGTGGGCTATAACGCATCTCTGAGAGGAGACCTGCGCTCAGTAGTTAGCCGTTGATGGGTTGATGATGATGATGAGTCCTTGATTGTGATCTGGCCTATTGGTAAGTGCAGAGCCTCTGGGCAAAAGGTCTTTGCGAGGCCCATATCTTTTGTGGAGATTATGCGAATTGAAAGTATTTTTATTCATGACTAGGTATGTCTTCTTCCGCGTTAATTTGGGTTTTATATTAAACATCTTTAATAAAAACCAAATCACCGTAAGTGACGATACGTTCTAAGATGAAAGCGTTTTTTACGCTTGACCACTTGACCATGAACTCGTCATAAATAACTTAAATCCATTAAGGATTTAAGTTATTTATGGCACTCATGACTTGGTCTTTATCAATCGATAGACGTCATTTGCATGCATTTCCACAGGCCTCCATCTTGCGCCGTCTGCATCCAGCGGCTTCCCGCGACTCGTTTCATGTCGTCGGTCCACCTAGCGGGGGTTCTAGAAGGAGTATTGCAGTTTTAATTAACCAATCCCACTAATCGATTTCTACGCGGCGTCGTACCGACAGTATTGGGGCTTCTGTTTCCGCTTCCGCGACCGCTCAAAGGTGGATTCAAAAGCGATCGCCTACGCTTATGTCTTACACCATAGTCAAGACATTGAGCTCCGCTGGACAGTTTTAAATTGAAGCAGTACATATTCGAACCGAGTGCGTTCTCGTTCTTAAACAATTTCGCCAACGACGCTTGAGCGTTTTAATTATAATCTCAACAAGGAATTAGTTATTATTGGATATTAAATGCCACTTACGTGAATTTCGCTTGACCACTTGACCGCTTGAACTTGATAATGGATTTAAGTTATTTATGACGCTCGTGACTTGGTCTTTCTTCTTCTTTATCAGCCGATAGACGTCTACTGCTGGTAAAAGGTCTCTTGCATGGACTTCCACAGGTCTCGGTCTTGCGCCACCTGTATCCAGCTGCCGACAGCGACTCGGTTGATGTCGTCGGTCGTCCTAGTGGGGGGTCTGCCAACACTGCGCTTTCCGGTGCAGGGTCGCCACTCCACTTGATCTTTATTTATTTCCATACCGGTAACGGGGTACCGGGGTTTGAGCCCAGGTACCTACGCATTTTCAGGAGTATGGGCGTTTTGCACACTTGCTTTAAGGCTGAAGGAAAATATCGTGAGGAAACGAAGTAACATAGATAAGATTGTTAGGTCGGTAGATATCTAACCTAATCAAAAAAAATCAAAAAAACCTCTTTAAAGTTATGTTTTGAAAAAAGTAACTGCTGAGTTTCTTGCTGTATCTTCTCAGCAGAATCCGCTTTCCGAACCGGTGGTAGAGTCATGACGTATCTGAACCACAGGCTGGCCTACGTGAAATAGTTTTGAATTTTGATTTTTGTTAAACTGAAGAAAGAAAAGGGTTTTACACCCAAACTCGATAAAATAAAATTAAAGTTGAACCTAGAAGTGGAACCTCGTCATCCGCAGTGAAATAGTCCACTAAACCGACGAGGTAGATAAACAAACAACATAATAAGTGTGAAAACCGTTCAACAATATTAAATCCAACTTTTTAAGGTACCTATAATCAGATCGGAAAATTGGAAAACCCACGGGCAACACAAAAGAGCATTGTAAAAGAAGTTATTTTTGTAAAACTTTTCGTATCCATCATCAAGCTATTTCATTCGAGCATGTTCCCATTGAACCTATGAACGTACTGTCCTTTTCTATTTCAAGGTAACAATTGTCTAAAATTATTCCATTGATCGTATTCGTATTCGATAACATTAGCGTCAAAATAAAATAATAATAATTGATAGTATTGATTTAAAGTTACAAATTCAGTACAACCGATTTTAATATGGAGCGTTATGGAGCGTAACGTACATACGTAAACGTATAAGAATGCATACACGAAATTGAGCTCTAATTTAATGCTGTTATGGTTTATTTTACTTTGACGTTAATGTCACTGAATACGATTACGATCAATGGAATCACTTTAGACAATCGCACCTCAGATTTCATTGACGTTCTAACCAAATTGCCTCATCAAATTGATATCGATTCGGCTGGCGATTCTCAACTGAAAAAAATAGCAACCGTAGAGTCGAGTAGTTCTTGCTGGTACTTCTCGGTTGGAAAGGCATTCCCAGCCAGTGATAGATTCACTTGACGATTCAATAGTTATTTGTGTTATATGGGGCCAGATAAATTTTTTGTTCCCCGAGGGTGTTATTTTGAATTCAGAGCGAAGTGAAGGATCTAAGTAGAATCCCGTGCGCAACGAGGGATTCTAAAGAAGAATCCTGAGCGTAGCGAGGAATTCAATATACGCCGCCCGAGAACAAAATATTTTGGCCCCGAATGACACACACTATTTTTCAGAGGAAAAGCTAGGAGTTCAACCTACTATGTATAGACATTACATATGATTATGAAATAAAATAGATAAAATATTATTATGAAATAATTAAACATTAATATTTATGTTGGATACAGTATGGGCGTATATTCGATCGACAAATTGATCACGTGACTTATCAAAGACAACAGCTTCTCAAACATTTTTGAATTTCGAACGGAATGACCGATCGACAGGTGCGACAACAACGAACGCAGCAGTAATCTTATATATATAAAAAAAACCGGCCAAGTGCGTGCCGTGCCACGCGCAGTGTAGGGTTCCGTAGTTGAAAGTCGCAAATATTATTGCTGACCTAGGATAGTGCTTATATTTTATTTATGAATATTGAATATATTTTGAGTTCCATGGTTTAAATACTATAATATACTACAAAAAATGCAACTTACACTACGTGTAATACCTAACTTAGAAAAAACAGATATAACTCCTTAACTAATGAACCCTACTTAGCCGTGATAGTTTTCCTTTAAAATTCATTATATATACTACTGCTGTGAATTTTTTCTTGTATCCTATAAACAACCATTTAGCTGGCAGAGGGGGGGGACACTTGACTCTAATAAAATTGAGCACTTTAAAATATCATATTTCCCAAACGGATCCCTGAATTGAAAAATGGTGTTCCCATACCCACAATAATTTTTAAAGACCTATTCAACGACACCCCACACTATGGAATAGACGAGAAAAAAAAATTCATCCCCACTTTACATGTAGGGGAGGTACCCTAAAAAAATTATTTTTTACAATTTTATTTCACCACTTTGTCGGCGTGATTTATATTTATAATCTTGTCAAATTTCAGATTTCTAGTACCAATAGTCTCTGAGCTAAACCGCGGACAGACAGACAGACAGACGGACGGACGGACATGGCGAAACTATAAGGGTTCCTTGTTTACTACGGAACCCTAAAAAGAAAGTGGTGTTAGTTACACTATTTATAACTCAAGAACGGATGAACCGATTTGGCTGAAAATTGGTGGAGAGGTAGCTTAGAACCAGGAGACGGACATAGGATACTTTTTATCCCGTTCGACCGCGTTTCCGTCAAGTCACTATAAAACGTGGTATAACAAAAACGCATCTGACATGGAATAACAAAACGCAAATGACTGTGGAATAACAAAACGTAAATGACAGCTAAACGTAATTTTGTCTTTGGTTAAGTATGGTAAAAAAATTGACAATTATAAAAATGATAGCTAAACGTAATTGATAATATCATCACTCATCAGTAATATGTTTTCTCTTTGAATCATCATTAACAATGCCGCGAGCAAGACGATCAAATGTTTCCTGCTACAATGCTACGGATTGACGTGATTTATTGGATAGGTATAGTTGAGAACCTGGAAGGGTGACAAAGATTTCCCGCGGGATGTTATGAACTAAATCCACGCAGACGAAGTTGCGGGCATCGGCAACCAATAAAATAAATAAATAAATAAACATTTATTATTTATTATACAAACAATTAAATTTTGCTCCCGCTATCCTCTGAAGCCAATATTCGTTGTTCAAATAGGTATGATGAAAAAGTAGTTTGTAAAAGTTTAATTCTGTTTCAAAATGTAACTTCGTCCGCGTTGATTTAGTTTTTAAAATCCCGCGGGAACTCTTTGATTTACCGGGACAAAAAGTAGCCTATGTCACTCTCCAGGTTCCCAACTATACCCATGCCAAAATCACGTCAACCATAGCTCTGTTGCAGCGTGATTGAAGGACAAACCAATAAACAAACACAGTTTTTTACGTATAAAAATGTAAATAAGTGAATAAATAAATATATTATTCTTTCGCATTAGTAAAGGTTTTAATACGTCAAAATTTAAGGATGTTTCAAAGTTAATGGAAACAGGATTTCAGGTACCTAGTACCTATAGCAATAAGAAAGTTTGCGTTTTCTAAAGGTAAGCCGTATTCCGAGGTGGTAGAGGTGATTTCTTTGGATATTCTTAATTTACGTTCAACGTTAAGCCAATTTAAAACTTTGCCAGCGTTCATACAGATTTACAACTTTTGTATCTCATTATCATATTTCGAGTTTAGGGGTTGTTTCAACAATTTATTTATTTATTCGTTTTTAAAGATGCATAAATAATAAATAATAAAATATTAATCTAAATAGCAAGTAAATAATTATTAGGTAATAACTACTAAATATGTATAATCTATTATATAAATATACAGAAAAGGTGACTGACTGACTGACTGATCTATCAACAAACAGCTTAAACCACTTGACGGATCGGGCTGTTTGGCATACATATAGCTATTATGAGGTAGTTATCCGCTAAGAAAGGATTTTTGAAAATTCAACCCCTAAGGGGGTAAAATAGAGGTTTGAAAAATCGAACTGAACGTGAGGGAAGCCACGAACATAAGCTAGGGATAATACTAGCTTTCGATTTTGTGCCCGTGGAGCAATTTTTTTTGGAATCCCGCGGGAACTCTTTGATTTCCCGGGATAAAAAGTAGCCTATGTCACTCTCCCGGTCCTCAACGATCAAAGCAAAAAATCACATCGACTTGCAGCTTTGTGTTGGCGTGATTGGAGGATAAACTAACAAGCAAACACACACAAGATTGTTTTTCTTATCTCTATATTATATCTATGTTCAATCAATCAATCATTTTTCGCACTTTAAGCCTTAGATTACTAATGATAGGATATTTCCTATCTGTTCACATCTCCTTAGGCTGCCTTCCCACATATTTAACAAAAATATAATCACCATAAATTATTATTCCCGATGATTGCTAATGAGCCACTTAGGAGACGGTGATAAAACGGGTAATAAGGTAATGCCATAAATTCCTCATAATTTGCTACCATCAATCGCTTTTAAGATGCATTATGATCGCTAGTGCTGCAGGGTTGTCAAAGGGACACCCCGCCTGTTCAGTACGTAACATTAGCAACCCATCAACGGCTCACTACTGAGCGCAGGTCTCCCCTCTCAGAGAAGGGTTATAGGCCATAGTCCACCACGCTGGCCCAATGCGAATTGGTGAACTTCACACACCTTTGAGAACATTATGAAGAACTCTCAGATGTGCAGGTTTCCTCACGATGTTTTCCTTCACCGTTGAAGCAAGTGATAGTTAATTGCTTAAACGCACTTGACTCCGAAAAGTCAGAGGTGCGTACCCGGGATCGAACCTGCGACCCCACGAATAGGAGACCACAGTCCTAACCACTAGGCTATCACTGCTTCAGTTCGTAACGTTTCTTAGTTACTCTTACTACTCTTTTAAACGAACAAAATCAGAATGAAGGATAACATCCAGAGGTGCGATTGTCTAAAGTTATCCATTGATCGTAATCGTATTCGATGACATTAGCGTCAGTGTAAAATAAACCATAAAAGCATTGAATTAGAGCTCAATTTCGTGTAGGGTAAAACCAGGATAGTTGCCCCAGTGGTGTAGGTATAGTTGCCTCGATTGTGATTACTCTAGTTTCCTGAAAGAATCACAAGTTATTTTATTTATTTATCGAGAGAATCTATCTTTAATCTACCACGTTAATCTACCACTACCACTAAGTTGGCCGTGTGCGGTGCGCTCCATAACTCTCTATGTTAAAATCGGTTTCACTTACTAAATTATTGACTTTGAATCAAAACAATCAAAGATTATTTTACTTTGACGCTAATGTCATCGAAAACGAATACGATCAATGGAATAACTTTTAGCCAATTGGTAACCGGTTAATGTTGTTTTTGTTCGTTTAAAATGTCGTAATCGTTTCCTATCCGATTGTCCGTAGTCGGGTTCCAGTTAAAATAAATCCAAATACCTACAGTTAAAATAAATACAAAGTGCAATTTCAGTTTTCAGTAATTTAATGACTAAATACATATATACAATTAAAACCTAAATTCACTCTTAAATTAAAACTAAAATAAAAACTAATTAAAATCTAAAACCCCATCCAAGCCACCGCAGTGTGGCATAGTACCTAAGATGCTGGCAGCATTACCCCTTTGGATAGCCAAGCTAATCCTTTGGCCAAGGTAGCTGCCAGCTCTTGGATCCCCGGTAGACTCGATCACTCTTTTCGATATCTCTAAAAAAAGTGCGCGAGCCTCCGGGCCCCACGGCCCCAGGGTCTCTACACCAAAAGGCGCAAATATGAAACCACTGTCAAGTTTTTCATATTTGCGCCTCTTAGCCTGTTCGGCGCTAGTAGCCGCTGCACCCGCCATAGAGGAGGTCGCATGGATGTGGGAAGCAGCTAGAGTATCTACACAGGTGGCATCCCACACAAGCGACCTCCCTGTCCTCCAAGGAACAAGCGTCATACCATCTAAAAGAGACCTCTCTTGCCATCACTACGTGCCAAACCAATAGGTTCTAATACAGCTGGCACGTGAGCAGTAGCAAGAGACCTGCGGATGATGTCGTTGAGGGCATTGTGGCGGGAGAAACGACCAGCGCTCTTCGAACAGGAGAGCCCGTGATGACCGTAAGCGTCGACGTGGTCACCGCAGTGGCAACGGTGAGGCTGGGTTATTTTGGCGCCAAGCCTAAGACAACTACCACTGCAAGAGTGGCGTGGTTTAAAAGAGTGCCCAGATTAGCAGAAGGGATAGCATGGAGCCAGTGTCCGGATTCTTTCGCAGAGACAGCGAGAAGACGAGCACGGTCTTGAGAATTTGCTTGCATTAACATTGCGTCAAAAGTTTTTTTACAAATAATGTCATCCTACTGTCTCTGGGAAGGAAGAGAAACCGGCAATTGATTTGGGCTAATCGCTGACCATCCATTTCTTGCCTCTGCCAAGTACGACACCTCAATTGATCCCAAAGACTGGGATATAATTTTTTCAAAGAGAGTGTGTGTAGGTACTATAAGCAGAGGAAAGAAAAGCTGGCAGAGAGACCCTAGAAATTTTGCGGATTCCCAGACCTCCATACCTGATCGGAAGAGAAGCCTGGGCCCATACTTGATCATCTATCGGACAATTTAAGATGTCAGATAGAATATTTTGTATAAAATTATCCAAATTTTCCAATAAATTATTAAATTTCCAAAGAGGTGAACATCTAAGGAAATAAGTAAATTTTGGAACAAATAAGCAGAATCGAATGATGGTCATTGCCATATGAGGATTAATATCGAATAGATGATGGAATGTGTTTTTGAATTTAGAAATTAAGTCAGTAAAAAATTGAGGAACTGAGGCCTCTAGAACAGGTGCTCCTAAGAGGCGAAGTGGCTCATCGTTTAAAATTTTAATACCCGGAGCTAAAATATTGAATTTATTTAATATGTGCAGTTTGGATTCGGCCGAAAAAGAATTTGGAATATAAATTTCACATTTATCAAAGTTAAGTTCCAAGCCCATAGTTTTAAATTTTGATATAATTATTTCTAAATCCTCCAAAACCGAACTCACTTCGCCACCCAAGGTTCCATCATCCAAATACCAAACATTGAATTTAGAATTTTACAATATTATTATGTAGCTATTACATTATAATAAGTTTTTTATACTATCCTGTAGGTAGCCCGAAGCCAAGCCGATTTAACCCATGCAACTTTGTTAGAATATAATAGAATATAATATTTCCACAATGAGGGGAAATTACAAACAAGCGTAGGTACTACAATTCAATTCATGTTAAGACGGGCAGATCGTCATACCATAAAGAAAGAAAGAAAGAAAATTCATTTATTCATTAATAAATGAATTTTCCTATACAGACTAAAAAATATACAAATGTAACATTAAGAGGGTCTAGTTGAAAATTTTCATAAAAAAAGTGACAAAAAGCGATAACGTTTTGCTACCCGTAAATGTTGTCCAATGTTCATAATTTTTTGAAATGTTGCAGATACAATGAAAAACTATGCCCGTACGTTTTAATTTTAAAGAAATATTGCTTATGTTAAAAGTTATTAGTGACTAAATATCCATATTTTTGACTAAAAAACTTCCTCGACTAATTTTATTTTTTTAAATTTAACTAAACTGAAATACTAAAAAAAATGAAACGTACGAGCCTAGATTAAGGTGTACTGAATCTAATGAGACCAAAATTGTCTAATTTTGTAAACGTTTAGGGGGGTAAAAACGTTATGACCCGAAACAATATTTCAAGAATAAAATTTAGGCAAATAACTCCTGGACTTGCAACTCTCTCTATCGCACGATGCGGGTCGGGCAGCGAAGCGTTGTGAAACAGATAGCATTTTGGAAAATACCTACTCGCGTCGCGTTTCGTCACTAGACACTACTCTTAATTGCCTGTGGCACCACCAAGAAAGGGTGTACAGCTCAGCGTAATGCCTCACTTAACACACGCAAACACGCATACAAAGTGGGGCGCTGATTTTCAGCTGTGGCCTGTAACCCGGGTGACGCCACAGATGTTAAATTAGTCAAAACAAAATTTGTTGTCTGTAAAGTCGGTTTACGGACGATAGTTTTACGTGATAACGTCATAAAGAAACATTGATGACTGGCGGGCGGCGGCGGGCGCTCTCTATAAACGCTTGGGCTGATCGTGCCTCTATCGCTTTTTCCGCGCTCTCGCTTGCACGCGCAGGCTCACGCGGAACGTGACACTTTTTCGTGCGTACAGCCGGTGTTCATCGATTTATAAAACGTTATTACGTCAATAGCTTATAGCTAAGAAGTCTGTATCCCGGATACTGACAAGACCAAGTACTCTTCACACCAGGAAGTTAAAGAATTTCCATTAGGATTTTTAAGAACTTTACTTCTCGCGGAAGAAGTCGCGGGCACCAACTCATCATCATCATTAGCAACCCATCAACGGCTCACTACTGAGCGCAGGTCTCCTCTCAGAGAAGGGTTATAGGCCATAGTCCACCACGCTGGCCCAATGCGAATTGGCGGACTTCACACACCTTCAAGAACATTATGAAGAACTCTCAGGTGTGCAGGTTGTTTTCCTCACGATGTTTTCCTTCACCGTTAAAGCAAGTGATATTTAATTGCTTAAACGCACTTGACTCCGAAAAGTCAGAGGTGCGTACCCGGGATCGAACCTGCGACCCCCCGAGTAGGAGACCACAGTCCTAACCACTAGGCTATCTCTGCTTAGGGCACCAACTAATGTGTATAAAAAACTGACAGCCCTATAAATGGGAGGAAGGGGAGGCATTAAAGCTAATTTGCATCCACAGTTGCGATGATCGGCCGCGTTATTGAATTAAATTACAGCCTTCTCTGTGATCGTGTCCGACGCCATTTTCTTCTTTTTCGCAAATTCGCAAGAAATTCGTTCGCTTATTGGATATTATTGCTAGAGAATAATAGTACTAGAGGCATTGGCTTTTATTTCGGGGATCCGAAGTTATAAAATGTAACTCCACCGGGTGGAGTCCACCCGGTCATTTTTCAGAGACTATAGGTAAACCGCCATAAGCTTGGCCTTCCTGATGGTTTGCGGGACGCGGGGCGGGTGATGCGATCGGCTACACACGATACGACGTCGTCGACTTGTGTCTTAAGATTTAACTAACCTTAAGATTAAAGGCACCTATGATATTTTTTAACAGAATATATTTATTCTTAGTTTAAGTATTTTTTAAAGTCAATTGTACATTTATACTAATATTAATAAACAATGGTCTTATTATATATGTATATTATTATCATTAATCAGAACGTTCTTCATCACATGAACTTTCTTCATTTGAAGATTCCGATGATGTATCTTGCGATAGTTCAATAATAAATGGTCTATTTAATTTTTTATTACGCAGAGTAGGTAGGTTATCCTGATTCATGTCGCAAGATAAATATTATCGTGTGTAGCCGTCTCTGGAAAAATATTACGCGCAGACTAGCGTCCACGTCAGTCACTGCAGCGGCAGACTAGCTGATTGGTTGAGCGCGCTCCCGCAGACCATCAGGAGGGTCAAGCTTATGGCGGTTTACCTCTAAGAAGGCGGGTAGTTTGAATGTGAACGGGTCACCGACGGGAATGGGACTACTTTCTGTATGCTCATCTTAACATGTATTTGAATATTGGAAGTAAACATCTTTGTAACTTCCCCTCATTGTGGAAATATTCTATTCTATTCAATTCTAACAAATTAGTTGCATGGGATAAATCGGCTTGGCGTCCAGCTGCCCACAAGATAGTATAAAAACTTATTACATTGTGATAGCTACATAATAATAATGTAAAATTATTATTTTGAAAAGAGCAATCCGCTTTCCGAACCAGTGGTAAAGTTATGACTGTCATAAAAGCCAAATTTTGGCCTACGTGAAATAAATAATTATGAATTTAGAAATTTTGGAACAATCATGAAAATAGTGAATAGGGGGAAGGAATATTGTGATACTCTGTGGTATACTTTGTTGTATTAAGTACTCTCTACTTATATACTATTGTTGGAGGAAAAGGGAGTATTGTATGTTTTGAAGGGCACAAAAAGTGAAAACTTCAAAAAGGATGATGCCCGGGCGCGGTCAATTATTGCGCAATGCGTTGAAGAGAAGTACATACAAATTATAAGAAAGGCAGAAAGTGCTATCTCAATGATACAATGTTTAGATCAATTCTTTGAAAGAAAAACCGTTTTCACTAAACTAAATTTACGAAAAAAATTAATGCAACTTAAGTTTAATTCAGGGAAATTGCAAGATCACTTCTTGACATTTGATAATATAACAAGCCAAATAGAGGGTATGGACGAGAGTGAGAAAATCTGTTATTTGTTACTTGGCATGCCACCACAATATGAAGGTGTGATAACAGCGTTAGAAACTATGAGTTGTGATAAAGAATTGACCATAGATTTTATAAAAACTCGTCTGCTGGATGCTGAAATTAAAATCAAAGGAAAATTGAGGAAACTAAGGAAGAAGTAAAAGGGAATAATGATATAGACACTGCAGTTGATTTTAGTGCACAAACCTGCTACAGATGTGGCCGCAAGGGTCACAAACAATTTCAGTGTTTTTCTAGAGGCAGAGGAAATAATTATAGAGGCAAAGGAAACAATTACAGAGGAAGAGGAAATAATAGAGGTAAAACAAATAACTATGGTGAAAGATATCAAAATGCAAATGTAAGTGAGACACAAGTAAGTGATGAACAACGCTTAGACTTTAACATGCATGCAAGTACATATGAATCTACAGCCAATTTTATTGAAAGTGAAGGTACAATAAAGTACATAATTGATTCAGGCGCATCAGAGAATCTGATTCAAGACAAATTTATGCAGTATATGGCAAAAATTGAAAATTTAAAGTGTGAAATAAAAATAAAAATAGCAAATGGATCTTATTTAACTGCTACTAAAAAAGGAATATTAACAGCTCATTGTCAAGGAGCAACATTAAATGTAGAAGCATTAATTGTACCTGGGTTGTGTAATAATTTGTTGTCTGTAAAACAGTTAATGAATAAAGGCTGTATGTTAATATTCAAGGATAATACATTAAAAATAATTAAAGATGGAAAAACATTTTATGGTGAAATGTCAGGAAAATTATGTATATTAAAAATGAATATAAATAACAAAGAAATTTGTAATATGACAAAACAAGAGAATTTATGGCATGAGAGATTGGGACATCCAAATAGAAAATATCTAAGCATAATGCAGTTACCATATAGTAAAGAAATGTGTGATGTGTGTATGAAAGGCAAGAGTACCCGTTTACCATTTAAAACTGTGACCAAACCGAAATCTAGTCAAATTGGTGAACTTATTCACACAGACATTGCAGGACCAGTGCGTACTCCAACTAAAGAAGGTTATAGATACATACAAACCATAATTGATGATTATTCACATTATACCGTTGTCTACCTATTGAGAAATAAAAGTGAGGCAGAAAATAAGTTACTGGATTATATGAGAAGATTTGAAACTGAAAAAGAAAAGAGAATTAAAAGAATTAGATGTGATAATGGAGGTGAATTTACCTCAACATACTTCAAAGATATATGTAGAAAGAAAGGCATCAGAATAGAGTATACTTATCCGTACAGTCCTCAGATGAATGGCACAGCAGAGAGAATGAACAGAACATTATATGATAAAACTAGAATTATGTTGAATGAATCAAACCTACCGACCATTATACATTATAGTAGTTAGGTAACAATAGTGTATAATTATGAGGCATAACACTCTATACTTTGTGTTGTTTGTTGTCGATGGCATATTTTCTATATTATCTCTGGTTCCGTGTCCGCTCTTGTCAACTCGGTCTACTCTTTGTCTACGCTCGGTTACCTTCCCACCTAACCAAGACACTTCGTTGTATCTATTCTCTTCCTACGATCGTTAACGCCTGAAGGTTTGGCTAGGGCTAGACTTGATGGTGCTGCAAGCTGATCAAAGACAGAAGTGTTGTTTTTTTCGCGGCATTATGTATTATAAATGTTTTTTAGCATTTGAAATGCATAAATTATTCACTGTAGTGTCCATTTTAAATGCACACTATAGTATATTAGATAATTTTATCATTGTACCTTGTTGGAGTTTCAAAATCGCAAACTAGATGGCGCTGTAGCCCTAACCAAACCAAGCGTTTTAACGATCATAGAAAGAGAATAGAAACGATTCAATGTAACTTGGCCGTGTCATCTCTTGTCAACTCGGTCTACGCCTTGTCTACGCTCGATTACCTTGTCTTGTAAACTCACAGTGACAGTTGACACACAAACTTTATTTTCAACAAGTATGTATATTTTATTGACCTGTCCAAGCTTCAGATAAACGTCCCGCAACACCGCGTTCTCGTCGTGATCACCATAGATTAACTATTAGTAGGTACACTTAGGCTGAGATCTATAGATCATACTCTAGCTCTGCTCAAGACTCAAGATAGAGTTTAAGAGAAATACAAGTAATAAGTTCTGACATGTTATTTGTATTTATTAAATCAGTCTCGTTCTAGTTCAGGGTAAGATCTATAGATGGCACTCTCACTCAGTTCAGACCCAAGACTGAGTAAGAACGAGACAGATTTATATCGGAACATATTTGTGTCTCATTTTAACTCTTCTCTGGAGTCTTGAGTAGAGCCAGAGTACGATTTATAGATCTCAGCCTCAGTCTTGAGTCTGAGCTGAGTGAGAGTGCCATCTATAGATCTCAGCCTTAGACTTAGGCTGAGATCTATAGATCGTACTCTGGCTCTGCTCAAGACTCAAGATAGAGTTAAAATGAGACACAAATATGTCCTGACGTAAATCTGTCTCGTTTTAACTCAGTCTTGAGTCTGAGCTGAGTGAGAGTGTCATCTATAGATCTTACCCTTAGACTACATTTTTTACATGGACGTTACGCTAGTCGTACTTCTTATCCTACTAATATTATAAATGCGAGAGTTTATGAGGATGGATGGATGGATGTTTATTTGTCCTTCACACAAAAACAAATGAACCGATTTGGCTGAAATTTGGAATGGAGATAGCGCATACCCAGTATTAACACAAAGGGTAAATATCCCGGTAAGTCTAAGAGTTCCCGCGGGAATTAAAACTTATTACAAGCGGACGTAATCGCGGGCATCATCTAGATTCTAGATAGACATATTGCTCATTAGCATTTTTACATCATTAGGCCCGCTTGCAGAGACGCCGGGTTAGGTTTAACCCAGGAATAAAGGAGGTTGGCGAATTTTGACCCAGCATTTTTAAAAACCGTTCGGATTCAGAAATCATTCAACTTTAATTAATATTTTTCAGAGCATTTTTCTGTGTAAACCCGATATTTTTAGAAGATGGGGATCAAAAATATAATTATTCACAAGTACACAGTATAAATAACCGTTACATGGCAATACAAGTGAATATCTTTATTCTCCCAACTTTATTTGATAGACTTTGATGAACATTTTTGTTAGACTGGATTACTAAAACAAGCATGAGAAGTTTGATTCGTGAGCGTGGGCTTGAGGCCCACAGTTCAGTTCGTCTGGGTCAGAAACTCTATGGAATTCGTCTATCTCCTTTGTAATTTTGACAGAAGCTTTAAGTATACGAAATCCGTCAAAGCAGCAGCTAACTCTATGGGTTAAAACTTTTATATACTCGGGTTAAAAGGATAACCAAGCGTTTCTGCAAGCAGGCCTCAGACTTTCTGATCAGAGTTCTCCTAGGTTATCTACTATCTACAATAGAGGCCACGGTCCATGCAACTGGATAGAATCGTGGTACGTACCTCCTAGTATGCTCCATAATAATTGGGTGGATTTCCCAACAGCAAAATTTACGCGGCATGTATGAAATCGGTAGTGCAGACCGTTACTTTACAGTGTTTATATTTTTTTCTAGGCAGAAGAGTATGTTATCTTTATGGAGTTTAGGAATAAATAAAATTTTAAACCCCTAATTTTTCATTTCGGTGGCTGTCCTCACAACATTTTTCAGTGTAATTTTTCCTCTTAAAACAAAAACTATTGGTTGTTTTGGCTTATGGCTACTTTTATTTAAATCGTTAATAGTGTTAGTATTATCACAAAGTAATTTTATAATAATATCTACCCAGAATAAGAACTGGTAAGTAAAAATGCATGTGTCCCAGAAAGTCCTTTCATTTCGGTGGCTTAAAGTTAATCAAGAATATTTTGGCATAGAACAACTCTAGCTCCCCCCTTATGCGTTTGGAACATACGTAATAGTGGCCTCTAGGTGTTTATCGTGTATGGAAGTGCGCCGATTGCCTGCTTGTTTCCCAAAAAAACGTTTGTATGTCATTTCGGTGACGTGCGACACATTTCTTTTCATTTCCGTGTACAGGTATAACTTTTCTTGCAATAAGCTAGTATATTTAATTAAATACTAATGAATGAGCTATTGGTAATATGTTTATTTGTGTAGTATTCCTTATATCCTATAGAAAGTACTTTTTTAGTTATGCTAATTTTTACCCTTTGTTTTCATTTCGGTGTTTTCATTTCGGTGGATTCGGTGGCCTAAACTGGCCACCGAAATGATAAAAAACCCACCGAAATGATAAAAATTCTCATTTCGGTGAGCTTTTATCATTTCGGTGTATAATAGTTTCATTTCGGTGGATTGTTTTATCATTTCGGTGGATTATTATTTCATTTCGGTGGATTATTATTTCATTTCGGTGAAAATTTGGATGAACACGTGAATTCTTCAAAATATTTGTTTAATTTTATAGTATGTATATATATGAAAATTTTAATAGGAGGAGGCTTTATTACCAATACTGTAAAACAATTTTTTTTATTATTTTAGTATGTCTGTCTGACTGTCTGTACGCTGATCACGTGAAAACTACTCAACGGATTTAAATATAATATGATATACAGTTAAAACCGTTTACGACGATATCGTTTAGAACAACATATTGGTTATATTGACCAAAATCAAAGGTCCCGGATGAATGCTATATGACCGCCTTATCAAAAATATCGCTTTTTACGACATCGCTTACTACGACATACCTGATTAAGCGACTACATTTCACTAATATCTTCGGAGAATTATATCTGTTAGAACGACCAGCTGTATTGTAAACAATTTGAATAGGTAATAATATCCACATCTGGGGCACAATATAATGGTCAATGGCTATTAAGATCGCAAAATAAACAAAAACGCTTCGAGTTTAGGGTCTTTTGTAATTCTTAGAAACAAATTACACGTGCATGCAGTATAATCAAAGCCCGCTTCTTCATATCCCTCCAGTCAGTCTGTTACTTATCTGTACACAAGACGCACTAAAACTTATTGTCGAGTTATTGTCTAACAGAATGTAATCTTTTTTATTTTATACAATATGAATATATTTTTCCTATTAATATCTATAGATTTATATATATATATATATATATATATATATATTATATACCCACACATTCAATATTACCACTTCATAAAAAAATACTTTGTGCCTCGAAAACATCACAGGCTTTTACGACTATCGGTTTTTACGACAAAATATGACTAGTCCCTTCGATGTCGTTGTAACAGGTTTTGACTGTAGTTAATAGGTAGCTGATACTCCGGGTCAAAATGCAACATATTATTATTATTAAGATAAAAGATTTTATCCTTATAAACAATAAGGTTCCTCCGGGATATGAGATGAAAATTTTTGTTTATTTTACTCCATACTCCGTCAAATCTAATCCGATTTAAAGTTTATTTATAGGGTTCTTCTTCTTCTTCTTCTTTATCAACCGATAGACGTCCACTGCTGCACAAAGGTCTCTTGCATGGACTTCCACAGGCCTCGGTCTTACGACGCCTAAATCCAGCGGCTCCCTGCGACTAGGGCTTTCGAATACCGGATTTTTTCAATACCGGTATTAATACCGGAAATATTTTTTTCTGGAAATGGAATTTAATTGGGGTTGTATGAAAGTTCTATCTTTTGAAGTAAGACACATGAAAAATCGGCATTTAAGTTATTAATTTTAGATATTAAAAACTTGTATAAGCTATTTCAGAAAATCACCCTTTCAGAGTATTACAATAGGGGTTGAAAATTTGTATGAGAATATTTTGATTTTATAGATATTATTTACTTGTTTGGGCGGTAGGTTATTTCTAGGGATCAGCTCAGAAGATTTTACGAAAATCCCCCTCAAAAAAGGTAAAGTGAGGGTTGAAATGTTGGATGAAAGTCTTATGAATACTAAACATCTGATAGTTGAGGACCTGAACAGTGCCATAGGCTACTTTTATTCCGAAAAATGGATGCCTCAGGATTTTTGACACGCGTACGAAGTCGTGAGAAACCGTTAGTTTCTTAATAAAACAAATCAACGATAGGAAACTTTTTATTCTTAAATATAGATACTTGGTACTGATACTTGGTGGTGTACTTAATGAAACAACGGACTATCGCAGAATGGTTTATTTGCAGTGCTTGAAAACAAAGTACCGACATTGCTCTGTATGATTTGACTACCTACATACCTGACACTGCTCCTCTCTTAAATTAACTTAAAGTATAATTAACAAAAAAAATTTAAACTTAAAATTATAGTAACAATCGTATTCATTTTATAATTTTTTTAATGCGCGGTCTTAACGTCATGCGAAGTGGACTGTTGGTGGTCACTTGCGAAGGTGAAGGCGCCTTTTTATTATTACTATGCGTTTCTTCAGGTGTCGAAGCGACCACTGAGTTCTCAGAACTTTTGTTGAGCTCGTTACTAGTCTCACTTTCTCCCGAGTTATCGTTTTCCACACCTATTAATGAGTACCTAGATTTTCTGATGCTTTTGTTGATAATCTGATCAACGTGTCTCTTACATGTGCGATTGTCATCATTAGTTTTGACCACGTAAGAGACGGGTCCTGTTCTATCCATAACTACACCTTCTTTCCATTTGATCAAATTATCATTATAGTTTCGGACAAGCACGCGGTCTCCCGTAGTCATTTCGCGCAATGAGCCGCCGCGACGTTCTTCTTGATTTAATTGTTAATTGCGAACTACATCTCGAGTATTCGGTCGTAATAGGTCTAACCGACCGCGTAACCTATGCCCTAAAAGTGCCACTGAAGGTTCTTTTTGGGTAGTACAATGCTCTGTGTTTCGGTATGTGAATAAAAATTTACATAATGCCTTATTTATATTTTCGTTTTCGATTACGGCCTTTTTTAGTACTAGTTTTACGGTTTTAACTACATTTTCAGCCACGCCGTTGCTCGATGGATGGTATGGAGCTACTAAAATGCGCTTAATACCATTTTTATTCAAGTATGACAAATATTCAGACGAAGAAAATGGCGGCCCTCTGTCACTGACGATGACTTTGCACAAACCCCAGCGAGCAAATAGCTTGCGCAGACAAGCTATTACAGTTGCTGCTGAGGTACTTGAAACCGGTTCTACTTCCAGCCATTTAGAATGAGCATCTAATATAACTAAATAATATTGATTTCGAAATGGACCTAGGAAGTCAACGTTCAACCTCGACCAAGGCTCAGTCGGCCACTCCCAGGTGTGCAGTGGCGCAGGCGGCGGCTGCGCGCGCTGCGCACTGCACGCCGCGCACTCGCGGCACGAGCGCTCGATGTCCGCGTCCAAACCACTCCACCAAACATAGTTTCGTGCCAGTTGCTTCATCTTAACGACACCAATATGCCCTGAGTGTAATTCATCTAACACGGCGTCATGCAAGCTGGCGGGAATTATTACTCTGTAACCCCAAACTAAACATCCCTGTTCTAAGAATATATTTTCCCGTCTGATGTGATATTGTTTAATAATATTATCATCTGTTCGTTCGGGCCAACCGAACTTAACATAACTTACTATCTTGTTAAGAGTGGTGTCTTTAGCTGTTTCACTCTTAATTTCATTAAATGTTATAGGTAATTTGTCTTCTATAAAAAACAAATAGCTTTTGTCCCTGTTATTATCATTATGTGCGATACGTTGGTTTTCTCCCAATGGCAGACGAGACAAAACGTCTGCGAAACGATTTCTCGATGAAGAAATAAATTCGATGTCAAAATTGTAAGCGGCCAAGCGTATCGCATATCTCTGCAAACGGCCTGCCGCCGTTTGCGGTATGCCTTTGTTTTTACCAAAAATGTAACTTAAAGCCCGGTGATCACTGCGCAAAATGAAATGCCGACCGAAAATATACCTATGATGCCTGCTAACTCCAAAGATAATGGCTAAAGCTTCTTTGTCTAACTGTGAATAATTCCGCTCGGCATCATTGAGTGTGCGCGAGGCGCAACTGATAAGACGTTCCGAGCCGTCGGGGTAGCGGTGCGACAGCACCGCGCCGAGCCCGTACGCGCTGCTGTCGACCGACAACAACAGCGGCAACTTCGGGTCGTAGTGAGCTAGCACCGGCGAACTACGGAGTATTTGTTTAATTCTATTAAAGGCACTTTCACATCCTGGACTCCAAATCCATTTGGCATTTTTCTTAAGCAAGTCATACAAAGGTTTCAATACAGAACTCATGTTAACGCAAAATTTATTGTAAAAGTTAACAAGCCCTAGAAAACTTTTCAATTGCGTTACATCTTTTGGCGATGGCGCTGACACAATCGCTTCTATCTTATTTACATCAGTGTGTAAGCCTTCTTTATCAATTTTATACCCTAAGTATGTTACACTATCTTTAAAGAACTCACACTTGGACCAATTAACTCGCAAACCAGCTTCTTTTAATCTAGCTAGAACTGCGCGTAAGTTTTTACAATGTGTTTTTCTATCTTTACCGGTTACACAAATATCGTCTTGAAAAGCTACGGTAGACGATAGCCCACATAAAGTTTCTTCTATCAACTTTTCAAAATATTCAGGAACACATTTTATTCCGAAGGGCACTCGCTTGTAAACAAAAGTACCTACATGTGTCGTTATAGCGGTAATAGGCTGAGAGTCCTCCGTTAACAACACTTGCTGATAGACGTGGGACAAATCCAATTTCGAAAACTGTTCGCCTCCCCCGAGCGAGGCAAATATATCTTCAATTCGTGGCAGAGGATAATGAAAATCTTTTAATAACGGATTAATTGTTATCTTATAGTCTCCACATATACGAATATCTCCATTTTTTTTAATAATAGGCACAATAGGTGTACCGTAATCAGATCGGTCTACCTTATATATGACGTCATCGCGCTGCAACCGCTCGAGCTCGCGCTCGACCGGGGCGCGGAGCGCGAGGGGAAGCGGCCGCGATTTTACAAAAACTGGAGTCTTATCGGCTAAGTGTAACTGCATACGAGTTTTAAAGGTCCCGAGCCCATCAGCAAAAACCTCAGGAAATTCCTTTCTCAATGACTCGATGGTATCACTATTGTCACTCTTTACAGACAAGTTATGACAGCTCGTGATATCTATTTGTAAAAATCTTATCCGGGTTCGGCCTAGTAAAGGAGGGCCTCCATTTTCAATTATAAAAAGCGGTAACTTGTGCGAACAAGAGTGATATTTGACATTTACCATGATGTATCCGAGAGGTTCGATAACATTACCTGTGTAAGACTTTAACTTTAAGTTCTTATGTTGTAAACAAACATTAGAGCAATGTTTATCATAATAATATTTTGAAATTGCAGAAATCTTACTACCAGTATCTATTTCGAATTTAATTACTGAGTTTTCTACATTTAATTTGAGGTAATACGGGCCGTCATTGCCCTCGCTAATTATATTATAAAATTCTGACTCGCTCTCATCGGAATCATTTAAAAAAAACTGACCCTTGGAATTCTTCTGGTTCGCCGAATCACTGCACTTGTCACTATTAACAACACAAGCGGCCTTTAAATGGCCCCTCTTACCACATGTATCACAAACGCACGACTTAAACCTGCAACGGGACGGGGCGTGCCTCCCGCGCCCGCACCGCCAGCACGAGCGCTGCCCCTCTGCGCTCGCGGCGCCTGCCCTGGATCCAGCTGCATCGGGCTGCGTGTCTCCTGAGTCTCTGCACCGCTCCGTGCGGCCGCGCTCCCCGCGCGCCGTCGAGGGTCTGATGCGGTGCAGCCCTTCCGGTTCAGCGCTGGAGCTCACCCCGGTAGCCGCCTCCGCCGCGTGCCTCTCCGCCGCCTCGAGCGCCAAAGCGAGTTCCGCCGCTCGCTTATAATCGATGTTCCGCTCGGCAAACAATCTCGACCTCATGTCTTCACTATGAAGACCAGAAACAAACTGGTCTCTCAAATTAACCTCGAGAGAATCTCGAAAATTGCAGTGTTTCGCTAGATGCTTCAAACTTTTCAAATAATCACTCACTGCTTCCCCTTGTGATTGTTTCCTTTGCCGGAACATATGCCTCTCTGCGATCTCCGACCTCTGTGGCTCTAAATGATCTTTGACGATTTTCACTAGTTGTTCGAAAGTCTTGTCTTCAGGTAAATCCGGTGAGCACAAGTCACACATTAGTTCGTAACATGTAATGCCGACGTGCGTGACCAGCGTGGCCACGTGTAACTCTTCACTTATGTTATTTAAAGCAATAAATTGCTTTACCCGGCGGCAATAAGCATCCCAGTTGTGGGAACTGACGTCAAATGGTTCTATTTTGCCAAAAGGCATGATTTTAACCAAAAAAAACTAAACAAAACCGAACTGCGCCAAATGTGGTGTACTTAATGAAACAACGGACTATCGCAGAATGGTTTATTTGCAGTGCTTGAAAACAAAGTACCGACATTGCTCTGTATGATTTGACTACCTACATACCTGACAGATATATATATATATCTATAAAAATAATATATAGATATCAAAAGGTACTTATTGATACCTGCTGCTGCTTCAGGGCTCTTTCTTCCTAAAGTTATGATTTTTCCGAGAGTGATTTTACTATCACACAATTTCTGTTATAGACTTAATTATTGACGGCATTCCGAACCAGTGGTAGACTCATCGACGATTCAAAAGCACTTGTAAAAAAGTTTATTTGAATAAAAAACATTTCTATTCTATTCTATTCTATAATAGATTTGTCTTCTGCGCAGACTTACTAGAACAACAAGTATTCGCACGGCTTTTACTGCGTACTATGGTTATGTCTCTGCAGTACTCCGTTATGGCCTTGTAATTTGGGGTAATTCAAAGGCTAATAAGGCTTTTGTAGTTCAAAAAAAAAATCCTTAGAGCTATCCTTCGCATGGCACCATATGATTCGTGTAGGCTGGCTTCCACAAAGCTCTAATGTATATTTTGGAAATATCTAAATTTGTGAAAATTAATATGCATAACTTCAAGGCCAAGCGTGACACTTTAAATACGCGATCTCTTGAGAGATTCCGATAGACTTATTTGTACCATAGCACTACAAACAGCACATTTTAATAAAAATTGTTATAAGCTATGGCAATTAAAATATTCAATATATTGCCAACCGATATCAAAAACTATCAAAACAATACTTTGCACAAAATTAAAAGAATGGTCGCAAGGGAAAAAATTTTACTCCTTAGAATTCTTTTAATGGGCAGTTCTCCTAATTGTTGGCTAAAACGACCGACGAAAAAAAAAATTATTTTTTTTGAGTTATTGGTTTTTTAAGTATGCCTTGACAGAGAGGTGCCTTCATTTATCACAGTGATGAGGAAGGCCTCAACCAGAACCTAGTTTTCTTGGAGAAATAGCGTATTTGGTAATTATGGTGTCCATGGTAAGGATAAATTGTGACATGGTAATGAGGTCCGGAATATGGTGATTAGAATATGCTATATGGTAATTTGTTAAAATTTTGTGAATGAGAAACAAAAATAAAACATAAGTGTTTTTGTTAATAAAATCTATTTAATCTGTAAATGTGGAAAAATACAGTAATAAAACTGAAAGAAATGTCGTAGTATTTCTTTAAATATAAAAAAAAATCTGCTTAGGTAAGTAGGTACTTATTAATAGTCCTCAAAATTGATAAATCACGATTTACAAAATAGATAAAAATGTCACTCATAAATTTTCTTGATTCAATTCCGATTATTTATTAATTATTAATTATTATAGTTAATTAGTTACCTAGAAGAAGCGTCTAAGTAAATCTCGTAAAAACGGCATGCCAATCATAATCGTACAAAGATTCATAACAAAAGTCTGCCTTGCTGACGAGATCAATAAATTCAGTTATTTTCCTATCAGACCTACCTAGGCTTACCTACAAAAAGCGTCTAATTATATTATGAGTTTAACATAAGATAGCTCTATGTACACAAAATATTCTTCAAATAACATGCCAAACATAATTAATAATTATTATTATAATATAAAATTTGATACAGAATTGTCAGTGTCGTTGATGAGATCTATATATTCGGCAATCTTCTAATCAAATAAGGGCCTTTGGAGGAAATAGTGACTTACCTGCGACCGCACCTGTTAGGTCTTGACATTAAGCTAGGCTATAAACGCAACGCATTTGTTCGCTATAGACCCAAGCAACAAGGACTGTGTTATCATGGAGCTTGACATACATAACGCTTTCAATACACTGGAAAAGGACATTCTACTGAGCGAAGCAAAGTTATAATTCCTACTCTGTATCCTTTTCTTCAGCAATTTTAATAACCAAACCTCTATCCTTTCGCAGATTGATGCCCAACAGGGAGATCCGCTTAGACCTCTCATCTTCAGCCTCAGCATTCAGAAAGTTCTTCACGACCTCAAATCCCCCCTTAATATCTGGTAACTCGATGTAGGTACTATAGGAGGCAAACCTGAAGTTGTGGAACGTAACCTACAGTTTTTAATACATTGCTTGAAGGAGCTGGGGTTGAAGGTGAACATGCCTAAGTGAGAGTTCTTCCCCTGTAATCCAGAGTCCCGTCTTCTGTTCCCTGTTTGAAGACCTAGTTCCTGGGCGCAAGGAGTTTAACGCTGACAATTTTTTCCTCTTGGGGTCTCCTATCTTTTCTTCTGCTATCCTGGAAGCCATTGAGGCAAGAAGGCCACTCCGCCATTCAAGAGCATTGGAAAGATCTTTCGGCCCATGTTACGCTTACGCTCTTGCAAAACTATTTTGCTGTGCCGAAGATTACATATCTACTGAGGTCTTCCCAACATGGTTGCATGCTTGTTTGCGAATTCCATCGATGAATCTGCGGTTACATGGTGGAAGCTAACGGCCACCACGCATTGAGTTGCAGTCGTTGTGTGGCCAGATTCTCTCGTCACCACTCTCTGAACGATATCGTCCGCACAGCCCTCGTCTCGGTCAACGTACCCGGCGTAGTATATACTCGAGCCACCCGGTTTGGGTCACATGGATGGCAAGCATCCTGATGGCTTGACACTCGTCCCATGGCAAAATAGCAAATGCATGCTGAGGGACGCGACATGCATGAGTACATTCGCACCATGTCATCTCAGCCGGAAAACACAGGTAGACGCTGCAGAGTCCGTTGCATTTAAGAAAGGAAAGATGCCCCTATTCTGGAAAGCTACCTTTTTGTCCCTCTGGCAGTGAAGACCACGGAATGCTGGAGTGTGGAAGCTAAGCGATTGTTGCACGATATCGGCCGTTGGTTAAGGTGAAGGGGTTGCGATCCACGTTCTGAGGTTTACCTGGTCCAAAGGTCGTCAATCGCCATACAACGCTGCAATGCTGCGAGTTTGATTGCGATCGAGCTATAAAAAGAATTAAGATTTATTCTCCATCTTTTTCGGTATAATATAGGATCTTTTTTTATCTTCGCATACCATTCGAGCCTTTTTGCCCATCTTTTTCGGTTTAGTTAATTTTATTTTTGGTAAATATAACGATGTTGTCATTACCAACACCCAAACAGTATCAAAATACAGCCATAATCATTCAACACAGATTACTTATAACTTTTTATATGTTACTACAAGTTGGTCCTTGACTGCGATAATCTGGGGTAAGTGGTGAATGCAGTCTAAGATGGTTTTGAGGTTACCTGGTATTAAACTTAAACAACTTACCGGTTTCTACGCTCACTTAAATCACATGGCGCATGGCACATCTTTGCTGGTAGAGTATTGCTGGACTAGCCTCGGCCAGAACAGACTGGAGACAATTTTACAACATCCAAAATTGCACCAGCCGGGAGTCAAACCCATGAAGATCCAGTTTTTAAGACCAAAGTACTCACCACAGGGCCAGGGAGGTCTTTAAAATCTAGAAGATCCCATACATTCAAGCGTTACTCTAATTACCTAGCTAATGCCCAATTACCATAGTACGTAAAATGGCCCTGGTAATAATGGTAATTAGGATCATGGTAATTAGAATTGGTTAGTAATTAAATTTTTACTTGATAAGTAAACATAGTAATTTTTTTTAATGTGCTTTGTTAGAAAGTAAAACATATTTGAAATATACAAAATGTTTTTTATATTTATAAAGTTCCGCTTGGCTGGCCCGCTGCCTGTTGCATGGTGGATGTGGTTCCGTGTACTCTGTAATAAAATATACTAAATATATATGTTATACTAGGCTCACCCCAACTTGTTGTTCCGGTCTTCGCGGCACCGCGATCAATGTTCAATCCAGCACTTTTTTCTTTCTTTATTCTTTTCTAGCACGTCTTCATTACATAATATTAACCCCGCACCGCAAAATATCATTACATATTATAATTCTTTTTTATTTGTCATAATGTAATGTCAAGAATGTTTTTATGTTATGTGTGTAGTGTGCCAGTATTATTGACGCCCGAAAGAGGTTTTAACAAATATTAAACATACTCCCGCCCGAGAAAGGCTAAAGCCTTTATCTACTGTAGATAATAATAATATAATAGTTTAATAAACAAGCACACCATAATATTATAGGCACATCTACAAAACCCCAGCTACTATTGATACACAACCAATATCAAACCAAATCCGCATTACAATGAAAATCCGCAAGTAAAATAAAAATTATTCCACAATCAAAATAAAATCCGCATGTTTTGCTTTATGAAAAACCTAACCTAATTAATCTATGCTAACTATTTTAACTAACCTAAGAATAAAAAATTAAACCGAATCCTCTTGGGGCACCGGTAATTTACATATTTTAACAACCGGCCTAGTCAGAATTCCTGAACTAGTTTTAATTTTGACCACCCTAATCACGCCATCTTTACCAGGGAGTAATTCCGCAATTCTCCCTAATTTCCATTTTAATGACGGCAAATTGTCGTCTTTTATAAGCACCAACTCTCCTGTCTTGGGCGCGTCAGTTAAAACGTTCCATTTGTTTCGACGTTGCAGGGTATGTAGGTACTGATCACTCCATAACCTCCAAAATCTTTGGGATAAAGCCTGGACCAATTTAAACCGTTTCAACTGCGTCCTAGGAGCTTCATCTAAGATATATTCCGGAACGCTTAGTAATGGCCGGCCAATTAAAAAATGGCTTGGCGTTAAAACCTCAAAGTTTTGAGGATCATCCGACAATGGACACAAAGGTCTTGAATTTAATACCGCTTATATTCTAGTAAAAACAGTTGTCAACTCCTCAAACGTTAACACCTGCTCACCTATGACTCGCTGAAGCAAAGCTTTAGCTGACTTCACCGCTGCTTCAAATAATCCGCCAAAATGAGGTGCAGAAGGCGCATTAAAATGCCAAACGATTCCTTTTTTGGATGCATCATTAATAACATGCTCCTGTATTTCCTGCCCAGCGAGAAACCTTTGGACCTCATTTAAATGCCTGTTAGTCCCTATATAATTTGTGCCGCAATCAGACCGTATGATACTTGGCAAACCCCGCCGTGACGTAAATCTTGACAGTGCGGCAAGAAAACCGTCTGTCGTCAGATCACTTACCACTTCTAGATGTACCGCCTTTGAAGCGGAACACACAAACACGCAAAGATATGCCTTTAAATTTTTAGCGTTCCGCAATCGAGACGATTTGATAGCAAACGGCCCCGCATAGTCCGTTTGCACTGTATGAAAAACCCCTGTTGCCTTTACCCTACTATCCTGGCGGATTTACCTATCTCTAGGTAAATCCGCCATAATTGGTTCCGAAGAGTTTGCTTTTGCTTTAAAGCAAGCAATACATTTGAAAACGCGACTACGTATTACTTGCCGCGCCGACATGATCCAAAATTGTTTCTGCAATATGGCTTGTAAAGCAGTACAACCGACATGGCAATATATTTTATGAGCCTGGTCAACAACCAAATGCGTTAAATTATGGTTTTTAGGCAAAATTAAAGGATGTTTTGCACCAAACTCCAAACTCGAGTTTTTCAGACGTCCCCCAACCCGCAATAACCCTTTAGAATCAATAAAGGGTAAAAGACGCCGTAACCGTGTGGTAATTGGTTTATTCCGTTTCAATAATTCGATATACGCAGCAAATTCAACTGTTTGCACCATACGCACAAGTTGCTCCATAGCAGCATTGCGTTCATTTACCGATAATGGCCCAATTAATTTTTCCCCAACATTTTTCGCATTTCGAATAAACCGCATACAATAAGCTACTACCGACTGTAGCTTAGACAGAGAACTAAACCGCGTAAATATGTCGTCAAAATCCGCAGTACCTACATGAGCGGCTGCTACCCTTTTACGGATGCCAGGAATAATTATTACTTTATCCATAATATTTTCTGGCCATGCTTCTTCCTTCAAAAGCCACTGTGGTCCCCACCACAGCTTATGATTTAGTAACTCCGATGCCCGACAGCCACGACTCGCAATATCTGCCGGATTATACTCCGATGGTATATGCCGCCATGTTATATCTAATCCGCAGTTTATAATAGCTGATACTCGATTTCCTTCAAAAACCTGTAATTCGTGAGGCGATATCTGTAACCATGACAATACGATAGTGCTATCTGACCAACAAACAATCCTTTCAATGTCAACTTTCTCCTTAATTGCCTCATATACGTATTTTATAAGACGTATTAAAAGAGCTGCTCCTTGCAATTCCAACTTGGGAATTGTAAGCTTCGACCTTGCAGGGGCCACTCGTGACTTTGCCATCATCAACGAAACTTTGCAAGGATCTTGGCCTTCCGTTCTTAAATATACTACCGCACCATACCCGGCCTCTGAAGCATCCGAAAAACCATGCAAGGAGCAACGTTTGTTTATTTGTTCAAAAACAAATCGTTCTATTTTAATCTTATTAATATTCCGCAAATGCTGAATTATACTATTCCATTCCGCAATAATATCCGCGGGTGGCTCTTCATCCCACGAAATCCGCAATCTCCAAAGTTTTTGCATTAATACCTTCCCCTGAAAAACCACAGGCGATACCCAACCCAATGGATCAAAAGTCCTCGCCAACGAAGATAGCATGTTACGCTTTGTACATCGATTTTCCTCGTTTAAATTTGTATGATACGCAAATGAATTGCTGGTTGGGTCCCATTCAATACCCAATATTTTATAAAATCCAACATCATCCGCATCCTCAAATACTCTTGGTTTTTCTAAATTTTCTTTCGGTAAATCTTCTAACAACCGTGTATTATTGGAAACCCATTTACTTAATTCAAACCCGCCAGAAAGAAGTACCTCGGTTAGTTCAGCCTTTAAACTTTTGATATCTTCAAAGGAATCCGCTCCGCCAAGTATATCGTCCATATATACAGATGTTTTCAAAACCTCAGCAGCAGCTGGATACCGCGACAAACTTTCCTCTGCTAGCTGCCTTAGAGTGCGAATGGCCAGGTAAGGGCTAGATTTCATCCCATATGTGACCGTATTTAATTTATATATTTGTAGAGGTTCATTAACCGACTCCCGCCAAAATATCAGCTGATATTTTAGATCGTCTTCGTGTACCATGATTTGTCTGAACATCATCTTGATGTCAGTAGTAAATACATACTTAAACAATCGAAACCGACAAATTATTTCCATTATATCTAATTGCAATTTTGGCCCCGCATGTAAAATATCATTAATTGACAATCCATTATCTGTAGAAGCACTAGCATCAAAAACAACTCTAATTTTATCCGAATTAGCTTTAAAAATACCATGATGTGGTATAAAATATCCATCAGGTACATAGTCATCCGGTTTTCCGTCACAGATAGACATATGTCCCATATCCGCGTAGTCTTGCATAAACTTAATATATTTCTCCCGCAATAACTCGTTTGACATTAACCGCTTTTCCATTGCATAAAACCGCTTTTTTGCCAGGGGTACTGAATTTCCCAGTTCTGGCTTATTTGGTAAAAATGGTAGCCGCACGACAAATCTACCAGTATCATCACGCTGATACGTGTCCTCAAAGAACTTTTGACACTGTAAGCCTTTTGGGTCCGCAACAACTTTATCTGGGATATCTTCTAATTCCCAGAATTTTTCTAAAATTTCATCCGTAGAAATTTCTTTATTAAAAAATGTTTGTGAAAAATAAACCGCATCGTCTACTGGATGCCGAACCGCAAAATTAACTGGACCTACTAACACATGCCCAAAGACCGTGTTAACCGCAGTAGGCAAATTTTCATTAATTTTAATTATTCCGTCTAACATAATATCTCCTAAGACATCTGCTCCAATCAAAATATCTACAGGCCTACTTACATAAAACAAATCATCCGCTAGATGCAGATTGCTAAAATAATCCGCTAAGTTCTTCGGCAAACTAAAATTCGGCAAATTTTGTGTTATTTTATTTAAAACCGTGGCGGTGAACACTAGCCTAGGATTTTCCATAAACCTAGGTGCAATAGTCAGATATACCCCACCGTTACATCCGCTTACCCGTGATCCGCTTAACCCCGTAAACGTCATTATACCTGAGTGAAATCTACGCAGTCCTAAACGCCCAGCGCATTCCTCGGATATAAATGATGTCTGACTACCGCCATCTAACAGCACACGAGCTTCCCTTAATTGCCCACAGTTATCCAAAACCCGTACTATAGCTATTGATAGCAAGACCGTCCTCTGATAAAACTTAGACCCCTGCGCATTAGAAGTCAAGGTTGTTCCACTAATTCCGCCCCCTGCAGTGCTAGCACTATTTGTGCCATCTCCCGCCGCATTCATGTTAAAATTTGCAACCGTATTTTGTGAAGCCCTCCACCCATCCGTATTAGGTATAACCGATCTAGAAGTGACACCTCCATCCCTGTCTCTACCTCTAGGAACAGTAGACATTGACGGTTGAGGTGTATCGAAATGCAGCAAAAAATGATGCTTCATAGATTTACATTTAAAACAGCTCCAAGAAAGCATACACCGAGCAATATTATGATGATTAAGACATCTAAAGCATAAATAATTCTCCTGTACGAATTCTTTACGAGCTCTAGGATTCATGGAAATAAACTTCTCACACTTAGCCAAAGCATGACTTCCTATCTTACAGCATTTACACTCCCTACTTAACTTATTATCCCCCTGAGACACCACATGAACCCTAGTTGAAGGAACATTTTGTCGACCGCTATAATTATCTCCGCTGGACTCCAAAATCCTAACTTCATTTTCTAAAAATTTTATTAAGTCCTGAAAATCCGTAAGCTCTTTGTCTATATGCCGCTCTTCAAATAATTTCTTTAAATATCCGTCTAATTTTTGGAAATTTATAAAAAATAATAAGTATGACCACTGGGCTACTGGAAATTCCAACTTCTCGAGTGCTTTCGTACTTTCGAGAAGCGTGTTCAAAAAATCTTTTAAGTTTTTTAAATTCCGATTAACATGAGATGTTCCTAATAAAATGTGTAAAATTCTATCCGCTAAAAGTCTCTTGTTTTTATACCGCGCTTTTAATAAATCAAGTGCAATTGAGTAATTATCCCCTAAAACCGATAAATGCTGTACTAAGCTTTTAGGCTCTCCGCTTAATGAACCTAGTAAATAATATAACTTCTCTGTATTAGACAGAGAAGTATCCTTCCCCACCAAAGACTCAAATAAATCAAAAAACGACGGAAACTCTTCGATTTTCCCAGAAAATTTGGGCAATTGCACTTTTGGCAAAAAAGCACGTTTATGTTGGCTTTCGCAACTTCCCGCCCTCACAGATTCAAATTCATCCGGAGACCGCCTACCACTATCTGGAAAAATTTCTAAATATTTCCGCTTAATATCATAATATTTTATGTTATAAGCCTTATATTTCTCAGCATTATCCGCCATAACCGAAGCGTTATCTTCATCCATAACCGCCTGCATTTCTAAAAAGCAAGAGGTGAATTCTTGGTAAATATTTTCCAGATCGGAATATCTAACCTTGAATTCATTTCTTTCATTCTCATTACGTAGTGCTTTCTGAGAAATATCGTAAATAATATCTAAATTAATAACCGCAACTTCATACCGCATTTTAACCATACGGCTTGCTTGAGTACCTTTGGGAGCCATTTTAATTTAATACAAACCGTTATCTAAAATAAAAAAAAAATAAAAAAAAAAAAAACCGCAAAATATATTTTATAGTGTGTTGATGCCTTAATTAAATTTCAAAAAGCAAGACATCCGCATTCGAATTCATTTCAAATTCAAATTCAAACAAAATATAAGTTGAAGTAAATAGGTATGTCAAATAGCTGAAATAAAATAGCATATGCCAAATGTCAAATCAAATCACGAAAATAAAATTGAAATAAATCATAATATGAAGAAAATCCCCAATTTCCAAACCATAAAATGGTTGTAATATTATATAATATGGCCAATCTCGGCCGTAATAAATACTAACACAATGTAGCTGTTGTGTATGATGTATGTTGTGTAATGCACTAATAAATATAATAACCGCTAATAAACTATATGTATCCCTACCGTAATATATTTTATAACGAGTGAGCTTAGTAGTATAGTTAATATTACCCCGCAATAATACGATACCTTACTCCCCGCTGGAGTAGGTATTTGGTTTAATCTTGTATCAAAGATTCTTTACCCGCTGCAAAGAACCCTGACCAAGAACCGCCCTGAGTTACTCTGTCAGAACCATACCAACACAACCACAGGCAGCGGAATCTATAGCTCGAAGGACCAAATGTTTTTTATATTTATAAAGTTCCGCTTGGCTGGCCCGCTGCCTGTTGCATGGTGGATGTGGTTCCGTGTACTCTGTAATAAAATATACTAAATATATATGTTATACTAGGCTCACCCCAACTTGTTGTTCCGGTCTTCGCGGCACCGCGATCAATGTTCAATCCAGCACTTTTTTCTTTCTTTATTCTTTTCTAGCACGTCTTCATTACATAATATTAACCCCGCACCGCAAAATATCATTACATATTATAATTCTTTTTTATTTGTCATAATGTAATGTCAAGAATGTTTTTATGTTATGTGTGTAGTGTGCCAGTATTATTGACGCCCGAAAGAGGTTTTAACAAATATTAAACACAAAAAATACAAACATATAAATGTGATAACTACTTACGGTATGGTGAGAGTCCTATGAATGAGCGATTAAAGTTGCCAAAATGAAATTTCCGTTGGAGAATGCCAAATATTTCAGTAACCCGACGACGTACACACCTCCATTCGACATGAATTGCTCAAGGCAACTGACTTTGTACGTTAGACGCGACGACGATGCGGATTGTATGGATATGTGGGTAGTTACGATAGTGTTTGCACAAGAGCACGGTAATGATTAAAAAGCCGTGGGACAGACTTTAAATACTAATAAAAAACTAATTCTAAGACGTAACCTCACGCTACTGTTGGTATTTTAAAGATTAATTATTCATTATTGAAATATATTTTTTTGAGAATTTTTAATCGACTATGTTTTTAAATAAATAAGTTTGTTACATACCCATGTCCCATAAGCAGTGGGACAGTCATGGAGGTTAGAAAATGGAGGTTTATATTTTTTTTTGAGCTGGATCTCACCTCTTTTATCTTCTTTTTCTTGATGGACGATATAGAGGACACTATCTAGTATCTACAAAAAAATTTACATAAGCCTGAGTTAGTTTTAACCTACGTTCTCCAGCCTGGGACATGCCTTAGCCAACATTTAGGAGAATTGCCCTAATACGACAAAAAAAGATTTTGATATTATAACTGCCGTAACAATCTATTAACTTTTGACATGATTTTGAAATAGGTATTAAAAGCCATCAGACCAGATCAGACAGCCAGATATTTAATTAATAAGATTGACAATATTATTATTATTCCGCTTGTATTTTTTATTTTGTTTTTAGGGTTCCGTACCCAAAGGGTACCAACGGGACCCTATTACTAAGCCTACGCTGTCCGTCCGTCCGTCCGTCCGTCCGTCCGTCCGTCTGTCAGCGGGCTGTATCTCGTAAACCGTAATAGATAGACAGATGAAATTTTCACATAATATGTATTTCTATTGCCGCTATAACAACAAATAATAAAAATTAAATTAAATTAAAAAAATTAAATTAAAATGGGTAGGTGGGTAGATGGAAATCTTTTAATTTAATTTTTTTTAACGGAATCCTAAAAGAGCGAGGCCTGACTCGCACTTGGCCGATTTTTTTATTATTATTTTGTGCAATGTAATTTGAAATAATTTAAATTGTGTTACTTTGTAAAAATATTGATATAAAATGTTTTATTTTAAATTGAATTGAATTAATCAATTCCATAAATATGTTGACTGAGGAAAACGCTCTTTCCGACTCTACGCCTTAAAATGCTTATAATTAATTCCCTTTTCAACTCTCACAATAGATTCATTATCAATGCTAGAGGAAGCTTTGGGTTTAGATACTTTTTTTAGTTTAAGCCTCCATTTCTGCTTCCAGTTGTTTTTCAGTTCATATTAACTCAATATTTGGCAGCAGGCATGTTTGCAGATATTGATAAAAATGTGAAAAAGGCCTAGGATTCTGGTATTAGCCAATACCGGTATCCCGGTATTGGAAGCCCTCAATACCGGTATTGAAAAAGTCCAGGATCCCGGTATTAGCCAATACCGGGATCCCGGTATTGGAAGCCCTACCTGCGACTCGTTTGATGTCATCGGTCCACCTGGTAGTCTGCCAACACTGCGCTTCCCGGTGCGGGGTCGCTATTCCAGCGCCTTGGGACCCAACGACCATCAACGCTTCGAACTATGTGCCCGCCCATTTCCACTTCAGTTTCATTACATTCTGTTAGTCTTGTGTACAGATAAGTAACAGACTGTCTGGAGGGATATGAAGAAGCGGGCTTTGATTATACTGCATGCACGTGTATTTTGTTTCTAAGAATTACAAAAGACCCTAATCTCGACAAGTTTTTGTTTACTTTGCGCTCTTAATAGCCATTGACCATTATATTGTGCCCCAGATGTGGATATTGTTACCTATTCAAATTGTTTACAATACAGCTGGTCGTTCTAACAGATATCATTCTCCGAAGATATTTTTTTTTTTTTTTTTTTTAATATACAGGGTGTCCCCTTTCATATAAGGGTCCTTTTTAGCTATTCCTATTATAATCATTTATAAAATTCTTTTTAAAATTTTTAAATCCGTACTACTTAATCTAAGAAAGGTGTGGTCATGCTTCAAAGCTCGGAGCCCGGAGTGCGCAAAATAGGAGAATCATTCCGGCTTTTGCCAGGAGCAGAGCGACGCGATTTATATGCAAGTGCCATCTATATATGCTCACGATATAAGAGGCACTATGCATCTCTATCGGTCGCTCTGTTCCTGGCAATAGCTACTCTCGCTATTTTGCTTGCGTACTCCAGGAACGCATCTCTGCCAGAGGCCTCGCCCAGTATGGTGGGCACGGAGTCTCTGCACAGTTTCATCCGCAATTCTTGCTGTAGGTCCTCCCGGGCCGCTTCGTGTTGAGGACAGTCCATCAGAAGATGTATAATCGATTCTGATACACTGTCGTCGCACACGCAACCCGGGTGGTCCTTGCGTTTGAACCTATGCAGGTACTCCGCAAACCCTCCATGACCAGTCAACACCTGGGAAAGCACCATATTGTGGTCGATCTTTTCGACCACGCGATGTGCAAAAAGCACATCCGGCAGAAAGACCTTTGTGGTGCCCGCGGTTTCTTCGGACGTATACCTCCGGTTCCACTCTTCAAGCGACTCCTCACGGAGCAGTCGCTTGACGAACGAAACCGGGCACCGGTCATAGTCTGGTTTCCTCCTTAAGCCTAGAGCCGCCTCTTTCGCGAGCTCATCGGCTCTTTCATTTCCCTCCAACCCCGCATGCGCTTTCACCCAGAACAAGGAAACTTCCTTGTTCTGAGTGCGACATATTTTTAAATTGTCGACAATGCGTGCGACTAATGGGTGGAGGGATTTGCGCCCGACCACCGACTCAAGAGATGATCTTGAGTCGGTGTATATGCCGATGGAAGCTTCCGAGCGCTTCGTCGCGAGAGAGGCAGCTCTATCCAGGGCAAGGAGCTCAGCCTGGTAGACCGAGCAGTGCGCACTTAACTTTAGCTTGACGGCTTTGGTTTCGGCCTCGTGATTCCATATGGAAAGCGAGGCCCCCACCTTGCCGTCAATTTTACTGTCATCAGTAAAGATGCGCACTGCTTGAGTGTTGTTGTTCTCAAGGTCTTCTCGGTCCACCAGGCTGGTAAACCGCAGGCACGTCTGTTCCGCCGGGTGTGGTCGCCCACAATATGGTACCTTCCCCTCCATCTCCCTATCAAGGAGTACTCGCTGAGACACTCCCCTTTTGGCCTCGTACAATGCCGAGGCCTCTCGGATCCTAAGATCCAAGGGGAGTATCCCAGCCAGTATCAATGCCGAGTTTAGGGAGACGGTTCGGTAGGACTTGGTCATCTTCAGCGCGAAGCCCCTTTGGAGTGCACCCAAACGCTTCCGAAGATATTAGTGAAATGTAGTCGCTTAATCAGGTATGTCGTAGTAAGCGATGTCGTAAAAAGCGATATTTTTAATAAGGTGGTCATATAGAATTCAGCCGGGACCTTTGATGTTGGTCAATTCCGATATGTTGTTCTAAACGATGCCGTCGTAAACGGTTTTAACTATATTTTGTCTGTCTGTATACGTTTTCGGTGCATTTTCATTTCGGTGGACACATTCTTTCATTTCGGTGGCTAGTTATTTCATTTCGGTGGCTAGTTATTTCATTTCGGTGGTTAGTTATTTCATTTCGGTGAAAGAATGTTTCATTTCGGTGGCATCCAAATTTCAAACACGAATTTACATAGGTTTAATAGGATATATTTTGATGGCATTACATAAGAGCATAACCTATATCAAGAAGTATAATATACTACAGCTTAAATTAAAAAAACTTATAATACGAAAGTTCACCGAAATGAAAGAAAAATACCACTTTGTTGAAATTGTCCCAATTATGTCATTACTCATTACACCACTAAATAAGTGTCAAATAGAGATTTAAGACCTTGACTTTGAACTGTATGTACTGATAAGTGACATTGGTACAATAGTTATAGATAAGATCATAAACTTAGTATATTTATTACCGCAAGAAGACATACCTACAAAGAAGGGAGGAGCAAAAAAATCTCTTACGGCAATACCTAAAGATAGAAAAGGAAAGCGAATCTGATATCGCTGTGACCAGATTTCAAAGAAAAATTGGTCACATAGTCACGCCCAAATAAATGCTGATGGCTTTATTACAATTACTGTATTTGTTTGAAGTTGCGCCCTTCGCGGCTGTCAGGCGGTCTACATACGGTAGTAAATATTACGTCTATGGATTAGATAAACTCAGATAAGCCTTTGACGACCTCCCTGGCGCAGTGGTGAGCGCTGTGGTCTTATTACTGGGAGGTCTCGGGTTCGATTCCCGGCGGGGGCAATTTGGGAATTTATAATTTCTGAATTATCTCTGGTCTGGTCTGGTGGGAGGCTTTCGTTGGCCGTGGCTAGTTGCCACTCTACCGTCAAAGACGTGCCGCCAAGCGATTTAGCGTTCCGGCACGATGGCGAGTAGAAACCGATTAGGGGTATGGGTTGAATTTTTACTCCCATACTCCTTCCGAGTTAGTCCGCTACCATCTTAGACTGCATCGTCACTTACCATCAGGTGAGATCGCAGTCAAGGACTATCTTGTCAACGAATAAAAAAAAAGCTTAACTAAATAATAAGGTATCCTCGTTCATGAAAACAATAGATATTTAAATTTTTGGTAACAGCAAAGATACTTCGGCCGTAAAACGCAACCGGCCTATTACTAGACTAAGACGAGAAGAATGAGGATAGGCCATAGTCACAAACATAATATAACTTAGGCCATAGTCCACGACGCTGGCCAAATGTGGATTGGCAGACACCTTTGAAACCATTTTTAAGAATTGGGTATTTTACCGTCGTCAAAATGTTGATATTCATTATATATAATCGCAAATGTAACATGTAAGAATAACAATTGTAATACGGAAAATTAATCGGTCAAATAACAAATAAGTTATAAGCTATAATGTGACTGTGTCTATTCTCTTTCTAAAACGCAATTTTCAATGGAGCGTGTATGCTCGTACTGTCTTGTGACATCAAACTTCAGTAACTCTCTCTCTGTCTAACAGGAAAAGATATTTAAAGAAGAATAATATATAAAAACTAGCTGACGCCCGCGACTTTGTCCGCGTGGATTTAGTTTTTAAAGTCCCTCGGGAACTCCTTGATTTTCCGGTATAAAAAGTAGCCTAGATTTTGACCCGAGTAATAAGCTACCACGGTATAAAATTTTGTAGAAATCTGTGCGGTAGTTTTTACGTGAAAGAAGGACAAACAAACAGACAAACAGATAAAAGTTAAATAAAAATCTGTTTTGGGCTCAGTATCGATAGTAAAGCATCCCCCAATTAAAATTTTCAAAATATATTAAATGTACAGAAATCTTCCAGTTACAGTTTTATTAGGTATATGTATAGATTTTTTTTTTAAATCCGACTTCAAACGGCACTGAAAAGTATAAAATAATTTCAGTTTGCACACGTATGTTGAAGTCGGGCGGGCCCAAATAGAAACGATGAAACGAATGCGCGACGCTAGCCAAAAATTTTAGTTTGTAGGTCCAGGCACAGAATATACTTGGTACATACAGATATGTTGAAGTCGGGCTAGCGTTGCAGTTTCAGTTCTATTGAGTCCCGCTTGACTTCAACATACGTGTACAAACTGAAATTATTTTATACTTTCCAGCGCCGTTTGAAGTCGGTTTTTTAAAGAATTTTTATATATTATTATTATTTTAAGCTTTTTAGTGTAGTTTATGTGTATAAATCTACACATCTGATCGCGAGCGATTTGTTTCTATTCATTGAAGAGTTCCGTCCTCAATCTTTCTATTCATTGAGGAGTTTCGTCCTCAATCACCGAAGATATTTATCATATCTTCACCGATTTTAAATGGGACCAACCTGACGGTATGTTCTTTTCAAAAGCGTACTAGTGTGCTAGATATCCTGGCTGCAGCATCAGCTCATCAGCTCATTGCATTCTATGTAAAATCAAATACTAATCAAAACGAATCCAAGCACGCCATATCTGCTATTATTTTTTCAAGACTGTACTAGTATGCTGCATATCCTGGCTGCAGTTTCAGCTTCATCATCAGAGTCATTCTATGGATATCATTTAAGACTACTTATCAATAAAAATGAAACGAGCCCAAACTAAATATGGTTACGTAGTTTCATTACAGAGTGCTCATAACCACCGTTCAGCTTCATCATCAGACCCTGGATATTATATAGGACCAGTGTACATCTCGAGACGAATCAAACGAGCCCAAACTCCATGGTGTTACATCGTTTTACTACAGAATTCCCATTGTCATCTTCCGCCTCCATCATTAGATCAGCTCCATGTTACAATAATATTGCATTCTAATCCGATTTACATGTACTGTACATGCACATTTTCAGCTCAATCCGAAACCAGGAATGGTTCTAATACATCTTGCAAGACTTGACCTAAACATACATTGCAAGATAAATAAAAGCTTGTAAAAATAAGATGATAAATAGAAATTCAGCTTATGTATGTATGTTATGTACTAGGCATGGTTAAAAGTCTACACATACTCTGATCGCGAGCGATTTCCTCTCATTCATTGAGGAGTTCCGTCCTCCATCTCCGAAGATATTCATCAAATCTTCACCAAATTTAAATATGACCTACATGCAGATGCACGCCCTTTCAAATATTTTTTTTTATTGAAATCGGTTAAGATTTGACGGAGATATGGAGTAACATTGACAAAAAAATAAAAAAAAATACGCGTCGAATTTAGAACCTCCTCTTTTTGTGTTTTTTGAAGTCGGTTAACAATGTCATAATCCATGGAATGGCTCTAATGATGGAGCTGAAATTGCAGATAATATATCCAGTACACTCTTGAATTTAATCAGTATTTGATTCTACATAGAATGCAATGGTGCCACCATTGAGCTGATAAGCTGATGCTGCAAATTTGGTGAAGATCTGATGAATATATTCGGTGATAGAGGACGGAACTCCTCAATGAATAGAAAAAAATCGCTCGCGATCAGAGACTGTGTAGATTTATCCTATGAAGCTACACTAAAAAGCTTAAAATAATAATATATAAAAATTCTTTAAAAAAAAACCGACTTCAAACGCCACTGAAAAGGATAATATTATAATTTCAGTTTGTACACGTATGTTGAAGTCGGGCGGGTCTCAATAGAACTATGAAACTGCAACACTCGCCCGACTTCAACGTACCTGTACCAAGTACTTTTATATTCTGTGCCTGGACCTACAAACTAAAATTTTGGCTAGCGTGGCGCATTCGTTTCATCGTTTCTATTTAGGCCCACCCGACTTCAACATACGTGTACAAACTGAAATTATTTCATACTTTTCAGTGGCGTTTGAATTTTTTTATATTATTATTTTATCTACAAGATACACATAATTGTCCATTCCAATGTGTGATAACCATAACAAATACGTTTAATTTAGGTAATCTTTGTGATAAAACGCAAAGTTACGGTTCAATGTATCTACTCTTATCATATTTGCGAGACAATATAAATATCTACTAAGCTGTTGAATGTCTTATTCATGAAAATGTCTTTCGAAAATAAAGTCGTCCTTGTAACCGGTGCTGCCTCCGGTATCGGAGAAGCCATCGCTCTTCATTTCGCTAAGTCATCCGCAAACTTATCGCTACTGGACATCGACGCTGAAAATCTACAAAAAACTGTGGAAAGGTGTGAAAATCTCAGTAAAACAAAAGCGATTAAAATCGTGATCGACGTGACAAAAGATGGGGAAGTGAAACAAGCAGTGGAAAAAACTATTCAAGAATTTGGAAAAATCGACGTAGTGATCAATTGTGCGGGAATCGTCACTCAATCTGGAATACTAAATAGTAAATTCATTGATGATTTTGATAAAGTTATGGCGGTTAATTTAAGAGCTTAGGTTGTAGTGACGCATTACGCAGCACCAGCTTTAGTAGACACCAAGGGATGTATTGTAAACATTGCGAGTGTATGCGCTAGACTGGTTGATAAAAAAGTTATTTCATATACCACATCCAAAGTACACTGTGGTACATTTTACTAAGAATACCGCCTTGGAGTTAGCCGAGAAAGGAGTGAGAGTCAATTGTATATCCCCGGGATTTGTTGCAACCAATATTTGGACCAATATTTCCCAAGAAGATATGAAACTGACGAAACGCAAGACAGCTCCACTCGAACACGTTTTGAAGGTCGACGAGGTGGCAGAATTAGCTGGATATCTGGCCAGTGATAAAGCGCTAAGTGTGACTGGAGCTGATTTTGTTATTGATTCCGGATACACTCTGTTAGGATCGTTACTAGAAGAGGTTAAAAATGTTGAATGATTAAACTAATAGATTATGGACATGTATTTATTTTTACCCGACCACGGCTAAACCAAAAGGGAGGGCTATGTTTTGGAGTTTACTCCTTAAGAATCGATTTTAGCAGCCCGGTATGAGAAAAATCCGGACAGTAAAATCAATTTATCAATGACCTTGTTACGTTTTTCACAACTTCTACCCTAACGTTGAGTAAATAAGGTTGGTTTTCGCTTGAGTTGTCGAATGCCCGTGTCACGTTTTTCACAACGATGCAAATTTCGACCCTAACGTTGAGTAAATAAGGTTGGTTTTCGTTCACATGTATATCAGCGCCATCTTTTGGCTTATGTGTAAACTATTTGAATAGCCACGTACTCCGTTGTACTCCGTACAACACCGTGGCTATTCAAATAGTTTACACATAAGCCGAAAGATGGCGCTGATCTACATGTGAACGAAAGCCAACCTTATTTACTCAACGTTAGGGGTGGAGATTTGCATCGTTGTGAAAGGCGTAGCGCGGCCATTCGACAACTCAAGCGAAGACCAACCTTATTTACTCAACGTTAGGGTAGAAATTTCAACGTTGAGTATGAAGTAAACCCCAGTTGTGCGTCGTGCTGACACACACAAATTTTTTTGTTGTACCTACTTCATTCGTCCGTCTTCAGGACAGTCAAAGATCCATGATGATGTTTTGTTTACAAAAAAAAAGCAAAGCCTATTCAATCGTGATTCTTGTAATGAATTGTTTTTATGTGAATTAATAAATAATCTATGAACATTCATCTGAATGATTAATAAAAATTGCTATACTTTCTTTCCCATTAATAGAATAGAATAGAATAGAATAGAATAGAATAGAATAGGATAGGATGGGATGGGATGGGATGGGATGGGATGGGACGGGACGGGACGGGACGGGACGGGACGGGACGGGACGGGACGGGACGGGACGGGACGGGACGGGACGGGACGGGACGGGACGGGACGGGACGGGACGGGACGGGACGGGACGGGACGGGACGGGACGGGACGGGACGGGACGGGACGGGACGGGATGGGATGGGATGGAATGGAATGGAATGGAATGGAATGGAATGGAAGGGAATGGAATGGAATGGAATGGAATTGAATGGAATGGAATGGAATTGAATTGAATTGAATGGGATTGAATGGAATGGAATGGAATAGAATAGAATAGAATAGAAATGTTTTTATTCAAATAAACTTTTTTACAAGTGCTTTTAAATCGTCGATGAGTCTATATAGAGGTTAAATGCGCTGGTTTAGTGTCGTTATCAGTGCTGTCTAGTCCATGAATAATTTTAGCAGTCTTTGTATGTATGAATGTATGTAGGTATGTGGCTATTTACGAATGTTTCACGGTGGTGCCGAAAGTACTGGGCCAATTTTAATAAATAGTGTAACGTTTTAACTTGTAGGTGGAAATTAAAAAAAAACGTTATCACAAATTTTTAGAGGTATATTAGTAGCTAATACACAACAAGTAGGGACGTGGGTTTTAGGGGCCTTCAATTATTTTTGCTTCCTGACCGCAGTGGACCATGTACTGCCCTGGCTTGGTTGCTGGAGTAGGCCGCAAGCGAAGGATGCTCAGCGAGGTAGGTAAGCAGGCCAGAAGAGGGCGCGGCGAACGGCACCCGTAGCCTCAGCGACAACCAGGGGCGACACGACGTCCACGACACACAGAAGTGGTGTGCGTGGTGTTGCGCTGGCAGGGAGCGTGAAGTGGTTCGTCCGGTTCCTACGAGTACTCGTACCCAGAACTCGTACCCAGAACTCGTACCCAGAACTCGTACCCAGAACCCTGGAATCAACGCCCTGGCAATAAGGCACCGTCCTACATCCTCACGCTTGATTGTGACCACGCAATAAGCTACGGGTGGGTACATAGTAGAAGATGGCGGCGCTGGTCACAATCAGACGGAGTTTACATTAAACAAAACGAATAAAACTATAGTAGGTGTACGCAACACTTACCCGATATTCGGGGTTCTACGCAGTAAAAAGACGTTTTCAGGAATGCGGACGGCTCAAGGAACACAATATATGCCGGCTCGGCATCGCAAGTGACACGCTATTGCTTTCCGATGTAAGAACGACGTAAATGGCCACGGCCGCTGCGGAGGCCTACGCGACTGCCAGCTCATACAAAAGAAACCGGCCCAGGCGCGGGACGCGGGGAAAGGGAACGCTCAACGCGAGAATCACCTAATGTTACTCAAGGTCACGCGTCAAGTTGTCTAATAATGTTTATTAATTTTGAATTTAGTAGGTAGGTATGTTATAGATATTTAACTGATCGAAACCTTCCAAAGATGATTTTAATGAGAAATTCTGTTTGTGTAGGTAGTTAAGTAACCTACTACGTTACAATAGAATCGAAAGCCATAACAGTAAAACTAAATAAAGTAAAACTATTCATTGGGTGAACGAAGTAGGAATCGCTGCAATAAGTTGTTTTGACATTATATCTACGGGATACACTAAATTATCCACTCCAATGTGTGATGACCATAATGTACTTTCATGTGATAAAAACGTAAGTTACGGTTCAGTCTATCTACTCTTATCATAATTGCGAGATAATATAAATATAATATGCTGTTGAATGTCTTATTCATGAAAATGTCTTTCGAAAACAAAGTCGTCCTTGTAACCGGTGCTGCCTCCGGTATCGGAGAAGCCATCGCTCTTCATTTCGCTAAGTCATCCGCAAACTTATCGCTACTGGACATCGACGCTGAAAATCTACAAAACACTGTGGAAAAGTGTGAAAATCTCAGTAAAACAAAAGCGATTAAAATCGTGATCGACGTGACAAAAGATGGGGAAGTGAAACAAGCAGTGGAAAAAACTATTCAAGAATTCAGAAAAATCGACGTAGTGATCAATTGTGCTGGAATCACCCATAATTCTGGAATACTAGATGATAAATTCATTGATAATTTTGATAAAGTTATGGCGGTTAATTTAAGAGCTTATGTTGTAGTGACGCATTACGCAGCACCAGCTTTAGTAGACGCCAAAGGATGTATTGTAAATATTGCGAGTGTATGCGCTAGAATGGTTGATAAGAAACTTACTCCATATACCACATCCAAAGCAGCTGTGGTACATTTTACTAAGAATACCGCCTTGGAGTTAGCCGAGAAAGGCGTGAGAGTCAATTGTATATCCCCGGGATTTGTTGTAACCAATATTTTTAACAATATTTCCCAAGAAGATATGAAACTGACGAAACGCAAGACAGCTCCACTCGAACACGTTTTGAAGGTCGACGAGGTGGCAGAATTAGCTGGATATCTGGCCAGTGATAAAGCGCTAAGTGTGACTGGAGCTGACTTTGTTATTGATTCCGGACACACTCTGTTAGGATCGATGCTAGAAGATGTTAAAAATGTTGAATGATTAAACTAATAGAGGATGGGCACGTACCTATTTTATTTTTAACTGTCTACGACAAAACCAAAAGCGAGGGTTATGATTTTAGCAATCTATGTATGTAATGTATGTACCTGTATGACTATTTACGAATGTTTCATTGTGGTGCCAAAAATAATGAGCCGATTTTAATATGATAGAGGTGTCAATTTCCGGATGACATAGGCTAAAATGTTTATGTGTTGTAAGATTACAAACGAAAAAAACCAATACGGCGGACTTCCAGTGGGGTTTCTTTTTAGGGTTCCGTACCGAAATCGTAAAAATGGAACCCTTATGGTGCGACTTCCTCCGTCGTTCGTCCGTCTACGTATCTCTTTTACAGGAGGTCAAATAAAACAGAATTCACCTACTCAAAAACAATATTATTATTTAAATATATTAAAAATAAATATGATACAGTAAAAGATGTTTTTTTTGTTTTTTTTTTTTGTTTTAATATACACGTAGGCGTAGCATATTGTGAGTAGACACTTAATTTTTAAGTAGAAATTAACTACGATAGCATGGGTCGCCCCTCCAAAATTCAAGTATTTGTGAAAGTATCTACAAAGCGCCAACAAGAAGCGTGCGTGCCGAGACGGCCATCAAACAACAATAAATCAAAGAATCCAAGGATTGGTTGCACGACTAGCGGTAGTTCATTATTAGTGTGGAGGGGTGGGCCACATGGCCCAGTTATCGTAGTTTTATTATCGTATTTAATCGTTAATTATCGTAGTTAATCTCTAATAGGGCTTTTTAAAAAAGTGGTGCAACTATCCGGCTTTTACTTTATAGGCGGGTTACTCGTCCTTTGGGTTGAACCCACCCCTTAATCCGGACAATGTTAATCCACAGTCTATTGCGAAATCGGCACCAGTGATACTCTTGGCTTTATCACTTGCTAGATAAACTACCAATGAAGCTACCTCACTTGGATTAATATTATGCTGTAGTGGTACAGCCTTAGCATATTCAGCAAGCACTAATTCATTCTCCTCTTGGCTTTTTCCTGCATTAAGTAGAATATTTGTCGTTGTCGGCCCCGGAGAAATAGAATTCACTCTAACTCCTTTACCTGCCAAGTCTAAAGCAGCGTTTTTTGTGAAATGGGCTATCGCAGCTTTTGATACGTTGTACGGTATCATCCCTTTACAGACCAATTTAGCCATCGCACTAGAAATGTTAACCACACATCCTTTACTCTCAATCAATGCTGGTGCAGCGAAATGTGTCATGGCAACCATAGATCTTAGATTCACGCTCATAACTTTATCGAAAACACTTAATAAATCACCATCTAGTATTCCTTTATCTGCAATAATTCCTGCACAATTGAATACAACGTCAATCTTTCCAAACTCCTTGATAGTCTTATCAACTGCCCGTTTTAATTCTACATCTTGCGATACATCTACAACTGCTTCAAGTACTTTTGCTTTGCTCAACTTTTTACACTCTTCTGCCACTTCGTGGAGTCTATTTCCATTGATATCTATCAAGGTAAGAGTTGCAGATAATTCGGCAAAGCGAATAGCTGTAGCCTCGCCTATCCCAGATGCCGCACCGGTAACTATAACAACTTTATTTAAAAAACTCATTCTGCTAACTACGTCCGCCGTAACTTTCAAAATGGCTTCACATAATGGAGGTTTCTTTTATATACTTGGCATATCATCGATGATTTTACGAACGTTATCGCTAAAATAGAAAAAATCTATTTCCTTGTTGTTGTTATCACTGAGATATAAAAAAATGGCCAAGTGCGAGTTGGACCCGCACACAAAGGGTTCCGTATCATCGTGCAAGATTAGCTATCATTAAGATCGAACAATAACAAAAGTTGATTGTATGAAGACCCTCTATAATTTTAACTTTTTTAATTATTTATTAAAGAGGGAATAAAAAAAAAACATTCTGTTAAAATTTCAAGTATCTACCTATAACGGTTCATGGGATACAGCCCGCTGACAGATGGACGGACTGACGGACGGACAGCGGAGGCTTAATAAGTAATAATAATCTTAATTAAATAAAAGGAAAAGGTGACTGACTGACTGATTTATCAACGCACAGCTCAAACCACTGGACGGATCGGGCTGAAATTTAGCATACAGATAGCTATTATGACGTAGGTATCCGCTAAGAAAAGATTCTTGAAATTCAACCCCTTTGGGGGGTAAAATAGGGGTGTGAAAAATCGAACTTAACGTGAGCAAAGCCACGGGCCAGTCATTCATAAAATCAGTGTTGCCCATAAAGAACTAAATTTAACGTAATGGAATTAAAATATAGTTTAAAAATAAAAACTATACTGATTTTTTTTATTAAACTAAATGATTGAGAAATAGATCATTATTTAAGTTTACGTATTTCAGCAAGGAACGTCTGTGGCACAAGCACATAATGACTACGTGATAATTTGCCTAAGTACACAGCGTTCAATTTATTTATTGATCTCAGCCATGGCCATCTCTCTTTACCTACTTATAATAAAACTGTAACTTAAAGATTTCTGTCTAAAATTAATATGTAATGAATGGCTCAGTTTAAGATATGGCTATGGTATGGATGTAATAAAATCTATACGTATACATCGTATGCGAGTGACCTGGAAATCCGAGAGAAGTTCTGTCCTCTATCTCCGACAATATTTAGCAGATCTTCACCAAAATTAGACAAAATTTTTCTTAAAGTACACACTTTCTAAAAAGAAACAATTATTAAAATCGGTTCATATTTGACTGAGTTATGGAGTAAAATCAACAAAAATTTTCATCCCCTATCCTGGAGAAACCTTATGTTTTATCGGGATAAAAACTATCCTATATGTTGACCCGAAGTATTAGCTACCGCCATACCAAATTTCATTTAAATCCGTTCAGTAGTTTTTGCGTGATGCGCGAACAGACAGACAGACAAATATTAAATAAAAATCTGTTTTGGGCTCAGTATATCGATAATATCATCACCTGGTTAAAATTTTCAAAATATATTAAATGACAGAAACAGAAATCTTCCAGCTACAGTTTTATAAATCCTTATTACATTTATTAATGGATCCTTAAGAAAATTTCATAAATACAATACTATATTAAACCTAAATTTAATTCTAAAATTAAAACTAAAATAAAAACTAATTAAAATCTAAAACCCCATCCAAGCCACCGCAGTGTGGCATAGTACCCAAGACGCTGGCAGCATTACCTCTTTGGATAGCCAAGCTAATCCTTTGGCCAAGGTAGCTGCCAGCTCTTGGATCCCCGGTAGACTCGATCACCTTTTTTGATATCTCTAAAAAAAGTGCGCGAGCCTCCGGGCCCCACGGCCCCAGGGTCTCTACACCAAAAGGCGCAAATATGAAACCACTGTCAAGTTTTTCATATTTGCGCCTCTTAGCCTGTTCGACGCTAGTAGCCGCTGCACCCGCCACAGAGGAGGTCGCATGGATGTGGGAAGCAGCTAGAGTATCTACACAGGTGGCATCCCACACAAGCGACCTCCCTGTCCTCCAAGGAACAAGCGTCATACCATCAGGTCTCTTGCCATCACTACGTGCCAAACCAATAGGTTCTAATACAGCTGGCACGTGAGCAGTAGCAAGAGAAAACAGTTTTATTATAAGTATATAGATATAGATAGAAGATAAAAAATTTTGTCTGTCTGTGCGTCCGCGCATCACGCGAAAACTACTGAACGGATTTAAATGAAATTTAGTACAGTGATATAGCTGTTAGTCCGAGTCAATATAAAGGATAGCTTTTATTCTGATAAACAATATAATAATAAAACAGAAACGAAACCAATTCTGTACATGAAATAGATTCAAAAAAGGGTTTTTGAAGGGTTTTTGCTTCTAATTGTGTTCAAGATACAGATATCAAAACGGAAGCTAAATTTAAATTTTGTTGTCTGTTTGTCTGTCTGTTTGTTTGTCCTTCTTTCACGTAAAAACTACCGCACAGATTTCTACAAAATTTTATACCGTGGTAGCTTATTACTCGGGTCAACATCTAGGCTACTTTTTATCCCGGAAAATCAAGGAGTTCCCGAGGGACTTTAAAAACTAAATCCACGCGGACAAAGTCGCGGGCATCAGCTAGTAAACAATAAGGTTCCTCCAGGATAGTGGATGAAAGTTTTTATCGATTCTACTTCATAACTCCGTCAAATTTGAACCGATTTTAATAATCCTTTATTTATTTGAAAAAGTGTACTATGAGGTACGTTTTGTCTAATTTTGATGAAGATCTGATAATTATATTATCGGAGATAGAGCATGTAACTCTTCACGGATAGCAGCAATTCACTCGCGTAAGTGACAACGATCGAATCCATGCATACCATGTAGTAATGAGGTTCTTAGCCACAGCTATTTATTCCAAATAGACTAATATTATCCTCCCGGCTCCAGATGTTTGTACCATTGTGTTTGTTTTGTAGACCACCCGTGCGAAGCCGGGGCGGGTCCACTAGTCGAGTAATAAACAAACGACGAATTGAATGACGCAAGCATGACGCGAGCACACCAATGAATTTGTAATTTGTAAGTAGGTACTCAGTGAATACGAGCCGCGTTCTCTAGGTCAAGAGGCAAAGTGCTTTGTGAGGTCAATTAGTGACGTCACGCGGTCACTTAATTACCCACCTGCCCCCCGATTGTTTAAAAGTTGCCGATCAAAATCTTATTCATTTCATGGCATTAGCGTCAACCGGTTTCTGCCACTCGAGTTTGGCCAAAGATAGGGGAGTGAGTCCTTTATCACATTCTATGACGTCTCTATGCATTGGACATTCCCTCTTCGTCTCAAAGTAGGATCTCAGGCTGGATATCTGGTTTTGACGATTAAGAGGATTGTCTAGTTGAAAATTTTCATACAAAAAGCTTCAAAAAGCGATAACGTTTTGCTACCCGTAAATGTTGTCCAATGTTCATAATTTTTTGAAATGTTGCAGATACAATGAAAAACTATGCCCGTACGTTTTAATTTTAAAGAAATATTGCTTATGTTAAAAGTTATTAGTGACTAAATATCCATATTTTTGACTAAAAAACTTCCTCGACTAATTTTATTTTTTTAAATTTAACTAAACTGAAATACTAAAAAAATTAAACGTACGAGCCTAGATTAAGGTGTACTGAATCTAATGAGACCAAAATTGTCTAATTTTGTAAACGTTTAGGGGGGTAAAAACGTTATGACCCGAAGCAATATTTCAAGAATAAAATTTAGGCAAATAACTCCTGGACTTGCAACTCTCTCTATCGCACGATGCGGGTCGGGCAGCGAAGCGTTGTGAAACAGATAGCATTTTGGAAAATACCTACTCGCGTCGCGTTTCGTCACTAGACACTACTCTTAATATGCCTCGACCAGCATTTTCGGGGGATATACAACCTCATGACAGACAATTTCGGGTGGTGCATGCGTTATAGTCATAGTCGAGCAGACTGTTATAACCAGTGCGTCTAGATCAGTCTGAGTCCATCTGAGTACACTAAAGGTGTACACGAAAACGGGCATGTCCCAACCATTATAAGCTCGGACCTTATTGGCGCCTACCACTGAACTCTCTATTTAAACTATGATTAACACTGAAGATGCTGCCATCACATTTTTTTTACCTACTTGATTTAGACGCCATTTTGAATTCGATTGACGCCATTTTCTTTTTAAACACTTTATTGCACAAAAAAAAGTACAAAAGGCGGACTTAATGCTAAAGCATTTTCTACCAGTCAAGGCGCTGTAAGCATAAATACGAGTGTCTCTGGAACTAATAATATTGCAAATAGCGCACCACCCTTTTATAATAATTAATCTATAAGTTCATGACCGACCTCTTTAATTAATGTATGTTTCATACCTATGAAATCATAGATTAACCTTGATGATTATTTATTTATCTGTTTCAATTATAAACAATTTATATAAAGGCAATGGAGTCTACCTTAGTCTTGGTGAACGCTGATCGATAGGGGATCGATACAGGATCGTTGTGGACTTATAAGATTAGATTAGATTATGCTCGTACAAACAGATACACATTTTATCTCAACGCAATTGACAACCGTTTAAATCGATAACATTTTTCTTTACAATCTTAATTTATATAAATTACGTGTCACGTTGTTTGTCCGCGATGGACTCCTAAACTACTGAACCGATTTTGATCAAACTTCGTAACTATCTGTAATTTGGTCCAACTTGAAAGATAGGATAGGTTTTTTTATTAAAACAATATATTCGTTTTATTTATATAGGTAAGTTGGCGGTACGAAGTTCGCCGGGTCAGCTAGTATTATATACGGCGAGCAAACGAACAGATGGGTCACCTGATGTTAAGTGATTACCACCACCACCGCCCATGAAAATTTGTAGCACCAGGGGCCTAGAGGCACCACCAATGCGTTGCCGGCTTTTCAGAAAGCTGGTCCGCCCCTTGAATAACCCCATGTTATCGGTAGTTTGTAAGCAGTGAGAGCCTAGTGGTTAGGAGTGTGGTCTCCTATTCGGGGGGTCGCAGGTTCGATCCCGGGTACGCACCTCTGACTTTTCGGAGACAAGTACGTTTAAGCAATTAAATATCACTTGCTTCAACGGTGAAGGAAAACATCGTGAGGGAACCTGCACACCTGAGAGTTCTTGATAATGTTCTCGAAGCTGTGTGAAATCCGCCAATTCGCATTGGGCCAGCGTGGTGGACTATGGCCTATAACCCTTCTCTTAATAATGGGTTGCTAATGATCAATGATGATAGTTAGTTTAGTGGGAACACCGTCGGAGGAAGTTGGTTCCACAATTTCATACTGCGATGAAAAAAGACCTGGCACAACGGATAGTCGAAGTAACATTTTTATCTATGTACCTACCAACAATTTAGGTTTAGGTTTAGGTTTAAAGAATTTATTCTCTAAGAACAAACAACATGCTCACATATAGAGAAATTAAAATATAAACTGATCTTACAAATTATAATAATATACATTAAAACAAAAATCATCATCATCATCATTAACAATCCATCAACGGCTCACTACTGAGCGCAGGTCTCCTTTCAGAGAAGGGTTATAGGCCATAGTCCACCACGCTGGCCCAATGCGAATTGGCGGACTTCACACATCTTCGAGAACATTATGAAGAACTCTCAAATGTGCAGGTTTCCTCACGATGTTTTCCTTTACCGTTGAAGCAAGTTATATTTAATTGCTTAAACTCACTTGACTCCGAAAAGTCAGAGTCAGAGTCGGAGGGACCCGGGATCGAACCTGCGACCCCCCGAATAGGAGACCACAGTCTTAAACACTAGGCTATCACTGCTTCAAAACAAAAATGGTGACTTAAATAGCACTAAGTATAAAACTAAAATAATTTTAGATTTGCTTGGGTATTTTTAAAAAACTTTCTAACTTTACTTTTAAAAGTTAGAAATAATTTTTCAATTATATCTTATGGCAGACCATTGTATAGAAGAAATTTCAGCATTATAATTAGCTTTTGCCCAGTGACTTCATTCGCGTGGAGTTACGGCACCTATTGTTGTTTTTTCCGAGCGTAATAGGTGATATCTGGGTGGGTTACTTTTTTTTTTGGTAAATCGTGTTTTTTGAAAATTATATATTAAAAAATAATAATAAAATAATAAATAATAATAAAATTCATAGGGGAAAAATAATCGTCTGGACTCGAACCAGGGTCTTCTGGTTTCGGGACCGCCCGATATCCTAACTGAGCTACTGGGATTTTACAGTTACATAATGGCGAAATTTACCTTCGTATTCTAATGATATTGTAGAGGGTTTTTCATTGCCTGAAAACATGGACAAAACGGCGTTTTCTAAAAATGAAAAGTTGCTAGATCGATTTATCGCCCCCGAAACCCCCCGGATACTAAATTTCATGAGCTCGGAAACGGCTCCAACGATTTTCATGAAATTTAGTATCCGGGGGGTTTCGGGGGCGATAAATCGATCTAGAAAGGTAGAATTCAAGGTAGAAGGTCAAGAATTGCTCGTTTAAAGGTATAAGACGTTATTCTCCACATTACTCATAATAAATTATATTCATGCAAAAAAATCTCTGTTGTTGCGTGATCATCATCAGCAACCCATCAACGGCTCACTACTGAGCTCAGGTCTCCTCTCAGAGAAGGGTAATAGGCCGTAGTCCACCACGCTGGGCCAATGCGAATTGGCGGACTTCACACACCTTCAAGAACATTATGAAGAACTCTCAGGTGTGCAGGTTTCCTCACGATGTTTTCCTTCACCGTTGAAGCAAGTGATATTTAATTGCTTAAACGCACTTAACTCCGAAAAGTCAGAGGTGCGTACCCGGGATCGAACCTGCGACCCCCCAAATAGGAGACCACAGTCCTAACCACTAGGCTATCACTGCTTATTCGTTGCGTGTTGCGCGATAGAAGAGCATAAAGCAAGAGACATATATTATAGGCAGTACGACATAGGCTGTTTTATCCCGGAAAACCTAACTCCAAGCCGACTAAGTCGCCTTGGTCGATGTCGAAGTCAAATCTTGCAAGCTGAATTAGAACCATTTCCCAGTTTCCGATTGAGCTGCAATTTTACACGAACATCTCTCTGAAACTTTGTAATAAAACGACGTATCACGTAACCCCATCGAATTTGGGCTCGTTTGATTTTTGACAACTACTCTGGTCCTAGATGATATCCAGGGTTAGATGATGTAGCCAGCTACTAAAAGCTTGTTCTTTAAAAAAAAAAATTATTAATTTTCACTTGTGATAAATTGATAATATGTTACTCCTATAGAATAGAATAGAATAGAAATATTTTTATTCAAATAAACTTTTACAAGTGCTTTCGAATAGTCGATGAATCTACCACTGGTTCGGAATGCCTTTCCTGCCGAGAAGAACCAGCAAGAAAGGTTGCTCTTTTCAAAACAAATTTACAATACAGTAAATACTATGCTATATATGCAGTGTTTCCACAATGGGGGAAGTTCCAAAAATGCATACCGACTAACTTCTATCCTAAGATGGGCAGACACAAAGTAGCCCCATTCCCGCCGGTGGGACCCGTTCACGAGCATGACGCATGACCCAGCCATTGCTTCGCTCAACCATATTTATATCTATGTATGTATAGTATGTTCGCGGCGCCGTGTATGACGCGCTCTTATCTCTTATCTCTTATCTTACGTGTGAGATTCGAGCGCCACACTATGGTGCAAATGCCTAGATATCATCTCAAAAATCAATAACTTTTAAACTATTTGGAATATTGAAGTGAAATTTGGCATAGTAGTAGACGAATAATAACAGATTTATATTTTGTAAAGATTTTATTTATTTTTTGAACATAAATAGATAAATTTGCGTAATAAAAACGAAGTTAGCAATTTTTGCAATTTATTCATAATATTGTTTATTTTATTTAAGTCAATAATTAATTTATGAAGGTTTATTTATGCATAAAATCAAAACTATGTATTAAAAAAGTAATAATAATAAAACTTATGTAGGTTATTACCGATTTCGTCAATCAGCATGTCAGCTAAAAAACTATAATAAAAATTAATTAACATTATCCTTATCTATATAAATATTTGACTTTGTATTAAATTTATACACATATATATATAATCTATAAAAATGTATAACTGGTATGTAACAATATTAGCATTTATTTTATTTTAATTTTATTATTTTAAGTATATTGTGCCGTATTATACGGCAGAATGTAAGCGGAATTTATAATTATTAACAGCTGTTATACCTATATTCTCATGAATTAACTGGTATTGGGTGCGAGAGAAAGTGCTCAGATCATCGACGAATGAGGATGTGATGCACACTAATGTACACTCCAGATCCGTACATTTCTAGTACGAGTTCGTCAAAGGTACGTTAAAGTCACAGAATAGGAACAAGAAGCTAAAGCACTTTTGCAAACAGTTCAAGATTAAGGATATAATTAACGACAAAAAATGATTACTTACATGCCACATCCAGGATGGTACATATCAAATAATTAATTTTTTATCAAATTGTGGTTTACCTATCTTTGCATTATATGTAAAGTAATGATATTGAAGTATGAAAAACAAGACAAAGGAATCGATTATGTACCACAAAATATAACTTAAGACAAACAGCAAAATCTCCACATGCCATGTGCATAAAAATTTATAACAAACTTGATGCTAGCCTAAAAAACTTACCTACAGGTCATTTTAAAAAAAATCTCTTTCGTTGGCTGTGTAACAAATCTTTTTATTCCGTACCAGAATACCTATCTTATTAACATTGAAATTAATAAAAATTATTGACATTGTATACTGACCTAATTGAAATTTAAACTAACGTAATTGACACTTTATATTCATTTTAATTAATTTAGCTCATCGAAATTTTCAAAATTATGATGAGTACCTAATTTAAACATTTGCATGCTATTTAGCAGAATATGGAGGAAATTTTATGACATTGTTAATAACATCTAACTATACTGTACTCATATTCAGCAAATAAAGTTTCATTTCATTTCATTTCATTTCATTAATTAATTGTTAGAAAAACAAATATTATAATTTGCACGTTCACCACAATAACCTGTCTCACACTTTATTTTTGCTAATGAAGTATCTAGTGCACATTAGATGACCACAAGAAAAAGATATGTTATCTATTTCTTTACTTATTTATTTGCATTCAAAATTTTTACGGGTGAAGTCATGGGTGCTGACTAGTGTAAGAATAATAACTAAATAATAGAATATTAACTTTAGCATAAAAACTTATAAAATAAAATTCTAAGAAAGAAATAATTTTATATTGAAAAATAAATGATAATATTTTAATACTGCCATTACAGTTTAAAGCTGATTTTAAGAAGGGGGGCAGATTGGGGCAGTCAATTATTATAAATTCTTAAAGTACATTAATTTTTTAATAAGAATACCACTATATCCAATCTTCGGCAAAATTCGCTAATTGCTAAAAGTCAAGCGAAACATTTTATATGCCCTAAATTCGGTGACATTAATTTCAAATTTTATTTTATATATTTTCCAATTTAAATTTAATAAATTTGGCTCTTTATTATTTAAGTGAATTGTAGATTAAGCGGATAAAGTAAAAAAAATCCTAAGAATCACGACTTTAATATTTTTTTATGTGTTCAAAGTTTCACTTAAAATTACGTATGAAAATAGTTGATTATAAATTCTCAAGTTTGGAGTGTCATAATAAATTAACAGAAAGACTAATAAAAAAAAAGTCTGCGGGACTAATAAATATAGACTTTCAGGAATAGAATACAATAGTTGTTTTATTTCTGTAATACTATTGCGAAAATTGAATTTCGAGATGATACGAGTAATTATCGTTGCGTCTGCACCATAGTGCGCCACCGTAATCTCACACGTAAGATTTTTCAATATTTATATAAGTACAAGTATTTACATAAAATTATGCAATTTTTTTGTAAGTTACTTATTATTATGCAATGTTCTTGTTGCTTCAAATTAATACATCAGACTCATTGCAATTAAATAATTCGCGCTTGTGCTAAATGAGTACCTAAATAGCTAAGAAATAAATATCGGCAAAGTGCGAGTCGGACCTCGCTCTTTTAGGGTTCCGTACATATGACCAAATCACTTATTTAAAACTAGATTTTAGATATCTTAGTTCTTAGATAGTACCTACTAATAAGCATAATATGGGCAAAAAAATTCGTTTTGGTCACGACTTATGCATATACAGCATAATAAATCGATGTTTTCAGTAAGTATTTGTTGTTTAAATACACTATATAATACAAAATATACAGAAATTCAAAAATAAAATTCCTAACTAGTTTAGTTTTTGAAATAGACCCCGTAACAAAAATGGTCTAAAACCGACAACTTTGACGGCCATATAATAACCGGCGCAGGCGCAGGATCGGGAATAGGCGAAGCCATTGCTGTTCACTTTGCCCGCCTCTCTGCGAAACTTTCCCTGCTAGATGTCGATAAAGTGAACCTGCGTAGAGTCGCAAAGTGCGAAAAATTAAAAGCTCAAGTCCTAGCCGTTGAAGTCAATATAAGGTGCAGCGGGGCAATCTCGACAGCGGGAAATTTCAACTAATCTTAATAACTTCTACATTTTACTTTATTTGAATAAGTGCCATCTATGACCGGATAGCTCAAAAGCAATTTCATAATTTCGACATAGATGGCACTGCTAGACCCAATACTGTTTGATCGACACGGCCATTTTGTTTTCTTCTCTTTTTCTTGTTTGCACGTGCTAATTAGTGTCTCATATTTTTCCGAAAAAAAGTGGCAATTAATGTGTTTTTCGAAGATTTTCAAAGGTAAGACATTTAATTAAAGCCTATTTCATGTTTTTAGCTATTTTTTTCTGTTGTAACTTGCATTTTAACAGCATTTTGGTGTGAGTTTGAATAACCCCACCTGGATTGTAATGGCGGCTAATTTCAACTATTTTGCAGTTGAAATTGCCCCACCAGATTTTATATGGAAATGAACAAACACTAGTGATGTGCATGCTTCGATATGTTTTGTCGATGTAAATACGTTACAAATATTTAACTTGTAGCTATATTATTGTAATCTTTCTATTCGCAGGATCGCAACACGATTCAAATTGATGAATTTCGAGGGATTTTTCAATTTCTTACTACTTTATTAATTTATTGCAGATGGTTCGCCACTATAGAAAAAAAACGGACAAGTCATACACAATGGCAGAATTGCAGCAAGCAGTGCAAGATGTCAAAAATAAAGTAATGACGAGTCACCAAGCTGAAGAAATATATGGCATTCCTAGATCAACCATTGTAACTAGAGTTTACAATAATCATATGAACGACAACGTTGGAAGAACTTTAGTTTGTAATTGAATACATAATTAGTAGGTGCCTGCCAATTCGACCAGTACTTTTTAAGAATTCAAAGATTAGTTTTAAGTTGATTACCTACTTTTTATTATGACATGTAAATTTTTATATTTGTTAGATTATTAATTGCTGTTTTAAAACTAAAAAAGATAGATGAATCTTGGTCCTAAATTATAAAATTGCGTAACGTTTATATGACCGATTGTAGATTTAGGACGAGGGGTGCTCTGGTTCTATTTTAAATACATATTCCTTTCTTAAAATGAAGTTTTGATTTATGATTAGTGAGTAGATATAGTACCTTTAGTAGATAGCAGACCAAAATTATTTATTGGTGTATCTATCGACTTACTTTTTATTACGTTCCCATCACTATTAACTATGGCGAGCAGTCGAAATTACCCCGCCTAAACCTTTAACGTGTTTTTATTCAAAAATGAGCCTAGCTGCATAAATGACAAGATTCAATTTAGATTACCATCCCTATAAAAAACTCTGCAACTGACTAACATCAAGCTAAGAGCTCTAGAAGAGAAATTATAATTAATAGTTGAAATTGCCCCACGGAGGGGGAATTACAACTATTTTTACCTTTTTTGACAAAAACACATTTTTAAGCCTATCTGTTGAATATTATTCAATATGAGTTTGTAAAAATAATACACAGATAATGACTCTGGAGCGTCAATACATTACATTTTTAATAAAACTATATCATCTAATATTTTTATACCTTCAAAGTTGTGGTTTAGGCTTTACCAGTCGAGATTGCCCCGCTGCACCTTAAGTAACGAGCGAGACAAAAGGGGCAGTTGAAAAAACAGTTCAGAAATACGTAAAAATTGACGTCTTAGTGAATTCCGCAGGAATTTTTAGAACAGGTGGAATTTAATTTTTTTGAAAATAAATTATAGCTCATGTTACTTCCTGATAACTTGGCTTTCTATTGGTGAAAAATTGGTTAAAATCGGTCCAGTAGTTACAGAGCCTATTCGGTACAAACAAACAAACAAACAAAAAAATCTTTGCTCTATTATAGATAATATATTATAGACTGCTAAAATCATCGTATCGGGTTAAAAGGTTTATTTATAGAATTAGGTAAGTACTTTAATCAACATACAACTTTTTTTGGATGGACGGAGTCAATACATTTTGATAATACGACGTATGTTACCTACTTTGAATTGTAGTACATTTTGTGGAAATGTCATATTCTATTCTAACAAAGATGCACGGGTTAAATCAGCTTGGCATCCAGCTGCCCACAAGATAGTATAAAAACTTATTACAATGTAATAAGTAGCTACTTATTAATATTGTAAAATGATTATTTTGAAAAGAGCAACTGCTGAGTTTCATGCCGGCTCTTCTCAGCAGAATCCGCTTTCCGAACCGGTGGTAGAATCTTGACGTGTCATAACTCATAAGAGCCACAGGTTGGCCTACATGAAATAAATAATTTTGAATTTTGAATTTTACTCCTCATAACAGGTGTGTTCGCCGTTTGTGGCGCGCTTTATATTTTACCTATAAGGTATGGAATATTGTAAGTAGGTATGTAGGTAACTAGGTAGGTATATTATTCAAGCGCCACCTTGTCGCTCACGTAAGCAGTCAGACTGCGAGATTAGATAAAAAATCTTAAACATCATTCCACTCGAAAAAACAGGTTGCGTTGCAAAAAAATTATCTCATGTCAATATAGCTATGAACCTTGAATTAGTACATCAGACTCATTCCAATAATAATTCGCGCTTGTGCTAAAAGAGTTACATATTAAATAGGTAAGAAAAAATGAGTTTCGAAAATAAAGTTGTGCTAATAACCGGCGCAGGATCGGGAATAGGTGAAGCCATTGCTGTCCACTTTGCCCGCCTCTCTGCGAAACTTTCCCTGCTAGATATCGATAAAGTGAACCTGCTTAGAGTCGCAGAGAAGTGCGAAAAATTAAAAGCTCAAGTCCTAGCCATTGAAGTCGATATAACTAACGAGAGAGACATTAAAGAAGCAGTTGAAAAAACAGTTCAGAAATACGGAAAAATTGACGTCTTAGTGAACTCCGCGGGGATTTTTAGAAAAGGTGGCATACTGGATTCCGATGTATTGACCATTTTCGATAAAATAATTCAGGTGAATCTGAGATCTACTGTTGCTATGACGCATTATGTTGCCCCGTTTCTGATCGAGAGTAAAGGGTGTGTGGTGAACATTGCCAGTATGTCAGCGAAATTGGTGAATAGGTATTCCGTTTGCTATAATGTATCGAAGGCGGGAGTGGTCCATTTTACCAAAAATGTTGCTTTGGAATTGGCAGATAAAGGTGTCAGAGTCAATTGTATTTTACCAGGTAACTATTATATCATCTAAATAAAAGGCTTAGAAGCGCAGTAGTCGACGCGGTGATGGGCCATTTTTAGTAAGCCTTTATAGGCCGATTACGCAGTGTAATCTCGTTATTACGACGCAGCTTAGAGCTCGCAGAAAACTATTAAAAAATGGCGTACTTTGCTGTGAAAGGGTGTCATAATTCATCACAATAACCATCAAAATCGTTATTATCAGTAAGTACCAGTACAAAAAATAATTACATGGCACTTGCACATTCATTGGTCGTTTTGAGACGCTTGGAGCAAAACTTGTTAGAAACTTCTGTTCTAAACGTAAGGTATAGTTCAAAGACGCCAAGCGATTTAGCCACAGAACACTATTACTCCTAGCGGAGAAGAATAACAACTTCATATTAAAAAAAAGGGGACCGTTCTTACTAGCGCCATCTATATTCAACCCAGTGACAAGTCTTTGAAGGCGGGAGATTCAAATATGGAAATAAGCTACTTACCCAAATTAAACTTCTAGTTATGGTATTTTGACTCTAAAATACAAGTTCTCTTTAGAGTCAAAATACCATATCAATAAGGTTTCAGTTCAGGTTTAAAACAAAAAAAAACGGGTTTTTTGTTCTAGCGAATATAAATGAACATTTATTTTTATGTAAATATATTATATATTAGTTTTCTTTGTCGAACGCTTTTACAACATTCTATCTTCACTGTACAATTTCACCTGCAGGGATGATGAAGAGTAGTCTGTTTCAGGAAAAAAATGTACTGAGCATAGTTCACATCTGAAAAGAAAAAATTTTATTCTTTTTAGTACCTATTACAATTATTATATACCATAATACTAGCAAAAAGCTGAGCTTTGTGAGGGCTCGCATAGTTTTTCTAACTGGTAATGATTTTTAAGTTAATGGTTTTTAAATTATGTTGTTTTTGACAGATAACACATCTGGATATAAAGTTAAATTACTGTTTTAAATCACAAATCTATAGGCATGATAGTTTTTCAGTAAAGTGTACCACAAAATGGTCAGGTTGTGGGATAGTATTAGGTCTTGCTCCGCTCGCCCTAATAAAAGATAGTTAGTATTTCTAATAGCCTTTTGGTAATTTGTATACACTTACTATAGGGTGTACTAATAGTAAATAGTTTTTCTTAATGGGATCTGCAAGTGTGGGACATGGTTGACATAAATACAAACACAATACTATTATATGTATACCCTTTATCTATAATATAATAAAACTGTAACAGGTCCAATTCTGTACATTGAAGATATTTTGAAAATTTTTGTTTGAGGGCACTCTATAATCGATACTGAAGCCAAAACAATTTATTTTTAATTTTTTGTCTGTCTGTCTGTCTGTCTGTCTGTCTGTCTGTCTGTATCTTGGCCGCGCATCACGCCGAAACTACTGGACGGATTTAAATGAAACTTGGCATGATTTAAGATCATACTACGAGGTATAATATAGGATACTTTTTATCCCGAAATTCAGCACGGTTCCCTTGGGAGAGGGGATGAAAGTTAAAAGGTGTATTTAGCTGTAATTCATTAAGGCGTATTCCGATTTCATTCATTCTTTTTTTGTTAGAAAGGAGGTAATTTAAAGATTGTCCTGTAATTATTTCAACGTCGTCGGTTTAGTAGTTCAGAAATTATAGTCATCACAATCCTCAGTATTAGATCCAAATAACTTGAACCCCGGAATGCATAGGAAACTTTGAACGTACGGGTCATCTTAAGCTGGAAAGTGCACTTTATCGTATAGCGCATCGTGGATAGGTCTATTTTGTCAAAGTTAAACTACTCCAAAGGCGTCGGTAGCCAAACGATGATTATACATAGTAGGTATAGATGTAAATTGTAATACATCATATGGTCGTAATACAGTATTTTCCTATGCAATTTAATACTAATCATACTAATATTATAAATGCGAAAATGTGTTTGTTTGTTGGTTTGTCCTTCAATCACGCCGCAACAGAACCACGGATCGTCGTGATTTTTTGGATGGTTATAGTTGAGGACCTGGAGAGTGACATAGGCTACTTTTATCCGGGAAAATCAAAGTGTTTCTGAGGGATTTTAAAAATTAAATCCACGCGGACGAAGTTGCGGGCATCAGCTAGTATACCAATAATTTTTGAAAAAAGAATTTTGAATTTTGAAAAATCCTATAGACACAAGTACTCTAAATATCAAAAGGTAGGCTTGTGCCTGTAAAAGGATAATTAATCATAATCATAATAATATTTTAAAATGTGTGTGTTTGTTAGTTTGTCCTTTAATCAAGCCCCAACAGAGCTACGGATCGACGTTATTTTTAGCATGGGTATAGTTGAGGACCTGAGAGTGACATAGGCTACATTTTATCCCGGAAAATCTAAGTTCCCGAGGGATTTTAACAAACTACATCCACGCGGACGAAGACGCGGGCATTAGCTATTATAGTTTTAACTTAAGTAGGTAAAGTAGCACTTTTAGAACATAGCTAATACGTACCATTTAGTTCAAGATTCCTAAAAGCAGGTTTAGGAAATCGAAACAATGTTGTTTTTAGCCGGCGAACATGTAAAACTTTTCCTCTTGTTCTACAACTCTAAGCCATTTTAAAAACAAAATACACAAGTCCTGTCTCCGTGAAACAAGAGTAGCACTGCACTTTAAAATACATAAACTTGATTATTACTCAGTGAAGTAAACTACTCGACACGATAAAGTTCATAGAATTGCAAGAAATCAATTTGTTAATTGTTACGAAACAATAACAAAGACGCCATTGTTGAAACTTTTTGAAAATTGAATCCACAGACCAGGAAAAACAAGATTGAATCACAGAGTTGAATGACGATGACGCGCCATAGACGATGAAGACTAGGTTAAAAAAAGTGATTTTGTACTCTGAGATTTTGCCCTAGTAGGTATTTACATCTGCCCCATACAAAGTTGACCCCCCCCTGGATTTAGCGTTCCAATACAATGGCGTGAACATAAGAAACGTCATTCTTCAACAACTGTAACGTGTTGCTACTAGATGTCGCTAACAGTTGCTTAAACTGAAAAAAGTAGATACATATCACAAATTTCGATGCTGACGTGTGTGCAGCTATGGTGTAACGCTAACACACTCGGGCGCGATTCCCAAGAGATGTGGGTTCGAATCCCGCTAGCCACGGAATTTTAGATATGTGTTTATTTTATTCTGATATTACCTTAAGTGTAGGTTAACACTTTAATAAAAAATAATAATAATGTCATTCTTACATTAAAACTATACCTACCTCTTCGAAGTTCAGACCGTTACCAGTAACCACTTAATTACCAACAGCTAAAAGTCCAAGTGCTATAGAATAAAAAAAAATGTTGTGAAGACTCCGCACCGTGAAGCACAGTGTTGGCCCGACGAGTCGCAATGAGCCGCTGGATTCAGGCGGCGCAAGGCCGAGACATGTGGAAGTCTGCATGAGACCTTTGTCCATCAGTGGACGTCTATCGGTTGCTAAAGAAGAACATAATCGGTTTCTAGACACCATCGTGTTTGAACGCTGTGTGTGATCGAATAAATATGTAGTTAGGTATTAGTATATTATATGAGTTAGGTAGGTATATGTATAAGGCCAGCGCCGCCAACCGCTCATTGTGATTTTTTGTCGCGATGACTTTTTGTCGCCAAGTGGAGTGCTATGAAGATATATGGAAGTGCGCTCACTGTAGAGACGAAACAATACGGCGACAAATAGTTCCAGCAACTGACGTCACTTGAAATCCATTTCAAGAATGAGCGCGTTTTGTCGCCCAGCGACATGCGGCTGGCCAAAGACAGTGGGCGCCAGTAGGTGACAGCGACAAAAAGTCACGGCGACAAAAAATCACAATGAGCGGCTGGCCTTAGAAACCAAAACTATGTACATGCAACTTTTCACCTCAATAGCGAAAAAATACAAGATGTAAGAAAACACATTTTAACCAAAAATCAATAGTTTAAATAATAAAATAGAGAGTTTAAAAAATGTTTATGAAATAAAATGTTGCGAGACCTACTATAAAAATATATTACTTATAATAAAAGATTTCCGAATTATTCTTGAGACGATGAAGTGAAGAAATCCCAATCCAGAGTTTTTTAAATTCAAAACACTTTTTCTCAGTGGGTGAGCAAAAGAGACTTGCTCAAAAAAATGTTCTCCACAGGTCCAGTGAAAACAAGGATTTTGATACATGCGGGCTTAACCGAAGAAGAAAACGAGAAGTATTCCGAGGGGATAACCAAGTCTGTGCCTCTACAGCGTCATACGGACCCTGAGGAGATCGCTGACATGGTGGGATACTTGGCCAGTGATAAGGCTAGGAGTATAACTGGCGCAGAGTTCACCATCGACGCGGGTTATACCATCGCGGGCCAGAGCAGTATTGTAACACCGTACACTGAAACGCCACAATAAGGAACAGTTATTTTTATGTTTTCTGCCCCCCTAGCCATATTACATATCTATTGTCGTATCTATTCTCTTTCTATGATCGTTAACGCTTTAGAGCAGGGGTTTCCAAAGTTTTTTTTTATCACGTCTCCCTTCTGAAAGGAGGCGTGATAAAAACTTTGGGAACCCTATTTTAGAGTAAGCAATCTTAGAAACGATTAATTGGTATTGGACAGAAACAGGCGTTCCTTTGCGGAAGTACATGATTAGCAAGAACCACCACCACATGATGATGCCATCACAACTCACATGCACCATGTGAGTGGTTAAGGCATTGCAAGACTTTTACACTAATATCGACGCACGTTTCGACCCGACACCGGAGCATCCTCAGGAGATGACGACTTTACAATGCAGTATTGTCTAGTGATTAATTAGTAGCCAAGTCGACACAACGTTTTCGATCGTTCATTCGCTCCATGGTATAGAATTGACGCTACACGCTTATATATAAATAACATACACGCTTACGCACACGGATATACGCTTCCTCTAAAGCAGGGGTCCCCAAGGTTTTTTGTGACGCCGCGCCTCCTATCATTTCAGAAGGGAGGCGTGATAAAAAACCTTTGGGAATCCCTGCTCTAAAGCGTTAACGATCATAGAAAGAGAATAGATACGAATTACGACACAAATCACTAATTTGGCTTGGGGGACAGGAGAACCATAGATTAAGGATTGGTAGTCGCTTCACACACTACTGATACCGCGCATCGGCGTACCACTAAATTCCGGCAATTCATAATATGCCTGAACTGGCGTACCCACATAGTCTCGTAGCAAACAATGTTTGACGTTTTCAAACAAACTATGATATTACTGCAGTTAAGGAGCTATTGTTTGTGGGAAGGGCGGTATCTAGTAGCGACTAAGCTACTAATCCTAAATCTATGTGAAGAACATTTAAAAAAATGTTACTTTTGAATATTTAGGAAGACTTTTTTTTCGGGTTAGGGGCTATTTTTTTAATCAGTTTAATTTTTTTTAGGTAGGCAGTAGACCAGGTACTTACATGTAGGTTAAAAATATAATATTCATTTACAGGTATTTTTTTCAAAAATAACGTTTAAAGTTATAAAATGTGTCTACACACTGAATAGGCTACGTATTACGTACGTACGTACAATCTCTAATCTAAATTGGCAAGTGCTTGTCCTTTTTGCAGGAAGCATTGTAAAAGGGATAGCATGAGATTTAGAACTGTCAATTTAGATTATTCTTTCAAAACGGTAATTTAGGTTTTTATCTGTCCGAACGGTAATTTAGAGCAGTAATAAAATTATCAATATCTCCGGGGTTCGAATCCAGGCTCCACTAACTTTTCCGAGTTATGAGAAATCTTTACTCAGTAGTGGGTCGGCAATGCGTTGAGTTGAAGAAGAAATATAAATAACTATAATATACTTAAGTAATAATATATTTTTATTAAGGAATAGGTAGATAGGTACTTATCTAAAACTGTATCTTGTCATAAAACAACAATATTAAATAATTACCTACCCATATTATCTACGTAACAATAAATGTTTTTGGTAATACTATTATGTATTTACTTTTACATAATACTTTTATTTATACCTAAACCAGCTGTTATCCGCGACTTTGTCCGCATGTAATTAAGTTTAAAAAAATCGCGCGTGGTCTTTTGATTTTTCCGGGATGAAACATAGCCTAGGTTTGTTGTGACATAGGACTTGAAGAGTCCTCCAAATTCTCAACTATACCCATGCAAAAAATCAGATCGCTGCATTCCTTGATAGCTGCGTGATAGAAGGACAAACCAACAAACAAACACACTTTAGCATCTACAATAAGTATTACAAATGTTAACAAAATAAAACAAAAATATGTTTGTTTTTTGGTTCGTCCTTCAATCACGGAAAAATTGATCGACTTGATGTTTTGTATGGATATACCTGGAGGCTTATGATAGTTTTTGTCAAATGATACACGCGGGGTTTAATAAAGATCCTAACTCCATGCGGGCGAAACCGCGAGTAAAAGCTAGTTTTATATATCCTACTATCCTACTTATAATATTATAAACGCGAAAGTTTGTAAGGATGGGGAAAAAAGGCTCGTTTGTTTTGGTCACAACTTACAAACCGCATTTTAAATCGGTGTTTTCAGTATTTGTCATTTAAATACACTATATAGTAAACTAGCTGATGCCCGCGACTTCGTCCGCATGGATTTATTTTTTAAAAATCCCGCGGGAACTCTCATTATCCGAGATAAAAAGTAGCTCTCCCGGTCTGAGGAACCACTACTACATCCATTACTATACCCATGCAAAAAATCGCATCAATCCGCTGTTCTGTTGCGACGTGATTGAAGGACAAACCAACAAACAAACACACTTTCGCATTTATAATATCAGCAATGCTTTATTATAACACTTTTTATAATTGTTAAATTTTTTACCATAATTAACCAAATACAAAATTACGTTTAGCTGTCATTTACGTTTTGTTCTTCCACTGTCATTTTCGGTTTTTTATTCCATGTCAGATGCATTTTTGTTATACCAGGTTTTATATTGACTTGACGGAAACGCGGTCGAACGGGATAAAAAGTATCCTATGTCCGTCTCCTGGTTCTAAGCTACCTCTCCACCAATTTTGAGCCAAATCGGTTCATCCGTTCTTGAGTTATAAATAGTGTAACTAACACCACTTTCTTTTATATATATATATAGATATATATATATATATATATATATATATATATATATATATATATATATATATATATATATATATATATATTATATATATAATATATATATATATATATATATATATATATATATAGATAATATACCAAATTTCAAATTGCTAACTAGTTTAGTTTTTGAGATAGACCCCCTTACAAAATTGGACTAAAACCAAGAACTTTGACGGTATTTGAACTCCACTAAATGAGCTGAGCTATACAATGACATCCCACATGCCAGGGTAAAAAAAAAAAAATTATTTCGGCTCCTTTTCCATGTATGGAAAATAAAATAAAGGGGGCTCCCCTTTATTTTTAATTTTATTATTTGTTGTTATAGCGGCAATAGAAATACACAATATGTGTAAATTTCAACTGTCTATCTATTACGGTTTACGAGATACAGCCCGCTGACAGACGGACGGACGGACGGACAGCGGAGCCTTAGTAATAGGGTCCCGTTGGCACCCTTTGGGTACGGAGCCCTAACAAAAATGAGCTATAGAAAAATTCGTTGGTAGCCTAATTCTTAAGTCTAAGGATGAGATCTATAGATGGCACTCTCACTCAGCTCAGACTCAAGACTGAGTTAAAACGAGACAGATTTATGTCAGGATATATTTGTCTTACTTTAACTCTATCTTGAGTCTTGAGCAGAACCAGAGTACGATCTATACATCTCAGGCTCTCAGCTTAAGATAAAATTTAAAACATTTTTGATATCATTAAAAAAATTTCAAAGATTTTTGCAGTAAGTAATGTCTAGTACAATCAAAGTTGCAAATAAGTATGTTATAAAAAATCTTACACATCAAATATAAGTTATAATAAGCAATATTATAATTTTTAACACTTCACTTTTAATATTATACTTATGTGGATATTAAATAATAATTTAATTCTTACTACAATTAGTCAAGACTATCAAAGAACGGTTGGTGGAGTCAATTGACTTGTCATAGCAGCCAAATAAATAAATAAATTAGAATTTATCGTCACCAATCGCATTTAGAGACATTCATTATTATATTTAATAAGACATTAACTAATTATCATTAAATCTCTTAAATAAGCATTTATTAAGTTATTGCATAGCTTTTATCGCGGGCTTTGAGCGCGGCGACCGAATCAAGAAATTCCGTAACGAAAATAAACCTAACACCGTCGTTTCAGTTCGGCAGACTTCAGCACGGTGTTTGTGTGCGTGCGACTAGAAAATGCTATGCAATAGCTTTACCGCGGCAGTCCCCGAGTGCCACACGTATTTTTTATAAGAACTAACGAGGCGTTGAACTGATTTTGAGAGTGAACTTTTTTAAATCTATACTAAGGAGATCCTTAAGTAATGACGTAATACGTCACGCGGTTAACTCAAACATATGGCTAAGAATCAGAGCGTTCTTGCGGAAGCCTTCTGGCGTAGTAGGTACGCCGCGAGGCGACGCACCACGCGCCAAACAACGCGCCGCGTGTCCAGAAACGAGCCCTAAGAGTTACACGATAGAAAGAGAGGCAACTTCTAGGTGTATGTTACTGTAGGTAACATGGCACTGGGTGACCTTAATTGCGCTTTATTGTGTGTGTAAGGGCCTCATAAGTAGGCTCAGGACCGCTCAGCGGGCGATGGAGAGAGCTATGCTCGGAGTGTCCCTGCGGGATCGAATCAGAAATGAGGAGATCCGTAGGAGAACCAGAGTCACCGACATAGCTCAGCGAGTCGCCATACTGAAGTGGAAATGGGCGGGGCACATAGTTCGAAGAGCTGATGGTCGTTGGGGTCCCAAGGTGCTGGAGTGGCGACCCCGCACCGGGAAGCGCAGTGTTGGCAGACCCCCCACCAGGTGGACTGACGACATCAAACGAGTCGCAGGGAGCCGCTGGATTCAGGCGGCGCAAGACCGAGACCTGTGGAAGTCCATGCAAGAGACCTTTGTCCAACAGTGGACGTCTATCGGTTGATAAAGAAGAAGAAGAAGAAGAAGTGTGTGTGTGTGGTAGCAAGAGTCGCTATTTATTTTAATGATTTTGCGGAGAGAATCTTCTGTGCCTGTACCACTATTAAGCCTTGTACGGACTAAGCGTTGCAATGTCATAAGTGCCGAAATTTGGCCTACATGAAATAAACGATTTTGAATTTGAAATGTACTCTTAATCGGTTACGCTTATACAAAAACGCGTCTACCGTTCCTGGGGCAACGCGTATGCCTACAATATTTCGAAATCAAAATCAAAATTCATTTTCTTTTCCTTTTTGACATAACATCTATCTGTACGCGTATATAACATACTAGATTACGCTTGTTTTCTGTGGTAGAGATTTAAGACTGATGCCGGTTTCCACTAACCATTCCTAAATCACCCCTAAATAGGGAGTATTTTCACGTAGGCAAATCTACTATACTACTAAACACAATATCTTACCCAATATCATTTTCACCTTTAGGTGTACCCTAATGGTTCGTGAAAACGAAATTGAATTGACTTAAGCTTAGGCAGCCCGTAAAAGTTAGGGAACTAATAGGTCTCTTTTAGTTACTATTATTGGATTTCAATCTTTCTTTAAGTTTTTGCATCCTCTTGTACATATGAAGCTTGTCTGTTGTAAAAGTTGATTTTATCGCCTCTTGTTCCTGAAAAACCAAAATAAAAAAATGTTGAACAAATGTTGTGAACCCGCCATTCATAGCCATAAAGCCAATACTTTTTAATTGGGCATTTGAGTGTTGTCAAAATTTTGATAATAAAATCATTATATAAACGAAAATGTATATAACATGTAAGAGTAGGTAACAGCTGATCTGTGAACATGGAACTTTGATCCCTGCGAGATCAAATCAGAAATGACGAGATCCGCGGGAGAACCAAAGTCACCGACATAGCTCAGCAAGTCGCAAAAGTGAAGTGGAAATGGGCGGGGCACATAGTTCGAAGAGCTGATGGTCGTTGGGGCTCCAAGCCAAGGTGCTGGAGTGGCGACCCCGCACCGGGAAGCGCAGTGTTGGCAGACCCCCCACTAGGTGGACCGACGACATCAATTCAGTCGCAGGGAGCCGCTGGATTCAGGCGGCGCAAGACCGAAGCCTGTGGAAGTCTATGCAGGAGACCTTTGTCCAGCAGTAGACGTCTATAGGTTGATAAAGAAGAAGAGAAGATTTAAAAACTTTATTTTAAATATATAAAAATTTATCACACAAAATTATCCAATTAGAAAAGAAAAGTTTCGAAGGTAGGGAGACATAGAATTTTAAAAAGTCGCTCATTTTCTGATACAATGTTTTATATCGAAAAAATAGTGATTTTAATATTAGTAATGTATAAAAATCGCCATTTCATACTCCATGAAGACCACACTAAATACTAGTTACTTTTTAATAGTCGAAAAGTAAACATACAGAAGATGTGGTGGAAAACCTACTTCATAGCTGGCCGTTTTGCTGACACTGGCCGCTCGTCTGGACGAACAAATTCTACTTCGATGAATGTTATTTTTGTATAAAGAACATGCTCGTAATTTGAATCGTGTGGTAGACTGATGCGTGATTTGATGTGCGCGCTGGTTCATTCACATTCTAGATTTCTATCAAGAAGGTCGTGCGAGCTTAGACTTATTAGTGTATATATTTATATGAGTCAACCTCCGAACCTTGAAGCGAAAGCACCTCCTGACCTTTGACACGCTAAGGCAATAATTTCAGTCTATCACGCAAGTCCGATCTGAAACCCTAGTTCCGCGAATCGTTTTACAGTGCGATGTAACATTATAAATAGTAATTATAAAGTGAAATATACAAACGATCTTTCATTGACGAGGAACCTGAAGACTCTAACAGAATTAAGCATTTATTGTGGTGGTTTATAGCCATAATTTGGTGACCCCGACGTGATCGCTCCCCGCATCAGATAACACCTATATATAAAACCTTGTACATTTTTTAAATTTTTTTAAATTTTTAGCAATTTTTATTTAGCATGACGGAAGCAATACTCGCCCGCATTGAAGAGCTGAGCCAGGAGGTCTCGGCCTTCAAAAGGAGCGAAGAATTTCAAAGATCGCGTAATTTTTCGCGAAATTCACATAGGCCGAGAGATGGTCGCAATTTTAATTTGTGTTGGTATCATCATAGGTTTGCATCGCGCGCTGTTAAATGCGTGATGCCTTGTAAATATTTCAACCAACCGGATCGTTTTCAGCGTCACAATTCGCGACGGTCCAACAACAACAACAACAACAACAGCAACAATGTAAAGGCGGTGCCCAGCGCGAATCCCGCGCGCAGCCGTCGTTTGTTTGTTGGCGATTGGAATTCTGGTAAACGTTTTTTGATAGATACAGGGTCTGATGTATCGTGTTTCCCCGTTTCGTGGCTAAGTCATCGTCCTAAAGTAGCGGATTATTGCATGCGCGCCGCTAACGGCAGCGACATTAAAACGTTCGGGACTGTTTTATTATCGCTTGATTTTAGGTTAAGGCGCGATTTCAGGTGGAATTTTATTATATGCGATGTTACAACTGCGATTATTGGTGCAGATTTTCTCGCCTATTTTAATTTATTGCCGGATTGCAGATCAGGTCGAATTATAGATAATTCCACTGGTCTCACATGTGTTGCGTTGATTCATTCGCACGAGCAAGTGAGCGTTAAAACTATAGCTTCGAGGAACGAAATTTTATCAGAATTTCCTGCGCTTACTCGTCCACCTGGTCCGGATAGGGAGATAAAACATAACACCGTGCATTATATTCGGACTACTGATGGTCCTCCGGTGTGCTGCCGACCACGTCGCCTTGGTCCGCTCAAGTTGGCCGTCGCTAAGAAGGAATTCAGCAACATGATAGCTTGCGGTTATGCTAGGCCGTCTGATAGTCCGTGGTCTTCCCCTTTGCATTTAGCTCCAAAAGGTGAATCGGATTGGCGTCCGTGCGGTGATTATCGCGCATTAAACGCGAGGACAATCCCAGACCGCTACCCAGTAAGACATATTGGTGATTTTAACCAAAATTTGGTTGGTTCATCGGTATTCAGCACCATAGATCTTGTAAAAGCATATCACCAGATCCCAGTAGCAAAAGAGGATATATGTAAAACCGCGGTGGCGACAACTTTCGGTTTATATGAGTTCCCTTTTATGGCTTTCGGTTTGAGAAACGCTGGTCAGACGTTCCAGAGGTTCATCGACGAGGTTGTCCGCGGTTTGGATTTTTGTTTCGCGTATGTTGATGATATTTTAATTTTTTCAAAAGACAGCGAACAACATGCAGAGCATTTACGTATTCTTTTCAAACGCTTGGAAGAATACGGCATTGTTATTAACGAGAAAAAATGTCATTTTAATGTTCCAGAAGTTCGTTTCCTGGGATACAAGATAAGCGCTGCGGGGATTTGCCCTCCTGCTGACCGCATTAAAAGTCTGCAGGATTTTCCGCTACCCAAAACCGTTCAAGGTGTAAGGCGTTTCTTGGGTATGATAAATTTTTATCGTAAATTTCTCCCCAGTATAGCGCGATTCCAAGCTCCTTTAATAGATGCTTTATCAGAGATTCAAGGTAAAGGCGCTAAACCTTTTACTTGGACCCCTGACTTAGAGCAGTGTTTTTCGGATTGCAAAAATAACTTAGCTAATGCAACTCTTTTAGCTCACCCAGTCTCAACAGCTAGATTAGGCTTGTTCACAGATGCGTCGAGCTCTCATGTCGGTGCATGCCTGCAACAAGAGATTAAACAGGGCTGGCAACCTATCGCATTTTTCAGTAAAAAGCTGACTACCAAGCAATCAACTTGGCCGGCTTATTACCGTGAGCTCCTAGCGATTTATGAAAGTGTTCAACATTTTAGACACATTCTAGAAGCTCAGCACGCAACGATCTATACAGATCACAAACCTCTCCTTTACGTTTTTACACAAAAACGTGACAAGCTTCCGCCCGTACAGCTTAACCAAATAGTTTTCATTTCGCAGTTCACTACTGACATACAACATGTCAAGGGTGCGGAGAACATTGTGGCCGACACTTTCTCTCGCGTCGAGGCCGTCACTGCCGAAGAAATACTCTTGGCACTGGCGAAGTCGCAAGCATCCGATGAAGAACTGAAAACGCTGGGCGATTCGACGTCGTTAGAATTAACCCGTATCACTATTCCGGGTACCAGAGTAAGAATTACATGTGACGTTTCGACAGGTAAACCACGTCCTTACGTGACTCCGTCTTTCAGAAAAAGTGTCTTTGAAAATTTTCATAATTTGAGTCATCCTGGTTCTCGCGCTAGTTATAAGTTGATTTCAGAACGTTTTGTATGGCCGTCTATGAGAAAGGACTGCCGTGTTTGGACACGCGCGTGTCAAGCGTGTCAGTCATCTAAGGTGGTACGTCATACTAGTGCCCCTTTTTCTAAATTTCCCTGTCCCTCTGAGAGATTTGCAGATATTCATATGGATATTATAGGCCCGTTACCCATTTCAGCTGGCATGAAGTATTGTCTAACTATCATCGACAGGTTCACACGTTGGCCTGAAGTTCTTCCTATGCCAGACATTACTGCTGAGACTTGTGTATCAACCTACATTTCTGGTTGGCAGAGTCGCTTTGGCCAAGCTAGGTCTATTCAAACTGATCGAGGATCTCAATTTGGTTCGCATCTGTTTCAGAAGGTGTTTGAGTTGACTGGCACCAAGCATCAGTCGACCACCGCATATCATCCCCAAGCGAATGGGATGGTAGAGAGACTCCACCGGCAGCTGAAGGCAGCTATCATGTGCCACGCTAGCCCGAGGTGGACCGAGGTGCTGCCATGGGTACTCTTGGGCATCAGGAGTGCGTGGAAGGAGGACCTCGGAGCATCATGCGCAGAGCTCGTGTATGGTGAGCCCCTACGATTACCGGGTGAGTTTTTTAACCCTATAGTAGATCGTGTAGTTGACTATTCTTCCTTTGTAGATAGACTTAGATCGTATTTTAGAGCCCTATCTCCAGTACCCGCTTCTAATCACAATAGTAAAAAAATTTTTCATTTTCCTAAGGATCTTTTATCCTCGGATTTTGTTTTCGTTCGTAGAGGCCCATTCTGTAAGGCATTAGAGCCTCCTTATGTTGGCCCATTTAAAGTATTGGAGAGAGGTGATAAGTATTTTAGTTTAGATTTTAACGGTAGAATAGAAAAAGTTTCAGTAGATAGGCTGAAACCAGCTTTTATATTAGGCACTACCGAATTAGACCACTTGGACAGACCGGTCGTTAGGACCCGGTCGGGTCGAAGGGTACATTTCACTGTATAGAATTTACTAACATTTTTCTTTTTCTTTCCTTGCATTTCCAATCTCCGTGGGGGAGCGATGTGGTGGAAAACCTACTTCATAGCTGGCCGTTTTGCTGACACTGGCCGCTCGTCTGGACGAACAAATTCTACTTCGATGAATGTTATTTTTGTATAAAGAACATGCTCGTAATTTGAATCGTGTGGTAGACTGATGCGTGATTTGATGTGCGCGCTGGTTCATTCACATTCTAGATTTCTATCAAGAAGGTCGTGCGAGCTTAGACTTATTAGTGTATATATTTATATGAGTCAACCTCCGAACCTTGAAGCGAAAGCACCTCCTGACCTTTGACACGCTAAGGCAATAATTTCAGTCTATCACGCAAGTCCGATCTGAAACCCTAGTTCCGCGAATCGTTTTACAGTGCGATGTAACATTATAAATAGTAATTATAAAGTGAAATATACAAACGATCTTTCATTGACGAGGAACCTGAAGACTCTAACAGAATTAAGCATTTATTGTGGTGGTTTATAGCCATAAACACTAGTACTATAAAATCCCAATTGAAGCCTTTATCTAAGATAAATTTTTGAAAAAGAAGGTCTTTTCAGATAAAACAGTGTTACAAAACGAGATTTCATGGGGAAGCTATGATTTTCCAGGTTAAACCTAGCTTAGGTCTCTCCTTGTTAAATCTGTGCCTGTAACCTGCCTTTGAAAGTCCCATCTAAAGGATTCATCTTGTCACCATTAAGCCTCAGAAAAGATTAGTTACAGATCATAGATTATTTATAGATACAAACTATAAAAGGTCTCGTAAATGTAGTTATTAGGTACACATCTGAAATCTGTGACACTATATACATATAGGTATTTAATAGCCTTTTGCTTAAATCTAAGTCTAAACACCGTTTTCCATTGTGCATGATTCATAATATCAAGTGCATTCATCATGCATATCAAGTGCATTCATCATGCATATCAAGTGCATTTAACACGCATATCAAGTGCATTTATAATCAATCATTCTAATTAATGTAGCAGTGATAGCCTAATGGTTAGGACTGTGGTCTCCTATTCGGGGGTCGCAGGTTCGATCCCGGGTACGCACCTCTGACTTTTCGGAGTCAAGTGCCTTTAAGCAATTAAATATCACTTGCTTCAACGGTGAAGGAAAACATCGTGAGGAAACCTGCACACATGAGAGGTTTTCATAATATTCTTGAAGGTTTGTGAAGTCCGCCAACTCGCATTGGGCCAGCGTGGTGGACTATGGCCTATAACCCTTCTCTGAGAGGAGACCTGGGCTCAGTAGTGAGCCGTTGATGGGTTGCTAATGATGATGATGATGATTCTAATTAATCATTCCACCTTGCCTATTGAGGCTACAAAAAGATTATAGCATCATGCATACTTATTACCTACATTCATTGTTGAAAAGTAAAACAAGTGTAAATTGAAAATTTAAAAAACCCCCGACATGTGAATCTATGGCCCGACTCGATCCTCATCATCATCCTATCTAACACCTAATCATTGAGACCATTCTAATGAGCACACTATAATATCTGCTGTAAGTTGCTGTGGAGTTGGGTACGCTCAGGGTTACCATGGTTATATAACCCGAAGAAACAGTAGGCCTTTCAAATCAATCGTACCAGTGAAAGCTTGTAAGACCGCAGCACTTAAACAGCTGAACCGATTTTGATAAAACATGTCTAAGAACCACCGCTAGAAAACCTGGTTTTAAATTAAGAAAACCGCACCCAAGTCGGTTCATCCGTTTAAAAGCTACAGTACCACACACAAATAGCAGTCCAACTTATAAGGCTGCCCGCACACAGTCAATATTATTGTCAATATTTTTATTGACAATATTTTTTTTTATATGAAAAAATATTGATCAATAGAATAGAATAGAATAGAATAGAAATGTTTTTTATTCAAATAAACTTTTACAAGTACTTTTGAATCGTCAATGAGTCTACCACTGGTTCGGAATGCCGTTCCTACCGAGAAGAACCAGCAAGAAACTCGGCAGTTGCTCTTTTCAAAATACTTTTACAATATACTTAACAGATATTCTATGTATGCAGAGTTTCCACAATGAGGGAAAGGTCCACAAAAGCATACGTAATTATTTCTAATTATAATTCAACACATGTCAAGACGGGCAGACAGAAAGCAGCACCATTGCCGCTGGTGGCACCCATTCACGAGCATGACGCATGACCCAGCCATTGCTTCGCTCAACCATATTTTAGGGAACGCAACCATATTTTAGGGAAAATCCTTCAATACGCCCCGCACACGCGCAATATTATTGACAATATTCGTAAATATTGACAATAATATTGACTGTGTGCGGGCAGCCTAACACCCTTTTTCCGTCGGTGGTTAAAAAAAAATTATATATAATTTATGTAACTTACGTAAGGAAAAAATGGGATCTCTATGACGTACAGCTCAAAAAACGTAGACGCTACTATCAACGGTCCGGATCTCCTTTCGCATACATCCAACTGTACAGCGACCTTCCCATCCGGTAACCTTTAAATAAATTAACAGCCTTTAATTAATAACCTTTAATTAAATTAGCCTTAGAATAAATATTCCTAGAAAGAGAAACTTGATGCGGTGATAAGCCATTTTTAGGAAGCCGAAAGCATATTATCTTCTTACTATTCTTCTTTACACAATTTTAAGAAATCAGGTTAAAACTAATCTCATGAAAAAAGCATGTTATACAATTGAAGACTATATTATAAATGACAAAAAAGCGTGGATATTAATTCGTTCCAGCGATTCATGAGACAGTAGGTAATGATTAACCTGTAAATTATCTTTTTCCTCATTGTGGAAACACTGCATACATTGCACTTGTAAAAAAGTTTATTTGAATAAAAAACATTTCTATTCTATTCTATTCTACGCAGTATCGTCGCGTTAGTACGACGAGCTCGCAGAAAATTATTCAAAAATAATGTACTGTGCTGTGAAAGGGTGGCATAATTCATCACAATAACCATTAGGACGTAATTAACAGTACCAGTACAGAAAATAATTATAGTTCTTGCAATTCACGAGGGCGACTGACTTATGGTTGTGTGTGTGTCGTATGTGTAAGTGTGAGCGAGCGCAATGCTCGCGCCTGCCCGCTCCCACCTAGGCTTTGACAGGCACGCACACTTATGCAATGTGCATGTACACGAAGTAACCACAAGTAAAGCTTTATTAGAAACTTCCGATCAATGAGTATTTAATCTAAGCATTTAACCTATTTTTCCTTAGCTGTCCTAAAAGGTAAACAAATCGCAGAAAACGTACGGAAACAGAGCAATTAGTGTAAATTAAAAAAATTTTAAAAACAAGTTTTTAGTAGCTGGCTACATTATCAGACCCTGACATAGACATCATCTAGAACCTGAGTACTTCTCAAGACAAATCAAACGAGCCCAATTTCGATGGGGTTACGTCGTTTTATTACAGAGCTCCCAGAGTCATTTTTCAGCTAAATCATCAGATCAGCTTCATGTCACAATAAAATTGCATTGTCATTCAATTTACATATACATGCAAAATTTCAGCTCAATCGGAAACCGGGAAGCGGTTCTAATTCCACTTGCAAGATTTGACCGAAACATACATAGTACATACATTGCAAGTTAAATAAAAGCTTGTAAAAAAAGCGTAACCGACGAACGTAGCCGGGCGCTTATGACTTTTTTAACTTTGGGTTTCATTCTCAGCGCGGTAAAAAGACCTACGCGCGTTACCACACCACCGTAAAAGACGTACCGCGTAATTATTAGTATGGTATTTTATTATTTGTTGTTATAATATCGATAGAAATTCATTCAAACATCCTGTGAAAATTTCAAGTATCTACCTATTACGATTCATGAGATACGGCCAGCTAATGGACGGATGGGCAGACAGACACTGGAGGCTTTGTTATAGGGTCCAGTTGGCACTCTTTGGGTCATCGTCATCATCAGCAACCCATCAACGGCTCACTACTGAGCACAGGTCTCCTTTCAGAGAAGGATTATAGGCCATAGTCCACCACGCTGACCCAATGCGAATTGGCGGACTTCAACTCCCTCGAGAACATTATGAAGAACTCTCAGATGTGCAGGTTACCTCACCATGATTTCCTTCACCGTTGAAGCAAGTGATATTTAATTGCTTAAACGCACTTGACTCCGAAAAGTCAGAGGTGCGTACCCGGGATCGAACCTGCGACCCCCCGAATAGGTGACCACAGTCCTAACCACTAGGCTATCACTGCTTCACTCTTTGGGTACAGAAACTTAAAACCTTAAACCTTAACCTTATATGGGCTTGTCATTGGAGTCCCAAGATGCTGGCAGACCCCACACTAGGTGGACGACAACGACAACGACAATGACGACGACGACGACAACGACGACGACGATGACAACGACGGCATCAGATGAGTCGCAAGGCTCCTCTGAATACAAGCAGCGCAAGGCATGTGGAAGTCTATGCAAGAGACCTATGTGCCGCTCTGAACATCTGTCGGTGGTTTTAGAAGTAAAAATTTAAAAAAAAAATACCTTGCCAAATTTTCAAACATTGGTTTGAACGATGTCTTTTGACTGGACAGTCGGTACAGTAAGATATTTCCATCCCCTGTGGCAAATATTATAATGTCCACATAGAAAAACAATGCTGTGATCGGTGGAAACTCCAGATATAGATGTTTGTATTGGTCGGTCTGTAATAAAATTACATAATAAATAGTTTCTAACAAGAATAATTTAATATAAAAAATTCTTTTTAAAAAACCGACTTCAAACGCCCGCACCAGTACAAAGTATATAGTTAACTAGCTGACCCAGCGAACTTCGTACCGCCAACTTATCTATATAAATAAAACAAATAAACTATCCCAATCCAAAAAAACTATCCTATCTTTTAAGTTGGACTAAATCACAGATAGTTACGAAGTTTGATAAAAATCGGTTCAGTAGATTAGGAGTCCATCGCGGACAAACAACGTGACACGTAATTTATATATATTAAGATTTATTGTTGATATTTTAAAAATAGCTCGACCGATTTCGATAAAATTTCAATGGGACCACCTGGAAAGTATACCCTTTGAAACAAAAAAGATTTTTCCAAATCGGTTCAGGCGTCAGAGTAATCGGTGAACATACATAAAAAAAAATTCCAACAAATTGAGAACTTCCTCCTTTTTTGAACATGGTTAAAAAAGTTTAAAGAATATAACCAGACTATATGTAGATATGTAACATCCATTAAACTGATATTAATATATATATAGCTGTTCGTGCTGATTCACTGATTCACTGACTGATTGATCACCTCTCCTGTAAAATTTTGTATGAAAATTTTTTTTTTCACTTATGGTTTCGTATAGAAGACAAAAATTCATTCGGAGGAAAATTATGGAGAGAGCTGATGATTGAGGATTTCGGAGACGGGTGAAGAGCACGGTCAGGGTATCGAAGATAGGTGGAGGGTGCTCGAACAAATGTCACTCGAAACCTCATCCAATTCGCAATGAGCTGAAAAAAAATTCAAAATGGCGGAAAAAAGATGGCCGCCATACAAATTTCGTCAGTATCTATCTCGGCGAGTATAAAAGATGGAAGAGTGGTTTCTTGGCAAAAGATGATCAGGACCCAAAGATCTATTTGATGAATAGAAAAAAATCCAACATGGCGGAATTTTTTTTTCTCCATACAAAATATATGGCGAATATTGAATAGACTTGAAGCTGAGAACTATGCAAGACTTTGATACGGTTTCTTTTCAAAATTTGTTTTTATAAAAGAATTCTCATTCTGACAAATGATGAGATATGATGATCGAGGGTTTGGAAGGTGGGTGAGGAGCACGGCCATGGTAATGACGATAGGTGGGGGTGCTCGAACAAAAGTCACTCGAAACCTCATCCAATTGGCAGTGAGCTGAAAAAAATCCTAAATGGCGGATTCAAGATGGCGGCCATACAAACTTCAACGGTGTCTATCTCGGAGAGTATAAAAGATAGAAGAGTGGTTTTTTGATAGAAAATGATCAAGACCTGAAAGTCCACTTGACGATAGAAAAACCGCGGTCCGCTTGCGGGCCGCGCACCCACGCGCCCTACTAGTTTTGTATAAAATTCAACCTATGTCACCAGGACTATAACAAATTAACAAATCTGTTAACACCACATATATATTACTAGCGAGTAGCGACCCGCCCCGGCTTCGCACGGGTAGTAGAGCATATTACGCCTATGCTTGAAGTGTTCCATAAGTTATATCGAACAGCATATTGAACAGTACGTATAAAAGAAGTATCGCTCGGCTAATAGCAACAACGCGGCGCGCGCGGGGGTGGTCACTGGTCGCATGAGCGAGTCCCGTCATCGCCATCGTCGGGTTGAAATCTGCGTATTTATATTGGCGCGCGTTCGTTTTTATTTTGCGATAGCTCCTAAGATATTCATTTTAAGTGTATGGTGTAAAGGATTATCATAATGTGCATGAAATGCTTATGGTAACTAACGTATTTAAGTTGGGATTAATACTGTATCTGTCTAAACAGATTTCCAATTACTGCATAGTATGTGACCATTTTTTTTAGAAGTTTTAGGGTATATTGAGCTATCCTTAAAAGATAGATATATGCCATCGCGGACTTTTCTGTAAAGACTTATCCTACCATACCACCACCATAAATTGTTATGTTATATCTCAAAGGGCAGCGTATTAGGCAGCATTTTCGATGAAAGCTCCCAAGCAGCTTGAATTTTTCCGACATTGTCAACAATTATTGTCATATTTCAACTAATTTACACAAAACCTCAACAAATTATACACTAAAACCTACCTCATGAATCACCCTATCTATTAGTGAAAACTGCATGAAAATCTGTTCGGTAGTTTTGAGTTTATCGCGAACGGACAGACAGACAGACAGACAGACACAGACGCGGCGGGGGACTTTGTTTTATAATATTATGTAGTGATGTACTTCAAAATCGGCTCAATGATTTAGTCATTACTGTAGAGCATACGTAAATTCAATAAAAAACAAATACGTAAATACAATAAAAAACAAATACGTAAATACAAACATACATATACATAATATATAGACTGCTTAAATCATAATCAGGTAAAAACTTCAAAGGTTTACATTACAAAGAAAAAGTGATTTAGTTTGTACATGTATGTTGAACTCAGACTAACATAGCGCATAGGTTTCATTGTATCTTTAAAATTAAATGCCAGCCTGATATTTATAATCGAACAAAGTATTTTTTTTTAAACAAGAAGTCACACTAAATCTGACTAGTATTCTCCTATCCCATCAAAATCAATGTAAGCTTGTGTTAGGAGTGATTTACATCGATGGGAGTGAGTAAGACAATAGTGCAATGGGTGGAGATAGTAGTTTTCAGTCCAATTCTATTCCTATCCAGCTGCCCACAAGATAGTATAAAAAACTTATTACAATGTAATAGCTTCATAATAATGTTGTAAAATGCTTATTTTGAAAAGAGCAACTGCTGAGTTTCTTGCCGGCTCTTCTCAGCAGAATCTGCTTTCCGAACTGGTGGTAGACTCATGACTTGTCATAAGAGCCACAGGTTGGCCTACATGAAATAAATAATTTTGAATTTTTTTGAATTTTTATGAGAGCTACTTCCTTTTTGCCTGTCTGTACTAGACACTGATGACATGTGACTGATGTGCTGAATCGTTAAAAATGTATATCCACTGATATGGTTCCAAATACAGATATTTGGTGTTAAGATCAGTGGATACGGATACTTAAGAATACAAACTGTAGAATTTTTTAATTAATAAATACAATGTATAGTAACATTTTTACTTACTTCTATTTTTATTAAATTACGTGAATAGCATACAAAGTTTTTGTGATCGAATCCGTGTATATGTTTGATTTGCCTAATCCATTCTACTGGACAATTTATTGGTCTGTATTTCACTTTAACGTAATTATGAGGGTTTGTATCAAAACTTACTATGTGACCATGAAGAGTAAACAAATATATTACACCTTCATTATACTCAATTTCATTGATAATGTAATTTGACGCAAAGATAAATTGTGATGTCAATTCTTGAAGTGTGAGGTCCAAGGAGAAAACCTCTTTCTTGCAATGGAAATATAACATTTTATTGTTTGCAAGTATGAAATCATCTGCTTTAAAAAATGCTTCCGTTACGAATTCTGGTGTATCGTCATCAACTGTTCGTTGTATGTATATACCTGATTTTAGTTGTATGACAGTCACATTGTCGTTATTTGCAATTTTTAAACAATTTCTTTCAGGTACTGCAACAGTGATATACTTCAAGGTACTAGTGTCGTATAGAAACGTACCTTTATCATCTCTCAATGGTAATATTCCATAATCGATATTTAAAACATGCGAAATATCCCTTAGGGAAAATTTGTAGAATTCCCTTATTTCTATATCATATTCTTTTAAATCTGCCCATTGGCATAGGTTTCTGTAGATGTGATACCACATACATTGGTTCCCAGATTTTCTCTTAGCTATTTTCGAAGAATGTTTGAATTCCTTCCGACATTTTTCATGCCATAAATATTCTGAACTGTCGATTAATTCTTTCCACTCTTTGCAAACTCTCCTGCATCTTCCCAAGGTGGATCCGTTGATTTTTCGCAATATTATTTCGAAGAGTTCAAAGGGAAGTTTATTTATATACGAATCTTCACTCATATTTGCACTTTTGCACTAAAATAGAAACAATTTTACTTTCAGTATTGTCTTTTTACATTTTTCTGTTATTATATTACGTAAAATAGGTAAACATAAGAACTTACATACCGCCGTGCGCAAATATTTATTTTGTTTTTAATAGAGTACCGAAAGTAGGTACCTAAAACACTTGACAAGAGAACTCGTGATTTTGACATTTTATCTGTTGTTTTGATGTTGGCCAATCTGTTTTTCTGTCATGTGCTTACTGAACGTTAACATGCATAATTCCTAGTTCCATGGTATCTAAGCTTTTATTTAAACATTTTAACCGAAATAAATAAAACGGTGCAGTAATATTTTTCAGAAAAATCTTGATAAATCTACCTTATTTAGAGAGATGGATCTACCAATTCTCTGAATATTCACTACAGTAACTTATGAAAATAGACTAACTCGATGATTTCATGTTTTTGAATAATTTCCAAAGATACCAACCGTTTTTAGGGTTCCATACCAAAATGGTAAAAATGGAACCATTATGGTGAGACTTTCTCCGTCCGTCTGTCACAGTCGATTATTTCAGTAACTATTAAAGCTATCGACATGAAATTTGGCATAGTTGTGTATAATAGTGGCCCAAAATCATTGGAATAAAGAAAAATCGAAAATTATTTTTAGTTTTAATAAAAAAAGGGGGAAAATCGGGGGTTTGAAATTTCAAAGTAAAATAACTATATCGAGTGGGGTATCATATGAAAGGCCTTTACTTGTGCATTCTAAAACAGTTTTTTATTTATTTCTATATATAATAGTTTTTGAGTAATCGGTCAAAATGTCGAAAAAAATACCGTTCCCCCGCCTTATCTCCGAAGTTTACCAATCGAAAAATCTGAAATAATTATGATCAATAGAAGTTTATGTATATTTTACAGGAAAAATAAAAGCAACGCGTAAATTATTTTAGTTTGATTAAAAAAGGAGGAAAATCGGGGGTTTGAATTTTCAAAGTAAGATGACTATACCGAATGGGGTATCATATGAAAGGCCTTTACTTGTGCATTCTAAAACAGTTTTTTATTTATTTCTATGAAAAATAAAACCAACGCTCTAACTGTCATAGTTTTTTTTATATTAACAATAAACCTCTACAAACAAAGTTAACGATAAATAAGCAAATTAATATAATATCATCGTTTTACTTTTACTTTTGGAGTATGGAACCCTCGGTGCGCGAGTCCGTTGGTATATTTACTAAGGTTTAGGTTAATAATAATATTTACTTTTGGAAAAGTTATTGTGCAACCTTTCCTTCGTAGGATCGTAGGCGTTAATGTTTCATGAATCACTTAGATATTTACTTAATGAAATTGGCAACATCCTTTAGTTCAGCGATTTCTGATCAGCAGGTAGGTTTTAACCTCTTTTTATGTATATAATATCATTGGGTTTTAACGGCTTCTTTCTTAGGTTAGATTCCCAACTCGTAAGGTTGATTATATAAGTCTGCCCGCGAAATTCAAATTTAATTTGGTTTTTCCCAATTTGTAAACTAATACGACAAAGTAGGCTTATGGGCTATGGCATTCTAATTGCGCCAATGGAATTATCATCTTCACAGGTTTATATAAAAATCTTTACTTGAAAGTGTCCAGTTTAAGAAATAAGTCAGAATATCGACTAATTTGTGAGTAACTCACGTCCAACTCAATATTTTGGTTAATTTGTTAAACTGGTCACTTTCAAGTAAAGATTTTTATGTAAACCTGTTATATATATATATATATATATATATATATATATATATATATATATATAAGATAAGATGATAATTCCATTGGCGCAATTAGAATGCCATAAGCCTACTTTGTCGTATTACTTACAAATTGCGAAAAACCAAATTAAATTTGAATTTCGCGGGCAGACCCGTATAATCAACCTCGTTTGTTCAGCCAACGTTTGTTCAGCCATGCGATTGTGTAAGAAAATTATTATCGTACTAGCTGATGCCCGCGACTTCGTCCGCGTGGATTTAGTTATTAAAATCCCTCGGGAACTCTGATTTCCGGTATAAAAAAATAGCCTGTCACTCAGGTCCTCAACTGTACCCATGCAAAAAATCTCGTCAATCCGTAGCAGTTGCAGCGTGATTAAAGGACAAACCAACAAACACACTTTCGCATTTTACATTTAAAATATGTAAGTATAGTATCATTTGTTTGTACAATAGGGTGTAACTTCTTGAATGTAGGTAACTTCAGTAGGTACCTATAATATGAATTAAGTAATAAAGGTTTAAGATTTCAAATTCGATTTCTTACAGAATCGCTACTACTCCTCTACTTCTAATACCTAGCGGACTAAGCTAAGGCTAAGTTGAGGCTAAGCTAGTTTCTTAAATTATATATTTCTAGATATGAAATCAAACAAATTGAACCAACAATAAATGCTTTTATTTCAATGTAGTTTAATTCAATAAATAACAAATTGATAGAATGTCGTTGAAATGGATTCCCAAAACCATACCATAGGTAGGTAAGCACTTAATTTATTAAAAAAAATTCAAAATATCCCCACTGACTTAACCCATCGAGCGTCGGGCCCGGATAACTACCGCGCGCTCGACGTGTCGCGGGGTGTCGACCATGAATCGATTTTTTTTGCATACATTTTGTAAAATTCATATTTCTCGATTATGCTGCAAGGTTTTTACATGTATGTTATACCGTTTTGTTCGTTATGAAATTACCTACTCGAATATAAATTTGTTAATCTCCGTAAAAGCTCAGTAAAATATATTTACGATAATAAAGTCGTAATTGGCAAAACACATCATAAACTTCGCCATGTTTCCTCACTTTTCACTAATTTTGTGATAATATTTTCGAACACTGGCACTTAAATTACATAATATAAACTAACACCTATGAATATGTACTTTTTATTTGATTAGAAACTGGTTTATTTCACACCAAAACAACTTTTTGCAATTCAAAACACACTACGAAACCGAGGCGGCCATTACCCGAGCGGGCAAATTTGGGGCAAATACAAATTGTTCAGAAACGTGTACCCAACATTCTTGATGTAATGTCATTCTTTGACAACCAACTAATACGTTCCGACTACACACATTTTAAAATACAGCTTATGTTAAACGCATCCATTTGCCAAAGACAACATGACAGAATCCGCGCCACATAGGCGCGTCCGACACTCAAGAACAAAAAATTTGGCGCGCCAATGTGGCGCGTTCGACGCGCGAGGGGTTAAGTACAATAAAAAATAATAGGTACAAAAAGAAAATTATGCTTATTAAATAAATTAATATAAAACATCACAATTAAAAGTTTAATACTTAATAATTTTAAAAACATAATAAATATACCTACGTAGGTAAATAGCTAATAAAAAGTTCGAAATACAAAATTAACCTAAAGGTTACGCAGATTGCAAAATTACAGTTTGTCTAACCAGTTTCCTCCCCGTTCGACTTTATGGCGCTACTTTATTTTATTTATTTATTAAAATAACATACTTAAATATTTTATTTTTTAATAAAGGCAAATCAACTGTGAAATCATAATATCATTATGGTGTATTCAGGGCATAGATACTACTACGCTCGCGTCGTCATTGTATAGTATCAATTGAATAAGTTTCAAAAAAAAGTATGGTTCTTCATTTCTATTCTATTCAATATTTTTACAGATGATTCACTTGCACAGTGCACACACATTATATTATACCATTCATTATTTTCAAGGACGTTTTTTAGACGCTGTATAGTATTTTCATTAAAATTCGTACACACTTATGCTTTCAGTGTGAAGTCTTGCCATGCAATATCAGTCTTCAGACTTTTCAGTTGAAGTAAATAATTTATTTTACTTCTTAGGAATGATAAAATTTCGTAAACTTAAATTTAAACGACTTGACAGCACTTAAGCACTCAACACATCTATGGGGCTCTTCAGCCGCCCCATATTGTTATTGCTGGATAGATTAATAATATAGACTGGACTCTTGCAACTGATATGTATTAAATATTACATTAAGGCCCGCTTGCAGAAACGTTTTAACCCAGAATTAGTAGCTAACTCTGGGTTAAAACGTTAAAACTGGGACAGATTTGACAGATCTTGTATTAAGCTTCTGTCAAAATTACAAATTTATACGTCTCTGCAAGTGGGCCTTATGAGCCACAAAAAAGAAGAAGAAGAAGAAGTGGGCCTTAAACGACTTCAAAAATAAACATTACTTAGACATTACTAGTATCAAAATCACAGTAACAAGAATTTGGATAGAGGCCGGCCGAATGGTGATAAAGAATTATTTTTTGCGCAGACAGCTTGTGCATCTATTTATATGTTTTCAATGTTCGGAAATCAAAACGTTCTCGCTGACAGATGACTGGCTAGTTCAAACCTTATTGAAAGAGGTTGTACGCCACACACCGAATTCACCGGCTACTTTTACATCGTACTTTTTTTTTGGAACTTCCCCTTATGTAGAAATATTATATTAATTTATTCTAACAAAGTTGCATAGGTTAAATCGGCTTGGCATCCATCAGCTGCCCACAAAGTAGTATAAAAAATTTATTATAATGTTATAGCTTCATAATAATATTGTAAAATGATAAATGATTGTTTTGAAAAGAGCAACTGCTGAGTTCCTTGCCGGCTCTTCTCAGCAGAATCCGCTTTCCGAACCGGTGGTAGAGTCATGACTTGTCATAACAGCCACAGGTTGGCCTACGTGAAATAAATAATTTTGAATTTGAATGACTGATGCAGCTTGACATAATCGACCTGCAGTACTGATGACTTGGTAACATTGTTACAAAGCCGGCGGCTTGAACATCGCATGCAAACCATCGGCATAATTTTGTCTTAATAAGGATCGATGTTTGTTGCTGTCCCAAGTTGCTGGAATGGCGACCTTATACTGAAATGACCCCCAGTAGAGGTGGTCCGAAGACCTCAGGCGAATCGCAGGGCTTATCTGAATACAGGCTGTGAAACAGAGCAGAGTTACTTTATATTCTATAAAAAAATAACACAGGTCAACACAAATTTTGGTTCTGGGTTCTACATATACGATTTTTATTCCTTCTATACATTAATAATTAAAGAAAGAATTGTTTCGCCATAAAAAGTTTGCTTTTGTAGCTGTAAAAATGAAAATATTTTAAGCAAACTTTTTCTTTACATGAAAAATGAGGCCCCCAATTTTTGTCTTGACTTCGTTTTTGAAGTTTAAAATTAGCTTTATAGGTTTCGAAAAGCTTCGAATTTATAGGCAAATAATTTTTTTTTAGATCTTGTTTTAATAAATTTGCTGCAAATATAGCAGAATGAGGCCATTTTTGACCTTACGGTTACACAAAATGGGATAAATTGCTCCATTGCTCATGAACATAGTCTGTGTTCATGCTCATATGACAAGAAAAACTACGAGATTGAATTTCAGTGCTTTCCCCATGAACTGTTTGTGTGTTTGTTTATTAAAATACGTTTTTCCTTGGACATTAAAAATATTGAATATTTATTCATCATTTTTAAATGTATAGACGCAAAGTTTTTCAAGATAAAACGATGGCTTTAGTTATTTTTCAGTATACGAATGAAAAAATAACAACTTAAAAAAAATGTTGACTTGTGTAATGCGCACGCAATTTAAATGCTAACAGGCACGGCTGCACACCTTCCATAACTTTAGTCAGAACAGAAATATAATGAAGTGATCTTGTGTTGAGTGAAGTTAGCAAGAGGCGCAAAACAGCGACTGTTAGCATTTGAATGGGCTTATAGGTACGTAATACTTTATAATGGTGATAATTCCGCTTGAGTAAGGTATCTATTACTATTAAATAATAAATATAAATAAATAATGACTTTTTGAGCATTGTTTTCGTTTTTACATAACAGAACTTATATTTTACGGTCGATTAGGGACCTCACGCACTACACTGCCACGACCGAGACCACGACCAACGACCAGTGGCCGCAGCGTTCAGTTAAGTGGCCACCTAATAAATCATCAGAAACGCATCAACGGCTCACTACTGATCGCAGGTCTCCTCTCGGAAGGATTACAGGTCATGGTCGACCACGCTGGCCCAATGCGAATTGGCAGACTTCACACACATTTGAGAACATTTTGGAGAACTCTCAGGCGTACAGGTTATCTAATATGTCAGCATCGTAATCCAATACGCATCGCGCACTTGGCCACGACTAACTGGCCGCACGACTTGGGGTAACTTTGTGTAACTTAACTATGAGCGTCAATATAAGGTTATGTGCGTCTACGACCAAGGTTGCGATCACAATGACGATGAACAGTCGTGGTCTTGTTCGCGTAGTGCGTAAAGTTCCTTAACAAGAATTGGCATATTATCATTGAAATTCTAAATCTTAGAATAGGGTATTTGAACTTAAGGTCATCGTCTACTATACAGATCCGTACCTGCACCTGGTTACTATTTTTTTATTTATATTTTATTTATTAATACATAAATGTATTACAATATTGATGCATCAGTGCAACTAAAACCGCAGTCAATCGACTGCGGTTTTAGTTGCAATGAAATTTCATTGTATACTCTGTTTAAACATATTAAGTAAGTAACGTCATATTATTATTATTTTGATACGGACATAATATTTACATGTTGCTAGACATATCGACGCAAAATATAATTTCAGGATCATTTAAATGTATTATACTTACATACTAATTTACAGGATCATAATATTATAGATGCTTTGAGCCATACGCCTCTGAGGTACCTATGTATTTTAAGAATTAAAACATAGAAAATTACTTTAAATAAATATGACTATATAATAATGTGATTGTAATTAATGAAAGAATAAATACCCACGCTATCAAAATTACAAAAGTAACTTGCGTGAAAATAGAGATGTTTGAAGGATCATAATTTCCACAACACAACTATATAGGTATAATTAATTTTTCATCATACCTATTCGAAAAACGAATATTGGCATCAGAGGATAGCGGGAGCAAAATTTAATTTTAACCCCATGGGACTTTTCATTTCTCTCTTCTGATTGGTCCGCGGTCTTGCTTTAATATGTGTCGAAATTCAAAAATGTTTGAGAAGCCGTTGTCTTCGATAAGTCACGTGATCAATTTGTCCATCAGATATATGCCCATACTGTATCCAACATAAATATTAATGTTTAATTATTTGATAAAAAAATATTTTTATTTTATTTAAACTTTCAATATACGATGTCTATACATAGTAGGTTGATACTCCTAGCTTTTTCTCATAGGTAATGATGAAAAATAATGTGTGTCATTCGGGGCCAAAATATTTTGTTCTCGGGCGGCGTATATTGAATTCGTCGCTACGCTCAGGATTCTTCTTTAGAATATATTACTATAGAATCCTTCCCTTCGCTCTGAATTCAAAATAACGCCCTCGGGAACAAAAAATTTCTTTGGCCCCATATAACACAAATAACTGTTATACCACAATTAAAGCGAAACTAATGACATGTCAAAAGTTAAAATCCGTTCAACAATTTAAAACTACAGAGCGTGCCGAAGAAATAAACATAATAATACTAACAAATGTACATTTATAAGTATTATTATTATAAATGTACATTTGTATGTATTATTGTAAGTATACATAGTACAATAATAATATTAAAGGACAGATTTGCTCGACTGCAAAAGTCATTCCCAATTTTATTTTGACGCTTACTTTAATGTGACTGTAAACTGTTGTTATCATGGTACAGTCCTGTATAATGGGCGACAACTAACGCATTGTGGATCTAACAAATGACAAATTGACACTTATTCCTTATAGATTAAAGCTCAAAATCAACTATCCTTAAGTATACTAGAAACGACTAGCATGGTGAAGCTACCAATGAGGTATAGTGTAGCTGGAATCGATGCCAGCAACTTGTATCGTTCTTCTGTAAAAAAAAAGAATTATATGTAAGAACATGTTATAATATTTTAATTCAATCGTTTCTTTTTTTTTTTAAAGAATATTAGTCAAATTGAAGTTGACTAATATCCTTCTTATCCAAAGTTCTTATCCCCTCCAACTAAGCGGAAAGCTTGTGTTAGGAGTGGGTACGACAATAGTGCAACGGGTGGGATTCGAACCTGCGACCTTTCAGTTTTCAGTCCGCACCTTTAACCGTTGGGCTATTGAGGCTCTAAATTAAATTAAGATTTCTAGATTAAATTAAGGCAATTCCGATCCGAAAATATATTTCTACCTTGAAACTACATGTTGAGATTATGATTATAACTATTTAAAAACTGTAAATAATTAGTCTAAATAAAAGGAGATGGATGATGTAAGATCTGAGGTGCGATTGTCTAAAGTTATTCCATTGATCGTAATCGTATTCGATGACATTAGCGTCAAAGTAAGATAAACCATAACATCATTGAATTAAGGCTCAATTTCGTGTATGCATTTTTATACGTTTACGTATGTACGATATGCTCCAATATTAAATACGGTTGTACTGAATTTGTGACTTCAATCAATACAGTCAAGGATTATATATTTTACTTTCACGCTAATGTCATTGAATACGAATACGATCAATGGAATAACTTTTAGACAATTGGTACCCAGAGTGACGATCGCAATCGCCTTTAGAAAAAGTTTGTCGTAGGGAATTTTTGAAACTACCCCAAAAATACAAATAATATTATTTAATGCATTTATAAACCATAATATTTAAATAAATGAAAATAGCCAACCCAAAGAAATGTGCCTTGTCTTGACAAGGGTTTCATAGCGAATGAAAATAATTATAAGTATATATTATACTTATTTTAATAACTTATCTTTTAATGTTTTCAATTGTGTAGTTGATTTTTAGGTCACTTCCGAAATATGTACATAAGAGCGGAAACTTTAAGGTATTTTCAAGTACAATTAATTAATTAAACAAATTAAACTATAATTTCAAAAGTTCAAACAAAATTCTTAGTTTTGAGTTGATTAGGAAAATTAATTTGGTACTAATAAATTACAAGTTGGGCCATTTAACTAATTAACGTCTCGACACTTGCTTGAGTAAAATAGACCTTAACGGCTTGGCAGTTAAGATAGCTTTTATTAAACTCCTGCCTTAATGGAGTTAGGAATTCCAATCACAACCAAATTCTTTTAAGTGATAAATAAAAGTGAAATAAATAAAAATAAGAAAAAAATAATTTAAGTGTGCTTTGAGCAATTAAATATCACTTGATTTATCGTGAAGAAACCTGCATGCCTGAGTCCATTATTTTGTATTCGTTGACAAGATAGCCCGTGACTGCGACCCTACCTGATGGTAAGTGATGATGCGGTTTTTTATAGTAGTGGGCTAACTTAGAAAGTTAAGTAAAAAGATGTGTCTGCCAATTTTAACCTGGCCAGCCCGGTGTTGTAATTCCAAAACCTTTCTCATTCTAAGAGACCTTCATATCTTCAGGATAACTTCACACTCTCTCAACACCACGTTTTAACTATAAGGTTTATAGAACGCTGTTATTTGTTCTAAATAAGAGGGTAGTTGTATTATTTTCAACGATGTATAGCATGCACTTTTTTCATAAGTTTAAGTGCCAATAAATTGGGGGGCTGACAACATCAGAGCAGGTTTCCCTGAGTACTTAAAGGTGACAACTGACACTACGTTTTAAACTATGAAGATTTGTAGAAAGCTTGTATTTGCTCTAAATAAGAGGGTATTAGTATTATTTTCAACGAAGTATAGCATGCACTTTTTTCATAAGTTTAAGAGTGCCAATTAATTGAGGGGCTGACAACATCAGAGCAGGTTTCCCTAAGTACTTAAAGGTGACAACTGACACTACGTTTTAAACTATGAAGATTTGTAGAAAGCTTTTATTTGTTCTAAATAAGAGGGTAGTTGTATTATTTTCTATGAAATATAAATAATATCATGCAAAAGTATATAAGTCAAGGGACAAATTTAACGGATAAGAGCAAGTGGAATTGAAGTTTTCTTCACCATTTTGTCCGTGAAGATAATATGACAGAAATTCAATACACATTTCTATTATTTCTGAAATTCCGCAAGCCTTTTTCCGCAAGAAATATCCCTGTCCTAATAAAAAAAATTAAAGACCTTTAGTAAGTGAAATAATATTTTTATTTTTAAGTTCAAATCAAGCCTAAAGTTAAGTAACTACTTGAGCTTTTACATTATTTCAACAAAAATATAACAACAATACAAAATACATAAGGGGCTTTAGATATATTCACGACTGACCTTTGAATTTAAGTACACAGAGGGCAGTAGCACATCTCAGCGGAATGAAAGAGCAACAAAATTACATTGACATGCGGAACAAAAGCGAAACAACAGCGAAACTGCATGTTTTAACGCAGTTTTTTTATATAATTGATATGGATTATACGAGTACGTAGCACGATGAATGTTTTAGTTGGAAATGTCGGTAGTTCGATGTTGCATGGACCGTGGTCACGACGGGACTGCGGTGTTTCGAGACGTCAAATTGAAGCTGTCCCGAGTAGGATATATCTACCCGCCTTCTTGGTCATTTTGAAGGAACGTCAACTAAAACATTCGCCTTGATACGGTGTTTGTATAATCCATAGCAATTATGTCATTAAACAACACAATAAGTTTAAAATGAATATGAACCATTTTGAACCACTAACATGGTATTCCTTATGTCACAAATATCGATACTTTACTCTTTAAAACCGAGCCACTCAAAAGTCTATTGCTCACAAACTAATCATGCCTTAATACTTAGTTATTCTCTTAAAACGCTAAAACCCTACCTATAGCCGTCTCCTCCACCCCTATAACGGCCCCTTTCCTCACATCTAATCTATTTAACCACAAACACGACAGACAAACACCATCTGAACGTGAGGGTAGTTATCAAAAACATCTAAATATTAATTAATCAATTACACTAATCTTAAGCGCACTGGCAATATTTATTCGATTAGGGCGCGATTGCTATCGCAATCCCTCAATCAAATACAACGACCTAGACACGAAAGGATCTATTAGTCGGATGAGAGACTGGCAGAGACTGAACTCGCATCGTCAAAATAGCTGCATTCATACTAATATTACAAGATGGCGCGCAAGATGGCGTGCCCACACTGTCAACATTGACAAATGTCGATTCAATTAAACTAATTTCAATAAACAAAATGACGACATCTTTATCATTTCTTAAAGTCTTTATCAATTTTAAACATGAATCTGACAATTCAATCATGTTCCTGACACTTACTTTTGAACATGACTAATATTTAATTCTCCTCTACCCTCCAAATAAGCGTAAAGCTTGTTTTAGGAGTGCGTACGACAATAGTGCAACGGGTGGATGGAACCTGCGACCTTTAGGTTTTCAGTCCTTAACCTTTGCGCTATTAAGACCAGTGCATATCTATCTACCTTGTGCTACCATCCTGAATGCAAGTATACTACGTGTTTATGACGAATTCTCATACATCTAGGGTTCGATTCCTTAACGAAAAGTAATCAAAAATGGCTAAGGACCATGTGTTCCAAAACGGATATTTTCGGAGAAAATAATTTTTCTTTTGTCAATAGATCTAAAATTGTTTCCCATATGCCGCATCCTTGTTTTTGCGACGCTGCCAAACTTGATGTTTTTGCTGACCGTAAAAACACTGCTAAGCATAGATTTTATCAATGAACGTTAGAAAGGGACATCGTTCATTGTATAGTAAAATTAAGACCATTCATAATTTATGTTTTAAAATGCGACGTTGTCGGTTTTTACACAAGGGTGTGAGTAACATGGATAGTCGGAAATATTTGAATTACTTTGTATGAAAACTGTTTTTTTTTTATTACTTCTTATGCAGTTCGATTTTTATAAGTGTTCTCTTCAATACCTCGAAGTTATGGGAATTCGTCATAAATACGTTGTATAGTAAGTATAGTAATATCCTAAAGTAAGATCTTTCACATCTTGTCATTTCGAATAGATTTAGAACTTAACAAACCTGTAAATTTTAAGATGGTTTTTACTATTATTCTCATCTCAGATCTCGACTGTGCTCTCAGTTGGTGGTAAGTGACAATACAATCCAACATGGAAGCGAGATAGCTTGGAAAGGGGTATTGTAAATATTAATGCCATATCCAGTAGCGGTTTTAATGCGGAACGTTATTGCCCTTGCCGGGAATCGAACCCCAGACCTCCCACTTATAACAAGTATAATTTAATATAAAAATTCTTTTTAAACAACCGACTTCCAACTCCCGCTTTACTACATTACACACACTATAAGTATATAATTTATTGTTGATATTTTAAAAACCCTTTCAAACAAAAAAAGAATTTTCCAAATCGGTTCAGGCGTCTTCGAGTAATCGGTAGAAATACATAAAAAAAAATTTAAGATTCTGACTAATTGATAACCTCCTCCTTTTTTGAAGTCGGTTAAATACACAGCGCTAACCACCGCGTCGCGGAGTTTCTTCAGTTCGATTTTTAAAAATGCCCCAGCGCCCTCTAGATTTTATGGACAAACTCTAACCATAAACCAAGGTGGTTTAGGTACATTTTACTCTGGTTTTAATGTAGTTCTAACATGGAAGTAAGATTGTGATCTATATGGTTTGTCACTGAAATTCCAACTGAGTAAATATTATGCGACAAAATTAAGTATATCGAACGACACGCGTAGTTTGACCAGGAATATGATATCTAATTTGACAGTATAAAAGCCGAATGGTGTTATTTGGTGTTATTTGACAATTTGAGCTTAGTGATGTATAAACTAAATGAAAATCGAATAAACACAAACTGCGATGTTTTCTTTCACTAACACTTACGTAATTGTAATGAACAAAAATTGGATAAAATATAAGTGTACTTAGTTTTTATTTCAGTCCTACTTCCATTTTTTTTTCTAAAAAAGAATATCAACCAAGTTGAACTTGACTAATATTCTCCTCTCCCCTCCAAATAAGCGGAAAGCTTGTGCCAGGAGTGGGTACGACAATAGTGCAACGGGTGGGATTCGAACCTGCGACCTTTCAGTTTTCAGTCCGCACCTTTAACCGTTGCTATTGAGGCTTCAAATACTATTCCTACTTCCATGAGTTCGATACTCGATTCAACTTTTTCGAGATGTGAAAAGTCGTACTGAGCTACAAACAATACGCGGTATTTTCACAGCGCACTTTTCAGTATGCTAGCAAAATAACACCACCAGCATGAGAATACAACTGATGCGGTCGGATCGTGATACTGACGACATCTGTCCCCACAACTAAGGATCAAAGTTTCAGTTTAATGATACTAGCTAAAACCCCGCAAATAATTAAATACTACCTAAAAATTAAAATTCGATATGCAAGACACGAGTAAAACTATGAGACTTCGTAATATCCGATATTTTATCGCCATTGGAACAACCGTTATGGTGTTATTTGAAAGGGTATTTATCATTTCTTAACCATAACTTCATTGCTCCGGACGAAAAAAACCACGTAACAAATTAATAAACTAAAATAACTTTGTCATTCTGGACGGTTGTCTTAAATAACTTTAAAATAAAATAAAATAAAAAACTTAACCTATCTGTACAACGTAAAGTTTGCTACCGTTCACGATGGCGACAAATTAGTGAACATATTGCGAATATTTCGAAAAATCGCGGGTAGTTTATTAATATTTATCCTTTTCTTAATAGCGCCACCTATCGGCAAAGCCTCCAAATCATCGTACACGCAAACGCTATTGCGCTTAGAGTCGCACACGATCGGTTTGTCCTCATCGAAAATTATCTCTGGATCGTTCTCGATTATCTCCTCTATCGTTTGCCAGTCCGTGACAATCTTTTTCTTACTCTGGCAACACTGACACATGTCATAGTCGCATTCCTTTTTACTCAAATAGTACTCTGCGTCATCTAATATGGTGTGTTCGTCTTTGGGTTCCTTTAGGGGGACGAATATGGAGAATTTTCGGGCGGAGTGTTTTATTAACTCGTTTAGCATGACGTCCACGTCTTCCGGTGGCGGGTGTATGTTGTCTATGACATAGCCTATGTCATAGGAGTTTTTCCTGCTGTCGGAAGGGGTAAGCGTTTCGCTTGGGAGCATACTCTTTCGTCTCTGACCTGTCATCGCGATGGACTTCTTGGTGGTCGCCCAGCCGAGGGAGCGTTGGACCGCCATCTTCCATTTTGTGTATCGCGCGTCACGATCTGGAGACAGAAACAAAATCTTTTGTGGGTACTAAACATCAGCAACCCATCAACTGCTCACTACTGAGCGCAGGTCTCCTCTCAGAGAAGGGTTATAGGCCACAGTCCACCACGCTGGACCAATACGAATTGGCGGACTTCACACACCTTTGAGAAAATTATGAAGAACTCTCAGGCGTGCAGGTTTCCTAACGATGTTTTCCTTCACTGTTGAAGCTTGTGATATTTAATTAAATATCACAAGCTTCAACGGTGAAAGAATGCCCGATTTTAATCTTATTGATATATATTTTAAAATACTTAGATGATATTTTTAACACACTAAGATGAGTTCTTAATAAAGGTATTGAAAAAAAATTGAAAGGAAACTGAATATAAATTAATGAACTCGCTGGTAAGTAAAAAAATATGTGGTTACTCACCATCATCCGTAGTGGTGGGTAAGAATGTGTCCGCCGGAGTAGCGTGGTGTCGCCACCGGTCACTACTCCACACGCCTACTGATTGTCCCGCAACTATGGCTACGCCCAGCGCCGCCATATCCCATGACTGAGCACGCACTGGAAATAGTATAGTGGGTAACTAAATGCTTGTGGAACACACCACTAAGTTGTGGACTACACCACAAGATCGATCGATCACACACGCCTACTGAATGTCCCGCAACTATGCCCACGCCCAGCGCCGTCATATTCCACGACTGGGCACGTACTGGAAAGTTTGATGGGTAACTAAATGCTTGTGGAACACATCACTAAGTTGTGGATTACACCACAAGATCGACCGATCACCACAACGACACGGAAATTCATCACTCGTCATCAGGGCATTAAATACTTAGAATGTGGAGTCATCAGTTAACGAAAACTTGGATTTGGTGCGAGATAGCTTTAGCACGTCTCTTTCATATCATTTAAATCTCTACTGTTACTCGCAGAAGGGCGTGAGTGACGCGCTAAGCATAGCACATAGGACATTCTTAGCGCACTAACAATGAAACTGTGCCACAGTCTAAAGCCAAACTTATGGACATCGTAAGCGCCTAGCTATGCTCTTCGGCTACGCGTTTCTCTGGAACGTTTTCTTTTATTTTTTGACCTTTTATTTTGATTTCATCAAAATAGCTTAAGAGAAATAGATTACAGACATAATTTAAGGAATGTTTCTGAACGTGGTTATTTTTTAGAAGTAACTGTATAAATTATAAAAATATAAAATGCGTAAGTGTCGTGGAACACTCAGTTGGAACGAAGTTCATATTTAAACAATAACATTATGAAAATATGCGCCCTCCGGCACGTTGGACTGATGATATAAAACGGGTGGCGGGAAGTGGCTGGATGAGGAAGGCTGAGGACCGGGTGTGGTGGCGTTCTCTGGGAAAGGCCTATGTTCAGCAGTGGACGTCCGCAGGCTGAGATGATGATGATGATGATGATGATTATGAAAATATTATCTTCTAATAATGAAAACATTACCTTTTAGAATTAACGCCGTCTCTGGCCACATGTTAGAACCATCTCGTAGTAAATAAGCGCGCACCTGTGACTGAGCACAGCCAATGGTATACGCGCTATGAATAACCGTCTACACTACTCGTGACGGAAAATTCTTACACTTTTTTTGCCTAGCCTCCATTTGCCACACCGTCCAAAAAGGAATTTCGTAACAAAAACTAAAAAATCGACTTACACACGGGAATCCCAACTAAGTCTGCCTGCAGTTGCATCAGTAGGTCGTTGGAAGACATCTTCCCGTCCACATTCAATTTTGACAGCGGCATGCCACAGTCTTTGTTCATCGCTTCGAGGATATCTCTGTAAAAGGATAAAAGTTTAAAAACTTGACCCAACTATAATTTAACTAACCGACTTCAAAAAGGAAGGAGGTTATCAATTCGTCGGAATCTTTTTTTTATGTATGTTCATCGATTACTCGAAGACGCCTGAACCGATTTGGAAAATTCTTTTTTTGTTTGATAGGGTATACTCCTCAGGTGGTCCCATATAAATTTTATCGATATCGGTCGAGCGGTTTTTAAAATATCAACAACAAATTAAATACTTTGTATAGTGTATGTGTAATATAGTAAAGTGGGAATTTGAAGTCGGAATTGAAAAGAATTTTTTATATTAAATTATATAGTATAAAAAATTATTTAAAAAAAACCGACTTCAAACGCCCGCGCCGCTACAAAGTATACAATTTATTGTTGATTTTTTTAAAAACCGCTCGACCGATTTCGCTCAAATTTAAATGGGACTACGTGGGAAGTATACCCTTTTACCCTTTCAAAACAAAAAAAAATCGGCCAAGTGCGAGTCGGGCCTCGCTTTTTTAGGGTTCCGTTAAAAAAATTAAATTAAAAAATTTCCATCTACCCACCTACCCATTTTATTTAATTTTTTTAATTTAATTTAATTTTTATTATTTGTTGTTATAGCGGCAATAGAAATACATAATATGTGAAAATTTCATCTGTCTATCTATTACGGTTTACGAGATACAGCCCTCTGACAGACGGACGGACGGACAGCGTAGGCTTAGTAATAGGGTCCCGTTGGTACCCTTTGGGTACGGAACCCTAAAAACGAATTTTCCAAATCGGTTCAGGCGTCTTCGAGTAATCGGTGAACATACATTAAAAAAACCCGACAAATTGAATTCCTTCCTTTTTGAAGTCGGTTATAAATTGGATCTAACATCCGTCGTATTTATTTATGTTTGTATACAATGTAGCTTATATAAATGCTTTTTATTTCTTCTATATCACCCGCGCCATCACAGAGAATCGATTGACACCTCATTTATCAAAATCGGTTCAGTAGTTTATTTCGTTCTGGTGAAACATTCGTAAAGAAGTCACATACATAGAGATACATAGACATCATAATCGTAAGTCGAAGGGCCAAGGAAGGTTTGACGTGAGTAACCTAATTTCTTAAACTGGACACTTTCAAGTAAAGATTTTTATATTAACCTGTAAAGATGATACTGCCATTGGCGCAATTAGAATGCCATAAGCCTAATTTATCGTATTAGTTTACAAATTACGAAAAACCAAATTAAATTTGAATTTCGCGGGCAGACTCGTTTAGTTCGCCTTAAGGGGGCTCAAGCCAGTACCTTCTTCATACAAAAGTAGATGAGTGATTACTACATTATTTGATATTGTACGCTCAAAACTAAGTATTATGTCGATTTGCCTCGTCATTATCTAGGTTCATTGATATATAAAATATTGAAAAAAATATTCGTTATAAAGTTACGAGCCTCGAAAGATCGTCATTTTCACACTAAATTTATGTCAACTTTGGGCGCAAATAAATAACATTAGGAGTATGAAAATGCCAAAAAAAATTATCATTAGACATAGTTTATTTATTCATCAGTTCAAATAACTTTACTTTGTAAACATACATTCAGTAGTTTTTTCTCAAAAACACTTTTCCCAAACGACTGTTCAACCCTTTTCGCGCGCTTGATTTCGGTGTAAATTATCGCGCCTCTCACCCGACACGGAGCGGGAGCGGGACGGTAGCACGGAAGTATGCGCGCATGCACTCGCTAGTCGCTACACTGAGTCTATCTCTTTCTCACACAATGTTAGGTGAAATAGCAAGCCGGTTAACCACGTGCGCCGGCAACTTCGGTCGAGTGTACAGCGTCCCCTTAAGCTACGGTTGGCAAATATTTGTGGTGGAAAAACCTACTTCGTAGCTGGCCGCTTTCCTGGTGCTGGCCGCTCGTCCTGTCCGGGCAGCTTCTACTTCGATGAATGTTATTTTTATATAAAGAACGTGCTCGTAATTTGAAATCGTGTGATAGACGGATGCGTGTTTATTGTGCGCGCTATTCATTGAGATTCTAGACCTCAACAAAGTAGGTCGTACTGGCCAGCAATTATTATTGTATATATTTATTCATTCTATCTCTGCATCTCGAGGAAGACGCACCTCGTGCTTATATAGTAACAGCATTATAACTTAGCAAACAGTCAATCACGCGAATAACAGTTATATTTTCTTAGTGATTTTACCTGTGCTTATAAGTTTGTAAATAACAAATATACCATCAAGTTGTGACCCATCTTTTATTTATGAAGAGCTGAGGGACTCCAGTAAAAGCTGAGCACTTATAGTGGTAACCACCACTATAATTTGGTGACCCCGAACAAGGACAATTTAAGGTCAGTACAGTGACCCCGCGCGTAGGGGGTCCGCATTGTATGATGAATTTTTATTAAAGTGATTAAAGAGTTTGAAGAAAATTTTTACGAATTTTTACGAAGTGTGTTGAGGAGTTGGAGGTTCCATACCCAACAGAGACCCCGCGCGTGGAGGGGGTCCCTGTTATATGCAGACATGTGAATTTAAATATTGGAAGAAACAAATTGAAAATAATCTTTGGGAAAATAATTCAATGTGACAATTCAATTTCAATTCGGACATTTTGGAATAAATATTGACTTTGAAGAATAATATCAAAAGGAAATAAATATTTTGAAGAGGACAACTGTCAATAAATAATTTTCAGAAGAATTTTCATTCCGCCATTTTATATTGAAAATTTTCGCCGTGAATCATGAAAATTTTTGAAGCAAACATGAAAATTTTAAAGACTATAATGTGATATTATTAGGAAATAAACATTGAAATTGTTAAATACCATTTACCATAATATTTATTTTATTTTTTTCAGGCATTTTAGGTAAATATCGTTAAAAAATAATAAGTTAATTTGTGAATATTGTGTAAATATTATTGTGGAGCATAATCCCTCACGGAGCGTATGTACATATTTCAAAATTTATTAACGCTTATTTTCCAAATCTTTTACATTTTTTTTAGATTTTTTTACATTTTTAGCAATTTTTATTTAGCATGACGGAAGCAATACTCGCCCGCATTGAAGAGCTGAGCCAGGAGGTCTCGGCCTTCAAAAGGAGCGAAGAGTTTGCGCAGCAGAGATCGCGTAATTATTCGCGAAATACACATAGGCCGAGAGATGGTCGCAATTCTAATTTATGTTGGTATCATCATAGGTTTGCATCGCGCGCTGTTAAATGCGTGATGCCATGTAAATATTTTAATAAACCAGATCGTTTTCAGCGAAGATTCAATAACAACAGCAACAATGTAAAGGCGGTTCCCTGCTCGTCTCCATCGCGCAGCCGTCGCTTATTCATTAGTGATTGGAAATCTGGAAAACGTTTTTTAATAGATACAGGGTCTGATGTTTCGTGTTTCCCCGTTTCATGGTTGAGTCATCGACCTAAATTAGCTGATTATTGCATGCGCGCCGCTAACGGCAGCAACAATAAAACGTTCGGGACTGTTTTATTATCGCTTGATTTTAAGCTGAGGCGCGATTTCAGGTGGAATTTCATTATATGCGATGTTACAACTGCGATTATTGGTGCAGATTTTCTCGCTTATTTTAATTTATTGCCGGATTGCAGATCAGGTCGAATTATAGATAATTCCACTGGTCTCACGTGTGTTGCATTGATTCATTCGCACGAGCAAGCGAGCATTAAAACTATAGCTTCAAGAAACGAAATTTTATCGGAGTTTCCTGCGCTTACTCGTCCACCTGGTCCGGATAAGGAAATAAAACATAACACCGTGCATTACATTCGGACTACTGATGGTCCTCCGGTGTGCTGCCGACCACGTCGCCTTGGTCCTCTCAAGTTAGCCATCGCTAAGAAGGAATTCGACAACATGATAGCTTGCGGTTATGCCAGGCCGTCTGATAGTCCGTGGTCTTCCCCCTTACACTTAGCTCCAAAAGGTGAATCGGATTGGCGCCCGTGCGGAGATTATCGCGCATTAAACGCGAGGACAATCCCAGACCGCTACCCAGTAAAGCATATTGGTGATTTTAACCAAAATTTGGTTGGTTCATCGGTATTCAGCACCATAGATCTGGTAAAAGCATATCACCAGATCCCAGTAGCGAAAGAGGATATATGTAAAACCGCTTTGGTGACACCTTTCGGGTTATATGAGTTCCCTTTTATGACTTTCGGTTTGAGAAACGCAGGTCAGACGTTCCAGAGGTTCATCGACGAGGTTGTCCGCGGCTTAGATTTCTGTTTCGCATATGTTGATGATATTTTAATTTTTTCAAAAGACAGCGAACAGCATGCAAAGCATTTACGTATTCTTTTCAAACGCTTGGAAGAATACGGCATTGTTATTAACGAGAAAAAATGTCATTTTAATGTTCCAGAAGTTCGTTTCCTGGGCTACAAGATAAGCGCTGCGGGGATTTGCCCTCCTGCTGACCGCATTAAAAGTCTGCAGGATTTTCCGCTACCCAAAACCGTTCAAGGTGTAAGGCGTTTCTTGGGTATGATAAATTTTTATCGTAAATTTCTCCCTAGTATAGCGCGATTCCAAGCTCCTTTAATAGATGCTTTATCAGAGATCCAAGGTAAAGGCGCTAAACCTTTTACTTGGACCCCTGTCTTAGAGCAGTGCTTTTCGGAGTGCAAAAATAGCTTAGCTAATGCAACTCTTTTAGCTCACCCAGTCTCAACGGCTAGATTAGGCTTATTTACAGATGCGTCGAGCTCTCATGTCGGTGCATGCCTGCAGCAAGAGATTAAGCAGGGCTGGCAACCTATCGCATTTTTCAGTAAAAAGCTGACTACCAAGCAATCGACTTGGCCGGCTTATTACCGAGAGCTCCTAGCGATTTATGAAAGTGTCCAACATTTTAGACACATTCTAGAAGCTCAGCATACAACGATCTATACAGATCATAAACCTCTTCTTTACGTTTTTACACAAAAACGTGACAAGCTTCCTCCCGTACAACTTAATCAAATAGTTTTCATTTCGCAGTTCACTACTGACATACAACATGTCAAGGGTGCGGAGAACATTGTGGCAGACACATTCTCTCGCGTCGAGGCCGTCACTGCCGAAGACATACTCTTGGCACTGGCGAAGTCGCAAGCATCCGATGAAGAACTGAAAACGCTGGGCGATTCGACGTCGTTAGAATTAACCCGTATCACTATTCCTGGTACTAGAGTAAGAATTACATGCGACGTTTCAACAGGTAAACCACGTCCTTACGTAACTCCGCAGTTCAGGAAATGTGTCTTTGAAAGTTTTCACAATTTGAGTCATCTTGGTTCTCGTGCTAGTTATAAATTGATTTCGGAGCGTTTTGTATGGCCGTCTATGAGAAAGGACTGCCGTGTTTGGACACGCGCGTGCCAAGCGTGTCAGTCATCTAAGGTGGTACGTCATACTAGTGCCCCTTTTTCTAAATTTCCCTGTCCCTCTGAAAGATTTGCAGATATTCATATGGATATTATAGGCCCGTTACCCATTTCAGCTGGCATGAAGTATTGTCTAACTATCATCGACAGGTTCACACGTTGGCCTGAAGTTCTTCCTATGCCAGACATTACTGCTGAAACTTGTGTATCAACCTACATTTCTGGTTGGCAGAGCCGCTTTGGCCAAGCTAGGTCTATTCAAACTGATCGAGGGTCTCAATTTGGTTCGCATCTGTTTCAGAAGGTGATTGAGTTGACTGGCACCAAGCATCAGTCGACCACCGCATATCATCCCCAGGCGAATGGGATGGTAGAGAGACTCCACCGGCAGCTGAAGGCAGCTATCATGTGCCACGCTAGCCCGAGGTGGACCGAGGTGCTTCCATGGGTACTCTTGGGCATCAGGAGTGCGTGGAAGGAGGACCTCGGAGCATCATGCGCAGAGCTCGTGTATGGTGAGCCCTTGCGATTACCAGGTGAGTTTTTTAACCCTATAGTAGATCGTGTAGTTGATTATTCTTCTTTCATAGATAGACTTAGATCGTATTTTAGAGACCTATCTCCAGTACCCGCTTCTAATCACAATAGTAAAAAAATTTTTTCATTTTCCGAAGGATCTTCTATCCTCGGAATTTGTTTTCGTTCGTAGAGGTCCATTCTGTAAGGCATTAGAGCCCCCTTATGTTGGCCCATTTACTATATATGGCCCAATACTTTAGTATTGGAGAGAGGTGATAAGTATTTTAGTTTAGATTTTAGCGGTAGAATAGAAAAAGTTTCAGTGGATAGGCTGAAACCAGCTTTTATATTAGGCACTACTGAATTAGACCACTTGGACAGACCGGTCGTTAGGACCCGGTCGGGTCGAAGGGTACATTTCGCTGTATAGAGTTTACTAACATTTTTCTTTTTCTTTCCTTGCATTTCCAATCTCCGTGGGGGAGCGATGTGGTGGAAAAACCTACTTCGTAGCTGGCCGCTTTCCTGGTGCTGGCCGCTCGTCCTGTCCGGGCAGCTTCTACTTCGATGAATGTTATTTTTATATAAAGAACGTGCTCGTAATTTGAAATCGTGTGATAGACGGATGCGTGTTCATTGTGCGCGCTATTCATTGAGATTCTAGACCTCAACAAAGTAGGTCGTACTGGCCAGCAATTATTATTGTATATATTTATTCATTCTATCTCTGCATCTCGAGGAAGACGCACCTCGTGCTTATATAGTAACAGCATTATAACTTAGCAAACAGTCAATCACGCGAATAACAGTTTTATTTTCTTAGTGATTTTACCTGTGCTTATAAGTTTGTAAATAACAAATATACCATCAAGTTGTGACCCATCTTTTATTTATGAAGAGCTGAGGGACTCCAGTAAAAGCTGAGCATTATAGTGGTAACCACCACTATATATTCATATATATATAAAAAAAACTTGCCTGGTCTGAAAGCAGACTGCCTCTAGAGCAGCTCGTATGATGTGGTTTTTCGTCGTGAACGCAGTCAAACCACAGATTATACTGCAACAAAATATCTCATTAGATACTATTGCTTATTAAAAACGGTCAGAAATATAAAAGAACAAGCTTTGGGCCTAAGAAGGCTTAGGGTCACTCAGCGGGCGATGGAGAGAGCTATGCTCTGAGTATCCCTGCGAGATCGAGGTACCAACTGTCTAAAAGTTATTCCATTAATCGTATTCGTATTCGATGACATTAGCGTCAAAGTAAAAATAATAATCCTTAATTGTATTGATTTAAAGTCACATATTCAGTACAACCGATTTTAGCATGGAGCGTTATGGAGCGTATCGTACATACGTAAACGTATTAGAATGCATACACGAAATTGAGCTTTAATTCAATCTAGTTATGGTTTGTTTTACTGTGACGCTAATGTTAGGCGACGTTTTCGCAAAGGCGACTCTCTCTCGCGTGTCGCGCGGGCCGTCGCGCGATATGGCCAAGGTATGAAGGCGAGAGAGAGAGAGAGCAAGCGAGCGAGCGACGCACCGCGCGTCGCGGGTGGATTCGCCAGTGCGAAAACGTCGCCTTAGGCGACGTTTTAGCATAGGCGTGGCTTTGCGCGGCGCGTGCGGCGTAGAGTCGCGGCGTGCACCGCGGCGGGCGCCGACGCGGGCACCGCGGCGTGCACCGCGGCGGGCACCGAGGCGACGCACAGTGGGTCGAAACTGCTATATGAGGTACATAGGATTTGTTACAAATTCCATTTAAAAAAAAGCCGGCCAAGTGCGAGTCGGACTCGCGCACCGAGGGTTCCGTACTCCAAAAGTAAAAGTAAAACGATAATATTATATTAATTTGCTTATTTATCGTTAACTTTGTTTGTAGAGGTTTATTGTTAATATAAAAAAAACTATGCTAGTTAGAGCGTTGGTTTTATTTTTCCTGTAAAATATATATAAACTTCTATTGACCATAATTATTTCAGATTTTTCGATTGGTAAACTTCGGAGATAAGGGGGGGGAACGGTATTTTTTTCGACATTTTGGCCGATTACTCAAAAACTATTATATATAGAAATAAATAAAAAACTGTTTTAGAATGCACAAATAAAGGCCTTTCATATGATACCCCACTCGGTATAATTATCTTACTTTGAAATTTCAAACCCCTGATTTTCCCCCTTATCCCTTATCTCCGAAGTTTACCAATCGAAAAACCTGAAATAATTATTGTCAATAGAGGTTTATGTATATTTTACAGGAAAAATAAAAGCAACGCGAAAATTATTTTAGTTTAATTAAAAAAGGGGGAAAATCAGGGGTTTGAAATTTCAAAGTAAGATAATTATACCGAGTGGGGTATCATATGAAAGGCCTTTACTTGTGCATTCTAAAACAGTTTTTTATTTATTTCTAGATATAATAGTTTCTGATTAATCGGCCAAAATGTCGAAAAAAATACCGTTCCCCCCCCCCTTATCTCCGAAGTTTACCAATCGAAAAATCTGAAATAATTATGGTCAATAGAGGTTAATTTTCGCGTTGCTTTTATTTTTCCTGTAAAATATACATAAACCTCTATTGACCATAATTATTTCAGATTTTTCGATTGGTAAACTTCGGAGATAAGGGGGGGGGGGGGGGAACGGTATTTTTTTCGACATTTTCGCCGATTACTCAAAAACTTTTATATATAGAAATAAATAAAAAATTGTTTTAGAATGCACAAGTAAAGGCCTTTCATAGGATACCCCACTCGGTATAGTTAATTTACTTTGAAATTTCAAACCCCCGATTTTCCCCCTTTTTTAATTAAACTAAAAATAATTTTCGATTTTTCTTTATTCCAATGATGTTGGGCCACTATTATACACAACTATGCCAAATTTCATGTCGATAGCTTTAATAGTTACTGAAATAATCGTCTGTGACAGACGGACGGACGGACGGAGAAAGTCTCACCAAAAGGGTTCCATTTTTACCATTTTGGTACGGAACCCTAAAAATACTTATCGAAAGACCTTGTCATTCTGATGAATAATTGTTATTAAACGTTTTTCTCTAAAACTGATAGTTTGCCCGGAAAAAAATATTTTCAGTTTTTGTTGTATGGAATGAAACAGAAACTGCTAAAATTTGCTAATAATAAGCTGATGCCCGCGACTTCGTCCGCGTGGGTTTAGTTTTTAAAGTACCTCGGGAACTCTTTGATTTTCCGGGATAAAAAGTCACTCTCGAGTCCTCAACTATACCCATGTAAAAATCACGTCGATCCGTAGCTCTGTTGCGGCGTGATTGAAGGACAAACCAACAAACACACTTTCGCATTTTTAATATTAAGTATGATTAGCAAATTTTTCACTGTTTGTAATTAGTTTCCAACAACAAAGACAGTTTAGCTAAGGAGATACATTAGATACATAATAAAATGAATTGTTAAAAAGAAATAAAGAAAGCTATATTTTGAAAGTTTTATTTTTGTAGATCCTTTGTTTGAATTCACGTTATTTTAATATAATTTACAGTTTTAATCTATGAAATATCCTTTTTTAAGTGCTTAACTTATAAGTTTCTCTTCGATGAACTAGTGATTTAAAGTTAATTTCAATATTTATTCATAGAATTTTCATGCAATACATTATTTTGGTCAAATATTTGATAATCCACATTATAAAATCAATAAAAATCACATTTTTTAAAAAATTTCGGATTCTTATAACTTTTAAACGGGCAAGTTTGGGTGCAAGCTGATAGCATAGAGTTATAGCCAACAAGCCAAAGAATAAGAATCAAGTAGTTTTAAAGCAAGACTTCTCAAGACTTGGCCAAATTTTAGCAGTTTCTGTTTCATTCCAACAAAAACTGAAAATATTTTTTTCCGGGCAAACTATCAGTTTTAGAGAAAAACGTTTAATAACAATTATTCATCAAAATGACAAGGTCTTTCGATAAGTATTTTTTTTAATGGAATTTGTAACAAAAATCCTATGTCCCTCATATAGCTGTTTCGACCCACTGTGCGTCGCCGCGGTGCCCGCGTCGGCGCCCGCCGCGTGCTCCGCCGCGTCCATCGCCGACGCCTCTCTGTAAACGCTCTCATACTTGGCCATATATGTTTGAGTTTCACGCGCGACTCGACGCCGCACGCGCCGCGCAACGCCACGCCTATGCTAAAACGTCGCCTTAGACAATCGCACCTCAAATCAGAAATGGGGAGATCCGTAGGAGAACCAAAGCCACCGACATTGCTCAGCGAGTCGCGAAACTGAAGTGGAAATCGGCGGGGCACATAGTTCGAAGAGCTGATGGTCGCTGGGGTCCTAAGGTGCTGGAATGGCGGAATGGCTGGAATCTGAATGGCGGATGGTGCCACTAGGTGGACCGACGACATCAAACGAGTCGCAGGGAACCGCTGGATCCAGGCGGGGCAAGACCGAGGCTGTGGAAGTCCATGCAACAGACCTTTTTTTTCGCGATTTTTCCGTGGTAAAGGGTGGCCTATGCGATATACCATTAGTCAGTAATAAACGCGTCGTTGAAACTAGCGGTCGTTTTACTACGCCTCCCTTCAGAGGAGTATGTATTACATTTCGCATCCCTCTCTCGCACATTCTAATATTTTCAATTATTGTAAAAAATCTCAGATACTTTTGACAAAATGTGGTCCATTTATTATCGACAGTTAAATTAGGGATATTTTACATATAGTTTTATTCTGATATACCTACCTAGATTTTTTGATGATAGAGTAATGCAAGTAAGTAGAGAGTTTTTTTTGCCTTTTATCGCTCTTATTCTCTATTAAAAACTTTTAATTAAATTTTTATTATTAACTAGCTAATGCCCGCGACTTCGTCCGCGTTTATTTAGTTTTTAAAATCCCTCGGTAACTCTTTGATTTTCCGTGATAAAAAGTAGCCTATGTCACTCTGCAGGTCCTCAACTATACCCATGCAAAAATCATGTCGATCCGTAGCTCTGTTGCGGCGTGATTGAAGGACAAACTAACAAACAAACACACTTTCGCATTTATAATATTAGTATCATTTATAAAGCTATTACATAGCTTTTATCGCGGGCTTTGAACTAGGACAAACAGTTTGAGCGCGGCGACCGAATCAAGAAATTCCGTAACGAAAATAAACCTAACACCGTCGTTCAGTAAGCGTTCAACATTTTAGAGGTTTACAAGTAGCTCTGTTTGGCGCAGTGGGCGAGCGGCCGCTTTCTTTACCGTATGGTGTAGTATGATGTCGCAGGTTCGAATCTCACTCGCGAAGTAGTGACAGTGCGCTTTTCTTGTTTGTTTGTTTTTTAATTCTTTTTCTTTAAATATTTTTTTTTGCATAATAAAAATTATGCAATTTTTATTATGCAAAAAAAAATATTGCATTAATGTTATAATTGCATAAGTGCCACTTAATTTTTTTATTAAAATTAACTTCGTTCCAACCGTGTGTTCCACGACACAAACGCATTTTTTTATTATTTTTTCTTACCCTCTAGCGTCCTTCCTCCAATAAGGCGCATACAGGCCGGACAACGCGGGCACGAAGTAAACGTCCCCAGTCGAGAACACTTGCCCGGCGATGTGCTCGGTGTCCTGGGATACGTCCTTGATCAGTTTCAGGTTATCCCGGAGGAACTTCATCGCGCCACCCGCCACTGCGACCGAGCCTGCAAACAAGAAATGAAATGAAAAAAATTATGTGGCACTCGGGGACTGCCGCGGTAAAGCTATTGCATAGCATTTTTTATCAACTTATGCAATTATAATATTTATGCAATATTTTTTTTGCATAATAAAAATTATGCAAAAAAATAATTAAAAAACAAACAAACAAGAAAAGCGCACTGTCACTACTTCGCGAGTGAGATTCGAACCTGCGACATCATACACCATACGGTAAAGAAAGCGGCCGCTCGCCCACTGCGCCAAACAGAGCTTTCAACACAATTTCGCATTTACAATATTATAAGTAAGGATTAGTAAGTTAAGTTGTTTATTTGGGTTAAGACTATCTCGCAATCTAACATTGTACGAGATTTAGGTTGCCTAGCAACATAATGATACTCGTAATAACATCGTTTGAGATTTAGGTTGCTAGGATACTATCTCTTAAGTTGGACCAAATTACAGATAGTTACGAAGTTTGATCAAAATCGTTGTCAGAATCAGAATCAGAATCAGAATCAGAATTTATTTATTGCATTATACACTAGTAGTATACAAGAGATGGTAGGTACAATAGATTGTTGGCCGTAGTGTATTACCAATCTAATGGTGTGCAATAACAATAGAAAATTATACAATTAAATTTAAAAATTGGATAGTTCACAGTACACACTTAATTATATCGATAATAAAATAATATAATAATAAATTAATATGTCAATTGTTTATCAAATCTAGTAATGTCAATTATAATTTAAAATAAATAATAACACGTTACTCCATTGAAATTATTATTATCGATAAAATTAATTACTTATTTTTAAAAATTAAAATAATAATAAAATAAAATAGAATATCTGAAGCACAAGGCATTGAAAAAAATAAAGAAAACTGCTCTAAATAATTTTATGTATACCTCATCTCACTGTTTCATTAAAAAATTCCTCTAGTATATAGTAGGCCTTATTTATAAGCCAATTTTTCAAAGTTTTCTTAAACTTAGCTAAGGGAAGTTCCTTGATATCATCAGGTAAGTTATTATATACTCGAATGGCCATGATGTATGCACTTTTACGGTAAATATTACAACTTACAGGAGGCAAATTTAGTTTATCTTTTTGTCTACTAGGTCTTGTGCGCAATTCAGATTTTTTTGTGAAAAACTGATTATTGGTTTTTACAAGTAGACTTAATTCTAACAAGTATATTCCTGTAAGAGTAAGAAACTTTTTTTCTATAAATATTGGACGTACAGAATCCTCTCTTTTCTTATCATATAGTATTCTTAAGCATCGCTTTTGCAAAATAAACGTGCTTTGAACATTGACAGAGTTCCCCCAGAAAATGACACCATAAAGCAGAATCGAATAGACACTACTGTAGTAAAAGGCGGTGGCCACCGACGTGGAGGATACATCCTTTAGCATTGATAGGGCGTATATGCAACTGGATAATCTTTTGTTGACCTTATCAATATGCTCTTTCCAATTCAAGTGATTGTCCAATATAACACCTAGAAATGATGTGCTATTGGTTTCCTGGATTGGTAATCCATTTAATGTTAGATTTAGAGGTAGTGGCTGCTTCTTATAGTTCCTAACCTGCATGTACATTGTTTTGGATGGGTTAACATTCAAACCTATATTATGAAGCCAATTTTGTACTATTTCTAGCGAGAAATTGATTTCATTTTTATATTCTTCTACAGATTCTTTATTTCTGATAAACAGTAAAGTCGCATCGTCAGCAAACATGACACACAGGTGGTTTGTTAGTTCTGGAAAATCGTTCACGTAAACAAGGAATAGAAGGGGACCAAGTATGCTGCCCTGTGGGACTCCTACCCTAATTTGTTCATATTTGGACTCAAATTGTTGCAAAGTTTTGGAAGAATGATTAAATTTAGTAATTACTGTGGACTGCATTCTTTTATTCAAATACGATTGAAGAAGATCTGAGGCTATGCCACGTACTCCGAGATTATTTAATTTTTCTAATAGAACAGAGTGCCTAACACAATCAAATGCCTTTGACATATCGAGAAACAGCATAGTACAATCTTTTTTCCTGTTAATTTCTTCCCCTAATTTAGTCAGGATTGTGTAAATTGCCAGTGAAGTAGACCGTGCTTGGCGAAAGCCAAACTGATATTTATTTAATACTTCGATTTTATTGAAGAAGTCTATTACTCTGGTGTAGATAATTTTCTCAAAAATTTTAGTTGTTTTCGAGTTTATCCCGAACATACATCGTGACACGAGATTTTTATAATATACACACATCAAAAGTGTCTAGGGATCAACATATATTTTTGCAATAACTTTTCTCCTGATTGATATTAATTAAAATTTTCTTTAAGGATTCATCAAATAAAGTGTTTTCGTTTGTCACAGTAACGATAAACCAAGTCACCTTTGCATTAATAAAGAAATTTGCCATTTTCCTAATAAAGGGATTTTTGACATTTGAACCACTAACATTAAAGTTCGAAAAAAAGACTGAAATAACAGTTTTCTTTAAAATTTTATTGGGTAACTTAAACAATTAATAATCCGTGTTTCTACCGCGAACACTAACAACACAAGAACATCGGTTTGGCATACTCAAAATGAGTTCATCCAAATCACGCTGTGGAATGGCCGCCCATGTTCGTTGCAACAACAAAAAAAGGTCTTCTTGCCACTGGATACCCTCCATATTCGGCAGAGCTCTTCTCTGTAGCATATCCCATGCATGCTCAATCGGGTTCAAGTCTGGCGACTGAGCAGGCCAGGGCAGGACATTGATGTTAGCTGCGGCGAGAGTCTGTCTTACAACTCTTGCGGTGTGCGGTCGTGCATTATCATGCATTAACTGAAATAAGGGACCGATTTGCACTTGTAGAGGAACGATGACGTCTGATACAATCGTCTCAGCATAAATTTGAGCGTTGAGGTTGCCTCTGATCCAAATCAACTCAGTTCTTCCGCCGATCCAAATACCCGCCCATACCATGATGGTTCCACCACTATAAGGATGGACTTCCTGGCAGGATTTTAATCGCTGTTGGCGTCCAGGGGTTCTCCAGTGTCGTATACGTCTTGTATCCGGTCTCATACCAAAACGAGACTCATCAGAAAAGCACACGAAACGCCATTGTTCTTCTGCCCAATTTCTGTGTTCAAGAGCCCATTGATATCGAATCCTACGATTGTGCATTGCTATGGGTGGTACCCGTAGCGGTCTTCGGGAATGAAGGTTCACTTCATGCAAGCGGTTTCTGACTGTTTGGTCGCTAATTAAGTTCCCTGAAGAGTGATGAAGCCTCACGGCTAACATCATGGCGGTTATTGTTGGAGCTCTTCGAGTTAAGATTTGAATGTATCGGTCTTGTCTCCGTGTGGTGCAGCGATACCGTCCTCCATGGCGCTCAGCCACGGTACCAGTGCTTCGGTAACGTGTCCAAAGTCGACTGATAACACTCTGACTTGTATTCAGAGCTAAAGCCACAGTACGTTGCCGGGAACCAGCTTCTATCATTCCCACGGCTCTGAGCATTTCTTCCCTGCTTAAATGACGTCGCCGCTCCATAATAACGTTGGTTTTAATCAGTAGTAGGGAAACAGTAGCACTAATAATGTCTTCAATGCGTTGTATGTTTTTATAGGGAAAATATTGACAGCTGATTTTCATCTTTTACTCGAATTTGATTGACAGTTCCTGATTCAAATTATGAAATGCACCAAAAAGGATCCATATAAATTTATAAAATCATAAATTTATTACAAAGCCACATCTCAATCTCAAGAAATCCGCATAAAAATGCTTGATCCCTAGACACTTTTGATGTGTGTATATAGATTAAGTAATACAGATAATAAATAGTAATAAATTAATCTCTGTTACATTTAGCAAGCAGTGATAGCCTGGCTGATAGCCTAGTGATATCTATACATAGTGCGATAGTGAGATATAGTATCTGTATATATAGTGATAGGTGATGATAGATGACTGAATTGGGTATTTGACTGATATTTTTTTTATTTATTTAAAATAACGTTTTTAAATATCCTTATTACAATACCATTTCTCTTTTTTAAATAAATATCTTTTCTAGTTTCGTAATTATAAGCTGTTTTATTGTGATTGTATTTGTCTCTTTCTAAAACGATATTTTCTATGGAGCGTGTATGGAGCTGGTGAATTGTGACGTCACTCTTGAGTAGCGCTCTCTCTGTCTAACAGGAAACTTTAAAGCTCTATATCTTATTTGTTTTTGGACCGATTTATTTTCTGTTTTTACAAATGTTATTCTTACATGTTACATTTTCGATTATAAATAATGAATATAAACATTTTGACTACAGTCAAATACCCAATTGTTTGAATAGCAAATGAATAGGTATGTGGCGCCTACTGGTCGTTGGTTGCTGATGATGATGATGATGATGATGATGATGATGATGATGTACCTTCTAAAGCGTATACAGCGGGTGCATTGGGCCCAAGTTTGTACGCCACGGTAGTCAGAAGCCCATGCGTGGACTGAACGCGCCGAGTCCCAGTGTTGTAGAGTAAGAAACACCCACTTCTGTATGTGTTTTTCGCTTGGCCGGCTTGTAGGCAGTTCTGGCCTACTAATGCCGATTGTTGGTTGCCTAAAATCTGCAAATAAATAAGATTAAATTTTTTTTGGAACGAAGTTACTTTTCATCCGGCTGCCCACAAGACAGTAGGTATAAAAAACTTATTACAATGTAATAGCTACATAATAATATTATTGTAAAATGATTATTTTGAAAAGAGCAACTGCTGAGTTTCTTGCCGCCTCTTCTCAGCAGAATCCGCTTTCCGAACCGGTGGTAGAGTCATGACTTGTCATGAGCCACAGGTTGGCCTACATGAAATAAATAATTTTGAATTTTGGAAATTTTGGCGGATGGAGGCTAGCTGAAAAAAAATGTAAAAATTTTCCGTTACGACACTTGTTGCCTTCGTTTATTACACACGTCGCATCATAACTTTGGTGGCGTAGCGGTTAAACGAAGGAGTAAAACTATCTGTTCGGGGGTTCGAATCCTGAATCCGGATCCTCGAATTTCATTTATTTTCATTATTACAAGGAATTTGGTTCCAACCAACGACACTCAACTTTTTGGAGTTTACTCCTTAAGAATCGATTTTCTTAAATAAGGCGCCCGGTATGAGAAAAATTCGAGGAGTAAAATCTACTTATGAATGACCTCGTTACGTTTTTCACAACGATGCAAATTTCTACCCTAACGTTGAGTAAATAAGGTTGGTTTTCGCTTGAGTCCGAATGCGAAAGAGCTTTCCGAGGGAAGCCGAGCACGTACCGATCGGGTCCGAGCGGCGCCGAGACGCAGCGAGCGCCGCGAATACATTACGACGTTGCGGTTTAGGGTTGGCACATCGGAAAATCATTAACTTTTTTTAAATTAACTTTTTGCGTATGTTTAGACAATCGTACTTAAGGAGTAAACTCCAGTCGTGCGTCGGAGCTGACACACACACTTTTTTTTAAATTTAGTATTGTTATTCAAGCAAAAACGGACTTAAAGCCTAGGTATCTCAAATAGGTTATAACTTCTTTTATGACCTTGATTAAAACACCTGGAGTCACTGTTAAGCCGAACAGCCTAACATTAGGTTTAGGCATCAAGAAAATTAAACTCGGAACTAATAGCTCCTATTTGTAATAAATTATTATTAATAGCAACCCACATATTAAGTGGTAAGCTGTTATCCTGCGCCGCAGTGTTACGCCCCCCCCCCCCCCCAGTTCATGACGAGTACCGAAGAGGCGCTCGCCAGTTTTTTTTTAATTCGGTGACAAGGTTGTCCTTTATTGCGACCTCACCTGATGGTAAGTGATGATGCAGTCTAAAATGGTTTCAAAGGGGCATGGCAGTGAATATGCAATCCATACCCCTAATCGGCATCCCATACACCATCGTGACGGAACGCTGAATCGACGTGACGACGCATCGCAAAAACGGCGCCGCATCGCAAGCGATTCTCTAACGTATTCCTATAACGATACGTTGAGCGACGTATCAATTCTTGCGATGCGTCCGCAATGTTGTGGTTTCGCCCTATGGGTTCCGTTTTTCTCGGAACCATAGAATAGAATAGAAATAATTATTTTTTTATTCAAATAAACTTTTACAAGTGCTTTTGAATAGTCGATGAATCTACCACTGGTTCGGAATGCCCTTCCTGCCGAGAAGAACCAGCAAGAAACTCGGCGGTTGCTCTTTTCAAAATAGTTTACAATAGGTACTATATACTATGCTATGTATGCAGTGTTTCCACAGTGAGGGGGAGTTCCAAAAATACATACCTGCTTACAATTCAATACATGTTAAGACGGGCAGACAGAAAGTTGCCCCATTCCCGCCGGCGGCACCCGTTCACGAGCATGACGCATGGCCCAGCCGTTGCTCGCTCAACCATATTTGAGGGAACGTAAATTAAAAATGTTAACTTACCCCCGATATCCTAATTCCGTTCAGTAAAGAACCATCTCTGACTGTCCCGTACACTTCTGAACTGCTGTATATTTGAGGCAGCGAGTCTCTGTGTATACCGAATAACCTGTGACAAATTAAAAATTGTATGTGTAAGTCATGGGCGTCACCAGGGGGGGGGGGGGGTAGGGGCAGCTGCCCCCCCCCCCTAGACATTTGAAAAATATAGTACTAGTAGATAATTCATCATTGAAATCCAGATACCGCTGCCAAATCTTCAACCGTGAAGCTGAAAAACTTATACTTAACTAGCTTTTGCCCCTGAATTCGTCCGCATGGCGTAAGGTTTTTAAATTCAGTGGGAACCCTGTCAACTTGTCCCCCACTTGGCCATCGGCTGGCGACGCTCTTGGTGTAAGTAGTAATAGTAGTGATAGCCTAGTGGTTAGGACTGTGATATCCTATTCGGGGGGTCGCAGGTTCGATTCCGGACACGCCTAACTTTTTTAACGCCTAACACGGACACCTCTAACTTTTTGAACACATGCTTCAACGGTGAAGGAAAACATCGTGAGGAAACCTGCACGCCTGAGAGTTCTCCATAACGTTCTCGCATTAGCCCAGAGTGTTGGACTATGGCCTATAACCCTTCTCTGAGAGGAGACCTGTGCTCAGTAGTGAGCCGTACGTTTAGTACAAGATTTGATAGTTAACTATAAATAGTAAACTACGACATTACCATCAAAGTAAAATAAAATCTATAAATATATAATAATCTATAATAAAACTTAGGGCTCAATTTCGTGTATGTATTCTTAAACGTTTACATAACGAAAACGCTCCAAATTAAAATCGTCTGTATTGAATTTGTGAATTTAAATCAATACTATTATGGTTGATTTTACTTTGATGCTAATGTCATAGTTTACTTGTACGTTCAAACTAATTAAAACTTGGACTAACCGCACCGTTGATGGGTTGCTGATGATGATGATGATGATGTAGTATGAAAATCTAGTCGCATCCTTTTCCGCCGAGGGTATTATGAAAGGGATAGCACGAGATATAGCTGCCAATGTAGTTTAGACATTGTGTATAATAGAATTAGCCACATAGTGATGTTTAATAGCTGTATACACCAACCATTCCCTAAGTAGGAGTCTCTACGTAGGTAACCCCTAAATAATTGTATTAAGGGATTGCCTTACCTTACCTTCCAACCGATTTTAGCATGGAGCGTTATGGAACGTATCGTACCTACACATATAAGAATGCATACACGAAATTGAGCTCTAAGTCAATGCTGTTATGGTTTATTTTACTTTGACGCTAATGCCATCAAATGAATACGATTTTGATCGCCAACTTTTAGAAAATCGGGGGCTGGAGAGCGACATAAGCTACCTATAACCTAAAAAAAACTAAATCCATGCGGACAAAGTCGCGTACATCAGCTAGATATGAATAACGTACTAACCTACATAGCATGGGGTCCCAATTCAATGTTTCTAAGTTCATGAGCAAAGTTCTCGATGCGTTGGTGACGTCAGTGATGTGCAGGCCTCCGTGCGGACCGCCGGTGAGATTCTGAAATAGATAAAAAAAACATTATGTGAAGATATAAAAATCAAATGTCACATGTATGAAAGATCATCACTTGAGAACAAGTCGACCGATTTCGGCAGTCTACAGTGAGACAAGTATATCTTGGCGCGGCTGTGCGCCACTGTGCTCAACATTACTATTGCCATTGTATAGAACATGAGACTAAATTTGGAAAAAAAACATTTTTAATTTAAATAATAAACGCAACAGCACACAACGAGACCAAATAGTGAATTTTCAAGATGGCAATAGGCGCTTTTATAATTTTTATCGTGACGATATTACCGTGGACGTCCACGGCACAACAGCAAGACAGGGGAGTCAAATGTATGGAAATATATGAAGACGTTTTTATATTTCCATCGACGCTAACGTTATGCCGTGCACGTCCACGGCACATCCTGTCTTGCCGTGACGATATCGGCGTCCGGTTTCCCTGTAATATCGTCACGGTATTTTGGCGATGTAGTGCGTAGGTAGCTACAAGAATTAATGTTGTGTGAGTGAGAGTCTACGTGCCCGCGCTACCCCACCTCCCGCCCCCCTACAGTGGCGCGTTCCGAACTCATTGTTTGAGTTACTATTTTTTTATATTTTTAATATTTTTATCAAAAATGGCATTCAAATATGATGTTATTACCCTTTGAGTATCAAGTTGTTACCCTAATCGAACTAATAGAGATGAAACCTTGTGTTTGGGACAATATTAGAAAAAAATGTTCTTTCTGAATAATTCACTTTTAGCATCGGATGCTGCCAAAACCTTCTTGTAATTTGTCTTTTACGTGTTAAATACATTAAATCTACCTAGTCAAAGTAAGTTATTGACCATGTCATCCACACTCTTTCGAATATACTACGCAAATGACGACAATCGTCCACGGCACGGCATGAAAATTATAAAAGCGACTTTAACGTGGACGAAAAATCGTGGACGTCGACGACCACGATAACGTGACGTGAGAATTATAAAAGCGCCTAAGTCTCATTTTTTAGTTTTTAGACAATCCTAGCATAACTTACCCATATAATCCAAGAGTCTGCCGTCCCGAATAGCAACCGTTTATCCCGACTGGCTCGCCTCACTGCCTTGATGTTATCCTTCATCCACCGCATCTTCAACGCACTGAAGTACGGGCTGATGGGTAGACCGCAAATGTTCTTCAAGTAGTTCTTGTTCCGGTCTGGAACCTTCGACAAGATGGCGTCCACTATGCTGTCTGTTCGTATATCGTTCCATGCTGTCATGTAAATAAAAATATAATGTAAGAATAAATATGCGCGGGCGATGGAGAGAGCTATGCTAGGAGTGTCCCTGTGGGATCGAATCATACATGAGGAGATCCGTAGGAGAACCAAAGTCACCGACATAGCTCAGCGAGTAGCGAAACTGAAGTGGAAATGGGCGGGGCAGATAGTTCGAAGAGCTGATGGTCGTTGGGGTCCCAAGGTGTTGGAGTGGCGACCCCGCACCGGGAAGCGCACTATTGGCAGACCCCCCACCAGGTGGACCGACGACATCAAACGAGTCGCAGGGAGCCGCTGGATCCAGGCGGCACAAGACCGAGGCCTGTGGAAGTCCATGCAAGAGACCTTTGTCCAGCAGTGGACGTCTATCGGTTGATAAAGAAGAAGAAAAGAAGAAGAATAAATATACAGAGTTCATATTTTATTAAATACTCGTCGTTAATTGCTCTAAACCCAAGATAATGCTTTTTTATCCAAGTTGAATAATGCGTTTTATCCAAACTGACTAATGTGTTTTATCCAAACTGAAAAATGTGTTTTTCTAAACCCAAGATAATGCGTTTTTATCCAAGTGGATAATGCATTAGCGTTTTATCCAAACTGAATAATGTGTTTTATCTAAGTTGAATGATGTGTTTTATCCAAGTGGGATAAGGATAGATAAAAAGATTTATTTGCTCGAACATGGGTAAAAAATAGATATTATAATGTATGATGTTAGTTCCAACAGCAAATTATAGCTTATAATCTATACAATTCATCAAATAATAAAAAATATTTTAATTATGTCACCCTTAAAAATTAAAATTAATTCTGTCAATATCTATTTGAAAGTTACTTAAAGTAGTTAGTTAAAGAAATGCATTTACATTATAGTATGTTTTATTTAATAAAAGTTTAATAAATAATTTTTAAAAGAAGTCAGTCACTTTTTTTTAAACTATTCTGAATGCGTATTAGACCAGGGTAGAAGCCTTAAAAAATAATAAAAAGTGAAAAAAAATAATAGTAGGATGAAACCCATTGGAAAAGGAAGAGAATGCAACAAAAATGAAAGGAAAAATAAATTACGGGCGATCTGAGGTCGGGAAGTGGGGGGAGGGGGGGTTTAAGGGTAATAAACGGTTTATCTCAATTTCCGGAAAAACTACAAGTCCTATGGAAGTTAAATAGCAAAGTTAATAAATATAAATAATATAATAAGTTAATAAAATAAGTTAATAAAGATAAATGCTCTCAGAAAAAGCAGAAACGAAATACGAAACAACAGGTAGTAAGGCCCAGACCCTCCTAGCCCCTATTTATTTATTTATTTATTTATTTTATTTTATTTACAATAATTTATACATATTTTCTTTATTTCTTTAGCGCCCTTAAGCGTTGCCGGCTTGTCTGGGCGCTGCACATTCCTCTAAAAACTATAATGTATTCTATCTATACTATAAAATATTCTAAGTATATACATATACATATATATAACAAAACATACTGTGACAAAATTTTAAAAAAATAATATGAAATACCTTTTAAATTACATGCGTAGATGGCTATTTGTTGCTATTTTAAGATAACTTATATACCTGAGTGACCTACGGAAAATTTTAGCCCATCAAAAAGTCATAGAGATGTGGGGAAGGGGCTAGGAGGGTCTGGGCCTTACTACCTGTTATTTCGTATTTCGTTTCTGCATTTTCTGAGAGCATTTACCATAGTAATGTATGTTTTTTTTACACCATCAGAAAGTAGAGATTTCAACGAACAAAAATCTCACCGACTTTTTTAAAAAAGCAGATATTTTGACGGGAGAATTTTCGATTGAAAATTAGATGCTTTTTCAATATTGAGTCAAAAAAAAGGTGAAAAAATAAATATTTTAAATCAGAAAAATTACAGTGTGTTTGAGACATAAAAAGGTAAGTTTTCACCAAATTTCGTGAAAAAATATTTTTTTTTTGTAAAAGATAAAAATAAAAAACCAAAAACTTGGTTATTTGAATTTTTCACATACATTTTGAGATTATGTGAAAAAAGTCTAAATACAAAAGTCGTAGATCTTTATATTACCTACAACTTTGCCATTTAACTTTTTTCCATAGGACTTGTAGTTTCTCCAGAAAATGAGATAAACCGTTTTTTACCCTTAAACCTCCCCCCACTTCCCGACCTCAGATCGCCCGTATCGCCCGTAATTTATTTTTCCTTTCATTTTTGTTTTCTCTTCCTTTTCCAATGGGTTTCATCCTACTATAATTTTTTTGTTTTCAAAAATTATCTACCCTGGACTATATTGCGCGGGTGCAATACACATTATTCTACCAATGTTTTAGCCAAGTTTATTAATGAGTTTTGTCCTAGTTGAATAATGTGTTCTTATCGTTTACTAATGTGTTTTTTGTAATAGCGGGTTTAGCCGATAGTTTCACTCCTTCGTTTAGCCGCTACGCCACCAAAGCTATGACGGAACCTGTGTAACAAACGAAGGCAACACACAAGGGTCGTGACGGAAAAATTCTTACACCTTTTTTTCGTCTAGCCCCGTCTAGTACCGTCCGATAACTTCGTTCCAATAAAAATTACCCAGTGTACTCACCTATAGCAGGGTGAAGAGGTTCCCCAGTGAATTTGTCCCACGCTAGTGTTGTCTCCCTTTGATTTGTAATACCCAACGTTATTATGTCTTCTTTTGAGTAGCCTGGAGAAAAAGGAAAAAATTACTTAGTGAGATTTATCCATACTAATCCTTAATATTCTGCCGACCGAACCCGGCCACAGAAATTAAACATCTGAGATTCTGAGATATTATAGTGCAAGGTGTGTGCTCAAACACAGACGCACTCTCTATTCCCTCACTCTCAAAGACCGTACAGGAGCATTGGTTGAGCGAAGCAACGGCTGGGTCATGCATCATGCTCGTGAAAGGGTTCCACCAGCGGGAATGGGGCTACTTTCCGTCTGCCCATCTTAACATGTATTGAATTGTAAGTATGCATTTTTGGAACTTCGCCTCATTGTGAAAACACTGCATACATTGCATACATAGCATAGTAGGTTGGTACCTATTGTAAACTGTATCGAAACAGAGCTATTGTAAACACTAAACTGTATTGAAACAGAGCAACCGCCGAGTTTCTTGCTGCTTCTTCTCGGCAGGAACTGCATTCCGAACCAGTGGTAAATTCATTTGACGATTCGAAAGCACTTTCAAAAGTTTATTTGAATAAAAAATATTTCTATTCTATTCTAAATATTTCTATTCTATTAACCAACTAGAAAAAAGCTATTGTGGACTCAGACGCGTTTCTGACACGTAGAGAAAAAATGGTTATTTATTAATCTTCTTATGGGACGTCACAATCTAAAAAAACTAGACTAGAAAACTATCGTTAAAACTAGATGATGCCCGCGACTTCGCGTGGATTAAGATGGTCCCGCGGGAAAACTTTAATTTTCCTGGATGAAATGTAGCCTTTGTGTTAATCCAGGGTATAATCTACCTCCATTCCACATCCAAATCCGTCCAGTAATTTTTGCGTGAAAGAGCAACAAACATACACAAAAACTTTCGCCTTTATAATATTAGTGGTAGTCGGTTGGGGGATGAGGACAGTGCCCGTACAATTTTTTGCATAGTCCTTTACACTTGTAAATAAAATTTTCTTTTTCTTTCTTTCCAAAAGTCACGTGGAAACAACACATAGCTTCGGATCAACGTGACGATTTTCACGCACTCCATCAAGTCCACATTTCACAGCGAAACTACTACAACTAAACCGAACCAAGCTAAGGGAACAGGACACTGTTCGCTCAACAAACACCTTTTTAGGGTTCCGTAGTAAACAAGGAACCCTTATAGTTTGGCCATGTCCGTCCGTCTGTCTGTCTGTCTGTCTGTCCGCGGTTTAGCTCAGAGACTATTGGTACTAGAAATCTATAATTTGACAAGGGTATAAATATCAATCACGCCGACAAAGTGGTGAAATAAAATTGTGAAAAATATTTTTTTTTAGGGTACCTCCCCTACATGTACACTTGTACAGTGGGGATGAATTTTTTTTTCTCGACTATCCCATAGTGTGGGGTGTCGTTGAATAGGTCTTTCAAAAATATTGTGGGTGGGTGTAGTGAAATATGATATTTTAGATTGCTAAATTTTATTAGAGTCAAGTGTCGTCCCCCCCCCCCCCTCTGCCAACTAAATGGTTGTAATTATAAAGGATACAAGAAAAAATTCACAACAGTAGTATATATAATGAATTTTAAAGGAAAACTATCACGGCTAAGTAGGGTTCATTACTTAAGGAGTTATATCTGTTTTTTCCAAGGTAGGTATTACACATAGTGTAAGTTGCATATTTTGTAGTATATTATAGTATTTAAACTAGGAAACTCAAAATGTATTCAATATTTATAAATAAAAATAAAAGCACTATCCTAGGTCAGCAATAATATTTGAGACTTTCAACTACGGAACCCTACACTGCGCGTGGCCCGACACGCACTTGGGCGGTTTTTTTATTTTAGGTATTACCGACAGTCTTTGCAGAGCATGCATGGAGGACGACGAGACACCGGAACGCGTACTGCTTAAATGCAGGGGTGTATCCAACCAACGACAGAATTACATTGGCTCTCCAGCAACACTTCCGGAAGTCCTCGCCGACCTGGGTGGCCTGCTAGGATTCTGGAGGGAGCTCGGCTGGATGGAGTGATCCGGCGGAGGGCCGCACCAGTGGAACCACGCAAAACGGGCGGACACGCCTTCTTGCGGAGAAAAATCCCAGGAGTGAAGAAGAAGAAGAAGTCCACAATCTTACCCAGCTCAGTCAACTGCTGCACGGCGTTCTCGGAACACACTTTGATGTGGTGTATAATCTCCTTAGGGTCCTGTTCGTACCAGCCCTCCTGAGGCTGCAATTCCGTTTTATCCAGCTGGTACGCCGCCAGCTCCTCTGACCGTTCCGCTTCGTATATCTGTCAGGAAATAGTTTTATCTCTAATAATATTCCTTCAGTGTATATTTTCCTCTTATTCAAAGAACCATTAGTACTAAGAAAGTTGTTGGATTTGGAAAAGGGGGGCTCTCATACAAGCGAATGTAAAGCAAAATATTTTTTATAGCGTTACATAGGCTTGTGGGGTATATTTTCAAAGAAGATTTTGAAAAGTATACAAAAATTAATATATTTTTAATTTTTCCCTTAAAATTGACGAAATGGGGACTTTTACATTGATGTCCAGGCTCTATTTCAAAAACGGCTAAACCTTAAAAGATGTAACTTGTGTATAATTTCAGTTATATCCTGTAATTGAACAACAAATACTAAAATTAGATTAAAATTATAAAGAAACGAAATGATTTCACTTTTAATGAGCATGAGTATACAAATATTTAGTTCGATATTCGAAAATAGATGGCGCTGTTTGTTATTGAATCTCGCTAAACTTAAGGTAGGTACATCAACTAATAGGACGAGAGGTCTTAGTTCGGAGGGATAACAAGTCCAAAACCACGATAATGGATTCCTGACTCCTGTTCGACCGCCGGCGGGAATGGGGCTACTTTCTGTCTGCCCGTCTTTGACATGAATTGAATTGTAGTACGTTTTGTGGAAATGTCATATTCTATTCTAAAAAAGATGCACGGGTTAAATCAGCTTGGCATCCAGCTGCCCACAAGATAGTATAAAAACTTAATTACAATGTAATGATGATACATGATTATTTTGAAAAGAGCAACTGCTGAGTTTCTTGCCGGCTCTTCTCAGCAGAATCCGCTTTCCGAACCGGTGGTAGAATCTTGACGTGTCATAAGAGCCACAGGTTGGCCTACATGAAATAAATAATTTTGAATTTGAATTTGAATTTGACCGCGGTAAGGCTTTTGCTGGGCTTCCCCTACGGGTCTTACCCGGTAGGGCCGGTCCGCTACTGCAATGGGGTCCACTATCACACTTGCCATCATGGCCCACTTCGGCCGACCCAAAGACCCTGGCGTATTAACCCCAGGCGGTTGCTCCCGCATGAAGGGACCTACGCCCTACGTAAGGCAACTACGCCCCGACCATGCTTCACCCGCGCCCTTGCGGGCGCGAGTGATCAATGATCATCCCGCTAGATTAGTTCGGAGTGAACCCTATTAATTATTAATAATATGTACTTTGCATAGTAGTTGTGGTCTTGAAACGCAAAAACCATTTAGACTAACACAACATTCTAATTAGTTATTATCATAACAAGACAGTACATCCTATTAATATTATAAATGCGAAAGTTTGTGAGGATGTTTGGATGGATGGATGGATGTTTGTTACTCTTTAACGCGACAACGAATGAACCGATTTTGCTGAAATTTGGCACAGACATAGATTATAGTCTGGAATAGCACATAGGCTACTTTTTATCCCGGAAAAGCAAACAGTTCCTGCGGGATAGCATCGCTATTTTTTACGCATTTGTCCTTCAAAATACGCGCAATGGAGATTTAGATTAACGTGATTTTTTTGCACAGGTAAAGTTAAGAGCCTGAAAAATGACAAAGGCTACTTTTTATCTCAGGAAAACAAACGGTTCCTGCGGGATATTAGTATACTACTTTTCACACATTTATCTTTCAATTATGCGCCAACGGAGTTACAGATTGACGTGGTTTTTTTGGAGAGGCATAGTTGATGACTTGAAAAGTGACAAAGGCTACTTTTTATCCTGGGAAAGCAAACAGTTCCCGCGGGATATTAGTGTTCTACTTTTCACATATTTATCCTTAAAGAAGGCGCCAACGGAGTTACAGATTGACGTGGTTTATTGGATAGGCATAGTTGAGGACTTAAAAAGCCCAGGAAAACAAACAGTTCCCGCGGGATATTCATATGCTACTTTTCACATATTAATCCTTCAATTATGCGCCAACGAAGTTAGATTGAAGTGGTTTTTTTAATAGGCATAGTTGAGGACCTGAAAAGTGAAAAGGCTACTTTTTATCCCGGGAAAACAAACAGTTCCCGCGGGATATTCGTATGTTACTTTTCACATACTTATCCATCAATTATGCGCCAACGGAGTTTTAGATTGAAGTTTTAGATTATTTTTAGCACAGGTAAAGTTAAGGGCCTGAAGAGTGACAAAGGCTACTTTTTATCCCTGGAAAACACGGTTCCTGCGGGATATTAGTATGCTTCTTTTCACATATTTATCCTTCAATCATGCGCCAATATGCATGCATGTATGTATGTATGTATGTATGTATGTATGTATGTGTGTATGCATGTATGTATACGTGTATGTATGTATGTATGTATGTATGTATGCATGTATGTATGTATGTATGTATGTATGTAAGTATGCTTGCATGCATGCATGCATGTCTGTATATATATATATATGTATCTCCTCCTACTAACAACAAATACATTAACTATATCCTATCCTACTTATTATTACTCATATTATCCCACTAATATTATTAATGTGAAAGTTTGTGAGGATGGATGTATACGGATGTATGTTTGTATAGATGTCGTATACGGATGGATGGATGTATGTTCTCTGAGATAGGGGTTGAACTATTTTGACTGTTATACTCCATAACTTCGTTAAATTTGAACTACTTTTATTATTACTTTAACTGACTTCAAAAAAGGAGGAGGATCTCAATTCAACGAATCTTTTTTAGGGTTCCGTACCCAAAGGGTACCAACGGGACCCTATTACTAAGCCTACGCTGTCCGTCCGTCCGTCCGTCCGTCCGTCCGTCCGTCCGTCCGTCTGTCAGAGGGCTGTATCTCGTAAACCGTAATAGATAGACACATGAAATTTTCACATATTATATATTTCTATTGCCGCTATAACAACAAATAATAAAAATTAAATTTAATTAAAAAAATTAAATTAAAATGGGTAGGTGGGTAGATGGAAATTTTTTAATTTAATTTTTTTAACGGAACCCTAAAAGAGCGAGGCCCGACTCGCACTTGGCCGATTTTTTTATGTATGTTCACCGATTACTCGAAGACGCCTGAACCGATTTGGAAAATTCTTTTTTTGTTTCAAAGGGTATACTTCCCAGGTGGCCCCATTTAAATTTTAAAGAAATCAGTCGAGCGTTTTTAAAAAAATCTACAATAAATTATATACTTTGTAGTGGCGCGGGCGTTTAAATGTATGCTCCCGGGACAAAAAGTAGCCTGTGTTATTTTCCAGGTCCTTAACTTTACCTGTGTAAAAAAATCGGCCAAGTGCGAGTCGGTCCTCACTCTTTTAGGGTTTCGTTACAAAAAAATTAAATTAATTTTTATTATTTGTTGTTATAGCAGCAATAGAAATACAAAATATGTGAAAATTTCCACTGTCAATCTATTACGGTTTACGAGATACAGGCCGCTGACAGACGGACGGACGGACAGCGGAGGCTTAGTAATAGGGTCCCGTTGGCACCCTTTGGGTACGGAACCCTAAAAACCACGTTGACTATATGCACTTACACTTTATATGGTGAAATATTATAACTGCGAAAGTGCGTTGGTTTGTCCGTCAATCACGCCCTAACAGAGCTACAGATCGACGTGATTTTTTGCAGGGGTACCTATACTTGAGGACCTGGAGAGTGACAGGCTACATTTTCAGAGTTCCCAAGGCATTTTAAAGGCTAAGTTCACGCAGACGAAGTCGCGGGCATCAGCTAGTAATAGTCATACGTGCGAACTCTGGTACAGTTGCTGAGATAGATAAATGTAAGCAAATGTGTAAGATAATTGTTTATATACTGGTATTCCATGAGTCATTAATTTTAGCAGTCTGTAAAATTGGGTATTTGACTGATATTTTTTATAGGTACTTACTTATATTTAAAATAGTTTTTAAATATTATAGCACAATGCCATTTTTCTTTTTTAAATATCTAAACTAGTCTCGGAAATATAGGAAGTTGCCTGGTAGACAAAGAGAGCGCGAGAAGTGACGTGTCACGTGTGACGTCACAAGACATAAGCTCCGTACACTCTTTCATTTTAGAAAAAGAGACAGATACAGTCGCAGTTACAGCTTATAACTTAATTTATTTTTTGGCTGACTTATTTTCTGTTTTTACAGATATTATTCTTACTTAACTTACATTTTCAATGTAATTTATAAAATTCTCATGTCGCGGGTTTGATACCAAACTCCTCCGAAACGGCTTGACGGGTTTTTATGTGTGTGCATATTGGGTAGATCTGAGAATCAGCCAACATCTATTTTTCATACCCCTGAATGATAAGGGTGACCCACCCCTAAATATTTTTGTTGGGGGTACGAAGTTCGCTGGGTCAGCTAGTTACAATTATTGAATATCAACATTTTTGACAACAGTCAAATACCCAATTATTTGATTAATGAATTATCTGTAAAATAGCTAGCAACAAATTGAGAGGTCGTAACTCGTACCACAAATCTGACAGTCTTCGTTCCATCATCGATGACGCCAATCAGGGACCTTTTCGCGCCGTCCCTTACTGGCATATCGTCACCTGGAACAATTAATAAGGTTGTGTTTTATTTATCTATACTAATATTATAAAGAGGAAAGATTTTTTGTTTGTTTGTTTGTTTGTACCGAATAGGCTCTGTAAAGCTACTGGACCGATTTTAACCATTTTCTCACCAATAGAAAGCTAAGTTATCAGGAAGTAACATAGGCTATAATTTATTGTCAAAAAATTAGAGATCCTTAAGAAAATTGCAATTATGTAACCCAAAGTAGGAAAATTTTGCCTATAAAATGCATTATTTGGCGTGTGCTGAGAAAACTATTAATGATACATAAAAATGATGTACTACATGATTAAAGTACTCATTATTCTCTACAAAAAAGTCCCCGAGGGAATATATCTAACTATCATATTTAAGTCACAATAGTAGCTTTTGTGTTCTAAAATTTAATTAGATCTCCTTCTTCCTTACTAATAAGTCATACTAATATAAATGCGAGTGTTTGTTTGTTGGTTTGTCCTTCAATCACGCCGCAACATAGCTACGGATCGACGTGATTTTTTGCATGCGTATAGTTGAGGACCTGGAGAGTGACATAGGCTCCTTTTTATCCCGGAAAATCAAAGAGTTCCCGAGGGATTATAAAAACTACATCCACGCGGACGAAGTCGCGGGCATCAGCTAGTGTGGAATAATTTAGTAACAAGTACCTAGTTATGTTTATCTTGTTTTGTTGGTAGCATTGTAAAATGCTTCCTAATTCCATAGTAAGGTCAGTTTAAAACGTAAATTATGTTATAAACTCTCATTAAAACGCTAATTAAATTAACGCCGATTATCTCGCGTGTGTCAACATTTTATGATTATTAACACTATTTAATCAGTAATGAAATAATCACATAAGCCTAAGAAAATTTATCATCAACATACGCCACTTATGATACGCTTATACAATATTATACATATCTACTTATCAGCCAGATAAGATATCCTAGCTTAAGGTTGCTTCATGTTACCCCGTACCGGGCCGGCCGTACCACGAACGCAAAGCAGTCCCAGCCTTCTTGTTACAAAATACAAAATGCAATTGTTTCTATTCCCTTTCCATGATCGTTAACGCTTGGTTTGGTTAGGACTACAATGCCATCTAGTTTGCGATTTTGAAACTCGAACAAGGTACAATAATAAAATTATCTAATTTACTATAGTGTGCATTTTATATGGACACTACAGTGAATAATTTATGCATTTTAAATGCTAAAAAAATATTTATAATACAAAATGCCGCGAAGTAATACTTCTGTCTGATCAGCTGCAGCGCCATCTAGTCTAGCCCTAGCCAAACCTTCAAGCGTTAATCGATCGTAATCGTCGATTAAGCGATCGTAGAAAGAGAATAGATACAACGAAGTGTAACTTGGCTAAGGGGGAAGGCATCTTTAATAACATCATCATCAAAACTGTGAAATAGTCTAGGAAACATGCCTCGATTTTGAAAGACCTATCTTCTAGTTGACCGAGCGAAGCGAGGTCTCTGAGTTTACTAGAGCGATTTGCACTTGTCCGTCCGTCCGTCCGTCCGTCCGTCCGTCCGTCCGTCTGTCTGTCAGAGCCTTATAACTTTTGAATTACTGAACGTAATTACTTCAAATTTAGATATAATATGTAAACCGATGGCCTCCAGCCGAAAATGGCTTAAAAAGTTATAAAAATCTTTATTTCAGGGGGGCTCTCATAGAAGCGAATGCGAAGAAATTTTTTTTTATTTGTGATTCATAGGTTTCCTGTGTATCATTTTAAAGACAATTTGGAACAGAGTACAACCGTATTTTTTTTTATTTTTTTCCTAAAATTGACGAAATGGGGGGCTTCCAAAGTGGCGATTTAATACGCTCGCTTGAAGACGCTCTCTGGGAAAATTTTCTATATATTTTCAAGTTCTACTTATTTTCTTACTTCACTTGTATCCTGTACTTGAACAACAAATACTAAAATTATATGAATATTATAAAGAAACGAGATTATTTAATTTTTAATGAGCATCAGTAAATTTCACATAGCTTCACAATAATGCTAATAGATGGCGCACTCTATACACACATAACTATTCCATGGAACTAGGACTACTAGGAGTTACGACTACGATCTATCCCAAAAACAGTTTTGCGTCGACTACTATTATTTAGGTACATAATATCATATTATTCAATTAAAATTATTCTTTAGTTAAATATCAAACTTCAATAATTTGAGAAATCGGGTTCATTAAATTATGTGATTATAAAGGATTTAAATAAAAACTTGATGGGTTCGGCACGATTTCGTGTCGTCCGACTGCTGTTACCAAGTTAAGTTACGTTAAGCTAAGTTGGGCCCAATTTATTAAGCAATTTATTTGGGCCAAATTAATTGCTGCATTTTGTATATTTTCTATTCGCGTCGATAGATGACGATTTGTACAGATGCCCCTAACCCGTTTTCACTCGTTAGTATACCTACATAATAATTCAATGTTTTCACTGACGTTCCCTAACCTTTACGGGCTACCTATGATAAGTTAGGTGATGATTACTGTCAACTTCTTTATCACGATCCTGTACGGGACACCTAAAAGGACATTGGGACGGATGTTAGGACTTAGGATTGTGTTTTGAAGCTACCTACGTAAAGAGACTCCTACATAGGGGATGATTTAGGTATGTTTGGTGAAAACGGGCATAATAATAATAATGTCAGTTTTGGTCGTCATGTATCGATTGAATGAATAATCATGGGATACCGTTAACGCGAGGTCTCAGTTCGGGGCGAACCACTAGTATTTAGTAATATCCCGCTCAATATACCGCCATTCCGAATTTTACGGTCGCCATTTTAGTTTTATAAAGAAAATCTTAGCCTATAGCATCGTATGGTTAAGACGAACTATAGAAAATCTAGTCAGACGTTGGGATTCTACGAGGGTATAAAGAATCCTTCGCATAGGCGTAAAAAGAATATAAAAAAACGTCTTTGCTGTCGCTAAAATGACTATGCAAAAAGTCACGTCCTCTTTCAAAAAGGAGTCCTATCCCTCCAGCTTTTATGCCGAAAAAAACAGAGGGTTCGCGGTCGAGACGCCAACAAAAGCTAGTCTTTTCATATCACTTAGTACTTATCAGAAGTGGGATAGTACGAAATCGTGAATCACAATTCACAATCACAAAACAATGCTGATATAGCGCTTCAATAGCTTGGAATCCAATATCCACTGACGTAGCATGCCAATCATTTTGGACAGAAGCCGTACATGTAATTATTCATTCCATAGGAAAGGTCAGGCTCAGGCTGCAGGCATCGATCAAATAACCGCCATTTTGTATTTTGCTAACGTTTCCCGGATTTTTGTGGTTTCAACTAATATAAATAAAAAATCATTGTCCTCCCGACCGAATTCGATCACGGCGGCCAACCTCCTCAGAGATCAGCCATCTGCGCGGGAGATATTATAGTGCACAAGTGTGTGCGCAAACACAGGTGCACTCTCTATTCCCTTACTCTCATAGTCCGATGGGACGGACATCCGACACGACCGGAGAGAGATCAGGCGCAGGCCCGACGGCTTTACGTGCTCTCCGATCTCCGAGGCACGGGGGTGACTCACCGCCTACTTCCTAACTCCGGGATAGTACTGAGAATTTCTTTGGCAGAAAAACCCAATACATTTTTTTTGGCCCGACCCGGGAATCGAACCCGGGACCGCGTCATCCGCAGCCGAACAAGTTAACCACTAGACCAACGAGGCAGTCAACAACTAATATACCTACTAAGGCTCAAAGCAGAGTCGAAGCGTTGCGACGCGCGACGTGGCTTTTATAAATGTTCCACTTCCAATTTACTTCGATGTTTATTTTTAATGCACCTACACTACTTAACGCACATTTTGTGAAGCAAATTGAGAAATGTAAAGGATTTTTGGCTATTATCCATAGCCCTTCATGCAAACCATGCATGAAACGACACCGGAATAATCTGGCTTTCGAAGGGTGGTCAAAGTATGATGGGCAGCGTGATAAGATAACGCGTCGCTGCGCTTTGACTCTGCACGAATGTGTCTTGAGCCTAAGTTTTAATTAGTAAAAATTTAAATAAAAAAAATTTTAAGTATATTTTTTTTAATATTTATTGTTCATTATGAGAAATCTGTACAACTCAGAAGTATTGATACTGAAAATCTGTTTTGGTGACCTTTACAAGTCTTATCATATTATGGACTATTGACCCAGACAATATTATTATATTTTGTCTACACTCAGATTCGTCACGGTTCAATGTATTTGTGCGTGATATATTCGTATCACAATACACAGACAAACATTTATAATCTAGATTCATTAGTAGAAATTAATTTTATATTATGGTTAAACCCTTAGATTAATTAATCATCATCATCATCATCATCATGAGCAACCCATCAACGGCTCACTACTGAGCGCAGGTCTCCTCTCAGAGAAGGGTTATAGGCCAGTCCACCACGCTGGCCCAATGCGAATTGGTGGACTTCACACACCTTCGAGAACATTATGGAGAACTCTCAGTTGTGCAGGTTTCCTCACGATGTTTTCCTTCACCGTTGAAGCAAGTGATATAGTTAATTGCTTAAACGCACTTGACTCCGAAAAGTCAGAGGTGCGTACCCGGGATCGAACCTGCGATCCCCCGAATAGGATACCACAGTCCTAACCACTAGGCTATCACTGCTTGACTGCTGCACTATAATTAATCATAGATAGGAAGTTTCTAACAAAGTTCCGCTCCAAACGTCGCGTAGGCTCAAAACAAGCAATGAATGTGCGAGTGTCATGTAGTTATTTTCAGTACTGCTACTGTTAATTACGTTTTTGATGGTTGTTGTGATGAATTATGACACCCTTTCACAGCACAGTACATTATTTTTGGAACGCAGTAAGTCCTTATCGCGCGGTGCGGAAGGGGGCTAGACGGAAAAAATTAAGGAACCGACACTCGACACATTTTTGAAACCGACACTTTTTTGTTGAATGTGAATTTTGCATTGTATTCGGTATTTTCGCGGTACACTATATGGGGTGGAAAATTCGGTCTGTCGAGCTGGGATTCGAACCATCGACTTGTAACTGTTAAGCGACTGCCGAAGTCACTAGGCTACGGAGACCCAATGTTGTACCGCGAAAATACCGTACACAATGTAATCGAAAGGAACTACGTTCCAACCGGGTGTCCCTTGACACCTCTCAAGTTTTTTTTTTTTTTTAGTAATTCTCTGCGAGCTCGTCGTACTAACGCAACGATACTGCTGGGAATATGCTAATGACTTATCACCGCGTCGACTATTGCGTTTCTAGGAGTATATTTAACCGACTTCAAAAAAGGAGGAGGTTCTCAATTCTTCAAAATCTTTTTTTTAATGTATGTTCACCGATTTGAAAAATTCTTTTTTTTTTCTTTCAAAGGGCATAATTCCCATGAAGATTTTATCGAAATCGCTCGAGCGGTTTTTAAAATATCTATCTATACTTAATATAATAAAACTGTAACAGGTCCAATTCTGTACATTGAAGATATTTTGAAAATTTTTGTTTGAGGGCACTCTATAATCGATACTGAAGCCAAAACAATTTTTTTTTAATTTTTTGTCTGTCTGTCTGTCTGTCTGTATCTTGGCCGCGCATCACGCCGAAACTACTGAACGGATTTAAATGAAACTTGGCATGATTTAAGTTCATACTACGAGGTATAATATAGGATACTTTTTATCCCGAAATTCAGCAGGGTTCCCTTGGGAGAGGGGATGAAAGTCAAAATGTGTATTTAGCTGTAATTCATTAAGGCGTATTCCGATTTCATTCATTCTTTTTTTGTTAGGAAGCGAGTACCTTAAAGATTGTCTTGTAATTATTTCAAGGTCGTCAATTTAGTAGTTCAGAAATTATAGACATCACAATCTTCAGTATAAAGTCCAAATAACTTGAACCCCGGAATCTACAGGATACTTTGAATATACGGCTCATCTTAAGCTGGCATGCGTACTTTATCGTATATAGCCATCGTGGAATCGAAAGTGTGTTTGTTTGCTGGTTCGTCCTTCAATCACGCCACAACAGAGCCACGGATCGACGTGATTTTTTGCATGGGTACTATAGTTGAGGACCTGTAGAGTGACATAGGCTACTTTTTATTAGAGATGCCACGAATAGTGAATTGGCCGAATACCGAATACCGAATATTCGGCAACGCTGTCGGCCGAAGCGCCGAATATTCGGCCGCCGAATATTCGGCACGAAATACATACTTGTCGGGGGCGCGTTAGCTGGATTAAGACAAGTCGCAACCTGATTTCCTCTTTGCGTTGGCGCGGCAGGCGACGACGGCGCGCGCGCGGGGTGGGGTGCAAGCAAACACAACACAGCGCGGGCGAGTAATTGTTTCAATTGCGAGTAAATCACGTCACGGAACGCTTTGTCAGTATATAAAAAATACATAAAATAAAACTTAATTTAAAGGCCGATCCTTACAAGTGGTGGTTAGCAAACGAAAAACAATACCCAAACCTTTCGAAATTTGCTAAAGTTTATCTTTCTTCTCCTGGAAGTAGCGTGTATAGTCAGAGGTTATTTTCTGAGGCTGGTAACATTTACGATGAAAAGCGTAATCGTTTGCTACCAAAAAATGCTGAAAAGCTTGTTTTTGTCCATCACAACTTACCACTGATCAATTTTAATTACTAAAGTGTTGTAATTTTGAAATAAATACATAATTTTGAGTAATATAACGTGTCTTTTTTACATGATTTGGTATTCGGTATTCGGCCGAATAGTACGTATTATTCGGCCGAATACCGAATAGCAAAAAAAGTGGCCGAATAGGCCGAATACCGAATAGTTGCCGAATATTCGTGACATCTTTACTTTTTATCCCGGAAAATCAGTATTCACGAGGGATTTTAAAAACTAAATCCACGCGGACGAAGTTGCGGGCATCAGCTAGTCAACAATAAATTAAATACTTTGTGTTTGTGTAATGTAGTAAAGCGGGAGTTTGAAGTCGGTTGTTTAAAAAGATTTTTTTAGCAAGAAAAGGTTAGAATTATTTTGCTACTAGCTGACACGGCGAACTTCGTACCGCCAACTTATCTATTATAATTTTTTTTTTGTTTGTTTTTTTTTTATTAAGTATTAAAACCTTCCGTGGACCTTAAGGAACATACAAAAAAATAAATTAACCGAATTGGTCCATCCATTCTTGAGTTATGCGCTTACCAACATTCATTTTTATTTATACAGATAAGTAATCCGCCAACAGAACAGAACTGTTGGCGGATTATAGCAAAATAATTCTAACCTTTTCTTGCTAATCATGGACTTCCGCAAAGTAACGCCTGCTTCTATCCAAGATTTTTTTATATTAAATTATTTATTTATTCTAACGGTTGAAACTGTCTTTTATGTCATGTCGACGGCAACTATTTAATTATTTCGTATACGGCACCAAACCGAGATATCATTGTAAATTTTTTTTGTTGATAAACACAAAAATTAAATACTACTACTACTCACTATATTATAGTACTTGTCACATGACACAATTTGGATGTCCACCCATGTTAGCTAAAAGGTTAGCTATGACTTATGACTGGAAATTTGCCACATTTTTTTGACATCATGACATTTATGACGAATATGTAGGTAGGCACTTGAGATAAGGTATGGCTCGTGCTTTTTATCAGTGCAGTACTGCATATGCAGTTAAAATAAATATTATAAATGTATTAATACGACGGTGTCTGTTGGTTTGTCCTTCAATCACGCAACAATGGAAAATTGGATCGAACGTAAGTTCTTGCATGGGTATATTATACAAAATTACAAAGTAGTACCCATATTACTACTGTTAGTAAGATTGGTAGTAACATGAGCAATTAACCTAGGTATTTTTCTTCATCATCATTAACAATCCATCAACGGGTCACTACTGAGCGCAGGTCTCCTCTCAGAGAAGGGTTATGGTTCAATGCGAATTGGCAGAATTCACACGCCTTTGAGAACATTATAGAGAACTCTCAAGCGTGCAGGTTTCCTTCCCTTCTCCCCTTCCCTTCTTTATTTGATATTTCTCGTATCTTCCCAAGGGCTGGATGGATTTCGACAGTTAAGGTATCGTTATCGTTGTATTCGTCGTTAAATACCCGCATTAAGTTTAGTAACAAGTGGGACCCATTAATTTTCTTTCGGTTTATAATTTGCAATTGGGTCCCGCCTTGAGAAACGACTTGAGGTACAAAGTTGAAGTTATACTGAATACCAAAGTCAATGATTTCTTAATGCTGTGAAAGGAGGTTGGCGAATTTTGACCCAGCCTTTTTAAAAACCATTCAGATTTAGAAATCATTTTTTGGTGGGTAGGTGAACAAATGTCAACACATACTTTTGAGAGCTCCTCAATATTTATTTAATTTAAAATTAGGAAAAGTGGTTTTAAACATTAAATTATGTGTTAGTGGTCATTAACCTACCAGCAGTTACTCCTTCAGCTGTTCCTACAACATTATTTTGCCTCCATAATAAGCAAAGGGAGCACACTGTTTCACTGTGAGTACTGTCACACAATTCTTTCATTATGGAATCCATCAAACAATCTGTGCAAGATTTAGCACAGCACTTCAATACCACAATGGCGGAATTCCAGAACAGTTTGAGCACATCAGTTCCAGTTACTGGCCCAACCCCAAATATTGCGGCACAATTCAGCTCGTTTAGATCGTTTGTGCTCGCTGCACTGGAGAATCTGCAGCGGCAAGTGGAACATCTCTCCAAGCAACAGGATCGGCTTGAAATGAATACCAGGAAGAAGATTCTATTAGTCCATGGTGTTCCTGAGGAGAAGAATGAAGATGTTGCATCTCTGGTGACTAAAACATTGTCAGCCCGCCTCAATATGCCGGACCTCTCAGTAGAGGATGTCAGCCGTTGCCATCGCATGGGAAGATCCAAAGCTGGTAAACATAGGGCTATTCTCCTTAAGTTTAAGCAGCTGGCACTACGAAACCAGGTCTGGTTTGAAAAGTCTAAACTTAGGAATTCAGGAGTAACCTTATCTGAATTTCTCACAAAAGATAGGCATGACACATTCATGGCTGCAAGGCAGCGCTTCGGTATCCCAAAATGTTGGACAAAAGACGGTGACATTTTTGTAATTGGGCCTGATAATAAACGCATTCGCGTTTTCTCAAAATCTGATCTTGACGACATCCCTTGTCCAACTGATGGCCAGGCTGGATCTACTACTGGTACTTCTGCTACTCGTTCAGACCAAACGCCAGCTCCGCATAATAGTCGGACCAGGCGAAACGTGAGAAAGTGATTATATTTATGTAGATAGGATTTTTCAACTCATGTATTATGCCTCTGTTTGTATTCCATTCTCATTTGAAGTCTCATCCTTGGACTTAAAACGCCTCCTATAACCTAGGTACTAATTTGGTACTTATGCTCATATGCTGCTTAGGTAGGTAAAACAATTTGTACATAATATACACTTTTCCTTTTATTAATTAGTTTGTGGGTACACAAAGGTTGTTTTGATAAATTAAATATAAATGACGCATTCACGTCAGATTGTTTTACCACAGATAATATCATTTTGATTGCGTTCCGTTATGCGTGGCTCAGTATTTCCCTATTAAGTATATACTGGTTATATCGACTATAAATAGTCAATAGTCAGTAAGTTTATCTAAGTTGATGTACTAAATGTATAACGATAAGACTATTTTCCAGTATATACTTAAATCTTTGAATTAAATACATAAATAACTTAGACTTAATATTAGGTAAAATAAGTAATTTGTTTTATGAGTGGATAATGTGTAATTTCTCTTCTTTAAATATTGTGGTCGAACGTAATATCAAACTACAAGGTGTTGTTTTTTTTTTTTTTTTGGTTATTTTAATGATTCTTTAACGTATTTAATCATATTAGTGTATCATACAATGTTTGACACGCAGCCAATGTTGTCCACCAACTCAATGCCAATGTTGTTTGGTATGCAGATATCTATTGATAATATTTACATACCTACTTTGCGAATTGTGATAAACTTATTTACTAGTATGTATTGATTAGTGTTAATTCTGTCTACTGGTGGGTATTAAATGACCTAACTAATTTGTGTAATAAATTTTATATTATTAAATTATTATTTAATTTATATTAATAGTATTATACTATTATTGTTATATATATAAATATTGTATATTACATCTAGTTACAACTAATTTTATTATACGTTATGTCATCTCAAAATATTGGTTTGGACGACTCTTTTTTTTCACTTTCGTCTTGTGATGGATTGAGTAGCAACGACAGTTTTCATAGTATCCCTTCCCTTGAGGAAACTCTCGATTCACACTTCTCAGATGTGCTGAAAAATTTCAATATTATTCACTTGAATGCTCAAAGTATTCCTGCACATTTTCCTGATATGCTTTCGTCCTTTAATTGCAAGAATATTCATGCTATTTTGATATCTGAATCGTGGTTGAAGCCGTGTCTATCCTCCTCTTCTTATGCTCTCCCTGGTTTTCATCTCATACGGAATGATCGCACTAGTCGGGTCGGCGGAGGTGTTGCGATATACCTCAGATCTTACATTCCATTCTCGGTCATCAGTATATCAACACAGCAAGCTGTACCAGGAGGGGAGCATTTGTTTGTTGAGGTTACTTTTTCCAACATAAAACTCTTACTTGGTGTTTATTATAATCCCAGCCTCACAGTAGATTACTTTCCAGGATTTGAAAGTCTCTTGGACCAATTCACCCCACGATATCAGCATTCAATCATTATGGGTGATTTTAATACATGCCTATTAAAAAACGACTCGCGTGCACTCCGTCTTACTTCTTTAGTGAAGGCGGCCAACCTTCATATTCTTCCTCTATCTGCAACACACTCTTTTCCAAACTGTTCTCCATCTCTTCTGGACCTTATCCTTGTTTCCTCTCTAGACTTTGTAGCAAAGCATGGTCAGTGTCCTGCAGATGCTTTTTCTTATCACGATCTGATATTCCTGTCCTATAAAATTCGCCCCCCTAAAGCAAAATCAAGAATTCTTCTGCAACGTAATTTTAGTGGTATGAATCTTAATCTTCTGCGTAAGGATGCATTACAAATTGACTGGACTGAAGTACTTACTGGTGAAAACGTTGACGAGAGGGTAGAAATTTTTAATTCCTGTCTGACAAAGCTCTATGACGCCCATGCTCCAATTCGGCCGGTTAGAATGAAACATCTTCCTGCTCCTTGGCTTTCTGAGGATATTAAAATTTTACAACACAAAAAGAATGTAGCGAGAGCTAAATATAAGTCGGATGCTAGTCAAAACAATTGGGAAAAATATAAGAGCATACGGAATCGGTGTAACAGGTTGTGTAGAGATAAACAACGACGCCATATCCATAAATCCGTACTTGAAGAAGAAGATTCTGCGCGGGTATGGAAATTTCTGAAATCTCTTGGGGTTGGGAAAGCAAGTAAAAGTTCTCATTTAAATAATAATATTGATTTAAATTATCTTAACCAGCATTTTTCTGCTTCTTGTACCATTGATGGTACCGTAAAACAAAATACAAAGAATCAAATTCTAGCTTTACCCACTCCAGATTACTCTCCTTTCATTTTTAGTCAAATTGACTGCAGTGATGTTAAGAGAAGTATTATGGAAGTCAACTCCGATGCCGTTGGTATTGATTGCATTAGTCGTAAAATGATCACTCCCATCATAGATGTTTTAGCTCCTGTCATTGTGTCTATTTTTAACCATTCCATTTGTACTGGTGTATTTCCTTCTTCTTGGAAGGATGCACAGGTAACTCCTATACCTAAAAAAACAAACCCATCTTGCTTTTCCGACTACCGACCTATTTCTATTTTGCCATTCCTGTCTAAGGTTTTTGAGCGTATCGTTCATAAACAGATGACACTTTTCCTTTCCAGATATAACCTTTTGAATCCATTTCAATCCGGTTTCCGCTCTGGTCATAGTACGACTACTGCTCCAGTGAAAATTACTGATGATATCCGTTTCGGCATGGATAATCAATGTGTGACGGTGTTGACTTTACTAGATTTCAGTAATGCATTCAATAATGTTGATTATGAGCTTCTTTTAGCTATTCTAAATTCTCTTAACATATCTCCTGAGGCAGTTGACTGGTTTCGTAGTTACTTGCACGGGCGCCGGCAGCGGATACGGGTCGAGGAAAATTGCTCAGACTGGTGTTCGATAAATGCTGGAGTCCCGCAAGGTGGCGTGTTGTCACCCCTTCTTTTTCAATATCTTCATCAGTTCAATAACTCATCAATTATCTTCTCTCTACCACCTGTACGCTGATGATCTCCAAGTCTATGCTCAGTCTAAATTACAAGATTTGCCCAAGACTATTGAACAAGTAAATCAGGATTTAGATACCATTGTTCAATGGAGCAATTCATTTGGTCTCAAGGTAAATCCTTCTAAAACTCAAGTAATTGTAGTAGGCAGCCAAAAGCTAGTGTCTCGGATAGATTGGACTTCTCTACCTTGTGTTGTCTTTGATGGAGTTCAACTTCAGTATAGTGACACTGTAAAAAACCTTGGTATCATTTTTGATAAATTTTTCTCCTGGGCCCCTCAGATTTGTGAAGTGAGTAGGAAGATGTTTGCAGCGATTGGTTCTCTGAGAAGACTCAATTACTTTCTACCCATACCTACTAAAATTGCGCTTGCACAGTCTCTCCTCTTACCAATTCTAGATTATGCTGATACTTGTTATTTAGACTTAAGTGTTGAGCAACTTAATAAACTCGAGCGCATCCAAAATCTCTGCATACGGTT